>CM068367.1:1290487154-1291837154 GCA_034769895.1 Magicicada septendecula
AAAGAACCGATTAATAATTAGACCTAACGTTTGTGTGTTTTTTTTTTTTTATCATTTTAGTTGTGTCACCACAAACTGACACTGCGGCATTACTCGAGCATGTAAAGCGTTAGGACAATCGTCCATCGTCCAGTCCTCAAATCTAACTTGACATGAACTACACCGTACAGTATCACCATCCCCCTCGTACACAAACCCAGCGCGTGCCAGTGTTTGTGGACTCTGGTTGATATTTGGATACTTTAAATGGTAATCTTTACGTGCACCCACTCTCTGTATTTTAAAATACGTGCGTAGACGACGTAAATATTCTTCATGATTGTACTTCATTGTACAGCCGTAAATGAAGAGTAATTTGCATGGCTTCCCTTACACACATTTTATATGTAACTAGAAGTGGTGTAAGATCCCCATCACCCTGCCCTTCGGTGAAGAACAAACGATACATGATTACAAACACCAGCTTAACTCAAGGTCATTGTACACACACAGTGGAATGCTTTCAGAAATTTGCGACACACACACACACACACACACACATACGCACATACATACACAACGATGTTTCTACTTATTTGAACAAGTCCTGTAGTTAAATGCACTTGATAATTGTTTTAATGTGAACAATTTTACGTTTAAATAAAATCTGTACATACAATAAGATTATGTTTCAGTATTAATGATGTAAATATTACTGTTTTATTAATTTAAAATACCGTATATATATAACCTAGGAACTTCGCAGAGTGAAGAAATTAATTTCTATTTTTCAGTCTGTAACGACATGCGTGTATAATTTTAATTTATTTCACTATACACCTCTGAACCTATGTGTAATTATTTTGTAAACTGCGTTATCTATGGAGGAACTGTTGCAGCAAACGTTAACACCTAGAACGATTATATTATTATTATTCAGTGATCAGATAATTTCATAAAAAAAATAAGAAACGTAAAAGATATACGCTGACTTTACCGCAACCACGTCTATTTAGATAAACAGCTCGGAAGAAAAAATAATTCTTCACAAAGCAGAACAACAACTACAGTCTCAAATAAATATATTTTAAATCTGGGGCTATGCGTGTACGTAGGGAAGGTCTTCATATGCTCACTGGACAAAATATAAATATTCGCTGGCAGATAATTTCATAAAAAAAATAAGAAACGTAAAAGATATACGCTGACTTTACCGCAACCACGTCTATTTAGATAAACGGCTCGGAAGAAAAAATAATTCTTCACAAAGCAGAACAACAACTACAGTCTCAAATAAATATATTTTTAAAAAAGATAAATATACATTAGATGGGAAATGTTTCCTCTGTTTTTCTCTGTGAAACACAAAAAGAACTTGGGAATCGTGTTTCTTCCCTAGATGCGGTCAACACGATTAAAAGTAAAATTTTAATAACAAAGTTTTTCACTGTACTTTAACAAGGATGGTAATATTTTTTTTTTTCTAGTGCCTAAGCTTTTAAACTAAAAACGTACAATCTTTATTACTTTTACAAATATAGCTTGAACGTAACACATACACACAGACGTTAGGGAGAGGGAGAGACTGCAATGTGTCAGTGTAAAGTCGTGTCAATTGACCCCCTGTATTACAATGGTTTAGCATAGTTTCTTACTGAAGGCTTGCACGCTTTAAATTCAGCTATACCTAAAATGTATCTACAATTAGGGTCATTGTACACACACAGTGGAATGCTTTCAGAAATTTGCGACACACACACACACACACACACACACATAACACACACACATACATACACAACGATGTTTCTACTTATTGTGAACAAGTCCTGTATTAAATGCACTTGTTAATGTTTTTAATGTGAACAATTTTACGTTTAAAATAAAATCTGTACATACAATAAAATTATGTTTCAGTATGAATGATATAAATATTACTGTTTTTATTAATTTAAAAATACCGTATATATATATATATATATATATATATATATATATATATATATATAACCTAGGAACTTCGCAGGTGAAGAAATTAATTTCTATTTTTCATCTGTAACGACATGCGTGTATAATTTTAATTTATTTCGCTATACACCTTCGCCACCGCTGCTACCACAGTCGTCAGTAATAAAAAAAGAAGGAGAAAGATCAGTTAGGAAACGCATCAGTACTCGTTCGAAACTGAAACGATTAACATCAGTCCCAATGACCACAGCATCCGCGAATTTCCGCGAATAAAAAAAACGTAAAACGTAAAACGTAAGACGTAAGACGTAAGACGTAAAACGTAAAACGTAAGACGTAAGATGTGAAACTAAAACGTAAGACGTAAGACGTAAAACGTAAACGTAAGACGTAAGACGTAAGACGTAAGACGTAAGACGTAAGGTACGTTTCACGTTTACGTTAGGTTAAAATGCAGTCTACTTACGTTTCACGTTAGGTTAAAAAATGCAGTCCACGTACGTTTCACGTTTACGTTAGGTTAAAATGCAGTCTACTTACGTTTCACGTTAGGTAAAAAAATGCAGTCCACGTACGTTTTTCGTTTACGTGGACTGCATTTTTTTTAACCTAACGTGAAACGTAAGTAGACTGCATTTTAACCTAACGTAAACGTGAAACGTACGTGGACTGCATTTTTTAACCTAACGTGAAACGTAAGTATACTGCATTTTAACCTAACGTAAACGTGAAACGTACCTTACGTCTTAGGTCTTACGTCTTACGTCTTACGTCTTACGTCTTACGTCTTACGTCTTACGTTTTACGTTTTACGTCTTACGTCTTACGTCTTACGTCTTACGTTTTACGTTTTTTTATTCGCGGAAATTCGCGGATGCTGTGGTCCATTGGGACTGATGTTAATCGTTTCAGTTTCGAACGAGTACTGATGCGTTTCCTAACTGATCTTTCTTCTTCTTCTTTTTTTATTACTGACGACTGTGGTAGCAGCGGTGGCGAAGGTGTATAGTGAAATAAATTTAAATTATACACGCATGGCGTTACAGATGAAAAATAGAAATTAATTTCTTCACCTGCGAAGTTCCTAGGTTATATATATATATATATATATATATATATATATATATATATACGGTATTTTAAATTAATAAAACAGTAATATTTATATCATTCATACTGAAACATAATTTTATTGTATGTACAGATTTTATTTAAACGTAAAATTGTTCACATTAAAACATTAACAAGTGCATTTAATACAGGACTTGTTCAAATAAGTAGAAACATCGTTGTGTATGTATGTGTGTGCGTATGTGTGTGTGTGTGTGTGTGTGTGTGTCGCAAATTTCTGAAAGCATTCCACTGTGTGTGTACAATGACCCTAATTGAAGATATATTTTAGGTATAGCTGAATTTAAAGCGTGCAAGCCTTCAGTAAGAAACTATGCTAAACCATTGTAATACAGGAGGTCATTGACACGACTTTACACTGACACATTGCAGTCTCTCCCTCTCCCTAACGTCTGTGTGTATGTGTTACGTTCAAGCTATATTTGTAAAAGTAATAAAGATTGTACGTTTTTAGTTTAAAAGCTTAGGCACTAGAAAAAAAAAATATTACCATCCTTGTTAAAGTACAGTGAAAACTTTGTTATTAAAATTTTACTTTTAATCGTGTTGACCGCATCTAGGGAAGAAACACGATTCCCAAGTTCTTTTTGTGTTTCACAGAGAAAAACAGAGGAAACATTTCCATCTAATGTATATTTATCTTTTTTAAAATATATTTATTTGAGACTGTAGTTGTTGTTCTGCTTTGTGAAGAATTATTTTTTCTTCCGAGCCGTTTATCTAAATAGACATGGTTGCGGTAAAGTCAGCGTATATCTTTTACGTTTCTTATTTTTTTATGAAATTATCTGCCAGCGAATATTTATATTTTGTCCAGTGAGAATATGAAGACCTTCCCTACGTACACGCATAGCCCCAGATTTAAAATATATTTATTTGAGACTGTAGTTGTTGTTCTGCTTTGTGAAGAATTATTTTTTCTTCCGAGCTGTTTATCTAAATAGACGTGGTTGCGGTAAAGTCGGCGTATATCTTTTACGTTTCTTATTTTTTTATGAAATTATCTGATCACTGAATAATAATAATATAATCGTTCTAGTGTTAACGTTTGCAGCAACAGTTCCTCCATAGATAACGCAGTTTACAAAATAATTAAACATAGGTTCAGAGGTGTATAGGGAAATAAATTAAAATTATACACGCATGTCGTTACAGATGAAAAATAGAAATTAATTTCTTCACCTGCGAAGTTCCTAGGTTATATATATACGGTATTTTAAATTAATAAAACAGTAATATTTATATCATTAATACTGAAACATAATTTTATTGTATGTACAGATTTTATTTAAACGTAAAATTGTTCACATTAAAACATTAACAAGTGCATTTAATACAGGACTTGTTCAAATAAGTAGAAACATCGTTGTGTATGTATGTGCGTATGTGTGTGTGTGTGTGTGTGTGTGTGTCGCAAATTTCTGAAAGCATTCCACTGTGTGTGTACAATGACCTTGAGTTAAGCTGGTGTTGTAATCATGTATCGTTTGTTCTTCACCAAGGGCAGGTGGTGGGGATCTTACACCACTTCTAGTTACATATAAATGTGTGTAAGGGAAGCCATGCAAATTACTCTTCATTTACGGCTGTACAATGAAGTACAATCATGAAGAATATTTACGTCGTCTACGGACGTATTTTAAAATACAGAGAGTGGGTGCACGTAAAGATTACCATTTAAAGTATCCAAATATCAACCAGAGTCCACAAACACTGGCACGCGCTGGGTTTGTGTACGAGGGGGATGGTGATACTGTACGGTGTAGTTCATGTCAAGTTAGATTTGAGGACTGGACGATGGACGATTGTCCTAACGCTTTACATGCTCGAGTAATGCCGCAGTGTCAGTTTGTGGTGACACAACTAAAATGATAAAAAAAAAAAACACACAAACGTTAGGTCTAATTATTAATCGGTTCTTTTCAGAGCCACCGTAACTTAGCCTCATATTACTTGAATTTGTTATTTGTTTACACAACAAAAAACATTTTCACGTGATCTTGAGTCGGTCCTAAGCCCGAACAAATAAGGAAGGCGGTATATTATATATTTACAGAGTGTAAAAGAGGTAAACGGAGCCATATAGAGACAATGTAAGTATAATGTTTATACTACAAAGTAATTACGATAAAGTGTACTTTTTCTGTAGGTCTGATCACTGCAGTCAAGTCGCTCCTGGAACAAGAATAATGTATGAGTGCAGTCCATTTTGTTGTTAATGAATCGTTATCTGTTTTTATTAAAATCTTACAATGTCAAAAATTATTATTAATATTTTATTTATTTTATAACATTGTTTGTGATTTGTATTTATTTTATAATATTGTTTGCAATATATATATTTAATCAATGTAAAATGAATTTTTAAAAATATTGCATTACATTGGTCTGTAAACTATATTTATGTTTGTTCTGTACACATATGCATACGATAATTGAACGATTGCAGTTGTAGTTAGAGAATGCACTTGATAATGTTTTAATGTGAATAATTTTTGTTCATTTCAATAGCAATGATTAATTGTGGTGATACAAATCGTTTCGTATGAGTATTACGACACTGTTGCTGTTGCTCTTTATTTACAAAGATAAGACTCAAACAGTGCTGCGCAAAATTTACGAGACAGACGGAAGAGTTGACATGTAATGACAATGTTTTGGCCTAGTTATTAACGAAACTAATTACAAGTATTTGTAAGCACATGGAAGTGAATGGAACTAAGTGTAATCTATAATTAATACTGGTATCGACATCAAATAAATGATAGAATGTTTCTTAAAAAGAGCCGTGTTAACTTGACCGAAAATACTTTCAGTATCGCTAACTTCTTAAAGCTTTAAGCAGTGAGGTAAAGCTTTTCCATCACGGTCAATGACCCCTCCTCTCTCTCTCTCTCACTCGTTGTTATATATTTGACAAATATTAACTGTGTGTGTGTGTGTGTGTGTGTGTGTGTGTGTGTGTGTGTGTTGTTGTCACTGAGTATCGAGCTACTTACATGTGTGTCCACTCGCTCTCTCTCTCTCTCTCTCTCTGCATTGTTTTCCTAATTTTGACTAATGCACGAAAATACTTTCAGTATCGCTAACTTCTGAAAGTTTCCAACGGCGGACAATGACTTACATCGACTTTCAAAACAAACACGCTAAGCTACCCCTACCCTACCGTTGTAAGATACATCAATATATATACGTGAAGAATGCAATTAGCCTTCATACCTCATTGTGAAATCGATAATTGCGTGCATCAACATTTAAGAGTTGAGTAAACAGATTTGAATACGTTACGTAGCGAACATTGTTATTGAACTTACAGCACTTCTAATCAACATAGTTGTTGGAAATATTTAAACATTATCAAGTGCATTATTTATTGAAGTTAATACATGGCTTGTTCAAATAAGTAAAAACGTTGCTAAGTGTGCGCGTCGTAAGCAATTATACGGTATTTTAAATTAATAAAACAGTAATATTTATATCATTAATACTGAAACATAATTTTATTGTATGTACAGATTTTATTTAAACGTAAAATTGTTCATGTGTGTGTACGGATTTATTCTCAGTTGTATGGAGCGGTACAGTTATTTTTTTTTACATAATTAGAGCACGGTACAAATTGGTTGAAATGACAAACACGTTGAAAGCCTTTTGTATATATAGCACATAATGTATATGACTACTTTTACAACTGCTACGTAGAGAGAAAATTTATTCAGACACATGTTTCGTTCAGCCACAACAGATTTTCTCAACGAATATATATATATATGTTTCCTTTAATTGAAACAATTACAGCAAAATGTTTACTAGTGTAAGAAAATTAATTATTGTTTGTAGCTGTTTAAACACAAACAACTTTTGTTGTTGATGACGTGATTTTCTTCACCAAAAGTATGACTTTGTACTGTTTTGAGCTCTGGTAAATTTATCTTTAGGAGGACGTTGTTCTCTGGTAATGTTTATTTGATCACATAATTGTTTTCTGCCAACAAACCGACTAGGTGATTGTAGATTTTTATTCTGTACTCAGTTTCCAAAATGTATCAATGTGTGTGTGTGTGTGTGTGCGTGCGTATGCTTTGTTTTAGGTTTTACCATTAAACAGAAGTATTGTACCACAAATTATTGGTGGTAGTGATCTTTATGTTTATGAAAACCTCATAAAAGTGAAGTCCAAGGACTGTCTTAATGTAGTACCAAATGAAGAAGAAGAAGATTGCTTCACAAATTAAAAAATTCATAATATGTAATATATATTTTATTTGTAATATACATTTCATATATTCTGTATTTTTTTGTTTTATATATTTTTATTTTGAAACATTTGAACCCTTTGAAGTTCACATAAAGTCATGTGATTTGTACATTTTACTAACAAAGACACGTCTGTTCATACTAAATGTGTGTGTGTGTGTGTGTGTGTGTGTGAGAGAGAGGGGGAGAGAGAGCTGATCCTTGTCTCATTCTTGTTATAGTCTTAAAAACAAAAGGTTGTCGAACCAACATCATTTTTATTTGAAAATAGTTTCATTGTAAATATCACTTATTTGAAGCTGAATAATTTGCAGATTGTATCTTACAATCATGACAATTATTATTTAAACTGATAATTGTTTTATTAAAAATATTATTATTATTTCATTGTTTACGATATATATATATTTAATTAATGCAAAAATGAATTTTTAAAATTACAATGGTCCGTAAGACATATTTAAATTTGTGACACCGTAATCGCTTAGAATAAGGGAATTCTTGTCAACGTTTGCAGCGAGAGAGAGAGACATACACAATGTGTGTGTGTGTGTGTGTGTGAGCAGCACGTACATCGTCCGATAGCGATTTGTATGTGTACACAAAACTTTTGAAAATACCTTATTTCAAGGAGATTTTTTTATGTGAAAGAGAGACATACACGCATAGGTAATTACATTATAAACTAGGAATTGCTTCCGACGTCTGCGAGAGAGAGAGAGGGCGTTAATATTTGTCGAATAAAGAGAGACATACACGCACAGGTAATTACATTATAAACTAGGAATTGCTTCCGACGTCTGCGAGCGAGAGAGAGAAAGAGAGAGGAGAAACGGTATGAAACCTTCCACAGTTGAAACCTGCTCTACAAAACGCTTCACACGAAGCGTTATGTTAAGAGAGAGAGAGAACGCGTATGTAAGTAGTTGACAACACACACGCACACATAGTTAATATTTGTTAATTATTTAATACAATGAAAAATGAAGTCAACGTTTTGACGATGAGTGAGAGAGAGAGAGAGAGAGAGAGAGAGAGAGAGAGAGAGAGAGGGAGAGAGCGGGCGTTGTAAGTACGTACACAGTTAATATTTGTCGAATATATATAAACTTTCTAAAATCATATACATGCGCGGTAATGACC
The DNA here is from genome assembly GCA_034769895.1 of Magicicada septendecula. Taxonomy (NCBI): domain Eukaryota; kingdom Metazoa; phylum Arthropoda; class Insecta; order Hemiptera; family Cicadidae; genus Magicicada; species Magicicada septendecula. The sequence goes on from CM068367.1 coordinate 1,290,495,633, forward strand.
ACAGAGAGGAGAAACGGTTTGAACATAACGTTTGACAACGAGAGAGAGAGAGAGAGAGAGAGAGAGAGAGAGAGAGAGAGAGAGAGAGAGAGAGAGAGAGAGAGAGAGAGAGAGAGAGAGACAGACAGACAGACAGACAGACAGAGACAGACAGACAGATATAGACAGTCGGACGGATGGACGGACGGACGGACGGGCAGAGAGATAAATAGAGAGAGAGAGAGCGGGCGTTGTAAGTACGTACACAGTTAATATTTGTCGAATATATATAAACTTTCTAAAATCATATACATGCGCGGTAATGACCGCAGAGAGGAGAAACGGTTTGAACATAACGTTTGACAACGAGAGAGAGAGAGAGAGAGAGAGAGAGAGAGAGAGAGAGAGAGAGAGAGAGAGAGAGAGAGAGAGTAACAACAGTGTTGTAAATATATATATTTAATTATTTAAAACAAATTATGATTTATTTTAATTTATTTCGTTATAAACCTCCGAATATGCATGCAATTATTTGTATAGTAATCAGAAATGTGTGTGAGAGAGACATTTTAATAATTTGTAGGTTGTATCTTACAATCATGAAAATTATTATTTAAACTGATAATTGTTTTATTAAAATCTTACAATGACGAAATATTATTATTTCATTGTTTACGATATATATATATATTTAATGCAAAAATGAATTTTTAAAATTACAATCGTCTGTATTTAAGTTCGTGTACACATACAAATCGTTTGAATAAGGGAATTCTTGTCAACGTTTGCAGCGAGAGAGAGAGAGACATATACAATGTGTGTATGTGTACACAAAACTTTTGAAAATACCTTATTTCAAGGAGATTTTTTTATGCGTAACACTTTACCACACACACAGACTTGGCAGTATATTAATTTCTAAATCGTGGTCAATGACTGCCATGTGTCAAAAAAAAATTATAAGTAGGACGCAACGAGGTAGGTGATAAATATATATATTTCCTGGTGATTACATTTTAGTGTAAAACTGATGACATAAAGAGAGAGAGTTCATATCGTGATCGACAACTGTGTCTAGAGACAAAGAGAGAGGAGGGGAGAGAGAGTTGATATCGAAGTCGTCAACAATTTACTATAATATAGTTTGAATTTCCCACCGAAGAAAAATGTTGGTAGATCTGTTCTATACACACACAATAATGCAGGATTGGTAACCCTGATCATATATTTTAATATACACTATAATACACACACATATCAAGTTTGAACCCATACATAGGTTGGTAAACCTGATCATATAGATTTAATATACATTATAACACACAACAAATTTGAACTCGTGCAAGGTTGGTAACCCTGATCATATATTTAATATATACACTATAATGCATCAAGTCGGAACCCCCCACCATAAGTTGGTAAACCTGATCATATAGATTTAATATACATTATAACACACAACAAATTTGAACTCGTGCAAGGTTGGTAACCCTGATCATATATTTAATATATACACTATAATGCATCAAGTGATAGAAAGTGAAAGTGATCTAAGCTCGCGAAAGGCGGCATATAAAAAAATAACGCGGATGCTGTGGTCCAGATACGCGAAAAAGTCGCGGATCTTGACACAGATCAGCGAAAAAGTCGCGGATGCTGTGGTCCAGTAGAAAGTGAAAGTGATCTAGGCTCGCGAAAGGCTGCATATAAAAAATTATATTCGCGGAAATTAGAAAGTGAAAGTGATTTAGGGTCGCGAAAGGCGGCATATATTCGCGGATATGCAAATCAATTTAATTAAAAAAATAAAAATATCAAATTAAAAAAAAATAAAAAAATTTATTCGCGGAAATTCGCGGTCCTTTGGGATGCTGTGGTCCAGCGGTGGTGGGGAGAGCGTGGGAAAAAATCTTGGACCGTGGGAACGGCGGCATCTCTTTGATCTAGACCGTGGGAAAGGCGGCATTCCTTTGTGAGTTAGAACTGTCATTTTCCCTCTACTACACAATTACACGAGTACAAAGCCACTTTTTGGTGCTGAATACTTGATTCTGTGCATGTGCCGATTGCCATCCAATTACGAAACGAAGCAAAACAGCAAGGTTCATACGAAGAGACGAAGCCATTTTTAATGAATGAAAACATTCATACTGATGTTAAATGTATTCTCATATTATGCAGATATACAATACAGATTATAATAACAAATTATATATGAAACTAGTCACCAACTTGGTAAATTTTGAAAAAGCAAATTATATTGTGTTACAACCAACACAGTGGTTGATAGGTCATATAGTACTTTTTGTTAATGTGATTTCGGAGATGATTTTAACTTCACTGCACATCTCACGTAATTTTTTTGACATTACTTGTTGTGCTATTACGTGCACTCTAAATTTCATTAGCTGAGTTCTGCAACTGATTTGCCTAACCAAAATGGAATCAATAATTTAATATTAAACCTATGTCAGTTTGTTTACTCCTATTGAAAACGTAAATTAGTAGGCCTATTCCCAAAGGGAGATACGCCTACAAATTCTCTTGTTTCTTATTTTCTTTTAAACAGTAACAGTTAAAGAAAGTCACAGTGTAATGTAACACTGTTAATACTTTTAGTTTCAATTTATTTCTTTTAACAAATTATATAATTTGTATAATAGGTATGTAATAACAGGTATTTGTAAGTGGTATTTTTTTTGGAACTGTTTCATTCTTACCTGTTATTTTCAAATACTAGTTTAGCACACCTCTAGTTTGCTGATACCTTTGCACTGCACGTGTATGTAAATTGCATAACGATCTAGGCGTTAAGCTATTTGTAATTACCAAACATTGCTGGTATTTCAGTGGGTATACAAAATTGTATAAAGTCTACAGCATAGCTTTTACATAACAATTAGTCGTAATAGGTATTTCGTGTAATCAAATGTATAACAAAGTTACAGTATTATTATACAAATAGACAAAACCTTAAAAAATTTATTAGCTAAAGAGAAAAGAACTAAACAATTTTAATGAATTTTACGACCCTAAAAAATAACCTCTGCACTATACGTGTGTCTAAATTACTAAAGAACTTTGGAGGCATTACTATTTCATAATATCAAAGAAGTAAATATTCTTATTCTTAATAGTAAAAGCAGTAATAATTTCTATTTTAACTAATTTCTACAGAACCCACAATTGTAAAAACTAGTGAGGTAAACAAAACGACATTGCCTTTAGAATGTTTTACTGACAAGCCAAAAACAACTTATGTAATCATTTATCGAAATATATATAATATTTACCGTATTTCTTCCGTCGTGTGACTTCGTGTTGCGTTCGATTGATTTACGTGTTTCGAAACATATGTTTCATCTTTAGAAATAAAAAACACTCAATGTGAGCTCGTTAAATATTAAAACTGCAAATATTGAAAACGATTCCATACATATCCGCGTTACATGAGTGCGCACTCCAGCGGGACCGATCGGACACTCTGTTTTCAATATTTCCAATTTTAATATTTAACGACCTCACATTTAGTGATATTTTTATTTTTGAAGACAAAACTTATGTTTCGAAACGCGTAAATCAATCCAACGCAACACGAAGTCACACAATGGTATAAATACGGTAACTATTATATATATTTTGTCAATAAGTGACTTGGATACCTCTTCAAACAAATTTTTCAAATTTATCGAAAACCTAAATTGAAAGTTCACGAATAATGGAGGTAAGTAATGTTTATGTTAACATTGTCTCTCTGTATCTCTTATTTTACAGCTACAAATTTTTATTTTCCTTCAAAGAACTCTTGTTGTATAATCTCCCTACAATTGCATTCATAAAGAATTCTAGAATAATACCAGTTAATATTTCATTAGTAATAAATGGTAAATATTAATAACATTACGAATTTTGAAGAAACGTTTTATATAATATTGTTAGATTTATAGAACTCTGTAACAATATTTGCCAAAAATACTATTACTTTGATTAAGAATGGCGTGAAAAATACAATAAGATTTAAAAGGAACAAATTTAAAAAATAGTAGTATAGGAAATTTATTTTAACGTCCCTTAGATAGGTATTGAATAAAAATTGTAATAATGCAAAAAGTATTTATTATATCTTGTTTTGTAGATTTAGTGCATACAGACGGACAATCTCTAAATTGCATGTATCAATAAATACATGACATTAACATTAATGACCTATAATTTATATTTAGGTATAACTCGGGAGTTAAAGGAAAAGTTTACAATTATTAAAACAGAGAGTGATATAAACATTTTATATTCGGTTTGTAATAGTAATTGCAAAACGCAGTGGAATCATGATTTTGTATTTTATTTGTTTGATTTATGTGCTAACTTTTACAAACAAACAAATTGCTGTTCATGCTGTTATTAAGCGTTTCAATAAAGTTATTTTATATCCATTGTAATAATGTTTTCTACTTTGTACTACAAATGTAAAACATTATACTTATTATGTTGTCTTATAACTAATTCGACACAAAATAAGAAATTAAAAGTTGTATTTATTCTTACTAATTGCAGCTAACATTTATAGTACTTATTAATTTTGTTATTTAAATTAGCAGTCTCCGTAACTCCAACTTCGTCGTGCCTATTTGCTAAACTGCTAAGTGTCATGTTCTGGACGAGGCTTTTCAGTGTTTCCACCATTTTCAAGTCCTAAACCATGACGTTTTGCTAAACTGCTAAGGGTTGTGTTCTGGACGGTCGTCGGTTTAGGACTTGAAAATGGTGGAAACACTGAAAGGCCTCGTTCAGAACATGGCAATTAGCAGTTTAGCAAATAAGCACGTCGAAGTTGAAGTTATAGTACCTTGGTAAGCCGTTAATAATTTTTAAATACCCTTAGGCTTCTATAGAATTATTTTATATTTTGTAATGTTTCACTTCTAAGGTTAGGCTATTGTTCGTCTTATTTGGCTAGTTGTTTTAAAAAAAACATTTATCAGTTTTTAACTTTGCTAATTTATGTAACAACTGGTAGCGGTGTTGTTTACCCTATTTCTCATACATACTAAAACACTAATATTTAATCTGCAATAATACAAACTTAGTGTTTTCTTTGATTTCCATGAATTCTAGGACTTGTAAATATACGTTTAGTTTCAAATATCTTTTAGCTGGTTTCAAATATCTATCAGTATATTTCCATTGACTTTAGCCTTTACACGTTTTGAAGCTAAGTCATTAGTCATCTTTTTCAGAAAGTCTCGTATATTAAATTTTTTTTTTTCAAATTAATATTTATAATTTTTGAGCACCCTCATGTGTTTAATATTAATCTGTTTGCAATGTATATTGCTGTTTTATATTGTTTCCTTTAATTTTGAACAATTTTCATGTGTATTGGAGTGCCTTGATTATATTTTATGTCTACGTTGTTTTATTGAACTTAAATTATGAAATAAAATTATATTTAATATACCTAATGCAGACAGTTAGTAGTGGATAATTGTTATGAACAAATAGTTGCTGGTGTTACTTTATTATTATATCAGTGAGAAGGAATTATGTTATTACACTTAAGCAAGTACAGCTATCTCCCTCAGCTTGAGACCACTGTCGTGCTATTAGTATCTCGTCCCCGTCTGAACAAAACCGATTGCATGTGCCTTTCTAAGAATTGAACTACAAGCCGTTTAAAAATTTACGACCAACATACTTTATAGGAAAATCGCATATAACATTTCTATCTCTACAAAAAACCTGTGTGTGTATGTGTAGGTATAATAAATTGAATAAAACTCTAGGAATAACGGCTGTTTGACTGCTAGTACCAAAAAAGTAAATATTAATTTTATAAACTGTTAAACAAATTTATATCATTTTATAATAAGTATTATATTAATTACTGAATATTTTATTTTAAAAAGTTTCATATAAGCTAGTTTCCTCAATTCATAACTCTAATAATTAGCCACTAACATTGAAAAATGAATATTGGTCCATTTTTACTGTGGGGAATTGGTACGTGTAGCTAAAGTGCCTAGCAAGCGCCTGCAATTCTTTGTAACGTGAAGGTCACACAATCTCCAAATAGTACAACATTGTGGGACATTCTAAAAGATTTGATTGCACAGCAGATTCGTTTCTTATCATATTACGTGCTAAAACACAAATTGGATTTCGAAAGCATGCGCGTCTTACCTGTCGTCTTCCTTTAGGCATCGTGTATCTTTCAGCACTTCAGTATTTCATCGTGTCTTGTTAATGATGGAATATATGCATGTGAATATTAACTTTAATCATTTGTCTTTTATATAAAAATAATAGTCATACTCATTAATAGAAAAAGTTAACTTTAGATATTTTACTTGTTTTGTTGAGGCCTCACATTCATTTCAGTATGTTGGATACTCATCCCATCTTTTTTTTTGAGTCTTTTATATGTCATCGCTTTTTAAACATTTGCGTTGTTAGGACCTCCTCGTTCATCCTCTGTTATGCTATCCTTCATAATTTATTTCTATATTCTGCTTGGACAAAAGTTTGAACTTAGTATTTTTTCCTTTAAGCATAGTAAACATTTATTTGACGTAATTTAATTTTACTAGTTAACTTAATTTAATTATTTTAAAAATTACACATGCAAATTTACTATAAATTCAATATTTTAATTTTTAAACGTGTAATATTTTATGTATATCACTCACAGTTAAAAATGAGGTCGCCATAAAATTTATTGTTTTTTTTTATGGCACGACTCCAAACACTTACATTACACTTATACAATTACAAGTCGCTAATTGAATGACAAAAGTAAATTTTTTAATGTACCTTACCTCTTTTCTTTTAATATAACTAGCGCTTTGTTGTCTTCAATGTGAATTACTTTTGCTGTTTAAAATATATAAATAAGTAACCAGATTATAACAAGTGGCCTATTTGTACAAGTCGTAATGATTCTTACTTTCCATTTTCCTTATACTTGTTTTATTGTTTTATTTGTAAGATGTTTTGTGTATTTAAGCAACAATGTATTGTAAAAATTAGCTTGTCATTTTAAACCCTACTTGTTTCCTGTTATTTGCAACAGTATTACTTTGTAGGGCTTAATTTAACTATTTGTAATAGACTTATGAGGGCGACACTATAAATAATGTAAGTGTTTTACATGTTGTAACAAGACATATAACCACAAAATTTTAAGTTTCAAAATATTAGTAACATGTCATAATAATTGAGGGGGACAAGACCCATCAAGTATTTGCAATGAGAATGCCAAGCATGAAAACTACATAAACAACTAACAAAGAAGAATGAACTTACAACACAGGAGTTAATATAGTAATGGTAATAATAATTAATAACAAGAAAGAAAATGCATTAAATAGTGACTATACAACAGAAACAATAACCCAATAGATCCGGTCAGTAAGAAGCCAATAAACCAGGAAATAAACATACTGTAAGGAGAAAATAATAATACTGATGATATCAATCAGAAAGGTGACCTAAGATGAACCAAAACTACAATAACAATGAGATAAGAAGACCTAATGTGAAGTAAATAGCCAACACCAGTAAAGTACTAACTGAGAGACTTACCAATTGTAGACAAAACACTAACTGACTAACTTAGATGACCTATATATGACCACTAGTCTTGTAAATGAGTAAGGCATCCAATATTAGCCAAGAGAGTGAGAGTAACAATAATATTAGTTCAATAAGAAGCTTTAAACAACAGCATAATAACATATTATGAACAGCATTAATGTAAATAAAAAGAGAATCAAAATTGTCAAATAATAGTAATAATTGTTAACTAAGTAATGGAAAATTATAACAGAAAGAAAAAAGAACTAATTAATAAATTACAGGTGATAATTAATAACATAATACTACTGTAGTAAAACAAGATTAAAAATGTAAATTTGAATCAACTCAATTCACCCATTGTTGCTATAAAGGGGGAAGACACATAACCTAAATACAGGTACTTTCCACCTAGATTCATACTTATTAATAACTAAAACATGTTTAAACTAAAATCTCTTGTACACAAAATCAGGTAGAGGTGATGAGGTTTCTACCAGTACCAAGATCAGCTACCTAGAGTAGTATTTATATGAGAATTAATGCAAACCAAATGAACAAAAACAGACAAAATAAGAATCGCCATGTAGAACTCAGATAAAACCTATTGTAAAATTAAACAGGAATAAAAAGGGGGATACCTGTATAACAAATAAGATGTCATATCACTAAGATGATAGTGTAAGAGAATTATTATCAGTAATGTAAGGATAATAATCATAATTAAGCACATCTGTCATGTGACACTAGATGTAAATATTGTTATTCAATTCTCAACGCAAAAGAACAAACAAATGTATTAAAAAGACCAGATTAGAAATCAATGTAATAACTGTAGTGAACTATTCTGAACTAGATAGTGGCCTGAAAGGATACTACTTAATTAAAAAGGAAACAAAGTAAGGGGACACCTGATAGTACTATACAGAGGTCACTAAATAGACTAAAAAACCAGGGAATAACAATATATTTCCATTAACAAAGTCAATCAGTATTTGTAATGACACTGTATATATAATTGGGACAACATAGAAATTTCCCAGAAACTATTTCTCATATATAATTAATCAATATAGTTAGTAGACCCATAGGCCTAAGACAATGTTAGCATAGGAAATGTATTTTGTTCATAATCATAGCTAAATAATAAGTAAGGAGTGTCAAAGGACTTGAAAGGCATAATCTCGAAGAGATGTGATTGTCATTAGCTAGTTATAATCCAAGAATATATAAAGTTAGTCATAAATAGTGCAAAGTGTTCATTTCAAACAATATCTTCCTTAATGATGGACGAAAACATATCATGTGTAAACTCTAAATTAAGAGCCAAATGTTCGCCATGCAGTGGTAAGCTTAGATTCACAATCTAAGGAATAATAAAAAAGTTATGTCAATTTTAAAAATATTTGAGTTAGTTTGGAAAAATATCTAGCGTCAGTTCGTAATCTCGAACCCAGCCACCCACGCTTATTACAACGATTAAATAATTTCGCGAAGGGGTATGTGCGCTAAAGTAAAGATCGTCAGCCAATCAAACAAGAGAAATCGACAAATTTTACAAGGATCGCAGACGAGAACGGCAGCAACATACGCCACCTCGAGGCACTTTTTTGAATAACCTTTGATGAGTATAGACGGCAGCTCGGCTTCGCCAGAAAACAGCTGTTTAACCTAGCTTGTGCGCGTCATCGATGTAAACAAAAGCAAACCTAACCTCAATTTGCGCGATATCATAACAACATTACAATTGAAGCTGAATGAAGAATAAACAGTGCGAATACATGAATTGCTAAGTGTATAATCCTTAGCAATTCCGCGATTTACAGGGAGTAAAGTGATTTTTTATATTTATTAAGGAAGTTGAGAAATGACGATATATTTATCGAACAACATTAATGGAATGTGTATAGACTAAAGTATAAAGGGCATAGCACCCTATTAATTTCATTCAGCAATTATTTATAGAGAGAATCCTCAAATTCATTTTATATAATTAATAAATAAGAGTTCTGAAGACAATAATAGTCTGTTCTATATAAACACTGAGTGTGCTAAGAATAATCACACACCTAAATGAAGTCATTAACGTTAAACCAAGATTAAACTAACGACAGTTAGTAAGAAATCTGAGAATTGTCAGCTGACGAAATTAATTAACAACAATTAACCAATGCAAATATAATTTATGTTTATTAATTTAGGAAGAGTCTACTACTATTTGAAATATTTCTTTATATTATTAATAAAAGCATGTTGTACCAAGCGACATAATATACTAATAATTAAACGATTACCTCTTTGAAGGAATCCAGTATAACGATTCAGATGATTCTTTAAGGAACACTGAATTGAGTTATTATTTTATTGCGTTCACATTTTATGTATTGTAAAGAGTTCTTTCAACGTTCGTTAACGTTCATTAAGTCATTTAACATCCATTGTCGATTGACAATTAAACAAGTTAACTTATAATGCCGGAATGGTCATTATTTTATCTATTACACATTAAGATGTAATTGATTTGTAATCACTCTCCGACTACCTAATAATGGTAGAGTAGGTTTTCTAGTTACTTTATTTGTATTCTGCAGGCTAAAAGAACCTACACCTTAATAAAATAGTTAACCAAAAAATATGTTAATCTAGTCTGATGTTTGTAGATCAGAACTACCAACCCTGAGACAACATTTTTATAAAAGTAAATTCCAATTTAAAACAAATTTGAACCTAGAACGGTTTGTGATATTTTGAATAATTAAAGAGGTTTTAACATGAAATAAATTACAATTTCCATACAGCAAATTAGAGTCAGGCGGTTTATTTCAATAGACTAGGTCATTACAGGATAGTGGAACGTCTCTCAATGGATGGCACGAGAGACAGCGGCAATTTGAATTGTGGTAATTAAATCTAAAATTAGATTGTCACATCAACACTGCAAGGTCAGCCAGACTCACTTCAAGTAAGTAGTTATTTCATACAAAACTAAATGCACTTTCAGTAAGAGATCGACTTCACAAATTCACCTAGTCGACAGAAGAACGTCACACCATAAACAAACTTCGAAGAAAAATAAAATGAACAATTTTTAAACACTTTAAATATTTCTTTAACAACAGACATTAAATGAATTAAATAAATTTAAATGATATTTAAGAGACATTAAATGAATTTATTAATTGAATTAATCCAACATTAATTGATTAATTAAAAAATTAAATAAAATTAAATAAAAATAAAAATAAATAAACTTCAAGTTAAATTAAATAAAACGTAATACAAAGAGGACCGAACGGAGTTAAGTTACAAATTGACGCCAACAACGAGTGGCTTTTAATACAAGATCGTAAACAATTATAACACCCCATAACGGATCTTCTACAATGTACGTGTACAATAATGCGTAGCGGCCTTTACAAAATCTACACACAAAACAGTGACGTTTATTTGCGCTGCAGGCTGACAAATTAGCGGTCACACCTACTCTGCGTACCTTCAATTAATTCCCTCGTAACTGTTCCTATCTCTCCGCCTCCTTCGGACCGCCTCACGCTCAAACGTCTGTCTCTGCCACTTCTGTATCGTTAACGTTGACAGAAATATACGCATATTAATATACAAGCAGTAAGTTAGTTTTCAAATAGCAGGTTGAACTGTAATAAACGTATTTTGTTAAAACAGGACAAGTGACTAAAATAAGAACAAATATACTATTTACACAATTGAAATTAAAATTGTTATTCTTAATAACAGAAATAAAATAAACTAGCGATGTGTAACGATACTGTTGTGTGTTCTAAAAATTTAGTTTTTGCATTTTTTATTTCTTTTTATATTTTTTTATTTTCTCGGTTATTGTTAAGCATTTCTTGGTATCATTTGATTTTCCACCCTGTCGTTAAGCCTCTTTCTTTATGCTGGGCAGTGTTACATTGGATTAATTATTTTAACGATTGTATGTATATATATATGTGTGTGTGTGTGTGTGTGTGTGTGTGTGTGTTTGTTTGTATGTAAGATATATCTGTTTAAAGTGAACATCTGACGTTAGTTTCTGGAGAGACCTGTAAATCTTTTAAAATTTCTTATACATTATGAAAACAAGCAAAAAAAGTTAAGAAATACAGAATTCCCTTTTTGAAAACGTGATTAGAAATAAACATTCAGAGATTAGACTCTTTCGGTATTTAAACTGCAAATATTGCTAAATGCTCAAAGATTTTTAATACATAATACAAAAAAATCAATTTTGTTTATAATAGGAGAATTTAATTACTAACAGATTTTGACAATGAGTTCTTAGATGTAAGACAGGTTGAAGTTGCGTCAATAATTCAAAAAGACGATATTTACTTATATAACAACAACAAAAGCATTCAAATTTATTTATTTTATTAAAATGTAACGCTTTATTAACGGCATCTTCTGAATAAACTGAACAGACAACCGCATGTTTTGTTATTCTTGTATACTACAATTCTGGAGGAGAAGACTATTGGTTAAGACTGTTCACGTATTCATGTTATGTATTCGCTTGAAATACAACTAACTAGAAAATTCACACCTATTATTGAGTTTACAATCACACCTATGATCTATTATTTAGTTTACTATTGCTAGGATTAAGAAAAAAGTTGCTGTTTATTTTCATGTTGGAAGAACCAGTAGCTTCCGTCAAACGTAAATTATCGGAGTATTAATAACAAACCGACAACTAATTGTACTCATACACACGCAGCGCGTTGTTCAACTAGCTCCAGTTTTGAAGACAAGAACTGAGCGCGTGAATACTGAAATTGAAAGCACACCGGAGCTTGGAATCTTTTATTATTTACTTTTAATATTAACTTTTAAAATTCGGATAAAGCGTTTGCTCAAAAGTTAACAATATCTTTTAATTAATTTTAAAAACTGAATTCTAACAAGTTTATATGTATAAAGCGCAACTGATAATCTATACTGTCAAAAGTTATGGAATATTATGGATAGAAGAGGATATCCACAGCATTGAATAAATTCAGTCCTTTATAAAAGTACATCTGTAGTCCTGGATTTGAATGGTAGGCTCTCAGGTGGCATTCCAATATATAAGGAGTTACGCCGGGATGCTGTGTTTCCCCAACCTTGTTTAATATGTACACTGACGACATGTTGAGAGCATGGAAACCCAGAGTGACTTCGGAAATACAACTTAAATCAATTTGTATGGATTCTCTACTATATGCGGATGACATAGTTTTTATTCAAGAAAATGAGGATGATTTATTCTTGTAAATGATGGTTCAATTATAAGAAGTAGCAAGAAAGTATTCACTGACAATTTCAGTAAGAAAGATGAAAACCATGGCCTTTGAAGGTAAATATCCAGTGAGTACAAAGATAGTTATAAACAACAGCACTTTAGAACAAGTGAGACGTTTTAAATATCTCGGCCGTGCAGTAAGCTATAAATCTAAATATGATATAAGAGAGAAGATAAATAAATTTAGCAATATCTATGCTAAATAAGCAATACCTTTGTATCGTAATTTATAAGACAATTACAATACACATGTTGATTTATGCGAGTGAGGCGTGGATCATGACAAAAAAGAAAGCGGCGAGATTCAGAGTGCTGAAATCCGGTTTCTTTAAAGGACTTTAAATTACACATTGCAAGATTAAATAAGGAATAAAGATATCAGAGCAGAACTCTTAGTAAAAGACAGAAGTAAAATTATTTCAATTTTCAGAAGACAATGGTGGGATCACATGCAAAGGATGGGAGAGAATTTACTACCGAAAGCGCCACTGAACGTGGTAGAAACCGATTGGTAGAAGAGAAGTGGGTCGTCCGAGGATGAGATGGGTGCCGGAACAGGTTTATATAACCTAATCCTTGTAGAGAAGAAGAAGAAGAAGAAGAAATGCAACTGATAGTACGTAGTATACGTACAAATGATATACTACAATAATGAGAAATATAATAATAAATTTAATAATAATAATAATAATACAATAATTTATGTCTATGGAATCCTTTATGAAGAAATAAAAAACGGAAAAAATTCTTAGGCTTTCACGGTGCCAACAACGAAGGCAATCTTCAGTGATAAAAAACGCGGCAGATGTTCGCCTAAAACCCTTAGTACTGTGCAAACCAATACTGAGGATTTTAGGCAAACACCTGCCGCGTGTTTTTTGTCACTGAAGATTGCCTGCGTTGGTGAGGCGGAAACGTTAGGATTTAATGAGCCAAGACGACGGCCTAATAGCCCGGCACACAACCATCCAAATAAACAACAGATAACAAAAATACGTTGTTTACTCTATTGTAGAGGTAATTAATTCAAATCTGATGAAATGGCCTTATCATATCTGAAAAAGACAAGTGCCCACGAAACAAGCGTAATGTAAATACTGTACTCGCTTGTAAGATACCATAAACTAAAACAATTCAATTGATTTATAAGTGTCTGGCTTATTTTGATTTCTGTATTCAAATTCAATATATCATTCTTGGGAAAGCCTTAGGAAGGCCAATTGCAAGAGTTAATTAGTATTCAGATAGAATTTTATCGAGTTACAAAAGTTTCGTTACAAATTATAAGGTTTCGGACATTAGTCATCATGAGTTAAAATGTTTCGACCACGATAGAATCAGAGGTCGTCTTCAGGCGAACAAAAAATTAATACAAAGATAAATCTATCACTAACAAATAGATATCGTCTAAACTCTAAATCTTAGTTAAACAAATGTAATGTTAAAAAAAAAAAATAATAATAATAAATCAGTACTCGCCATTACAGCAAGGAAGGAGCCCTTCTGTGGTTGCAACGTGAACAACCACATCGTTGATTATATTGCGTCGTCGATTAATAATAATTTTAAGAATCGTATAACGGTTTCGTTTACCATACAAAACATCAATATAATTCAAAGGTTTTTGATCATTACTAGCTAAACGCTACCACTATATAACATATCTACATAAGTTTTTCAATTACTGTTTGTAGTGGTAGTGGTGCTTCCTGCGTATCAGCTAACTGTTTCGTCTGAATCAGACGTTGTTCTCTACAATTCAGTTTAGCCGGCGAACGTGAAAAGTGATCTGACAGATGTCAGTGGAAAAGAACATTTATACAATGTTTCTTACACATCGGCGACCCCTGAGAGATCCTGTCACATACACACATCTACGTTGTTCATATTATTCTCTCTCGGCACGCAACCGCCTACTCGTTCACTTCACCTTACACACACACACACACACACACACACACACACACACACACACACACACACACACACACACACACACACACACACACACCTAGAGGGTTTTCGTTGTAGAAGTAATTTCGCTGTAAACAGGAAATAAACTTACATGACGTGCAGTAAACTTCATAGGATTATTAACCGTAGTTTATGTTGTTTATAATAAGATCAATAACAACATCAGCAACAGCAAATAATAATAATAAATGGGTGTGTCATGGGACACCGCGCCAGAATAAAGAACTTCAGTATCTAGTCGCGGTGATCTGATTCCCCATGTAAAAGTTGCTCTTATGTATTAGAAGTAAGCAAGGTTTTGCTGTAAAGAATTAAGATTCAAATAAGAGTGAACTTATAATTAATTGAGACGACAACATAGTAGTGTGTATACGTATATTGTTATAAGAAGTGGATACTTATTATAAACATAAATAGAATTATATTACACGTTGTATTATTTTAGTACACGTACATATACAAACAAATCATTTCTTACAGTCTAACAATATGATTTACACAGTATTTAGTTGAAAAGTAGAATGTAATATAAGCAGTATCCTTATTCAATTTTTTTACAAATGATAAACTGTTAAATTACTAAATCAAATTTGCAAACATAAAAGCTTCCAGCCAAATAAATACAATACATTAACCAGAATTTAATTCACGGATCAACTAAAATACGTACAAAGTAAACAAAGATACAAAATTATACTGTTTTAACATTCAAACATGTTCCCAAACTTTCTCAACGACAATACTATAAACATTATAATAAACAAATAGGTGTTACTGATATAAAATTGTTTTTATGGATTAAACAATTTAAAAGTTGGATAAAATATATTAGAAAAATTAACTTAGATTAACTAACTACGAGAAAAAAAGGATTTCAAAAGTATTCAGTTCAATCCCTTACCATGTGAGTACATTTTATTTTATCACAAATAAAATTATTTTTTATATTTACGTTATTCTTGTATTAGTATTTGGAATATTCTCACGTTCTTGAAAATATTACGTGTACAGGAGTCAGCCGGTCATCATAATGCAGTCTATGAAGTTATCTCTTCAATAATAGTAACAGACTACTTTTCCACCATTCAAAATTGTTCACGAGAGGCAGGGAAGGCTGCCAATTAGAGGCGTATGGCCGCCTAGCACTATGTTTCAGCCATCCATTGTTACCATTGGAGTGACTGGCTACATTTTCACCGACTTTTTTTATGTAACGAAAAAATTTAATACTTTCTTTTATCTTCTTATTCTTCTCCTCTAAATATACAAGCTTATCTGTGTCTATTAAACTAGACAAAAGCTTTCTTTTAGACTTTTCTGGGCCAACAGACACTTCATTCTCCGTCCTGATTTTTTATCCCTATATATTTTTACTATTACGTTTTCTGGCATTCTGTCATTGTGGGCATTCTATTCTTCTTTCATTTTCCTTGTTACTTAATTTTTCAAGTAAGTTACTTACTTATGTACTTGGCTTATTCTCTCGTATCTCAGTTCTGATATCTCTGTTTTTAGTTTTATTGTCACCATCTCACTTTTTGTCTCTGCACCAGAAGATATTGGTCTTGTAACTGACTAATATGTTCCAATTTTAGTATCTTTTCTTAGATTTTTGCCGTAATTTGTGTTAGTACGTAATTTCGTTTAGCATGTACAAGCCATGGAAATTTTGGAGAAGGTGCTGTCGCTTACATTGCAAGATAATATTAAAAATGAAATGAAGAATTTGTATATCTACAAGTATAAATGACACAATTGCTGCAAAAAAAGATTAAGATGGTACGGGCGTGTGCGTCGTATTGGCCAATGATAGATAGCCAAAGAAATTACTAAAATGAACCTCTTTTGAAAGAAAACAAAATGCCGTAAAGAAGGCATAAGGAATGCAATGGCACAGAGAAATCTGAATCTGAAAGATAATGATTGAAAAGATCGTAAAGTCTGGAAGTTAGGTTGCAAAAAGCGAATTTAAATGTTGTTCTAAATCGCATATATATATATATATATATATAATTTTGTTACATACATCGTGTCGTTTAATGTGTCAGTGTAATTTATAAACATCATTAAAATTTGCTCTTATAAACAAAACGAATGTTTTTGCTGTACCACATGGTATTCGATTTTTATTTCTACTTTCGGTTTTACACAATTAAATGACAAGTCAATAACAATGGCATAGCGGAACACAATCTTTTTACAAGTTATCCCACTACCTCATACTAGTCCATTCATTATTTCAGCAAAAGTTTCCAAAATGGTCACTGTAAGTTTCCTAAATAATTCTTATCACTTTGCATGTTAATAAATTATAAACCCTTTTTTGTGATTATTACTTATTAATTAATGAAAAATTACTTCATGTCTAATAAGTTTAGTGATATGCATAGAGGTAATAACTTTTTTCATACTTACAATGGGTTATGGAACATCCCACTGACTTAGATTTACCCTATATTATTGGTCTAAAGGTTGTGGGCCTAGTAATAAAATTGCTAAAAATCATACAGCATTTTAGCTTCAGGGTAATATACGTTTACAAATGTAATTTAATATCTAAATAATTGACCTTAAAAGTATTAATAATAATTATTATTATTACGAATGGCATTTGAAGAAAGGTTACGTAAACTTCGATCAACTAACTGGACACGATTTTAAAAAAATATATCGACCGCCTTTCCGTGAACATTTATTTACTTCTTCAGGTGCTACAATATGTGCGGCAACGGTATGATGAATAATTCATATACACACAGAGTTATTATGTGAATAAGATGAATATACTACAATGCATGCTGCTTGTACAATTGTATTTGTACTTATACTTCAAACAATAGCACACAAAGATTTGTGTATTACCAGTAATTATTCTTTGTACTGCCCGCGTATTTCTTGAGATGAAAATAAATTTCGTCAAATGGTCGACACAAATATTTTGATATCGTCTTCAGTCCGTCCGTTTGTAACCAACCCGATTAACCATTTCGTCCTTTATTAATTCAGAGTAATTATTTAAAAAAAACAAATATAAACAATAAAATTTGTATCATTAATAAGCTAAAAATTTGTATATTAAATATTATTATTTAATTCTTTACGCAGAATTTATATTAATATAATGTATTTAAATAAATGAAGTGCCAAGACCATAAATCTTGCCTGATCCTTAGCAGTGGTAGGAGTGGCTAATATCATAGCAAAACAAAACACAGTCCTCGGCATTTCCATTGTGTTCTCTCTTGTATTTTGTAATAAACGTACATACACTCCAGGATGCGAAGTAGATTAATCTTCGTCGTGATAATAACGGACGCTAAAAATATATTGCCACGATCCGAGGATCCCTGGCTTTTTACGCAACACAGTCTCTCTCTCTCTCTCTCTCTCTCTCTCTCTCTCTCTCTCTCTCTCTCTCTCTCTCTCTCTATCTCTACGTTGTAATAAATGAGAGGAAGCAGAACATCCCGTAAAAAAATACCAGTACAAGTTAACAAAATGCTTCTATCACGACTACATTTTAGTAGGTATATAGTGATTCAGTAGCTTCACAGTTCGTAAAATACATTTTACATTTAGTTTGAAAATCCTCTACGCATAAAGAGTGGAAAACCGGATTGACAATCTTTGAAAAACGAGCGTGAGAGGTAAAAATATAATAATTATTATAAAATCCGTCTTCAAAACACGCGTTTAATCTGATTTTTTTTACAAAATTCGCTAAAAGCATTATTTCTTCTTGAGTAAAATAAGTTGAACAAATTTAGTAATGTACAGTAACAAGTAACATCTCATCCTTACGATTAATGTGGCACCGAATTTGTTATATGTAACAAAATCAAAGCGTTTATGAAGATTCTTACAGCTAACGTTGCCATTTTTTGATTTTAAATACGAGTAAGTAGATTTCAGCTACGTAATCTTCCATTTACGGTAGATTTCAGCAACCCCAAAACCTTCCAGGAACAATTTTCATTAAATGTTTTAATGTTTCCACTTTTTATACTTACGAGTGTCATGTCTAGCCCGTTTTTTGAGTTTGGCTTACTATGGGACTGTGAAAAGGTTCAGACCCTTGATAATGGCTCTGCCACTGGTTCTAAATATCGTTCTGTCTTCAGAAATATATAAACATTCAAAGTTTAGACTAAAAAATGCAAAGTGATTAGGAGACTGAGTAAAATATTCGCCTCCCTACAAAAGGTAAATAAAAAGTGTCACAATAATAGTAAACAATAATCATAAAAAGTTTACGATTTAAAATTAGAAAGGCTAATTACAAATTTTTCTTTACAATTTTTAGTTTGCTTTCAATGTGTTTTTCTTTCTTTTTTTTATAATGCCGTCTGCCTGCGGAGGTTTTTTAAGCTCTGTTCCATGGAGAAAACGTTTCAACGCACTACACGAGTAGTCAAACTAAGAATCAGGTTTTGATCAGAGCTCTTGTAAGTTATTCATTTTTATCAGCCACATCTTGCTATTTCTATAATGCCGCGTGTTGTTGATAATCAGCGATTTATGTACATTGGACAAGGCATTGCTGATTACCCTTTTTGCTTTGTAAGGGTCATACAAGAAATCCATATTATAAATTCTTTTCATAATTAGTCGTGAATCATGCCTGTAGCATTGAGCACTGTATCATCAGCGTAACTAACCTTACTGCCAGCGTATAGGTCCATACTGCCAATACCCGTTTTAATACCTGAAAGGTACCGTTTAATGATTGTTCCTAGTACAAATTAAACAACATAGGCGCGAGTACACAGCCTTGTCTAACTTCTTTACAGATGTTTGTTGCTTTTGACGTTTCCCCATTTATTTTTGTATAAATTTTTATTTTCATTTATTGCACACTTTTTAGTATCTTCCACCTTTAGGAAAAGTATTATAAATTTGCGTGCCGTATTTTATTAAAGGCTTTTTAATAATCATCTACATTTCTTCTACCCAAGCCATTCCGAAATATGAATGTACATCTAATATTTTCTATAGTCACCTTTAAACTTCTTCTTCTTGTTATTATTCTTCTCCTCCTCCACCACCTTCCTAGATCTTCCTATACTGCGTTGTTCAATAGGCTTGTATTGCCAAACTTATTTGTCAACCTGCCATTTGGGATCCTATTCAGGTGAGCAATCGTTTTTTCCTGCATGGATCTTGGACATTAAAAATGTTCAACTCCTTACGAATGTAACTTAAGCAGATTTAATGTATCTTAAGCAGATGGTTTTTCGCCGAAACCCACGTTTCAGAACCATACAATAAAGGTGGTACATCCACTACCTTATAAAATATTAGTCGAGTCTGTCCTACCTTTCCTACCTTTGAACTCTTTGTAATAATACCACTGACACTAACGGTATTCAGAAATACCTTATCATTACAGAAATTTTTAAACGTAGCAAAAACTTTGAAGATCACCTTAATTTGGATATCTACATTAAATTTGTGACAATATGCCATAATTATAATTCATGTTATCCAATAAAAATACGTTTTTGTAATAATGTTTTCTAAATTGCCAAAAAATGGTAGAGGATAATCCACTAGAGGATTTTTACATTGGTCTGAATGAATAATATCACAACGAACTACGAATCTCGTCTTGTTACACGTTGCGCTAGCAGAATGCGGCAATTATACAGCAGCGACTAGCGGATGGTCGGTACAACGAGTGCATACGTTTACAGTTGAAGAGGCGCACGTTTCAATTAACGTATAATCCGCTGGACAAACAAACAAAATTTAGAGCTGTGGCAAAAAAGCTGCAACAAGGCCGCTGCAGTACAGTTAATCTGGCGAGCCGGGTTGATTAAACTCCCCGCAGTCACCTGACTGCCACACAACAGCTGTCCGAATTGTCAGTATAAACTACTTGTTGTGTCCTGTTTCCAACACTGTCAAACACACCAGTTCCTTGTTACTAGCCTCCGTTGTGTGTGTGTGTGTGTGTGTGTGTGTGTGTGTGTGTGTGTGAGAGAGAGAGAGAGAGAGAGAGAGAGAGAGAGAGAGAGAGAGAGAGAGAGAGAGAGAGAGAGAGACATATTAGTTTCTCTTCTACGAATTTATTAATAAACAAAATTAACTCGTTTTTGCTACAGAGATATATTATTGTTACTATAATAATAATAATAGTAATTAATTCCTAAAATTCGTAGTAATCGTCAAACAATGAATTTTTCCGTTGAAGGGTTTGTGAGGATCGGTCAAAATATTTGAAATTATTTGTGTTGCCGTTTCGACAATATTTATTATCTACCATCAGGACCGGTGTATGGATAAAAAAGAAATGTCAAACACAACAGAACAATTATTTGAGTGTACGTGTTTGTGTATATGAGTGTGTGTACGCGCGCGTGTGCGTCCGTATGTGTGTATCCTTGTATATGTGAAGGAGTTGACACAGTTTGTTTTACAACATCATCAAATGTTTTCATTAAATATAACGAGAAAATTATAATATCAGAGAATTAATTTATACAATATTACAATTTATATTAATCATAATGTAATGGTATTTGTAATTAATAATAAAAGCAGTAATCAACAATTAAATATAAGAATTGCTACAGCGACAAAGCATTTATTAGGCATAGTATTAACACAATAATAATAGAGTGTGTTATCTGGAGTAAGGTTGTATTTTTAAACAAATTTAAATATGGTCTGCTGTTTAACAAATTATTTATTTTAAATTAATAGTCTCTATTAATGATTTGAAACTCTTTTGGTTTTAAATGTCTATGGTTACTTGTTCGTTGAAATCCTTTTTGATATGGTTGATTCATCACACTGCTCCTGTTGTGGTCCGTTGAAATCTGCCACCTCGCTGCCAGCTGATATCTGCAACACTGACGATCCGTTGGACACTCTGCTCACACGCACGCACGCCGACACACCGATAGCGATTATCTCTTAAACTCAGAGCTCGAAACTGGGTTGTACTTTACATTTATATGAATCCGGTGTATTGAACGTACACCTTCCTGCGTCTTGAGGTGTCTTCGCGTTTACACAGGTGTATCTCGGTAGATATACCTTCCCTAAGCGGATATCTTGACTTTCGCGAGACTAGCACTAGTTAAATAATTATTTTAATTTTATATATCAGAGTTCTTGAACCAATAGGAAATTAGCAAACGGGCAACTCGTCGCTAAGATTCCCTACTCGTAACCCTTATATAAGACCGTATTCTGCTACGAAAAATTCGCACAGGAAGCATGTCTGTTTAGGTCAAGCTGGTAGATGGAACTGACTCAAACTTCTCTGACGGTGACCCAATCTTACGTAATGTTACAAACACAAGTTTATGGTAAATCTATTTATCATGTGAAAATGGATAATACTTATAATCATGTTGTTGCAAGTTACCATATGTCAAGTTACGTTTACCATATGTAAATTCTCTAATGTAGGTTCGTAAAGTTTTACAGTTATTGTGTAATTTAGAATTTTCTAAATTAATGACGGTGTTTTTAATACCAGTAGTGAGTGGAACATGATAAAAATAACTTTTAATAATTACATAATTGAACATAACATAATCTGTATTTAGCTATAACATGTTTTACTATGCTATATGTTGTAACGAAACAAAATGTTATAAAAAGAATTGTAAATATAATATGGAAACCCTATCCAGAGAGGGAACAAGAAGTCATAATTAATAGCCAATTAAAGGAAAATAGCAAGTTTTAAAGAAATTAGTAAGGAACCGAATAAAACTAAATAAAAACAACCTTTGACTTATTTAATATCATCAAGAGACCCAGAAATAACCCAGTAGAATAGGGCAGTAAACAAACCAAAATTTAAATAAAGAAACCTAGTAGGCCTAAATAACTTGCCATGAATAACCCAACCAAACCCAATAAAGAGTACCTATTCATAAAATAAAATTGTATTAAACAAAATTGTATAGGCCTATAATCAAGGAAAGAAAAAGGGACACAACCCCTTACAGTGATATAAGTGACCTAATAATAAATAGTGACACAAACTACATTTAAACAGTGTGCTATTTATTTTTTATAAAAAAGTGTTTTATTATTATTAACAGACAGAAAAAATAGTTTATAATACAGACAATAGTTTAACAGTATAAATAAACTAAAACTGTCAAATCAAGTATTATTATTAAGAGTTGTATTATATGTTATAAGAGTTTATGTTATCAGTTAATTAAGTTAAATATATTTATCTCATGGAGTCAAGGTAGAACTTACAATCAACCATAACAAATTGTTCCTTCATATATCAGAGAAATTCATTAATTACTAAGGTTTTACAGGTATAACCCATGGATGTTTAGTACCAAATTGTTTATAATTATATAATTAATAATCATATAAACATTGCATGTATCATTAGGATATAATAATAAAATTATATATTAAAAGTAATTTGTAACATGTAAAGTAGTTAATGGGTATTGATCATATAACACTTAACCTGTACATAAATGGCCAATCAAAATTTAAGAAGTTGTGATCAGTTCGGTGACTAAAAAAGAAGAAATAACACTTAATGTAATGGAGAACAGTTTAATAGTGCGTGCCGAGATGTTATAAAAAATGAAAATCTAAAATACAAAACCGTTTGTGAAAGAAAATTTGTGTGACAACCACTGAAGATAAATAATTCCTTCACAACAATCATCTAACTAACCAGGAACACACACAATCCAGAAAATATAAAGAAAAAACAAAGACACGTTCAGCAATATCGCCTAGATGTGTAACGTATAATTCGACTTAATAACTGACAATATTTTTTATCCAAAAACGAACAACCACTAGACAACACTCTAATTCACACTAACACTAATCACTAGTGAACATTTTAACAAGTGAAAACAAATTCCATATCTAAAAGAATCAGTGGTTACAAGAAAAACATTTATTTTGATACATTTAGTAAACTTCAATTATTATCTGACACGGACGACGGCAGCCATGATGATGACGTCACTCTAACCAGCATGCTTTGTACGAAGCGTATTGAATCTCATCAGACATTGTATGTTATTTCTTATTTAATTTTGTAATTTTTTAGATTATAAGTACTAGAAAGATTTGTAAAGGTACTCTATATTGTTGTTTATCATGTAATGGAACTTCTCGTAGCAGCCACAAGAATTCCCACGAAATATATTAAACCTATTTTATTATTCACTCCTGAGATAAATATCGATTGTTACTGACGTGTGTATCGAATGAAAATTTCTATCAATTGGAACTCAAATTACAGAGATTAAACAATTATGTTAATAAATCATATCCATGCGTTATTATTTCATAAACATAAGATATTGTCAACATTTGTTTTATAATTACCAAGACTAAGAAGACGTCGGGGAGTCGTTGGAATTACACAAACTACAAAACCAAGATTAACCTCAAAGAATAGGTTTAAGCCTAATATCGAAGGTGACTTGAGAATTGTTTGGGACGACTCGACCGCTATTTTTGAATTGATTTTGGAGTTTTAACTGCTGAATTGGAATAATAATAATTCTGATTATTAAACCAAGGCAGAATAATTCATTTCTTAACTTATATATTAAATCACGTTACAAAACACGCAACATAAATAATTCATGAGCAACTGATACACTATTTACAACTTATTATCACAACTTATAAAATTAATCATAATACACCGATTACGAGTTTCGTAATAATGTTGACAGGTATATGTATAAACGTTTTGTGTACCAATTCTTATATTTAATTGTTGATTAATGCTTTTATAATTAATTACAAATACCATTATATTATGAGTATTTTAAATTGTATTATTGTATATACTTATTTTTGGGTAAATAATAATTTACAACAATATGATAGTAGTAAAAAAATAATAATATTTATAAATAATATAAAAATACGTAATAATAAAATTTATATAAATAATAATAATAATAATAATAATGTCATAAACAATAACAATAACTGTCATAAAGCTGTCGATTCCTAAAAAGTTTGATGATATTTCAGGTTGATGATATTGGAAAAGCCATTCATTCAAAGCTGTTAATGTTTGCTGATGATTTGAAACTGTGTGCGAAGATGAACAATTATGAGGCCTAAGTGGACTTTAAAAATGATGATAAAAAAGAAATCTATAAGTAGTCAGTTCCAAATTGCATGCCGCTGAACCTGCACAAAATAGTGGTCACGAATTTTCCAGGAAGACAGTGTTAGTAAAATATGACTACCATATTGCTGGTAGTAGTGTACTCCGTGTAAATTTGGTTTGTGATTTGCGTGTAAATTTTGGCACTAAATTACTTCTCATTAGTTATATAGATATAATAACTTCGAAATCGAGAATGAAGTTAGGACTGCTTCTGTGTGTGTTTCCAGTCAGGTAATACCATCTTGCGGCTATGCAAAACATTGTTTGACCGATTCTGGAGCACTGTTACATGATTTGGGGGTATATAGGAGACGACACCAATCGGAAGATTGAGGCGATCTAAAAACAAATTTTTTCTTATCTACAGTATCTTCAGTCAGCATTTTCCGTCATATGAGGCCAAGTGTAATTATTGCGTATCATGACCCTTAAAAATGGAAGAGCTGATTTTCTGATTGTTAATAAATACATAAAAATTACTATAAGCGTTAAAACATTGATAAGTTTAGTAGATTAACAATTTGAATTTACTTTACATTTAGTAATACAAAATGGTACAATAATTGTTTAATACCTTCTGTCAAATAAATACCGGGAATTGGTCAATAAAACACAAAATATCGGTTTAATCATCAAAATTTATTTTGTTTAAAACAGGCTCCATTTGATGCGATACACTTATGCTAACGAATAATCCAGTCGTCGAAATAATTCTTACAGGCACTTTCCGGTATGGCCTTCAGCTCCTTCTGCGAATTTTGTTTTATGACAACAATTGACTCAAAACGTCTTCCACGAAGTGGTAATTTGAGTTTAGGGAACAAAAAAAAGTAACACGAGGCCATATCTGGCGAATACGGTGCTTGGTCGATGACATTCGTAGAGATTTTGGTCAAAAATTCACGTACAAGGGTCGATGTGTGGGACGGCACATTATCATGGTGCAAAATCCAAGAATTGTTTTTCCACAAATCTGGCCTTATCCGGAAAACATTCTCTCTCAAACGCCTCATAGCGCCCAGATAATATTGTTTGTTGACTGTTTGCCCCTCCGGAAGGAATTCCGAGTGGACAAAACCACGATAGGCAAAGAAAACAGTCAATAAAACTTTGATTTTGGAGCGACTTTGTCGTGGTTTTTTCGGTTTCGGCTCGTTATCGAAGCGCCATTCCGAAGCTTGTTGGCAGGTTTGCATGTCAAACTCATAAATCCACATCCCATTACCGTTATGATGCGTTTCATGAATGTAGGGTCAGAATTGGCTTGTACAAGCATGTCTTCAGCAACCTGCTTGCGGTGCTCTTTTTGAAGAATATTCAGCTCCTTCGGAACAAGCCGTGCCGCGACGCGTCTCATGCCCAAAACGTCAACTAAAATTGTGCGAACGGATTCCTGAGATATGTCCAGATCCAGAGCAAACTCTTTTAAGCTTGAACGACGATTTTCCATCACCATTTCCTTCACTTTGACGATGTTTTCCTCAGTCGATGACGTTGAAGGTCGACTGGAACGAGGCAAATCATTAACCACATCGCGGCCTTCTTTGAATGCTTTGGACCACTCGTATGCTCGTATTTTCGATAAAAGGTGATTGACCGTAGGCCTTCTCTAACATTTTCAATGATTCAGCACAAAAAATTTCGTTGGCAACACAAAATTTGAGGCAACTCCTTGTTTGATATTTTTATCCATTTTAAAAATAGCAGAGCCCACTTGAGGTCAACTAACCTAATCAAAAGCTGTAACCAAACTAGTCGACAGATCGCACCACAATTCTACGTAACAATTAGGTACACTGCTACCAACTTACGCAAAAAAAATGTTGTATACCTTTTACGTGGGCTTTTTAAATGAACAATTCCCGGTATTTCTTTGACACTGCAGTATAACAAGTATTAGTCTGCCAATTGTGAATTAACAGGTAACGATTTAGAGCTTACGATTTAAAAAATATTTTTATTGAAAAAACTGTGTGATTGTGTCCTTGTAGAAATATAATGGCAACTGAAATATAAAAACGCCATACGATTCGTCTTTTTCTTAAAGATTGACTTAACATAAATAAATTTAAAAAAACTGTGGGGCGGACCGATATTTTAAAATTTGGAGTTAAGTGTGAAATAATAAAAGTATATTAAAACTTTATGTACACAGTACCATTATATAAATAAAACAAACATTCTTAACGTTTTCTTTATTAAAATTGAACAATAATTGGTTTCGAATATATGCCGGAAACATTCCCAGAACGAAAAGTATTGCTCGACCCCAGTTAGGTAAGCATTCTAAAATGTTTAGCCAGTGACACTGGAAGACAAATAATCATTGTTTGACACCCGATTTATCAAACGTATTATTAAGTCAGGTGGCAACTTTAATTAAATTAATTTTTAATTCAAAAATTTATAAAATAAATATGTATGATCAAATTAATGTAAATTATATATTCATAATAATTTAACTTATCGTGGTTATTTAATTTATAAAATTATTTATCCGTTTTTTCGCCTGTATTGGCTCATAAATTTATATTACGCTTTTTGCATAAAATTTGTATTTTAATGGTATTTTTCTTCCTCATTATGAAATACAAAACTTCACAACATTAACGATAAATTTTTATTTACACGTTTTTCGTTTATGTAAAAAATTTGTGAACTATAATTTTGTCATTAATAGCAGACTTTAAATCTGATTACGATGGCAATATACCATTGAAATAACTACACACGAATACACATGCACACACGTGCGTGTGTGTTTTATATATTTTAATGTATATTTCAATCATAGTCAGATTTAAAATCTCGCTATTAATGACATATGACATATTTCTTGTTAGTAAATTAATATATGAAAATAAGTCAATATTGCTGAGACTATGCGTATGTCAAAGTTTGCTTTCTCAAGTAAATTAGAATAAGTTCGTTATTCTAATTTACATGTTCGAGCAGTACATAATGGATAACTTTAACAACAAAGTATATGCAAACATTGCACCTTGAAATATTAAATTATTAATGTCATTATTAAAGTTTTTTTATATCAAAGTACATCTTCATTTACTTGTAAGTCATGTTTTGAAGCCTAGTTTGTAAGTTCATTCTTGAAAGCGTTTCTCGATTATCTTCCTTGGGGAGGAAAGTTGTCTCGAAACTATTCCTCGAAGTTTGGTTTTCCAAATAAGTGAACTGAATCTTCTTAGAGTATGGGCATACAAATATCCCTCCGGATCTTGGACACTGAGAATAACACTGGACAAAAGAATCAAAGGCTTCGAATTGTGAGCTTATAGTCTCAGAATGTCAGGGGTAAGACACATAAAAAATGGTTGCGCATTAAATGGACTGTAGATAAAAGACAAAATAATAGCTCACACCTAAGCTACTTTCAACACTTAGTGAGAAGAACCAACAAGAAGATAATTAATCAGAAGGGTAAATTAATTAATTAATTAGAAGGTAGATTTAGACCAGCGGCGTAGATCTGCAGAGAGATAAGCGTATAGTCATAAAAGAGTAGCATGACTGTGTGAAGAAATAGTATTGGCGCAGAACAGATTCTCCTGGAATAAAGAAGAAGAAGACGCTGAAACACAATACTCCCAACGAACCCACACAAGGGCAAGAGAAAAAACAGTAAGAGACATCTAAAAAAGTATATTAACTGTAATATTAATTTCAAATGAGGGACAGCCTTGCTTTTATTTTGTTGTTATTTCGCTTACTATTATTACACTGCAACAAGTCTATATAGAAGGTATTGTGAGCAAAGTGACTTTTAAAGAATTGTTGACGTTAATACAGACAAAAATTACGTCTTTTGTGTGGCGTCGGGCGACTCCCTTTCTCCTCTGAGATATCGGTTACTCAGACAAACACTTTACTGGAGCAAGTTACGATGCCAAAGCGTGTATAAATTTGTATTTTTAAGTTTTTTGAACCCATTGGAAACGGATTGTTATGGAACCGTTCTGCCAGGTATACCAAATACGAAATTTAAATAAACTTAAAGCGTAAGTAGGGTTTATTATACTACGAAAAATTAGTTTAGTGTACATTTACGAGTAGACAGTATTATTTTTAAATTGTATGCGAATCTCGTTACTGTGGTAGACCGTAAATTTTTCGTCTCGAAAATGTATATTCATATATTAAATGGTTTTTGGCTGTGCAGCGGTCGTGTATTATTTTAGTATTAGACGTTTCGACAGCTCCTGCGGCAGCCACTGAAAGTATTGTATAGCTTGCAGTAGTGAAAGTGGTTGAAGTCAAAACTTATCAGGTTAATAATAAAAAGTTTCAGTATATTGGGCCTTGGTCTGTTATTGTAATTTCTAAACATTTAGACAAATTTTGTAGCAGTTATCTTAAATAGCTTGCACTATTAAAGGTGTTGAAGACCGAAATTATCAGACTACTTGTTAGACGTTAATCCCAAGTCCCAACTACTGAAGATAGTTGCCGCGTAAGCTACCAACACCTCCAGCAAGTAAAACAATACGCCACAGCTGAATAAATAATAGTCTTTTATCAAGTGTGACATAAGCCGTGCAAGATTTCGTACTTTAATATATTTTTATTTTACGTGACATATATATTCTATGACGTGTAGGGATCAGGACAAACCCAAATTAGTAATATCTAATACACTGTGTTACCAGCCTACGAATCACGTACATCGTCGAATAACTATACAGAAATTATTACGCAGAAATTATTCTTTGTAAAATAAGTTATCCTATATGCACTATAAGTGGCAGATCCAAATTTAGTGGGGTAGGAATTCTCACGGTGTAAATAACAAATTCTTAAAAGGAATAACATCCAACAACGAATAAATCACTTACTCGTGAGAAGAGTTACTGCAGTTCAAGTACGAGACAAAAAAATGTAATTGTGCATAAAAAACTGAATAATATCTTTAAACAAATTTGTTAAAGAATTTTAAATTTTGGAGGAAAACATATGTCTTACTACCGTACAACTGCTATATTTATTATCATAATTATTTATTTATCTTTACAATTTACTTAATTTTACTATTACAACATTTAAAAATTTTAAGGTTTGCCTCAAAAGTAATGAGACTGATTGTATAAAGTAAATTACTGACAAATTAACTACAAAACAGTCTCATGCCCTGTAAAGAAGTTTCATAGTAAAGCCATAATCTTTGTAAAATCAACTTAAAAAAAAGTAACAGAAATAAGTAACAACAATAATAAATAAAATGCCTTAACAGAACTAGAAAAATTCTCGACTCAAAGAAATTACAGTATATACATTCAATTTAGAGCAAAACTTGTTAAAAACAAATAGTATGATTAGTATCCCAGTAAAGTAATCAGTATATCCAGTAAGATACGGAGTAGTAAGGAGTTACAGCCAAGAACAAATTAATTAAATTGAAAAATTTCAAGATACCCAAAACCTACTTTAAAGACAGAACACTCTATCTCAGTAAACCACAATAAAGGAAAGAACTTAAACTATATTTTATTATTATTTTCTGTTAATGAATAAGTTTTTATAATTGTAAGTATTGAATTCTCTTGCCTTTCTTGACTATTTCGACAGTTCAAAGAATCCTTGTTATATAATAATTTAATTTGAATAAGTTTGGAATATGTAATAATCGACCTGGGATCTAGTCTCGACTCCGACTCGAATTAGTCGACGCAAGTCGAATAATTACTTTGATCATAATAAATATCATTATTGTTCTAAAATATCGTTTTATTGATTATTTAAGAACTAATTTAAAGTACATTAATTATCAACTTATAAACGAGAACTTCTGAGGGAAAGGAACGAGCAGAAGAAGAAATAAAGATACTGAATGGACCGCGGCATACAATCGATTTGGCCACGACAATCTATTTAACGCGGAGAAACAAATATTTCTTCACCAAATCATACCCAATTATTAATTATTATTTTTATTAATTGAACACTAATCATAAAACAATAAAAACAAATAAATAATTAAAAATTAAATTAATTAATTATATGAAAAAAAAAAATAATCAAACTTTTATTAAACAATTAAGAAACCATAAAACCAGAATTTATTTGTTTTATTACAAATTGGCGTTTCCAACGTGGAGCTTATTTAAACATTCATCCTAACTTTGTTTTATTACAACATTTGTGGAATGTACTTTCTGGTACGCTCAAAAATTTTTGTTTTGTTTGCCAACAGTCACAAAATCTTGATCTTCACGGTTTTCTTAATATTTTGAAAATAGAGAAAGTCAAATGTGGCTCACATGTGGTGAATACAGTGTTTTCGGTATCATTACATTGTTACTTTTGGTAAACAAAAATGCTCAAACAAACAATGGCTTGTGAGCTGATGTGTTATAATTATTTTATAAATTATTCCTGCATAAATATGTCAATTTTCTAAGAATAGCTTCATAAAATGAATTACGGTCCCCAATTCAATAGCGATCTTTACTGGCGGCAGCACCTAATGACAGAAATTCGTGAAACACAGTTCATTGAGCTTCATCTTACTGTCACCGTTTTCAAGTGATTCACGTCACTTTTGGAAGCTTTTGTGCCATTTGTAAACCTCCTAATCGTCTATACTTGATCACAGATGCCTCTGCAATCTTTTTACTACATTATAGATGTTATCTCATTCCTTGCACAAAATTTAACTTAAGTTCTTTCCTGCATTGTAAGATGATAAAAATCTTCAAAATCATCTTACACAATAAGGTATCAAATCTAAGCTATGCATCTAATATGGCTACAGATTTACACAAATGTTACAGAAAGCTGTTTCAGCAACAAGAAAGAAACAGGTTTTGAATCAACTATTTCTAGCGCGGGAAATTTAAAAGTTCCACAAACTTTTTGATCAGTATACTGTGTCATAAGTTGCCGTTTTTTAATATTGGCTGAACCATTGCTGACACTGTCGACTGTAATGATTTTGTTCTGAGGCTGATGAATTGAGTACCATATTGTGTACTGCAGTTGTCGATATTGTTGATATTTATGTTAAATTTCCTCAGTCTACGGCAACGTTTAACGTGTCAGCGGACTAGATTAGCTTAAATTCCTTATTAGATTAGATAATTATATACCTTCTATCCAATTGACATTCCCTCTCCCAATCAACAAGGACCCGTTTCACTAAATACTTTCTGTATACCGTATATTGTAGAGGGACGTGATCGAGGGCAATCGTACGTTAGCTTTTATTGAAGGTATTAGACAATTTTTTACCCTATTGACTTTGATAGTATTATTCTTAGTCTTTTTATTATTTCAATTTTAAAATACGTTGAGAGATACTTTAAGAAGTATACATTACAAATTATTATGTTCCGTATTTTCTTTCGTAATATGTATGCCTCCATTTTCAGTCTGTATGCCTCTTTGTGTTTTTCTGACTCTCCCTACAGTACTTGCATGGAAATAGATTACAGTTTACAGTGTTAGTTTTTGCCGTGTAACAATTGTACATTAATTACTCGTCGTTCGAGATGAAGTGAAACAGTAAGAAGGAAACTTGGGAGTTCGGTCAACAGTTACAAAGTAAATGATGTGGCGAAGTGAACCCACCCAGCCCACAAACGAGTCCACAGCAATCATTTAAAGTCGGAAACAAAGTAGAGCAACTGAGGCAAAACGAGAAACTCTATCGGCGGCCAGAAGCGGTGAGTGAACCAACACACCGTTCACTCACTGCAAGCGAATACCCCGCCTCTCACCGAGCTCAAAGTGGGTTATATCATTTGTACTCTGGTAAGTTGCAGCCGTCTCTCTCTCTCTCTCTCTCTCTCTCTCTCTCTCTCTCTCGCTCTCTCTAGTGCTTCTGGTCGCGTACGCCTGAAGAGGTAATTAAATCATATCCCCCGTATATGTTTACTTGGTATTCTCATAATATTTGTGCCTCTGCTTATAAACTGAATGCCCTACATGTTGAACCTTTGCTTAACTCTGTGTGAAAGTGACACGCTTTTTTAAAAAATACCCCGTTACACTGTAGAAATAATATTTCGTTAAATTAAAAACAACATTGTTTTGGGTTAAACCAAATGTTTTTTATTAACAAGAAACAAGAGATCGTCCATTCTGTGCGAGATATTCTAAACGACTAAGCTGAGATTACACGGGTTTTCGTAGAACCGGCAAAAAATGTTTGGTTCCAGTAAAAATTAAAATTGCTTTTATATTTCCCCATAATATGATATTTTTAAATGTGCAAACCACCAAATATTTGCTAGGTAACAGTTCTTGTCAAGATTATAGATTGGTTGTTTTTCGTAAGCAATACACAGTAACATGGTCTTGAATACGTACATTAAATATACATTAGTGTTTGATATATGGTTGGCATGAATATGAGAATAGTGTAAAATCAGTTTGCAAAATTAAATTCCTTCGTCTTACATATATAAATCATAAATCAGTATACGTGTATTAAAACAGGTTTTATAATACAATTTAAAAAGTTAGAACAAGATTGAAAGGTTTCTTTTGGTTTAATATGAATAAACGTACTTTTCACAGCAATAACGTTATTTGTGTTTGTTTTTCTGTTGTGTAATTCTGTGTTCATACGCGCGAGTATGATCGGTAAGTAGATTTGTGAATAATAATATTTGTCAGAGTTGAATTTAAACAAAACACACAAAATAACACAATACACAATGCACACGAACACTTCCACGTCACTTAGATCAACAACAAAACACTGCGAGAGGGGAGCAACAAAACGAATACTTGCATTCATCCTGTATTAGTTTATAGTTAATATAAAATGGCTGCCAATCGTTCGGGTGGCCGAAACGTTGTTCCTTATAATTTGTTTTGGTGACGGCAAAAGTCTGTCATTTCGATTCTACACCCATGTCGCACTTCATGCCTGTGGCCGAGAAATCTGTATCTTAATGTTGATATCAATTTAAGAGGGTTTTTTACCTCTGCTTTGTTTTGAAGCTTCATGACACGTAATACCTCTTTCGGGACACCAAACAAGAAACAACCCTGATATGCAAGATCTGACCAGTACGTAGGTGAGGTGATCAGAACGTACCGGCCTAAGTCTTCGAGAGATTCAGAATCATCTTTTTTATCCCTGGTATTGGGGTGGTTTATTTGTGTTATAACAATATATATATATATATATATATATATATATATATATATATATAACAACGGTACACGTTGCTGTATTTAATGCAATTTAATTGGTGCTGTGTTTATATTCATATAACTTTTATATTTATTTATATTCATATAACATTACTAACAACGTGTATGTATAATTGGGTTCAGGTGTAATTATAATAAGAGTAGTCCTTTTAGGAATCGTAATATGTTTTCATTTATTAATTCAAACAAACATAATAAAAATAATAATATAAAAATAATGATTAATTCACCATACGATATTCATTATCTATGGTAACAAAGTTTCTTTGCTTGCCGTATTCTCATCACAACAATAGATTTTATAGCTTAGATATTATATTATCAATTCTAAGTAAAACATTTCTTCGTTATATTATAATTTCTCGACTACTCAGTCTGAATGTGTGCTTTTTAAATTTGTTAATACATTCTTATTCTATACTTGACATACCTTTTACGGTTTTATAATCATTTTAACACAATTTTAACAGAGATTCAGCCATCAATCGTGCAATATTAGGACGGACATTTTCGTAAAGGAAAATGACACCTTTTCTCTTTAACCAGTCCATTTCTTCAATACTGCGGCTTTGGTTGTTCGCAAGCATTTTGGACGTGGGAGTACTGTACATAGGTCTTCTAAAAATTACAAAACCTAATGCTGGAGGTGAAACTTCTGTGCTCGTCTGCCACTTGTGTTTTGCCACTAATAAACTGTTTCATTTCACAATTCGTACAGTTTTTCTCATACTGTTTATAGATTGTTGATGGTTTTTCGTTCTCAAAAACAATAAATCATTACCCGTACTATTATCCAGAAAACATACCGTCGTTGTTAAGATAATGAAGGTTACGTTTAGATAAATTAATATTGAATAGCTGTTATGAACTGGTAACAGGGATACTTGTTTACTTGTTTTAAAAATATTTGAAAGTGTCTTGTAATTTCCGTGAATCATTTTCCCGTAACAGCTGTATGTGTTTATTTATTGAATACAAGACAACCCAAAGAGAAAATAATGCATCTAATTTAACAGAAATATTAAGCTTATGTGTACATCTGCAGTATCATAATTTTCATAAAGAATGATGTAAAACCAAACGTTAAACATAAAACAAAGTTTATTTAACGCTTTCATTGCATATAAAACAGTTTTAAGTGGCGCTAACGACACTCAAGAAAACTTCTGTTTTGTTCTTCGCGTTATTCATTGTATAACAAACTGTTTATTATTACAAATAAAAAATGACGAATGTGATAACGCGGTATCCTTCTTAATGACAGTAGAACCTTCGATTCGGTATAGTTACTTTAATTCAACAAATGAGCTTTCTTTTTCTGTTGACGGTACTCATTTTTATTGCTTCCGTTGTTAACATTATTATTATAGTCCCGTGTGATTAATTATACCCATATTGTTGGTGATAATGACTGTTCCCGTTGATAACCTTCATTCTTCTGATCCTCTGATAATATACTTCGATTTTGTTAAACACACAAACACATACACAAGATATATTGTGTAATAATCTAGTGTTGAATGAATGTATTGAATGACAGATAATCCACTGTGTGTGTGTGTGTGTGTGTGTGTGTGTGTGTGTGTGTGTGTGTGTGTGTGTGTGTGTGTGTGTGTGTGTGTGTGTGTGTGTGTGTGTGTGTGTGTGTGTGTGTGTGTGTGTGTGTGTGTGTGTGTGTGTGTGTGTGTGTGTGTGTGTGTGTGTGTGTGTGCGAGAGAGAGAGAGAGAGAGAGAGAGAGAGCAGTTATAATGGGTTTCGCGTGTGAACTACATAACTCATATA
The DNA here is from genome assembly GCA_034769895.1 of Magicicada septendecula. Classification (NCBI taxonomy): domain Eukaryota; kingdom Metazoa; phylum Arthropoda; class Insecta; order Hemiptera; family Cicadidae; genus Magicicada; species Magicicada septendecula. The sequence goes on from CM068367.1 coordinate 1,290,531,564, forward strand.
TTGATTAATAAACGAAAACCGGACGAGTCTACGAGTCATTTAAAAGGAGAGAGTCCTGGCTGCTACCGTTACCGCCCCCCCGCCCTCCATCTTCTGTCAGAGTAATCGAGCCCCAATACACTGTTGTCAAACAAAGCCAAAAAAACTGATCTGATTGACAACGTCACAAAATGGCGGCGTCGACCACGCCACAAGGACCCGGTTTTCAGAAACGAAATCTCAGCCACTATTGAATCAATTCCCCTTTGAAACTTCGTCATCGTTTTAATTAGTTATAATGCATAATGGTTTTTTAAGGCACCAAAGAAATAATCTGAGAATTATACGGCTGGGAATTTAATTTGAAGGCACATCTTGCTTTCACTGACTATGAGAAAGCGTTTGGTAGAGTCAACAGATCCCGTCTATGGGACATAGAGAGGTCCTTTATGCATAAGAGGAGTTATTTTTAACAACTTACAGACGTTATAAGACATTTATGTTAAATGATTCTTACATTATATTATGCTTCATTGTCAAGAAGTTTGTTTGAGTTACAACGTGAAAGTTTCTGATCAGAAGATGAAAGCTATGGAAACTTCTCCTTGCAAAAGAAAGCTGTGTTAGATCATAAGGGTGTACAGGACGTGTCATATTTCTTGGTGGGACATAACTTAGGACGTAGATAATGTTGCTGATCACATTTTGGCCAAGTTTCAGTCAATATGTGGAACAGTTCGTTAAGGTTTATCGAGGAAAACACAGAAAGAGACCTGAATAACATTTTATAAGGTAATGACATGACTGGCTTATTACATCCAGTGTTGTTGTATGGTTCTTCAACTTTATTGCGGTGGAAAAATACTTTAGTAGAATACAAACTTCGGAGATAAGATTCTTCCTTTAAGATACAAACAATAAGATCTGTTAAAGGCTACACACGACAAAGTAGACTTTATCCAAAGAGTTAAACGTTTTTTAATATTCAAGATCTCATTGCGGAAAGAAAGAGAGACAGATTGCTCATCTGTATAGGATGGGCGATGGTAGGTTGCCTATGGACTTTTGGCAATACAAGCCTATTGGTGAAAGAACTATAGAAAGACCTTGAAAGCGTTGTTGAAGTGGATGTATTTCTTTTGGGACCGGGACAGGATATTAGCATATTCCGAAGGAAAAAAGAAGAAGAAGAAGAAGAAGAAGAAGAAGAGGAGGAAGGGGAAGAAGAAGACAATAACGAAGACGGTGTAGGCTGCCCCACTTAAGCCATTCGGATTACAAAGCTTCAGCAGTCCAGTTTGCTGTATCGGTCCCTGCTATCTCAGTTAATCCATTTTAAAAGGCTGAGTCGATTTTGCGGATGAAAAATGCACCTTGATCTTTTGGTACGCCGGAGCAACTAATTCAGGACCTCTAAATTAGTATCCTAGCGCCAAAACCCATTGGTCCACTAACCCCATTTTTATTTTTTGATAATTAAATTTGTCTTCCTTTCATATGGGCACAGTTGCAAACATATGTACGCACTATACCTCTACTTGTAATTATACATTCTGGCTTTAGATACTTCAGGCTTCAATATTCCACTGGAAATATGAGCCGATCCAGGGAGGACTTATATTCCCAGTAATGTATATAGTATGTTTAGTATTATAACGTGTATTGTTTACTAAATAATACATCTGATACTACACATGAATTAAACTGTAATTAATTATGTGAAGAACATATTATTTTATAATCAAGTGAGCTTTGAATCAATTACCAAACATTTCAACTGAGGTTGTCAAGCATCTTCATAGAACTTTTCAGATTCATTCTTCTGATAATACTCAGAAGTGTCATATATAATCCATAGTAAGCAATTTAAAAATAATAATTGTTTTAATATAAAATTATATATTATTATTGTTTTAATTTAGTACAGATTTTTTTTTCAAAGAACTTATACTAAATTCTGCAAAGGGTATACGGAGTCTAGCCGGATTCCCTTCGGCAGCGTTTAGCAAAAATAAAAAGCGCTTTGCGGAATGATATTATGATTTTTTGAAGAAACTGATATTAAATTAATATAATAATTTGTATCCAGAACCGCTAAGAAAGTTGTGAAATAGTGTGAAGCAATATGTGTGTGTCTGTGTGTTTTATATCTTCGTCTACGATTTTTATTATCGGATGGTTTTATATAAACATAAAACAAATTTCTCTCTGGTATTCATACAAAATTATTAAGCTACTCCTATTAAAGCCAGGAAGCGAAGAAACCTCTTTATGACATCTGAAAAAATATTGAACGTAAAAAAAAAAGGTTTGCCTACACAACTCTGCGTACACCTACGACACATGTGGACTTACACAGAAATTTACTTAGTTAGTTAACGTTATGATATTTTAACACGCGATGATGAGTAAATACCTAAATAAAGTTTTTACTTGTAATTATTAAATATTAAACCAGCGTAAACTTGGTGCGTCACAAATTTCCATCGAAACATTATTGTCTTATAGGTGTTGAGTCGCCAAAAAACGGAGTGCACTTTTCTTTCAATCTATTGGTAAATAAAATTGTTACAAAAATCAATAAAATAAAGGTGATAAGAGGAAATAAACATACTTGTAACTAGACATTTAATTAAGTCATTTAACAAACACGTAGAAAATTTAAAAGTTGAAACACTTTGAAAGATTACATGTTGAGCGCGTAAATAAGCGAATAATCTTATGTCTTATCGTTTTTCGTAATACTTAACCTCCCCAAGAACGTTGCCTTGTGTAGCATTTGAGCTAACATTTGCTTGGTTTAAATTCTGCCTGTGTGTTTAAACACAGGACACTTGGCTTACATCCTAAAACTACTGTGCACGTACTTTATATATAAATAATTGAAAACACACAAACGTATACAATTTTGTATATATTTCTTTATATATTATGTATATATTTTTATAAGTCGGTTATTTGGATTGTACTGCATTCTTCTCCTTCTTTATCGCCTTCTTCTCCCCCTTCTTCTTCTGCTATTATTCTTCATATTTATTTCTCTACGTTTCGACATCTGGCCTATTGTCTTCCTCAAAAGTGCGTGTCGTTTCTCGTTGTGGTGGGAGTTCATAAAGTAGCAATCAAGGTAGTCAACACTGGCAATCACACACATCTGGAAGATCACACACACACGCGCGCTCGCACACTTATGTATAGTCCCGCATGGCCTCGCATGTAAACATGTATAGCTTGGAATATTTTCTCAGTCAACATATAGTGCAGATTGTTTGTGTGAGAACATATCAGTGCCCCTGGGCTAGAAACTTATGGTTGTAATTAAAAGCAAACTGCAGAGCATTAGTATAAGCGTACTCACCCCCCCACACATACACGCACACACGCACACACACACACACACACACACACAAATTATTAATAGTTTATATTGTGATTTAAGAGCTGTAACATACAAATTATAGTAAATATTTACACGAAACATTGTTTAGGTGTCTTTATGTTTCGCCCGTCTAATTACAGGCAATCAAATATTCACATAATCTGTTTGACTTCAGTAAATTGTTGTACCACAGTGCACACTTACAGGTAAAGGAGGCTCTAGAAACCTTGTAGAACCGAAAAAAGTTTTTAGCTTTCTCCTCTAAGGAATAAGCAAAAAACACAGCAGTAAGCAATAACGAACACACATCGTAATATAATTTAAAAAATCGGACTTCACTTAATAACATAAAATCCAACTAAGCTTACACAGAGTTCACATCAAATTTAAAACTCTTACACATCTGCAATGAAGGGCAGTAAATGAACTCTTTAGAGGAGTTCAATACTTACAAAGCATACAATAACATACACAGTCGGGATTTCATATTGAATGATCATTTGAACTTTAAATCAAACCCGCTATACGATACAGCTTTGAACTTGCACAAACATTCATAGACAACTTCAGTATCCGGTCGGCCTTCATACAGACGCGTGTAAGTAAAAAGTAATTTGATTTTAACATCTAACGACCTCAACTGAGTGAATTAATCTGAAGATGGAACACGTCATTTTAGATAAAGAACGAAGTCACACGACGGATCTAATGTAATTTATTAATTTATAAATAAGCAAAAGTAGAATAACGTTCACAGTTAACTGTCAAATGGAATTATGAAAGCAGTTGGTACATGTAAATTCGGTATACGTAAGTCGTAAGTTCCAGATTTTTGTAAATAAATGATAGTCTACCATCATTGGCTTGATAAGTAAAGTTATGTCCAACACTCGTGAAATTAGAGCAAGAATTGCTACAGCGAAATAGGCATTTAATAGGAAGAAAAGACTCCTGTGTGGCAAAATTAATAAGAATTTAAGAAAAAGGTTGGCCAAATGTTATGTGTGGAGTGTTGCTGTATATGATGCAGAGACATGGACACTGAGGAAGGATGATGAGAAAAGATTAGAAGCATTTAAGATGTGGGTTTGGCGAGCAGTGGAAAAAGTGAGGTGGGTTGATAAAATTAGGAATGATGAAGTTTTAAGAAGAATAGGAGAAGAGAGAAGGATCCTGAAGGTAATAAAAAATAGGAAAATGAATTGGTTAGGTTATTGTTTAAGAAGAGACTGCTTGCTTACAACTGGCATGGAGGGTGTCATAGAAGGAGAAAAAAAGAAGAGGGCGTAGAAGAATAATGAAGTTAATAGATAGCATTAAAATCAGAGAGTGTTCCGAAGAAACGAAAAGACTGGGATGCGGTAGAACAGCTTGGAGAGCTTTTTACCATTTAAAGACCTGCCTTAGGGCAAAACACCAAATAACCATCATGGGAATATGGTGGCCAATAATTATATCTAACGAATAACTGCGGCAGATTAGTAACAATTGTTCAATCGAAAAACATGTCCAAATGAGGAAACACTGATGTTGGTAGACAGATAGTCTTAGATAGTCTCATGATACGTTATATAACAAAACTAGCTACGGAAGCAGAACAAGAGGAGTATCTATGATTACTGGAAATAGAACTGGTGACTGCAAATAGTATGTGGGAGCAAACAAAGTTTCAGGTCGTGAAGGCCTTGTGTTTCACATAACGGTCAAAGGAACAAGGATGAGGAGGAGGAGGAGGAGGGAGTTGAATAAGAAAAAATCTATAAACGGTCGCAAACGTTCAGTACAGTACATGGTACTTTAATTTCAGTGAAAATTACATAAAAATGCAAATTACCGCCACTTAAAGAATATTAACGTGTACTTTTTGAACTGTAACACTGTTGACACGTACCGGCTAAAATGTTTAAAACGAAGGCAGCGTAACAAGGTTGATGTTTCCGCAAAACAGATTATTAAATTGTGAATTGTCTGCAAAAAAACAATAACGGATGTGTGTTAAATATATTAAATATAGACACTTTAAAAGTATAGAATACTGGCGAAAAATCATGATATCTATTAATAGGTGTAATTTGGGGTCATACATAAATCATTGAACTTTACAAAAGACTGTTACTTTATATAGCGTACAAATTACAAATATATGTACTTTACATAGTGCTTGAGTTTATGACAGTGTCATTCGTATTAAAGGCCCTGTTTACTTATTGTTTAGTTATTTTGCTATCGGGTGAATTTTGTGCGTTGAAACTTAAAGTAACTTATTGACTGAAGGAAAACGGATAATTATTTGAAAAGCCGTTACAAACTTGTTATAAATGCTGTTATAAAACCACGACAGGATTATTTTTAAAGTTCTGTTAATAAGGAACTTTTTTTGTTAAGAATTTTCAAGAACATTGATCAAGAGTGTGCACTGTTTTTGTTTTCGCTTTGTTATTGGCTGTTTTCAATTCTGTGGTTGTAACTGAATCCACCCACAAAGGACACCTGTAGTGGCAGAAGGAAATATCATCTATAGTTTAGTACGTGTCAATAATTTATGACTGTACACAGAATGTCATATATTAAAGTGTCCAGTGTATACTGGAATCATGTAAGTTTGCAGTCTACACTTCTGATCAAAATATGTGTGAGAAGAAGAGATATTAAGCATAATGAATTGTGGAAGTTTTGTTTGCATTTTACAAACACACTATGAAGTTTATATATAAATAATTGGAAAACACACGCGCACGTATGTATTTTTATGTCTTTCTTATCGCCTAAAATATATGTACAAATTTTTGTGTGTTATCAACAATTTTGATTGTGATGCCTTTCTTCTTCTTATTCTTCTTCTTCTTCTTCTTCTTCTTCTTCTTCTTCTTCTTCTTCTTCTTCTTCTTCTTCTGCTTCTCCTCCTCCTCCTCCTCCTCCTCCTCCTCTGTATATGTGGCCTGAGAATTCACGCCGCACCCATGCACGTTCGTATGTTGCAATTATTGTCCTGATCATAAGAATGGTTTTCCATACCTGAGAGCCACTGTATTTACAAACAGTAATTTTTTCTTACACAAAGAATTGAGACAGTCTTTACATACTACGTAATGGACAAACATAATTTGCACCGTGGGATATCGTTTGTGTGACCAAAGGGAATGGACCAGCCGTGCTCAGATTTCTACTTGTTACGGAGCAGCCAAAGTTCAGTCGCAGTTCGTTAAACCTGTTTACTCAGACCTTACGTGTGTGCGCCAAAACAAAAGTAAGCTCGTGGCACGCAAGTCAAGGTCATACAAGGTGCGCGTGACTGAACACATCTTGTAAAGATTAAGAAATGACGCGCTGTTGCCTTTAGATATTCCGTGTCTCAGGAGGCGTAAACAATGCGCGGCTTTATTTCTTTACTTCAGAAACACACTACTGCGTAGTGCTTATAAGGATTCTAGGCTTCAGTTGCATTGCGCAATTTGTACCTTGTAGCGGCAATATCGCTGTCGATATAACACAAACACGAAACACGACAGGGTAGACCTTTAAAACAAGAACCAACTCCAAGATAAACTACACAAACTCAATATACACACTTTCTTGTATAAATATGCATTACGTTCTGCATTAAAGAAACACAAAATAACTTCATATTACAGTGTAATAAAATATTTCCTGTTATCAACTCAGCGTATACATTGGAGTATACACCTTTGTATGTTTGTTCTTTAGCAAACATTTTGCTCGCAGAATACGTTTTGGTCAAATCTCATGTAGTAGAAAATACATTACAAGAACAATACTAGAAAATTTCAGTCTTTCACAGGTTGCTTCCAATCTTGTTTCCAACACAATTTGTCTACAAGTTTCTTCGTTTCACTCCATTTTTCACCTTTCCTTTTTCAAATTTTGCAATCTCTCAACATCTGGCTTTTTGCACAAGCCAGTCTCCACCTTACTGATGCTTCTCAGTATATCTTTCTAATATCTTATCTTTTCCATCCACTGTATATGTATTCATTAACTCAGTTGGCTTCTTTCCGTAAATTCCAGTACACGTTGTATCTCTAAGCCTCTTCTAACAGCCATACTTCTTATTAGGTTCTTCAGTAACTTCTACATCTCTTCTCAGGTACTTCATCTTCATCTTCATCTTCGTCTTACCCTTCTGTATTTTACTCAGCACCCAACATCCATGTCCAATTATCAAAATAAGCTTAGAAATTTTCTTAGAAAACCAACATAAATATTTTTCATTATTTTTACGTCAATAATACTAAAACGTTTACATGTCACTATATTTTAAACAAAATATTTTGTTTAAATGTTTGTTCTTTATATATAAGAAAATCAACACATACTACTTTCACAGTAACACATTCTACTACATAGGCAGAGTGCAAACTTTGGAACAGACAGGCAATTCAAAAGAATAAAATAAAATTCACATCTGAGATATTATTTGCAATTGTTGTAAACTGATTACTTTGTTAATAAAGTGACTAGGCCTGTTAACATTCGTCAAATTCACATCTGATATTTGAGTATCGACATTGAAAAATTGTCACTTATTACCAACAAAATGTTATTGGTTACCAATAAAAATAAAATATTATATAAAAAAAATTAATGTTACTTTATGTGTTGTTCTCAATGAGTGGTTACTCCCCCTCCCCCCAAAAACGTTGTTTGAAATTATTGTTTTAAACTAATGATTTCCATTTGCCCCTCCCCACCAAAAATTGTAATTATTGTTTTAAAATAACTAATCACATACAACAAAAACAAGTTTATCATATATTTAACCGAATATTTGTGAAGTAGAACAAGAACCAATTATTTTGGAAATTTATAAAATTGTTAAACAATTAAAAAAATTATTTTAAAATAATGTTATAGTCATCTGTATGGATGCCCAGTATCAAGTAAAATCTTAGGTACATAAAATATTCACCACAAATTGAAACTACACTAGAACATTTTGGAACTAACATATCCTATATAAATAACAGTTTAAATACTAAATAATTCATATGATATTTTCTACAGCAATTGACCTGAGAATACATAATTAACAAATCAAAAGCTATAAAAGCTAATTGTCAATATGTCATTTAAAACATTACGAGATAACGTTAAAAGCTTTTACACTACGGTTTGTAATACTAAAACTGACGTTTATGAAACTATTAAATCTTCTTACTTTACATTCTCTATATCTTTGGTAGTTCTTAATATAAATTAAATTATTAATCTGAATTAAATAATAAAAACAACATTAAGATTAAAAAAACAATGAAAGAAAATATGAACATAAAAACAACAATAGTAAATATATATAATAATAATAATACTTACAATAATAGTATTACTTTAACCATTAGAAAACACTGTAGAAAAAACAAACGATTTAAACAAGTCTAAGATTTCCACGAAAATGGCGTTAGAGAAAGATAAAATAGTTACATAAAATTTATTCTCACTTTGCTTTTCCATTTGTAAAAGTAAAACGAAGTTATTAATATCAAAATATTTGGTAACGATAATAAAATATTGTAAAAAAATCTTCAAGTTCCTACGGAAGTAGGTTACGCAAGTTGAAATAACAGAAATTTTTAAACATAAGTAATGTATTCAATATGTGTACGTGCGTACGTAATTAATAAACGCAATTGTAAAACAGTACTGTAACATCTAATAGAATATTGTAGCAATAGTTAAGCTGTAACCTCATAAAACCATAAATTAGGATGACATTCATCGTGTTATGAAATTAATCATGTGTATTTAATTACCTGAAATTTAGGAGTGCAAAATAATGTTTTTGAAAACTACGAAACTATTTTGAGAATTAGAATGCACGCAATAATATATCTTACAAAAAAACATATTTTGGAGTAAAACAAGCAATTGGCTTCATCTCAAGAAGGACGAAATGCAAAATTTACAAAACACTTATCAGGTCAATGCTGGCATATGCTTCAGGAAAATGGACATGACAAAAATACCAAGAGATTTCTAGGTTGCTGTAAAAAACGGATTCTAAGAACAATGTTTAGAGGAGTACAAGAAAATGGAATGTGGAGCAGGCGGTATAATTATGAACTATACCATCTTTACAAAGAGCCGGACATTATCAGAATAATCAAAATATACAGGCTAAGATGGGTTGGACACACAGAGAGAGCGGAGGAAGCACAGCCTACGAAACATATTTTCTACCAGAAACCAATGGGTAGTAGAAAAAGGGGAAGACCCCGAAGTAGATTCAAAGACCAGATAGAGGAGGACCTCGGAAAGCTGAACATAGGAAACTGGGAAGCAAGGGCACGCAATAGGGAGAAATGGAATCGACTCTTGGAGTAGGCCAAGACCCACCAAGGGTTGTAGAGCCACGGCTGATGAGACTGCACCAAATATATTAAATTACTATCTTGTAACAAACAAAAGTTACACACACAAGTGCGCGCGCGCGCGTGTGTGTGTTTGTGTAATGACGAACCGTGTTGATGATAGCCATTTATAACTTTTGAGTTATCTTCATTTACCATGAGAAATGCGTTCAGCAGAATTGTTAACAAACCACAGGACAAAGTTTGGGCCACAGTATAAATACCGTACATTCAGAGGTCTACAAAAAATATATCTTTCAGATGTATATAATATTTTATACCATTGCTAAGAAAAACAAGTTTTGTAGAATAGATCCAGCAGTATAGATAATTCTGGACCAAAATATTAAATTCCACCATAAAAACCGGAGCTTACACATTAATCTTGTACGCTCTTTAGCAAGATCAAAGATAGTAAGATAGGGCGCACTCCACACTGCATATAAAAATTTTTAATTCTGCAATAATACAATATTAAATCCGTTTTAATGACTAGAAAGAGACAGGACGAGGTACGAGCGACGAGATGCGATCCGGGTCCAAGACGCATAAAGGGAAAAACGCGTTACAGGAATACGTAATACTGTCTCGCTGCGCTGGGGAAGAATCAACAAATTGGAAGAACAGATCCTAAAATATGGCCAGAACGAGTGCTGAAATATAATCTAAGAAGGACCGACCCAGACAAAGGAGGCAAGACGTGCCCGACCTAATCCAAGAGACTAGCAGATTACGAACACAAACGATCCTCGTTTGTCTCCTCTACAAATGTCATTGTTACGTTGCTAGATGTACGCGTATATATATTCTTTGTGCAGTTTGCAAAACGTTTGCAAAATTAAAAGCAAAATTAATGAATCCCTCTACGACAATATTAATTTTAATTCATTTGTATTTCAAACAACTTTTACGTCTTCATACTCTTGTGTTTGTGTGCGCATGTGTGAGTGCGCGCGCTCTTGTGTTTTCCAGTTTCCCATTAAATCCGATGCGCTGCAGGAGACCTCTTTGAAGTCAAAGTACAGTTCTCAATCATTTACACACACACATGCGCGCGCGCGCTGATACTGCTGTTTCGTTTTAAAAATGAAATCCGTTATCGCGCCATTCCCCCCGCCCATGCCCTCTATTACGTCATTAAATTATTTTTGAATATAAATATATAAAGAAGCCCACGTTAAAATAAAGTACATCGTAGGTACGTTTATAAATAACGGTTTTAACAATTCACCAGCTTGTTCGAGAGCCAGCTAGTTCATGTTTCATGGCTCCACTGTTCGTTACACTCCACCTGTGTTGGATAAAATTTGCAAGAAGCACTGTGACACACCTACTACGTATTAGCCTTGGGAATATTAAAGTACTTTCCACGAAAGTATAAAACACAAATTATGTAAAACATGAACAGCACAAGAGGTGACGTTAAGTATTAACCCGAAGAAACTTTGTTTATCTCTTTTACTCACTTTTTCCCTTCTAAAGTTAACTTAAAACGCACGCGCGCGCGCGCGCACACACACACACAAACACACAGGTAAATACTGTTTAGGCGTATGAGTCGTTTTTAAATTTTACGATCCGCGTTAAGGAAACTACACTGTAGGATTTACTCCGTGGACCTAGAAAGAAGTAGGTACTGTATCTTGTTGTTGTCGCTGCTCTTCTTCTTCTTAATCATCGTCGTCGTCGTCGTCGTCGTCGTCGTCGTTATCATCATCATCATCATCATCATCATCATCATCTTCTTCTTCTTCTTCTTCTTCTTCTTCTTCTTCTTCTTCTTCTTCTTCTTCTTCTTCTTCTTCTTCTTCTTCTTCTCAAACCAATGTATAAGCATATAATCTGTAGAGCTTTTTACTATAGTATCCTTTTTGGCCATTAAAATATTAAAACGTGTTCTCTACATCAGAAGACTTTTACATAATGCCTACAGAAACCTGGGCGGACTTAACAGTAAATCCCCAAGAGAGATGAAGCATAAACGATGATTTGGAATTTTGAAGCATGAAATCTAAAATATTATTTCATTTGCGTTGTTACAGCGATTTGTCTAGATTTGAAATATTTTAAAGAAGCTTCCGTACCACCATGTTGGACTTAAGTTTTTCTTACCCATCATTAATATTTAACTTTTCGACGTGTAAATGAGAGTACTGACTTCCGTATATTTTATTCCTCCTCCTCCTCCTCCTATGGTGTTACAGCCCAAGTCGGGCCCTGGCCTCCACCGATCTCCGCCTCCAATCCACTCTATCCACTGCAACACTCCTCCAGTTTCTTATCCCCATGTCTCTCGCGTCCTCTGCAACGCCATCTTCCCACCTCTTCCACGGTCTTCCTCTAGGTCTCGTTCGCTCCATGTACCCAGCAAAGCCCTCTTGCGGTTCCTGCCATCCTCCATTCTCATAACATGTCCGGCCCAACGCAATCTTTGTATTCTTATAAATTTTGAGACTGGTATCTCTTTATATATTTGGTACAGTTCGTTGTTGTACCTCAGTCTCCATGAGCCATTTTCTTGTATTGGGCCTATAATGCGTCTGAGGAATATTTATATATAAATAATAATAATGGCTCACATGTGTGCCACCGAAGTAGCTTAGGAGAAAGCAGGGTAGGCTGCATTATGTGAGCCGTACGGCATACAAGGAAGGCAGTGTGGCCAGCACTACGCTTCAGCCGCTCATTATTATCCCCAGGATGTTATCCCAGGTACTCATTCAACAGTCGACCTGGGGGCTGAAAAACGCACCTCGATTTTATGGTGCGGGCCAGGGAATCGAACTCGAGACCTCTAGATTAGTAGCTAGGTGCCATACCCACTGGTCTTTATTATAAATTAATTATCAACAATCTTGGTTTAATACCGTTTACGGTCTGCTAATGTAAAATATGTGAAAGTTATTCATGTTCAATCTCACATAAACTAAAAAAACAGACCATTCATTGTGGGGGTGCTTTGGTTGCTGAAGCCCCGTCAGAACTGAGGATTATTTTGAAATCGGTGAAATAATTGGAGCCTCTTCACGTTTTTGCAAACTAAAACTGTAAAATTTCTTATTCTAGCCAATGTAACTTAAAATTCTTAAGTTGCTTTTAAATGCCTTTTAGTTAAATATTCTGTTACTATCCTAGGTTAGTCGTTTAAACTATAATCAATATTGAATGGGAGAGAAACAGTGTGACTTCTGTGTTTAAGAGAGTAGTTTTTTATATGCTTACGAGAAAACAAATAAATTTCATAACGAAGCATGTTACGCACTTTACAAAGAAAGCACGATAAAATAATAAAATATTTAGTAAAACAATTTTTTCACTACCCTATTTTCAGGTAAAAACAACGACCTTAAACACGTTTTCATACCTTTAAATTCCAACATTTTCTAGGAAGTAACTCCCTGAAGTGATAACATCAAAAATGATATACTCTTTGCTTCTAAATCTTTTTCCGGAAAGATAGTATTGTATTTCAATAGCTCTTTGAGTTTACACCAGGGTTGTGCAAGACCATTTTTATGTCATAGTTGCGTGCGTGTGTCACACTTGGTTTTCTGTCACAGTTGCCTGCGCCCTGCTCAATGCTTAAGGAGAAAGGATGAAGTTGATTAATCAGTAATCCCACATTCTTAAGTACTTCAAAAGCACCCCCAGGATTTTATTCTGAAAAGAATATCCGTGAACTACGAATCATATATTAAATAGTTTCTTTATTTTATTAAAATCGCACATATTTATTAGTTACTTCTGCTTTAATACCAGTGGGGTGAGTGTCCTGGCCCAGCAGGGTAGTGTCCTGAGCTGTCTACTGTATCTCCTGTTCACCTCGGACTTACCGTCCGTCAAGAAGTACCACTGTAGTTATCTACGCCGATGACGCAGCAATCCTAGCGACACACTCCGACCCCTCAATAGCGTATCTTATGCTACAAAAATCACTAAACAACGTTCAGTTATGGCTTGATAAGTGGCGCATAAAAATCAATTCGTCCAAGTCAGTACACGTTACCTTCACCACACTTATGGCTAACTGCCCTCCCGTAACAATTAATGGTCAACCAATACCCCAAGCTGAAAGTGGTAAGTACCTCCTGGACAGGAGACTAAGTGGAAGCAACTTCCAAGAAGATTGAACTTAACCTCAAGGTCAGAAATATCTACTGGCTGATAAGCAGAAATTCGCGGTTAAGTCTTGTCAACAAACTTTTAATATGTAAAGCAGTTATTAAACCGGTATGGACTTACAGTATTCAACTTTGGGGTACTGCTAGTATAAGTAATATCCAGATTATACAGCGCTTTCAGTCCCAAACTTTAAGATCAATAGTCGACGTTCTATGGTTTGTCTCCAACAATTCTATACGAGACCTCAAAGTTCCAACTGTGAGAAGAAATTGTGCGCCTCTGCAGGAAACACATATCTAAATTAGAACACCATCCTAAATGTATATTTATTGGATAACAGTGAAGACATTTACAGACTAAAAAGACATAAAGTGTTTGACCCACCCTTCAGGTTCAACAAATAACGTGTAATCTGTATTATCTGTATTTTAATGTCTGTGTTATCTCTACTGTAATATTTGTATCATTTGTGTTCATGTGAACATTAAGCGTTAATGTCAAGTGGCATTTCTGCCTTATAGGCTCAGTGTTTAAAACATTGAATAATGTACTCAGTTCATGCCGGCATTGCATGGTAGTGACCTCTTGTTTGGTTGTTTACATGTCTGGCCATTTAGTATTCTAATTTGTGTATGTGCTTAATCTGTAGACAATAACAAGAAGTGCTGTCACTGGACAACTCTTCAAATCATGTGTGTGTATGTCATTCAGATTATGTCAAATTTGTAATAAATTAAAAAAATATTAACTATCATTTATAACAGTTTTATTATTATGTAACGCCTGTGTACTAAACTCTCCTCCAAATACTGTATATTCAGCGCGTAAAGCAGTGACAAAATCTCAAAACCAAAATCAATACCAATAAACTAGTAGCACATAGTGACTGAATATGTTAACTAAATCTACATTAATGGAGAGTCAATAAATGAATTATTATTTTTTAAATTAAGTTTATATGAAAATAAATGAACAAAAGACCAAATTCCTAGTCTGTACTTGTAAGGAAGAAGATCCAGTCAGAATAACTCTTAGAAATAATGTTCTCCAGCCATTTAAAGTATATAACTATCTAGGAAGTAAAATCACAAATGATGGACGTAGCAGTAAGGAAATTATAAGCAGAATTAACCAGGCTAAAATTGCTTTCAACAAACAGAAAAACCTCTTCACTTCAAACACTATCAGCCTAAAAATAAGGAAGAATGTAGTAAAGACATACCGTGTGGAGTGTTGCCCTATACGGGAGTGAATCTTGGACAATTGGAGAAAGTGACAAGAAAAGACTCTAAGCATTTGAGACCTGGTGCTACAGAAGAATAATCAAGATAAGCTGGAGGCAGAAGATAACTGAGGAAGTCTTTAGAAGAGCTCAGGAGGAGAAGAGCTTTCTACGAAATTTAAAAGGCAGAAAAGCTAAGATTATAGGGCATATACTACGACACATTGGGTTGGTTAAGGGAATAATAGAAGGAACAATTGAAAGGAGGAATCACAGAGGACGACCCCGTTTAGACAACTCATCATATTGTGAGTTGAAAAGAAAAGCAGAGAAGTATGAAGAATGGCAAGCTGCTGCCAACCAGCCTATGGACTGCTAACCTAGAAGAGAGAAATTAAGTTATATCTTTATAACGTATTAAAACTATTTAGTTCCTCTCCGTCAAGTTCATTGATAAATTATATGGACATATTTATCAGTTAACAATCTTTGCCTGATTTTATTGATGTTCACATAAATTTATTGATGTACAATTTCATTGTTTTATGCAGAGTCAGGAAGATCATTTATGGAACAGAGGATATCGAATGAAACATAAGCAACAGATATCAGTATTTTGTTTTTTTCTTGAATTGTTCATGATATTAAAATTGCTTTGGAATCCATTTTTAAATTTCATAGGTTGAAACAAAGCATTGGTCTCTGTTTTTCATTACGCACTAAAGCTTCCGTTCCGATATAGCAAAGTTTAAAATAGTCTTTGCGTTTAACGCAACTACATAAATAAACGATGTACACTTTGAAGAGAAGTATTTTGTTTGGAGAAGGGTGAAAACAGTAGGATAGGATTCCTTTTGCTCAAAACAGGATCATACGTGCAAGAAAGCTTCGCAGTGTAACGCCTTCGGCTTGATAGTTACGTTCCCGTAGTCAGCAACTATATTACAATACGCTCGCACACACCTGTGTGTGTGTTTGACTCGATGCACTATTGTTACCCCTGACGGTATTCACCTTGATTCAAGTGCACATTGATATATCCTCACATCTTGTTAGACAGTATTATGCATTCTATATCCGATTTGCTTCCACATGGTCTTATACAAACCACTACCGTATGAATGTGAGAATCAACTTTTCTAACAATACGTTTAGAATTGCACAGTTTGGATATATTGAACACTTTAATAATAATGTATTGTTTATATTACGGCGGTGTTGCCGCGTAAGTGAGGGGTTCCTAAATTTTTCAGTTTGCGTATTCTTACAAAATGTTAACAAAATTATGGGCCCCTTCTGAAATAAAGCAAACAATTCATATAATCAAAATCTTAGTTATAAATAAATGATATACAAAAGTTCTGAGGTTAACTATATAAAGTTCTGATATACTAACAGCCCGGCACATAACCATACGAATAATATCCAAAAGTTTTGAACTGGCAAAATTTTAATTTTAATGGCGTTAATCACAGTTTCATATGAACAATGAATCTGGTTTTTAAGAATTACCTCTGAAGTATTGACTTAATGTTTACTAATTTTAATATTAAGCCACTCTAAACTTCAATTTTATTTTTCTTAGTTTACAAGTAGGCCTAGGTATCTCAATTTCAAGTAGACCTAGGAGAATACGCTTTCATAAAAATACAATTAAATACCTTTAATTTGAACAACTCCTACGATATCCAGTCATTACATACTATCAAAAGGCGGTTAGTTTAATTTCAATGACTGTCAGCTGTACGTTGTGTAAAGTCAGCTACTTGTTACTTGTTACTACAGATATCAGCACCAGTGAATTTGGCTAACAAACAAACCTGCTACACAACATGATTTCAAGACGTTATTAAAATTATTAGTTTGGAATTACTTTTACAATCACACCTTGAGCAAAAAAGTGTTGAAATCTTGAACTAATTAATAGTTGTAGATTCTAAAGTTCAGATTTTAGACCATAAAAAATGTGTCTTTTTTACACGGTACATTCCTTTTTATTAACAATGACCGCAAACATCTCTTTCGGAATCGCTGACATAAATGTTTAAATTAATCTAACGTTGAATAAAAATACGAAAACAGAGATAAGCACGTCAGAATCAAGAATTACTATGGCAATGGACGGGAGGGTAAAGTAGAGCGTAAAAACCAATTGTAAAAATGTGCTTTTTTAGCGTAACAATAATAATAATATGTGCGTGCGTGTGGAATGAAATGTTTATTACATTTTATTTATTAACGACAGTTTACTTTTAATATTAAATATTTTTTGCGAACATGTGATCACAAAACAAACCAACACACGCCACATTCTCTGTAGTTTTTTGCGTGAGAACTAAACATTTGTATGACTAGTAGGGGAGACAAGAGTTGACATATATTTGACGAGAAATTCACACTTGTGTTGTCGGGGAATTACGGTGACGGTGTAAGACAAACTTCAACATTTGTCAGTTTAATCACACGACAAACACTTGCCACCACCGCCTAATCACTGTTCCTCATGCAAACCTCACCTTACCACACGTACGTCTGTCCTACTAATCTAGTTAGTAGTAGGTGTAAATTGCCTTTTTTGGTCATCCGTAAGGTTAAGATCATCAGACAACCTTAAGTCGTTCTTTCCACCAAAAAATAAACCTACACACACACATGTATTGTATTTAGGTTTACATATGCAAGTGTGTGTGTACGTATATCTATATATTTTTAATTATATTTTATATGTACATATATTTTGTATATTATATATCTTATACATTTATATATTTTTTATATATCTATTTTATTTTATATTATTATTAATAAAAAAACATTTTTTACAAGAATATACTTTTATTGTTTCACTATGTTTATATATATCTTATTGTAATAATATGTTTCCACACAACTATTCATATCCTTCAAAAGTCACTCAGTTTAAAATAAATTTAATAAAATTTTGTATGTTTGAAAATGATTGTACACTTAATGAA
This sequence comes from Magicicada septendecula, assembly GCA_034769895.1. Classification (NCBI taxonomy): domain Eukaryota; kingdom Metazoa; phylum Arthropoda; class Insecta; order Hemiptera; family Cicadidae; genus Magicicada; species Magicicada septendecula. The sequence continues at coordinate 1,290,549,606 of CM068367.1, forward strand.
AAAATATAAATGAAACTTACATAAATATTTTAATTTTTTTTAAATCGCCGAGTGGTGACGATGGCTCCTTTAGAACTTTTAAACAAAGCATGTGTATACCATCCTGGTAAAAATCATTTACTTTCTCAAATACAGTGCTAAAAAGAAGAAATCGACAACGTTATATGTTGCTTTTTGCCGTGACTACAGGATTGAGAAGGTTGCCAGATCATTCTGATGATAACATACCGGATAACGGAAATTTACCTAACATTCTAACATTCAATATCACTTCTCAGAGTCTCGTAGATCAAATAATCCACATAATTATAAGCTCGCGAAGTACTGCCTTTTCCGCCGTTTCTAGGGACATATGAGTAGCGCCAAATTCACCAATAAAGCGTAAAATCTAGCATGAGAATGTTTTACAACGATTTCAGATGTACTGTAGCATTTATATTTAATGAATGATTGCCTAGTGATATTCAGTGAATCATATAGTATTATTACAACACGATATACATTCAGTTTTACTAGTACTAGTTGTTTTATTTTGTTTTCTGCATCACCGTGACAATATTCTTACGATAACTGTGATGTCTCCCTTGTTAAGACATTACAAAAGTCGGGAACCAGTTCAATTTGTTACCTGTTAATTAAACTAGCTGCTGTTGTTAGTAAACCTTACTTACTAACAAATTATAACACATTATTATATAGGAATTAGTCAAGGATTGCATAAATTTATTCACTCGCTGGGTGTTAGCAAAAACATCTCTTTATTATTATATTTATATCTCATAGTTTACTTTACTCTTAAAGAAGTACTCTAATAAATTCTGCATTTAATATTTTGAATTCTTTTTTTCTTATTCTTTTTATTTCAAAAGCATTCAGCTAGATATTGTTTTAAGTACCACGGATCCGGGTCTCAACTTTGTTATGTTTTAATTTATTACAACTTTAACCAAATTATTTGAAGAATAATTTTGGGTGTAAATTTTAGAATTACCTTACATCTAAACATCGTAATGTTATTACTACTTCATTACAAATATATATATATATATATATATATATATATATATATATATTAATCTTTAAATTGTCAAAAGCTCTTTACTGTTCTTTTGTTACTTCTCTTGTTGAAACAAATTTTTACAAATGTTATGGTTTGATATCACCTGAATATAACATGAGTTTGCTGTGGGGTCCGCGATGGTCATCTCCAGTCGTCTTCTAGGGTGTGATACACGGTTCCTCTTGATGCTCCATTAGGTTGATTGTTTCCGAAAGGTAGTCTCGTTCTAGACGATTGGATTTTGGTACTAGAAGGTCATACGGTTGTTGTTGTTTTCTTCTTCTGGAGTAGGTTGTTCACATTTTATGTTCACGGAATTATTATTTTTAGCTAAATAACACCGTGCTCTGCGTGTTGGTACGGGACAATTTGCAGGTTGATTCAGGAATCTAGGTACAGGTAAGGGGTGGATAATACTCTTACTTGTTATAAAAGCAAAAATTTCATTTGTGCTATTTAAACATTTTTTTTAAATCGTCACATCCTCCTGCACCTAACGATGAAGACGGGGTGGTGGGGGTAATAACAGAAAATCTAATAAACAAAATTACATTTGGGCACAGAACTTCATACTGAAATTTCTCTCTCTCAAATTATTTCTATCCATCAATTGATTATCTTACAACTTATACAAAATATTTAAATTCTAATACATCTACTACACATAAAATACACAAAAACATAAATCTACCTTATTTTTAAGTCTTACATCTACTACCGGTTTTTTTGCTTGATTTCATCACTCGTTTTACGGAGTTATACTCATGAGTATGTTACTAATAATAATCACGTATTGTAATAACAATCGAATTACTTTTAGTTTACTGCGCTAGGGATTAGTTTTTTCTTTCTCGTCAGCTGACTTCTCATTCTTTATATCATTCTCGCAGGACATTAGCTAAGGTTGATCAGGCCTCGCTAGTATTCGTACGAGAGGTTTGAGTTGATACTCACTCACGATATAGGATGTTGCAAAATCTTATCGTATTCCTGTATAAGTATATGCAACATATTTTATTCTCAATACTTAAGTAGTATTCTCGGTTTACTATCTTTCTCGTAGTCGTGCTTTTTTATTTTGATACGAAAATAATTTTTTTATTTGAGACAGATGGCTTCTGCGAACGTAATTTTCTGTATTGGGTTCATACAGTGGTACAGTAACGGGGGTGATGAACTTATGAATTTTGTAGGGGCCACACCATCGGTATGATAGTTTGGAAGTGTTCCTATTAACGGCTTTACTCATAGGATGAGTTTTATACATTACTAAATCACCTACTTTATATTCTATTTGCCTATTATTCTGCTCATGATATTTCCGCGATTTTTGTAAATTCGCTCTCAAATTTGCACGAGCTTCGTTCCATATTTTTCTTATGTTATTCGCATTTATGTCGCGGGGCAATAACTCATGGATTTTCCACTTCGTGGTTAAAGGATGGTTGGGTTTATACTTGTACAGTAAATCAAATGGTGTTGATTTATGTCCTTCATGATACGCTGAGTTGAAAGCAAATTGTATGCATGATACATTTTGATCCCAGGTTGTCTGGTCTTTAGCGTGATAAGATATTAAGGCTGATTTTAAGTTACGCAAGTATCTTTCTGCTAGGTTTCCTTGCGGTCTGTACTCGGTCACTGTAATATGATTTATCCCTAATTTAAAACACATGTCATTAAATTCTTTCGATTTAAACTGAGGTCCGTTGGCAGATATTAGGTGTAAGGGTGTACCATAATCTTTAAATAGTCTTTCTTGTAGAATTTTTATTGTCGTAGATGCTAAGGCACGATGAATGGTAGTATTCCACTAGCATAGGTTTGATTATTTCCGGGGTGATTATTCTCAGTAATTTTCCGTTAGCCTTTTTTAAACAAAGTACTCGTTTACTCAAGATATATTTGTCAGAATAATTTCCTTTCACTATTTGTTCTATTATTTTGCACAATTTCGGATCTTGTTGTTGGTAATATGCTATATCCTTAAATGCAAGTGGAAAGTTAGTAATTAGCGTATTAACGGTAGTGGTTTCAACATTGTCTTCGCCAGATCTAGTATTGGGTAGTTGGAACATGCGGGATAGAGTATCGGCTACTACATTTTGAGTACCACGAATATGTTGTACTTTGAACTTGTAGCAATTTAATCTTAACACCCGTCTTCCGATACGACCTAACTGTTTTGGGTGGTTCAATAACCACGACAAAGCTTGATTGTCGGAGTTTTGATCTAGAGTATGAAATATGGGGGTAGCTTTGGGTTTTAGATGTACTTACGAACCACTTATCGCGGTAGGTTCTGGTATCAGTTCCAATTGGTAGAGGTTGGAATGAATCTCTGCGTTGAGTCTGGGACATAGAAACTCGTCTGTTCTGGTCAGAATACCAGACGTTGGACGAATGTATACAACATAGTTCTAGTTCGGTGAAAGTGGTTGGTCGCTTCATGAGTGCTAGGCGAGATCGCTCCTCGGGAGATATTCCTACTAAGATAGTGTCTACTAACTGTTGTTCACTCCATTTAACTTGTAGCAATAAAGCAGATTCCCTTATTTCAGATATGTAATGAATTAATCTCTCGTATGCTCCTTGTACACGAAGTACTAGGTTTCGCTTCAATTCTTCTTAGATACCGGTGGGAATGAAATGTCTTATTAGGGTGGTATGAAGTTCTTCTACATGGTGATGATTATACCTTAGGGATTCTAACACACGATCTTTTAAAGGAGATCTACATTTAGGTAAAATTACTTGTAAAATCTGGTCATCTCTTAGTTGTCGCAGATCTTTTAATTGTAAAAGATACTTGAGAAAATCTAGGAGCTTTGTAATATTCAGCCCATCAGTGGTTGGTATGTCAGACAAAATACGTTCTACAGGGTGGGTTATTTTTCCGTAAAGCTCTGTAGTTAGATTTAATTGAGAAGTCAGCAAGTGAGGAGGTAAATCGTTGGTACGAGTCATATTCTCTAGTTCATTAGGAAGTAACGTAACGTTTACGGGTTGGATATTTACTTGTCTATCAGTTAACCGTTCTTTAAATGGATCTATATTGGATTCCTGCAGAAACTGAAATTTTACAGTACCGGTTTGCTGTTCTTGAGTAGGAGATTGGGTAGGGGAAATATTTAGTTTCGTCATTGCTTCTTCAATCTCTTCTAATCTAAACGATTCGGACCTTCGACGTAATTCGCGCATTATCTCGGGTAATTGTTGTAATGCTTCCTCCGCGAATTTTTGCGCATCCGGTGGGGTAACTTTATCACCGGGCTAATTCAACAAATTGGTGATACGACGGGTCAGATGTTCGATTCTTCGGGTGGTGCGTAAAATTACTGCGGGGGATTTTTCATCACGTAGGGTTTGTGCGATCGAAGTTAGTTCTGTATACTTGTGATAGCATGTTTCCTTTTCACTTTCAAAATCTAAGACACTTAAACGATTTAACAATGAGGGTTTGTCCGGTTTATTTTCACGTAACGTTTTGCGAAGTTCCGCGACAGTTACAGTTGAGTATGGAAGACCACGCAACAATGCTTCATAGCTTAATTCGTCCTTCAACAACAAGTCGGGGTTAAATTGAGCCATTTTTTGTTAATAATTACCTTTAAATAAACTAAGTATTACGTACGACAAATCTTATGTCATCTACTTTAAAAACTTATAAAGCTTGAATTCATTTAAACACACACATATATCTCTTATTACACATAGAATCTTATACTAATTAATCAAATTTAAACTTATCTCACAACAATTCAATTTTCTGTACTGTCAGATATAATCAGTCAAAACAAAACGCTAATATCATTTTATAGTAGAGGGAAATTTCACATACTCTTCGTATTCGTATTTAACAATAACACAAACGGTCAGCTGTTTTGGGGAGTCTTATTGTTTGCATAGGGTGGTTTAACAAAGTAGGGTGATTCAGACACTCCTAAACACGATTCTTTCCTGTTCTGAATTGTCTGTAATGTGTGCGAGGGGAGTTTTGTAAGGGATGCTCTATACGTACACAGGGTAGAGTTTACATTTCTCGACACGCATTTAACATGAAACAGCTTGTCAATACCGACAGGTTTAAAATGGAATATTTACCAGCGATGACTTGTTTATTACGGCAATGTCCCAATACTAATATTATTATATCTTAATTAAAACTTTACTCATTTATTTGTTCCCGATTTCAGAGTGAATAAATTTATATTCGACAAAGTTACTGTTAATGAATTATAACAATGTACACAATTTTTACACAAAAGAGCAGAGTGGCGCAGTTAAGACATTACAAAAGTCGGGAACCAGTTCAATTTGTTACCTGTTAATTAAACTAGCTGCCGTTGTTAGTAAACCTTACTTACTAACAAATTATAACACATTATTATATAGGAATTAGTCAAGGATTGCATAAATTTATTCACTCGCTGGGTGTTAGCAAAAACATCTCTTTATTATTATATTTATATCTCATAGTTTACTTTACTCTTAAAGAAGTACTCTAATAAATTCTGCATTTAATATTTTGAATTTTTTTTTCTTATTCTTTTTATCTCAAAAGCATTCAGCTAGATATTGTTTTAAGTACCACGGATCCGGGTCTCAACTTTGTTATGTTTTAATTTATCACAACTTTAACCAAATTATTTGAAGAATAATTTTGGGTGTAAATTTTAGAATTACCTTACATCTAAACATCGTAATGTTATTACTACTTCATTACAAATATATATATATATATATATATATATATAAATCTTTAAATTGTCAAAAGCTCTTTACTGTTCTTTTGTTACTTCTCTTGTTGAAACAAATTTTTACAAATGTTATGGTTTGATATCACCTGAATATAACATGAGTTTGCTGTGGGGTCCGCGATGGTCATCTCCAGTCGTCTTCTAGGGTGTGATACACGGTTCCTCTTGATGCTCCATTAGGTTGATTGTTTCCGAAAGGTAGTCTCGTTCTAGACGATTGGATTTTGGTACTAGAAGTTCATACGGTTGTTGTTGTTTTCTTCTTCTGGAGTAGGTTGTTCACATTTTACAATTTAATTACAGTTCTTATTTTAGCAGCACTAAAATCTGGTAAGGATCATATTTTACCACTTACAGTTGTTAAGAGATGTGTCGGCTAAGTTTCCCTTTTTTTTTATTGACATATTTCTTCACGCACTACATTATATATATTTTTTTTATATTATTATTATTATAATTATTTCCACGCTACATTGGGCCAAATCGAAATCACTACAAACTTGATTGAATAGTTTTTAACGGTATACACCTACGTGTATATTGACAACACAGTAGCAACATCCTTACATGTTGAAGTTTCTCCGGCGAATGTGGGCATTGTTTAGCGGCGAGGGGTCTGTAAGCTGGCGCGGTTTTACGCGCTGAGAAAATAGTTCGTTCTTTTAAGTAGTATTAATTATTCATTAATTAAATCGTAATACTTTATGTTACCTTTTGGTTATGAATTAGGAATTTCTTTATTTATTTAGCACGTATTTTATTTAATTAACGGAATTATTATTTTTAGCTAAATAACACCGTGCTTTGCGTGTTGGTACGGGACAATTTGCAGGTTGATTCAGGAATCTAGGTACAGGTAAGGGGTGGATAATACTCTTACTTGTTATAAAAGCAAAAATTTCATTTGTGCTATTTAAACATTTTTTTAAATCGTCACATAACCTAATAATTCTTTACCAGTCGCACACGTCATTTATATTCCACCGATAGTGGAAGTTTTCCATGTATCGTATTCTCTGTTTAGCACACTGTGAAAGTTACCAACCTGTTTTACTTATAAAGATAATAAAATATTTAATTGTTTGCACCATTTGCAACATTACAGCATTTTAATCACCATCTCAAAATGTTAAATCCGTGTACTACACATTACTTCATCTATTAAATACGCAAAGAATTAGCCGGAATAAAGTAACCAAGAGAACGGAGTGGGTGTATAATATTTTGCATGTGAGTGTCTAATACGTTGACCCGCAAAGAGCCGTAAAAAAAAGGGCCATCGTTTATCCCTATTTTAACAAAACTTCTGGGGGGGGGTCAACATGCACCATCCTGCACGTGAAATTCGTCTTTTTTAACAGTTTTGGCCCGATTTGCTATAACTGATACCTAAATTAATACAAAAAGGAATCGGATTAAATTTAAGAACAAATTTTGTTCATTTTCCCTTCAACTAATAATAATAATAACACTTCAGCCGTGAAGGCCTTTGCGCGGTCACACATCATGGCCAGACAAATATGTTTATAGTCTCAGATTTGTTGATATCAGAAAAATTTCTTGTGTTTTCTCAACTGGATGCAATTTGCACTGGTTCGGTCACGGTTAACGCCAAATTTCGTCATCATTTCAACATTTCTCACAAAGTACTGGAAAGTTGATAAACACGTTAATTATAACAAAGTTAAGTTTCTTTTTCTTAGAGTTAGTCCTGATTTAAAGAAAGCGAATAATACAATACAAAGGTATGCACGAAAAAAATATTTTTAAAACATTACATTTTATAATAATTTATAATATTTTTATCGCAGTACAGCAGTTCTTAAAATTACAAAACAAAACATCATTTTATTTTCGAGGATTGTTAATAAATAAAAATAAAAATAAAAATTATTAAACAAATTAATTTAACCATGCGTAACTAAAATAATACATTAATTAAGTATAAAAGAACATTAATCCAGCTGGCTTAAAACTATTTCATTTAGCCTCAGTTTCACAAGCGACTAAAGATATTTCCATAGATTTATCAGTACAGAACTTGACAAAAGATTAAAGTGATTTATTGTACATTTTTACCTTAATATAGGAAATAAGGATTGTTAGCAGTTCAAAGGTAGCCAACCGTACTCTGCCGACCCACATAGCAATGAAATCGTTTGATGTTCTCGGAACCAATTAATTCAAATATAAAATTGAAATTTTACTGTTATTTACTTACATTACCCATGTATTATTCATGACTGGTAGAACGTTTTATTTAATAAAAAATGATATAACGATAGAATAAATGTATGAATACTTCTGTTCTATAAGTTTTATATTCACATTCTTCTGTTTTCAATTAATTATTGTTACGATAATAGCAGTGAATCGTAATGTTATAACAGCGAAACAGGAGAATAGATTATTAAGTGCTAGAAAAATTGATTTATTAACACAGCTATATTCTTATATATATTCTCCATTATTTATGTTCTTCTAACGTGTTGCATAAGTATCCCACACGCATTAAATTCAACAGTTGTTAAGGCAAATAAATTAATAATAAAATCGCAATCCAATTAAATGTACTTCGAAATGTCTTTGTACGGAAATGACCATAAAACAATTCGCAGAATTGACTGACTGAGTTGCTTAACTTATTGAAACGGGAACGTAAACAACTATGTTGCGACTGAGAAAGTACTAAACTTGTTTCTTGATCTTTTCACAAACGATAGACATTCATGATGATCGTTGTACCACTGGGAATTTCCGGTAACATAAGCATCGCGTGCTTGTGTGATGCCTTGTTTCATCAGTTCCACAGCTGCTCTAATATGTTGCCCTTTAGTGTTTTGTTCTCCTTCAGAATTCGAATTAAAGATCTCAGAAACACGCGACTTTTCACGTAAAAGACTACCTGTTTCCTTTAAGTGTGCAGTAGAATTTTGTAGTAACACATGGTTGATAATACACTCAGTTACAAGGTTTAATTTTTATAGATTTCTGCAAACATTGGTCTTACGTAAACTTTATTTTCAAAGTGCAGATCTATCAGCGTACACATGCAGTGGTGCCTAATTATCATGCACATTTTCATTCACATATCATTCGTATCCATTTACAAATATTAACATATTATTAGACATTTCAAAACTTACCAAATCATTAAGAGTTATTTAAGCGTTTCATTATTATTCTGTTTTCAGACATGTTGACAGTATCGTTCTACTCTACGTTCTATTACGATTTTCAATTATACTGTCAATCCAATTTGTCAAATCGACATTCCAGAGACAATTTTCCTAATAAATATTTTATCTCACACACACACATACACACACACACACACACACACGCACATTATTTTTGAGACATATTGGCTACATTTCTTGAAATAATTATTATATTCATAGTAAGTCACTGATAAAGTATTGAGGAAAAGGGGTATTGCCAGTCCCCAAATTGTTCTGCAAAATAAAACAAAATAATTGTTTAAAAGAAGTTGTTTTCTATTCATATTGTACATGCATACATACATATATACATACGTTTACACGTGTAGACATGCGTACATCGTGCGCGTATAACATAGCACAAAAGTAACCAGCGTTTTGTGTACGCGATTAGAGAAAAAAGTCTAATCATAAATAACACATATCTAAGACTTAATTATAAATTAAATTGAAGGCTAAAACTCATTCATACTAGAATAATTATTTTTTCCATAAAACAATTGTTATTATTCATCAGAATATGAAACAAAGCGAACAAAAAATAGTAAAATCCTAATTATTAAGTGATTGATGGTGGAGGATGCAGTTTATTGGTTACCGATCTGTCTCGTTGGCTTCACCAAAGTTGGCCACCTCCTAATTGCGTCATCAGTCAGTGTCGGGTTCTCGTAAAATATTGTCTGCCGTTCCTGCATATCCCCCGGTATACTGTCGATTTGTTAATGTGACTTTCATTATCTGGAAACATCTCGCCACCTCATCGCTTATCACTCAACAATCTGATCTTTAAATTCAAATATTTCCTAGTAATGTCTTATAAAATAGGTTCTTATTTTAATGTATTTAATATAAAATCTAGTTACTTAAAATTAAGGCTAGAAAATTTGTAGTAAAATGTAAATTTATTCGAATGCAATCTCTAAAAATTATTAATTTCATCTGAAATATTACGTAAGATTAAATTTTTCGATAGGTTGAAAAACTAAAAAAAATTGAAACGTAATTTTTTTAGACATACTGTTTTCAATATAAGTTTTAATATTGTACGTTAGGATGTGTTAAAGATGTTAGGGCGCTTGATTTAATGGAAATATTGTCTCCTCGTAACACTAAGAAGTGGGAAGATTGCTGCGCTGATATTTGGAGATAGTGTCTTTTAGTTAACATCATATTCTGTACATACGTGTAGCAGAATTAACAAAGAGGCATATAGGCATATGCAAAATATTTATAAAATATCGTCGTCGTCGTCATCTCTTCCACGGCCTACCCACTGACCTTCTGCCAAGTGGTTTGTAGTCTACAGTGCGCTTTATTAGCCTCTGGTGGCCTATTCTGTACACGTGGTCCATCCACTGCTGCTTTCTTTCTTCTATCTTATCACTGATGGTGAATATACTCAGTTCGTTATAAAATTTCGTGAAGAATATTATTTTCTGTTTCTTGGGACCATTAAAACTCGAAAGATTTTTGTTGTTGTAAGATCTTTTAAATAGGCCTTATTAAAATCTAAGAAAATATAGGCCTATGTATCACGGGCATACCTTGAAAAATCAATATTATAGTGTACTTTTATTAAATTATCCAAAGCAAAAGACGTCAAGAGGTGACGCGCACCTTTTTACGTTCCATTGATATGTGAACCTCTGTTCTTCTTAACTTCAAAGAAAAACCGTAAATAATATCTTTAATTTTAAAGTGATTTCACACTTAATGTTTGCATTAAGTTTATAAGTTGTACTTCTAATCGGGAGAAAAAATAAATAACTTTCCTTCTCATTGTCCCCAAGTTTTTTTTTATCGTATTCAAGTGACACAACATTACCTTGTCCAGTTTTCATTCATACAGTCATACAGCGACGGAGATTTTGGGGAAAACTCTCCCAATTTCCGGCCAAAATGTAATCATATAAGTTAAATTCAACAATTAGGCTAAACAGTTACGTGAGAAAGAACATTTTAAATTGTGTTAGGCTTGAATATTGTTTGTTGCAAGTACAAAATTGCTTCGTTTAAACATTGCTAGAAGTTTGGTGTTTGCAAAATGTTCAAATTTATATCATAATTTTTGAAATTCGTCCTCTTAGCGAGTATAAAAGAGGTAGCCTTCGAAAGTGTATTAAACTTGTAGCAACTCCAAATCAGTTTACATTATTTTTAGTGAAGTAATTTATTTAACAAAAATTTTAAAAAATCACGAACAGAATAACATTGTTGCACACTACTATAGAAAAATAATTCCGATTAGCGGTTTCAAGCTTCACAGCTTATCGTCAGATCAGAAAATCTGATCGGATTTTCCGATATGACGATGAGCTGTAAAGCTTGAAAGCGCTAATCGGAATATATATTTTTTATAGTAGTATGCAACAGTGTTAATTCTGTTTGTATTATAACCACTAACACAACTTTCTTAATTAAATTTAAAAAATGTCTATATTAAGGAGTGTTTTGCTTGTTATTCAAAACTTATCGGATGTTCTACGATTTTTCGACTCTTATTTAATATTGTTTTGCATTTTTTAATTTGGTGCTTTGTTACTACTTTGAAAAGAAATTAACAATTAAAATCTTTAAACGTTTCCGTTATTTTGTATAAACATAACCTAGGACCGTGCGTGGAATTGGGAACACCGCGTCATTTACAAGTGCTCCATAGCATTTGTCGGTGAACAAATTCGTATGGTGACTTCAACAGAATCTGTGGCCAACCACGTATTGGCGCACCCTATATCCTGATTTTGAGATGTTTCTTTCTGAGGGCCCGTAGTGCCCATTTTATAAAATTATTTAATAACCGACACGATTATGTCGATTTAATTCCATGTGCTGCAAATGTTCGTAGTCATGTAGTCACTAAGGCCGAGTTTTCAAAAAAAAATTCGTGCAAAACATTTAACACTACCAGCGTCTGCAGAAGATGGGAGAAAATTTGTGCTAGTTTTCTGGTATTGTTTATTTTATTTATATTGTAATGTATCCCATCTTTATTATTTCAGGACTTTATTATCCTTTAGAACTGGTATGTCATATATTTAGCTAATATTTGTTAATATGTTGAACATTATTAGTATTGTATTTTTCCTTTTGTACTCTATGCTTCGTTTTATTTTACTTTCCCTTCAATACTTTTATATCAATTGCACGAAGATACTGTTTGACTATTATCAAATGAGCTATTATTTCTTTAATTGCTAACAATTTACTACTGTAAGTCTAAAATGGCCATAAAATCGACGGCAGTCGGTGGCATTAGCATAATTCGTATTCTTCAGCCTGTCTGGAACCAAAATGATTTGTTATGAGAAGACCGGTGGTATCATCTGCTTTCAGAAGACCGATAGTAAATTCAGCCCCTGTTTCCTTTGGTGTGTCTCATTATAAAAAGAATTGTTACATATTGTTAAATTCAGCTAATTCGTACTATCTAAATTGTTCTTAGTTTGTATTTTATTTAAGCCCCACGTTGTTGGACGTCAATCTGTTACACTACGTTATTTCTCTGTTTATTTATTAATCCCCAAATTGTTGGCTTGAATTTGTAACAACTCCAATTATTTATCTCGGGTTAATGTTTGTTGTTTTAAGGATGAGTATGTTGTCAGGGTAATGTTGGTTGAGCGCCAATTTGCAATCAGATGTTGCAAATAAAATGTATTGGTAAATTGGTAAGTAATATTGCATTAGCATAAGGGTTTCTTTTTCCTTCTGATTTTTATCTTTCTTAATATCTTTTATTTAATATAATATTATGAATACTAATACTCGGTAAGGCAGATTCAAATCTGGTGCCATACTTTTCTTGTCGGGAGTGTTACCAACCTATGCTAGTTGATAAAAAAATTAACATTCGATTATATGTTGTACATAATATCATATACATAAAATTATCCACTAAGTAAAGAAACGAAAACCTTTTATCTGGTGTTATTTAACTCAACTTTATTCTCCTTATTAAATATTTTTTAAAATAAAAATATAATTGTTAACAAAGTCTTGCCGGCTTTTCTTTAAATTTGCTCAGAATGGCAGCAGTTATTCCTATTTCTCAGGGCAAACCATATTTACATTTTAATAATTACTAAATAAAATACAAATAAAATGGTTTTACGTTAGATCCTTTTGACTACGGTATAAACTACAATGATCTTCGAAAAAGTACCAAAATACATGGACTTAAAATTAAATACAGAGTGTCTTAACAAGAGTCTATTATTAATCTTTACAATGTTCAGTGTCTACGTTATGTTGAACTATGTATTTTCAATGTCTAATACACTTTAAATGGTTATATTACCATACATTAATAGTTTTTTACACTGAAAATAAGATTGGTCATTAATTATTTTCTCAGGAAAAGTTCAGATATAATTTTAATCAAAAGTGTAAACAGTTTCTTTGTTAAGCGTGAACTTAGAACATTAAGGTAATTTCTTCAGTTTAGTTATTAGAAAAAATACTTCCTTTCCTGGATATGTTGAATTCGTTTCTTTATATGTTAATCGGCTTCCTTCTTACGAATAATGGTTTACTTCTTTCTTCTAAACATTTCGTCTTGTATAATGATTTAACTTTAATTATCTTTACTGTTATTACACTCAAAATATATTAGATTGGTCTCTTATATTTTATATCAACCTTTCTCGTTCAGTTCTTCATTCAATTTATAACATATCTGTTGCTAAGGCCTATAACGTAGCTTTCACTGGTTTAAATTGTATCATCTGGAGTTACTATGGTTCTCTCTGAGTCTCAAAATAAACAAACTTCTAACATTTTACTTTCAATTTTCTTAAAATTGTTATAACTTTTTATATGCTCTTTGATCTTCAACATACTAGTATCTTTAAATTTCTGATGGAAAACTGATTGTTTTGATATCACTTTTGATTAGTTTCCATTCCATATTTCCTGAGTTACTATTTTACACTTTTAACTATTTGTACAAAATTATTTATAATTAGTTCTTTTTATACCCTTCACTTTACTAAAACTATTAGATACAATCAGTAATAACATAGTTCAACCTGACATTAATTATACTAGTTTTAATATAAACTCTTTTTCTAATTCCTTAACTATCTAGGCCTAACATGCCTAGTTTCACAAATCTCTATTATTATAATTTTGGTACCCTTCCATTAACATTAATATTTGTTTTATTAATATTACAGCATATATTATTAATCAACATCAAACAATTAATTACTAACAACTATTAGGAAACATATGGCAATCCTTATGGATCCATTCCAGTTTTTATAAACATAATAAAACATGGTAAGTAGTTCCCAAAACATTGTCCTCCTTACTTACTAACTTCAATATCTCAAAACACAACGATTAAAACATTGTTTATTATTAATCACTTCCCTTATAAACATAACCCAACTCTTATTAATCTTTTGAATTAATTTCCATTGTCACACACATAGTGGGATTAGTATTAACATAGTAAGTATTTATAAAACATTGTCCTCCTTACTTACTAACTTTAATAGTTCAAACATAATTATTAGAACATTATTTAGTATTAGTCATTAGTAATAAATCTATAATTGATAGTCCTTGAAACAAGCTACTTTATGTTTCCTGGTACTTTTCTAGGATTTATAACCATATTTTACTCATGCAATTACACAACAAGATGATGGGCAAAATATCATGTAACAATATTTATATTGCTATGAATACGACAAAACAAATTAACATTCCAGTCACTACAGACAAACTAAAATTTATTGTCATTGCGTTTCATATGAGGAGCATCTTTAGACTAGATTTCGAATGACGTATAACTTTCTCCTTGCCTATAAAACAAAGGCAGTGCTTGTTCCCCCTTGAACTCTGAACAATCAGAAACTACAAACATTCCAGAATTAGACCCAACTATTATATTACCGTCTTGAAGATAAATGGCGTGTGGGTTTGAGTTTTCTTCCATTTTCAGCGCACAAAAATCAGTGTACATTATGCGTGTATTTTTGGACAGAGTTTGCGCGCTGGGCTGAGTTTAAAGGTTAAAAGTAAAATGTGTTTACACGGATAATGTCTTCTCGGCGTGACACCGAATCCTGCGTGTGTCTACAAAATCCACTTGACCCTCGCTTTAGTGTACCGAGTTTACATTGGACTACGCCAGGAGCGATCGCGAACACGCCGCCCGCTGAAATCGTACACAGTTGCGCGGAACAGACAAAATATTAAATATTTAAACTTGCCATATTCTGTACCTTATTCGTACGCCTACTAAGCCCCATTTCCTTGCAGCTTATCTCTTGTTTTCTAACGTCGTCTGTTAGTCCCAGTTTCTTTTACCTCCCCCTTTCCCTTCCTTACACACACACACACACACACACACACACACACACACACACACACACACACACAATCGTGGCTACATTGGAGATAAATGAGAATGTAGACTAGTATTTTATTTATTTGTACTATAAAATAGGTTAATTACCTTCTGTCAACGTTTCTTAGAATCCTTTACGGGATAACTCGAGTTTCGACACCGATGGTGTCATCATCAGATCGGATATGAATAAGGTTAAAACATTATTGATGTATATACATCTCGTCAAATATTAAAAATTAAAAACAACACATACATTATACAAATAATAAATAACACATATTAAAACAAAATAACAATATAACAACGAAATATATAATTCATATCCGATCTGATGATGAGACCATCGTTGTTGAAACTCGAGTTATCCCGTAAAGGATTCTAAGAAACGTTGACAGAAGGTAATTAACCTATTTTATAGTCTTAACCGTTTCTGGAGGCAAGAAAAATGTTTAAATTATTTATTTGTACATGACTAAAAATAATCTTCCTAACGTTAGATAAAACCTACTCACATTTACCTTGAAGATGACAAATGACAAATTTTTTAAATGTCATGATCAACCATTGCCATTGTTGGTGCTTAACAATAATTTTTTCATTATACATGTCTTTTTATAAATGGTAATTGACTTAACAAAAAGTGGAGATAATATGTTAGTAACATTCAATTGAGCACGCCTTTATTTAAATTGTAAATGTCAGATTTGTACCAAGGTCGGAAAAGCAAATTATTAACCTAATTTACGATAGTTTATTTAAAAGCAACAAAGAAGCCGGGAGAAGATAAAGCTCGCAACTTTGACAGAATTGGTCATGAAAAGAGAAAACAATAAGCAAAATTCACTACGTAAACAAACGTTAGATAACCAATATAATTAATGTAGAGTTACTCTAATTGTCATAATTAATGAATCAAATGATTCCACGGTTTGGTCACGGAGAGAATTTTTTATAGATGTTGAACGTTCTGTTAATAACTTATAAGGCATCAACTTTAATGAAGACTTTTAATTTTTGGTGAATTTTATAAAATCATCTTTCTTGAAGGTTTTTTATCTTTAGGACAAAGCTTTACTAAGTTACAACGTTTGAAAGATTGTCCTAAACAAATATTTCAGTATATGCTCAAATTTTCAAAGTATTTTTTAAATAATTTGAACTTATTATCGTAAGAATATATGATTTTTAGTATTTAATGAAATTGCCTTTAATATTTTTTATCAACCAATTTTTGCATAAATTAACTGAGTTATAGCTCAGTGGTTACGGTGATTGCTATTAATCTAGTAGACTGGGACACGATTTCCTGTATACTCCTACTATAAAACGTAATTTAATGCTCATTTCTTGCAAATAAGTTTAAAGTATAAATTTCAGGATAAACAAATAATTCACTGTATTGAATATTTGCATAAAGCCAAGAAAAAGTGCTTTATGTTCGGCGTGAAAATTGGGAGCATATCATAATTAGCAGATTAAATAGATTTTCTCGGCGAGATCTTAAACTAACTACACTTGCAGAAAAAACAAAATTTAGTAACAATTATGATAACATTTTTAGCTTATCGTGTACAGGCTGTCCCTGACCGTACTCATTGCTCAGCAGTGCAGTGTACCAGTGTATTTACCAAGCAGTTGATGGCTCCGTGTGAGTGAGTGAAGTAATATAAGTAGCGAGAGTGGGGCAGACAATCGATTTCATCTTGAGCTTAAGACGTATGCCTGGCCCTTCGTGCACATCTGTTTGGTTTGGATCCGCTTTCCAAGTGTACTGCTAAAGCAAAACAAAAAACAAGAAAAAGCGAAGAACCTTTACGACGTTGATATATTATCCCCCCCCCCAACCACACAATTTCACAGCCCCGTACGACAACATTCTACAACCAATCGAAGCCGCAATTTAATACAATCTGCCACAACTTCCTCTATGTAAAACAATACCTTCCATAGTTGTTTACGAGTATTTTTCATCTGTTACGCTAAAGTTGGTCTCAATAAAATTGGTATAAAAAGTGTAGACGATAAAAAAATAATCGTCTTGCGTACTTCAAACAATTTTTATTGAGAACAAGTTTCTGAAAATATTTAAACTCTGCATTAGAGAAAATTACGTATAAAAAATTTGAGAGTATGGATTAGTAGTACCCTACACAAATATATCTACAAATCAAATGTAAAGAGATCGGAAATGTAGATAAAGATAAGAAAGTAAGGATACAAATACAAATACAGTAAGTAAGAAAATAATACAGTAAATACAGTACAGAAAGTAAGGATACAGATACAAATATAAGGATAGATAAGATACAGAGATACTCATACTTAACAAACGACATAAGAGAAAGAATTCTTAATTTTACTTATAGTATAATATCAAATCGTTTATCCTTATTACGCAAGAGTCGTTTCCGTTGAGATCCGTCCAGCTTTTCTTGAAGATTTTGAGTATGTTTTAGTTTCCTTAGTAGAGGTTACCTACGTAAGTAGTTAGGTTGTGGGGGTGCCACCTTCAGGTATCCTAACAGACTTGTTTTCTGTTGGGGTTGTCTTCCCTAGCCGAAGGTTCCAGGTTTAAGGCGCTAGAAACTCGCCTTTCAGCCTCTTCCGACAGTTATATAACGCACATTCATTGTACGCAATGCTTTCCAGGGGCCACGCGGCTTTCGCCTTCGAGGACGTGAAAGTAGGCTTTGCTCTGGCAGAGGTGACTTGATTTCTCAAGTTCCGACTTTTGTCAGGAACAGTGGGCATTAACCGAAATTTATTGCAATCAGAATGATCACTGTTGCACACCACTATATAAAAATTATTCCGATTAGCGCTTTCAAGCTTCACAGCTCATCGTCAGATCGGGAATAGCTATTCCCTGTGCAACAGTGATCATTCTGATTGTGATTTCAACCACTAACACAAATTTCTTCATTAAACGGAATTTATTGGTCCACTTCCTTTCGGCAAAGAAACAGCGCTTCGGTACACTTTACCATCCTTTGACCCCCCAAGTAAAAAGTTCGTAGTAGTGTTACCTAAACAAGTAATAAGATACAGACGTCAGGGAAGGCGTGATACAGGTAGACGAAGGAAGAGATTGCTTCAGTGAAGTCGGAATAGGCTGTAAGCCTATACCTTGACGTGAAGAAAAAGAAGACTGACAGTGTAAAGGAAAGATGTAGTATGAAATACGATTGTGTACAATAACAGGCACACAGTGAAGATGAATAGAAATATAAAAGTGCAGTCAATACTTCCTACTCTTTCATTTTATAATATGATTTACATAGCGATTATTAATTATATTTTTACTTACACGACCTTTCAGAGGAATTAATGGCTAAGGTGAGAGATGCGATTAGGGAAGAGCACTTCCTCTGGTTTGCCTTTGCCTTGAGAGGGATAATTGTGTGCGTGTGTGTTAACAGGAAAGAATGAGAAAATCCTGTTTCTTAACTGGAGCAAGTTTAAGCCAAAAATGTGAGAATTTACGACATTGAAGGTTAACATTACATGGTCTGCTGTTAATACAGGTTCGTGGTTTGGACAGATATTAAGCAACCCACATCAAGCAGACCGTCTTAGCTAATGTATTAACGTCAGGTGTACCACAAATCTGATTGGCTTTAATATTAATTATTAGGGTTACACTAATGACATTTAACCCTGGATAATCGCACCAGAAACGTCGTTTCAACCAAAAAATACGAGTTAATTTATTCAAGGACGTCAAGGTAGTGACAGCAGAGGCTGAAGTTGTGAACGTAGTCAATCCTTTAACACAGTACCAATGAACGTGGATGTAAGGTAACCCACGAAAATATAAAAACATCATAAAAAATAAAGCCTTTATTTATAAACTTTTAAATGTATTTTTTTTACAATTTCATGAAAACGATAATGGTTGTGCTCTATTAGACTGCATGATTTCCATAGTTGTATCCAATTACTGCATATTAACATGCTTACAGATCCTTGTCATAGGAAAGATTTTTGAGAAATTGTTAAACGAAAACGAGAATGTACGCATAAGTCAAGAAATTTTGGGAGGTATGGAAGATTTAACAAAAACTGATAACCAATCAACAACTTAAAATGTGGGGGCCGCCAAACCTTGGAATGAAATCGTTGCAATTTTTGCGCACTCAACACACACAGAGTTTATTGTGTGTGTTTTATGATATAATGTGTTTATAACATACACGTCTTCTTTCACAAGGCAATATTTAAGTTATTACTTTGGTATGTTTCTCACAGTTTTTTAAATTTGTAGCAATGTGGAAAGTTTCGTAGCAAAAGAAAATGTCAGATTGTAAGTTAGCGACAAACTTACATATTTAAAAAAAAAGACAAATTAAAATATTTATTACAAACATTAGTACCAAATTTCACGGAAAATGAAGTGACAGATTTTTTCTCATCGTCCTCATCTTCACATCACGGCATAGGCAAGGTGCTGCCCTCAAAAGGTTTCCTGTGTCTACCCACACACCTGGGTATTATAGGTTTATAATTCCAGACTTGTTTGTCTAGTCTTGAATCTGACATTATTTCTAATCGTTTTTCATCGTTATATCTTTTCATCTTTCGTTCAAGTTATAAACCTGTAATTCTTCTCAGTTTTGTTTATGTAATATTAATATAACTATCAAATTTGTTGTTAATACTAAATGAAACGGCTATTGTAATGTTTCTGTAAAAGCAAACTTTCGAAATACTTAACTTTAACACTAAAAATTATGATTTAATTGTGCCCTTGTAAAACATGCAGAGAAATAATTAATTTGTTACATTTTATGGATGGCATTGATGTCGTCGATTGCAGTGAACATGAGCTAATAACTAGTTACATGATAGAAGAAGAAATTAAAGAAGTTCTTAGTTAGGAATATGACTTGAAGAAAAATATTAAGAAAACAAATGTTATGACCGTCAGGAAGGATAGACAGGCTAAAGAAAATGTTTACTAGTTTCACTGAATGGAAAACATAGAAAAATAGGCAAGTTCACTAACTTGGAAAGTAAAATTGTTAAGGATGGCGGAGTAAGACAAATGCCTTTAGTAGAACTAGACCAGCGAAAAACACATTCAACATAAACACCTGATTGAAAATTCCTGAGGCCTTCGTAGCGCCACAACACTTTACAGATGTAAGACCTGATGTAGAAAGTACAATACATTTATGAGACAAGGTAAATGGAGAGAAATATGTAAAACTATTACATACCAAAAAGACAAAATGATTAGCCACATTAATGTAACTTTTACATCCCCCAACTTCAATACGGGTATTTTATTTTCCAAAAGAGGTTCTTATAAACAAATATTATTTAAATTCAATATAACATATTAATTTTAAAGCATAATTTTAAGGTTTATCGGAACTTTTCCAGATTGAATGGGACGGATAATTTTATTCTGTTCACTAAGAATTTTTCAAAATTTCACTCCATTTTCCCAGTCTACTTGCTAAGTGAAAGAAAGTTGAAGCCAGTTTTATTGATGTCAACAGGGTCCCATTGATTTTAAAATTATATAATCCCTCATTTATAATCGATCATTCGACAAACGCATTCTATGATTATGGTATGAAGAACACAAAACATTTAAATTCTTCTAATGAACCATGTGTATCAAAAACTTTTTCAATAATTTGATGAAGAAAAAATAGTCAAGCTGCACGCATTTAGGAACAAAGTTTGCAGATTGAAAAGCCATGTGAACTTGCATTTAAATTGTCGGTGTTTATAACGATGTACAAGTTGCTGCACAGAGGTGCTATCATATTGCCTACATTACGCTGCGTGAAGTTGTGATCGCAATGAATTCAAGTTATTTTTATCTATATTTCATAATCCCATATTATATACATTTTGTACTGATCACCAATGACAGCCTGATTTCGGTTACAGAATTCGTCTTTACTTAGAACTAGAACTGAATAGGTCTTACTCGGATCGAATATGTCCCAGTGAACTGAATATGCATATGCGATCGAAAGTAGTTGGATATACAGTACGTATTTATTTGTATCGACCAAAAGGTGTGTGTGTGTGTGTGTGTGTGTGTGTGTGTGTGTGTGTGTGTGTGTGTGTGTGTGTGTGTGTGTGTGTGTGTGTGTGTGTGTGTGTGTGTGTGTGTGTGTGTGTGTGTGTGTGTGTGTGTGTGTGTGTGTGTGTGTGTGTGTGTGTGTGTGTGTGTGTAAGAAGAATGTTAAGGGGTAAGTACGCACATGTGAAGAATTTAAGGGTGTAATCAGAAACAATAGCAATAAAAATATTAGCATACAGAGGCAACTTAATAATTAATTTCTTTAACTTGAGTTTCGATATCTTTATTTTTTATATTTAGATAATATTAAAAATGTTGAAACAAATTGTCTCAAATAGAGTATTTTAAAACTAACTAAAAAAAGTAATTACATAGATATTATTGGTTAATGGTATATCAAATAAAATAATTTAATAATTTAGATAATAAGGAAAACATTAAATCTGCTTAATATAATAAAGACTAATTGTAAACTTATTGCATGTCGGAATTCAACTATTACGTAGGTTAATGTCGGTGTATATATATATATTGTATAATATTACATACAAGGATTTGGGCCCCAGAACACTTAAATATATTGTTCTCTCATTATGACATGAGAATTCTTGTTGCTTGTCATTTCATTGGCTCCGGCTGACAGTAACTACGGCTCATTACGTGTACTCAAATCGGCTTTGATGGTACTGTAATTACAACGCGTTTGCCTCGGCAAGGACGAAGTTAATATTTAATTCGTGTTGCCGTACTGGTTTAGTCTGAATCAAAACTGAGCCATTCATAACAACAATATTGGTTCAGCCTACCCCATTAGTGTACACGCATGTTATATTATTTTGTATGAACGTGTTTGTGTGTGTGTGTGTGTGTGTGTGTGTGTTGTGTATACACGCACTTGCTTTCACCTATGTATAAAGTAAGAATTTACGCGTATTTGCACTTAGTATTTTACGGCATGTAAGTTTGCGAATACGGTCTCGTATCCTCCGCATGTGCTGATGTCAAGTTTGAGGAATATGTTTATTGAAATACAGTAGTGAAAGTACTCTTAACGGTTTACCTGATTTTAGGTGACGTATTTATAGTGCAGATAACAGTCAAAATGGTGAGATCACAGATTTAACAATATTTTTGTTTATAACGGTTACATCATCTACGAGATTTAGGGAATATAGAGTGGTGAAGGTTTTAATAAATTTAGCTTGATACGTGTTCCACGTCTCTTTTTAATAAGAATAAGTAAAAAATAGTTTATCCTCAGACAATATTTTTGCAGGCTTGGGACAGATAAAATAATATTTATAAGTACGTCTCCCCTCCGTCAGAAAACGTAAAATATTTGTGATTACTATTTATATAAAAGGCAATTTTTAGAATTATCGAATAAACAAAAATTTATGGATCATTCCCTACAAGTGGGACACTTAAACAGGCCAAAAATTTCCATTATATCATAGGTTACAAAAATATATCTGTATACATAAAATACAACTCACATTAGCGTATAGCAGAGACGGACATTTTTTCATATTAACTCCTTTCGTAAAGTAGTTTCTGATATTGCCTATAAGCTAGATATTTTTAGTTTGCAATGTAGCTACCGTACCTTAAATGATATATAAGATATATCGAGATGACGATTGGGGTGACCTTGATTGATATATAAAGACTGGGACCAAGACCAGTGGAGTCTGGAAGTTCTACGAGGTAGATTGTTGTGTTGATATGAGTGAATCAGAGAAAAGAGTGTCAAGTGTCTATTTGTGATCCGGACTATTGTAATTTTATTGTAACTAGTTGACTTTTATAATTTGTTATAATAATGCGTACTGGACAATTGTGTAATGAAGAGAACTACTGTAATACAAGTGTCAGCTTTTAGAGAAGTGTTAATAAAATTCGTGCGTATCGATTTCTCAAGCGTTTAGAAATTTTATTACACCGTTTTTGAGTACGATCCATGAGATTGTCGTAACAAATTTGTAAATTTTGTTGAGCATCTCTCACATTAAAGTCGAGCACCAAAGACGTTTGCGACTGAATTGTAGTAAAGTCGCCTAGTGTTTCATTAGTATCCAACTAACTGAAATTAAAAATTAAAAACTGTTTTATTGAAGTAAAAAGAACTAAAACCTTTAAAACACGTTTCTTTTGTGATATATATGGCAGTAATTACTGTATCAATATTTAGAACGATTAAGTAATTAATGAAACATGCACTGACGAACAAGTTACACGTCGACACTTGTCAAACGGCAACAAACAGACGCTAAAGCAATTAGTATCCTAATTGACTATTGGCAATTGTACACTAATAGCCGTCGTCGGCATGTGACATTGACTGGTCCGTTTCCACTGTTCTTGCGACTCGGTCTTTACATTCCAACCGCCGTTCATCTACTTATATACACGGACGTGCGCTTAATAATTAGTTGATATTTGCTATATAAGGGTATAAGTAAATACTTTTACAGGCTGATTTACAAACTATTATCCTCACATTTGGAACTGATTATACACTTTAAAAAAAGTGAAAATATATTCTTTAACGCTTTGTTCTTGACCACCCAAAGATTTCCCTACTGTTTTGGTCTCAAAACGTGCAATAATAAATTTTTTATTTCATTAATTAGCAATAGAATATTAACAGTTGGTCAACGGTTAAATTTCGTGGTTTGTGTTTGAATACGTTTGTAAGGTTACAGAAATGTATCAGCTGTGTCTATGTGTTGTCATTAGAGTATGTAGGCAGTTGTTAGTCTGTGACAATTCACATAATTCTGTTTAGATTTGTTTTTCTTTTAGAGACTTTTTCAACAATTTTCTCGGCAAGTTCTGAGACCCAACAGAATTTTACTATCCCATTTTTGTTTAATCTTTCAGTCTAATAAGAGGAAATTATTTGACTCTCTGCAACTTTGAAACAAAGTCTTTCCGAATTTATATTTAAATGACACGTTTCCTTTATTTAAATTGTAGAATCAGCTCTAAAGGAGAGAGAGTAAAGCTTCGTAAATCACTTTACATACTTTCGATTATGATCCATCTTTTCTCAGTTATTTACATTGAACTCATAAAGATTTATATCACAAAGTGTTCTAGATTGAATGCGCTTCAGAGAATGCATGATTAGAAGCTTTACTATTTTACAATGTATCTCTTAAAATAATAAAAAAAAATTATTCTATTAGTTATTTTATGTAATTTGTTTTTAAAATAATTGAATTGAACCTTTAAAAACTTGAATACTGAAACGTTATATCACAATGGCTGCAAGAATACTCCAATTGGATTATATACATAATCGCAAACTAAGTATTGATTACGTTTACTTATATTTGGTTGTACAATAATTGTTGGATATCATCATCATCATCATCATATGCAAGGATTAAACCAAGGGTGATTTGTTCCGGTCTCAAACAGCAAGGTCTAGAGCTGGTCACTGCAGTGCTTCCTCGGACGTCCCACACCTCTCCCTACATTCGGCTTATATTTCAAGAGTTGTTTGCGGATGCGGCAGTCATCCATTCGGCATAGATGTTCCCACTAATTCAGCCGATACTGGGAAATCCTGTCGAGTATACTCATAATATTCAGTTCCCGCCGTATAGCTGTGTTTCTTCTATGATCATGGAGAGTATACCCTGCCACGTGCCTGAGAAATCTTATTTCAGCCGCTTGGATACGACTGGCCTGGGCTTTCGTTAAAGTCCAATTCTCAGACCCATAAAGAAGTGCGGGAAGGGTCATCGCCTTGCAGAATTTTAGGCGTGTTTCTTTACTTGCTGACTTAAGAGTTTGCCTGGTGGTCTCGCACATACGGTTGAACTTACGAACTTACAACGTTTTTCCTGTACTATAAGGCACACTTCAAAATTGTTGACTTGTTCCAGGACAGTACCATCTACAACAATTTTTGCCCGTATGGGATCAGGTGAATATTTGCCGGTACAGGGAAATAATATTGCTGACTATTAATTCATTATTTCTTAAAAATAATTAAGAACTATTTTTAATTCAATATATTACTAACCTGCATATTTTACATTGCTCAATTGTCCAAACAGCAATCAATCCTTTGTCCATAGGTTGGTACATTTATTCATGCCTTAATATTAAACGCATTTTTCGTCAATGCATACTACCAATTTGATCTCGAAAAAAGGCAAATTAAAAATGGTCTCCGTTTCCAGACCATACAGTTAACAAATTAAGTGGACGAATGCGGTAACTACATTCTTTGCTCTGGAAAATCTAATCGACGTCAATACATACATACATGTTCTATATTCATTTATCTGGGTGAGTAATCAGACTTGAAACGCCCCCTTTTTTCTCCCAGAGTTTTTCTTAACCTCCTTTTTCTAACCTCTACAAAAATTTAATTTTTTTTTTTCTGGGAAGGCGTCACTTAATATTTAAGACTAGGCTCGTGGCCTAGATGGAAATAAAATGTGCGGAGCCCATTGTGACAGGTCTTGCAAGGAAACACTTCATCAACAATAACAAGATGTTATTTATGCAGCTTGAATTTTAAACAATTGCTTTTACAATCATCTTTGGTTTGAGTTTCCTTTAATTCTTAACATCAATTCAAATATCTATTTAAAGCCACATGGTGGTTTAATTACAACAAGAATATTTCACAGTATCTCCAACAATTAAATAATGACATGCCAAACTACTAAATTTATTATATTTATTATAAACTTGTATTTCTGTATTTTACTTTCAAAAGAATTGTTTTTATTGGATTAGTAATGCATGAACCATTCATTAACATACGATAATTATAAGTATCTGGAGCTGACAATCCATGATCATTAGATAATACGATAATAATTAAATTCAAAGAAAACTAATTACTTAAGTGTGTTGCAGTACTTTCATCTACCTGTTCCCCAGCACTAGGATTAATCGCATTAAAATCGAAACCAGTGATCACAGTAAACCGAGGTTGAAGTTTGTTAATTAAATATTAAAATATGTCGCTTCATTTTTTTTTTAAGTTAATCAAATATAAGACAATTATAGGTACTATTATAAATTGATTAGTCAAGCTGAACCGAATAATAACTAACTAAGTCAGCAGGAGTTTTAAATTTACAATAAGAAACAAAAATTGGAACGTGCAGGATCACAAGTCATATGACAGGCAGATGCAAGTACTCTCCGGGTATTACATTTTCTTAAGGTCTGGATTTTGTCAATAAATGAATTTTAAATTTGGTTTTCTCTTTTGCAGTAATAGAATTAAATATTTATATTATACAATGGTAACCCTTGACTTTATGCAAATCCAATACACAACTACTTATAAGTTATTCAGAACACAGTCATCACTGTCCACACTTTAGCATGTCTTCACAAAACATGTTCAGTAATGTTAACTCTGAAGCATGGGTCTAATTTCTAGGAATAGGTTTCTGCGCGTGTGTTACCCGATAACCTGCGAGTATTTCGTGTGTGAAGTTTGTAAAATAAAAGGAAAGTTCCCACCTGATCTTTCGGATTGCACTAAGAATTTTCCTGCATTTTCGGTGGGGTGTGAAGAGCGATGTCGGATGGCGTGACGGCGTTGGGGCTTGCGGATGGGCGAAGATGTAGAGTGCCCATCTCGTCGACCCCTTTCCTCCCGACTAAAGCGGGGAAACCTGAAAGCTCTTTATCGAATTATCTAGTCACAGTGGTGTCGCACGTTACACCGTCACAATCCAAGCCGCACCAAGTTGAAAGAGAAAAGCGGCCGAAAAAGACGCTGCGCGAACTTATAAAAACTAAAATATTGCTGCCTAAATCTCGTTGTCAAGCAGACGCCACTGCCAGCCAAATGACGTCACCAATCAAGGTCGCAGCGGACGACTGAATCTCGATATCGAAAGCGGGCATCGTAACATGCAGCGATAATGCACCGAACGCACGGAAAATACAATTAAACTGGCCGTGGTGTTTACCTTTCAATATAACTACGGCACAGACTCTCTCACAAGATTATGCACAGGATTACATTTCAGTGCAAATTATTATTAGTTGATTTGACAGGCGGTGGCAGAACTAGTCAAAAAATGTCGATTAAGCCTCTCTACCTGCTTAAACGGCAATAAAATTATAGAAACTTGTTGAAAAAGTTACAAATATTACCCCTAATATTGGCAGATACTTTATCACCCCCTACATCTTTCTAACGTTATAATAATTAAGCGAGTCCTCGTGTCGGACAAACACGTGTATTAATTTTCTTTTAAAAACACAGCGTAGTTTACTTTTGAAACTAGCTTTTAGATCAGGAATCGAGAATTTACATTATGCTGATTTCCTCAAATGACAGACGTACTGTGTTCAACACGTAGTTTTCTGAATGCAGTCAAATAGCGAATACGGTATAAGAAGCAAAGCACGTGTCCATGCGTACACACGCACACGCGCGCGCGCACACGCACGCACGTGTATTATTTGCACGAAATATAAACAGCTGATTACTGTGAACTCTATACTACACTAGTCAAGATCAACAATAAGGTGAACAGTAGAATTTGTAACAAACTGCAAACATCATAGCCGATGCTCCAGATACACAGTTCGAATCAAGGAGAAGCGAACGTTATTCAGCATTGAAACAACATACAAATTTGGTATTCTGTACTTGCAGTAGACGCGTAATAACTGCAAGGCACACTGTTGTCTATACACGTACGGTAGTTGTTGCTGTTGGGTTTCAGGAATTGTGTAGCGAACTCAATCAGTACTAAGCCAATAGCGTTTTCTTCAACCTTAAGCACAGAAAGCAGCTAAGTGGAATACTAATAGGAAAATAGTTCTTGTATGAAATTGGACAGGGTCAAAAATTAGGAAATAAAGATGGACACAAACCGTCGACATGTTGACGACATGTTGAGAGCATGGAAAACCAGAGTGACTTCAGGAATACAGCTTAACAAATAAATTTGTATGGGTTACCTGCTATATGCGGTTGACAGGATATAGGCCTATGCCTATTCAAGAGAATGAGGATGATTTACAAAGAGCTATGTTTCAATTACAAGTGGCAAGAGAGTACTCACTGACAATTTCAGTAAGAAAGACCAAAACAATGGCTTTTAAAGGTAAATATCCAGTGAGGACTAATATAGTTATAAACAACAGCACTTTAGAACAAGTGAGCCGTTTCAAATATCTCGGCTGTCCAGTAAGCTATGAATCTGAATATGATATAAGAGAGAAGATAAATAAATTTAGGAATATTTTTGGTACGATTCATAGAAATCTTAGAAATAAAACAAGACACAACACAAAGATTAAATTTTATAAGACAATGCAATACGTTGATTTATGCAAGTAAGGCGTGGGCCATGACAGTGGCAAGTGGCAAGATTCAGAGTGCTAAAATGCAGTTTCTTCGAACTACTTTAAATTATACATTGCAAAATAGAATAAGGTATGAAGATATCAGAGCAGAACTCGAATTAAAGGACATAAATTAAATTATTTCAATTTATAGAAGACAATGGTGGGATCATCTGCAGAGGATCGATTGCCGAAATCGGCACTGAACTATAAAGCCATTGGTAGAAGATATGTGGGTCGTCCGAGGATGAGATGGGTGTCGGAACAGGTTTATATAACCTAATTTACGTAGGAGAAGAAGAAGAAGAAGAAGAAGACAAACCGTCGAACCCAAGTCATTAAGTTGGTTTGGTCACCTATACATAATGCTGGAGATGCGACGCCCTTTGAAAGACGTAAGGGAACACCAATAAAATGAATAAAAAGAAGCAGACTTATACTTGCACGGAAAAAGGTATAGAAAGTCTAACGGTTAGTATAGGTCTCTAGGAAACAGAATATGACCAACGAAGGCGATGGAAAATGGGATGCGGAAAACTTTAACATATACGACTTCGACATAGACAGATGAAGAGAGAGCAACATGGATCAGACTTCTGTCAGAAAGCTGCATTAATAAGGCAAGCACGATTGCAGTAGTTGATGTGTAATTTGATGGCTTATACCTAGAATAGTTCACATGAGAGTCTGACATGAAAGCGTTGACGGAACGTGTTGTCACATTAAGCGTAGTGACTTTACGACGAAGCGTGTCATAATTAAGGAAAGAATTTACCCACCTAGCGAAAGTTCCTAGACACTACATTTTTTATTCCCTTCATTTTTTGAAGAGTTCTATGTATTCCAATCGAGTTGTATCTGCGTACCTGTTTTATTTTTTACCGTCTGTCTTTGTTATTCCGGCCTGTTACTTTCCAGTTTCTCTGTAAAATACGTTTCTGAGTTATTGCGTTCATTGTTCACGTTTCTAGCTTTACGTATTGGGGAAAAGCATATACTGATTAAAGCCTTGGTATGGACTATATTTAAATCCTTCACAAATTAACGATTAAAAGTGGATTCGAAGACTGTTTGCAAACCAATTCCTTTATAATTTTTAATCGATTCTGTATAATTATTTGTCTCTGAAAATGCGGTGAGCATTTTTGGTCACAAACTGTTAAAGCATTGCTTTGTTTAAATAATTTAGTAGACTAACAACAACAACAATCTCCTCGAACAAAAACCTCATTTTATTGTATTTATTTTTAAAATCAAAATTCCTAGTTGGTAAGATGAAAACTGTAGGAAAAAGTTTGTTGAGAAAACTCCGACGACGCAAATCTACAAGTGAAAATTCGTTGGAGTAATTGTTATATAATCAACAACATATGACCAAAACCCCTGTTTTAGACGATTTATTGTAACTATCAATAGCAATAGCAATAATTATTATCGTCATGCTATCATCTTACCACAAAGTTTACACACAGCTTGTTCTAATTTCAGCTGTTTTTGTTTTCACAGATTTATAGTTCAATTCAAATCTCTTCTTTTTATACGTTTTAGAATAGGTCATCTTCTATTAATTCGATGAGATTTCTCCAATATTAGCTACTGTACTTTATTGCCCTAGAAAATGGTTTTATTTTTAATTCAATCTGAATATCGTAATTCTTATTAAATAATTCTTATTAAATCTCTTTGGTGCACTATTTTTTAGCTCGACAAAATCACAGTTTTGCGTTTAACCTACGCTCTCGTTTCCTTTTAAAAGCTAACACTCTTCTCTGTTTTTAAAAATTTCTTAGTCTCTTCTTCTTCTCAACTCAGAGGTTGGCGGGTTTGCAGTCTCTTCCATTCCGTAGGTAGTCTTTTAGTTACCACATATCTTCTTCCTTCTTTTATTTCACCCACGTACTCTTGTCTAGGCTCTCCTCTCTCACTACGTCCCTAGATCATTCTCCATCAGGAGACAAAAAAACCTAGAATTAGTACCAAGAATTAGAGACTAGAATTTGTAGTGGGGTTTGTGTGTTTATTATTACTTTACTTACTTACTTACTTACTTACTTATCCAACGCCCGTCTTTGGTGCTTCCACCATTCGACGTCGAGCCTCCCAGTAGCGATTGATTGTGTCATCGTTCGGGTAAGTCAGCGATTGGCACGTCTGCAGGTGGTCGCCGTCCATCCTGCCAAGACCACAGAGAGGGCATGTTTCATCAGCAGCAAGACCGATACGGTAGAGATGCGCTTGTAGGTAGTCATGTCCAGTAGCAAGACGAAATCGTGCTACTGCCTCAGCTCTCTCAAGATGCCTTGGAATCGCTCCCGCTGTGGCAAGGCTTTCCCACTTTTTGCCAATGCTAAGGTCCTTCAGAGTTTTGAGCGTGGCGTTGTTGATGGTGTTGGTTATGAGGTTATTTGCTCTATTGAGTGTGAAAGGTATCTGAGGCTGGTCCAGTCTCTGCGCCGCGTTTTGCCAGGATGTCCGCCCTTTCATTGCCTGGTATTCCAACATAGCTTGGAACCCATTGAAGAGCTACAACCCAGCCATTCTTGATGAGTTCGGCCAGTTTCTCGCGGCACTGGATGGTACGGAGGCAGTCAGTTGAAGCGTTGCTACTCAGAGCAGATTACGCGGCCTGTGAGTCAATGAGGAAGACTGCTTTGGAAGGAGTTAGGTTTTGTGTGCTTAATTGGTTGGAGGCTTCAAGCACCGCGCAGACCTCCCCGTCATAGTTGCTAGCATTTTTCCCTACAGCCATTGAGTCTTCAAACATGCTGCAGAACCATCCTGCGCCGGCCCCTTTTATGTCAGAAAGATATGAGCCATCGGTATAGATGTGAATCCACTCGGTCGACGGATATCTTAAGTTAATGGTTTCGAGAGCGCAAGCTTTGAGTTCGAGAGGGGTGGCTTCGGCTTTGTTTGTAGTTAGGCTTATGAGTTCAAGCCGCTTGGAAGGCAGTGCAGGCACTATAGAGGTGAAGTGTCTTAGAGGAGCTGGGTTGTCCATTGCCAGATTATATTTGGTAATTAGGGACTCAGCATACGTCAAGGGTGAAGTTTGAGTTTTGAGTCGTTGGGAAGCATGGTTGTACCCACTCCAGTAATTTTTATCCACTCTCTTGGCCCTTTCCCAGAATTTCAATGTAGATTTTTCTCTCCGACTGTAGAGGGGCTCGATGCCAGTTTGCAGGAGCATAGCTGGGATTGGAGTCGATTTGGCTCCTCCGGTAATCAGTCCAAGGGCATTGTTTTGCACGACGTCGTATTTAGCTAGGCTTGCTTTGCTTGCTAGGGAGGTTACCTCGCCTCCATACTCCAAGACGGGACGGACATATGTTTTGTATGCTGTGGATAACACATCCTGCGTAGCTCCGCACTTGGTTGCAGATAGTCTCTTCAAGAGGTTGATGCGCTTTTGACTTTTCTCGGCTACCTCCGTAATGTGGGCACCCCAGGATAGTTTGGTGTCAAGGTTGATTCCGAGGTATTTGGATAAGGATACTTGCTTTAGGGGTAAATTTTTGTACACTAGGTTGACTGGGTGGGTCCTGGTAGACATTGTGAATAGCTGTGCAACTGTCTTATCAGCGCTTACTTCCATTTTGTTCAGATCCGCCCATTCTTCCAATTTAGCAAGTGCCTTGTTCAAAGCTTCTTCGAGGGCGAGGATGTTACTTCCGGTGTGTTTATTATGTGTTGAGGGAAACGCAGTACTATGCAAACCCCTAAGTAAATAAAGTAGTATAATTTAATAAACAATAAAAAATGTACTTATTAAAAAATTACGTGTAACGCATACAAAACGACGTGATGTACTGGACATATTTCGACATCTGATTGGAGTCAAAAACGGAAAACACACCCCAAAACCAACTGTTCATAATAATATCTAATAAGCACGGAAAACACCCATGTACTCTGGTACATGGTACTCTGGCTTCCTCTCTCACTATGTTCCTAGATCATCCTCTCTATCACGATGGTGAACCAGTTTGAATGGTGTAATAGGTGACCTCTCTGCTCTAATAAAACTCTTTATAAATTTCTTCTTGGTTTCAAAAGACACGTTTCTGGAAGAAAGAAGAAATCTTTTCTTGAAAAATGCTGCTCTTGCTTGCGCAGTTCTACTTTTTACATTACTGTGCATGTCCCATTTGATGTAATGGAGCTCCCAGAGTTCCCACGTTATTTAAACCTATCAACTTGCACTAGATTCCTACCGTCCAGAAATATCTCTGGCTTCTGTTTTCTGGCCCAGGAACATTTCACGACTTTTGCTTTTACTTTGCTGTCGTCATGTCCCATTTATCATATAGGACCGTAGTCATTTGGTAAAGCGCATTCCGCAGTTCTTCACCGTTGTTTTCAAAAACTAAATGCCATCTGCAAACG
The DNA here is from genome assembly GCA_034769895.1 of Magicicada septendecula. Lineage (NCBI taxonomy): Eukaryota > Metazoa > Arthropoda > Insecta > Hemiptera > Cicadidae > Magicicada > Magicicada septendecula. Next base: position 1,290,582,784 of record CM068367.1, read on the forward strand.
GACGGTCTTATAGCATACGTACGCAAAATTACTATCTTGCTAAAAATACACAACTAATTTTTATGAACAAATGTTTAATCTGAATCCATCCGGCTGCAATCTATTTGGTTTTTCAACATTTTCTCTTTTCCAATGAATGGGTAGTTGGACCATTGCATTCTGGAGGACCAGGCAATTTTTAATCAAGGTTTACTTCGTTTAGCCTTTACTAAACCAATATCCAACTACAAGGCAGCAACTGCTAGTTTTGGTCCGCCCCGGGTATTTTATTTCCCGGTACCTGGAGAGCATATCTGGTGAACATTCCTCTATCCGCCACCTGGGGAGGCGCCCAATGGGAGACTAGCAACTCCTCACGGGAGAAGATTACTTCTGTAACCTTTGGTTCCGGAAAATGTGTAAACATTGTTCAGGCAGAATAATAATAATGTTTAATCTGCTGAGCACGTACAACAAAAAATGTATTATGAATACGCAGTAAAAAACTGGTTTGCAAATATTTTTAATCAGCAAACTAATTTACTGATTGCAGTAACTTAGTCTCCAAATTATACAGTAGAAATCTCAGTTTATAAAATTTGTAACTGTTAAGTAAATTCTAATTAAATTTTTATCAGTCGTAGACGAGATATAGCTGAATGACTGATTGCACGAACGACAACTAATTAAATTTAATTCGATTGATGGTAGTAGGTGGTGGTGGGAAGGAGTACTATAGTAACAGGAAACCAGCGTACAAAGCGCATTCATATGACACACGCGCGTAGTTGATTAAACTGCACACTGACAAGTTCAATATCGTCGCTTCCCATTCCTTGCGCCCGCCGTGCTGTTTAATATGAAACAGAACCAAGAGAGAGAGAGAGAGAGAGAGAGAGAGAGAGAGAGAGAGAGAGAGATGGAGTGAGTGAGTAGGGGGATAGGGAGGTGCTCTATGTTTCACGGCTCTTACTTCAAGGCATGTTTGAACGCGTACACAAACACGTCCGCGCTCCAGATATTGAGCAACGGCACGGAACAAACGACTAAATTACTGCAGAAAACAACGTGTCTAGTCGGTAGCCAGTCGGCACTACTACTGAGCCCAATTTATTTATACAATCCGGTACCTAATGTAGCTGGCGGAGAATTCAATCGGCCGTCTACAGTTTGATTCAAAATCGAAAAGTACACGCGGTAAAGAACAAACCTCAGATATTACATTACATCCATTTCTGAAACTCGTGTTCACATTTTATTTGTTCTGTACGTGTTGAATTTTGTATCGATTTCTGATTTTTAAATGACACGTAATTTCTTCATTGTCAGAGTTGATTAACTAAACAACAATTGAATGCGCATGTCATTAAAACTCATCAAGTGGCGCTTAAGAAGCAGAGGTTCTTCTGTATATGCATACATGTGATAACGTTTACGTCTTGTACAGAGAGAGACATCGCATGTGAGTATTCAGTTCGGTTTCTGTTGCTACAATGGGGCAAACTGCAATTGTTGAAACATAAGCAGAAACACGTGTTAACGATAGTTAGCTTCGTCATGTATTTGTTGCCAGCGTTTGTGTATAGGTAGACAAATCTACAATTAAGTGTAAATAGAACAAAACCTAATTGTTTTTGGAATTAAGTTGTCTGTAGTGTGCTTTACCAAACACTGAAGAATAGGTAAATAAATTAAGTAGAGATCAGCCAGATGCGTTACTTAAAGGAAGATAAGGATAATTTAAGTCTACGTCACAATAAAAGTATTTTCAAACTGACTGGGCGTGTGGTCTTTGAAACAGATTTATAAAAGCATGTGTAAGAAAGCAGAAACATCCTGACTTTATGTTTTTTATGAAGGCGAGAGACATTTTTATGCGTAAGGACATGTTAATAGAAAGACGATTACCTTCTTTTTACAGCGTATCGTAATTCTCGATCTTTCTCAGGTCCTTCATTTGTAGTGCCACCACAAATCACACGCGTGCGGGCTCGAGCGCATAGACAATGTTTTATTTTATTTTATTGCTAAGAAAAATTTCTTCCTCTTTCGCTAATACAAAAAAGGGATAAAAGCGTTAAAGTCAGACTACTTAAAACAGTCCATTTTATGCCAACGGTTCCGACCACACACACACACACACACACACACACACACACACACACACACACATTGTCAGCACGTCGTCGCCCCGCAACTGGCAGTTACAACATAGTGGTCGGTCCAGAGTTTGTGTAACTCGGTAGATTACTCACGGCCAGCTGCATCCAACGGTTACACGGTGCGGTACATAACGTCAGTGTAGGTGTAATCGTTAAGTAAATCTGATTAGGTTCCGACCACACACACACATGGTCAGCACGTCGTCGCACCGCAGCCGGCATTTTACAACATAGTGGTCGGTCCAGAGTTTGTGTAACTCGGTCGATTACTCACGGCCAGCTGCATCCAACGGTTACACGGTGCGGTACATAACGTCAGTGTAGGTGTAATCGTTAAGTAAATCTGATTAGGTTCCGACCTTGTCTTCATTATCACGTTATTTAGGTCAGTAAGTTTGAACCATTAATTACCAACGATGAATAACGCAGACTAATCTGTAAAGCTCTGCAATGCAAAACGTGCTTGTGAAGAAACTAGGCCTATATTGTTCGTGCGTGTGTGTGTGTGTGTGGGGGGGGGGTAACATTAATTGTAAATGTATAAAGTCGTTAGCAGTTGAATCCGTGAACAAAAACCTCTGTTTCAACATGGAAAAAATAAAAAAATAATAAATAAAATAAAATAAATCGTTATTATTAGGAATTATTAGGAAATTTTAGGCCCACGAAAAACTTCAGAAGGTTGGAAATTAAGAAGTAATGATGAAATATATCAAAGTATAGAAAATATAACAGAAACAATGAGAAAAAGAAGACTATTAATTTTGGACAATTATTTGTATTGATGGACGACAATAGGTTGACAAAGCAATCTTCAAATATCTGTGGAGGAAGAAGTCAACATCAAGTTGGATTGAAGAAGTCCAAAAGGATTTAGAAAGAAATAATATACAGCGGAAGAAGCAATTGAAAGAGAAGTTTTTCGGGCAAAAGTGTTAAAATTAGAGGGAGTCCAGGGTAGGATAGAGGAAAACGCAGGTTCAAAGTGGACTGAAGACAGGAAGAAGAAACAGTGAGAAGATGAAAGAATATTGGAAAAAAAAAGAAAAGAACAAAGAGTAAAAAATTGAAATTGGCAATTAGTCCAAAAAAAATACAGTAATATAGTGATGGCCGATACAAAAAAATAAAATAAAAAATAAATCATTATTTATAAAAATAAATACGTAGTCAGCAAATATACGTAGTGCAGCAAGTGGAATCCATAAACGTTATTGTTTACTTCAATGAGATTTGTGTATTACAAATACACAGCAAGCAAAAAGAAAATAAATATTTTTACAGATTATTAAGTCTAAACGGATATCATTATTTCTCGTATTTTACTATTAAGCATATTATTTCCGTAATAATTCACATTCCCTCGTTGATTCTTCCTACATAGACCTATTATAAAGTACCCCAATGTTGTAGATTCTGTGCCCTGGCTATCCAACCCTTGTTTGTCCTTGGACAGACAAGATGACAGTAGCAGAGTCTATCCACTGGATTCTTAATTACACTTATTCTGTTTTCGTTTTTGTGTAATGATTATCTTTCTCCGTCTTTTACCTTTTGTATATTTGGAATTTAACCTCATTTATTCTATATCCAAATAAACACTGGGACTTGAAAGTTTTATCCTAGAAATATTTTAACGGTGCTGTCGGCTAGACCTAGATTATTTCTGATACTGTGATAGTGTCACAACATTACATCTAGTTTGGTTGTGACATCCTCAGCTAACAAAGTCCTCTGACGTCTTGCGTTAGAATTTAGCTGCATGGCGTGTAAAATTGATTTAGATTTTAACCTACATTAAGCAAATATAAAACACGAAAGCCGGAACTGCAGTAAGAGAAAGCATGGAACTGAGAGGAATACACGATGTAATTGACAGAAAAAAGAGAAAGAGCCCAATTAATTTGAAACTGGAATTTGTAGGAACGTTTTTGTGTTTATTATGCAATAATTGAGCTGTTTTGTTGAGGGAAACCCAGTATTATCCAAACCCCTAAGTAAACAAAGTAATATAATTTAATAAACAATCAAAAATATATTAAAAAATTACGTATAACGCATACTAAACGACGTGATGCGTATACTGGACATACTTCGACATCAGATTTACATCGAAAACGGAAAACACACTTGAACTCAATCGTTCATAATAATATTTAATAAACACAGAAAATATGGAATATTTACTTTAATCTATGAAACAGATTATTTTGTATAACTTAATATTTCCAATTTACGTATCGAAGAATGGTATTTACCTAAGTAAATTGTCAATAAATATAATACATCAATTGTTTAAAGTTTTCTAAAAATGCTTTACTTTCATCCTCTTCAGTTTCTTTACTTAATACGGTTTACTAATCTACAAGTCCTCTACAAATCACTACTAGTCTCTTTAGTTCTACACACACACACACACACACACACACACACACACACACACACACACACACACACACACACACACACACACACACACACACACACACACATTTGCCTATTTTACTTAGGCGTAATTACGCTGTTTAACAGGAACAAATAACAATCGTGTTCATTTTTTAACAGGCACAAATTACTGTTTATGTGTCTGTCAACTAAGAAAGGTAACAGCACGCGAATAGGTCTATAATGTTACTGTGTGATAATTTAAATTTATAGTAGCCTACTGACATTTATATTAACATTTTTATGATTAAGCGTCAAATATAAATATGAAAAGAACAATAATGGTTTTCACATTATTTCTCATAAATGATCTTGAAATTTAATGTAAAATTAATTTATGTTTTATTTGTTTATTTCTATTACTTCTATATTAGAAACGTATTTTCCCCATACTACATTGTTATATTCGGCTGCTTCTATTTATTTTAAATTTCTTTTAAAATAATTGTTTGTCTACTTTTGAATAACGGGAAACGACAACTACTATGATCTTATAGTCTGTGATTTTATTTACTTCTGACTTAAGTCTAGTTTGTAGAACATACAATATAGAAAGACGATGATTCAACTTTCCTCTCCGCATCTGAGCTAGTTTACCAAACAATTTACAAGATAGCGTTTTGTGCGATGCCACAAATTAATGCAGAGAAGAGTATGTCCGTAGATTTAAACAGACATCGAAAAGAGCATTTCGTCAGAACATAGGCTACAGTAGACTCATACTAAGTGTATTCGTTTACATAATATATGTCGGTTTCTATCTCGTAAACTTGATACTTCTTTAAATTTTATATTACACATATGTAATATTTAGCAAATTTTTAGCAAAAACCGTACAGTAAAATATTTTATCAATGTATATTTATTCATAAATTTTCAGAAAATGTTTATATAGAATATAAAAAATAAATCAAATTTAAACAATATAAAATTATATCAAAGATTAGTATGCTTATTTTTTAAATTTCTGTGTTATTCGTCTCACATGGGCCAAAAACGGATCTTCTTCCTGATGAAGTTTTAAGTGTTTTATTGGTTTTAGATGTATGTGATGGCACAGGATAGTACCCGTATTATTGGCATGGTTCCGTACTATTATTTTTATCTTCAGTTTTAGTGAGTTTAAACATTAGATAATTAAGAGATATCATAATTTAAACATTAGAATTAATCAGCAGAAATCATAGCAAAAATAAATATTATTTACATACGTAAATAACTAAAGAAAACAAAAACGTATTGTACGTAGACCGGAGTGAAAACAAAAACTAACATATAATGCCTTACGGTTAACATTAATTTTTATACTCCCTCCCTTCTTGTATAATAAACATCCAATTTTATTGTATCGCAAGTCTATAAAAGCAGAAAGAGCAGACTCAGGATAAGGTGGTTGGATGGTGTGATAAAAGACCTCAGAAGAATGGTTGTGGGGGGGTTACAACGAGATGGCAATGTATAGGAGACTTTGGAGAAGATTAGTGTTGGAAACCAGGACTCACGTTGGGCTGAAGAAGAAGAAGAAGAAGAAGAAGAAGATTTTATTGTATAGTTTTTCAGTACTAGAATAGCATATTCTACATTGTTAACATTCTTACTAATTATTGATAACATCATAACAAAATAACATACTCTTTTATTAACTTTTAATATGCAGATTTTTAAGTAAGAAGCAACTTTCCTTTAAAGTTACTATTGAAAGTTCTTCTCTCGTCTTCAGTTTCTCAAGCGGATATGCAGTTCCTACATAACCAACAGCTGTGAGTTTGTGCGTTTACTTTATTGACTGAAGTTCGTTCAGCTCAGGTTTTGCATCCTACACGGACACAAGGCATACCATAAGAAAATGTTTCTGTAATTAATAGCATGTAACGCAGACTGTTCACAAGACATTTTTTGAGAACAGCCTCCTCTCTTCTGCGTACTTTCACGCACCGTAGCATTTTATGTGTGAAATATTCCTTCCAATATCCTAATTTCCAATTTCGAAGCCATTTGATATATACTTTATGTTTTTTTCCACAATCAGATTTTCCTGACAAAAACTTAATCGCTACTTACCCGAAGTCTGTATGGAATCAGCATTTTTCTCCAATCTCTCTTGAAAGCTTCAAGCGTTCCAGTTCTTCCTTCTTCATTGTCCGTAGTGCTGAGCCATAAAGAATTGACCTTCTCACGGTATTTCGAAACACTGATTTTTCCTTGAGGCATTTTCCTTGTTTATAAGCAAACTTTTTTTTTACTTTCTTGTAAAAGACTACAAATATACCATTTTCTATCAACAGCGTCAACCAATTAATGGGAAAATTTTACTTATTTGGGATCGTCAGTAAACTCGGTTAATTTTTTTATGGAATAAGGTTTCTATGAAATGTACATCATAGGGACTCCCCAATTTTGTTCACTGTCGTGTCGCATCGCACTACCAATGAGTCACTGAGTAAAGGAGAACGGAACGGAGAACTAAGTATCTTACAACATTTTTGTACAAATCAATTCTTCTAGCGCTTTGTTTAGCACCAACGATTTTGCATACTGAGCTGAATTTGAAGTTTACAGTTAAAAATGTTTTCTTCTGTCAAGGCTTCTTAGGAAGAAGATTTTATACAGTGTGTCTTTTGCCTCTTTAACCTCTTATCCAGTTGTCTTGTCGACTTAGTTTTATTTGTCAGTATTCGATGTAGAAGAATGTCTTGTTCACAATCTGCGTTATTAATTCCAGAAAGGTTTTCTTATGGTATACCTTGTGTTCATGTAGTATGCAAACCCTGAGCTGAACGAACTTCAATCAATAAATCAAACGCACGAAAACACAACTAAAATTTTAATACTACTACCACTACTACCATATCACGGCTTGTGTAGACTTTACGCCTGGCGTAAACTTTAAACTAAGCTTAAGTGAATTTAGTTACTTACGAGCAGTAACGGTACGAAAAGCCATAAATTTTCACTGTTATATTCTCTCCAAAGCATTTTACACCCGAGCTAAACGCGAGTGTTGTGATTTTACATCGTTTTCCCTTGAAATCCATTTTCAGCAAAAGTACATGCAATAATATACCAATAAATCAACGATTTTACACACACGTGCGTATGCGCGCCCACTTTCATTCATTGAGAATACGCACACACCTACATACACTCCTATTTGGGATCTCCTATATACACCTAATCACACACATATGGGAGAATTTAAAATCAACTCAACAGCACAGTAGACCATCTACAAGAATTTAATAAATTTAAAAAGGTCATCTACACGGCAGTAAAAGTACGGCGTACATTTTGCGCGTCATTTGTTGATCACAAGAATTTTTTTCACTCAGCCTACACAAAACCTGTAGTAAACAAAGGCTGGAAACGTGATATGTAAAATGTATGAAATCTTGTCACCTCAGTTTTGTTCTTATCATTTTACTTCCGTGTTCCTTAAGGAAATGGAAGTATGGTGATGGCAAAAAAAATCGTGTTCGAGATTATTGCAGAATATGATTGTACTACACTCAAAACATGAAAAAAGTCATTTTTCGAAAAGTGTCTGTGTGTCTGTGTGTGTGTGTCTGTGTTCTGTGTGTCTGTGTGTGTGTCTGTAGATTTTTTTTCTATGGCAAACGATAACAGCCGCAAAATCAAACAGAATCAAATAATTTTTTGCATGCAGCCCTGATTTGTAGAGTACTCGCGACCTATTGTTTTTGGTGAAGATCGATTGAGGGAAAGGGGTAGTTTACCGGCAACGGTTTTTTTTTATCAACGGTAATTTTGTTTGTTTGGCAAACGATAACAGCCGCAAATTCAAACAGAATCAAATAATGTTTCGCATATAGCCCTGAATTGTAGAGTTCTCAAGATCTGTTGATTTTGGTAAAGATCGGTTAAAGGAAAGGGGTAGTTTACCAGCAACGTTTTATGTTTTAACAAGGGTATTTTTTATGGCAAACGATAACAGCCGCAAATTCAAACATAATCAAACAATATTTTGCATACTACCCTGAATAGTAGAGTTCTCAAGATCTTTTGTTTTTGGTGAAGATCGGTTAAGGGAAAGGGGTAGTTTACCTGCAACGTTTTATGTTTTAAAAGGGTATTTTCTATGGCAAACGATAAGAGCCGCAAATTCAAACAGAATCAAATACGTTTCTGCATACAGCCCTGATTTCTTGAGTACTCATGACCTAATGTTTTTGGTGATGATCCTTTAAGGGAAAAGGGTAGTTTACCCGCCACGTTTTTTGTTTTATGAAGGGTATTTTGTATGGCAAACGATAACAGCCGCAAATTCAAACAAAATCATATAATATTTTGCATACAGCCCTGAATTGTAGAGGTCTCAAGATCTATCGTTTTGGTGAAGATCGGTTAAGGGAAAGGGGTAGTTTACCTGTAACGGTTTTTATCAAGGGTAATTTTTTTCTATGGTAAACGAAAACAGCCGCAAATCCAAACAGAATCAAATGATGTTTCGCATACAGCCCTGTATTGTAGAGTTCTCAATACTTATTGGTGTTGGTGAAGATCGGTTAAGGGAAAGGGGTGGTTTACCTGCAACGTTTTATGTTTTAAAAGGGTATTTTTTATGGCAAACGATAAGAGCCGCAAATTCAAACAGAATCAAATACGTTTTTGCATACAACCCTGTTTTGTTGAGTACTAAAGACCTATTGTTTTTGGTGAAGATCGGTTAAGGGGAAGGTGTAGTTTACCAGACACGTTTTTTGTTTTATCAAGGGTATTATATATGACAAACGATAACAGCCGCAAATTCAAACAGAATCATATAATATTTTGCATACAGCCCTGAAATATAGAGTTCTCAAGACCTGTTGGTTTTGGTGAAGATCGGTTAAGGGAATAGGGTTGTTTACCAGCAACATTTTATGTTTTATCAAGGGTAATTTTTTTTATGACGAACGATAACTGCCGTCATTAAAACAGAATCAACTACTCTTCTGCATACCTTTTTGAATTATACAGAACTCAAGGTCTGTTGATTTTGTTGAAGATCGGTTAAGGGGAAGGGGTAGTTTACCTGCAACGTTTTATGTTTTAACAAGGGTATTTTTTCTATGACGAAAAATAACTGCCGTAAATTCAAAGAGAATCAACTAATGTTTTGCATACAGTCCTGAATTATAGAGGTCTCAAGACTTATTGTTTTTGGTGAAGATCGGTTAATGGAATAGGGTAGTTTACCAGCAACGTTTTATGTTTTAACAAGGGTGTTTTCTATGGCAAACGATAACAGCCGCAAATTCAAACAGAATCAAATAATTGTTTGCATACAGGCCTGAATTGTAGAGTACCCAAGACCTGTCGTTTTTGGTGAAGATCGGTTAAGGGAAAGGGGTAGTTTACCAGCAACGGTTTTTTATCAAGGGTAATTTTTTTCTATAGTAAACGGTAACAGCCGCAAATTCAAACAGAATCAAATGATGTTTTGCATACAGCCCTGTATTGTAGAGTTCTCAATACCTATTGGTGTTGGTGAAGATCGGTTAAGGGAAAGGGGTAGTTTACCAGCAACATTTTATGTTTATAAAGGGTAATTTATTATATGACGAACGATAACTGCCGTAAATTCAAACAGAATCGACTTGGTTTTTGCATACCTTTTTGAACTAAAGAGAACTCAAGGTGTGTTGATTTTGTTGAAGATCGGTTAAGGGAAGGGGTAGTTTATCAGCAACTTTTTATGTTTTAAAAAGGGTAATTTTTTTATGCCGAAACTTCAATGAGAATCAAATAAGTTTTTGCACCCTTTCCTGAGTTGCAGAGAGCTCAAGGTCTATTGATTTTGGTGAAGATCGGTTAAGGGAAAGGGGTAGTTTACCTGCAACATTTTATGTTGTAACAAGAGAAATGTTTCCATGGCGAACGATAACTGCCGCACATTCAAACAGAATCAAATATTTTTTTGCATGCTTCCCTGAATTGTAGAGGACGGAAGGTCTGTTGATTTTGGAGAAGATCGGTTAAGAGAAAGGGGTAGTTTACCTGAAACATTTTATGATTTAACAAGAGTAAAGTACTTAATTTTTATAAATAAAGTATCCTGATAAGAAGCTCATAGTAATCCACTGTAGAAACGCAGATGAAATATCTATAAATGAAGAAGTTAGGTGAACGGGGTGGGGGTAATTTTCTATTATTAAAAATTATAGTTGATGGTGGAGGGGAGAATTTTTTATATGTGTACTACGTTATCGGCAACAAAGAAGTAGTTTTTTGTTAAAATTGCTTCCCGGGCTCTTTAGCCGTAGTCCAATGTTTTCTGCAAAACCAGACTTTTCGGCAGTGGCATCGACTGCCATCATCGGTGAAAATCGAGTGCGAAATCGTGAGGTGGTATACGTTAGTGACCACAGTACTGTGGTTAATGTTGAAGCAATAAGTAGAAAGAAGTATTTTCTGTGGAAATATTTCATTTCGAATATGATTTTAAATATAAATCTTAGAACATGGAAGTCATGTATGGTTCTCCATACCGATATTTTGTATCGCGTGTCCAGACGATTATAAAATGGAAACTGAAGAATTAAAATATGAAATGAACATTACACAACTCACATTTTTAGGTAATAATCAAGTGTAGTTTTGTAAAATTTACAAAAATTTACTTAATTTACTTACAAACCTCTTATGATACTGATATTTTTTAGTTAAACGTGCGTCAGGTATTAAAAAGAAAAAAACGAAATTACACTACTTACAGAAGAAACAAATTTGTATAACATCATATTTTGTAAAAATGTATCCGAGACGGTAAACGCAACTATTGTAGAACGTCCGTGTGAATCAAATCAAATAGTTTTTTTTTTTATTTCATACTGGTAATACGTTATGAAATTCGGGAAATCAACATTCAAATAGATAAGTCTTTTTTAATAGATAAAAAGCGTTACGAAGAATAAATTCTTCTTGTTGAAAAATAAGTTTTCAAACTTAGGCCTATCAGTATTATTCTATAGGCCAGAAAAAAGAGAAGTAAGCATTTTATTCAACATTTAAAAAAAATATATATATTTTTAAATAATTTTATTTTAAAGCTGACGATCTCGAAGGAACGATAATCTGATGATAGAACTGTTGCTCCTAAATGCGTTATATAGGCCTACATTGGAAGCAGCCTGTTAAAGGTAATTACTTACTGTTGTTAAAATTAGAGACTTGGATACAAAAAAAGAGAATTGAAGTTTAAAAATAAATCCTCTCAGATGCCAACCAAAGTTTTTTTTACTTTGTTTGTTTTACTCCTCCCTCCAAAACTACTAACTATTCTAATACACTTGAACAGGCCTCACATTTTCAAAACATACGATGTTAGTTTGGTGAGGAATCAGTACGATTAAGAATAATTTTCAAGCAAAAACACCCTATTGTCACTGTACATATTGTAGCGTCACCAATTTATACAGATCTACAAGCTACTTTTAATAGATAAAACTATGCATAGAACAGAAGCAGGACAATCCAAAAATAACTTGTAAAGGAGTATGCTAATTAAACATAAATGATATCAAGTGAATAATAACAAACAATTAATTTGATAAAGAAAAAGAGGTGTAAACTAACTCAACCACTATAAATAAAGACTAGAGTATCTACAGAATAAATAGAGGAGAAAATAGAACTTCAATCTATAAGAAAAATAAGTATTAAAATAACAGACAAGACCAGAAAATAACAGAAATGACATGACTATAACAATAACTTAAACTTAAAATAAAAAGTTACCCAACAAGATTAGGAGAGTGAAGTAATAACAATAAAATTATGAGATAGATAATAATATAAGATAATAAGATTGTATTTTGCCTTCAAACTATACCATTTATGTAACAAACTGAATATCAGAAAGGACTGATTAGTAATTAATAATGTACTTAGAATATAAGACAACCTGGATAATTGCACTCAGAAGCATAAATAGTAAATAGTACTATTAATAAATAGTAATAAGTGATTAAAATAACGAATAAAAACAAAGCATGTGAAATAAATTTAGTCAGTGAAAGTAAAAGTGGACAACCTAACCTAACAAGCTGTGAAATCACACTTGTAAATACCAAATATGTAGTAAAAATGATATAAAACTATTGGATGTTATATCTAGATAAAACTAGATAAAATAAAGACCATTCTAAGACAGATATTAGATCACCAAGAGGTTGTAACTGTTGAAATTCATGTAAATTAACATGATGAAATATGATGAGTATAAAGGACTAATATTGTACATTAAAAACCACAGAAATACCAATAATAAGTGTATGTAAATAGTATTAATATAATAAGTGATGAGTGAACGAACTATTGGTCAATAAACCAAACAATAATTGTCACTAATAATATATCTAATGACCATGACCTGTTGCACCAAGATGCAAGGTTCATTAGTTATAATAACCAGAAAATAAGAATGTCAAGATGACACAAGCTATTGTAAAACTTGAAAGGTACTAAGATGATTAATTAGGAAAAGATATTAACAGAATAACATATGTATAATATATAAATAAGGACAGATAACAAACTGCCTACTTGTACAAGAACTCATGTGATTTTAATAATAATATACAAGAAAAATGGCGTCTTGAGCAAAAGTAAGTTAACCAAAAGTTGGTAGTATTCATTAGGATTAGATATCAAGTGTTATAAACTATTAAAATTCAACCATTGTATTATAGGAAGTAAAACTAACTCATAGTGCTATAGGCATCATGAAAACTAGAAACAGATTCAATGTTTTATTCACATTTGAATGTTTATAATGTTAAATAATTACAGCAAGGGATTTTGTATTCGTTGTATTCAATATAAGTAATATCAGAATGTTAATTAAATAGCTATAAGAAATATTTTAACAAAAATATTGTATTATATCATAGGTTAGAAATATAACTTTGTTAATAATGAACAGAATTATGCCTTGTGAGGTATCTAATTGTTTAGTAGAACAAATGCCAGGTGATGGTAACCTTATATTTGTATTCACAAGTAGCATAATGAATTAATATCAATTGTAAATTATTTTCATAGTTTTTGGTAAAAATTTGGCGTCAGTTTTATAATCTCGTGCCCAAAAACCCACGCTTTAGACAAAATTAAATGAGTTTGTTAACGCGGGGGTGATGATTTAATAACGGAATCCCGTGAATTCTAACCAATCAAAACTCTTATATCGAGATTCCCCCCCCTTGACATAGGTAAGAACAGCGAAAGTGACGCTAAAACTAGACACAGTTCTTCACCAGTTTTAATGCAGTACGGATGACGGAATCCGCGACCAAAAAATTCGCCAGTAACCCATAATTCAGTGCGGCACCGAATGCAAACACGAGCGTCCTAACCTGGAAGACGTGAAGTGAATTGACTAAGAGTACGAGTGTAGTGAAGTGGGGGGTAATAATAAAGCAATGAATGCTCATTAAGGTGTTAAGAGTGAATATAAAAAATATATAAAAGGAATTAAGGAAAGTATAGTGATATTTATAAAATACTTACTTAATTTATCACATTATATGATAATGCAATTTGAACTTATTGAACATATGTAACTATTGGTTCACACTACACAACCAACAAAACATTATTAATTTAGTAACTTTCCACTGATTATATGTAATTTAATTGTAAATTGAGGTTAAACGCGGATAACCTCCCAGTCACATGTTAACTTCCAAATTTGACGTCAGTGTTCAGGCGAACTTTATTGTATTAGGTTAAGAAATTATTAAGTTTATATGTAATCACACTCCTATGACAAGATTGTACATTAGTTAGAGACCTTATTCGTTACGTATTTTGCAGTAAAAAGAACCTTATTGTATGTAAATAACATAGATAATTTTGTTAACTGAATGGTTTATGAAACCGTGTTACCAACACTGAGATATGAGTTTCTAACCAAATAACTGATGGTTTTCAATAAAGATAATCGAATTAATTATTTATAAAAATGTATTACCATTACATCATACAAAGAATAAAAACATTTTAACAACATTAATGATGCATGAATTTATTTTAATCAGTCAACAAGCTTTTAGTGGTTTGAATTAAGGTTATGTTTACATCTAAGTCAGTTGGTAGCACCCATGGCCCGCCGAATTGAAGTACTTCAAATATTCATTTAATCATTAAAGACTATAACTTGATGAATAGTGTTGTCATCAGTGAAGAATCAACAATCGAAGTAAGTAATTATGTATAATAACAATCTAATTAGTTATAATCACAACATCAAGCAACGATTGCTCCGGGAGGTGTAATTCAACTTATACTATTCAATTTAATTAACTCATTCCATTAGTGAGGCGTGTAAACATGATTTTTCAACAACATGACCAAGGACAATAATATCTAAATACAACAGAATTAACCAATTATATTACAAATTGACGCAACCAACGTGAGGCGTGTAAATACCGCAATAATCCAGATAGTGTTATAGAATTGGCGTACAACGTGAGACGTTACAAGGATCTAACATTTGTTCCTACCGCTAAAATTACATCAATAGTAAATAAAAAATAAGCATAACACAGGAGGGTTACAATATTTATGGAGAGTTTCAAGTTGTTTTATGGGTTCGGAAACTTGGGTACCTTCGCGACTAGGTTTGAATAGAGTAAATGCACCTGGGTCGCATTTTCTACGAGGTAATGTGGTGCTTCGTGGAGAACAGAATGGGGGGCATCAGGATACAAGGAATGAACTGGGAACGTGTTCGGTGAGGTGAGGCAAAGAGTAAGTGGAAACAGCAAGTCGCATTAATAATGTACGGAAGTATAATTCTGGAAGGTGGTAAAAGAAGAAGGAATAAGCAAATACTCGCATAGTATATGCAAGAGTGAGAAAGCCGGAAAGGATACGGAGACAGAAGAGACCAAATTGTGTGTGTGTGTGTGTGTGTGACCTAGAAAGAGTGAGCGCGAAGAGAGACACTTACATTACGCATGGAAAGAAACAAACTAGTGGTTTAAAAGCTTCCACAGCGAGGCACAGCCCGTTCTACATCAACGAGAATTAATTATTTTAAGTGATTGCGTAAGTGCTTCATCTGCAAACTTAATTAACTTCAACGCATTTGCGTCGTAGATGCAGCATGCCGCTTTAATGCGTAAATACGTCTGCTTGTATTTAAATTGAAGCAGAGTTTAAAACATAGAGTTGATACGATCTGAGTTTAAAACACAAAGTGTTTCTGCTTTATACAGTTCATCTGATCTAGAACGTTTAGAGTTGTAAATCTTCTTCTGATAGTTCCTATCCGTTTAGGATGGTGGATATCATACTGACTATTTTAATTTTCTGTACTGCTGCACGGAATAAGTCAGTTTTATTCATGCCAAACCAGTCCTTAAATTTTTCAGCCATGATATTCTCGGTTTCCTAACTCTTCTCTTTCCAAGTACTTTTCCTTGTAAAACGGACTGCAATAAGTAAAATCTCTGTTCATTTCTCATGACATGTCCCAGATACCGGAGCTTTCTTATCTTCACTGTGTTAATAACTTCCCTTTCTTTCTTCATCTTTCTAAGAACTTCAACATTAGTTATATGTGCTGCCCATGAAATGCTCAGTATTCTACAGTAAAGCCACATTTCGAAAGATTACAATTTTTTAGTTGTGGCTTCCGTCAAAGTCCAAGATTCTACACCGTAGAAGAGGACCGAGAATACGTAGCAGCGTAAAAGTCTCTTTTTTGTGTTTATTGTTAAATCGTGACTTTTGAATAAACTGCTCAGAGTCGTAAATACAAGTTCCAAATTTACGATAATGACGCCCGAGGGTGTGAGTCTGTGTGTGTCTGAAGTCACGTTGCTCCACGAAAGATGGGCTCTATTCGATATTATTTCGACCTTTGACACATAATTTGATGTGTTAATCGCAGGGGCTATTTGATTACTCTTGTAGGCAAGGCACTTATAAATAAGTTAACAATAATATAGTAAAAAGAGAGATAAACGTACATTGCAACTTAACACAAGATGTTACTTCTCCGTGTGTGTGTGTGTGTGTGTGTGTGTGTGTCACAACGATTCAGGGTTAAAGCAAATCTCCTGGCGACAATGAACAATCATATTCATTCGTTGAGCAGTTCAACATTTCATCTTAAGTTTGCGGAGTTGTATACGTTAGATTAACCTTTCATTTAAATAATACTTTTGATTTTCGATAGTTTTTTATATATGTAGAAGAGTGAATTCTGTCATAACCTTTCATACAGTATTTAAATATAATATTATGACAGTAGTGAATACAAGTTTTTATATAAGTTTACTCTTTTGTTTTCATTTTTTAACCTTGCCAAAAATATAAACAAAACGCATCTTGAGATCTACACAAAAACGAGTATAAAAACTGTCAAAAAATAAACAAAGTAGGCATAACTGCATACGTAGAAGATGAGGAGGGTATGCCTGCTGTTCATTTTAAGAGGCTGAAAAATGTATTAGAAATAATATTATCCAACACGTAACTGTGGAGTAATACTGTGGTAGAAACCTCGCGCTGCACGGCTTTCATTCGCTGTGAGTTCGGCTCAAGGTCGCGCCAATCTCTCCGTCTGCCTACTGCCAGGGCGATACAATAGTTTGGCTGAGATAGGTGGACGTCAGTCACTAACAACGCGACATCTACATGTGAGTGCACACAACAACACTGTACAGCTCGTCACTGCATGTGGTTAAATGAAGACTGGTTTCCCTCTGGCGGTAATGTGGTGTGAGCTTTACCATTGTTTGACGGATGCAAAAGGCCATGGGCCTTATCTTTAAAGCATACTTATGCAATATACATTTAAACAATACAATACACATTCAAAAGGCTATTGGCTACAAATCAGTATTAGATTTATAAATAAATAAATAAAATATTTTAACCTAAACCGCAAGAAACATGTTGAAAGGTTTAGATATTTTGACTTTGTCTTCTAAGCCTTACCAAAGGTATCATGTAACTTACAAATTACAAAAACAGCAAATTACAAAATCTAATTGGTTTTTGTAGAAAATTACAAATGTCCTACAAATTTTATCTACGTAATTACAGATTTTTAAAAGTATAGATACCGTCGAAAAAAGTTAAAACACTGTTTTAAAAATAATATTCTAACGTTTTCCTAAGAAAAAAATTAAACAGAATCAAAGAAATTCTTAAAACCAGAAGCATGCTCCTCAAGTCTGAAGTTGTAATGTATCACAAAACGTTGTTGCGTCTACCCCCTCTGAGGTTTCTTGTACTTCAGAAGACAATTTGGAGCAAAGCAACACAACTTCACAGCGTTTTGAGAAAATAAAACCTTGAGACCTACTTAGGCTTTGATCCTTTTTGGAAACACGAAGCTTCGGGCACACGGAAACCAGTAAATTATTTGTTAAACTTGTGCATTTGTAGAATTGTTTTAAAGGCGGCAGCCTTGCCAATGTTTCTGTAGAGTTCTGAAACTAAGAGTTCCGATGAAATAAAAACTTAGTAGAACACAAGCGTCAGAGTCATGATTTTTGTGATATCTTATAGAATGTAATGTGATAAGCATGATGGACAGTGACAACAAAAATGATTATTATTCAAGATAGCATTGCGGAGAAAAAAAGAGCTGAGTTGGTTATCTAAATAAGATACGATGCGTACGCAGGTTGCCCAAGGAACTTTGCTAACAAGTGATGTTGACAATCAGACACGCTAAAATATTAGGTAACGTGGATGAAATTCTTTTGACACTGGAACAGGCGATTATATGATGGCGAAAGAAAGAAAATAAAAACAAGAAGAAGAAGAAGACGAAGAAGAAGGAGAAGTAGGAGGAGGAGGAAGAAGAAGAAGAAGAAGAAGAAGAGGAGGAGGAGGAGGAGGAGGAGGAGGAGGAGGAGGAGGAGGAGGAGGAGGAGGAGGAGAAGAAGAAGAAGAAGAAGAAGAAGAAGAAGAAGAAGAAGAAGAAGAAGAAGAAGAAGAAGAAGAAGAAGAAGAAGAAGAAGAAGAATTCTTTCCGTTTGTAGATGACCGTTTTCTTTTGTTTCAAGGAACAATTATTGTTTCCTGTAAAACGTATCGGCTCGTACCGGCGTATGTTTGGCTACACAGGTCATCTTTTATTTAGTTAAACTAAATAAGTTAACCTCAAGTTACACTAAAGGCGGATTAATTTTCAGCAGTTTCTGGGTATAAAACATCAGTGCAGTACCTACCGTTATAAAAACGATCCAAACGAAAACGCAGCAGTGAATGCAACATAACACATAAAATCTCTTTTCCAGTATCTCATCGAACCCATGGTTCTTGAAAATAAAGACGTAACTCTTTTCGAAAGTGAAATATCGATAAGCCATTTCTCAGCTACGGAAATTAAAAATAAAATATAATTTCGAGTAAATACAATTTAAACCTACAAATAAATAAACCCATAAAACCCTGACTGAAATAACCAGGACGTACTGATGGTGTACAGAAAATTGGAGGAAATAAAGCGATAAATAAAACATATGACTTTAAAAATATTTAAAAAAAAAGAGATTGGTGAAAACACGAAACAAACAGATCCCGATTTAAAAACTAATCTACATTGAAATTAAAGAAGCGTAACGTCATGTCAATAAAAAAGAACGTTCAAAAGTCATCGTTTACACAGAAACGGTTGCCGCTTAATAATAATTTGGTACAGCTGATACGTAGCTGTATGGAAACAACTCCGTCCGCTAATGTCCCGTTTTGTAACTAACGGTCGTAATTAAAATGTATTTAAACCCAAACCAGAACGGGGTAGTGTGTAGTACAGTGTAGCTGTATTAATACGAGACTAGACTGAGAGAGAGAGAGAGAGAGAGAGAGAGAGAGAGAGAGCGAGAGAGTATTATTATTGCTCTGAAACATTTAAAACACTGTTACAAATTAAATCCGTTTGAAAGCCGTGCGCACACGCTCCAACAGTAATTAAGTTTCAGTACTCTGCACATGCGATTGTCATAACGTTTCTTTTTTGTGCAATAAATATTCAGCAACAACAACAACAAAGTCCGTAGTTAGTTTTTCGACTTTATGGTTTGCGATAAATCTGCATATACTTCGGTGATCCCTATTACTCCAGTATATCAGAAACACATTTATAAAATACATTCTTAGTTTCAAATGTTAGTCGTTCGCTCTCTCTCTTTCTTTCACACACACACACACACACACACACACACACACACAAATAATTTACAGATCCATCAATTTATATCAACAAAAAAACAAATTTAGATAAGCAGGAAACGCCATGCTCGAATGGTGTTACAAACCATCCATTTTAAGTAATACAAAGTGTAAATTAAAAGGTGCCATCACTATAGATATTAGAATTCTGTGCATCAATTTAAGAAAAAATGTCCTATTAACGTTGGTCCGGAAACGTCTTGTTACCCATCTGGCCGATATTTTTTGTGTTTTTACGGAAAACTTTATAGGTCAAGAAGGAATTGATTTATTAATTTAGTATACATGTTAACATTAACGTTCATTAGTAAACAAAAAATTCCAATTATTTGTTATCTGAAATTTAAAAATGGTGGCTAATTTAATTGTTTCATTACTAATAGAACTGTAAATTTTATCAAATTAAGGTTCATTAAGTAAAATGTTAAGAACTTTATTATGAACACAATGCTATCTTGTTTGTTTAAATTAAATAAATAATAATCGAGTTAAGTCGGAAAACACCCTACTCATAAATTCGACTTCACTTTTTTTTTGCTGGACTTCGATTTATAACGAAGTAATGGATCAATTTTCAGTGAAATTAATAATTTTAAACAAAATCTAAATACGACTATTTATAAACCATCATCAACATCACTATCTTCACAACACGCCATAGGCAAGGTGCTGCCTGTTCCATCTCCTCCTAGGTCTACCCACACGCTTGTGTCCTATATGTTTGTATTTACAGACTTGTTTGATCAGTCTGGAATCTTACAGTCTTTCTAAATGTTCTTTACCACCGTTGTTTGTAATCTTTGAATTTTTCATTCAAGTTAAAATCTTGTCACTTTTCTCTTATGGCCTCATTTCTTATACGGTTAAGTTTAGAACACCTTTTAACTCCTCTTAATAATGCCATTTCCGAGGCCTCTCAATCCTTGATGCCTTTCATAGGACAGCACAGGGACTGCCACAAGTTTATAGAACTATAATTTTGTATCTCGACGTACCTTGTTTCTAAAAATAGGGTTGATTGTTCCACAGATAGTCTGGAACTTACATGAACGTAATGATCTTTGATCACTAATCATTACTTTTGTTCTTATTGGCTCTTTACCTAAAAATTCCATTACCTTTGTTTTGTTTTATACAACATAATTTAAATCACAAAAGTTAAAATTACGTATTTAGAATTAATAGAAACGATAATGAAATGTTTCCGTTTCTACTCGTAATTGCTCGGTTTGCTTTAGAGAGTTCAGTCGTAAGACGTGTAGTCCAACTAAATAATATTGTCAGTTACTTCTTTTAAAGACGATTCTTAAATTGATTTGCTTGTGTTTCTTCATTCATTGTTTACCCTTTAATTGCTGATAATTGCTAATTATAGTCTTGTTAAAATGTCGGATTTTTATCTCATGTATGGACTTTCAAACTACAAACAGACGACTTTACGCAGAACCCTTTCCTAACAGAAACTTGCAGATTGAGAAAATGCTTGTTAGGCTACATAATCAGCTAAGAGAAACCGGATAAATTGTTTCCCGAACCACTGATCTAATTAAAACTTTTAAAAGTAGAACGATGGATTTGAAGGACAGAGTATATACTTACACAGGATTTGAAGGAAAAGAACAGAATTTAAAAAGTAGTAATAACATTAAATAATAAGTAATAACACAATATTAATTTTTCTTATTGTGGATTAATCAAAGTCCGGCACAAAAAAAGTCAAGTAGTCATAATTTACAAGTAGGCTGTTTCTGGAGACAGAGTTGTGGAATGACAAGGATGGATAATACTAGAAATGATAAGATAAGAACAAGATTAAAAGTCAAGACTTCGCACTAACCATGAAACGAATAGATATATGTGACATAGACATATATACATAGGTGATGAATACGTGTGTCTATACATAGATATAGACGTATATGGTAAATGCTTTCAGAAAGGTGGCCTCGAAAATTATGGGAATGGCAGCTGGCAGCAAGACAAGAAAATGAATGACCACGGTTGACTTTAAATGATGCAGTGACTAAGGCATTGGAGCTTCAGAACTACAAAAAAAAGTTAAAGAGACAAACGAGAGAAACGCCGTAAGGGGTAGAACCACTTGTATAGATAAACAGATGATGTATACTTCACGTCGGCAACAATATAAACAGTGATGAGTCAATGGTAAAAGTAGTTTTTAAACGATTTTAAAATTTACCTGCTTTCTTTCTATTGTGTTTTTGTCATATTTCGCTTTCAGTTAGCCTTCTCTTTCCTCTGTCTGCTTTTATAAGTAGTGAAAGGGGACGAGAGTAAACGTATCCATGTTTTATATTGCAGTTGTGAAGGCTAATAAAAACAGCATTCGTGGAATAAACAATACTCAACGGTAGATATAATTGGAGGGATGCGATATAGAAATAACTAGATGTAAAATACAAAAAAAAAAAAAGAATATATGTTTGTACACTGTATTGTGTAGACTGAAGAAATGGCGAGAGTGAACAGCACAAAGAAACGGAAAAGATGTAATTGTTATAAATGAACGGACCATGAACGCAATTCAGAGAACAGTAAATGTAGTGGCTTAAGATAGAAAGAAATTTTAAAATCTGGCTCAATTTTAGGGCTGAACAATGCAAGACCTAGAGAATGGGTGATGCAAAAGAAAAGGATGCCTTAAGAACCTTTAATATTGTGGAATTAGATACTGTCAACAAAAATGATGTAGTCTATGAAACGGATGGATGAAATTACCGATAAAGGAAAAGATTAAGATTTTAGTATTTTCAATGTTGTGTTTAAAAGCCTTCTCGCCAACTTCCTGATAATAACTTGCGATTATAAGCAGTTCCACAGAAACACTTTTTGGATAAATAGTAATAAATCGAAATCTGGGGAAGCTAAGTTTGTAGAGTATACGTATAAAGAGATTATTGAGCTCTTATCTAATGTACACAAACGAAAGACACCACATTAGACAGCGAACAGTGTGTACAACGAGAAGTTTTATTTATTTTTTTTTTTTCTTTGCTACGAAAGATTAGAGGAATTAAAAAATAATGGGATTAGCTCGGGAAGAACTTGCTTTATAATAGGCTCTCATCGCGCTCGAGGCAAAAAAACACTCGATGAAACACACATATATACTGCGAAATAGAGGACAGTAAACGAGAGCAAAAATAACAGACCATTTAACGTAATCCCCTAAATTCCAGACAGCGTTGTTGTCCGACGCAACAAAATTTGTAGTTTATTTACAGATAGAGCCGGAACGTTAATTTGTAGTTTATTTACAGATAGAGCCGGAACGTTAATTTGTAGTTTATTTACAGATAGAGCCGGAACGTTAATTTGTAGTTTATTTACAGATAGAGCCGGAACGTTAATTTGTAGTTTATTTACAGATAGAGCCGGAACGTTAATTTGTAGTTTATTTACAGATAGAGCCGGAACGTTAATTTGTAGTTTATTTACAGATAGAGCCGGAACGTTAATTTGTAGTTTATTTACAGATAGAGCCGGAACGTTAATTTGTAGTTTATTTACAGATAGAGCCGGAACGTTAATTTGTAGTTTATTTACAGATAGAGCCGGAACGTTAATTTGTAGTTTATTTACAGATAGAGCCGGAACGTTAATTTGTAGTTTATTTACAGATAGAGCCGGAACGTTAATTTGTAGTTTATTTACAGATAGAGCCGGAACGTTAATTTGTAGTTTATTTACAGATAGAGCCGGAACGTTAATTTGTAGTTTATTTACAGATAGAGCCGGAACGTTAATTTGTAGTTTATTTACAGATAGAGCCGGAACGTTAATTTGTAGTTTATTTACAGATAGAGCCGGAACGTTAATTTGTAGTTTATTTACAGATAGAGCCGGAACGTTAAATGTCTGGAATTACAAGAAGAATTACGGCAGTTATTTTATATATTAAATAATTTGTACATAATGTAACAATTTTGCGGTCAAGGCCATTTCTTGGATAAAATGTCATACTTCCAATATAGAATTTGATAATGGACAGTAGGTTGTATAAAACTATCTACTGGAAATAAAACAATACGACACACGTCCGACAAACGTCTGGAAGATCTGCACTGAATACGTAAGACGAAATAGGCTATATTAGCTGGTACAGGGCATAAAAAGTTATCGACCTTTTTATTATTAAAAGATAACTTTTTATTATCGACCTACCAATGGGTGACTGGTCTCCTTCCTTAGTGCTTGTACCAAGTAACGATAATGAATTAGGTTTTTGTGTTCACTAAAAAAGGCTGAACGACTAACAGAAAGAGAATTTACCACTACCTTGTCTCAGCAATACGCTGCTTTAATGGGAACTGGAAGTTCCTATCTCGCCAATATTAAATTTAGTATTTTTGAGACATTATTTCACAAAATTTCTCTTAAAACCTGAAAATTTTGTTAGTGTTTACTTTTAGGCCTGCCAGCAATCTACAATATTAACTATTGCAAAAATAATCAAATAAAAATGACTACTACTATAATAGCAAGTAAAAAATAAATAAATTTTTTTAAAACTATTACCTTCTTATTATTTTTTCCAAGCAAAAGTTGATATTAGTAGTGGAATGGGCGGGGATGAATCTAACACAACAAAACACAGAAAAATAAACTAACTGCTACTGACAGTAAAAAGTTGTAGAGCGTCATGGGAGAAATATACAAACAGAGAGTGCTCCCACAACAATTCAGAGCACTTAATGAAAACGAATCCTGTACGATGAAAAAGTTACCAACACTTATTCAACTCCGTCGGAGACGGTAGAACTGATACGTCTGTCCAAATTTTGATGCCGAGATGGTAAACTAGTTTTTTTTCATAAACTACATTATTTATTATTTTAAGAAGCTAAATCTGTCCTACTGTCCGCCGTTTTTTAATTTTGATTAATTTTAATTCGAAAATATCAATCTGTGCCCGATAGACAATATTTCGTTCACTAAAATTAAAAACACTTTTAACATGACGTTCAAACGTGCCTTTCTGCATAATGTTATAGTTATGGAAAAATAACCAAAAATCAAAACAAGAAACTAACTGAAGTCGCGTTATACATGAATGTCCGAAACTTAATAGGTTGTAGCATCATGAGAACTGTTATAAGCTGGAAGTAAACGTTGTACGTCTAGGAACTAAATGATCGATACAAAAGTATTGTGAAAGAGTAAATAAAGCAATAAGAACTAAGATAGTCGTGAATATTCCGATTTTGGATCAGGCTAGTCATTTTAATTACCTGGGTTGTGATATCTCATGTGGAACCGATACTGATTGGAATAGTAAGCTAACGAAATTTACGCACATCTGTGAGACGATTCATAAGTACCTGAAAAATAAAACACCAAAGGATACCCAAATGAAATTTTACAAAACTGTGGCTGTCCCCACATTCGTGTATGCTAGTGAGACATGGACTCTTGGTAAAAGGGATGTACAGAGGATGTCTACGAGTGGCTGCCATGTGTTATCACCCTACTGGAAAGAGAAATGAAGACTGAGGAGAAGATAGGTTCCGGAACAGGTCTAGGGTCTAATCCTTGGAGTGGTGATGTTGATGATGTAAATGAAGCAAAGAGTAGAATGCGGTAAAATGTCAAATGAGAGATATCAGGCAGCAAAAGGGGTGCGCCTATGTAAACAGTGAAGCATGTTGTTAGGCACACATAGGGAAACACACATAGAAGCGTACACATTGTGTAACGTAAAAGGTGTCCCCACTATACACGTTTGGATTTTATGCATCAGTATAAGAAAAACGTTCCTACAAAGAGAAGTCCGTTAACGTCCCGTTATCCGTCTGGTCAGCATTTTGTGTTTCTTAAGGAAAACTTTATATTTCACGAAGGGAATTAGATATCCTAATTAAATTTGGTACACATGTTGGTACTCTAAATTAATGAAAAAATAATAGGGTAATTTTGTGATATCAAATTTTGAAATGGCGGTTATTATAATGTTTTGATCACTAACAGCTCTATAAATTTTATCAAATTAAGGTTCTCTAAGTAAAACGTTAACCTTTTTATTATGAACAGAACGACATATTGTTTGTTTAAATTGATAATGGATAACCGAGTTACAATTTACAGCCGTTGTCCTAACGTGTAGCTCTGTAGTTTTATTGGTTTTTCCCACATCTGTCCACTTTATGGATAGATTTTTCACAACTGTTCTCTCAATTACGAATTTTTATAATTTTTTTTACATTTTTGATAATGCAAACCGATAGGAAATGGACTGACATAGTTTATCGTCCAATAAACGATTACGTATTGACGACGTTAGGAGAGGAAAGAAACCTGCCTAAAGTAATAAGAAAGAGGAAAACATCTTGGCCGGGGCATAAATTGCTTAGAAACGTCTGCATCTAAGCATCATAGAGCGAAAGGTGGAAGAAAAGAGAGGACAGAGAATTTAGAAAGGTTGGAATTCTTGATGACGCCAGAAACGGAAGGACCTATTATTACAGATGAAGACAAATGCACAGGACCGAGAAAACTGAAGAGCATTCAGTTGAAATCGTTCGTAGACAGTTGTAATGAAGAGGAAGAATATTCCTATTTCAGAGTGCTGAGCGAAGTTGTCGATTCGCCACTCTAATTTTGCCTATGCTTTTCCTTTTTCCTTGAAATCGTTCGTAGACAGTTGTAATGAAGAGGAAGAATATTCCTATTTCAGAGTGCTGAGCGAAGTTGTCGATTCGCCACTCTAATTTTGCCTATGCTTTTCCTTTTTCCTGGCCACATCGTATACTAATAATATAAAGCTATCAAAGTTGTCCAGTGAAGCTCGGGAATCTAAAACATTAATTACCGACCACAGAAGATGAAAGCATTAATCTTTTAATTCTCCAGTAATGACAAGTTCTCTCATTTTTTTAATTACTTCAGGCAACAGTAAACTTGAAATGTCTGAGGATATATGTTTCACGTGATTATTTGCTAGTGACTAAGCTACGAACTTTCGTAATTTTGTTTAGTGTTTATGGAAGTACTGAGACATTTTAGAATAATTATACTGGATTATTGTATCTCTGAAAATTACAATTGCCTTGGCGTTATAATATAAAATTTATAAGTGACTTTTGTCTCTGCTATTGACTAAATTTCTCACAAATATAAACGGAAAAGGGTAAAACAATAAGAAACAATAAGAGACAAATGCCAGAAAATAAAAACTAAACGAAAACTACTGACAGGAAAAATCTGTGCACAGCCATGCGACGTGACTCTGTAAGTGTTGTCATCGCATATTTAATAACAGTTATGATCACGAATGCAGTAGGAGTATCTAAACTCTTGTTCAACTCCCCGGGAGACGTTAGACTGATAAGTCATATCGAATTGTGAGTAGTGTTCCATACCGGCAAGATATTTTGTTAAAGTGACAGTATTTTGCTACTTGTCATACTTAATTTCTCGTTTGCTTTAACGTCAACAGTGAAAGCCTGGGACAGAAACCCTATGTGTCGCCTTTTTAAGGTGCCAAACATGTAACCTAATAACCAGAAGACAGGGCAGGGCTTTCGACGTAAACGTACAGAAACGTACAGAAAGATAGTACGTAATACGTTTCAGTATTCTTTATATAATTTTATTAAAATGCTTGTGTCATTTAAAACGGTAACCTATAAAAAACTATAAGTCATACTTTATCAGTTAACACGTCAAGGTGCAAAAATGCATGTCATATTATAATATTAATACTATATATAGTATAAAGCAGGGACGGATGGAGTAAATATAACATATTTGAATCTGTGGAGGTGAGAGGTGCAGGTAAGTTATTTTGATAATTTCGGGATTCAACTCGCAAAAAGGAGTCTAAGAATTTTTTATTCTTTTTTGGTCTCTACCGTTTTTCATAAAACTATAGTAAAAGCTTTCGGGAAAAAAGAGTAAAGAATCGGAAACATATTTCACTGGCAAAAATATGAAATATAACATGCAAATTAGAGTCACTAACTAACACTATTCTACATTTAAACCAATAACCGCATTAGTTTGACATTATAAACCCTGACCTACTGAAACTGTTAAAATACAAAGATGATAAATTAAAGACGAAGCGGAATCATTTTTAACCACTTTTATGGAGCACGAATAATTGAAGCGAAGCGCACCCCGTTGGACAAAAGAATTTAAACTACCGTGTGCACAAAGACATACTCTCTGTAACAAAGAGACTATTCCTTACATTCTTCTGAACATTGATGATATTTGCCAACAGGGATAAAAGTGGCGGTGGGTAAGCATTCTTCTTTAAGCTTTGACACCGGCCAGATGAAACGCGGACTTTTCTTTCCTTGTTTCTCCCGAGTTGATAACTTTCGCAATGTAATTTAACAGATTTTTTAAATTTATTTTACCACTCGTTACTTTTGTTTGAAGTATCCGTTAAAAGGTTTTGCAAAATTCATACCATTATTTTATTTTAATTTGAAAACAAAATTCTATTTCAATCTAAAATTATCACTGTATTAATATTTATGCAATATTTGTGTTGATAAATATAGAATTTCACATTTAATACTCTTATAAACTTGCATTTTTTAATAACAATAACGTATTGTGTCTGAGAAGTAAAAGATTTTTTGAAATAGAAGTTATATTTTACTTTACATACTAGTATACTTAAGACTATTAATGTAAATATTCGTAAGTGACATCACTTATATATATATATAATATCTTTTAGTATAGTTTAAATAATTCTGAAAAATATTTCAGTCTGTCGAAAGGAATGATGTAACCTTATGACAACTTGCAATATATTATCCTATCACAAAAAGTAGTTCGCTAAAAATTAATACAAAATTCATAATTTTAATATTTCGAGATTTAATAAACAGATTAATATTGTAAAATGAAACGCAAGAACGGTTTCTGCAACTTGAAATAGTCCCAAATTGAAATTAATAACATAACAGGTGAACAGTTTATAATATCGTAAACAGTTAATTTTTACTAAATAATATTCTAGGATAAATAAAATTTCAAGGCATTAAAACTAGTGAATCATATTTAATATTACCGGTTAGGCGTTATATACTGAAAACTATAAAGATGGTATCCTATATCCAGCATTTTTATAATTTTAGGTGTACCTCAGAATTATTTAAATTAAACAAATACCTCTTCTGTTTGTTTCGTTGAAATTATTAATAGGTTTAAGTACTAGAAGTTTAAACACGAAGTCCCAGGCCGAGAAACATTACCCAGTTTTCTGTTTCGGGTAATGAGACAAAAAAAATAAAGAAATTTATTGAAGCAGATTCTTACAATTTGAAATTCTATTAATCCTGTGCCTAGAAACTTATACATCATGACTCACAATTATCATTCGGCCGCACACTCGAGCGACATTTTGTTTAGCGACAGAACTATTTCGACGCATCGTGTTGGAAAGCGTCGCTTCGGTGGAGAGAGGCTTAAGACACTACCGCACAGCAAAACAATTTTTCTCGTCAGCTGTTTTTGAATAGTAAAAGTGTGTCGTTCGTGGGTTCGTGACAGGTTATTTTGCATCTATTTCAGTTTCAACTACACCTACACTTATTTCCATTTCATACTCAATAGAAATTAATAGTAATAAATACACAACAATGTGGAGGAATCAGAACGAAAGGACAATGCACGCGCTTTCCACGTAGGACTAAGTAAGTGAAATATAAACTGCCCGCCTTATGTTGTTAGAATTCAGTGCATGCACAGATCAAAATGTCGCGAGCTGTTTTGTTGCGAGACATAAATCGAGGGAGCTTCGTCTAATGTCGCGAAGGGCCTCGCAAAACCTCTAGACAATGTCACAGGCGTTTTATAGATCCTAATGGTAGTAGAACCATCTGCGACGCTTTGTGACACAATGCACAAAAACGGTTCTGTCGCGAAACAAAATGTCGCTCCACTGTGCGCCCGGCCAAAGATAAGGTTGAGATTAATCTACCTGAACTGTTATATTCCTCAACCGTACGTCATTCTTTAGATATCGTTACTCTATCTCTTTTCATACAATAATTTCTATTCCATGTGCTTATCTGAGAATACTTTCTGGCCTTTAATTTAGTAAATACAGCCCGCCTGCCTCATTTATTTTATCGTTTTCTGCTTGTCTCGTTTTAAAAACGCAATTCTCCTTTCTAAGCCTACATCCTGGTAAACACTTTCTCACCACCATCACAGACTAGCTTCTCTTACTTAATGACTTCCGTGTATAAAGGTCTGTGACCGCAACGGACTATGAGACTGACGAAAAAGGATCCACCCAAATAATACGAACAGAAGAATAAAGCACAGAACAGCCACACGTATTAGCCTATACAGCGGCGTTCTTGTGTACAACAGTTAACATAAAAGCAGCTATTAGTGTCGTGTAAATGAACGCTTTGAGCGCCGCAACGCCGACGCTTTCTGCGTACAGCCGCAGTCTGTTAACTGTACAAACGATACAGCATAAAATAGATGCTTCGCGCGGTAATTTCGCAGTACTCATGAATACGCAAGGAACTAGAAGATACGGCGTGCATGCACACTAGAAAATCCACGCGCACTCACACGCACACAGTGATACATGTTTAACAAAAAGATCATGATTGGTTGTTTACGATCATAAATAAAAAGTTTTGTTACTAGAAAAAAATGACGTAAATTCTTGCGGAAAAATACAAACAAAATTGATTAAATAGCACCAGAAGTCCGCCCTCACTGAACTGCTGGTGGAGTTGTTTACCATATCTTCAGGAAATAATCGCATACCACCGGAATGGAAGCCAGCATACATTGCCTTCAGTTACATAAAGGACCAAAGAAACGAGCACAGTAGAGTGCGTGTGAACAATACAATAACCAGATTTTTTAAGAAAATTATAAAGAATAAGCTCGAAGAGGGATCAAGGGGAATTATAAATGAGAAATATAGCAGATTTCGCAAGAGCAGATCATGTGTACAGATAATAATTTATTTATAATGTAACAACTTTTACGGAAAAAGATGATTGAGAGGCTTAGAAATTCATGTAGCATTTATCGATCTCCGAAAGGCACATGACTCGGTCCGAAGACCTCACTTAATGCAGCAACTGAAGGTACATGACAATCTGATTAATATGATAAGGAAAATGAACAATAGGAATTACGTGCAAGTCAAGTTATGAGGGAGTATTTACCCATTAATAGTCACAACAAAAAGGCCAAAACAATGACACAGCCTTTTTTCGCTACTGTTTAATGTTTACCTGGAAATAAGACGACAGAAAACATCGTGTCAAGGGAGGAACATTAGAAAGGACCATCTGTTCACACTTAGTTTCGCAAATGATCTGGTGGTAAAGGCACAAGATGATTTCGACCTCTAATTTAAGCCTTAAAGACTTTACAATATTTAGGAACAAAATGGGCTTAAAATTAATATTGATAAGAAACCGTTCGTGATAGCAAATTCAGGTGCGCAGTTTAAAATTCTAATTCAAGATCAAGACTGGGTGAAAAAGGTCAACAAATTCAAATATCTTACTTACTATGTTGGTGCCATAAGAAGACATAGGAAATTTGGGTACATAAAGACTGGATTAACAAACTAAGATGAGACGATTTGGCTATCAGACGAGAGTTATAGGTGTAGGAGATTAAATTCTACGTTGTGCGACAAACACGTGTCCATAGAGGATAAGACACGTTGGGAAATCAATGGTGGAGTCAGTGCTAAGATACGAATAGGAAGTATGGAGTTTGAATATGCTGCTGAGGTGGACTACTTGAGATGTAGTGCAGAAATAGTGAAACTGCAGAGAATCTATAATGAGGAGATCAGAAGACGGACCCAAGAGACCATATTAGCTATTGAAAAAGACCTGAAGTTATTTATTTGGCCATAAAATGAAAACGGATAACGAACAATGTCCAAAGCAAATATTTAAATTGGCACCATTCGAAGATTGCAAAGATCGTAGGACCATAGTCATCATCACTATAGGTTTAAAGCAGAAATGATTTGTTCCGGTCCTAAGCAGATAGACTAGAGCTGGACACTGCAACGCTTCTTCGGACGCCCCACACTTCTCTGTCTTTTCGGCTTATAATTTCATAGTTTAGAATCATAGTGTGGGAACTTCGGATTTGAAGTGGATGATTTGATGCATAGATGTAGATGGCGCTTGGTTATGGGGAGACGGCGAGACACTTTACAAATCGAAGTTGTTTTGCTTTGGTCTTACGTGTGTTCACACGTAACCACAACGAATAAACACTGTGTTAATCAACCGTTGAGCCAGACCACATATTAATGTGTCCTCATATTAGAGAAAATGCAAATTACAAGTTTAAAACTCAACAGTTGATTAGTGAGATGCGGAAGTTGGTCATTATTGAAGCAAAAAGGAAGCATTGAGGAGCCAGAAATGACATTCGTACGGAAGATGAAGACGGACTTGCCTAGGTAGATACTGTAAGACAGCCAGCCTTTGAATTTGGATCGGGGATTGCATTTAAGTCCCGGAAGTGCCGAAAAAGAGCCATACAAGCCTAATAATATTAATTGCAAATTGGTTTATATTTTCATTTCAGAAACTATAATTTATATAGTTTGTGGTTAAATGATACCTTACAATTCAATCTGACAAATTATAGTGCGGAGAAATATCATGTTAATATGGTATGAGTTTCTTTAAAACTATCTTGCCATTGAATCTAATTAGTGTGAATTTAAATTGTATTGTAGCCTATATATCAGAGCTACATCTTAAAGAATTACCGTAAATGAGCGTAATATATTATTCAGCACATTAACACCTTGTGTTTAAAACACAAATTTTAATATACTGGCTTGTTTCGCAAAATAAGGCGAGTACGATGTCAAGCTAAAGCAGATTACAGCAACGTTGTACCGTCCCACGCAGTCTGTTTCGCCACGTCAGCTCGTTTGCAACCTACAGACACCGTCGAATTATTTGTACTGGATACGCAAGTCGATACGGTAGCTGCGTCCCCCATATGTTAATGAGGATACACTATTATTAACCACAAGCAAAACAAAGGCAGAATTTTCCCCGGTGATGGCCTCGAAAGCGTGGACGATCCACTCTCCAGTCCCTTCATTCTTATCTTTAAACAAGTCTGCAGTCCCCTTCATATTGAAGCCTAAAACTTTAAGGAAAATTACTGTCAAAAACGAAAATATGATAGCGCTTTTACGTCACACACACACACACACACACACACACACACACACACACACACACACACACACACACACACACACACACACACACACACACACACACACACACACACACACACACACACACACACACACACACACACACACACACACACACACACACACACATTTGCATGCATAATTTTCTAAAATTTATATTTAAAATTTTATTTGTATAATATAATTAAATATTTAATTATTAGCCTATATTAATAATATTCTAATATGATATTATATTATATAATCAATCTTATATAGACTATCAATATAATATAATTAAAATTTAATTATTAAATAATTATTTTAATTTATATATCATAATATCTACATTTATTACTTTTTGATAATCTAAAATATTTTGTATATAAAATTAACGAATTATTACGTAATAAACGAAAAAGAAACATTAATTAAAAATACAATTTTTTAGAAATTTGGATCAAAATTTTTAGTAATTTAAACTGACCGTTTAACAATAAAATATTTAACATAATATATTTTAATAGACTTAAGTTTAACACAATATTTAGTTATAATATTATACTATAAATAATAATATAATATATTAAATGTAAAATAAGGATAAAATTCGAATTACTATACCTCAATTACGTTATATTAAGTATGTTATATTTATTATGTTTCTTTATAAGTAACTCTTATGTTTTTGCAGTATCTACATGTTATATCAAATAATAATTACTTTGATAAGTGCATTTTTCTTATTTTTATTACTATACTTGACGCACCTTTGACAGATTCAGTCTGCATCTTCAGAGGTTTCTATACAAATTTATAATTAAATTTACAGACTCATAAAAATTCCTATATGAATACCTATATTAAATACAGTTTCTATAAATATAAAATAAAAAATAAGAAAAGTACACTTGCAGAATATATATTGCGACAACACAAATTACTAAACTATTGGCGCATAGGATATGATAGTATGTGTATCTCAAATTAAAAGTCTATATTGGAGGGTTTAAGATTATTTATTGCACAAAACACAAGTAATTGTTTATATGGTATATTTGATATGTACAGAATGTAATGTTTGATATAGAGTCTTTCTTTTAAAAATATGTTAAATACTGTTCATACGCATGACGTGATACGTTACATAAAGAAGATTCCCACGATGATGTTGCTGAAGAGAAGAGCTGGTCTTTGCTGTGTAGTTGGGCCGTCAGGTGTGGCTTATAAATGACAGACGTTCACCCTGAACGCTTACAGCTGGGCTGGCGTCCTGTAACAGCTGGGCTGGTGTCCTATAACAGCTGGGCTGGTGTCCTGTAACAGCTGGGCTGGTGTCCTGTAACAGCTGGGCTGGTGTCCTGTCACAGCTGGGCTGGTGTCCTGACAGCTGGGCTGGTGTCCTGTAATTCCCACGATGAATCTGACGCTTCGCACACACAACGGTACTACGGATCTTATTACTCGTAAAATTAATATAGAGTTTATGACCAAGTAATATCTCAGGTGACAGTGAGTTTAATTTGATAACGGTATATTGAACTTATACCACTCCGGCTTCTTCAAGTGTTCACGCGAATACCCAGGTCTACCGCGATCAGCAGACCACCCTATGAGGAAATCTTGCACTAACACGGAAACGTCTTGATGGAACAACTTACTATTGCGTAACTATTAATGATACTGACACTGCGGAAAATCTCACACAGTGGTACAGTTACACTCACTTATTACACACGTAATCCTACAATACTAATATCGTGTGTAAAGAGTTAATATTCAACTGTTCTGCGTCAACACGCGTTACTATCGCCGAATAGTCTTAACAGATTCTTGCAAGCGACAGAATCTTGTACAAGAACTGCGTGACCCGAACGTGATAGTGGGTAGAGAACGAACTCTCGTAATTATGCACACAATGCTGTAATAATAACACTGTGTACCGTTGTAAAACACGAACAACTCTGAGTCTTCACGCGTTACTAACAACGAATAGTCTTTACAACTCCTTGCAAGCGGTAGAATCTTGGACAAGGATTGCACGTCCCGTCCGCGGTAGCTAGCAGTGAAGAACTGCCGTAATTATATGCACAATGCGTTAAAACAATACGGTGTGTAGGTGTAATACACACACAGTTCTGAGTCTTCACGCTTCACTATCGACGAATAGTCTTTACAACACCTTGCAAGCGGTAGAATCTTGTACAAGGATTGCACGTCCCGTTCGCGGTAGCTGGCGGAGAAGAACTACCTGTGTAACAACTGGCTTAAGAAAATTTCCAACCACCTTCCAGCATTCTATTGGTGGAAGCAAGTCACATGGTTAGTACACCATGACATGCATTTTTCATGCTGTAAAGTGCATTTACTTTGTAAGAGCATGCACAGCGGTAATCAGAATACCCTTATCTCATGCATAACTGCATACTTTACTAATATCATATATGAACGTAAACAATAGTCAGAAATATATAGGGATTGTAGCAATACATATGTCTAAGTTCAGTTCAATGTCAAACACAACGATAATCAATTCACGCACAGCCCGGGAAACGTTTACCACTCGCGCACGCGCGCACATTTCCACAAACACAGTACATGAATAACAATAAATAAATAATGCACAGTTTTACTAAACTAAACCCTTATCCTTACTAAATACAACTGATAACATAACCAAACTTAACCATCTACCAATATAACATGAATGTCCATAGTCTGTGTAATATATGAGCTTGCCCCGCTTATCATGATCCTGTGATTCGTTGCAGGATTAACCCCTTCCCGCATAAAAAAAAATTTTTTCTTTTTTTTTTTTAGGTAACTAACAAAAAATAAAAAAATTTATTTTTCGATATAACCAAAACAATTTCCTAAACCTGAGACAATAATATTAATACCCTCGAACTAAAATCAAATAATCATCCTCAAATCAATACTACATTTCCTAACTGTCACTTTGACAGAAGCACCAAATCAAAGACACGTGGTAACCTAAAACCAAAACAAATATACATGTTCCCGACAAGCAGATAACAAAATTTTATGCAGAGTCACAAAGTACACAGACGGCATTCCTTATCTTAACTAGATTATTGTTCATTCACAGAGTCATCTTACATATAACATTTAAACCTGAACTGACATATTTAAATAGCTACACATTCTTACCCCTATATCCTGACATTTATTTCTGAGTTTTTTGTATAAATTTTTCTCAGTTTTGAAACGCACACGTTTACTTGGAAATGTAGATTTGAATTTGTTTAATATACGTCGTATTTGCTTTATCTCGCAACCCATTAACTGAACCTTGCAGGTCAGCGAGTTACTCGTTATCTTATCTTTCGAGCGTCCCAGTCTGATAACGTGCGGTACACTATTTACTTTACCTAGCAATATTTCTTTCAGAAATTCAAATGTAGCGTGTTGTTTATTCAATTTATCAACTTCCCAAATAATATTATGTCCAAGTTTTCTAACTCCAATTACGGTCACATCTATTTCCGTTCCCTGTACGTATCTTGTTATACGTGCCTGTTTTTCAACTCTCTGCGACTCACACGTTGCTGATTTTATCCTTGTGTGACTTACCGGCAGAATCGGCATTTGTATAAAGTGGTTTTTACCCCTCTTTCGTAACTGCTCGTCCAACAGCGATATTACTGTGCCGCTGTCGAACAATATCTCGTCAACATAACCACTGATTTTTGCTTCGACCACAAGATCGGTGCCATTTTCAATACTAATACTACCCTCATATCTACTACTACTATCATTACTATACACTAAACTGTCCCTCGTTCCTGCAGGATATAGGCCAGACATAACAGTTTTACTCTTATAATTAACATTTTTCACATTTGATTGATTGAACTGCTTTTCAACTGAATCATTTTCAGTAACTGTTGCTAATAAGTTGGTATTATATTGCTGAGTCGTATTTTTATGTTGTTGTGATTGTGGCTGATTTTGTGGTGTTTGAACATGAAACTGATTTCGCGGCGGTTCATTATTATTTACCATAATTGTTGTCACCTTATTGTCACCAGTATCATTCACCTCTCCATCCTCCATAAACACCTCCGTATCTGATATAAATTCATCTAGTATCTCATCATTACGACATGTGTCATAAATACCTGCACCGTTAGTATCCATACTAGTTCCAGGCTCTACTACTGGTTCGGGATTTTTATGTGTTATGCATACACTGTCCGCATCCATGATAGCTTCAAATTCTACCATACGTTCACGGTTCTCGCATGCTATATCTGTTACACTATAAACTATCACCTCATCACAGCACTTACCTGAAGTATGTTCCAGACTAATAGTGTTGTTACTACTAATTTCATTTCTGTTATCTTCACTACAATTTGATGCAGAATCTAAATACTCGACTTTACCGAGATATGAACTACTAGGCCCTAATAAGGTGGTTTCTGTATAATCACTTTCAATTTCATCTACTACGCTACTGTTCTCCGTTAATCCTTCAGATGTCACATCTTGGTTAACTTCCATATTTCTTTCGTTGAGAGTATGTTCAACCAGAACATTTGGTACTTCAAAATTATCACAAGGTACACTATTCCCAACAGTTAAATCTACTTCAGTACCAGCTGACATTTCCTGTAGTTTCGCCATCCACTCCTCTCTATCGGCGTCCATTTCTTCCCAAACTTTCTGCCTAATGGCTATCATCTCCTCATCCCTGGCTTTACTTTCTTCTTTATTGGCTTTAATTTCTTCGGACATGGTTTCCATCTTCGCTAATATGGCCGCTAAAGCATTCTCTATCCCTTTTAAATCCGCCATAGTGATCACAAATTAATTTAAAATTTAATAAATTTAAATTTACTGATTTATACGCAAAGAAAGTTATTATTGCTACAAGATTAGAACGTATTGTAACCAGTTTATATGCACACAGAAAGCAGTTCAAAACATCAACATGTAAATAAACCTTATCTAACACACAACAACTAATAATCCACCTCCAATATACTGATAAAATCTGTTAATATATGAAATACAAGAGAATATGCACAATTGATAAATTATATCCTCAGATTCATATGAACTATACACATACAATTATTACGTTAATTATAATTATACATAGGATTTTACCAACAAATTTTTTTACTCATAGACAAATATATAATAGCGTAAAATTACCGCCATTTTACGAGCCCCAAGTTGCTAAGCGCCAAAATATCTCTATGCGACAACACA
This sequence comes from Magicicada septendecula, assembly GCA_034769895.1. Taxonomy (NCBI): domain Eukaryota; kingdom Metazoa; phylum Arthropoda; class Insecta; order Hemiptera; family Cicadidae; genus Magicicada; species Magicicada septendecula. Next base: position 1,290,621,016 of record CM068367.1, read on the forward strand.
AATTACTAAACTATTGGCGCATAGGATATGATAGTATGTGTATCTCAAATTAAAAGTCTATATTGGAGGGTTTAAGATTATTTATTGCACAAAACACAAGTAATTGTTTATATGGTATATTTGATATGTACAGAATGTAATGTTTGATATAGAGTCTTTCTTTTAAAAATATGTTAAATACTGTTCATACGCATGACGTGATACGTTACATAAAGAAGATTCCCACGATGATGTTGCTGAAGAGAAGAGCTGGTCTTTGCTGTGTAGTTGGGCCGTCAGGTGTGGCTTATAAATGACAGACGTTCACCCTGAACGCTTACAGCTGGGCTGGCGTCCTGTAACAGCTGGGCTGGTGTCCTATAACAGCTGGGCTGGTGTCCTGTAACAGCTGGGCTGGTGTCCTGTAACAGCTGGGCTGGTGTCCTGTCACAGCTGGGCTGGTGTCCTGACAGCTGGGCTGGTGTCCTGTAATTCCCACGATGAATCTGACGCTTCGCACACACAACGGTACTACGGATCTTATTACTCGTAAAATTAATATAGAGTTTATGACCAAGTAATATCTCAGGTGACAGTGAGTTTAATTTGATAACGGTATATTGAACTTATACCACTCCGGCTTCTTCAAGTGTTCACGCGAATACCCAGGTCTACCGCGATCAGCAGACCACCCTATGAGGAAATCTTGCACTAACACGGAAACGTCTTGATGGAACAACTTACTATTGCGTAACTATTAATGATACTGACACTGCGGAAAATCTCACACAGTGGTACAGTTACACTCACTTATTACACACGTAATCCTACAATACTAATATCGTGTGTAAAGAGTTAATATTCAACTGTTCTGCGTCAACACGCGTTACTATCGCCGAATAGTCTTAACAGATTCTTGCAAGCGACAGAATCTTGTACAAGAACTGCGTGACCCGAACGTGATAGTGGGTAGAGAACGAACTCTCGTAATTATGCACACAATGCTGTAATAATAACACTGTGTACCGTTGTAAAACACGAACAACTCTGAGTCTTCACGCGTTACTAACAACGAATAGTCTTTACAACTCCTTGCAAGCGGTAGAATCTTGGACAAGGATTGCACGTCCCGTCCGCGGTAGCTAGCAGTGAAGAACTGCCGTAATTATATGCACAATGCGTTAAAACAATACGGTGTGTAGGTGTAATACACACACAGTTCTGAGTCTTCACGCTTCACTATCGACGAATAGTCTTTACAACACCTTGCAAGCGGTAGAATCTTGTACAAGGATTGCACGTCCCGTTCGCGGTAGCTGGCGGAGAAGAACTACCTGTGTAACAACTGGCTTAAGAAAATTTCCAACCACCTTCCAGCATTCTATTGGTGGAAGCAAGTCACATGGTTAGTACACCATGACATGCATTTTTCATGCTGTAAAGTGCATTTACTTTGTAAGAGCATGCACAGCGGTAATCAGAATACCCTTATCTCATGCATAACTGCATACTTTACTAATATCATATATGAACGTAAACAATAGTCAGAAATATATAGGGATTGTAGCAATACATATGTCTAAGTTCAGTTCAATGTCAAACACAACGATAATCAATTCACGCACAGCCCGGGAAACGTTTACCACTCGCGCACGCGCGCACATTTCCACAAACACAGTACATGAATAACAATAAATAAATAATGCACAGTTTTACTAAACTAAACCCTTATCCTTACTAAATACAACTGATAACATAACCAAACTTAACCATCTACCAATATAACATGAATGTCCATAGTCTGTGTAATATATGAGCTTGCCCCGCTTATCGTGATCCTATGATTCGTTGCAATATATTACATTAAATATTACATTTACATATTACTCTTGTATTATGTATCATATATTTCATAATATAATATATTATAACATTGATTATAGCTTATTATGATATATTTATTGGATAATATCAATTTATATAATTAACTTAAATCGCAATATAACCTTTTGGTTGCATAACGCTTTACATCTTTATAACTTTTTACATCATCTTTCCCTATCCCGCCATTTGTGACTTTACTCCCTAAGTACAAGAATTCAGTCACCGCTTGCGTTATTCCGTTTTCTACGTTACTATTCACTTCATTAGTGCCACTGTTTCTGCTTTCCATCTTTCATAAGAATTCACCAATATACTATCCATACCACCAAATATTCATTCTAATTTTTTCTGCCATGAAAGCAATACCATCAGCAAATCTTATATCGGCAAATGAACTTCCAACTCTGTTTTCATTCATTCCCTTCAGCTCCTGCATTGATTCTTCAGTGTACAAATTGAAACGTAGTATGGTAAGTAACACCCATGTCTCACTTCTTTCCTTAAGATTGATTCCCTTCCTTTGCCCTTGAAAGTTATAACGACCGTCTGATATTATTTATATAATTTGAAAATGTTTCTTCTGTCATTGTATTTCAGACCAATCCTTTTCGTAATATTAAACGTTATATCCCACTTTGCGTTGTCAAAAATCTTTTCGCAATCTACGAATGCCAATTAAATGTCCTTATTAATTATTAGTCTTTGCTCCAGTAGCACTTTCAAGAAAAAATTTGTTTTTTCTTGTGCTTCCTTTCTTTCGAAAAATCAAATTTGGTCTTCTGTCAGAATTTATTAAATAATACTGTGTATTTTTCTCTTTATTATGCTGGGTAAAATTTTGCATAGTGTATTTAGAAAATAAAATTACACACATACAAACTTCTCTGTTGCACGAAGAAATGTGTTTAATTAAATTACAACCTCCATTATTCCTGCAGTTATGTTTTAAATATTGCAAAAATAATTATCTTTACATGCAAGCGTAAAAATTGTATTGTCTAATGTAGAGTTATATTCTATAAATCAATTTCTACCTCCTCACAGGCCGATTCTGAAACTTCTTAAACGTATCTCTAATGAAGTAGAAACTGATTCTCGTTCTGCTAAACTAATACCATAATACCATTTTTATACTTTCATTCAAAAGTAGTATTTCTGATGATATGACTATGATATTAAATTCGTTATTATAGTTTACTTGAAATATTAAACTCACAGTAAATATTAATAATTCTACCGCAGTGTGGGTGCGTGTGTGGCTATCTAGTCTGTGTTCCCAGAATCCGTGACACCGGCATGGGGGCGTGTTTGCGTGTCGTGTTATCTTGATTGCTGGTGTTGAACGCGACGATTACGGGAATCAATACTTGTTTAAAACGTGGCGTTTACTTGGCCCCGGGGATTAGCCAGATTTTGTTTGTGATTTTCAAATTTTCTAAATCATATGACCTTAGTTCATACACAATTTGATGGAAATACAGCTTTCGTGTGCCTGTACCTTTTATTAAACATATTGCATAAACATGTTGTTTACATTTTTATATTCAAGAAAATACATTGTAAATAATTAAATTATTTAACAAAAGCTTTAATCGTAGAGTGATTTACGTTTCAGCACCATGTCAGAAAATTCGTTTCATTAGAATGGAATGTGCATTCTAACGTAAGGACATTAGTGCTACAATTTAGGTAGAAAATGGATAGCCAGGTTATCTCGTCTCTTTTTCTTTGTAAGTATAGGAGTGGTTCGCATTACAAGGAAGCCCTTTGTAAGCAGCAGAGGGAGCAAGACCGGCAGGTCGCGCCTCCCCGCCCAGCGCGCCTCGACCCTCGAGGCACAAGGCTGTCCCGTCTTCAGCCTCCACTTTTACTTCTGACTCCTGCAGCCCCGCCCAATGGCGGCACCCTGTCTTATGCTGCAGCGATAACTTTGGCTCCCACTATAGCAACAAGGAATAAGGCATCTGCCAGCGTGTCACAACCTGTGGCGGACACAACCGCACTAACCCCACGCTACTACTCAGCCGCGGAAAAAACGGCTTAAAAACTGCGCAAAACGCCGTCGTGGCAAAGTGCCTATTCCCGGAAGGTACCAGTGAGTTTCCACAAGTCCCGCATCAGTTCGGCCACGAGCAACCAACAGCCCCTCCTGCTCCTACCCCAGTAACTCCCACGGAAGAGTCGCCTGCACCCGAGCAGTCTGTAGCTCGAACTCCCGCTAACCCAGCGGGTTCCTCAGCATCCTCCACGGATCCGGAACCAGCAGGTCAAGCCCAATTGATGGCGTGGGTGAGCAGTATTGTCTCTCAGGTCTTGGCTACTTGAGATATCCCGTCTATTCTGTCGGTAATTCTCACACTACTAATGGCAGCTCCCTCCCATGGCTAGGCAGTTTTGGTTCCCAGCGTGGAACGCTGATAGCGTTCGAGCGCCGGGCCGAACTGGCCACCTTCCTGGTGGAGTACGACGGACATGTCGTACTCCTTTCTGAAACCCATCTTGCTCCCAACAAACGATTCTCCCTGCTATCCTACACCTACTATAGGAAAAACAGGAATTAGTCCGCCTGTAGCGATCGTAGTCGACAGGCGGATCTCTCGTACAGAACTCCCTCACCAGCAACGACCCAAATCAAAGCGTGTGTATTAGCGCTCGACGTCTACGGCCAGGAGCTGCGCCTTGTTTCGGCGTATCTCCGGCCCGGTCGTCGAGCTCCGCCGCAAGAGGAGCGCTCTCCCTACCATTATAGACGGAGACTTTAACTCCAACCATCCTTCATGGAACAGCCGAACGTCTAACTCCTACGATAATTTCTCTGTAGGACTGTCGAAGACGGCGCCGCTGTCCTCGTCACCGGCCCGACCGAACCTACTTACTTTCCCCAGACGTCCTAGACATAGCTACTGCCAAGGGCGTTTCCTTTCATCTATGAGTCGTCACGGTGGGAGACCTTTCGTCTGATCACGATCCTGTGCTTGTAACTGTTTAGCCGCCGTCGGTCTCACCCCGACTTTCAGATCGTCTTTTTAGGAGAATCAATCGACGATGCTATCATGATGATCTGGCAAAACAATTGCCTTCTATCCCTTCGGACCCCGCCGTAACTTGTGACAACATGGACGTCCGAGTCTCCCACCTTCAAGAACTGGTCTAGTCTGTCATGGACAGACATACCTATAGAGTCCCAGTGACCAACAAAAGCTCTGCTCTTCCCCCGGACGTACTTCAAGCCATCCGACTACGTTTTGTACACAAACGATCTGCCGGTATACCCAGGGGTCACATTATCCCTTTTCGCCGACGAAGCTGTTTCATTTTAGCTTGTTGTCGCTTTATACTTCCAAACTAGCTACTACTGTGGCGCATAGAGATCAAAACGAACAAGTCCGAAGCGTAGTCCACTACCGGATACCAAATACTCTCCTTTGAGGGGAGACCCTTTCGATGGACCGAGTCGGTTAAGTACCTTGACGTTTGTAGTCCGGGGGTATTTAATAACCCTACATAAATTCAATTCTTGTCAAAAAAGTTTCGTCATTACATGTACAAGTCAGTAATACTTTGTCTCTTATTTTCTACCTGTATTGATAGTACATTTTTATTCCGTAGGTGATTTTTTACGAAATTTTTTCTAGTATTTCTTATTTGTTCAAATACAATTTTTTTTAGTTGACATAACTCCTAATTTTACTGATTAATTTACTTAAAATACATTAAACTTTCTTTACTGACTATAGGTCTGTTTTCAGATTTTTATTAATTTCAGTACGATTTATTTACAATGCATCGAATTACCGGTCGTTCGGATTACCTTGGGTCGGACCATCGGCGTACCGCTGCGAAATGTTAATGTATTCCATTTTCTTATACTGTCAGATCTGTAGGGGTGTCTAACGTAAGTTGAACATTTACCCGTTACCAAATATAGCGCCTGCTGTATTCGCAACCGTGTAGGTAAATCCTATTATTTATAAGTAAAACAAATCTCTTTGCGTATTGTCGAAAAAAAGGGCGCGACAGTGAGACACGTTAAGTACACTCACCTCGGTGGACGATGTACAAAAATAACCAACGTTGGCACCCACACTGTGTTTGTCACCCTACACGGGAAAAAAATAAATACATTGCCTAAAATAGAAAACAATACGTTTTGCACGGCTCACTGCATATACCCGTTTAAATGTATTGTATACTGCATGGATAAACGGGAATTTGCATCAATACCTATTGAAACGAGGAAATAATGATGTGTTTTGTGTAGAATTGTTTGGTGTGCAATAATAATCTATAAAAATTAAGCGTTACGCGTGTATATTACTGTATTATACCAGTTCTAAAGTGGTACGTGTTATTATCAAAATGATGTGGGTTGGTTTAAATTTATCCAGACCAATGATTTATACAGAATCGTATCTTACAATTGACTAGGCATATGAGCTACTCTGAAGGTTTCATTACGTCTAATACAATTAAAATCAAATAATAGAATTTACGTTAAACAATTAACTTTATAAATTAATTATGTATAACATCATCAGAGACAGGAAGAAAAATTGATTGGGCCATTGTATGCGGCAAAACAAGTTAATAGTGGAAACACTGGAGGGACTGGTAAATGGAAGACGGAATATAGTACGAAGAAGAGGTCAGATAATGGACTATCTACTGATGCCGGACAAGTGACTTGTCCAGAAAAGGAAAGCGTGGCGGGTCATGCCTTAAAAGACCTGCCGTTGGGCAGAACACATTATGATTATATATAACCATAATAGTTTACGTGCTGATAATATTCTAAAAATTGATTAAAATGGGTTGCGTAAACTTTTAATATTGATGTTAGATATTTTACAATGTGTAATAAGTAAATGTGTATTTACTTAAATACATAGTAAAAACTAATTAATAATGGATTAGTGTAAGAATTATTTAGTTAATTAATTTATGAGTGACAAAAATATTAAAACATTTACTAAAATCTCCACACATACACACACGTGCGCGCAAGATTTATTTTATTATTTTTCCATTATATAACATTTTATTTTATTTAGGATAAAAGTTTCAAAACAGAAGCGTTTATTGTATTAGTTTTGGTAATGTACATTTCTTTAGAGCATCAACATTTTATATATTTTTTCATACTTTATCACCAAAAAACATCTCTGTTGATGTTAGACAATAAATGCATTAACGAAATGTAGGCAAAAACTAATAAAACATAAATACTTTGGAAACATATTTTAATTAAAATGAAAACTGTCGTGGAAGAAACGACGTTAAAGGTGTACACACTCACACACACATTAAAAAATATACAGTATATACATAAATATACATTACTATATATTATGTATACTTATATATATATATATATATATATATATATATATACACACATATATCTTGCAACGGAACACAGGATAAGCTATGTTTTTGTATCAGAGCACATGGATGACGAGCATTTTCATGTTTAAATTGGTTTTATGTAATACTTTGTCTTTTAGCCGTAAGTTTTGTATTTAGAAATGGATAAGCATGTAGGGTATACCAAATCCTTCATAAAAAAGTGTTCTTTATTGTCATGTATTTTTTGAGTGAATTTGTGCGCGTGTGCCGGTGTGACAACGTGTGATCTCTATATCTTCCGCGGTAATTAACCGATCGACGTGAAATTTTGACAATGAATTATTTATGTAAGTAGCTTCAATTTATGTGTACTCTATGGTTCATATCTATTTTATAAATATGGTTTTTTAAGTAGGAAAAACTCATTTGAAACACTTATCATTAATAGGGTCATAAAAATTTGTAGATAATTCAATGCAAGTTAGTGCATATTTATATAAACTTTTTCTGTAAAAGTTTATATCTGTTGAAAGCATTAATCATGTGGTTTAGAGTAAAGATCGACACAGTCTGTTTGTAGAAGTTGCAAGGTGAAGTTGTGCTCGTGCGTGAGAGAGTTGTTCTCCAGCGAACATACAAAAGTATAACATAACATAATCCTTGGTATTCGGTACGAAGTTCTGCGTACAGAGCCGAGTGGGTCAATTAGTTAAATAGAATTATAATATAGTATAGTGCTTTTCGTGTAAGTTAAGATATCCGCTTAGGGATTATAAAGACACTTCAAGATTGCGTGGAAGGTGTACGACTAATACACCTTATTAAATTGATACCCATATTCGCCCTGAGATTGATAAAATTTACATATCAATTGATAATAAACTATTTTATGGAAAATAATAAGCATTGTGTGTTTAACATATTTGAGAAGAGGACGACAAGACGAAGAGGACGCCAGGAAGGAGTGACGCTGAAGAAGAGGACGCCAGGGCGGGAGCGGCGGTAGGAAGCGAGGATTTGCACGTACTGTGGTCGTAGCCTCAATCAAGTAAAACCGATATATTATCGAACATTATAAACTATTATTGCAAATTACAATACATGACAATTTATAATACAATGTACCTCTTTAAAACTATATTTGTGTGTATAATAAATAATTTTTCATTTCCTCCATAATAGACTTGTTTGTGATTTTTACACACTCACTATATCCTTATTAATATAATAAAATTTGATCTGTTGCAATATATATATAGTAATTTAAAATTTATGTTTAAATTACCTCAAGATGTTATATTTTTCCTATTCGGAACATATTTCGAGAGCTCCCGTGGTCTCATCTTCAGCCTTCGCGATCTTGCGTCTGGTGAAGTATTTGTGTGTTGGCTGGATACTATTAAGGTTTCTTGTTGGTCTCTGGTCTTTTAAAGTAGTATTATTTTGTGTTATTGTGGTATATGTATTTGTATTTTGTGTATTTTCGATGTTGAGTGCTTTGAATATTGTGTCATGTTTTGTATTGATTTGTATTTGTTCAGGTATTAGTTTGTTTTGTGTTTTATGTTTGTATATTTATAAATTTTCCCAAATGTTTATTATGGTGCCTTTGTGTGGTATGTGTTTTATTAGTGTCATGTTGGTTATATTTGGAAATTCATGTCCAGTGTTTATTGCATGTGTGGCCAAATTAGATTTGTATATTTCTGTTTTTTTTTTATGCGTTTAGGTGTTCAAAATAACTTTTTTTCAGCTGTTTTTGTTTGTCCTATGTAACATTTATTGCAATCTTGGCATTCAATTTTGTATATACCGTTAGTTGTTGTATTATCTTTGTTGTGTGGGCTATTTAGTTTTTGTAAATTATTTTTATTCGTTTTTTACGCTATTTTTATATCTGTGTTTTTAAATAGTTGTGTTAGCTTTCATTTTATTATTTATGTATGTGAATGTGGCCCATTTTTTGTTGTTGTTATTATTTTTGTGTTGTTCATTTTGATCAATTCTTAATTGTTCAGTTTTTATTTTCTATTTTGTTTACAGTATTTTTATTGTATCCATTTTCATAACCAATTTGGTATATTATATTTTTTTCTTTGTCAGTTTCTTGTTTGTTTAGGAGAATTTTGTACATTCTGTTAAATAACGAATAGAAAAAGCTGCCATTTTATATTGTGGTGGGTCGTCAGAATGGTTAGGTATAATGATAAATATGAAAAGAGAAATAGGGAAGACCTTATCACTTAGGGAAAAGTATTTAAAAACAATAAATGTTATTTGCTGTACCGTGTCTGTAAGATGCAGATCCATTCTGGTAATGTTTTGTCAGTCAGTAATGAAATGTATAAACACTTGAGAAGTCCATACAGTTGTAAAAATGAATATTTAAATAAGGTATTTGATGAATACTTGGGTAAACAAAGTGGTTTTGTTCCTGAAGCTGGTGCATTTGAGGAAAAGCACACAGGTAAGGTTAATTCTGACAGAAGATCAGAACTGTCTGAGTGTTTTCAACCACATATGAAACGTAATGCAGGTGTTATTTATACAGTCGGAGATTCACTGTACTGCACTGTGTGTTCGTCTTTTATGAATGTGTATGCAGACAAATCCGAGACATTCAAAAATTTTAAAGTGCACTTAGAAACTGATCACTGTGAAAACTTGATGAAAATAATGTTTGAGATGATACCAGAGAAATTTCAATCAAACAATGAGTTCATATTTTACAAAGGAAATTATATTATGTGTAGCCTTGGTAATACAACTGGCATTACATATAAACCTTTAAAAATTAAATCAAAGCAATGTATCGGCAATTACCGAAACAAATGCAAGCGAAGAGTAATCAAAAAACGAGAAAGGTTGCGCGGCATGAGTCTATGCGATAAATTATAACAACGAGACTCATTGAAATATCGCCGCTGGAGCCGCCTGACATAGAAGAGGACGACAAGACGAAGAGGACGCTAGGACGAAGAGGACACCAGGACGAAGAGGACGCCAGGAAGGAGTGACGCTGTAGAAGAGGACGACGAGACGAAGAGGACGCCAGGAAGGAGTGACGCTGAAGAAGAGGACGCCAGGACGGGAGTGACGAGAGGAGAGGAGGACGTTGCAGAAACCAAATAAAATCAAATCGATTATATTATCGAACAATACAAAACAATTATTACTATTATCAATACATGACAATTTATAATACAATATACATCTTTAAAAACAATATTTATGTGTATAATAAATAATTTTTCATCTCCTCCATAATAGACTTGTTTGTGAATTTTACACACTCACTATATTCTTATAGTATAATAAAATTTGATCTGTTGCAATATATATATATATATATATATATATATTACTACCACTGCATTGACCGGGAAGAGGCACCGTCCTCCGCTCCTGGCCATCGCGGAACCAAACAGGGTGGGGGAGAAGTCCAAGTACTTGACTGACTGTTTAGAGCGACAGTTCACTGCAATTCCGCTCAACGACTGGAACTCCTCCGAGAAGGAGCAATCGGCCGCCCGGTCACCAACAAACCAGAACTCATTTTAATGAAAGAGGTTTCGTAACTCTTTCACATAGTACGATCCCGAATGAGTACTTGACAAGGCGACGTTGCGAGCGACGTTCTGTTCATGTACAGACTTTCTGGTAATTCAGCCGAAGAAAAGAAGGAAATTCGTTGTTTAATGCCTGTTTTTGGCTCATCTACGTCCCTGTGATACGACCGTGATTGGATGGTCACGAGGATCCCGAAGCCGGGTAAAGACTCCAAACTAGTCGGGTAGCCGTTAAAAGTCTTTGAAAGCCTGGTATAGCGGCGAGTACTACATTACTTAAATAAAGCGGTTTGGTGTTCTGGAACTCTACCAGTTCGTCTTTTATGCGGGGCATTCCTCATAATGCGGTTTGTCGAACAATTGTTGAGACCGTAGGCTAGTGAAAATTACTAGTCACTATTGTCTTTCCGGAAGTAAAACAAGCTTTCAGTTGTGATTTACTATATAGAGTTTACAATACTATAGAATGGTTTACGCCACTAGGATTTACTATAATAAGCTCGGGTAAATAAACCGCTTAGATGGCCGACACACACAAAAAAACAGTGAATATTTATTAACTGCAATTCATAGAATCGTTTAATCCGAGAACAACCCTGAACGCCACACACCAGAAAAAACACGCATCAGTATCCAGAGCGAATCAACGACGTCTCTGTCGGTAAAGTCACGATAGTGAAAATATTGCCAATGGTTCTAGTCGATCAGTATCGCCGGTCGACGTCGAATTGTGATCTATTTAATTCTGTTCATCAATTTATGAAATTAATTCATCTGATTGTCTTTGTTATGAAAATGATTACTATTACATCAACTTGGATTTATAAAGTAATAACCTTCTAAACATTGCTACAGAGAACACTTCGGTGCAGATTTATGATAACTACGTGTGTTGTTAAAGGGGGGAGGAGTAAAAAAACGACATATTAGATGGAACAACGACGCGCTGCTGGAAACAAACGTTTACGTACTTACGGGTATTGTGTTTGTAGAGTGTAATGTAGACTACTGTGTCAGCGCGTGTGAAAGCTTTGCTTTATGGAAATATCAGCGCGCGTTTTAATCCACTTAAAAGCCGACTCGTGAATAACAACGCGTTCCGTTTTGTATTTCAATGTCTGCCTATCTATCTATCTATCTTGTACTTGGCATAGTTTGTAGCGCGTTGATTAACAGCGAAGTAATTAAACACGGTCAATTATACGTTTTATCTGTACACGTGGGCTCGCGCACTTGAGCACACACGCGCGAGCACACACACACTATACATGTGTATTTATAATATTATATATTATGAATTTATAATTACTTCTGCAAGTTGTTGAGTAATTATCAAGTAGTCAACAACTTTCAGAAGTAATTATAATTTTATAATATAAATATCATTCAAGAGTACGGCAAGAAACTCATAGAGTTACTTATAAAGAAATAATATGTATTTACATGTGTGTAATATTTACGCAATTGTTTAATGTATCCCTGCAACAATGATATATTATTTTATAATAATTATTACCCATAAGTCTTTGTTTCTTCATAATTAAAATTTCGAACGTTTGACCTGAAAATATTGAGTGAAATAATTAGTTGATAGAAATGTAGGTGTACTACAGTAGTTTATTGAGTTTTTAGAGATAATTTCAATTACTACAATAATTTGTTAATTTATTAGACTACTACTATATTATTATTAGTTTTACTTGACTTGATACAAGTCAACAAATGTTTAGTTGAAGTTAAGATGAATATCTATTGCAAAAGACGTATTCATTGACAGGAAAGTCTGTCAATTAAGCCCAACACGTAGAGCTAAGGCGCGCTATCGCGAAGCCTTTGAAACGAAGAATACAGCTTATATAAGTGAGAAGTGGCCATTGGGACGTCGGGTACATGGGGAACGCAGAGATATATTCTTGATATGAGGCGATATCCAGCCGCTTTTTCCTCTGTTGAAGTATTCGAGTAAACTAAATTTTACAAGGAAGGGTTACCAGCTCCTCGCACAACCCTCAACCTGGAGGACCAGGTGAATTGACTTCGGGGCACACAACTCCTAGACCGGCCGCTTTCTCTACGGCTGATGAGCTGTGGAACGCATGGTAAACACGCGTATTCATAAACAAGCGTTTGAATATAGGCCAGTGGAGACGAGACATCGTGGAAGACCCTGGAAAAAGTGGTAAGAGACTCTGAGAAGTCGGAACGGGCTGTAGCCCAATCCATGTAGTGAAGAAGAAGAAGAAGAAGAAGAAGAAGAAGAAGAAGAAGAAGAAGAAGAAGAAGAAGAAGAAGAAGAAGAAGATGGAGCTATATAATTGACCTTCGATAAAGGGTTCTGAAAAGAATAAAAAAAGGGTACAGAAAGTTACTACTAGTACAGTTAAACTCCCACTTGTTGAAAAAGGACACAAAAATAAGCGAACTTTATTTTATAGATTTGATTAAAAACAGTTGGTTATAAAAGATCAGACAATTATATCCTGAAGTCTGTGTAACAATGATGTTTTTTATTTATATTAATTTTTAAGAACGTAAAATTTCATAAAGTGAGTCGGAAAGCCGTATCTCGACAACTACAAAATTCACGTATTTAATGTACTTTTGGGGGAAAATGCAAGAGGTGTAAACTTATTTCTTCTTGTAATTAAAAATATTCATTTCTTTATAATTTGATGGAGATATTTTGTTTTCTTAATTAAAAAGATTTGTGTGAAATTTTAAAAATAAGCTTATTATATAATTTTTCATGTATAAGACATATTTTTAGAAATACTTTAAAATCACTGCGTTAATCAGTAAACTGTTCTATCACATTTTAGAAAACGTTAGAAGTGCATGTACGTCTAATTTCAATTATGTGTTTACCACAAAAGATTCTTGGGTTGGGAGGGTCTTTTCTCACAAATATTTTGTGTGGAAATCGCATTTAAAGTCGAGATAAGATCTTTTTTACACAGTTTATTATTAATTTTATGTCACTCGGGTTTCAAATAATCCTGGTCAGTATAGGTTCTCTGGATTCTTTTTACTTACATGTACTTACTCTTTAATTTTTTTACTTATAGCGCCTTATTTCTTTTTACTTACATGTTCCTTTATCTTGCTGTCTTTTCATACCTCGTCACCGCTTCCCCAAACTTTCACAACCTCTCCACAACATTCCATCTTTAGCGTGTTCACCTACACAGCCATTTCAAACTTCTCTTGTAGTCTCTATCTCATTATGTTCCCATCGTTGAAATACTGCTTTGTACAACCGGAACGTAGTGTTCTACAGCCTAGGATTACATTTTTTGAAATTCTAGACTAAACTACACTTTTTGCACTGGATTGTGAGAGCTCTCTTGCAAAAGTGCTTGTCTTGCAGCATCTTTAACCACATGATTTATGACTAACGTATCTTCTTGGATTTCGTTGTCCATGACGTGTCCGTTAATTAACTAAATATATTTATTTCTCTACGACTCGGAACACAAAACTTTTTATGGGAAAAACGTAAATGTTTTACCTTATATCCTGAACCGGTTTTCACTTTTCAAAAGCTTCTTCAGAGGTTGCCGCTGGTAGCACTATTCGTCTTGTTGTTGGCGACGAAATCGATTTTCGAAAGATCGATGTTGTGTGTGTGGGATGTGATATGTTCGAATAATGCGTGTGATTTGAATTGCGTCTGTTCGTTTAGGATATCGTTTTTGTTTGTTTTCGTATGTTTGTATATTTCCAATTGTTCTAGAGTGTCTAGTTTTCGGCCTTTTATGTGTACGTGTAGAATGTTCATGTTATTGTCGATGTTTTTGTATGTGTGGTTTGCTTCAATGAGGTGGTTTGCAAAGGTGGATTCTGCAGTGGAGTGGAGTGCCTTTGTGTGTTCAATGTACCTTTGTTTGAAGCTACGTCCTGTATGGCCTATGTAGAATTTGTTGCAATCTGAGCAATTTAGTTTGTAAACACCAGGTAGATCGAATTTGTTTTGTGCTTTGTGTGTGTGTTTTGGTAGTGTGTGTTCTGTTTTGTTAGTAGTTTTGTAAGCGGTTCTGTATCCTGCTTTTTTGAATTTGTGGGCTATTTTTTCAGTTTGTTTGTTGATGTATGTTAGTGTTATGAATTTGTTGTTTTCTGTCTTTGTCTGTTGTTTGTTTTGTGTAGGAGTTTATTGACTACTGTTCTGTCGTATCCGTTGGATTCTGCTAGATATTTTATCATGTTTAGTTCGTCTTTGTAGTCTTTTTCATCTAGAGGGATGTTGTTAAGTCTATGTATCATGGTTCTGAAGGCAGCTAGTTTGTGTTGTATTGGGTGATTAGCGGAGTTGTGTATTAGTGTGTCAGTTGTAGTTGGTTTTCTGTATATACTGAATTTGTGCCTGTGTTCAAGTTTTGTGATGGAGAGGTCTAAGAAGTTTATGTTATTGTTGTGTCCGTATTCGGCAGTAAAGGTTATGTTTTTATGTATTTTGTTTATGTGCGTTAGTAATTGTTCACATGACCTACTCCTGATTTTACTGTTAAGACAGCTATCAACTCTGTGAAACTTCTAAACGAGATTTATGAACGACGAGATTTATATACGAACACAACAGTAACAAGAGTAACACGATGTTTAACGTGTTTTCAACTTAAATTTTTTTTAACTCAACTGTAATACCGTCCGTAGCAAATTGTCATATTACCATAATTTTATCTAAATAGTTTGATTATTTAAATAAAAATAGAACGTATATCAGTAAGTAAGTATTTTATTTGATTATGTAATAACGTAGAGATCAGTACGGTTTTTACACAGCGAGTATAAAAATTATATTTCTTTGTGATAATAGGATGACTTTAATAAGGCGAGGGAGTCCGTCCGACTGTGGTAAATAAATAAGAAAGGGTGTGTGTTGGAAGCACGCAACAGTTTGACGTAGCGGTACAGTAAAGCATTATCGCAACCCACCTGGTTAATAAACCAGTACGTAGCTAATGGTGTTGGTGGTCCGAACCGATGTTGTAAATTTATGTCATGCCTACGCCTATTTTAATCCTTCACAATAGCCGTGTACATCATTATAATGTTTATGGTTTAAATAATTTAAATACAGTGTAATAAAAATTTTAAATGTATGGCATGTTTAACATGGTAATAACACAATATAACAACTTGAAAAGTGTATTTTTAGTATCACTGGAAGTCAAAGAATCGTACAGGACAATCGTCAATAAACGAATATACCAATAAGTTTTCTATTTTTTTAAATATTGCTCATTTATAATAAATACAGAATTGACACAATTATATTAAACAAAAACAAAACTTGACTGCAGAAAACCCCTCGTAAAAGAAAATGCATTGATAAAAAGCAACCAAAAATTGATTATTGATACGATACGTTACATTAACTATTCGAATTATTAAGTGTTAGTACGTTAAATTACAAGTAACAAGTTAATGTTTATTTCATTAAAATTTAGTAACTGGTTCCAAATATACTGGCGTTAAACATATTCTCATTACAAATCCAGTACGTTTGTGCTTGTAGAGTCACAACGGTTGAACTGATTTGATGAAACAAAAACTACAGCATTCGCTTTTTTTTGTACAAATGTTACCATCTTTGTTTTTAAAAGTATGGAAGACCATAAATGACAAAATAATGGCAAAATAATAACAAACTAAATGACAAAATAAATAAAAACTTAAATGGCATCTTATGTTTGAAAGATTGTTTTTATTTTTTCAAAAAATTGTATACGCAGTATAATTTTTGTAATAAAAGTGTGACGTTTGTCTCATCAAAATTATTAAGGGTTTCCGAAGCTGAAGAGGTTCAAACGGTCAATCCCAGAACGAAAAACATTACCCTCCTTGTTTGTGCGCAGTTTAGATAGAACAAAATATATAACTAGTAACGTTGGGAAGAAAAAATGAATCGTTTGATACCTATTTGATTAATATCGTCCCAGCCATTCGCTTTCTTCGAGTACACAAGGAAACGAACTTACTTCTGATAAACAACACCCCCTTGGGTGGGATTCGCTGGAATAAAAATAGACAATAACGTGCAATATTCGATGTGAGGCTACGAGAAACTAACACGGTATTCAAATATCGGTGTGGAGAACCATACATGACTTCCATGTTCTAAGATTTATATTTAAATCATTTTCGAAATTAAATATTTCTATAGAAACTACTTCTTTCTTCACCCTTAACCACAGTACTGTGGTCACTAACGTATACCACCTCACGTTAGCGCACTCGATTTTCGCTGATGATGGCAGTCGATGGCACTGCCGAAACGTCTGGTTTTGCAGAAAACATTGGACCATGGCCAAACAGCCTGGGAAGGAATTTTAACAACAAACTACTTCTTTGTTGCCGATAACGTAGTACACATATAACAAATTATCCCCCCTTCAACTATCATTTTCATTTATAGAAAATAACCCCCTCCCCTTCAACTACCCTTTTTTTATAAATATTTCACCCACCTTTCTACAGTGGATTATTATGACCTTCTTTTCATGATAATTTATTAAAATTAAATACTTTACTCTTGTTAAAACATGAAACGTTGCAGGTAAACTACCCCTTCCCCTTAACCGATCTTCACCAAAGTCAATAGGCAAAACAATGTAATTGTTTATTGTTTGTTAATAGGTAATTGTGTGTATAGTCAATAGTTTGTAGGTCCTCTACAAATCAGGCATATATGCAAAACATTATTTGATTCTGTTTGAATTTACGGCAGTTATCGTTTGCCATAGAAAAAAGTCTACACACAGACACTTTTCGGAAAATGACTTTTCTTTATGTTCTGAGGGTAGTACAATTAGAATCAGCCTTTATCTCGAACACGATTTTTTCCCCATAACCATGCTTCCATTTCCTTATGGAACATGGAATTAAAAAAACATTTTCAAAGAGAGAATTATTTTAAACAATATAAATAATGTTGGGATATTCCTGGACTCGATGGACTTTCGCATCACAGAAAAACCAGACGTTCGTCATTACCGTTTCAAGTAGAATGACAATACGGCGACGTCTAACGTAGACAGACGTGTTGTTTGTTGTCTGCGTCAAGGTGTTGTGTTGTGTACTCCGACTGTTAACACTTGTGCGTAAGGGCAAAATTAAAATATCGAATTTCACACAAGTGCCCGGCTCTCTGTGAATGTTTTGTTGCAACCACACACTGACTCTCACATATACGTCGGTGTGCGGTGCGGTGACCAGCGGCCGGCGATGGGGTAACATGGTTCTGCACTTAGCAGCCTTTTCGCCCACGCGCGGTACGATTAAAAAAAACGCTCTACCATAACTCGAGCAACAATAAAACAACGCGAGGTCAACGTAAACATTTCGCCGTGTCTAAGTGTACCTGTAACATGTTCTACACTTAATTATCCCGGAATACAAATGTAAATTCTAAAAATTTTCTTCATCGAAAACCAGGGATTGTAGTTAAAAACCCACAACTATCAAACACCTATTGTAGTGTTTACGTGGAATCTCTGAATTTAAACCCATTCTAATAAGATCAGGAAGGGCCAAAAGTCAGTTGACATTATATATTATCGTTGGTCTAGAAGTGACCATGAGTTTATAAATGAAGATAGATTTTATGAGATTCGTTCATTAATTAAACGCAATCTTAAAGCATTTGTGTCGACGTTACAACAAAATTTATTATCACTTGTAAACAGGTAATCTATATATATATATATATATATATATATATATATATCCTCAAAGTCTGAGGATTTATGTGTACTGAATACATATCCACACCATTACACTGATTTCCACCAAATTTTGCACAGGTAACCTTTGACACAAGGCAAAAAACACTGTCTAAATTGGAATTTGATATTTTGCCCCGTTCGCAAGATTTAGGCCCTTTTAATTATGTCTTTTCGTTGACGCGTATAAAGATGTCAACAATACCATGGAGACCAGAATTAATTACCATAGTAACAAGTAAATAAACAAATGATATTTTGCGGCATCGGAACTGTAACTTTATCCGTTCCTGCAGTTTTTAATATTTTTAATATGCGATTGTATCGATATATTTTGTAATTTTGTATTGGGATACGTCTATATATTTTGTAATTTTCTTAAACGATTATAAAATTTATGTTTGTACGTATTTCTGATAATGCAATGAAAAAGTAATGAAATATATTAAATACTACTACTAAACATGTCAACAACACCATGGAGACCACCAATTAATTACCATAGTAACAAATAAATAAACAAATGCTATTTAGCGGCATCGGATCTGTACATTTATTCATTCCTGCAGTACATTTTCGATGTTTTATATAATATGCGATTGTATCGATATATTACGATGTGGAAAGTGTACTAATTGTAAATTGTCCTATTACTTAATGCAAAGCGAAAATGCGTGTTGTTTTCATTTGTGAGGTTAGGTGACAACGGTTTTTGGTTTTTAATTTACTGCTGAAATAAATAAAAGCAATGGTTGAGGAAAGCATAACGTTTAATGTGTTATACAATGCTTCTAACACAGTAACACTTAAAGAATTTAGCGTTTTTGATTTAACAGGTACTTTATAAATATCTCCAATGGCTTTATAAACGGACACTTTTAAATCTCCAAAGGCTGTTACACCAATATAATAATTTAGTACAAGCTAAAATAGTACAAGTGTTGAAAATAGCTTTGGAGAGAATTTGACTAATTAGTACAAAATTTGTATACGAGCTGACAGAACGCCAAAGTATTATTAAAATACTTATTAAAAGTCAAATATTCGCGTGCGAAGCCGCGGGTAACAGCTAGTACAGAAATAATTACCAGACCTACATATATAATGAGGTTTTTATGTGAGTGGGTATGTAAATGTTAGATAAAGACTGGTAGATAACTTTTACAAATATATTATTATTCTTATATTAATAACACACAATATTTGTCATAATAATATAATGCATGTTTTTATTTTTACTTACCGTATTTTCATTTTCATTCTTACCGTATTAACTATTTCTGTATTGCCAGAATATAGGACCTTATGATTAAAATAAATTTTATTGAAACGACAACTCACAAACGTGTTAGAATTGTCTGTAGTCAATAATATAAGCTCACGAAACCTTTTATTATTTTGTAATGATCAAAAAATATATGTATCTACAAAGCGATCTACGTGTATGTAATGAAAATATATGACACTTATTAGACGGTTGTTGCTTATGGATGTTAGACATGGACATTAGTATAAACAAAAAAGGAACAAGAAACAGTGAGATGATGAAAGAAAACTTGTACGACGTGTTTGTGGCCCGGTTAAGGTAGTTTACGAATTTACGAATGGATAATAAGAAATAACAGGAGACAGATAAGCTACTGAAGCATGAGGACATCGTAAATATTGTAAAGGCTCAACGAATACAATAGCTAAGTCACCTAGAACGGATGGATGATCACTGTATGCCTAAGAGGGCACAGGTGTATACAAGTAGAAAGAGCGGGTCGACGTAACATATGGTTGGAAGATCTCAGAAGAATGGATGTAAGGGGTTATGCTGAGATGACAGTGAATGGAAGACGTTGGTGAAGATTATTTTGGAAGCCAGGGCTCACGTTGGGCTGTAGTGCTAAAGAAGAAGAAGAAAACGATCTATGACCCACTCTGTATACCACAACCCACAATTTATTTAAAGTACAATCACAGTCAAAGTTAATTACACAGCACTCAATCACACACACACACACACACACACACACACACACACACACACACACACACATTATTTTTTGAGTTATTTTTTGTTCTTGGATTTTGTTGTCCATGACTCGGAACATGTTTATTGGTAAAAAACTTAGTGTACTGAGTCAGTAGTATTATTCTTATAATTAATTATTTTTTGTATCATGTTATCATTTGTTTTATAGGCTTTGTTATTTTACATTTTTTTATTTTCTTTCTATTGTTATTTGTGCATTGCTCTTTGTGTTACCCATCGCGTCGTAGTAATTTAAAGGTTGGCACATTGGGCATCGTCTTTCAAATATTGTCTTAATTTTAGCGCTTAGCTCAGTATCCTCGATCCCAAACTGTCTTTAGCCATAACTTACTATACTATGTTAACGTCTGTTAAAAGAGTGTTAACCCGTTGTTTAAGACACTTGGGAAAAATTCAATTAATTATAGCGTTTTGAAAATTCATTAAAAATACTTCGAGACAATTTGTAAAAAAAAATCTTTAAGCTTTGAAAATGTTACAACTCGATCACATTTTGAAGCTCGTATCAGATAAGTTGACGATAATTTAGTAATCTAAAATGCATTTTAAAAACGTTTAAATTAATTTTTTCAATCAAGTGTTGATTGAAATTTTATAAGGGACAATATAAATTCATTAATATTCTTCTAGGGCTTGCACGGCCGGTGTCAGTTATATTTGAGGTGTCAGTACTGTGGGCATGACGTATGACACCCCGCGTTAGGTAGACTCGAATTCCACTGAAGATGGCAGTCAGTGGTGCTGCTGAAACGTTTGGTTTGTTTGTAAACCCTGGACCACGGCCAAACAGATCGGTAGATATTTCAAATATAAAATAAACCCATTGTTATATGTCAAGTAAACAATATTCATTTACCTTGCCTGACCGATTACTCCCGTCTACATGTGGCTAAATGCTTCTTTTCGAGCGAGTTTGGTGTTTTGGGGTCAGAATTTTTGCTATGAAAGCTAGCGATCCGTCCGTTGAACGGACTGGCAAAACGTATACGAGACCCGCTGATGAGACTCTAATGCGCTTAAACAAACAAGTCGTCCTATATTTATTGGACGCTCGGTTGTTTGAAACATCGTATTTGTCAGCTCTTCCTGTCACTGCATCATTGAATTAATACACCACAACGTCGCTTCCGCGTTTATATAAGTATGCAGCATAAATGCATACTGATCGGCGAGTGCAGAAATTGAAAACAAATCCGCGGTACGTACCACGGATGATATATGAACGTTATTCCGTTTCCACTGGGTAAGTCAGGAGTAAGTTAGCAATTTGTCCCGGCCAGATGTTGCTGTATTGAACACATAAATTACACGGTTCCATCCACATACCCAATGGAAAACTAATGTTTCCACTTTCAACGCGGTATCCATTTATTTCACTATCGTCGATAAATCTTTCCGCCCATCGTCAGCAAAAAATTTCATCGCGCACTGTTGGTTCCTTCAGTTACATAAATTTCTCCAGATAAACATACATTTCATATAAATCCGTTCTTGGTAACACATACATAGTTATATTCATACTGTATCTATCTATCTATATGTATATTGATGTATAATTTTCTACACACACACCCACACACACACACATATATATATATATATATTGTAACAACGAGTTCTTGTACGCTCTGAAAGCCACACGTTTGTGCGTCAATTTGTGTTAAACCAATGTGTCGTTATCGTATTACTTCGACTCTTTCGGATGTTATATTAACGAAGTCCAAAACTTCGTAATTTTCCCGCTATCTGTCTCTCTCGTGGTGACCTTGCTAATACCTGTCTCTTCCTTCTTACCTGATTTAAATTAACTATAATTTTCCCGATATTAGGCGCCAAATTGTTTGTTTTAAAACAATTAAAATTTTTTGTAACTTTTCCTTCTTTCACAATGAAACCGTATTACTTACCGCTCTGTATTGGCTGAATTCGAAATTCGCTCTCTCGCGGCAGTATTACCAACCTATAATTCTGGTAAATAATTTTCACTGTGCCATATGAAATAAATTAACACATAAATATTGTCACATGAAATAATAAACAGGTATAAATTCTTAGTATTGGTTTATTGTATAGCGGTTCTACATTTTATATTGGTTATTACAGGAAATTATTAAAATATATAAAGTTATGCTCCGGCTTCTAATGATTTATAATTCAGCGGTTGGCTATGTTTGTTGGTTTGGGTCGTTGACTGAGTATCGAGCGTAAATGTCGAATTTAATTTTACAATGTTTATTCAGTCAAAAGCTCTTTGGATTACAGCAAAAGTTAACAAAATGATTCGAGAAAGTACAATCCTTCACATAGACTTAAATAAATATTACGCTTTTTCTTTACACCACTACTCTTATTAACTAACGTAATTGTGAGTTCAACTCGTAACTATAGGTTAAGGCTTATATCGTTGAAAAAATATTTTGGTATTACCAAATGTGTTATTAATATAATTGAATAGTTTTTTGATAATTATTATTTGGTTTTTTAAGAGCCATTCAGTGTTTGAGTGTTTGAACCAAGTTGATTACATTGTGCATCAGTGTTAAAGTGTAGTGAATTAAATATCTTTTGTTTTGTAAATTAAATGAATTTTATACTTACTCCTTCCTTAACGTCTGATAATTTATTTCCACGTATGCTTGCAGCTATGTCTTCCTTCTTTTATTTCTTTTTTGTTTTATATTTTTTTATCTTCTTTAATTCAAAATTTTGTTTAGTTAAAATGTTTTGCCCATCTTGTCTTCCATCTTTCAATAATTATTATATGGTTTTTCTCATTTGTTTGATTCTTTTTTCTAATTATATGGAGCGGCTACTTTTGCATCTGTACTCTACTGATGCTAATAATGGACTGTCGATAAATCTGTAACGGTTTTTTGGTTCTAACTGCTAAACCTATCATTCTCATTGGTTGAAATAATTTCGTACACATGTTAGACATAGCTTGTGTTTTCGCCCAAAATGGATAAATATTTTCTATTTAAGATAATTTGCTTGTATTACTATTAATACTTCTGTTGTTACTACCATTGAATAGCATTTCTGTTTAATATTATTTTGAGATCCAACATGACTATGTTCCATCCAATATAAGCTGATTTAATGTTTTGATACTTTTGGTTTTTACATTTATTTTGGTTTATAAGTGCTTGGTTTTTGAAAGAATGTTGTGCTCTTAATGTTCCTTGGCTCAATATATTATGTTTACCTAACTTTTTTCCTAACTGAATGTTGTTATTTGTTTACATTTTACAATTTTCTCATATTTCTTTAGGCCTATACCTGCCTACAATGGTTGACATTAATTATAATTTAATTTTGCTCTTGTACCTATGTTCTTATTGCTTTGTCTTAGTTTGTTTTACAATTATTATGAATTTACATACATTGGTTTATGATGAGTAGTTCCTTACTGACATATTATTGCCTTTTACATCTAGCCTATACTTAAGAAATTAACATTGCATATTTTTAGGATTTCTTCATCCTTTCAACACATTATTACTGCTTTTTAGTATTATTTTCCCAACTCAACATAACATAACTTATTTTTAAGATTCTTTTAACAATTATAACAATTTCATAGTTTTATAATACTACTGCTACCTTCTACTATTCTTTTTATAACACAACTTCAATAATTGAGTATCCATCTTTTGATGTCTACTTTCCTTTTGATAACGTATAACTTGTTTAGGTTTTGTTTATCCCTTTAACTTTAATAACTTAATATTTTAATACTAACATTCTTTATAACATTTACTTATTATTATATTTTTTGAACATGATACCTTATTCTCTCTTACTTACTAGTGTTTTGTCTTTTTCAAAACTAATTTCTCTCACTGTACACCTACTTAATGTTTATTGACATTTTGTTTATTATGCTAAGCACTTGTCTTTCGCACCTTTCACTTTAATTAACATTCTTTATTGATACTTTTTTACACATGCACTTGGGTTGCTTTGCTTTACCTAGTGTTGTTCACTTATTGTTTTTTTTTTGTAACTTACTCCCTACCTACTTTATGCACTCTTGGTTCAATTTAATATGAATGTTGTGATTATCATACTAGCTCTATCACATTTTATTTATTATACCTTTATTTCATTAGTCTACATTTACATACATAAAATTATAACATTTCTGCTGGTGGTTTGTACCTTCAAGGTTCAATTATTTATTCAAAAAATGTCAATTTTATGACATTTTTATCATAAGTTTGATTATATTGATTTGGTCATTTGGCCAATCACTTGGGTGTGGTCATTGTGATTGTCTAGTCTAAGTTAATGTCATTTATTTTGCTATTTATTATAATTGTATCTCTTCTTAGCTGCATGTTTTCTCTTTATATTATAAGGTATTCCCTCCCTTTTAATGGGCGGCTTTTGGTAATGTAACTATATATATATATATATATATTATAACGTTAATATTTGTGAGCCCCACGTTCTTGGGAGCCAAATATTTATAACATTAATATCTCGTTGATGAGCCCCCTGTTGAGTAGCACAAATATTTATAACGTTGCAAATTTTCAATGGGTGTAATCGTAATAACAACAACGTAAAATTGTTTAAAATAATTAAAACATTTATTAATTAAAATTTCAAAATAAATTCCGAATTAAAATTACATTATTATCGCATGTGTATGGGTAATCGTAGTACCCATACTTATTGATTACATACACGTAATATCGTATATTCCATACAAATATAAAATACTCTTATAATTATAAATACATTGGATTATTAATAATATGGCTCTCGACTTGCTCAGTATTATTATGAGTAATTTATTATACTCTGAAATCTTTCTTTTAAAAAAATAAATCTTATTGTTATTGCATATGCATAACTTTAGTAACTTTCTATTCTTTCTAAATATTTTCAATAAATTATTAATCCAAGAATTATGCTTTCATAATTCAAGAATTTAAATTTAAATATTTTCAATACATTATTAATTCAAAAATTATGCTTTCATAATTACTATACAATTTAAATTTAAATATTTTCAATAAATTATTGATTCAAAAATTATGCTATAATTACTATACAAGACATTTATATTTACAAGTTATAAATTACACTTTTAGAAATAATTGTCTTTCTTTCGATAATGGTTATCTGTCTCTGATTAAGTCTTTTGTTATGAGGAATACATGGCTTTCTTTCACCTTAATTGTAGTGTTAATTGTAGCGGTTCCTCAGTGTACACTCTCCTGGTCCTGAATCCTTTGTTGGTGAATCCTGCGTAGTCCTGGATCCTTTCCTCGTCCTCCGGGTCTTCTCTCGGAAGTCCAATGACTCTCCTCTACGTCTGGAATTTATGCCATGTAGTGTGCTGCTCCCTCGTTCTCTGTAATCGTATCTGGCTGCAACGGTGGTATCCTGAAAGTGATGATGTCAAGCATCGCCTCCGGCTGCCGCTGTAGTCGAAAAAGAGTTGAAGTAGTTGGGCAGAGCTGCCACTGATGTGCCTCGCGTATTTATAATCTAGAGCGCAAAATTCATGTTTCGACAATTCTCTGCAGGCATAGGTTTGTCGTGCCGTCCTTTTACAAACACGATTATTCACACATTTTTTTCACTTGTCTTCACAACATACGAAGTCTTTAGCAAATTACGCGATATTCATCTGATCGGTAATTTTGATGTATACAACTGTGTTTAAACCGTTTCTCGTTATCTTAATTATTATGGGTTTTATTTATGTTTATTTTCACTGTATTCCCTCTTTTTATTATTTTCGCACCATCTTTCATACACACGTGCGTCTTTATATTATACACACTGTGGCGTATTTGGTTTTGTGATATTTCATCTACACTTATCACCACTTAAATAATTCATATAATTAATAGCGTTTATTTAGGGGTGACGCTTGACAGGAATCAAGTGGCCTCACACACACACGCGCGCGCGCGCGCGTAAGATACACGTGTACACACAGACACAGCTGAGTGGCGTGACCCACCTGTCCAAGCATGCAAATTAGTTGTTCACTTTAGAGTTCAGATTGAAAGCTGAATTATTATTACTAACAATATGGATTATTTATTTAAATTATATTAATTATCTTAATTAAGTGTGCAATGCAAAGTACCCTATACATTTGTACTGTTGCATTATATATATATATATATATATATATATATATATATATATATAATTTAATAGTTATAGTAACTTTATCCCAAGATGTTTTTATTTATTTGGAACATTTTCTATATTTCGGGACATCCAGTGTTCCCATCCTCATCCTTCTTAATTTTGGATCTTGTGGAGTACTTGTGTACTTTTATCCATTTTCATAAGCAATTTGGTATATTATATTTCTTTCTTTGTCTGTTTTTTGTTTGTTTAGGGGTATTTTGTGCATTCTGTTAAATAGTGAATAGAATGCTGCCATTTTATGTTGTGGTGGGTGGTCAGAATGGTTAGGGAAAACAAACATACAAAACAGTGTGATACAGAAAACACTGTAACAAAATATTAAAAAATGAAATATAAAATGAAAACTGAACAATTAATAATTAATCAAACTGAGCAAAACATAAATAATAACAACAATAAAAAGTGGGCCACATTCACATACACAAATAATAAAATGACAAAGCTAACAAAACTATTTATAAACAGAATTAAAATAGCATAAAAAACTAAAAAAATAATTTACAAAAACTAAATAACACACACAACAAAGATAATACAATAACCAATGGTATATACAAAATAAAATACCAAGATTGCAATAAATCTTACATAAGACAAACAAAAAACAACTGAAAAAACGTTATTTTTAACATCTAAATGCACACAAAAAAACAGAAATATATAAATCTAATTTGGCCACACATGCAATAAACACAGGACATGAATTCTCAGACATAACCAACATGACACTAATAAAACACACACCACATAATGAATATTTGGGAAAATTTACAAATATACAAACATGAAACACAAAAGAAACTAATACCTGAACAAATCCAAATCAATACAAAACATGACACAATTTTCAAAGCGCTCAACATAGAAAATACACAAAATATTAATACATACACCACAATCACACACAATAATACCAATTTAAAATACCAAAAACCAACAGGAAACCATAACAACAACCAACCAACACACAAGTACTCCACAAGATCCAAAATTAAGAAGGCTGAGGATGGGAACACTGGATGTCCCGAAACATGTTCCAAATAAAGAAAAACATCTTGAGATAAAGTTACTATAAATATTAAATATATTATATACATCAAGAAATAGACGGTAGCAAAAAGTGTTTGAACATATATGTACACACACACACATCGCGCGCGCGCGCGCGCGCGCGCGTGTGTGTGTGAAAAAAGGAACGAAACTGTACGAACAAATTTTCAGGAAATTGTATCAACTGTTTTTCTACGCGATGCTTTCAACGTACAAAATGTTTTACATTAAATGTTTAGCTTGGTAATATAGTTTTAATTTCTACTTTAGCAAGGATATAACTTAAATTAACTTCTTTGATTTCGTTATCTATGACGTTGGTTAACTAAACTATGACGTTAGTTGTCCGTTGGTTAACTAAATATAATTATACCACTACCGACTCGGAAAACAAAGTTTTTATTGGTAAAAACGTAAACGTTTTACCTTACAAAGACGACCTGAACACGATAAAATATCTAGCAGACTCCAACGAATACAACAGAACAATAATCAATAAACTCCTACACAAAATAAACAACAGACAAAGATAGAAAACAACAAATTTATAACACTAACATACATCAATAACCACACTGAAAAAGTAGCCCACAAAATCAGAAAAGCAGGATACACAATCGCATACAAAACTACAAACAAAACAGAACACACAATATCAAAAACATACACAAAGCACAAAATAAATTCGATCTACCTGGTGTTTACAAACTAAATTGGTCAGATTGCAACAAATTCTACATAGGCCATACAGAACGTAGCTTCAAACAAAGATACATTGAACACACAAAGGCACTACACCCACTACCGAATCCACCTTTGCAAACCACCACAGATACAAAAACATGGACCGTAACATGGATATTCTACACGTACACACAAAAGGTCGAAAACTAGACATTCTTGAACAACTGTAAATATACAAACACACACAAACACATAAAAACGACATCCTAAACGAACAGACAATTCAAACATATTTCGAACATTATTCGAACATATCAGACCCCACACACACAACATTGATCCTTCAAAAGTCCACACCGTCGCCAAGAACAAGACGGGCAGCGCTCCCAGTGGCAGCCCTTGACGAAGTTTACAATAAGCGAAAACTGATTCAGGCTATAAGGTAAAATTTTTACGTTTTTACCAATAAAAACTTTGTGTTCCGAGTCGGTAGTGGTATAATTATATTTAGTTAAATTTATTCTTCATAAAGGAAATATATGTATATCAACATATAAATTACATATTGCCAACTAGTTTTCTGAAGAACATATTGGCTTAGAAATAAATTCAATTTATAATTAATTGTTTCTGAGAGAAGAAGATGTTTCAGCTCCTGGACTCATCAAGATTAAGGGCAGTTGATGTTGCGTCCTATTCTGTACAAAGATATCTATTTCATGAATTTGTATGTGTGTGTGTGTTCGTGTGTACGTATGCATGCAAACCCGCGAGCATGTATATATTACTGTATATTATATAGTACATTACTGTAAAATAAAGACGACCCGTGTAAGACTTTGTAAGACATACAGATGTCAAATAAATATTTGATATAAATTTGTTTGGTAGTTCAACGTTGTTGAAAGTTATATGTTTACGCGTATTTTCAGTTTTTCAGTCAACAGGCAAACAAAATAATAAAGAAAACGAGTTAAAAATTATTAATCTCTTTGATACTGTCGTTAAGGATAATAGACCTGTATAACATGTTCCGCCATCAATTATTCTTACTCTTTTTACTTGATCTTTCAACACTTATTTCACCTGCGATCTACATTAATGAATTAGATTATGGTCCTCTCCTCCGGCATAAGACATATAAAAGACAAATCCGGCAAAAAATTAATAAAACAGTCTTTACGTTTACATTTGTATTTGCAGATTTTATCGTGGATGAAAAATATGTTAAGGTCTACTAGAATATCATTATTCACTGTCTGTCTTGTCTTGTGAAACCCTTAAGAGCTTGCAGGATCAAGTTCCCTTGGATACCATCCATTCCTGTTTAAGCTGCCTTTCCTATTCCTTGGAATGACATGTCCTACACGAATGTCAGAACCACAAAGTTTACATAAGATCGAATTTTTAGTGCTGTAACCTTATGAAACTGTAATCGAGTCCGCAATGTTTCCTTTATTCTGAGAACTTTCCTTATCGTATCCGTAAACTGGTGATTAGGCGTACTTATTATTTTCATTTTTGTCGTGTTGAAAACTCACGTTCCAGTCTAGATAGTTAATGATAGGATCATTGGTATTATTCTTTAAAATTTGTTTTGCTGTACCTCAGTATATACCTTGGGAGGAAACAAAGTTTTCATCGATATCTCAATATTGTGTCCCAAGCAAACCTGATTGATTTTATAAATAGAGTACTGCGGTCTTTTCTATCTGCAGAATTTATGAATCTTCTGAGTTGTCTGCAAGCAAGAAAAAATGTATATTTTCTTATGTCTTCGATATAATAAAATATTTATATTCTTATTAACTTTTCTAGCAAAGAATACCCTGCATACTGTCGTATATTTTGCTACTCCTAAATGTACTCTTAAATATACATAAATAATAACAACAATAAAAAAATGGGCCACATTCACATACATAAATAATAAGATGACAAAGCTAACAAAACTATTTAAAAACGCAGACATTAAATAGCATACAAAACTAATAAAAATAATTTACAAAAACTAAATAACCTACACAACAATGATAATACAACAACCAATGGTATATACAAAATTTAATGCCAAGTTTGCAATAAATGGTACATGGACAAACAAAAAACAACTAAAAATAACGTTATTTTGAACATCTAAACTCCGACAAAAACCCATAAATATATAATTCTAATTTGGCCACACATGCAATAAACACAGGACATGAATTCCCAGACATAACCAACATGACACTAATAACACACATACCACACAAAGACACCATAATGAACGTATGGGAAAATTTACAAATACCAGTATAAAATACCAAAACCAACAGGAAACCATAACAACAACCAACCAAAACACAAAATAGGATTCCCGAAACATGTACCAAATAAGGGAAAAACAAAACATACCTCACGTGTGTCTTGAGGTAAAGAAATTATAAATATTAAATAAATTACATATTTAAGAATATACGATTTACAATTCTAATTTATAAAACCATTTTGACATACTTTATTGCGTATTTTTTGACAGTCGCGCGAACTTCATTCAGTTGTCCGAATATTGTAACAATATTTTTTTTAATGGTTCCTTTTCGGGGTTACAAAATTTATAACATAATTAAAAAAAAAATTTGTTTGAAAAAAAAATTTATTTATTTATTTATTTTATATATTTATTTTTATATATTTATTTCTTTAATTACTAATTTATTGGATTTATTATGTTCGAATAACAAGAATTGTTTCCCAGCGTTAAATAGATTATAAAATGTAATAATCGATTAGTGATTTTCAGTTATTCACTGATTATGCTCCTTCGCAATGTTCTTCTCTTCTTTTCTGGGAGTCGAGGGTTCATATATTACCTGAAATTCTACTATATATCTTTTTACCAAGGAATAAAACTCAAAATTATAAGATTAAAATGAATTTATTAAATTTATCGCAATGAATCGACTTTGAAATCGATCTGCTAATTCACAGCTCGCAAACTCATATCTCAGGGCAATTGATTTCGTTATATAAATTATTACTGTTGAATTACAGGTTCTTTTAGCTGTTATTGAAATAGTCAGAGAAAGGGCAAAGCTGAAAAGTACAACACTTACAATAAAAAAGTTTTTAATTATAAAATAGAAATAATATTTAATATACAAATGTTAGTAATATTTAAATTTTTCGAAGCAACAGCTCTGCATAGCCTGACGTCATCTCAGCTGATGCTCGAAGTATAGTTGTCAAAATGGCCGCCGTCTTGCTACGAAGTTACACCAAGATCCTATTCGATTCTTTTACCAAATAAATGTTGATTCTTTATGTTTTTCTCATCATAGTAGTAGTGATTAATTTCTCTTCATAACAGTGTAATTATTCTGGATTAGTGATTAGTTGTTTGGTTCGGCTATCAGTGTTCAAATGTGTTCTTGTTCCAATAGTTATAAGGTTTTACAATGGCAAATTTCGTAACGAGAAAATTCGAATTAACTTTTATATTGTTCTGATATCTGGGTTACGCCTTCCAATCTTCATAAATAGAGTAATTTGTTTTATTCCATTTGAATTCAGTGTTGATGACTCATATCTTTAAATTCCTTCTTTTTTATTTTTTATAGGTTTAGTTCGTATGTAAAATTATTCTTCTGTCTTTTTTAGTTAATTCATTTTTGTGAGACCGTTCCGATGTGTGCATCTCAACGTTTAACAATCAACTAACTCTCTTTCTTCTCCATACAACATGTCCTGGCTGATTTAATATTAAATTGACATTGTTTTACTCAGCTGGCATTTCCGCCTCAATTATATGTTGAACTAAATAATTGACCTTTACATTATATGATTAATTACATTTTGCTTATTATTTATTCTTATTAAATACTAATTACATAATCAATTTCCTTATTTAATTCTGCATTATTTAATACCACACATGGTATACTTTATAGTATTTTTTAACTCAAAAAGTCATATTTACAGTATATTTGGATGTAGGCTTTAGCTACTGTACTTCCTGCCACATTAAATGGTTTACAATTTCTGTTAGATTCTAATTATCATTGAACCAGATCATTGATTGAATTATTATAATGGTTAGTTTTCTTTAATTCTCATTAATTTTATGATTTGGTTAGCTAATTTGCATATTATCTTCCATTTAGGCTTTTACTTATATTCCAATGTTATTACACTTGCATTTTTTCTAACAATATTTTATACATCCTTCAATACATTCACAAAGTGTTGTTACAGTTACTATACTCAGTGATTGATTTACATTAAAAAATTTTCATCAATTTAATTAATTTCATTAGCTTATTTACTAATTATAATGTGTGTGATATTTACCATTTTGCCTATATTTTATGTTAGTTCAATTATAATGCTTATTATTATTTCAGCTTGCTAATACCCTCTCTGACATACAATTCTTATACAATCTTAACTAAATTGCTCTTATTTAATTACAGTAATGTTTATTATTAATTGATATCATTAAAACATAATAAATATATTCTATAACAAAAAAATAGACTCAATCTCAAACATTCAAGTCTTGAGTTCAATGAACTGTTAACATCAACAAAACACATCTGTTTTTTTCATTTAAATTATTCATTATCATTAATTTTTATGCAGTCTTTTGCTGTTTTTTGTTTTTGTTTAGAGATTTACCCTTGATCACTTCACTATTTATGGCATTCTCTTATCTTATTTTTATTTATTTTATCTAGTCTTGTAAGATAAAGAATATCACTTACATGGGATCATCAAGATTTGCTTGTCATCATAAAAATAAATTGCACTGGTCCACTGTTAATCATATGTCTAGAAACTTTACTTACATCTATTTTACATTAATTCTTATTTTATTGTGTTATACTTTTCTTATGGACATTTAATCTTTTTTGGGGTTTATATTTTTTTCTATTTTTTTTTAATCTGTGGTTGTTTTTCCCAAAAGTTGTCCTTTTATTATGGAGGTTCGTTTATTCTGGGTATTTCCTTACATGCTCCTATTCTACCTGGGTACAATTACTCTATACATTGAATTATCACTATTTTCCTATAATTTATTATATATTGGATGGTTGGTTTTAATTTATTTTATTTTTTCGAAACCATGATTTCACTTTACTGTGGTCCTTGATTAATTTTTGTAGTAATTTTCCTTGAAGTCATTTTATTTTCATTCTATATATGATTATTTTTTAAATTATAACAATGTGGATTTTCTGTCACGCTATAATATTTATCGCAATACCAGTCACTTCGCAGGTGGTTTCTATAAATACGTTTTTGATTGAGCGCGGAAAAACAAATCAAATGAAAAAACATTCCATCGACCGAAACCTATTCCAAAAGTCTGTTTTCTATTAATATTTCAAGAAACGCGCGCCTTCATCACATATTTCAATTTCTAATCGATGGCGGCGCACTCACCAGTGTAATCAGATAATGGCTGTCAAACTGTCTTCGCCGTGCGCCATAACCGTTGAAAACATTTTAACAACGACTGAAAGCAATAAATCTTAAAATTATCTATTTAACGACGGCAGCGAAAGCGGCGGGCAAAAATGGGTCAATGTTAGATTGTCTTCGCCGGCGATAATGGGAAGACAAGTTGACACTAATACTGTTTTCTGTTGTCTACCGCTTTGACGAAGAAATCAATCAATGGCAACGTGTAATTTTAATCTGTTACCGTCGCTGATTAAGTTAACTATTCGTGACAGCGCCCCGGTTAAACTGCTTACCGACAGAACTGTTAGTACGTTACGATGGTAATGTTGTCACGTGTTCAAATAAACCGAAATTACATACTTGTCAAGAATGTATTCTGTATTGATCGGATTTAAGAGGTCAGGGCAAGTTAAGTTGTACGAGTGTATAAGCGCAAAGCGTGATGTTTATTTAACTTTCCTGGTCGACGGTGCACAGTAGCCAATGACGATCGCAGTATACAAGTCTGACTGCACTACGTTGAATATAAACAACAATAGACTATCTTCCAAACAGTAATGTCTTCTTTCAAAAACAAAAGCCGAAATCTCTCTATAGCCTAAACACATAAATTAGAAAATTTGGAGAAATCCCACTTCCTATATATATATATATTGTACTGCTGTTAAAATACACCGCAGTACATAAGAATCAAATAATAATTTTAAAAGAGAAAAGGTATAAAATTAATAGTATTATGAACATGTGTTAGAAGTGTAGACAGAAAACTGATTTGTGAGTCACGACCAACATAGAGGTAGACTCCAATATTATATAGAACAGCATTAAGAAATATGTGTTGACAATTATTATATTAAATTGGAAATAAAGATTCAAATAAAATGAAAGATTAATAGAATAGTAATTTAAAATATACTAATTATATGGATAATGTAAAAAAGCAAATAAATGTAATTAATAAAATTATATATGTTGTTAAGAGTCATATGATGGAAAGATGTGACGAATGAAGTTAGGTATCTAAATGGCAAATTGTAAATTGTTAGATTTAAATTGTATTCAAATAGAAGAAAATTTGTTTAGTCTAATTTTATATTTAAGAAGAGCCACATCAAAAGTCTAATTTTATATGTAATAAGATACACATTAAAAGAGTTTAATTTTTATAAAAGAGTTTAATTTTGTATTTAATAAAGGAAACCTTTAAAGGAAGGGAGTTAACATTGATATTGAATTTAATAAACAAACAAGAGTATAAATCTGTAACATTGAAAGAATCATAATTTTTATACAGCTTAATAAACAACAATATTTCAAGAAGTCTGAGTATATCATTTAGAGAACGCCGAACTAAAAGAAGCCTGTCCTGGAAGATAGTTTGAGTGTCAATACAATAAAATTCGATATTCCGAAGAAGTACCAAGTTAGTGATCATAGAAGAAAATATAATTCAACATTTAATCTAATAAGAAATCCCAGAGAAGGAACAGACCACGAAGCCTAACATTACCTTTAAGATGATAAACATCAACTAGAATTGAACCCGTTGCAGTTGTGAAGAATTCAGATTCAAGCTATTTACATTTATATGGTAGATATTCTTACCTTTTTATTTATTAAAAAAATTTTACACTAACGTTATTTGGTACGGATTAAAGAAAAGAATAAATCATACACAGTATTAAATAATATAAATCAACTTAATAATTGTCAACCCTGAGATAGAGTTTTCTTTTCATGTGCAGATAAAAAAAAGTAATATCTGTAATTAAATATTTGAATTACAATACTTGTAAAAAATAACAGCACAATATATATATAATATTTAATATTTATAATTAATTTATATGTATAATGACTCAATATGCTTTCTCCTTCTTTGGAACATGTTTCGGAACGCTTTGTGTTTCCATCATCAGCCTTCCTAATTTTTTCCTAATTGGAACACAAAGCGTCCCGAAACATGTTCCAAAGAAGGAGAAAACATCTTGAGGTAAAGTCATTATAAATATTAAATATATTATATTCATCAAGAAATCCTCTATCAAAAAGTGTTTGTGTGTGTGTGTGTATGTGTGTGTGTGTGTGTGTGTGTGTGTTTGTGAATATATAATTATTTTATATATACTTTATATATATATTAATAAATAATTATTTCGATTATTATTGATTTACTTACAAACCTCTGTGATGCTGATTGTTTTTCAGTAAAACGTGCGTAACTTATTGAAACGACTAAAACACAAGACACTACTTGCAGAAGAAACTATATTGAACAATATCATAATATTATATATAAATATATATATTTTACAAGAATATATTTTACATTAATTTATATCTTATAACAATATTCCGACAGTTTTCTTTTTTACATACTGTCATTTTCATATTTACAGAATATAATAAATAATTAAGTAATTACTAAATTTAAATTACTTAATTATTAAAAGTATTGAGTTATTACTAAAACCAAATTACCTTTTTTCATTGTTTTATGGCAGATTGAAGCCAATAAATCCGAGAGCAAGTATCCACGAGAAGCTTAGGCGTCAGAAAA
This sequence comes from Magicicada septendecula, assembly GCA_034769895.1. NCBI lineage: Eukaryota > Metazoa > Arthropoda > Insecta > Hemiptera > Cicadidae > Magicicada > Magicicada septendecula. Next base: position 1,290,657,484 of record CM068367.1, read on the forward strand.
ATACGGTTTAAACGCTTCTCTCATCTTCCCACCTTTAACCTGACACAAGTGTGATATTTTATAGGCGGTATTGTGCAGAACATAATTACAAAAATTAAGGAATTATAATAATCATTCAGTTTGAATAATTGGATCACGAAAACTTAATTTTAAGTAGCCATTTCATTTTTGGTGTTACATGTAAAAATAAGAAGAAAAACTAGCTAATTTAAAGAAAACCCCGTTAAATATTTTAGACGTTCTATTTTTAAGTTTAACGTGAAGCCCTATAATTGTGAAATTAAAACGTTCCGTTGCCTAATCAAATACACTGTTTAATTACCGTTGGATTTGACATAGCCTGCGTATAGTAAACTGATAAAACGACTGGATAGGCTAAAAATTGTTTTGAAAGAATTGTTTTTAAAATACACTTAAGCTTCAACTTACCTAGTAATCAAAAAGCCATTCGCGACCCCACCTATTTAAACTTCAGTTAAAAGTGCGGTGTGCGTGTCTCCGCGTGTATGTTCAAGCTCTCACGTCCCTGAGTGCTTACTATGTGTACAATTATATATGCAGGTCCGCACACGCACATATACATATACGTACACAAATACCACTATATTAAATATGCTAAAAATGAATACACGTGTGACTGAGTGTTACAATTAAAAGCACTTTTAATGTAAAGTGTCGAACGACTTAAATCTCATGCATAAGTGAAGCCAACTAAAATTACGTTACTTATTTTTGCAGTTAAGTATACTAACAGCGTTAAAAAGTGTGATATCGTATGAAAAGTACCGGAGACCTCACACACACATGTAATAAATGCGACATTACTTATAGCAAGAATCGGCCTATACTTCAAATTTTAAATATTTTTACCAATTTCAACGGTCAGAAAAGGAACATCTTTTCTTAAAACCCTTGGTCACAAATACATAACATAATATATACATATATATACATACTTAGATAGCTTTATATAATTCAACATAGGCAATATACTGTAACAAGTTTTCTGTTTTTGCCGATGTGTGTTTCTAATCGCCAAAATACCTACAACTTGTTTACAGAAGTAAATTATTTCGTTGCTTCGTTATTACTTCGTTATTATTATGTACGTTTCGTTTAATAAAATCAAAATCGTTTGCAAGGATAAGTGTGTACATATGTACAAGATCATGTAATACATTTTATTATACTAATTACATGTTTAATCGTAATATATATTTATAAATAAACGTAACTATAATATTTTGGAAGTCTAAAATATTTTACGTTAAAATAGTGGCAAAGCGAAGGGGATTTAAAGCGGGTTAAAATCGGAGAGTTAAGTAAAACAATTAACTGTAAATTTTTTTTTGTGCAAGTATAAATGTAGTCACTTACGTTCGATTAAATGATTAGACTAATTAGTTTTGTGAGTAAGTAGTGTTTCGAGATTTCGAAATGCGTTGTGTAAACATTACCGGTTGTATAGCGATTAGAGAATGGTTCTCATTTTTATAGGCCTACAAGTTTTTGTGGTTATGACCTCTTACCAATTAGGAAAACGGTATCGGCCCAATTTATTCAGCCCGCAATGTATCCAACTCGGTTTACGATATTTATAGTGCAGTAATTTATTCCATAAAATTCTGTCTTAAAGAGTTTTTTATTACTTCCGTGTTCCATAAGGAAATGGAAGTATGGTGATGGCGAAAAAATCGTGTTCGAGGTAAGGGCTGATTCTGATTGTACTACCCTCAAAACACGAAGAAAAGTCATTTTCCGAAAAGTGCCTGTGTGTCTGTGTATAGAATTTTTTCTATGGCAAACGATATCTGCAGCAAATTCAAACAGAATTAAATATTTTCTATTCAAATCTTGTACAGATGTTATACGCGTTTTTACTTCCATGTTCCGTAAGCAAATGGAAGTATGGTGATCGCAAAAAAATCGTGTTCGAGATAAGGGCAAATTTTGATTGTACTACCCTCAAAACATGAAGAGAAGTCATTTATACTTCCATGTTCCATAAGGAAATGGAAGTATGGTCACGGCGAAAAAATCGTGTTCGAGATAACGGCAGATTCTGATTGTAACTACCATCAAAACATGAAAAAAAGTCATTTTTCGAAAAGTGTGTCTGTGTGTGTGTCTGTATGTCTGTGTGTAGAATATTTCTATGGCAAACGATAACAGCCGCAAATTCAAACAGAATCAAATTATTTTTTGCATACAGTCCTGAGTTTTAGAGGACTCAAGGCCGATTGATTTTTGTGAAGATCGGTTAAGGAATGACGTAGTTTACCTGCAACGTTTTACGATTTAACAAGAGTAAAGTCCTTAATTTTTATAAATAAAGTATCCTGAAAAGAAGGTCATAATAATCCACTGTAGAAAGGTAGATGAAATATCTATAAATGAAAAGGGTAGTTGAAGGGAAGAAGGGGTAATTGTTTTTATAAATTAAAATGGTAGTTGATGATGGAGGAGGTAAATTTTTATAAGTTTTATATGTGTACTACGTTATTGACAACAAAGAAGTAGTTTCTATGGAAACATTTCATTTCACTTTAACAAAATTCTATATTTTTCATTTTAATTTAAATCACGTATGAGTGAAAATATATCGTGCCTGGCAGCCAAGCATATCTCAATCATGTAATGTTTACTTTTCGAGAGTTTTATTATTGTGATTACCGCAATAAAAAGGCTGGCAGGACACACACACACACATACAAAATTCGTGTTATTTCTGGCCTCACTCATGTTTATTTTCTTATGTTTGCACGCTTTTTAAATGGAAAGTGCCGAAACCCACCAACACAACTCGTGCAAGCCGAAAAGGTGGACATCGATTTGCTTCCTGTGGATCGCTGGGCAGTGTTGTTGTATTAAAGCAATTAATACAATCTGTGTACTTATTTCTATAATGATATGAGAATTATAAACTAATAAGTGCATGTGTGTGTGTATGAAAATATATATATATATATTTTTCTCCTTTGTAAAATTGTTTGCCCTCCTTGAAATTATTTTGACCTCCCTGATGGCTAGTTATTTACTAGCCTGTGTGGAATATAGCGTTATGACATGGATTAGAATGGTGGGTGTTAAACAGGAGACACAAACGTATTAACGAAGAAATGTTTTGCTGAAAAATTTATAATTATACGGGTGAACAGAACAGTTGTTCAGGAAATCAGAAGACAAATGGAAAGAAAGAAATCAAGACTCGATTTTAAAAAAGAAAAATGACTAGTATAGTATTGACAGGAATGACTTTGATAACACTATAGACATCCCTCGGCCCCTCGCAGCGAGAGTCCAATCTCATTACAGGAATCAGATCGCAGCTACCTTTAGCTAGCTCTTCGTTCGACCTACAGACATGTTATCCAAAAGTACAGTCCTTCCTCACGAAGGATGAGGATAGTTTTAATCCACCTGACATGGTGGTACGATTTTAGCTGATACGTAATTTCTTCAGAACTCAAGCATCCGCTTATTTAATTAATATTTAAATGATTTTAAATATAAATTTTAGGACATGGAAGTCATGTATGGTTCTCCACTCCGATTTTCTGTAAAGTGTGTGTGTGTGTGTGTGTGTGTGTGTGTGTGTGTGTGTGTGTGTGTGTGTGTGTGTGTGTGTGTGTGTGTGTGTGTGTGTGTGTGTGTGTGTGTGTGTGTGTGTGTGTGATTTTTTTATGGCAAACAATAACTGCCGCAAAATCAAACAGAATCAAATACATTTTTGCATATGTGCCTGAGTTGTAGAGGTCTCAAGGCCTATTGATTTTGGTGAAGATCGGTGAAGGGGAAGGGGTAGATTACCTGCAACGTCTTACGTTTTAACAAGAGTAAAGTACTTAATTATTTTTATAAATAAAGTATCCTGAAAAGAAGGTCAGAATAATCCACCGTAGAAAGGTAGATGAAATATCTATAAATGAAAAGGATAGTTGAATGGGGGCGGGAAAATTTGTTGTATTGATGTTATAAATTTATTCGACCGAAAACTTAAAAAAATTTCAATAAAATATTAACAATTGATATTGTTTAGTAAGAAGAATGTTGATTGAAAATGTGTATTTAGTTGATTCGCCAGGATGCAGAAATGATGAAGAGAGTGGACTGTATACAATTTATTTATTTGAATTCAAAGGTACATTTGAAATATGAAGTTAGCAGTTGTTATGAATCACAGGTTGGCTAATAAGCATGATGTATGTACAACGTATCAAAATATTAAATTACATTAATAACGGGCCTAATGGGCCATAAGTAAAGTGTGTTGGCCTAAGGCCTACATTGAATGTCGCGACAAGAAAAATATGACAGTGAAAGGCGGGCGTGCCGACCGCCGCTTTCAAGCGTTTGAGACGTACTGTCCAGAGCTTCGACATGAATACTCAGATAGAACAAAAAGTAAGAAGCAGATTAGCCAACCTATAAAGTAAAATTATCGCGCTACTGCACAAAAATCGTTTCATGTATACAAAAATATCGTAACCACGGATACGTAAAAAAATAATTTTTTTTTCAGAAATTCACAGAATAATCCACCGTAGAAAGGTAGATGAAATATCTATAAATGAAAATTCTGGCAGTATTTGCTTTGTTCGCGTTGTTTAAATAAAAGATAATTTAATCTAATTAATTCTTTACTTTTTAAAATATTAACAACTATGTACAATTCGTATTTTTGATTGTCTTTCTCAACGTTGTTACCAAAAGCATGCTGATATATTTAGTTTCGTTCTGAGTGTACATATTAAAAATAATTTTATAATTAATTAGAACATGGAAGTCATGTAAGTCCTTCTCCATACCAATTTTTTCTATAAGTATTCAATAACTTTTGTACTTTTTTTTTAATTTGAAGCTTCATTATTATTTCAAAAACAAGTCTGAAATTAAAATCCGATATTCCGTACATACAAAAGTCAACAAAATGTGCGGCCGACCATGTATTTGCGCATTCCTTACCGTGAGTTTGAATGTTTGTATTTATGGATCTCTGGTTACCATTTTGTGAAACTACTTTTCACTTCTGTGGAATAATCGAGTAGACCACTTTAATTTCATTTGTTACAAATATTTACAGGCAAGAATTTACTAAGGCGAAGTGTTAACAAATTTGTAAACTCACTTAACATTTCAGCGTCTGCAGAAGATACAAGAAAATTTGTGCCAGTCTTTTTTTTTTGGTTTATTTTATGTAGAATCTTTATTGTAATATAAGATGACTTCCTTATTGTTTTATGACTTTGTTTAATTTTAGATATCTATTAAAATAACTCCTTAAATTCGTAGTGACTGTCAATCGATGAATTTTTTCCGTTGAAGGGTTAATGAATAATTTTAGCCTATATTTTCTCAAATAATTGTTCTGTTGTGTTTGACATTCCTTTTGTATTCGTACACAGGTCCTGATGACATAATCATTGTCGAATCTTCGACACAAATAACTTAAAATTTGTGTTATATTTTTTGACCGATCCTCACAAACCCTTCACCGGAAAATATTAAAATAACCTTTATGATTCCACATTTATCTTCTTGATTACGTCAAAATAAACAACAAATAATATGTTTTTCCTCATAATTTTTGTAGTGTTTTTCACAGAATTCCAAGATCCGTCTCAGAACCCGCCAGAACCGTCCCCAAAAGGAAATCCTAGCTGATCCTTTGGTTATAAACTTTTCAATTAAAAAGTCTTAAAATTTAAACTATTTAACAACGTAGGCCTGCAATTTGTTCAGTATCTTTTACATCTTATTTAGCGAGTCTCATAAGTCTATGCCGAATCTTGCATCCATGTCGCCCTGTCTCTCCTATCTTCATTTTCCAGTTGCGTTTTTTCAACGTCTCGTTTAATTCGCTTTAGTCAGTCTTCTGACGATCGTCCTCTTTATCTTGTTATCGACGATGGTTGTCAGTTTTTAGGACCATTGGTATTTTCCCATTTTTTAACGTGCCTGAACCTTTTCAGTCGCCTTGTATGTATTTCTTCCATAAATTTTCTCTCTACGTAGAATATAGTTTATTTCCCTGTTTCTGACACTTTCAAGTGTTTGACAGCTCCTCCAGAAAAAGTCCATTTCGACAACATGGAGTCTTTGTCTATCCTGCTATGTTGTTTTCCAAGTCTCTGCGCTGTGAAGAAGCGTATTTTGGATAAGTATCTTTTTAAGGCAATTTCCTCCGCCCCCCCCCAAAATAAACATGTTAGAAATGTTTAAAAGCAAATAGTTTACTTTGCGAGAAAATCTATTACCTGAGATGATAATACGTAGAAGAAGGTCATATTCAGTGTTTTTTACAAAATTACAAACTGACGGCGACACAGCACTTGGGAAAATTGATCTAAACTCAAGTAACGGACTACAAAAGAAGCCCCGTTCTTCGATTCGGTACCCACAGTTTGGTTGAAAGGTTTGTTCGTTATTTACAGAGTCCTTTACAAAATCCCCACACTTCACGACAATTGTGCCAGCTAACATGCAAAACTCCCATTTACTGTCCCCAACTCGCAGATTGCAAGAAAAGATTCTGCGTTTATATCAACGTCCCTAATATTTTCATACATACAATGCATCACACAACATAATATAATTCACAGTACTGCGAAAAAACATATATTAAGCATAGTATATCCGAAATAACATAGTCTGTTATCTGGAGTAAGGTTGTATATTTTAAACAAATTTAAACATGGTCTGTAATTTTACAAATACTTTATTTTAATTGAATAATGTCTATGAATTTATCTGAACTGTTTTGTTTTAAAATGTCTATTGTTACTTGTTGATGATATTCTTTTTACGGTCGCTTCGTACTACTTCTGCTGTCCTGTGGTCCGTTGAATCTGCACCCACGCCGCCAGCCGTTCTCAGCAACACTGACGATCCGTTGGACACTCCTCTCCCACGCACGCACGCCGACACACCGATAGTGATTATTTCTTTAACTCAGGGTTCAGAACTGGGCTGTACTTTATATTTATTTTAATCCGGTGTATTGAGCGTACACCTTCCCGCGTTTTGAGGTGTCCTCGCGTTAACACAGGCGTATACCGGTGGATAAACCTCCCCTAAACGGATATCTTGCCTCTCGCGATACTAGCACTGTTTTAATAATTATTTTATATTGTATTAAATTGAGTTCGTACACCAATATAAGGTATTAGCAAACAGGTAACTCGTCGCTAAGATTCCCTTAATAACCCCTACATATGAACGTCTTCTGCACGAAAAACTCGCACAGAGAGCACGTCTGTAATAGTCGAGCTGGTAGATGGAACTGCCAGAAACATCTCGGACGGAGACCCAATCTTAATGAAAATTGGAGCCGCCGATTGGTCGAAACCCTTGACACGTGATCGATGGGTAGAACTGATAGACAGAAGTCCTGAATAAATCGGTAAAAGTCTGCAGAAGCAGGTATAGATTTTATCTAGAAATTTTATTAGTTTTAGAAGATAAGGAATCTATAGAAAGATGATTTTTGCTAAAAAAAAATACCTATTTAATTAGTCTGTTTCGAGTCTTTGACACCAAGAAAATATAGCGCTAATTTAGATGCATGCGCTATCCAAGTCTCGATTCAATTCGTTAATTTTTACCAGAGTTATTCCAAAAATACCAATAACACGCGCACTCGCACACTAACTCCGCACATGACATGATAGTAAATAAAATTATGGGCATTTTGACATATAATAATTGTTTACCGAATTCTTAATTCAAAACTTGTCTCTACTTAACACAATTTAACAAAAATCAAATTCTAACATGTCTACAACGTCATAAAATGATATAGAAGCATGTAGTCCTGGCTACAGATTCCCTTACTGCAATGTTCTATTACAGTACACATAATTCATCACACTACAACGTCTGTTATAACTGCTAATACAGACATTTTCCGTATAGTTAAGAGGTGTAAATTATTGATTATTGTTTGTTTGTTAAATTTTCTTTATACAACTTTCCATTATAAAAGTACAACTTCAAAATTTTGTTATATATAAAGTACACTTGTTATCTTTACTGTTTTGTTTTGTTACGATAACTTAACAGTGTTAAGAAATCCAATTCTACAGTTAAAATGTAGGCTAACTATTTTTTAATATACATTGAATGGTAAACATTTTAAAAGCTAAATAAAGCAATTATTTCTAATTATAAGTATAATAGTACTGACTCGGAATTCGTACTATTATACTTATAATTAGTTACTCAACGGACACGTCATGGACAACAAAACCCAAACGGTTATTTCACTGGCCATTATGTTTGTTCTTAAATGTGTTTATATACATACTGTTACGACTGTCTACTTATCGTCGTATGGTACAGTGGGAAAACAAAATACAAGACACCAGTGAAGTCACTAATATCCAGCTTTAATTATCACAGTACTCACCAACATACCAATTTTATTAATTATTCTAAAGTTACGAAATTTTAGTTAACTAATTTCCATCTTCTATAGCACAACCTGTTAATTTCATATAGCCTGTTGTAAACTACTTTGGTTTACATAACAACATGATCTGATAATTTTTCTAATACATTAGAAAAAATGTAATTTTCTGGTGTTCCTGGTACATTAGAAAAATAATTTTTCTAATACATTTGATCCTAATAAATCATACTATAATATTTATAAAATAATACATATTTTATATATGGATTCTCCTCACGGTAGGTGAGCATTTGGGTTAAATTTTTTAACGAAGTGTAAAATTTTTGGCACGAAGTGTGGGGCTCCTCTCTCAAGTGGACTACCCACTAAAAACCCTCCTCCGGCGAACGAGCTACGAATTAGCGTCGGACCGTTTGTCACACTACTTCAGACTAGGCCATTTTCTCCGCCAAATGGTCTTACATGTACATTTATCTACTCTATAGGTGCTCTAAGTCTCTCTTCTTCACCCAGAAGATGTCCTCTACGTAATGTACCTCATGATTCCAGACGTCCTCCCTTCTTAGCATGGCTACGACGATGTTATCTGGATGTTATCCTTCCAATATCCGCAACCAGAGACGCTCGTCTTGTGGTCCACCTATCACAGTTGAAGAAGGTGTACTCCGCTCTGCTCTATACCCGAGCAGTACAGGAAGTCTGCAGACAAGGCTTTACCCATTTTATGGAGGTAGGATCGGAAGCATCCATAACCGCTCAGAAGCTGCATCATGTAGAAACCGACCTCCCCATGCTTCTCTCAATCCACTGCCTTACGTTTCTGATCACCATCGCGGCGCAGCGGCCTCTCGTCTCCTCGTCCCAAGTAAGCTGCCACCTTTCAAGGGTACGGAGCCTCCCTTGGTGTTTTGCCATTCCATGCTGACCTCATATTTCCTAAGGTCCACAGTTATTCGCTCCTTTCCAAGACGATCGATATGGATAACCCCAAAAATCACCAAACAGCTGGTTCAGAGACGGTCCGGTAAGCAGAGGCTACCCTCAGAGGTCTCCTCCTCTGCACCTGGGTAAACCTCTCTTTCGGTAAACCATCTTGCTGAGGGCATCCGCTCACATTTCTACGCCGTACAAGAAGACTGACTGGATCGCCGTTATCAGCAGGCGACGCTTCCAGGGTCTGGATCTACGCACATTACACATCAGTCTGCTGCGCGCCGTGACAGCTTTAGCAGCCTTGTACCGCCGTATGCCGTATCTGGTGGAAGAAACTCGTCTTCGTATTCATGAATACATAAATTTGATTAATTGATTAATTGCCCAGAGATATTTGGCCATAGGCTTCGTCTCAACGACCGTGTCTCCGACTCGAAGAGGCAAGATGGTTAGAATCATCTTCTTGGTCATGATTACAACCTCAATCTTGTTCAATGCCAACGACAGTCCGTAAGCGGCCAAACAAACTGCTGACGTACTATACTTTTCGTAAACATAGGAATAAGATTAAGAAAACATAACAAAGATTAAGAAAACGTTTTGAAGGGTGTCAAAAATTTGCGTAAGGTATTTACAGTTATTAATTTTCTTACGTTATTAAAGATACCGAGATCGTATTTTGAATAAAATTTCTCATAATTAAATGCCCCGCTAAGACTTTTACAATTTTCCAAAATTGTTTATTAAATTTTGGGCTTGTCTGTGCTGTAAAATTATAAAGTTTTTAAAGTAAGCAGTACATTCAGATTTAGGTTAAAATTTCCTTTAGTCTAATATCGGGTGTGGAGTTTTACAATTTTTCTCAAATATGTCATCCCTTTTATGATACCGTAAATTTTGAAACTTCAAACAATTAGCACTGTATTCAGATTTTTATTAAAAGTCTATTTAATTTAATACCCCATGAATTGTGATTTTATAGTCAATATGTCAATTTACATTCTTAATTTATTTAGCCTCCATAAGTAAATATTATTTCTAACACGTAAAATCCAGATCAGTTACGTTTATTGCCCTTAATATGGGGCAATCTGCAAACAACATACGTTCCTTATATTGTTATAGAACGAGGTATCCGCCTCTCTTATACTACTATATTTTAAGCCTTGATTTTATGTTGTTGCTGAAATTCGGTTATTTAATTTTTCTGGTTTATTTATAGTTAATTAGGTCGAAATCTTTTACATATATTACTATTATGTCGTACGTGTTAAATAAGCACCCGTGTTCAATGAGTTCGTATAGGATTCTGGACGTTCTCTCGTTGCTAAGACGAACCTATTTATGTGCCTTCTCACTGAAAATAGAAGTGATCGATTATACAGTTACTTACTTGTAGTGGTGCTCTAATAGCAAATCTGATTGGTATTGATGGTGAGAAAGTTTAAAATTATTTAAAACCACTTGTTACCGCCACCACTGTTGCCAACCATTGATGCTGTCCACCTAAGCTGTAACGTCTTAGTCTAACGAAATAATTAGTCAAAACTCTTGGATGGAATATAAATTATTTTTATTCTTCGAACTCATTTTTGAATTATGGGTAAATTACAATAAAATCATTTATCATTCCTTTAGTTCAAATTTACTGGTAGACTCTTTGAAAATTATTGTATCTCAGGGTTTGCCATTCAGACTTTGTAGTCTTCGCCACATCGGACGTTAATGTTTGTTTAATTGTTTTTTAAATAAATAATGTAGGTTCTTTGAGACTGCAAGATACAAACAAAACTAAAACAATGCACTACTATCATTATCTAGTAGTAGGAGAGTGATAACAAAATTAAAAAATTTTAACGGATAACATAAAAATTAAACATGTGACTTTTGTCGATATTTGAGGTTAAAGCTAGTTTCATTGGAACATTAATCAATCAACTTTAAATTATTAATACCTCTTTAACAATATTAAAATGTCCGTACAATCCGGTTATGAATTTGTTTTAGTGACAAGACTCATTATCTCGTACATCAAATTGGATAACACCCAAAATTACAGGTATTCGGATATTCCTTACTAATAGGGTTGAACATTATTAAATATTTTGGAACAATCTTAACGTTAAACACAATACATAATAATTAGTATATGATAGTTCAAAGTTTTTAAAGTTTATCATTAATTGGTTGATGCATCCTATCTCGGTATGTCCATCAAGTTAATTCTAAAAATAAAGTTTGTTTACGATTAATTCACTTTTTTTCTTTTAAATTCGCTTAATAGCTCTGGTTACCCTTAAAACTTGTTAATTGCACATATGATCAAATCTCTTCTCTTACTATTACTAATATTTTAATCTAATATTTTATTTTATTATTATTATTAATCAAATATTTTAATCTATTAATTACATAAAGTCATTTGTCTTTTGTTCTTAATTCCTTCAATAATAATTACTTGAATTAATAATTCAACTATGGTTCCAAGCTTCGTTTGATTTAAATTGATATAATATTGTTAATCAATTTCGCTAATATCGTCATTGAAATTTGATTACTATTCTATATATTTAGTAATTGTCACTTATACTTGCGTTCAATGTCGTTTCTGGTAGTATTACTATTAAAATTCTTTATTTAATTAAATCAGATTTAATAATCATTAATCATTTCACTGCCTATGCGCACGTACTCCGGATTAGAACACTGATATAAAAATACTTTCACTTTGTTTAAATTCGACCTAACCTCAACTTCTCTATTCGAGGTTAAGACGCTTTTGATCAGCTGTCGGCTATCAATTCTGCATTGTTGCTTGCGGTGACCTGCGTGGATCCCTCGTCAATGTCTCGAGATGAACTGATGATCTTACCTGTGTCAAAATCTGGTACCTAATAATTAACAATGACCTCTGATTGGTCAGTTTTTTCAATTTCCATGTACTTTCGGTATTATTCGGCAAAATAGACGCGTTCTTGGCGTCATCTCGCTGGGTTTGAAATTATCGAAATTCGGTTCCCAATTCCGCCCACGGGATTGTACATAATTAATTCCTTATAATTTAATTTGTTACTTTAATCATCTTTTCATTACTCCCATTGCTTTTGTCTTTTTAATACGAGTATTTCGGTTATCCACACCATATAACTTTGATAATGATTAACAATATAAACTTATTACTATTTTTTACTATCTATTTACATATCTTATTTTCCATTTTATCGTATTTATTATGTTCAATTTTGATAAACTTTTATCATTACTATTTCCTTATTAATTCTTATCCCTTCTCTTTAACGTTTAAGGTGGTAATTTGTTAAAAATCGTCTATGGTACTTTAGGCCTACCTAAATACTTTTTACAATGTCTTTTCCTTTCTTATAATAATAATTCTTACATCTAATGTATTATTATTATTCACTTTTGTTCTCTGTGATATCTTATAATTATTGCACAGTAGTATTTTATCTAATTACTTAATTATTATTCATAATAATTCTATTTCTTTTGGCTAGACACCTGGTCTATTACATTGCTAATTGCTTTTATTCATTTTATGTCAGTATTGGTTTCTAAACCATATTTTCTGTGGCCTATTTATACTGAACTAATCATCACAACTTCTGATTACCTCAGTATTAGCTAGTATTTTTTTATTTTAATTTATTTACCCTTTCCCTCAGTCTATCATTCAGTATCCTTGAGATTAACATTTTTTTCTTATTTTACATTACATTTTCATTTTTTGATTACTTATAGTTACCATAATATTTATTATAGTAATGATAAGGTTTGGCAGTGTTTTGGTCTGCTCTGGTATTCTGACATTTGTTGGTAAATACCTAATACTTCCTGCATCTAGTTTCACATATAAGCTATATTTAATTTACATCATTAGTATTAAATACATGGCAATACTTATTGATTTGCCTTACATTAGTGGTATTACATTTCCATTATCATAATGACATTATTCCTTTTTCTTTTATTCTCATTTTATATGTTATTTATATTGTTCAAGGTGCCAACACTATGCTGTACCTCTTGAGCATGTTATTTTACACTTCTCATGTACACAAGTCCTGCTATATATAATTATTTTTGTTAATGGAATGCTCCTTATAGTCTCTAGTTTGCTTATATTATAATACACTCTAGTTTAAGAGAATTCCTATTATTGTTTTTGGCAATTCTAATTGAAACTTGCTGGTTAGTTTAGGTTATGTGTCCCCACCTGTATTCATAACAATGGTTGGACCTTAGATTTTGTTTTTACATATTGCACTGAATTCTTTACATGCATTAATGCAAGTTTTATTATTTACGGCTATATGTTTCTTTTTTGTGACTATCTCAGCATTATTGTTGACTAATAGTTTTCTCTTATGATGTTATATCTACCTTACATATTGAACTAGTCTTTTGAACATCATTTAGTTGTTATCTTTATACATTCTTAATTTATCATTTACAATTCTTATATTCACTCTCCCCTTTATTTTTTCTACCATCATTGTTTTATCTTTGAGTTCTGGTTATTTTGTCAAGTCATTGAAGTTAGTTTATTAATAGTTTGATGTCAGTGTCAAGTCATAGCATAGGGTTTTGATTCAGCTTTTAAATCACTTCTGTTTTCTCCATCATTATCAATAATTTATATTCTCATTATTTATTTTGTTCTTGTCATTATTTATGTCTTCTCGTAGTTGAATTCATTTTATTTCCCCTAGTCGCACTGATTCTATCATCATCCTTAATAAATCTCTTGTTATGGATGTTGCTGTCTTTTTCTCACTGTCTGATCTATTGGGTATTTGGGTCAACGTTGTCTTGTCTTTAGTCGTGTGTCTTCATTTCTTCTGTAATACTTTATTTGTTGATAATTATTTCTTTAATTCCTCTAAATTAATCACTATTCGTCCTAGGTGCTTCTTTAATGTTCCCATTTTGTTGTTTATTTTGTTTTGGATTGTTTATAATCAGTTTGTTTTATTTTGGTATTGGGTTGATTACAATTTGATTGGGAAACATTTGCGACCGCTTGTTCCAACCAATAATTTAACGCAGGAAGAAAGCTTTTACACAATGTGTTAAACTTTGACCTTAAACAAAAACTTACCAAAATAAACCAAAATTTGTTGATATTTCTGTCTCACTGTGTACACAAATATTCCCCTTACACAACTATTAATTTTACAATCAATGATTAATAACATTACATCAATTTTTACGAAATTAATTACGTGCAGAACAGTGTCGATATTTTTGAACCATCCTTTTTACTAATAAGCTATGTCATTTATTATAATTAAAAATAGACGAGGAAAATAGCGGTAAAAGGGAATTGAATTAAAGCAAGTTGAATTAAAAAATATTATTTTTTTAGTAATTGAAAGAAGGTGATTTTGAGCGGAAAATTTGTTTCACGCGGAATCAGAAACAGAGAACTGACAATGCTAAACACGATTGCCGAAGACTAATGGCAAGTTGTTTATTTATATATGTGAATTCGTAAAATAAACAAACAAGTATCGTACAAATCCATTTAAAACCTGTCAAATGACGACCAGCTAACTACAAATATTATGCACAAAATAAACACTTGTTTTAATCGTAAACCTCTTATTCACTTGCTAATTACGAGGGTCGATCAAATATAAACGAGGCGTTTTGAGCAATGTTTTATTGAATTAATATATGTAAAAGTAAATACAATATTATTTTTCTACATAGCTTCCTTTATTTTCTACATGTGTTTTCCATCGTACTGGCAGTTTTCTACTGCATTCTCCATCAAAATCTGTTGGACGTGTTCGTACCCAAATGCGAACGAAGTCTTGTACTCTTTGTCACCGGAAATCTTTTCTCGCCTAAGTCTTTTTGACGGGGTCCAAATCAATGTGATAAACCTGGACTATATATCTGGATTCACTGGATGATCCAAAGCTCTCCAGTAAAGTTCTTTTGATTTTGCTTGTGCAGCAGCAAGCAGTGTGGATTCGTCCATGTTGTGACATAAACTACCGTATTGTCAAAGTTTTAGGTTAAAAGCACCGAATAATTACATGTTTTGAGTTAAATAAAAAACTCTTGGAAGTTAAACAAATGGCTATGGACAGGTCTCGTCTGTCAATATGGGGAAGACTCAGGAATTAGTATTAATTACCCAAACATCTACAAATAAAGCACCATTCACTACACAGCCCAGGAATAGACTGAGCTTTCCTTTGAACACATTCCATGGTTCATCAACTCCAATCCCTCCTTGGCAGCTAATCGATGACCCGTCGCCTAGGAAAACTTTTCGTCATCACGTATGTGGCGTCGATGGTTACGTAAGCGATCCCTGTGTGGAACTATTTGGCTAAGACACGTAAGCGAAACCCTCAGTCTCTCTTGAACCGAGGACTGATCTGGGCTTCTAAAGCCCACTACCTAACCTCGAAACAGACCATCCGAGAATCCCTATGTGTCCGTTTTATACGTGACTATACGGACACTTTCTAGAACGTTTTACCTTTGCTGTGCCCACTTCCATGGCAATCCCCTCATTAACGACATCGTTCAACACTTATCCGTGCCAAGTGAATGTTGAGCCCGTTCTGTTCGAACCTTTACGCTGAATCAGGTAGCAGGCCACATATAGGAACCCCCTCAGAATTCGTAGTCCCCGCGGCAGGAGCTCTATTAGAATCTCGGAAAACGGCGCCACGTGGGCGACGGCCATTGCCCTTCGACTGCACAACCCTCACA
This sequence comes from Magicicada septendecula, assembly GCA_034769895.1. NCBI lineage: Eukaryota > Metazoa > Arthropoda > Insecta > Hemiptera > Cicadidae > Magicicada > Magicicada septendecula. The sequence goes on from CM068367.1 coordinate 1,290,673,580, forward strand.
GTCCGTCAGTGGTTCATCGAGCTTTGGGGTCAAGTTCTGATCACTGGCGAGGCGAGGATATGGTCATTACCTCTGGGTAGAGTGAAAGGCTATGAGGAAAACCAGAATAAAGTTTATCTAGGTGCAATGTTGCTACCAAAGTTTTGTTTAGAGCAGGGTTCAAAACTGTTCAAAACGTTTCAGGGTAATGTTTCTTACGATTCCTATATAGTCTCAGTGGTAGTACAATGTAAAGCAGTCGATGTAATCTTAAGACTACTTAAATCACTACTTTAAAAATGCGTTGTACATTCCCCGTTTATCGGAGACGTGACAATTCATGTCCTCACGAAGATTACATAAGTGTAATACATTACATTATTAACGAAATTGGTGTTAACAGAATGAACTGGCAATCCAATAGTACAGACTTTAATACCACTAAGCATGTTTGAAATATGCTTAACAACAACGTGTTTGTCAAACGTAGCCGGCTAATCTTCCTCAGAATTTAGAAGTAGTGTGGCTAAAAAATGATTTTTACGGCATTCGTCTCGAAGAGATTCATACTATTACCAGGAATATGTTTAAAAGAATGGATTAGTATTTAGGACCGAACGCGGTTGTCTTAAACGAGATCTAACCATCAAGTTAGTCTACAATTCCTGCATAATTTTTTTTGTACGTTTTTATTATAAACGACTAAAACTTTGTTTGACAGATTATCTTGTTTTTACTGTTATTGTTATTGTTATAAGAGGTGTGGCAATTTTACTCTGGTATTTATATATTTATGGTCTGAATATGCCATTATTCACTGGTACTTGGTACCATAGCAAATGCTTATGAGTGACGCTTATTGTAATACATAGCTTATAACCTGCAAATAATGATTATGGATGGTTACAAATTGAGACAATGTAATAACAATTACATATACAACAATAATAATTGTTAACATTTACATTTATAACAATTACATTGGTAATAACAATGTTTCCGTTTTATGTTTCTGTAGGTAAAGTAGACGAAAAAGCGACCCAGCTGCACGCTATAGCTTCGCTCAAAGTGCTGCTGGACGCAACCAAACCTCACAACGGCGCGGCGAGTACATCGGCAGCCAATCACGTGCGAGAAACGCTGGAGACCCAGCTAGCGCAGTCAGAACCCAACGGCGTCGCCCTTACTGCACAAATAGACACATGTTTGGTGAGTACATACTACTCCTTGCGAGTGTCTTAGGTGTTTTTCTCATGACGAGTCACGTCTAAGAAAACTGCGGCAACGCACAGTTCACGCGTCGCTTACAATTCTGTTAGACCAGCTGAAAATAAAATTGACCAGCTAAAACACAAACACAGTGAAACATGCGCGTGTTTACGCGCGCACACACACACACACACACACACACACACACACACACACACACACACACACACACAATGAGCTAAGGAGCAGGCCAATTATGGCTCGATAGGCACCGCGTCTATATAATACGATAGTAGACCCGGGGCGGGTTTAAATGCCTGAGGTGTGATGGGTTTTTAGTGGATGAGAGTCCCACACACCAGGGTACAAAGACTTCTCCAAGGGTAGACGGACCATAATGCATTTTCCCCCTCAGTAAAAGATGATCACTTTTATCACTCGTATGTTTATGAAAAGTATGAAATGGCATTTTACACGTGCCCATAAATGTCTATAAATACACACACACACACACACGCACGAATATATATATATATATATATTTCATCTTATAAAGTAACTCTTGTTATTTTAGTTTCAGTTTTTGTCAGTATTTATAAAAACCTGACGTACTCACAAAACAATCTGTATCATCAGAGGTTTTAAGTGAAAGCTCTGTGTGTGTGTGTGTGTGTGTGTGTGTGTGTGTGTGTGTGTGTGTGTGTGTGTGTGTGTGTGTGTGTGTGTGTGTGTGTGTGTGTGTGTGTGTGTGTGTGTGTGTGTGTGTGTGTGTGTGTGTGTGTGTGTGTGTGTGTGTGTGTGTGTGTGTGTGTGTGTGTGTGTGTGTGTGTTTATAAGCAACTGACGAGTTTCTTGCAGTATTATTGATTAAGTATTGTCAAATTATATCACATCTCAAGTTGTTAATATTATTAGATAATTATCGTGACGTACGTTTCATTGATAGAATCAGTATCTTCAGAGATTATGAATGATTTAAAAATAATCAAAATGATTCGACATCAATATAAAATTAACGATTAACAGAAGATACTGATTTTACAGTGAAACATACGTCAGGATAATTATCTAATAATATCAACAACTAGCAGCAGTAATATAATTTGATAATATTATATATATATATATATGAAGTATTTAATTTAGGTTAATTTTAATATCTAATGTTCATTATCATCAGAATTAATACTTTTTTGTAATGTAAATATTAACAGTTTACTAAATTTACAATATAAAAATAATACATATTAATTCTGACAATGTTAAACAATGCGGTTTAACTAAATCCACATTAGGTATTAAAATAAAATAAATTCACTACTGAAGACAATACAAAACAATACTAACCCGTACGACTAGTTCTTGAAACGTAACTGGATGTCTCGACTTTCGGATCGTGCCGTCCTTGGCACAGCTGTCAGTTGTAGTGAAATTATGTTTAAGTAATCTGTGACCGAGGCCCATATGCTAATCCAGTTGCGTTCCATACGAGTTTAACATGCTAAAAACATTTGCAGAGAAGTTAACATTCTTACAGTGTAGAGAATCGCTTTGGCAAAATTCGAAGCAAGAAAGAAAGATTACATTCATTACATGCATGAACGCATATACTGTTTATAAAATTTTCTATAAAACAACATACGCACATATATAATTTAATTTTAGTCACAACCGAAAGCGTGCGTGTGGACGCGAGCGCGTAGGCCGTTACGAATTTGTGAAAATGTTCTTGTATTAGTGTGTGGCTTCTACGTTTTGTGGGTGTACGCATTAGATTTTCAATAAATAATTAGTTTGTTTACGTTAAGCTGGAGCCTCCACGTCTTACCGTACAAAATGTACTGAAACAAAAATATACAACTGACCAAAACTCGTTCCTCTAATTCAGTAGTTGAAACAGACCTCGGTCTACCATAATCCTGAGTCGATGGCTGGAATGTACCAATCTTACACAATCGCTGATTGATTTTCACAAACATTTTACTGGAAGGCTGGCTACGATCGGGATAAGCTTCACGATAAAAGCGGGCTGCTTTTGTAGCAGATCCATTGGCTTTCCCGTAGATGAAATGCATGTCAGCCATTTCATGATTACTATACAAATTTACCATATCTAATGACAATTATGAAAATAACGCACAATAGACAAAAAACAAATAATAATAAAAACAAAACAACAGTATTGCGAAAAAATTATCAAAATAACGCACAATTCAATACTCTGTTCAAAACACTAAAATCAAATGCAGTTTCAATTTTACAGATTTGCTTATTAATTTATAAAACAGCTGATTGAAGTATTGTTGACTTATATTCAGTTGGCCTAGTGTTTTTGAATAATACCTGGACGAGTTAACATCACTGATTTCATGGTATTGAGCATTGAGAGACTCACACTGACATTTTCCATCATAACTCGGTTGTTTGAGATCGCATTGTAACAAGTAAGGTATCATTTTGTTCATGAAATAATGCTTAAGTTTTTATTTAATGTAACATTATTCCATAAAACTAATAGTTTGTGAGATATGAATGATATAAAAATTAAAACAGCCGCCGTTTTGAAATTTGTGAGTGTAAAATTTTCAAAAAATACCATTTTGTAGATTATATTACTGGAGTAACACGTACCAGATTTCATTAGAATAGCTCACTCGATTCTTGAGGAATAAAATTTTCCTTAAAAAATTCAAAATGGCTGACAGATGGAAAACTATACGTTTTTGGACGTATGTTTACAGGAGCTTTTTTTCTTGTAATTGTGTAAGGAACACGTTAGTAAATATTGGACGACCATTTGTGAACACCCTGTATATTATCACCGGACGAATTGACATAATCGCTCTTGTATCACAGTTAATCTGATTGAGTTTCTGTATCGCCGAGTTTCACTTAATCGAAACGTTTCTGGTTACATGAAATCTGTGTAATAAGGTTTTCACCCACATATATATAAACATATATTCTCTTTCAAATCAGTATGCATTACGGGGATGTGTTAGGCCTATTAATTACCGTGGCGTAACAACTAGAGCGGACAGAGACAACGTTATTGTGTATAAAAATACGTCATCCGACCGGAACCGCACGGGTTTTAAAACCCGTATTGTCGTTTAAATTTACAATCATGTGCGAGAAATAAAAAAATATCTCCGTAGTTAAAAAAGTATTAGTTGTTTAAAGTATTCCAATTTATATTTATATTCTCGACTGTATATTAGGCTGTATGTTGTACATATATGTTACTGTAAAAGTGCGAAGTAAGGTAAATCTTAAGAATTACCGGTATATCCTAATATTTACCGTTTTATGATGGTAAATGTCGGAAGATCCTTTTAAAATGTTTGCATTTCAGACTTTTACCAACAGTTACTGGTAAGTGTCAAGATTTACCTCTGCATTGTGGTGAAAGCGTAATATTTTTAATTTTTAAAAAATTTATATTTAATAATTAAAAAAAAAAATCCATAAAAACGCATGGAGAAAGGGGACAAAAATAACGCATTACACTACTGCTTGTTTCTGAAATAATTTTTATTTAGCGATGTCAATGAATTGTAAAACTACTGAAAACCCTATAGTCAAAAATATAAAAATTGATATTAACGAAGTTTACTTAACAAAACATTTAAAACAATTTTAACAATATTGTAAAAAAAGGAACATTTAAAAACTTTTTAACCATTTTGTGAGAATGTAATCTTACCGACGAAAACAAATACGAGTCCTTTTTACTCTTTTTTAGTCCAATAATTAATTTATACAAATAAATGAAAAATTAATACAGAAATAAAAGTAAAATAAAGTATAAAAAAATGAAAAATTACTTGTTGCAGCAGGGTTGACTGTAATGACATTCAGATTTGCTCAACAAAGAGGAAGCTTTGCACAAACACTTCTTTATAGTACACTTTTCTAAACAATTACACTTTTTGAAGCTTTGTCCTTCAACTAAAGAACACTTTTCGAACAGTACTAACCTCTCCGTTTCCTACTTCTGCAACGCTAATAAAATTTTCTGTGCACCCGTGACCTGGTTTTTTTTTGTGTATAAAGATGTACGTTTGCCTATTTTGGCACCAAGTTAATAAGATTCATCATTTTCAATATTCAGTACGACAGCTATGACTGATTTTGAGTCCATTTTTGCCCGGTCTACATTTTTCACTTTGACTCTCACATTCTGTCCAACTAAAGGTTTAGCTACTTTTTTACAAGAGGCAACTGTCATTTTTTCTGCTTGTTTTGAAGTCCTTCGGCAAGTTTTTCGAAAGCGCTTGACTGTATCGATCCTGCTTGTTGTAGCGATTACATCATTCGGGGCAGGTTGTTCAACTATTTCAGGTTCATCTGTTATTGAAGATTCAGATTGTATTACTATTCCACTTGAACTATCTTGCCGAAAACTTTCTACGACGTTCATTGTTTTGGTATTTCTTTCGCCATCTTCTGGATTACTACCACAGTCGTTTGTAGTATTTAATAGTTCTTCAAAGTCTTCTTCGGTGTTCGTATTGTGCATTCAACTACGTGGTGTAACTGAACTTGCGATACCCATTTTCATTGGAACACCACGATGGAGAAGAAGACGAAGAACAAGAAGAAGTAAACATATCTTTGTTTTATTCCTCTGTAACAAATTTATTACAAGCAGCCAACGGTTTTTATCTGCATGTCAGGGCACCTGTAACATACTGACGATTACACCGTACATAGACCGAGAGTACGGTGGAGCAGCGTAAAACACAGAAAACTGAAAGAAGCATGGAAAAACATTTTATGAAGATGGGAAATGACGTCTTATTACGGGGAATACTGAACTTACGGATGTTTTATTTTAATATTGTTTACTCTAACCGAATACCAAACTAGTTTATATAAAATAAGCAGTATAAATAATATTGTTGCGATTACAAAATTACAATAAATTTTACAAGGCACGAGAGTTTATAGGAACTGTAAATTAGAGGCTTCTGAACGTAGGAGGACAGTGGGCTTAATTATTAAAATTGTTGCGCCTCTCATAACCGCGTACGCTCAACCCCAAAATGGAAACACCATTGATCAGATAAAATGTAATATACAGCCTAACGCTCACATCTCTCTGACGTGTTTAGAGAGGACTCAACTCTGATAAGGAAACACATAACGAGTTAGTTTGTGCACTACAAAAAGCTCTAGGACTAAAATGTGTCGCTTTCATATTAGTCTACATGTTTCATTTTTTGTATCTGTTTTTTTTTACTAGATGTTAAACAGAAAGCACAGTAAACTTTTTAATTAAAAAAAATACATTAAAATGAAAACATATGGTAATTTTGTATTATAATATTACTAAATTCAGACGACATCAATATTAGAGAAAATCTAGACTGACTTTCATTTCGCTGTTCGGACTTATAATAAACTCACAAAATTCACATAATATGATTTCCATAGAATATAACGTAAATTATAACAATTTGGTATCGATATAAATATATAAATTATGCATTTTATAGTTTTGTTTTCTGTATAATGCAGCCAAGGTAATAACAACAGGAATAGCATCACCTTACATTCCATTTGATATCAACAAGAAATAAATATTTCAAAGGGTCAGTCATAGAGATGTTATAACAGAGAAATGTAAAGAATAATTACAGAGAAATTACAAAAGAAACTACAGTTATTATCCGCCCTGTGATGCCCATTCCTAGGCATCAATTATGTCGCTTTCATACAAGAGGGATTCCCCCCTGTTTTTCTCTTTTCCCAGATAAAGTCGTCTAAAGTGAAAACATCGATCCTAGAAAAATCGTATTCTAGGATAATTTTTGGGTTAATTACAAACTTATCTTATTCCTTTCATACGATAGTTTTGTTTTACGATAGACAGCAACTTTGGCGTTATCCTTAATTTCCAATTCCTCTTAATTCTACTTCTCTTGTCCAGAACCAAGATTAACTTCATGTTTACTTCTTCTCATTATCATCATCGGCATCATCATTATCCTTAACATATAGAGAAAATTTAAATAGAGAAAGCTATGTGTTAACTGGAAGTTACAGATGTTTGTGCTAGGAATTTCTGAATTCTTGTGTTAGTTATAATAGAAAGAGAACAAAGTAATAATAATAATAATAATAATTATTATAATAATAATAAATTTTATTACAGAATACTACAAAGCACAAACGTAAGTGAAGAAATTGAAAAATGCACTTAGAATAATACAAAAATGTGTTCTGCTTCTTCTTCGTCGTTATCTTCTTGTCCTCAAGAATTAAGAACAAATAGACTTTAGTGCAGAGTCTGTTAAATATTCATTACATTAAACATTAAACATAAATCATTCCACCTATAAAAATTAAAATACGTGCTTGTTCATATATAATATTGTAAATTTGGCATGATCAGCTGTCGTATCTATGACAGTGAACGATCGAACCTGTGGTTGCAGAACACATGCGGTCTTACAACATGTTGTGGCAATAATCGCTATAGAACAGATCAATTGTTTCGTGATTTTGAGGCAGAAACCATAACGTTTGTCTACAGAACGCAAATAACGTAAATTTTTAAACGTACATTACATTTATAATAATGTCTATTCTAGCCACCACCCCTAGAATAAAATAACATCAATAAACAAGAAACGTAGTTTTAAATAAAAACTGTAAGCGATAAAACTACTGCCTGATACTTGCATTATTATGACAAAATCGTGCCTTGTCATCATGGAGCCAATTATGTATAATCTAATATCCATCATAAAACTTAACATTTACTTTGAGTCTTGTGCGATTATAACAAACAAATTAATATACATAGCCCAGTGCCCATCGGCAAATTTATATTAAATATCGGTATGGAGAACCATATATGATTTTCCTGTTCTAAGACTTATATTTAAAATCATTTTCGAAACGAAATATTTCCATAGAAACTACTTCTTTCTACTTCTTTCTTTAGCCTTAACCACAGTACTGCAATCACAAACTTATACGTCCTCACGTTAGCGCACTAGAATTTCACTGACGATGGCAGTCGATGGCACTGCCGAAACGTCTGATTTTGCAGAAAACATTGCACCACGGCCAAAGAGCCTGGGAAGGAATTTTAACAACAAATTACTTCTTTTTTGCCGATAACATTGTATACACATAAAAAAATTATCCACCTTCAACTATCATTTTCATTTATAGAAAATAAATCCCTCTTCCCTCTTCAACTACCCTTTTTATTTATAGATACATCTACCTTCTACATCGGATTATTATTATCTTCTTTTCAGGATACTTTATTTATCAAAATTAAGTACTTTACTCTTGTTAAAACATAAAATGTTGCTGGTAAACTGCCCCTTCCCCTCAACCGATCTTCACCAAAATCAATAGACTTTGAGTTCTGTACAACTCGGGCACATATTCAAAAACTTATTTGATTCTGTTTGAATTTACGGCAGTTATCGTTCGCCATAGAAAAATTCTACACTAGACACACAGACACAGACAGACACTTTTCAAAAAATGACTTTTTTTCATGTTTTGATGGTAGTACAATCAGAATCTGCCTTTATTTCGAACACGATTTTTTTCGCCATGGCCATACTTCCATTTCCTTATGGAACATGGAAGTAAAAATGACTTTTCTTCATGTTTTGAGGGTAATACAATCAGAATCAGCCCGTATCTTGAACACGATTTTTTTTTCGCGATCACAATACTTCCATTTCCTTACGGAACATGGAAGTAAAAACATAATCCAACGTACTTGAACATTTGCATAGAAGTAGTATTTTAGCTATAGAATAAACTTAAAAAAGCTTTCAAAGATATGACATCGGGTACCCATATCGTCATCATCATCACCATCATCTTCAGCAAGAATTAAGCCAAAAAGATTTTGTTCCGGTCCCAAGTGGACAGACTAGAACCGGTTACTCCAACCCAACACCTCTCAGGCCTATCGGCTTCCAGATCAATAGTTGTCTGCAGGTACGGCAGTCATCCATTCGGCTAAAATGTTCCAATCATTTTACCCTATATTGGGCAATCCTGTCAAGTATACTCATAATATTCATTTTCTGCCGAACATCGGCATTTCTTTTGTATTCTTTAAGAGTATATCCTGCCACGTGCCTGAGAAATCTGCCGGCCGCTTGAATACCACTGGCCCGGGATTTCGTTAAAGCCCAATTCTTAGACCCATAGCGAAGTGTGGGAAGGGCCATTACCTTGTAGAACTTCAGCCGTCTTTCTTTACTCGTTAATTTTAGAGTTCCCTGATTTTAGAGTTGTCATACATATATGATTGAACTTGTGGAGCTTCTTCACCAAATCATTGTTTGCAATGTAATACAAATAGCCTATTCAAAATTCAAATATATTCAAAATTACTGCTCCAGAAAAGTACCATCTACATATGGAGCTGCTCGTATGGGGTCAGCTTCATGAAAAGCTATCACCTTGGTCTTTAATATGGAGTTCTGTAATCATTGTACATTCGATTCAATGAGTGTATACAGCCATCTGCAACCCGCTTTCCGAGTTCGACAGCATGCCTGGTCATTAGCAGATAAAAACATGTCAACTGCGGAATTACCAATCATAAAATTAAACTACAAATTTTATTAGTGGTTAAATAATTTATGCTACACTCACTTGTCGCACACACCACTAGTCACTGTGACACCGATTAGCGCTTTCGAACGTACCCGTTCATCATCAGATCGTGGCAGTTACGATCCGATGATGAACGGGGACGTTCGAAAGAGCTAATCGGTGTCACAATGACTAGTGGTGTGTGCGACAAGTGAGTGTAGCAATCATAAAATGTTCTCGAAGGTTCATGTGTCATCTGTCAATTGTGTATGATATCGTCTATACATAAATTAAAAAGAGAAGGCCATAGTAGACACTCTTAATGTGCTTCGTCTTCCTGATTCAATTAACATTTTGTTCACTACATAAAGACTTTGTACAGCTCTAATGAGTTGTTCCGGGATTCCTTTCTTTGCCATTATTGCCCACACCCTGCCCTTATTCACTCTATCGTACAACTTTCCAAAGTCGATGAAAGCTGTGTACGTGAACAATTGATATTCCCTGTGCTTTTCAGTAGCTTGAGCCATTGTGAAGATGCGATCTAAACATGACCTGCCCTCTCTAAAACTATAGTCTATGACAGAATAGTCGCCGTTATTGCAGTCTATAATAAAGATCAAAATTAACGTTTTACTTAAAATATCTCGAAATCCAATGAACTTTTTTAAACAGCTTTAGCCATGTTGAAGAGAACAGAATTTAATAAAAAAATAGTCATCACTTTTTATGTAAGTGCTGTTCTTACAACAGAAATTAAGGTAAAATGGAACACGAATTTTTAAAAGCACTTTTTTTAATAAAATCTCTCGGAACAGTATTGTTTCTTAATTAGAACGGCTTTTTAATACGATCACAAAACTCCTGTGTGACACCTTAAAAGATTTTTTGAATACGAAAGCGAATTAATGACTAAACAAAAATACAAAAGTATTTACTTACTTGTTAAATCAAGTGTCAAATAAATACCAAAGAGCAAATATACATCTTTATTTAACTGTTAAAATTTCAAGCAGTAATGTTACTGAAAGTATACTTGAATTTTTGTCGTTTCTGTTTATTAAAAGTCAACAGTTCATGCTTGTAGAGTGACATTTTCGTCTAAACAGTTTCCTTTGAACATGTTTATTTAAATAGTTTTATGTTGATGTTTGCTTCAAACGTTTAAAATAGTTTTCAGAACATTACTACGCTCCCTAGACACCATGTCGTATACAAAGGGGTTTCTCGGGTGATAGTGTTGTTGTGTAAAAAAAAAGAAACACTAAATCACATTGTCAAGAAATAATTTTCCTTCCGACTTACGCAATCTAAAATCCAATTTATAACCTTTTCCGGTTGTTTTAAATTTCGGTTTGCACATGTTATTTGCGCTACACTATACTGTAAATGATGTTAATCTATGTTTACAGTGTATACAATTTTTACTAAAAAAAACTAACATTACACACACACAAAGATGTGCAAAAACACATAGCTATGAAACACCACTTTTAACTTTAAAACTTAAATAATAGTTGTTTTACTTAATTTACGTAGTATATATGTGTATAATAAATAACAATTTTCTAACAAGAATACATTTTTTGTATTTTTTGAATATGTACACTGTTTCGGTAGTATTAACTAGATCATTTGCATGATGATGATATAGTTTATTACTATTGAAACAGTGTAATATATTTAAAAAATACAAAACATTTATTCTTGTAAGAATAGTTTTATATATTAATAATAATAATAAAAAATATATACAAGAATAATTGAGCAAATGTGAATGTAATATGTGGATAAATACAGCAAACGACATTATACTATTAATGAACAACGGGAAATACGACTAGGCAATAGTATCTGTAAAGATCAGACAGTACTAAATTCGGACAGCGGTTTACTCCCACAATTATCGACGTAGGACTAATTGGTTACCAGGTAATTACTCCGTGGTTTTCAAAAACCACAAAAACAACTGACTTAGTCGATATCCGCTACGATGCTTTTATAAATTTGAATTTGGATTATATAAATTTATAAAATTTGTATTTTTTTATAAACATTCTTTTTTTAATGTAGTTTTGGTAGTTCCTTCTAAAAAACAAACTACAAGCAACAATCACACAACTCTTGTGGTTCACCTAGTTTTACGCAATTAATACTAAATTGCCTTGCCAAGATGAACAATAAAACTTCAAATTACAACCGTGCTGTAAAATAATGATCGTAAAAATAAGTTAAATACTGGAAACGACGATCTATCTTTGCAAAATCAACACCAAAATACACCTGTTTACCAAAAATATAGCTGATAAATGTTTTATAGGGAAAAACGTCTCACTAGTCAGATATATCACTAAACTATTGTAAACATATTCTATTATAAATCAGTCATACTTTATATATTATTTAGCCGTTAGAAAAGAGCTTTTAAACTAACAGGCAAAATTGGCGAAATCTAACTCACTGGCTACTTGGTAGGTCTACGCTCATAACAAAAATTACTAGGCTCTTATAAATCACAGAATCGTATATTACAAACATTCACGAACATGGACTTATTTGAAAGCAAAAGAAACAGCTAGATTGTCAGTAATGGGAATTCTTATTCGCCGCTCGTGATACAACAGTGCCAGATAAAAAACAGCGAGATAGACTCCAACTTGTTAAGCCAAAGTCACGTTTTCAAAGTCTCTCTCTCTCTCTCTCTCTCCCCCCCCTCTGTCCTCTTCCCCTCTTACGATTTCTCTTTTCACATGCGTACATATGTATTTATTATGCGTAGAAATACATTACTACGCGTATTTCTCAAGAACAGAACAAGTTTGCTTTAAAAAGATCGTTGGTAAAAAGATTGCTCTAAAATAATATAGGCCTATTAAAATATAAAAACTTAAAATATTTTAATGATATATTATTTGAGTAACAATGTTATTTGATCGATAAATTAACCGGGTCTTCATCTAACGTGTTGTGATTAATACATTTTAATGTAAATGAATTGAAATAGGTTGATAATTTACAAAAACAGTTAAAAACATGAAAAACGATCAAATAAAAGTGTAATGTTAAAAATAATAAGCTGCAGGAACGATTCAGCTGTGATGCTGTTGCTGATGTGATTGAAATAGCAAATAACTACTGACTTCAAAACATGAAATTGACAAATATATCTGTGTGCCAATATATAAACAATCAATCATATAAGTAAAACCTACACTTATAAAAAATATAACCTACTTAAGTAAAAAATGGTAATTATAAGCGAAACGGTATTACAGAAATCATCCGTTGGATTTACGAAACCTTTCATAAAAAATGTCTCATGAAGTCGTTAATCATTTTTTAGTTTTTTCGAGATGAAATATTCGGCGTGTTATAAGGAATAACTTAAAACGTTGGGAAAATAACAGTCAGTATTGACACCGAATTGTGCTAGGAAAACCACAATTACCATAATCATTTCGACCTCCAGGTCCCAAAGTAGTTATTACTTTTATAACTGGATGGTCGTTTAGTTTTTGAGTTCCTTTCTTTATTTTTATATGCTATGATGATACTTAATTATTATTTTATTATGATAACAATTTTTTACAAAACTGGAAAGCTTTCTGAGCTGCAGGGACTCTCCTTATTTTGAGTGAAATACATTTTTTATTATTGGTTAACTTTCAGTATTAAATAATTACGAATACTAATTATTCAATATTAAATATTTATCAAAAATTACGGAAAGCCGTAATATACTACTAATATTTTAGTAAAATAACAATTTTGTACCACACGGTTATAATGCCGAATTTTCGTATTAGTTACATTTAAAGTCATAATGTCTAAAAAAACAATAAATTAATTCCAGTTTTCAAGCTTATGTACACATAATTGATAAAATAGTGTGAAGCTTTTCGCAAACGTAGCTTACAAACTTTTTGAGGCCTTCCAAAATTTGCGAATGATTAAAGATACAGAGCTTATATTTTAAATACAATTTCTTATAAATTGATAGCCCACATAGGGTTTTATAACATTCTTAAATTTTTAGTTTCACTATTGGACCCTAAAATTAAAAAAAAATTTCATAATAAATGCTACATTCGGATTTGGGTTAAATTCCATTAATTCTTATTTCCAACACAGGGTTTTACAATTTTTTTGGCATTGCGCCTAAAACTTCTAAAATTTGTAAAATTGAAACTATATTCAGACTTTTCTTTGGTACCCTACATGTTTTTGCGTTATTTTCAAAATTTTGAATCTTCACATTTTGGTCTTCTGCTCACATATTTTTTGAGAAGATAAATCTCATTAACAATAGAGAATAAAGGTCTATGTTTTTTCTTACAAATATTGGTTGATGCATTCAAAAATTATCGTATGCCATACCCCAATGAGATAGATAGGCAGATAGGCAAATCCCAAAAGGTCGAGTTAAAACTGACACTCTCCTCGCTCGTTCATTGATACGCGTTTTGTACATGGCCTACTTTCATTTTCTCCTCTCTAGACACTAATAACAAAATTCAGGATTTACATAATATTAAGTTACAGGCTGGTTTACAATACGCATATATTTGTGAAGATACTATAAGTTGTAACTCGGAAGTTTGTTGCAGATTAACAATATGATTGATAATTTTACGTTGCTATTTAATCTTGCAGTTAGTTTTTAATATTAAAACAATACACAGAAAAACATTATTCCTATTGTCAGCCTCTTAACGTTTACTAATAAATCATAAATAGCTGGGTGAGTATGCCAATGTAGTTGTACCATTACTAACGATCCGTTAATTTTTGTAATACTTTTTTTGATAATTCACTTCTTAAATTTTGTTTTCATTAGTAGAGTAGTTTACGTAGGCCTACCTCTTACTCTACCATGGCTTATATAAGTACTGTTTTTGGGGTATGTGTATGTGCGCGCTTGCTTGCAATGAGAGTACATGTAGGGCCTACTGTCAAATTCGTATTAATGGATTGGCTTTTAGTATAAATCATAAAAGCTTTTGCAACTACCAGAAAAACACGTTCAAGTCTCGACCGGAATACATCAAACACACGCTTGACAGCCGCCATAATTTTCCGCCGACTCGTGTTATTTTTTTGTTTTCATTCCGATCGTAAAACTTCCAGAACACTAAATATGGTTTAGTAAAAGCTTAGTAAAACGTTGGCTTATGGATAGCGTTTTCTCAGCCCGCGGAATACTTTACTATTAAAAAAAAAATCGAATCCTATCGTAAACAATTAAGTACAGGCAGTCTGACCACCTGAGTGTTCATTATCATTTAGCGCATATGAAGTAATCACATAAAACAGGCCTTTGTTGTTTAATTACAAAGCGTAAAATTGCCGAATTTAAAAATATTAACTCATTCATTCGTAATAAAAAATATAGTTTTCATATTTTCCGAGTTTATGAAATTCACCTTTGATATCTTGTTGTTCTAATCAATCCTCTAATTTACTTCTCTATTTTACTCTTACTATTATCTCTTTGTATAACTTTGGTTTTGTATAATTATTAGAAATCCTTGTTCTTTATGGTTTACGTTTGAGGTTAGTACAATGAAGCTTGCAGTTTCTTAGCCTCCTGTACTATTGTCCTGTAGAATTTACTGTGACAGCTGAAGTTACTCCTTTTATACCGTTGATAGTTTTTTATGGTCAATATAGAGCAAGGTAAGTAATTTAAACTGTACGAGACCCTTCTTTTTCATGTGGCATGAGAATCCTTTACTGTATTCTAACATCTTTGAACTTCCGCTTTAGACATCTCGACTCTCTAACACTGAACTGCCACTTAATGACATCCGGTAACATTATATCTGATCTTGGCCCGCCTTTGTGTTCGTAATCTTCTCGTATCCTACTTCCATGAAATTGTGTCTTTGTGTACTCTCCGTAGTATCCTTGTCTCCTTCCATCCTCTATTCTTCCCCGGTCAGTTTTAGTCTTTGCAACTGTACACAGTTTACCACGCCGTATTCCGTGAACTGCTTCTGCGCATGATTCAAACGTATTCACTAGACACGGTTTTTCTTTAACTGACTTATGTATCTTTTATAGGAGCTTCATTTCAAATAGAGCACTTTAAGCATTTTCCGAGTTTTTCCTGAGAGATTCCAAGTTTTATATCCGCAGTTATCTACTGGCCTTATTATTGTAGGACTGTGGTAAACATTACATTAATCAGCCTTTAGTTTCTCCAGCCAATTAACCGAGATACTCAATGACCTGAACGCCGTGAAAACCCATCCGATTTCAAAATATATCCGACTACGATCACAAAAATCCTGTGCGACTCCTTCAAAGGTTTTTTTCTTTGAATACGCAAAGTAGACTAAAAAACACACACAAAATAATAATTTAATTAACACGTTACTAACAAAGTATTAAATGTTTAAATACTGAAGAGCAAATTTGTATTTACATCTTTATATAAATCTTTATTTGAAGTCCAAGTAACAGTTAAATCTTTGTTTAACTTTTAAAACTGCAACTAGTAATGTTACTAAAAATAAACAGAATTAACACTGTTGCACACCACTATAGAACAATTATTCCGATCAGTACGCCTACTTTCAAGCTTCACAGCTCATCATTAGATCAGAAAAATATCGGTATGGAGAACCATACATGACTTCCATATTCTAAGATTTATATTTAAAATCATTTTCAGCCAAACAGCCAGGGAAGGAATTTTAACAAAAAAAATACTTCTTTGTTGCCAATAACGTAGTACACATATAAAAAAAAATTATCCCCTCCCCCTTCAACTATAATTTTGATTTATAGAAAATTACCCCCAGCCCGTTCAACTAGCCTCTTCATTTATAGATATTTCATCTACGTTTCTACAGTGGATTATTAAGATCTTATCAGGATACTTTATCAAAATTAAGTACTTTACTCATGTTACAACAAAAAATGTTTCAGGTAAACTGCCCTTTCCCCGTAACCGATCTTCACCAAAATCAACAGACATTGAGTTCTCTATAGCTCAGGCACATATGTAAAAAATTATTTGATTCTGTTTGAATTTACGGCAGTTATAGTTCGTCATATAAAAAATTACCCATGTTAAAACATAAAATATGAGATTTATAAAACATATCTAAGATTTATATTTAAAATCATTTTTGAAATAAAATATTTTCATAGAACCTACTAACGCTGGGGAAATCTGAGGAGCCAATCAGAGTTGGGCCTACCTGTCACTCTGCTGAATTTGGTGGAAAGCCCTGTCACTGTCGTCAAGTCCCCACCTCAATGAAGAACCCATTGTTTTATAAAAATATATTTAAATTTTGAAAACTGAAAATTCTTTTCTTGTAAATATTTATATTTTATAATCAAAATGACTTTATTTTTGTTACCTGGCAACAAAATTATTTTATTTTCAACAATTACCATTGTTTCAAAAAGTTTAAATAAATTTTCAAGTACTTTACTCTTGTTAAAACGTAAAAGGTTGCAGGTAAACTACCCCTTCCCCTTAACCGATCTTCACCAAAATCGAACGTCCTTGAGACCTCTACAATTCAGGGATGTATGCAAACAATTATTTGATTCTGTTTGAATTTGCGGCAGTTATCGTTTGCCATAGAAAAAACAACGTTGTAGGTAAACTACCCCTTCCCCTCAACCGATCTTCACCAAAAACAATAGGTCTTGAGTACTCTACAAATCAGGGCTGTATGCAGAAAATTACTTGATTCTGTTTGAACTTGCGGCTGTTATCGTTTGCCATAGAAAATACCCTTGTTAAAAAAAACGTTGTAGGTAAACTACCCCTTTCCCTTAACCGATCTTCACCAAAAACAATAGGTCTTGAGAACTCTACAATTTAGGGCTGTATGCAAATAATCTTTTGATTCTGTTTGAATTTGCGGCTGTTATCGTTTGCCATAGGAAATACCCTTGTTAAAACATAAAACGTTACAGGTAAACTACCCCTTTCCCTTAACCGATCTTCACCAAAAACAATAGATCTTTAGAACTCTACAATTCAGGGCTGTATGCGAAAAATTATTTGATTCTGTTTGAATTTGCGGCAGTTATCGTTTGCCATAGAAAAAAAATCTACAGACAGACACACAGACAGACAGACAGACACACAGACAGACACACACACAGACACTTTTCGGAAAACGACTTTTTTTCATGTTTTGAGTGTAGTAGAATCAGAATCTGCAATAATCTCGAACACGATTTTTTTTGCCATCACCATACTTCCATTCCTTAAGGAATATGGAAGTAAAATTATTTTTTTCGCGATCTGATGATGAGCTGTGAAGCTTGAAAGCGCTAATCGGAATAATTTTTCTATAGTGGTGTGCAATATTGTTAATTCTGTTTGTGATTTTAATTACTAACACAACTTTATTAATTGAAGTTACTAAAATATACTTGAATTTTTGTCGCTTCTGTTTGTTACTAATTCAACAGTTCAAGCCTGCAGAATGACATTTTCGTCTAAATAGTTTCCTGCGAATATGTTTATTTCAATAGTTTTATATTGATGTTTGCTTCAAACGTTTAAAAAGTTTTCAGAACATTGCGTTCCCCAGATATTATATCAGATACACAGACTTCTCGGGCGAAAGGGTTGAGTAAAAAAAAAAAACACACTAAATCACGCTACTCAAAAATTAGCTACATTTCATTCTGACTTACACATCTGAAATCCAATTTATAACCGTTTTTCTTGTTTAAAATTTAGATTTACAAATGCTATTTTCGTTACACTATACTGTAAAAATTTGCAATCTATACTTACAATGTATACAATTTTTTATTAAAAAATATATTGCACGTAAAACAACATTGAATCATGAAACACATATTTTCTAACTTTTAAACGTATAAACTTATGCTTAAATAATATTTAAGCACGGGGTATGTTTAAAAAAAATACAGCAAACGAGATATTATCCTATTATTGTACAATCGGAAATACGACTAGTTCATAGTTTTCCAAAAGATCAGCTAAGTCAGGGTTACTGCCACAATTATCGATATAACAAACGCAGCCCTAACTGGTTACCAGACATAAACCACAAACCCACAGATTGGTTTTCAAATACCACAAAAACAACTGACTGAGTCTTTTGTATCGGATGTCCGCTACGACGCTTTTAATATTTTGTTTTATAAACGATTGTATATATTTTTTGCAAAATTTTGATTTTTTTACAAACATTCTCTTTGTGATTTAGTTTTGGTATTTCCCTCTACAAAACAAACTACAAGCAACAGTCGTACAACCCTTGTGCTTTGCCTAGTTTTACGCAATATTTATTTAATTTCCTTGCCAAGTCGAACAATAAAACTTCAAATTATGACCGTGATCATATATATATTCGGGTTAAAATGTCCTGCGACGTTGTCCGATGCCTAATTGCCAATATCTCCTGTCGTTGCAGTTTTCTTCGGTTAGACCTCGTACACTCATTGATCTCCTTACACCCTGTATCCATGTTACTTTTGGCCTTCCCCTTTTACTGTTTTCCTGTGGTATCCATTTCATCACTCTCTTTGGCAACCTCTCCTCCCCCATTCTCTGCACGTGCAACCTCTCCTCCCCCAAATTAATTGTTTTTTCTCGATGTGTTCTAAAACAGTTCTAAAACAGTGATCTAACATAGTGATCGTAAAAAAATAAGTTAAATATTGTAAAAGATGATCTACCTTTGAAAAATCAACACCCAAACAGACGGTGCATAAATACGGTGGAAAAAATTAGTTGATAAATGTTTTAGAGGGAAAAACGTCTCACTAGTGAAACTAGCACTAAAATATTTTGGAATTGATGAAATCTAAGAACTGAAGAAACCTAAGTTACCGACTGTTTGATACGCTCATGAAAGAAATTACTAGGTTCTTTTAAAACACAGAACCTAACCTACAAACATATGAATGTAACAAAGAGATATCAAGGATGGCACAGTCTGCTACCGTTGAACAGAAAAGAAGATAAATAGAACACGTGCTGAATAAAAGAAAGAGAATATGTAAGAGGATATACGCTGAATACAATCAAATTTAAAGAAAAACTAGCAGAGCAGAAAAGATTGAGGTCGATCGTTAAGTAAGCCGTTAGGTTTCTACACGTGTAACGCTGGATTACGATAATAGAGTTCTATAATTGAAATATATAGCTTACAGTATATTTATGTATTGGGAACGAAAAAAACAGAAAAGCAAAAACAAAGCTGGCATCAACAGTTTATTGAAAACTGTTTACCCTATCAACACTGACGTAACGAATAATCCAAAAAGGGTGAACAATTATCTAACACTGATATTAAGCCTCTGCTCAAGGTACGGTGTTGTTTGTCTTTATTCAAAATTTTTGCTGAAGTCAATTAAAGTTCGCGTATTTGCACACAAAATGAAGACTCGTAATAGTTAAATAGTTTCTCTGGATTCATGAGAAGTTTGTTAACAACAGATAAGCTCGCTTCGTAGTAATTTCCAGACTTGTTAATGAGCGCGGAGCACGAGAACTTCAACACACACACACACACACACACACACACACACACACACACACACAAGTTGTGGAAGCAAATTAAGCGTTCACTCACTTACTTTCATTAATAACGTACGGAAAGTTGTAAAAATACGGTGGGTGAACTCGCTCCGCGTCACTCAAAGCGATAATGACGAAGTTCCTGTAATTAAAACCCTTGCTATACAACCGAAAGGAAGACACTGCAAGTCAAGACATATTACAAAATAACAAACGAATGCTATTCATAAAAAATCGGTATGGAGAACCATACATGACTTCCATATTCTAAGATTTATATTTAAAATCATTTTCGAAATGAAATATTACCATAGAAACTACTTCTTTCTACTTACTGCTTCAGCCTTAACCACAGTACTGTGGTCACTAACGTATACCACCTCACGTTATCGCACTCGATTTTCACTGATGATGGAAGTCGACGGCATTGCCGAAACGTCTGGTTTTGTAGAAAACATTGGACTACGGCCAAATATCCCGGGAAGGAATTTTAACAAAAACTACTTCTTTGTTGCCGATAACGTTGTACACATATATATAAAATATATGCATAAAATTAATGGCTTGTATAAGTTAATGATTGATCTCGATTAAGTAGTGCTCAAGTTTCCAAAGTTTTAATATTATGATGTCCGTAATTAAAACATCAGAGCAGGTTTAGTGTGAATGAGGGTACACTGTGGACAAAAATTTTCAACATTTCCTATTAAGCGTTGCTTAGAGTAAAGCTGCGAATCTACAGTGTACGTTTCACAGAACAAACACGCGAAAAAGAAGGAGCGCTCCGAAGTCACTCATGGACCCTCAGCATCTTGCAGAGGGTTCATTCCCTAAAGACGAAAAGTCTGTCTATGAATCGTTCCTCTGTAAACACGTGCAGTTACATTGCCCAGCGATCCACAGGAAGCAAATTGATGTCCATTTTTTCTGCTTGCACGCGTTATGTTGGTGTGGGTTTCGGCACTTTCCATATAAAAAGCGTGCAAATGTAAGAAAATAAACATGAGTGAGGCCAGAAATAACGTGAATTGTGTGTGTGTGTGTGTGTGTGTCTTACCTGCCTTTTTATTGCTGTAGGCATAATAATAAAATGAAAACGTAAACATTACATAACTGAGATATGCTTACCTGCCACGAACGATATATTATTTTATACATGGAGGAGTTCAGTGACATACACACGTACAGAAGTCATCTTCAAAAATACTAGAAGTCGTCCACGCTTTTATGTTGGCAGTGTAACTTACAGGAAGTTTTTTGATGTTTTTAAAACATCTAGGATGCAAACTTTTCCCGATAACTAAAAGTTTCCTTTTTTCGGTTCCCGTCATGTTCGCACAAACAAAAACTGTAACTCTTTGTTTAGAGAGCTTCCCACCAACGCACTTTTCATTTTTAAATTTGAAAGTACAACACTGTGGGGTGTTATGCTATTACGCTACTGAATTAATTAATCTGTGAGTAAGTAATTATTGAATATATTAATTTGCATAATGAGCTCGTGTAATCAATAAATAACACGTTAATTACTTTACGTTAGCATAACTATTGCATGGAGACTCTAGTTGTTGCATTAATAAATAAAATAAAATAAACTACCATAAATCACTCAAATGCCATTACTTTCTCGTTCTGAGGTAATTTGACAATGATGAACGCATATTGATAAAATAAACACTTATTTATTAACATTATATCATTCATTAAATTCAATATATAAAATATGGATGATTCCCTGTAAATACATACATTCATAAACTCATGAAAAGAACATAAAAGAACACATGTTTATACATCAAATTACAAGGTAAATCCAATACGTTGTTTGCTGAAAAACATATACACACATATATAATGCAATCGATATATAGAAACACAAATATTCAAACAATAAATCCTATACTAATGCGTTCATCGTATGCCTCAGATGGATGGCGTAAATTATGTTTATCATGTTTAATTTAAATGCTCAAGGGGTGTTTCTTGAAAAAGAGACAGGACAGTAGAGTTTCTTATGATAAGAATAGCATAAAGATTACTTGTTTAGGTGAATTATCCGATATTTCCATCGGCGTAACTCCTCTCTGCTGGATCATGTGTGGGAAGCTGTGGTCACTGACACTTAACACACGCGAAACAGATTCACTCGCGCAGTGTGTTCGTATTGTGTTGATTCTGCTGTTATTGTTCGAGTCATGAAATTATGTGTCGCGAAGATAAGTTCATCGTTAACTATGGTGTATATATATATGTCTGTCTATTGTTCAACGTTTGATATGTTCATTACTGTTAGTGTTTTGATGCCGTGGTGTAATTGTTCCACATGATATTGTATCGCACCGCAACACTGTATAATGTTATGATTTCGCCGTCCGGTGTTACAACAACGATAGTTCTACGCGTCGATTATTGATGTAAGTGTGACTGGTTAGTTCAATTCTGAATTAGAGTATAATAAAGAATTCTATAATTGTTAAGCACTGGCGTATGTCGCATGTTTTTAGACACTGAAAGTACACTATTACCGGATACGCGCCAATATCGAAATGTCTAAGTCTCTTAGTTATATGACGCGTGGCAAAATTTCAAAGTCCCACTGCCGTCCGTATGTTAATCGAACTTTGACGACCGACTGTTGAAAATTATAAAGACTGTTCTACTGACCGACTGACTGCTCAAAGTATATGAGTAAAAATTTATGAAAGACTGTCCAAAGTATCTGGTTGAAAAATTATGAGAGACTGTCCTCCCGCGTGCTCTGCAAGCAGTTTTTATCAAACATCGTGTACCACAATGCACCCTTCTGGAAAACACGCCTCAAGTTGAACATGATAGGACGGAAGATCTCCTACCCTTAAGCCAGAGTGTCGTTCTTCACTTCTCATTCGACGTTCCCGTTGCTATGCTGGCGACGGTCCTCTCCACCAGTTCTCTGGGTAGATGCTGGGTTGTGATTGGATATCCTGTCTCCCCACGGGTTCGCGTCGAAAGCCTCAGTACTCTTTTCCTAGAACAGGAGAAATTTCATGCTCGTCTATCATGCTATTGTCTAAGCGTACTCCGGGTCTCGCTGCAGTTCTCACGAAAACAATGTGTCGTCTCTTGTTATTGTTCGCTGTGTTTGACCCTTTTTTCCTGAACGCTATCCTGGCGCAGCGTGACGTCGTTTCCAAAACGGCACACCTACCGCCTGTCGTAAATATCCGTTGTCGCCAGTAAGTCGTTCCCCTGCTGTTTACAAGTTCGATTCTATTATTTTAGGTATCGATGTCCGTCCTCGTATAGGGTATATACTATTGTGTGACTTACACCCCTTTTATTCTTTACTGGTACTCTACAAATTACCCGGCAGTGTGTCCGCCACGGTTTCTCCTCTAAATTGGTACTTGACACAGATTCCATTATCTTACATTTGCAGGCTGTAAATCTCGTGTTTTAGTCGAGTCTGTCACGGCCAACCCTGTTCCTATTGTACAACTATGTGAAACGTACTTGCATTGTCTGAAGTAAACGTTCACTTGACACATCGACACACATTTCCTTATTTATTGCTCGTGGGCTGAGTAGGTGTGTCATGCTGAATGTAACGTCTTTTCAGTCATACTAAAAATTTTTAAATTTTTGGTTGTTACATAGGTCCCCAAATCGGATTTGATGTTGGATTAGCGGAAGACACTCTAATCCGATTTCTGCGCTCTGTGTTTGTTGTGGGAGTCCCCTCTGATAAAGTCGCGGTCAATGACCTACTTTCCTCTGCTTGGGGTATATGGGTATATATTCCCTATCTTTGGTCGTAAACTACCTCTGGGAATTTATTGCCGTGCATCTGAGGAAAGATGAACGCATTTTTTACATATTTGCATATCTAATTAGATATGGGATTATGTACAATAATAATAGCTGTGGATGGCTGTGCCGTCCGCTTATAATCTAACACATGAAATAATGATTTTCGACATGAATTACAATTATTCATGTATCGTTTAAATATCATTATGATAGCTAATGTTCTTAGTCTATCTTGACCATTTAAAATACAATTTACGACCTGTAAATACACATTGATACATTCACTAATTATTATTGAGTATCACTCACAATATGTGTTACTATCATCTATACTAATTATATTGATTAGAAACTTATATACATTATTCAGGAACAATTAACAATTCACTTGAGATCATTATGATTATAAATAACTTTGTTTTATATCACTCAGATTTGATTAATTAATCTAATAACATCGGGTGTCTATAAAACTCGTTATAACGTCTTTTCGCAATTTATTGCTGCACATTCAATTGAACTTTTCACATCATAATTGTCTTTTCTATTTAAATTTCCACTAACACTGGCTATACACATGTAATTAATGTCGTTAGGTTGCCACATTGTGACTTAAGAACTCCTTGTACAAAATCTTTACATTATACACTAATAAGATATACATCATACTGGTTAGCTAGTTGGACCGGTTTTCGCGGGACATTCACCTTATGTGTTGATCCGCCTCCGAATCCACTAGTCTAACTGATTGTCGATGCACTTTCGTTTTCCTTTGAGACTTGTGATTTCGTCTCAAAGTATCTCTTCAGCAATCGTACGTTGAAAATACCCCTCAGTTTTCCATTGCTATCGCACTCAGCGAGCTCGTATGTTGCGTTACCAAGGACGCGACTAACCTTGTATGGTCCGGTGTATAACTCGAAAAACTTGTCAATCCTTTTCATTGCGGCGTCGGATTGGTGGTAGCTCCTCAACAGCACCTTATCGCCGGTAGCAAATTTAGTAATATTTTTACCATCATTGATACGTTTAGCATATTTCTCTCTTTTGTCTTTTATTTTTACAAACACATTAATATTGGGATTGTGTTGATTGTTGATGACATCTTTGTGCAGCCACTTCTCCCATGCGCGGGTCGGCTTCTTTCCTAAGTGTGCCTCGTGGGGTGTTATTTCTATTGTTTCGTGGTACGTTTCATTGATACAGGTTTCAATTACTCCGACGTATCGTGACCATTTGCTATGTTGGTCATGTACCAGGATCCTGAATAGATTTCCCAATTGGCGGTTAATCCTTTCCGCTAAGTTCGCTCGAGGATTCCTTATCGCCGTGTATCTTGGTTGTATTCCCAGCTACTCGAGACCTTTAACCCATCTTTCGGCGGTAAATTGCGTGCCGTTGTCGGTTAAAATGACTCTCGGTCGTCCATACTTCGTACAGTAATCGTTGATCCGTCGTAGTGTCGTGGTGGTTGTCGCTCTTCTTAGTGTGAATAGTTTGACAAACTTTGTGAAGTTGTCCACCATGACAAGTAAGTATTTGACACCTCCTGTACCTGTTGGTAAGGGTCCATAGTAATCAACGCTTACTATGTCACCTTTGGCTGATGGTATCATGGCCTTTGTTCCGCCAAAGAGCATCCTGTTGTTCGTATCCTTGTACCGTTGGCAAGAGTCACAAGTTTGGATATATACTTTCACTTTCTTGATCAAGCTGTCGATCGTGAAGTGCTCTTGTAACATTTTTATACACCTTTTCGGGCCTAGGTGTCCGTACATTTGGTGTATCTCTGCAATTAGATCCTTCGACACGCTGTCAGGAATGTATAGTTTCCATTCGCCACGTCGTCGTCGGTACAACTTATCATTAACAATTTTATAAAATTTACTTAATTTACTATCTATAACGTTATTCTTAATCTTATCTATGAGCGTTCCTAGTTTGGCATCTTCATTTTGGTATTTGCCGATACCTCTAATTATTTTGCCTAATTGTTGACTCATTTTAATAACTAGGTGATTAATCAAATATTCGTGCGTCTCCTCGTTTGTCTCGTGTTGTTCCGTGTCAGCCGGGTATCTACTCAGTATGTCCGCAACGACATTATCCTTTCCTTTGCAGTGGATAATGTCGAAATTGTACTCCTGTATGGCGAGAATCCATCTTGTAATTCTGGAATTATTTAAGTGACACTTGTGCATAAATGTTAATGCTTTATTGTCGGTGATTATCGTGAGTGGTTGGCCAAGTATGTACATACGAAACTTATCCAGACATCTAACGATACTCAGGAGCTCTTTCTCCGTTGTGAAGTAATTGCGTTCTGCTCCCTTAAATGTCTTGCTTGTAAACGCGATGACGCCGATTTCTCCATCTTCATCAATCTGGTAAAGCTGGCCACCATACGCAAAATTACTAGCGTCACACTGAATATAGTATCATTGATTCGGCCGTGGGAACCGTAGAGTTACTGTGTCGATAAATAAATTCTTGACTCTCTGGAAACACTCGTCCACTTCCTTTGTCCATGAAAACTTTCGTCCGCCTTTCAGCAGTTCATGTAAAGGTTGCGTTGTTTCTGCGTATTTACTCGAGAATCTGTTATAAAAATTGGTAATACCAAGAAAACCTTTGAGTTGTTTTGTATTCTTCGGTGCTGGGAAATCCATAATCGCCTTTACCTTGTCATCGTTTGCTTGTATCCCTTTTGTTGTAAGGCGATAACCAAGGAAGGAGATTTCTCGTCTGAAGAATTGTGACTTGGTGAGGTTTACAGTTATATTTGCTTTATTGAGGTTGTTTAGCAACGCTTCTAAATGATTTAAATGTGTTTGTATATTATCAGAGTAGCACAAGCAGTCGTCCACGTAGATGATCGTGTTCTTCTTGACCTCCTCCTCGAGGGCCACATCCAATCCACGTGTCAACGCTGCAGAGCTGGTGCTGAGTCCAAATGGCGTCACTGTGAATCGGTAGCACTTCCCTTCATGCATAAACGCAGTGAAATCCCTACACTCTCGTTTTAATGGGACTTGCCAGAAGCTACTGGATAAATCGACTGTCGACAAGTACTGCATATCACCACATCTAGCCAATATCTCATTTACCGGGGACACTCCTTCGTAATCGGGCACGGTCACGCTGTTCACTTTTCTTGCATCAAGGCATAGGCGAACCCTCCCATCCTTCTTGATAACTGTCACGATTGGGTTGACGTACGGGCTGGCGCAACGTTCGATTACTCCATATCGTAACATCCGGTTAATCTCCTCGTTCACCTTGTCTCTGTAGGCAAGCGGCACAGGCCACCCTCGTTGAAAGTAAGGTGTCCTGTCCGTGACGTGAAACTCGTGCGTGTAACCCTCTATTCTTCCCGGGCCCTCCCTAAAAACATTCCGGTTCCTTACCAAAATCTCCTTCAGGCGTTGCAGTATTCCTTCATCCACGCAGTCTATGCTCTCAATCTTCTCATCGATGCATCGCAGTACTTCCTCTTCTTCTTCACTGTTTATCACGTCAATATTCATGATTGGTATAATGTGCTCCTCATCAACAGTATCGTTTTTTAAACTAACTACTTTGTTTCCGATGTCGATGCGACACCCAACTTCTTGTAAAAAACTAATTCCTAGTATACATGGTTTCACTAATTCTGGTATCACCAAAAACACACATTCATATCGGATACTATCAATCTCAATGTCACACAATATTTGTCTCTTAACTAATTTGGATTTACTTCCTACAGCACTTATTATAAATGTATTCGTTACGGGTAGTGTCTCATATGGTTCGATACTCTTCTTATGGTTATTAAACCAAGTTTCCGATAACCCGTTAACAATACAACCAGTATCAAGTAAGGCTTGGACAGTTACATCATTATTAAATTTAATAGTAATCTCGGGACATTTCAATATTTGTTTATTTACAATCTCGTCGTCCTCTTTTAGTAGGTCCTTTCGTAAATCAGGTAACAATATATTTACACTCTCACTCGGAAAGAAGTCGCTTAGAAATTCTATCTTCTCCCCTCGTTCGACGTATTTTTTTTTTTGTTATTGTTGTCGCTGTTACCGTTCGCCCTTGGGGTAGTGCCAACGACTGTGCTACTGGGTCCTGGCTCAGCTGGTGTAAACTGTACTGTATTGACGTAGTGTTTGTTGTCATACCGACCCCTTGTTGGCTGTCGGTCACTTTCATTTTTATTGTATTGCGTTTCCCTTTCTCTCGGATTGTTCCTCCCTTCGTTGTAAGGTCTATAATGTGGTCTGCGAGTGTTATCTCCGCTCGACTGTATACTTGTGAATTCCGTAATCAGCGCTTCGAAATTTGGTATACTCGTGATACCACGTGTGACCACGGCGGCTGCAAGTCCTTACCAAAGTGGCGAGCTAGTTTTCGTATCAGCTGAGTGTCGGTTAATGCTGGTGACAGTTGCCGACTTTCCAGTAAAATCCGTTCTACATACTGGACAGCTGTGATTGGTCCATTCCACTCATATCTGCCGTACTCCAGATTGTCGCGTATATTGTCCTGGCGTTCTTGACCCCAGTACTTCAAGGTGAAAGCTTCTTTAAATTCTTCGTACGTGGAGATTTGATTCCTTATGACGCGCCACCATATTCCAGCGTCCATCTCCAAGTGTCTTCCGATCCATTTAATGTCACCGTTGCTGTAGTACTGTTCCTGGATCTCTGACAATTCCTTCAGGAACTCCATTGGGAACCTGTCAGTGCCGTTATACTTTAACTCTGTATGTGTGTGTCCGTTAATTCTACTGATTATTCCAGACTCACCTTCAATTAGCTGACGCTGTAGTCGTTCTATCTGGGATTTTAATTCGTTAATACGGGTGGTTTTCTCTCTGGTGCTCTCGTCTAGTTTTTGTTCCGCCGACTTCTGTCTTCCATCTACCTCATTGATTTTCTGTTGCATTGTGTTGTTTACGTCTCCCTGTTCCTGTTGTAATTGTCTTACTGTTTGGAATAGTTCGACTCTCAATTCCTCTTGTTTCTTGTGATTTTCTTTTGCGTGTGTCTCCACTCTGTTGTGGATTTTTTTGATGCTCGTTTGAGTATTTTGGGCAACACTCTTTAGTTCCTGTCGGTCTAATTCTCTTGTTTCTCTTACCTCTTCGAATTTCTTATCGGTGTCCTCCTTTAACTCTTTTATGATCTCGTTCTGCTGCTTCTGAACCTCGTCTATCTTCTTATCACAATTATTTATATATTCACGCACTTCCGCGCGTATTTGTGTAAAATTTTCATTCTGCTTCTCGAAATTTTCATTAATTTCTTCCTTTTGCTTTTCAAACTTTTCTTCTAGTTTCTCGAATTTTCCATTCACTTCTTTAAAATTTTCCTTAATTTCATTAAATTTTTCATCCTGCTTCTCAAATTTCTTACTCATAAATTCCATTAATGCGCGCAACGTCACCTCTTCCTGCGGTTGTTGTTGGGACTCCTGTCCCCGCGCTCTGACGTCTGACGTCTCCTCGGTCATTTGTGAATAAGTTGGTGATTCCTCTCGTTCGACACCAGCTACTCCCTGTTGGTTATTAATGTCAAAATTCATGGAATCTGTGCTACTGGTCGTCATTTTTGCAGCTTTACTACGCGTTAACATTCAGTCCCAGTCCAACTAGCTTCACACTAATAATATTTGTTCTTACAACTACTAACATGAAATATTAATGTATACGCTTATCCTATCTCTACTGCCTGCTCTTTGCCGTGCGGTGGGCGCCAATACAACACTGTGGGGTGTTATGCTATTACGCTACTGAATTAATTAATCTGTGAGTAAGTAATTATTGAATATATTAATTTGCATAATGAGCTCGTGTAATCAATAAATAACACGTTAATTACTTTACGTTAGCATAACTATTGCATGGAGACTCTAGTTGTTGCATTAATAAATAAAATAAAATAAACTACCATAAATCACTCAAATGCCATTACTTTCTCGTTCTGAGGTAATTTGACAATGATGAACGCATATTGATAAAATAAACACTTATTTATTAACATTATATCATTCATTAAATTCAATATATAAAATATGGATGATTCCCTGTAAATACATACATTCATAAACTCATGAAAAGAACATAAAAGAACACATGTTTATACATCAAATTACAAGGTAAATCCAATACGTTGTTTGCTGAAAAACATATACACACATATATAATGCAATCGATATATAGAAACACAAATATTC
This sequence comes from Magicicada septendecula, assembly GCA_034769895.1. Classification (NCBI taxonomy): domain Eukaryota; kingdom Metazoa; phylum Arthropoda; class Insecta; order Hemiptera; family Cicadidae; genus Magicicada; species Magicicada septendecula. The sequence continues at coordinate 1,290,703,902 of CM068367.1, forward strand.
AAACAATAAATCCTATACTAATGCGTTCATCGTATGCCTCAGATGGATGGCGTAAATTATGTTTATCATGTTTAATTTAAATGCTCAAGGGGTGTTTCTTGAAAAAGAGACAGGACAGTAGAGTTTCTTATGATAAGAATAGCATAAAGATTACTTGTTTAGGTGAATTATCCGATATTTCCATCGGCGTAACTCCTCTCTGCTGGATCATGTGTGGGAAGCTGTGGTCACTGACACTTAACACACGCGAAACAGATTCACTCGCGCAGTGTGTTCGTATTGTGTTGATTCTGCTGTTATTGTTCGAGTCATGAAATTATGTGTCGCGAAGATAAGTTCATCGTTAACTATGGTGTATATATATATGTCTGTCTATTGTTCAACGTTTGATATGTTCATTACTGTTAGTGTTTTGATGCCGTGGTGTAATTGTTCCACATGATATTGTATCGCACCGCAACACTGTATAATGTTATGATTTCGCCGTCCGGTGTTACAACAACGATAGTTCTACGCGTCGATTATTGATGTAAGTGTGACTGGTTAGTTCAATTCTGAATTAGAGTATAATAAAGAATTCTATAATTGTTAAGCACTGGCGTATGTCGCATGTTTTTAGACACTGAAAGTACACTATTACCGGATACGCGCCAATATCGAAATGTCTAAGTCTCTTAGTTATATGACGCGTGGCAAAATTTCAAAGTCCCACTGCCGTCCGTATGTTAATCGAACTTTGACGACCGACTGTTGAAAATTATAAAGACTGTTCTACTGACCGACTGACTGCTCAAAGTATATGAGTAAAAATTTATGAAAGACTGTCCAAAGTATCTGGTTGAAAAATTATGAGAGACTGTCCTCCCGCGTGCTCTGCAAGCAGTTTTTATCAAACATCGTGTACCACAATGCACCCTTCTGGAAAACACGCCTCAAGTTGAACATGATAGGACGGAAGATCTCCTACCCTTAAGCCAGAGTGTCGTTCTTCACTTCTCATTCGACGTTCCCGTTGCTATGCTGGCGACGGTCCTCTCCACCAGTTCTCTGGGTAGATGCTGGGTTGTGATTGGATATCCTGTCTCCCCACGGGTTCGCGTCGAAAGCCTCCGTACTCTTTTCCTAGAACAGGAGAAATTTCATGCTCGTCTATCATGCTATTGTCTAAGCGTACTCCGGGTCTCGCTGCAGTTCTCACGAAAACAATGTGTCGTCTCTTGTTATTGTTCGCTGTGTTTGACCCTTTTTTCCTGAACGCTATCCTGGCGCAGCGTGACGTCGTTTCCAAAACGGCACACCTACCGCCTGTCGTAAATATTCGTTGTCGCCAGTAAGTCGTTCCCCTGCTGTTTACAAGTTCGATTCTATTATTTTAGGTATCGATGTCCGTCCTCGTATAGGGTATATACTATTGTGTGACTTACACCCCTTTTATTCTTTACTGGTACTCTACAAATTACCCGGCAGTGTGTCCGCCACGGTTTCTCCTCTAAATTGGTACTTGACACAGATTCCATTATCTTACATTTGCAGGCTGTAAATCTCGTGTTTTAGTCGAGTCTGTCACGGCCAACCCTGTTCCTATTGTACAACTATGTGAAACGTACTTGCATTGTCTGAAGTAAACGTTCACTTGACACATCGACACACATTTCCTTATTTATTGCTCGTGGGCTGAGTAGGTGTGTCATGCTGAATGTAACGTCTTTTCAGTCATACTAAAAATTTTTAAATTTTTGGTTGTTACAAAAGTCTTATCTGATGTTATTTTATAAAAAATTCCGGCTTCATGTCCATTAAAGATGTCTTCATCTTTATATGATCGTCTAATTTCTGGCCAAGTGTTACGCACCCAATCGCCTGTAACGTTCAGATCTACGCATTTTGCCTCACCACAAATTTTTGCAAAGGAAATCGAGTGTCGGGCCTTAAATCGATCTAGCCATCCTTTGGAGCACGTAAAATGGCTGGCGCCGGCAGTCCTGTTACAGTGCTTATCGCTTGCATACAATGTATGTCTGTAGCCATGGGCTAGCGCGCGCGCGCGCACATATATACGTTTATATGAAATTTAGAGTAAAATATCTGAGAAATATTTGACGCTATAACAGAGTAGTACAATATTTAGTGACGTTAAAACCGGGAATTTTTATAATGTTAAAGATATCAGTTTGACCGGACTTATGACAAAATAACGCTACACCAGAGTTGACGTAACAGCCGAGGCCGTAATAACCAAGTTCCACTGTATATATAAAGATATTAACTCAAACATAATTTACATTAAAATGAAAAAATTATAATTTTATTGCCTGGCAACAAAATTACTTTATTTTTAACAATTACCATTGTTTCAAAACGTTTAAATGAATTTTCAAGTACTTTACTCTTGTTAAAACGTAAAAGGTTGCAGGTAAACTACCCCTTCCCCTTAACCGATCTTCACCAAAATCGAAAATCCTTGAGACCTCTACAACTCAGGGACGTATGCAAAAAATTATTTGATTCTGTTTGAATTTGCGGCAGTTATCGTTTGCCATAGAAAATACGCTTGATAAAAAAACGTTGCAGGTAAACTACCCCTTCCCCTTAACCGATCTTCACCAAAAACAATAGACCTTGAGTACTCTACAAATCAGGGCTGTGTGCAAAACATTATTTGATTCTGTTTGAATTTGCGGCTGTTATCGTTTGCCATAGAAAAAAATTACCCTTGATAAAAAAAAAACCGTTGCACGTAAACTACCCCTTCCCCTTAACCGATCTTCACCAAAAACAATAGGTCTTGAGAACTCTACAATCCAGGGCTGCATGCAAAAAATTGTTTTATTCTGTTTGAATTTGCGGCTGTTATCGTTTGCCAAATAAAATACCCTTGATAAAAAAAAACCGTTGCCGGTAAACTACCCCTTTCCCTCAACCGATCTTCACCAAAAACAATAGGTCGTGAGTACTCTACAAATCAGGGCTGTATGCAAAAAATTATTTGATTCTGTTTGAATTTGCGGCAGTTATCGTTTGCCATAGAAAAAAAATCTACAGACACACAGATAGACACACAGACAGACACACAGACAGACACACACACAGACACTTTTCGGAAAACGACTTTTTTTCATGTTTTGAGTGTAGTAGAATCAGAATCTGCAATAATCTCGAACACGATTTTTTTTGCCATCACCATACTTCCATTCCTTAAGGAATATGGAAGTAAAAAATGAAGTTGTTTATATGCAAATAAAAGTATAGTAGCGTTATATTTTTTTCAAATATTGTCATGATACCGACAGAGTTTATAAGAGTAGGCCTACAGTAAAAACACTGCTCTGCTGTATCTTATCTATCTCTCTCTGCCCTTCTCGCTCTCTTTCTCTCTCTTTTGCTTTCCGCTGTCTCGCTATAATTTACCGTTTGTATTGTTTATTGCAAATATTTCCAGTGTGTGTTACCGTTCGCTTAATTTTTGCTGTACGACGTGTAAAGGTTTTAATAATTTTGATGTAGCTCATTATTTTAAAACTGTGCATACTAACACACCTTTTAGCTTCATTCTCTTATGTAACGGTAAAATTAATTAATTCACGTTATCTAATATTTTACAGATTTTTTTATGTCTAATAACAATGGGGTAGTGTTCTTTTTCGAGATATATCAACGTCACCTATTGTATACTTCCCACTGCTTCTGCGATATCACTTTCAAGCAATATTTTTCGCCTTTACCTTGACTTACGACTTGATCTGTCTTATGCAATTCTCCAACAAGTCGTATTGATTGTTTACTAGTATACCTTTTACAGTATACTAATAAAAGATTTGTTAAAGTTAGCCCTTTTACTAACAATAGAGCTTGATCGTTTCTCAGATCTCCTTACCCACAAAATTTGCTAATGCAAATTTATTTCTGCCTTGTATAGTCCCATAAATTCACACACACACGCGCGCGCTCACACACGAACACACATTTATTTAATATACGTATTTACTTACTGTGTTGCAAATTATTTCTATTGTAGTTAGTTCTCCGATTCCCTTAATCCGATTTCCCCCTTATGTCAAAGGAGAAGTTCGAGGTTACAAGTAGGCGCGCAAGCGCGGATGTGTGTGTGTGTGTGTGTGTGTGTGTGCTGTTTTACTCTTCGGTGATCGAATGTCTGTACTTGGTAATTCTGCATTAGTGGTTAACTTTTAACGTTAATTAAAATTTCCTGACGCGTCAACCTGAAAAATATATTCGAGTCGGCCAAATACATGACCACCCTCTTTACAACCCTCATAAATTGCAGTGATTCCATTATTTATTCTTTTTTTGTCGATTTTATAGAAAATATGTAAAATTTCTAAAACTTAATTAAGACTTGGTAAAGAAAGATTAAAACTTGGCTTACGAACGCTGCTTTCTCATCCCATGATATATCCTCCAGTATTAAAGAAACATCGTAACATAAACAATTAAGTGCAAATTAATTACATGATATTTTAATGGCAAATTGGCGCTTTGAGATGTTTATATTAAATCAACACAGTAAAATACAGGCATTCTGCGTATAAACGCGAATCATAAAAGTCACATTAGCGCATTTGTTTATAACGAAAATAAATATAATTTTTATAATTTTTTACGTTTTTAAAGTCACTTTAATTTCCTAGTTTAAATTAACCGGCCTTTTACAACCGTTGCTTTTGCCCTATTTTTCTTTTTTGGAGTAGACGTATTTCGTTTTTATATTATCTTGAGTTTACAAACGATACAGTATCTCATTTGGCTGCCACAGAGATTGGGATCAGAAATAGTCAAGGTTCAGAAGGATTTGCTGTACAATTTGTATTGTTTTGAAGAATACGGACACCTTCATGAAGTCTTATAAAACTCTGGTTGCCGTGAAATTCATTCGCGGCTGTGAGACGTAGGGAAGAAGGAGGAAAGCATGATTCAGGCTGCAGAAATGAAGTTACTGGGAAGTATTCAAGGATACTCCCTACTAGGAAAAAACGGAATAAGGTATTCAGACGTGACTCTGCTGAACTTCGTTTGACAACTATCCGGCCTATTAGGCCGTGACCCACTACTGCCGAATAAAACAGTAAAACAGACGTTTCGGAAACAGACAGTGGGGCCGAAGCGTCTGTTTTATTCGGCAGTAGTGGGTCACAGCCTAATAGCCGTGATGACGCAGGCCGTGAAAGCCTAAGATACAAATCCAGACGGGAGTTAAGAATCCAGTCTCTTCAAGAAGTACAGGAGATAACGGTATGAATACTTAAACTAGATGTCACCTAAAAGGCTACCAATAGCAGTTCTAGCATAGGAACCGATTGGAAGGAGAGACGTCGGAGGAGATGGATCCCGGAACGGACCCATTTACGACCTATTCCTAGGAGTGAAGATGATAATGAGTTTATAAACGATCGGAAGTTTGTAAACAGTTTAAACTGTTTAAGAACAGTAATCGAAAACAAATATCTGGTTTCAGAGTTTTTTGTATTATCAATTTACAGAAATTTACAGATTTATATTGTATTCCAAATTTTAAAACAACACATGATCTAACAAATTACGGTACAATGTGTTTAAAACGAATACGACAACAAGTTCACATCACTTATAATTTGTATTTTATTACCATTCAATGGATCTCGGCACTCAACAATTAAACAAACTATTTAGCATCAAAGCTTAACATACTAAAGCAACCGAAAAGGCCAAACAAATATCTAACACTTGATAATAATTATTATACCTGATACAAATTGAAAAAGTAAGGATTAGTTTGAATAAAATTATTTTTGAGGTCCATTTAAGTTTACGTATTTTAACGTCGTGCGAGACGTACTCGTTTAATAGTTTCTGAGGGTGCCTGCAAATTTATTTACAACATATAAGCTAAGTGCGTCATTTCCAAACTAATAAATGATCGAGCAGCACGATATCTCCATCACAATACACACGCCACACAAACACACACACAATTCTAGAAGTTGAGGTTGCAATTAAGCTTTCGTTTTGCGTTCATTAATTTTTAATTTATGTCTACACAATGTAATAGTTTTAAGTAGTTATTGTCTAAATAACCAGATCTAAATCGTAAAAGTTATTGCGCATCACTGAGTCAAAAGTAGGCCTAGATAAAGCGTGGACCTTCCCTGCCTCTATGAAGGACTTCAGACCTCTCAGGAAAATTTCAATTAAGTTCATAAACGTGCTTATCAACTAAACTAAATTTAATATAATTTAATGTAACTAATTTTATTAAACTAAGAGTGCGTTTTAGATGTCAAAATCCGGCTGAAATTGTCATTGTCTTATTTTAGATTAATGAATGAGAACTTAGGAATTTTTTTTGACCAGCTGTGGAATTGTTTGCTAATACTGCTGCTCAAATTTAATCGTATGTCGTTGATTGCTTTCAACCTGTTCCTTTGCTCGGTCAGTTTTATCAGTTAGTCGCGCTTTCTGTTTACGATGCACTCTATAAGCTATGCTGTACGAACGTGGTATTTGGTAGTCCTACAGACCACTTTTCATCTTCTCGTGGACCACGCAAAATTAATAATCAAAATTTAGTTTTACAACCGTGCAGTAGTGTTGCCATGTTCAAAATTGACGATTCCAATCGTTCAAGGCTCCAAAATTGTTGTTTTTTATTACGAATATAGTTTAGAATGGTTTATTCCCTTCATATAGATACAACTATAGAGTTACATTATCTGCCACCTGTAATCTAAGTAGGCCTATATTTATTTACTGGAACAACAAAAAATGAACGAAACAAAAAATTTCTTCTACTTGTTCACGTTCTCGTTCTCGTTCTCGTTCTCCTTCTTCTTCTTCTTCTTCTTCTTCTTCTTCTTCTTCTTCTTCTTCTTCTTCTTCTTCTTCTTCTTCTTCATTCTTTCTTTCTTACTTTCTTTCTTTCTTCTTCTTATTCTTATTCCACTTATCTACTTTCATAGTCTTATAGGTGTAGACACCTGTTCCGGTTTCAAAAGTCTCGTATACATTGTCAATTGAAATTGTTATTATTTACAAATATCTTAAGTTGATCTAAAAGTCAGAACATTTTTGTCCCGGGTTTCCTGCGTTACAGCTATCCTGTGGAGCATAAAATTATGCGGCCTTTGGATTATAGAGTTATTTTCCATGCGAAGAACATGCTTCCTCCAGCTGGTCTTACGTTCATCAACTTTTCATATGAAACACCTTAAGCTTACTCCGTACATCCTCACTGCAAATCATATCTAATCGTGAGTAACCTTTGAGCACTCTTAAAACTGTCATTCCTGCCGCGGTGATTTTATTTACACCCGCCTTTCCCAGAGCCAATGATTCCGCACCATACAGCAGAGTAGGCACCGCCATAACATTATAAAATTTAATTTTGTTTTTCGGTCTAACTTTATTTTTAATGTTCTTTGTATCGACCTACAGATGGATCTATATTTACTCGGCTAGTTTTCCACACCTCTGTCTAGACCTTACTAAATGTTACATCCTAAATACTAGCATAATTTACTACTACTGTCGTCTGCACTGGATAACAGCCACGGAATGTGCACATGCAGATGACATTGCAATAGTAGCAAGAAACGTTGATAGCCTCAAAGACATGTATGCATTAATGGAAGCAGAAGCAATGAAAATTGGTCTTGTGGTAAATGAAAACAAGACAAAGTACATGGTAATGTCCAACTCAGAGACCAGAAGGGCTCCTAGAGATTTCAATGTTAGTGCGAAGTGTTTCAAAGGACTGCCCTGCTTTAGTTATCTAGGTGCCTTGGTATCAAATGATAATAACATTAGGAGGAGTACTATCAACAGTTCGCCTTTGCAGCTCAACAAGGAATGTGATGACGTATGCCATTCCACTGCACGCATCACTGTAATACTGCACATTTAAAATACGTTTAACAAAGTTTCGGTATTACTTGACTGTCTCTCACAAGGTAGTAGCGAATAAAAATAAAACACTTTAACAAAATATTCAGTAAATTACACTTACATACAATGTACGAACGTTCTATTTAATACGCACACAACATTACAACTAAATACGTGTGAACAATGTGTTCAGAACCAGTAATACCGCACCAACACAAGCACGCACTATCATTCAGTAGACCCCCCGCTCCTCAGGCGTCTCGTCAGCAAAGCTCGTGTATGTACAGTATAAAAGAAATGATGAGCCTGCTTTGCAAACATTAACATCTTTAAAAACAATCTTGTTACAAGAGGTTAAAAACTTAAAGTATATTATTCTCTGGTGCGACCAGTTGATATATATGGATCTGAGGTGTGGACTTTAACCGAGAACGACAAAACTGCTTTAAAACCATTTGAGCGCAAAATGTTGCGTAAAATTTATGGCCCAGTAAGGAAAGAAGGCAGTTGGAGAATACGCTATAGCAATGAACTACAGACGCTCATGCATGGAAAAGACATAGTGGAAATCATTAAATCACAGAGGTTTTGTTGGCTGGGACAGGTGGAAAGAATGTCTGAGAAAAGATTGCCTAAAAGAATGCTAATTGGGAGATTATAAACTACTAGACGTCGAGGCAGACTAAGAATGAGATGGCTGGATGGCGTAACAGAAGATCTTGGTAGCATGGGAATCAGATGGGGGAGAGGAAGGGTGGAGAACAGGGAAGCATGGAGGAGTATTGTTGAGGAGGCTAAAGCCCACCAAAAGCTGTAACGCCCGATAAGAAGAATGCCATCACTTTAGTTTTCGGCAGGGAAAGCCTCATGTTTACTCATAGCTCATTCGATGCAGTTGGAATACATCTCGTTGTACTCGTTGGAAGACACTCTGTGCTGCGCTTAAAAGTGTTCAAAATTACTTAGACACAACCGGTAACACAATTAAGAATCCAAAAGCGGTGAGCAATTATCTAACAGCTGACAGTTGTGCCTTATCAAGCTAAGGTATTTGTTTACACGAGACTTTTGCTGAAGTCAATTAAAGTTGTCTCCGCTGTTCCCACAAAGTGAAGCCTCGTAATGTTAAATAGTTTCTCTGGATTCATGCGAAGTTTGCTAACAACAGATAAGCTCGGTTGGTAGTAATTTCCAGACTTGTTAATGAGCGCGAGGCACGAGAACTCCATCACAAACACGCGCACACATTTTCAGAGTTGTGGAAGCAATTTAAGCGTTCACTCACTTACATTCATTAATAACGTACGGAAAGTTGTAAAAAAATACGATGGGCGAGTGCGCTCCGCACCTCTCACAGCGATAACGACGAAGTTCCTCTAATTAAAACACTCGCTGTACCACCCTGAGGAAGACATTTCTTTGAAAAATAACATACACAAAATCCTTTTTATCTTTGCAGAAATTAAAGAAGTTGTTTACATCAAATAAAAATAATATCTTCATCAGTTACTCAATATTGTTGTAGTGCTTTGTATGTGTGTGAGTGTGTGTCTTTTTCTATGCCTCTCTGTTTCTGCTTTTCTCTTTTAAATACAGATTCATACACTGAATCCTGGGGTCTCATATAATTTTTTTTTTATTTATTCATACTAAAATATGTGCAAATTGCACAATAAGTATATAACGATGACATGTCTAGATAAAAATTTTTTGTAAGTGGACGGTGTAACGAGGGTTGTACTGACAGATATACGATGGCTCGGTAACATGTTGTTCAAGACAAGGGAAGGCAAGGGTTTAGGCGAACAATGCCTAAAGTCGCAGCAGTTGTACGGCGAAGCGAATTGCGGGTGGCGCGCAACGGCCCAAGATAGACAAAGGCGAAATATATCGCTAAGAAGAAACAATAAATCGTTGACAAGGCGACATAGCGACGCTATCCCAAAGACAATTAGCCACATGTGTCGAGCTGCACACCAAATGCAGTGTTACATCGCAACAATAGAAAGGAAAAGCCTGACTTGAATAGACAATACGTTTGCACTATGAGCGAACGACGGGACGTCCAGCTTTACCAGAAGGGTACGCGACGAAGAAAGGCTTGGAGAGCAAGATATAGCAGCTGTCTGGAATACTCAGAATTGACCACACTCGTCGTGGGAACGACTAGGAGAAACTAGTTGACAATACGAGCGATTGGTCACGGGTAAGAAGCAGGACACATGGTGAACAAAAAGAGCAGATGAATGGACGACACAACAATTATAAGGCACTTTATCTATAAAGGACAAGTACGCCAAAATACGAGGGTGATAGACAGCCGTGAAATTGGTCATCCGACTCAAACGATGGGGTGGAGTCAACCATGAACTTGTAAGGGTAGGGAATAACACAGCCTATCAGAGTCGAGAGTTGAGGAGAATGTCTCTACAAGAAGTGGTTACCAAGAAAACGAACTGGAGGAACGAATAAGAAACGAAGGGAGATGAGAATCTAGAGTGTTAATGCGGAGTTTCCACCAGAAAACAAGCGAAAACGAATAGAAGCGCAGAGGTTGAGAAATTAAGTGGGAATTAGAGAAAATAGTGGGATTTTGGGGTATAAACTAGAGTGTTGACCGCGAGCGGGGGTCTTAGGTCTTATGTCTTATGTCTTATGTCTTAGGTCTTAAGTCTGGAGTTTATTCTGATACGGAGAGTATGAACGACGGAGTTGTGTATCGGGAGCCTTATATATAATATCTAATAGCCGGAGTCGTATAAGTTAGATATCGGAACTGACGGGAGTGCGAATGTTGTAACGGAAAAAGTCTTGTATCGGTTGAAGAATCGGTGTGAGTACGAACAGTCGAGAATCGGGAGCCGGTAATGGAACTTAGAGTTTGTTAAAAGACATGACGAAATACAATTAAAATCGACTAAGTTGGCCGCCTTGAGTAATATTATTATCAAAGACGTTAAACGGAACAGAAGTGCGGTAAAATGAGTAAGAGATAGACAACAATTTTAAACACCATTAAATATAAACAAATGTCGGGTTAATAAAGTAAATCCACGAAAAACAGTGTGAATCAAATCACAAAACATACATCACGTAGTAATGACACTTGAGTAGAACATATCAATAAAAGTTAGAATTATTAAATATCATGTACGAAATTCGAAGGTCAAATCACCAGAACTAAACTAAATTACATACACTTGTGTCGGAGTGCGAGAAGAGAAGTGATAAGTGCGTCAGTGCATGCTACGAGGATATAATGCCAGCCGCAAGGATTCCCAGAACCTGGAGAGACAAGGAACAGGATCACAGCGCAGAGGACTTTTCGCCATAGAATGGATTAACGTACACCAAGTAAATTTTATATTCATGCACTAATTAAGTATAACACTGTCTGTTCATCTGAAAGTACCCATACGTAATAATATTTAGAGAAAGTAATAACAAGTAGCTAGTCAGGCAAATTCATAAGATAATTATGACAGATGATGGTAATCTTTATCAAATTTTATGAATCCATTGGTTAATATAGAATAAAATGTGTAATAATGATGATTAAAATCTAATAGAATAAAATGTGTAATAATGATGATTAAAAATCTAATAAGCCTCTAGATGAAGAGTATAAGAAAGTTAGCAAGGGTTAACAAAATAATAATTGGTAGATTGATGTAGTCAGTAAGGATTCAAGATATATGTTGTATTTCTTTTCAGGAGAATAAATAAGTCATGTCAATGCTATTAAGTGTCATAATTTAAGGAAGTGACATCAATGTTGTTAAGTATAATAAATTAAGTTAACCTTGCAAAGCCTTGTGTATGTTGTCAATCATTTGATACACCTAAAGCTAAAATTTAGTATGTAACATCAAAAACTTTAATAATTATATTTGACGCCGACACAATTGGCGCGCACACTATAATTGGTCAATTTGACACCACTACAAGGTGAGAATTAATTAAACAGAGTGGTTAATTAATCAATTAATTAAATTAAAAGAACAATAAACACTATTTTAGTTACAATTTGGCGTCCCACCACGCGGGACATAAATAATCTGACAGTAAACAAAATTTAATTATACATATTAATCGTAACAAATAAATGTTAGTTACACATTAATTGTAATATAAAGGAAAACCTTTATATTTGGCGCTCCAGAACGCGGGGCGTAAAAGGGATCAACTCCTTAATCCTTTATAAGTAAGTTTTTGGTAAGTAATCGTTCCAGTAGACATGAAACGTACTTGCTGAGTAAGTAAGTAATTTACTTGATAAGTAAGTAAAGACATTAGAATATTTCCATTTAACATTCATTTCTAAACTGATAACATAAGTTACTTATAACAGACAGGTAAATTTTAAACTTCTTCTTCTTCTTCTGCCGCTCCAGGGCTAGGCAGTCCTGCCTGTTCCTGCCGCTCCAGGGCTAGGCAGTCCTGCCTGTTCCTGCCGCTCCAGGGCTAGGCAGTCCTGCCTGTTCCTGCCGCTCCAGGGCTAGGCAGCCCTGCCTGTTCCTGCCGCTCCAGGGCTAGGTAGTCCTGCCTGTTCCGATGTTAACGTCTAATCCTCGGTCTTCCCAAGGTTGTTGTTCTACCTATCGGGTGATAATTCAAGGCCTGCTTTGGAATCCGTTCTTTCTGCATTTTGGATACATCTTTCTTTAAACATTTCTGCCTGTCGTGCAACCGATTGAATGCACCGTAGGCATTACCTACGTAGGAACAATACGCTAAATTGTTTTGACGTAAATTCTCAAGCGAACATTCTCAGTAGTTCGACTGAAACAGACTGAGTAAAGGTACTAAGGTTGCTTCATATCGAAGACTTGACAAATTATTTTGTGTTAAGGAAAATAAGGAAAATTAGCAATGGGCAGACCTGGCTCATCACCAGTAGAGAAGGCGGCCATTCTAGGGATTGTGTGCCCTGAAATCAACGCACATTGTCCTTCAGTTTGGGGGTTGTGCAAGGGGGTAGTAACGCTTCCATCTATAAATTTAATTTACTCAAATAATTCAACAGAGGAAAAACCGGATGGATATACATAAGGAAGGGCCTGAAGTTACAGTCGGTTCTGGTTTCAATAAAAGAATACAGAGAGAATTGGAGGTCCCATGTGCAACGTATGGTAGACACGAATATTCCTAAACAAGCGTTTGAATGTAGGGCAGTGGAAACAAGAGATCGTGGAAGACCCTGGAAAAAATGGTCAGAGACACTGTGAAGCCGCAACGGACTATAGCCAAAGCCATGTAGTGAAGAAGAAGAAAAATAAACTGTACAAAAGCCGTGCTGTGTTAAACTACGTATGTAACATCTTTATTTTAGATTATGCTGATAAAGTACTAATAAAATTCCGAGCAATCCAATTTATTATTTACATTTATTGTTAATAAATAATTCCTGCCTGATGGTTGCAATTCGTATCCCCCTTAACACAGTCTTTCGCTGACCTAAGTAACTTCATTTCTGATGACTCTCTAAGATATCTTTTCCTATTTGTCCAACATTCTAAACCATACAACAGTGTAGGAACTGCCATCACCTTATAAAAGTTTAGTCTTTTAATGTAATGTTTAGTCTTAATAGTTCTTGTAAATGTACCGCTAATCCTTCGAAATTTATTTATTTAGTTGATGTTGTGTCTTGTCGCCTTCATAAGAAATCTCGCAGCCTAGGTATTCAAAGTGTGAGACCTGTTCCAAAATAGTATTTTTACGACAATTTTTTTGGTTTTAATTTCTGACAACGATTTCTTTGCATTTGTTGTTGTATTGGAGTGTTAATGGTCTCAAATATTTCTACTACTAATTTTATACAAACCACTATGTTGTCTTTGGTATTGACGAGCGCTTTCGGCAGTCAAGCCATCTTCAGGTCATTTACCAACCCTGAAGATGGTAATTTAGTGATTTACCAACCCTGAAGATGGTGATTTGGTTGGTAAATGACCTGAAGATTGCTTGACTGCCGAAAGCGCTCGTCAATACCAAATACAACATAGTGGTTTGTATAAAATTACTAGTAGAAAGATTTCTTTGCATTTTTAAGGGAATTCATCTGATGAAGTTTATAGATAGGTAACTGTAACTTTTCCTCAGCGTCTTCTATTATGACTTGGTCGTCGACAAATAAGATTGTATTTAGGCACGAGTTGCGGTTGATGTCTATACCCGAGTTCATTCTTAGTTTTTTCCATTCTTTAATGAGGTCTTCTACATACTCATTAAACAGAATTGGTAACAAACTGTATCCCTGTATTAATCCTGTTGGTAAACTTTAATTTTATGTTAAATCTAGTAAACAAGACCGTTTCTAATATCTATGTAATTGGTTCATTATAGCAGAGATATGCAACCGTCTGTAGGTTAACTCATTTTTATAGTCAGTTATGAATATTGTATAATTAAATAATGTCCTATATCCAAGAATAATGAATTTTTAATATTTACTGTACATTTCACAGGGTTTGAGTATGTGTCTCGTAACGATGAATTTCTCGTCGCACAGAGTATTTTAACAATATAACGAGTTGTACCCGTTTACGCCCAGCGATGGACGCCAATTTAACAATATAACGAGTTGTACCCGTTTACGCCCAGCGATGGACGCCAATTTAACAATTAATATGCCCGACGTTGTGTGCGTCAATTTAACAATAAATTTTGTTTATTTTCTTTATCTCAGGGTTAAAATAATAAATGCTCATTGCTACTGATAACTCTTAAATTTATTCACATTAGTTTGCTATTACTTGTAAATATTAAGATAGCACAAAATTCTACGTACTCATTAGTACTTGTAAATATAAAAAATTAACACATTACCAAAATTTAATACTCATGGCTGAATCGTAAATATCAAACAATAATACATTAACAAAATTGAATACTCATTAAATTGTAACTATGAAAATAATACATTAATAAAATTGAATACTCATTAAATTGTAAATATCAAAATAATACAGTAATAAAGTTGAATACTCATTAAATTGTACATATCAAAATAATACAGTAATAAAATTAGTTATCCAAACTCTCAATCTAATGGTTGCATATTAATGATCATTCATCAATTGCGTTTAGTACATTAAGTAAATTATAATGTTTAGCCTCATCTTATGAATTCTTAATATGAATATCTCTTAAGCTGTTACTATATTTTGTAATTACGGATTCATTTAGAACTTGGAAATAAACATTACTCCAAACTGATAAACAATGATAATTTTACTTCTACACAAACTTTAGAATCGATTTCTTTAATTCCTTTACGATTATTTTATTGAATTTTATTGTGTGTGGATTCTTTGAGATGACAGACAGTGGATCTAAATTAATTAAGACATGTTTTACTATACTTGGTATTCGAATATCCAATCACTCGGTAGTTGCGGTGATGATTCCCCCATGTCGATCGTTCTAGAATCGTGCAGATAACTCCTCCAGATGATAGATGGCACTGGATGAATTCCACGATGTCACTCACAGACACTTCACTCACCAACTCCACGCATTCGGATTATAATTTATGAATAAAAGTTAGCGTTCTCTGTTGTACATCAGATCTGAATTAATATCACGCACCATTGTTGCGGTATGTCTGGTTATTAAGTGTTCATGAATGTAGTTTGTGTTGTTAATCGTTCTTAAAAGTTATTGTTGTAAAGTGTTTTTTTTATACACTGAAATTACATTATTGTCTGATTTCTATTTGTTTCAGTTAATGTTCACTGGTAGGCTAATAGTGTGACTCTACTTCATAGTTCGTTTGCTTGTAATGACTGTATTAATTTTTGTTATAAGTTCGAAAACTACCTTCTCACAGTGTGTATCGAATTATTCTAAGTTCGATAAAATGCTAATTTCTCTCGTCACGGACTTCACTCCACTCGCGTCCGAAATTTAGTTAGAACTCCACTCGCGTCCATATTTTAGTTAGAACTCCATGAGCGCGTTCCTGTCTCCTTCCTATATTTTCCTTACCAAATCTCCCACCAGACTTCTGATTCCAACGACGCCGTGTCCTTATTGGTTTCATGTTTTTCCCTCCAAGTCCAAATACTACCCATTTTTTCAAAGGCGTTCTCTGATAGGGCTTCTGGTTCCCCACCAGCTTCTTCCCTTGCTTCATATTTTGAGGTCGTTGTCATTTCCAGACAACGCAGCAATAAATTTTATCTGTCGTTTTTTCTAAAATCTTCAGTGACAATTCTGAGTTTCTCTTCCATTTTCATTGTTTCTTGACTTCGTCGCTCTGCCGTTATTATCTATTGTTGTTCAAGGGCCTCGCCTACCCTTCTTTGAAAGTTGGTTTTTTCTTTTAATTGCCAGGCAACACCCCATCCTTGAGTTTGGACGTACTCTCTGCGCTTTCGTTTCCAAGTAAGGTCAAAACCCTGTCATCGACCGCTGGAGTCCTTCAAATCAATCCACCCTTCGTCGCTTTCTCCTGACAGCTGGCGTACACATGTATGCTTGACCATTGTTAAGCCTTTTCTCCTTTAATGGCTCTGTACACATTGTATGTAGTTTTCTATGGAATCAATGTGTTTTCACAAAAAACTGGTGTTCTACGTACCCGGAGCAGTGAACTCTGTTAACAGGGTACGCGTCGCAGCTGTCTACGAAATTTATGACCTGTCCGTCACTACAGCTTGCTTGCTCGTTCCCCTTTTGTCCCTTACAAAATATGTTTTCCACACATACACCCTTCGTTATTGCTTTCAGCGACATTCCTTACTGCAAATTATAAAATAAAACTTTTCGAAATTTTTTTTTTGTGTGTTATAGTATGTATGTAATCTCCACAGCTATTTCGGATAGCTTTCATGGTTTATTGTTTAGTCCTTTGATGTGGTCGGCGTGTGCGTACCTGAAAGCGCGCGCATACTGTTTTAGTATTATACGTTTTAGAGTGGTATGGAAGGGTCGCTCCAGTACAAGAGGAATGGATTTACAATGTTATTCTGTTGTCAGAGCACGTATCACACCGTTTGGTTTTCATGACGTATAATTTTACAATAAATATTAATTAATCACGATTGCTAATCGTAAATAAAAACAAATTATTATTTGCGGTTTCTACAAATTGTAATAATATTAATTCGTTTCCTGCTTTGCTCCAACATTTTTTTTCGTATCGGCCATCTAAGGATCACATGCCAATTTCAATTCTTTACTCTTTGTTTTCTTTTTTTCCAGTACTCTTTCATCTTCTCACTGTATCTCTTCTTCCTGTCTTCAGTCCACTTTGAACCTGCGTTTTTATCTCTCCTACCCTGGACTCACTCCATTTTCAATACTTTTGCCTGAAAAAATTCTCTGTCAATTGTTTATTTAGCGGACTTTCCATACTGCAATTGAAATTGTATAGAGTGCAAAAGTAGGAATTAAATTCCGAAGTAAGAACGGATTGTTAGTCCGAAATGACTGTTTTTTGTGGTTTACTCCACTAGGTTCTTCCGCTCTCTCTCCCGTTGGGAACTGATGTGCCTCATCCGCCTTTGAGACCGTTGACCGGGTTTCACCTGTAACCCTAGGCAGGGACCGTTTTTGGGTGCTATCACCCGGAGCCAGATGAACCCAGGTTTTTGAAGAGGTCTGCTCCTCTAAGACTCTTCCGCACGTGCTGCTGTTAGATCATTGCTCTTAACATTTTATTATTTTGTAAATCTGAAAGCAATAATGATTTAGATTTTTGTTATTGAGTGATCTTAACAGACGTAAAGGACTAAAAACTAAGCCTATGTAATAGGAACTAGAAGTTATTATACAGTAACTCTTAATAAAGGAAGTTTAATAATAATTACTTGTAAACACCAAACTAGTTTCAACGTAAATTCTCAAATTAACATTTTCAGTAGCTCCACTGATAATGAACTGAATGAAGGCACTGAGGACGCTTCATCGATGACTTGGCAAAATCTTTTGTGTTAAGAAAAATAAAATTTACAAAAAAACTGTGCTGTCTTAAATTATTTTACGTGTTTATGTTAGATTATGGTATTAGTATATACGGTACTAGTAAAATTCTAAGCATGACGGCATTTAAATAAGTAAGAGTATTTACCAAGAAATGAGTTATACATATAAGATTATGATATTCAATATAGTTTCTTCTGGAAGTTTATATTATATTATAATTATATATCTCATATTGGTATATACCATAATATTATATAATTGCTGCAAGAACTTTGAGTTACCTGTGTGTGTGTGTGTGTGTGTGTGTGTGCGTGCAGGCACGTGTTTTACAAAAAAATTCATGTGTGTGGCATAAATGCGTCTACAATACTTACCATATTCCGATTCACTGTCGCTTTTCTCCTTACATATTTTCACATTTACCTAAATTAAATAAAGATATTTCAAAGTATAAAGAAAATTCTTGAAACTGTCAAAATAGTGAAAGTCAGAGGCTCAACATTAGAACGTGAACTCGAAAGACTCGTCAAGTGAATTTCAACTTTAAAATTTTGTATGTGTTACTAGAAAAGACAGTTATGATATATATATGCTTCATGCTTAGAAAACATGGGTTAAGGCTATATGGAAAAATTGAATGTATTCTTTGTTATTTTTCACTAAAATTATAATACTCGGTGCAGCGTATTACACACAAAGAGAAGTTAGCAGTGGCAGGTACGGTGTTTCAGTCAAGATAAGCGCTATAGGCCTATAACAAACACTATCACAAATAAACAACGAGGTACATACCAGTACCGACAAGCTTCTGACAATAAAGATTTACATACGTCACTTCTGTCTTCATCTCGTTTGTTTAGCCCTAACTAAGAACAGCAATAATAAGCCATGGTAATTAAAAAACAGAAAGCAGTGACAAAAATAGGAGCCGATTAGATGAACACATATGCTGTACAAGTTAAATTTCTCTGTATTTTAAGAAAATATTGATTTTTACTCTTGTATTACATTTTTATCTTTTCATTTTCTTTCTTATACTTCGTCAACTGTTCTTCGTATTCTTTTTCTACTTTCTTCCGTTGTTTCATTCTTCTTTCTCTTTCTTTTGCTTCTTCTTTTTTTCTTTTATTCTTACTTTTTTATTTCTTCTTCTGCGGCTCTTACACTGCAGATTCCCTAATATGACGATTGTCAATTCTTCTCCACGTTTACTCGTCTCTTATTTAGTTTTTATCTATTGCTTAATTAACTCTTATTTAGCTAATATTCTAATCGATTATCGTAATCATTCTAAATCTTTCTTGTTCAGAACAGGATTGTTTATTTGTAACCGGTACTTGTTTCGTTCACCGGTTTCAGTGACATTTTAAAAATATTTTTTCAAACTTCAATTGTTCGTCTAATTTTTACTATTCTATCCGTCTTACTCTGAGATATCCCAATTGTATCCATGCTTACTTTTATACTCTTTATTTCTTTTGGTTCATTTCTGTGTGTGTTTTTTCTTTTAAATAGCAACACACAACCATAACGAGGCAATGTTACTGTTTTGTAACTTTCCTTTTTCTTATAATGACTTAATATTATCTCCACCTATATTAAATTCGTTCGTGCTAAATATTAATTCATGTTCCATAATTCCTATAGGCCTATGATTATCTCTAGATTTGTGTTCCGTCCCAGTCTATTTTCTCCAACTTTATTAAGTGTGTGTCCGAATTCTCAGACGTTCCTTGCTTTGCACGTTACTCACATGATTCGCTTACAGCAGTTGTATAATTTTTCACGATATGTTGAGTTAACATGGTATAAGTCAGTTTATTTGTTTGAGAACATTTTTAAAACTTAAGTCTTTCAACTAACCAGTTCCTAAGTTGCGTTTAAATACCTCAGGATTCCAAAATGTCTGTTTCACCGTCAAACAACTGTTTGCGTAATGCGATAATGCAAATTGAATCATACCCATGTAAGCCGCGCAGGTGTTTGTTTGGACTTCCCGTTACAATCTGAATTAGACTTAACCCTTAATACGGAAATAATTGCTTAAATTTTAGAGAGGTTTGCCGTTACACATCGTGAAAGTACTAACGCGTGTTATACTCTTACTTTCCCATACTGTGTTATCTCCTAAAACCTTGGTGTCAGTTTTACAAGCAGTATTCCATTTCTTATCCTGACCTAAGTGTGTTAATATTATTAAGTGGATGACGTAGTGGCAATTAATTTGCCACCAGTGACAATAAAATGATTTTAAGTTTTATTCCCAACGCGATCACTCGTTCTGAAATATTCATAGTGAACATTACAATCACTGAAGTCATTAAAGATCCTTACTCGCAGGAAAAAAGACATGGCGCTTTACAGTCATTACAGTGTGCAACTATATAGCTTCCTCACTATAGCATAGCTACGAAACAAGTCTTCCTCAGTTTGTGTTCTAATGTTACAAGTACCGCGCGTATTGTGTCTTCCTAAGGAACTGCGGTGTTAGTGATATTGTGGGACCCAACGGATTCGTTTCCTATCTACTCGGCTTTGAAGGCCCTAACAGCGTTCTAGTATTCTGGTGTCGCAAACATTCTCATTAAATATATCCTCCAACCTCCTCACTGTAAAATGCGTGTTCCTTATCTCAAGGTAATTTCCGAAATGTTGGGCATCCATACCGGAGTTTTGAGTAGTTGTGTACGTGCGCGCGTGAGTCTTGTCTAAAATTGTTCAATTCCTGTACAATGTAAAATACTGCAGGATATATACAGTCTTTCATCTTAATCGGAAAATATAAGATAACTGTCTATTCCACAGCAGCGAGTTCTGTACATTACATTAATAGCCTGGGTAACAGCCTCTTTGGCATTAAGTCTTTATTGACTTTCTCTGTATTTACAAGATTAAATGTAGTTTAATATCATTTTATCATAACAAAATTTTTATAATACAATGTAATTTTATTAGTCAAAAAAATACTCACAAAAAGACTGCATTAGTTTACTTTATGTTAGCTGTTTGTGAATTATGATTGGTTTATGTATTATCATGAATCTTCCAAACAATGTGTAAGTGCGTATGGCTGCACCCGTCCGCGTGTGTGTATGTGTTGGTGGTTGTATGGGTGTTGGTATACCTCTTAGAAACATATAATTAGTTTTATTAAGAACACTTTTTAGTTAAAAAGTGGATTCAATTGGTATTATAATTGAGACGAAACGTTTTACCTATTCTGTGTAGCAGTATTTAACATTGGTGATGTCATACCGTAGACTGGAAAAAAGTTTGATGATAATAATTTAGTACTTGATGGTAATAATTTGTTGATGAGGTTTATTAAACTCTTTAATAAAACGTGTCGTCAACGGAAAAAGTCTTATTATTAAAAATGTCGATCATGCAAGTCTAAGAGTAAAAAGTTATTAATTTATTCAAAACGATTGACATACATACATATACGGCACCACAGTCCAGGATGTACCTTGGCCTCCCTAATGATCTGCCTCCAGATAGTCCTATCATGAGCCTTGGTCTTCCACGAGCCGACACCCATCTTAGTCAGGTCTTCTTCCACGTCGTCTTGTCACCGTTTTTTTGGCCTGCCTCGTCTTCTGCGCCCATCTAAAATAAATCTGTAGGGATCATTATCATTTTGGAAGGTGTTTGGTTATCCATTCTTTCCACACGCCCTATACAGCTGATTCTTCTCGACTTTATAAATCGGACGATATCTCTCTGTTTGGAATGGAGTATATTTCTTGATTAGATCTGATCCTCCATTCTCAATTACAACATACTGGTCCGAAGATTCTTCTAATAATTTTCCTTACAAAAGTCCTCAGAGCCTTCTCGTCAACTGCTCTTAATGTCCAGGTTTCGGAACCGTATGTCACTAACAGGCCTGATCATTGCTGTGTACATTTTCAGTTTAGTCTCTTTGGTGAGAAGACTAGATCTTAATAATTTTACTAGACCAAAGTAAGCTTTATATTACCCGCCATTATTCTCTTTGTGAAAAACGATATTTACACGTGTCTAAATCTTTAATAAACATAAAAATTAATTTTATTACGTACTTCAGTACAGATAAACTCACAGGATACATTCATATAACGAATAGATTCGGTCAGAAAAACATATGGACAAAATTCTATGTATTTTACTTTGTTTTAATGTGTTTTTGTATACGTACAAGCGTACGTGTTTGTGTGTGTGTGCGCGCGCGCCCGCTGTACGAGTTAGGCCTTAAGTGGGTCGTCCGACACACAAGAAAGGTCCTGTGGCCAGCACAAGGGTTCGGCTGCTCAATATTAACCCAAAACGTTATCTCTGGTACACGCTTCGTGAAGGCAGTCGACCCGGAGCTGGGAAAATCACCTGATTTTATGTACGCCCGGGAATGAAACCTGTGGCCTCTAGATTAGTTGCAAGACGCCATACGTACATCATTTGTTTAGAAACATTGGACTGTATTTCTAAATTGTATAAGATGCTAAGAAATAGTTGGGTCACGCGTCGAATGTGGTGTTGTACGTAAACATATGGGAAGATGTTTTGCTGGGTTAAAAGGTCACTCGTCCAACTGGCCGTAGGCCAACCGTAGCACCTAGTTAGTGGTTAGTTATCGGCGCAAACAGTTGCCGGCCTACCATTTTGTTTGGTTTTTATATTAAGGTCATACAAACCGCACTGATTAAAGATGGCTGGCTGGCCAATCACCGAGATACACAGGGCCCATTAAGTGGCCACGGCTCGTTTGCAGAAAGTCAATACTGTCTCCCTTCCCCTTACGAAGCTGTGCTTAATGCAGAAAAACAACAAATATTCTAAACATTATCTCTCCGCTCCCGCAAGAAAACTCCTGTTGTGTTTAATGTAGATTTTAGTATAAAATAGTGACGTAATTATTAATCATTTTCAACAAATAGTTTTATTCTAAAGCATCTTAGGTGAAAAAAATAACTTTAACGACTTACAGAAATATTTCAAATTATAGAAATAATTACTGTAGAACTTTAGATTAAATATTTATAAGTGTTACTATATAAAAATTGAGTTGCAGAAGTCACCAGTCAAACTTGAAATCGAACTTAGATCTATGGCTTGTTTATTTTATTACTGCTCTGATACGTACCGAACTCAAATACTGTACTTTGTACTTTGCCGACTGTGGGCTGTACCGAATGTGTTCTTTGTAATTTCGCTCGTACGTAACAGATTAGATGACTCGTGAATTTAAGCTCTCAGATTTTAGGTTATTCAGGTTTTTAGTATTAAAATCAAACAGTATTGTTTAAGACGAATTAAAGCCAACAAAATACAATACTCAATTAGACAGGCATAAAAAATTATACTATCTTAATTTCTATATATTAAAAAAACATGCATATATTAAATCTAAAAACGTTATATACCTCATGTGTCATATTAGTAAAATGTTTTTATTCATTTTTATATTTATTTTAGCAAGTTTTATTTTCCAGTCGCCTTTGTAACATAAAAATATTTGTTAAGAGCTGTACCACCACCCAATGGAGTTGGCAGAGCGACAGTCAACTATACTAGTCATACCAGTCAAGTACAGTCTGTGTTGACCGAGCGTCATTGCTGTGCAGTACAGATCTCGACTATTGTAGCTATTTCAGTTCGTTCGTCAAAGAATTGCTAGGAGATACTCTAAATACTGCCGTTCAAATCCCCTAAAAACTTTGGCGTGAACAAAGAGCTTTTAATTTTGTTTCATACCCGAATGAAAGTTTACAAAACTGTGGCTGTCCCCACATTCCTGTATGCCAGTGAGACATGGACGCTTGGTAAAAGAGACGTACAAATGATTCAGGCAGATTAAATGAAATTTCTGAGAGACGCAAGGTTGTTCTCTCCTGGATCGGAAAAGGAACGAGGGGATTAGACATGAATTTAAACATTGTATCGTTGCACCAGAAGATTGAAGACCACAGAAGAAGATGGTGTGAACACTTGAATGGCATGCCTGATATCCGTCTACCCTTGGCTGGCTTGGGTTATCACCCTACTGGGATGAGAGCTGTCGGTAGACCCAAGAGGAGATGTTTTCCCGAACGGGTCTAGTGTGTAATTCTTCAAGTGGTGGTGGTGGTGTGGTGGCGATGATGATGATGACGACGACGACGACGACGACGACGAAGACGACGAAGACGACGCGAAATTGATTATTATGATGATGGTGATGATAGTTTTTTCAGGGGGTTAAATGGGTTCCAAAGAAACTACTCAAAATACATTTTAGTATTTCTGGTCGAGTAGTTTACCTTGGTCATGAAAGTTTACGCAAATTACTTTACTGAACAAAGGTACAGGTACGATTGTAGGTAGACAACCAATAGTCACTACAGAGTTCCAAATTTAATGGGCGCATTATGACCGAAACTTTCAATGAATTCATTCAGCACACATACCCCTCGCTTACGTATGTATGTATTCATACAGTTTCTGGATAGAATTATTCAACGGCGGATCACCTCCCCCCTCTCCTGTATCGATTCGCTCGGTCGACGCAGTGACGTTTTGGGTTAAAGACAATCGCGTTCAGTAAACCAGGTCAGAACGAACGAACAATTCGCGTAAGCACGAAGCCATAATAGTTTTATTGAGCAATAACTTACCCGACACTTTCCGTTAATTTCAGTAGCGAACAATGGAATTAACTTTTGACATTTAATTCAACGTTTAAATTTGCACCGAACTGGTTAAACCGCTTTAAAGGAAAAATCTACTGAAACAATAGCGGCTTTGCTCTTTCAGCTTTTTGGATGTGTTCGCATTAAAAGGATAAAATATTACTCACTATTCTTGTATTGCGCTGGAAAAGCAATTGATCTGAGAGTAATTTAAAAAAAACATTTTTTTTAATTATTTTAAATTGCTTCGTACATGCGATCTTCGTGTGGTGGGATTAATAAAAGCAACATAACAACAATGCTTATTTAGCATCGTTATCATCATCATTACACCGTCACAGTCCTTGGTGGGCCATAGCCTCCTTCAGGAAATTCCTCCAGTCGTCTCCATCCCTTGCTTGCCGCCGCTACACTATCACTCCAGTAGTTTGTAGGTCCTCTTATATATTATCCATGATCTTGTTATTGATCTTCCTTGCTTGCGCTGACCAAAAGTCCTCCTCGACCTTGTAGGGGCGTTCTCGTGCATTCTTATAACATGACCAACCTATCTGAGTCTAGTTACTTTAATTTTTTTCATAATATCTGGTTATTGGAATGGCCTATGGAGTTTCAAGTTGCGTGCATGCACCTAAGATCCATGTTCTTATCAAGCCTCATAAATTTTCCTTAAAACGTTCCTTTCAAAACATCCCAGCTCTTCTCGTGAGCGTCCATGTCTCATAACCATATGTCAACGCTAAGGCTTATTTACACTATTATCAAAACTAATAGTAATACAAATTACAACAATATGGAGAAGAAGAATAATAATAATAACGCTCATTATGTACTACCTAAGAAACTTAGATGTGTCAAGTGTAGTAGGTTGCCTATTTGAGACGTTTGGGAGGAAGGTACTATTGCGCCTCATCCGCCCATTGTTACCTAAGAGCTTTATTCCAAACACTCTTTTCAAAGACTCAGTTGGCCTAGAAGCTGACAAAAGCACCTTGATTTCCAGATGCTCCCCAGGAACTAATTCAGGATCTCTACGTTTGTAGCAGATCAAAGTACCCTATTGGGTTACTAATCCTCCTAATATCAAGCATGTCGCTAACGCAGATGTCTATTATTACACGACAATAACTAGTCGCAAGTCAATACGCTTATTTAGCATTTAAATACGAAGCAGTCTAGTCACTATAAAACAGACGGCCAACTGACTGACTGTTATTGCTGTGTTATTGAACAGCTTCACTCAAGGTTAAAAATGACGTCATATAGGCACCAGATCGTCCGCACAAATAAAGAACTTACAAGAAATTCTTGTTTATTTTACTAGTTCTGGAAGGTTCCGTTCATCTTTACAATTACTGTATTTATGCATTACGTTGTTGATTCATCCGTCAACAACAGCACGCCTGATGTTGTGTTAAAGTTAATATACACCATTAATATGTTGATATTAACAATTACTAGCAGGAGGTTATTTTCATACATCATCATCATTACATTAACTACCCTTCAATAATAAAACACAAGGTTGTTGAGAGTTTTGGATCTGCAATACTCATTAGATGCTCCCAAGAAAGTCGCCTCTATTAGCTTGATGAGGTGCTGAGGTTGCAGACGCCTCGTGTATTTGTGTGACTGCCAATTGTAATACCATTTCTGATTACTAATGGCTGTCTTTGTTTGTATAGTGGACTTTGTCCCCGTTAGTGTGAGTAGAGTGCCTCAAGCTCGAACCGTACCCACCATTCAGCAACAGAGAGCTACGCCGTATTATGTCAGACTGTAACCACTGTGTCCGCTGCCACTTTCTATTTACGTAAACAAGGTTTTAGCAACATTTATTTATGTTGGTTTAACTTCACAAAGCGCAACAGTGTCAGAATAGAATAAAAACTATTTTCAATTATCTATGTGGTATTACTACTTTATTGTTCTCACACAATAGTCTAATTATTTGAAAATTTAAAAATATTCAACAAAAACTAATGATTTTATACATCTAAATTAGGATTCTCTGACCAATTAATACGACTAATGTATTTATTAAAGTATTGTAAATAATTTGATTTAGATTAACGTAAACGCAAAAGATTTGCAAATAAATATTTGGGAACTTCCCTAGTTGGGAATATTGTTTCCCGTTGTGAACCAGAAACGCACTGTATTAACTAATGTAACGTTCTACAATTGGGACGTTAGTCCCTTTCTTCTTGCCTCCCCTCCTTCCTCAAAGTTGGTCGAATCGCTAAATTTCGATGTCATGAAGAATAAATATTATTCTTGTCAGATGAGCATTACGTATAATTGTCAGATACTTTATTTTGATGTACTTTAGTTGTTTTGGGCAATTACTAATTGCAATTTAACAATTGCTTTATCATGTTACACGATACGACGGAACTTGAAGGGAATATTGTAACAGCGATACAATCAAAACATTTATGAAAAACCTGTCTACTCTATACAAATCAACTATACAAATCAACAACAATCTCTTCACAAGTTTGATACGCATTCCAGTATTCAAAGTCGAAGACTGTGATTAATTAATCGTTTATAAATATAATTATAAAGTTATTAAATCATCCACTAACAAATAATCGCCTAACATCAGGACTCCTGGGTGTACTGCTCTTACTTTTCCACCTTGAAAATCAACACTGTTGTCTTGCACTCTCACACACACACGTGCACGCGCGCGCGCAGAAATTAGTGTTTTGACGGTATTGCAACTTAGTTAGCCTTATTTTTGTACTGCCGTTTGCAATTTGCATAGTTGAAATAGTTTGGTCGTTACTGGAACGTTCTCGTCATCTGGGGTGCTATAAATTTCGGCTGCCAAAAAAACTTGGTTCTACATATCCGCTATTTATCGGACACTAGCGGGATGTTTTTTGTATAAATATTTTATACGAAGCGAGATCATTTTCTTTATGTTGATTAATTTTGTTTCGCCAAAATTTACGTAATTGTGTTTCGCCAAAATCACAGAAAAATTCCCTACTTGTAGAATACTTGCCAAAACAGTTACTAAAGTTAAATTCTTAAAACAGAACGTTTCGATTACTACTAATCTGCGATCGTCTTCAGGTGACTAGACCAACCGTACTAAAAGCTAACATACGCTATTCAAGACATGCACAATAAAAAATCAAATCGTCAAACTAAAACCTTAAAGTGTAGGCTACTACGGCCGTAGTCATTACTTAACAACTTTATAATTGGTCGATTGCTTTATAATGACTTTTTTAAATTCACTATAAAAATTCACTATATTCACTACAGTGAAATAAAAAAATGTCATGACAAACCAATCGACAACAGCCCAATAGCCCGGAAATTATGAACTCTTTTAATAAAGCCTTGAAGTCTATCTTTAACAAATATTACAATAGGAATACAATTAACTGGATTCCTAATTATAAAGATAATTAAAAAAGTGAGTAACAGGGAAAATAAAAAGGTATGTATTAGAAAAAATCTAAAATGTTTATTCAGATATTATAAAAACCAAGTTTTAAATAATGCTTTTTAAACATAAAATCGATTTTCATACTTTAACAAAGTAAATAAATGTTTTCTACTATCAACGTTCGTCATTAAATCGATCATTTTGCATATTTTGCAATTTATAGTATACATAAAGAGTCTATAGCTATTCTTAAAATTAATTTTAAAGTAAAGATGGAAACACCTTAACTGAAATATTGACTAGCCTGATTAAGAAATAGTGCGTTTCCATTACTGTAATGATTGTGATAATCTTAATGAAATTGTGATTGCCTTAATGAAACAAACGTGTTTTTATTTTTATCGATTTTTTGTAAATTGATATTTGCTTTGAACAGCCAGTTTTAATTTTTTTTAATTAATTATTGTCAGCGTTTTTTTAAAATTGACAATTTTTTACTGCTAAACTTGTTTCTTAGGTTTCCTAATGTTTTGTAATCAATATGTAGGTTTATTGTTTTCTTTGTACCACCTTACTACATGTTTTTAATTTTTTTAATTTTTTTATACCTATAATTGTATGACAGCTATTAAATATTAATAAATGATATAAAAATGTAAGACCAAAAACGTTAGGATAATGCAGTTATCCGGGTTTTTTTATTAGCCGGACGTATCAATCCCAAAAATTCGCTGTGCTACTGTATTAAAATAAAATCTTAAAAATCAATACAAGTACCCCGCTTGTCCTTGACACTGTTCCGAGCATATCAGCGAACGCCAAACCCTTACATTCTAGTATACAATGTATTGGTTGTCTTATGTACGTTAGTTTTTAGTAGAGACAGTGTTTGATGTTCGCTATCAAATAGCGTATCACGCCGAGATAAGACGTTTCTTTCTTCGAAGCCTACATTAAACTTTAGGTGCCGTATACTGTAGCCGTAAAAGAAACTGTGTACACACAGCCACGTGTACCTGCAGAGAGGCGTAAGCCGATCCGTCTCTTAACGATAGTGTTCACTTGTGTGATGGATACACACATTGTAACTAATAATGCTTAATCCAGTTTATAATATGTAAACTTAACATATATTGGAACAGTATTAGGCATAATTTTTTAACCATTTAAAAACTTAATTACTGCAAAACTGATTAACTTGTGTGATATAGCCTAACTCGTATCCACTGTTACTGTTGGTTACCGATACATCACTTTTAGCCGACAGTAAAACAGTACGGCATTAATAATTGTATACTGTGGACAGATTTTATTTCTTTAATATTCGACTAGTAAAATCCAGAATAAATCTGGGAAAGATGGTTACCTCTACATTAAATGGAATCCTGTGGGATAAGAAAATTACAGCAGGGACTAAAAAAAATTTTAATACCATTGTTAGATATCATGACTTACGGCTCAGAAGTTTAGACTACCAATAAATACACTAGAACGAAATTAACGACAGCAGTGATGGACTTTTGGAGACGTTCAGCATGGAATATCCAGACATGAGAAATTAAGAAATGAAATGAAGTTATTAAGGACAGAATGAATGTGAGTAATTCAATTGTTGATTTTATTCAAACAAAAAAAAAGTTACAATGGTACGGGCACAGAAAGAGAATGGTAGAGGAATAGCTGCCAAGGAGAGTTATGGAATGGACCCCACTAGGAAGAAGGAAAAGAGGCAGACCACCTATCACCTGGACAGAAGAAATTCAGACTATATTAAGAGAAAGAGAAATGGAATAAGATCTTTGGACGGACAAGCAGCAGTGGAAGATGGGAATTCAATCAATTCTGTAATCTTTGTTCCGGGAATACATGTGGAAACATTGTATAGCCGGAATAATAATAATATTCGACTAGTAAGATCTAAACATTGCCGCTTACTCACTTTACTTTTTTTTTAAATTCTTAATTGTTAAACAGTAAGATGTTTTATATAATGCAATACATGATATGGATAATATGCATGATATACATAATAAAAATTGGTCCTGACGGTACCAGTTTTTGTTTCGTTGCCTCGATATAGAGAAAAATGGAACTACAATGTAGAGTGATGATAAAAATTCCATTTTAAAGCTTTACAGCGAAAATGTTATATTTGATCACACTGCTCCCTGTAGTGTTTAGTAATTAGGCTTTTATGTTCGGGATCAAATTGATTAAGATTTAAGTGCCCGCTGTGGTCCAAGTTTTCTTCTTGTTGCAGAAATGCAATCATCGTCATCCGTATTGACGCCAGGTGGGGATACAGAGACCTCATCACCATCAACAATGATGGCGACTGCCACAGTCAAACTTGAAACTTCTGAAGCAAGAAGAATTAAATGACTGGACCCGGTCACTTCAAATTTTAATTAACAACCTAGATAAAATTCTCAAAATTAAGGGATAGAAACTAAACTTTTGCACATCACTAAATAGACAATTTTCGATTAGCGCTTTTGAACATTTGAGCTCACAGTCAGATCGAAAACATACAACAGTGTGTGAACATAACCACTAACAAAAATATTTAATATTATTTAAATTACATAATGAATAATTTGTTTAATTTTAAGCGTATCCCAGCGTATATGTTATGTAAACTTAACATATATTGAAACAATTGAAACAGTATTAGACATAATTTTATAACTATTTAAAAACTTAAATATTGTAAAAATTATTAACTTGTGTGAAATACTACCAAATTTTTGCGTGAATAACGCTTACCGTATTTCATCCCATAATTTTACAGTACAAATATATGTTCTAAAATGAAAACTTTTAGTTTAAAAATAAAACAGGCCTTAGAGAATTGATTTATTAAAAAATAATAAAAAGGATGTATCTAATTAAGCTTACTACTTGAAATGCAAAAAAAATTGCAATTCTTTAAATTAAGAACAATCCCTTTAATTCTCTATCCTGATTACAGATTTATAAAATTTGGGGGGTTTCATTACGAAAACTGCGTTATAGCATGTGTTTTTCTAAAGACAGTAATTACAAAAAACGATACATACAAAATTGGCACGAAATTGCTTATTAGCGATTTCATAAATTTGAGAAATTCAGTTATCTTGAACCTGTATCATTTTTAATGAAATGGCGAAAGCGTCACTGTGTGTGTGTGCGCGCGCGCGCGTGCGTGTGTATGTAAATTCGACAATTTGCTTTCCTGTCCCTAGAAAATTAGAGTTTGTAACAGGCAAAGAGCGCCAATCAGGAATACTAAAACTTAGTTTGTTTATTGCGCCATTGACGAACCTCAGATTTCAGTAAGAAAGCCAGCTCAAAAATCGAAGCTCAGAAATACGCGTTACAACTCTTTTTTGCCCACGACGCGTCGTCCCAAAAGTCAGAGCTATAAGTATGTATAGACCAAACCGCTACTGCTTCATCTGTTTCATCGGGTAGCATAATTTTGAAACACTATTGTGGCTCTGGATTTTTGTTTCAAACTTATGATATAGAACACGTTAGTTGGCGCCTTGAGTGATGCGAAGCACTGTCGTGATGTTTGCAGACTAGGATAGTACAAAATAAGCGTGCCAAATAAGTAGTAGCAAGGCTCGCTTTCTGAGCTGCTGTTTGGTCTGCCAAACTGACGCTTCATGGGTTTTGATTACCATTTCCTTCTACGTATTTAATTTTTGTCTATGTAATTAAATTTTTCCGTGTATAATGTCCGAACTATACTTTCGCACTACATATAAATATACACAATCTGTTTAATCGCAAATCAGGAGTAGCAGTCTATTGTAGAAACGACGACAGACTAACGCCTCCAAAGTACGAAAACAGAATGGGATACTACAATATAATATAGGTAACTTCCTGCACGAATATGTTTTTTATAGACGTGCACTCACTTATACATACGTATATTATATAAATTATTCGTGTATAACTGCACCCACATTTCTCAAAGGAAAATTTTGGAGAGAAAGGGAACGTTATACACGCAAAATACGGTAATAAAATAGTATTAATACTTTCAGTGTTCATTATGAGCCTAATAGTCTCAGTTCGTTTATATAGTTTATTAGTCAGAAGAATTGAATGGATTTTAGAATATACATTTTTAAAAGTACTAAAGATTTACACAAAAACAATTCCATTTAGGATACAGAACTCTTATAAAGTTAGATAGACTTGATTTAAATGGATAGTAATTTAAATCAAGTCAAATCCAAATAGCAATTGAAATTGTTGTTGCTGGCTAAATTTGATGTTAGCGGAAAATATTCATTTTGTTTCAACCTCTTCATATCGCCTTATCACATTTACAAACTTGACTCTCTCTCTCTCTCTCTCTCTCTCTCTCTCTCTCTCTCTCTCTCTCTCTCTCTCTCTCTCTCTGATTGTACTTGTCTGCTGTCAAAATCCGTTTCGCTACGCCATCACATCCCACATCTGCACTGCCCTCCGTGCGTCACATGTCACCTTCAGGACGCGACAGTCCGTAGTCTTTGTAAATGTCAGTGTCCTTATGATCTCCGCCTATATTCCATTAACTCCGTCGTCTCTAAGGGGTTTACCTCTGACTGTGAGTACTGCTGGTTTCACTTGGCTTAAGACTCTTCACTCTCGCTGGCAACACTGAATTTAATCCACCTTGCTTTAACTGTACAGTAAATGTATACCACAGTCTGGCTGAAATAATAATTCTATCAACAATCATACTAATGCAAAATACTTACTGCTTTACATACGAAAACGTAACTACTGTATCATAATTATCATCAGTATCATCAGGAAGTGTGTAATATTTAAGCAGAAATGTATTAAACATTCGATCGTAGGTGCACAATCACAAGAACATTCAATTTAATGTATACTTCATTATATAATTACGGGTGACACAAATATATAATTTATTTGAGTTAATATAATTTGTTTATAATTTATTCAATTAATGCCTTAATATTTTGATAATTCATATTTTTAATTTTCTTTCGTTCATACTTTCTAGCCTAGTGTCAAATAAATAGTATTATTTAACATTTACTTATCTTTCTATTTGAATTATTCTTTTATTTACAACTTGAGTCATAATCTAGGGTATTAAAATGAAAATCCTGTTCTTAACTCCTCTTTTTTTAAATTCTTGCATCTTTCATAAATGTCATCTTCCTCTCCTTTCCTGATTCCCTGCGGCCTAACACCTACTCTACGTGTTACTAGTAGGTATTTGGTCTTTTCTTTATTTGTTTAAAAACCTATTTTCTTTGCTTTTATCTCCAACACAACAAAACACTTAAAATCGTAAATTTTACATTTTAGGAATTACAAAATAGATTTTTAAAAAACCAATTCTATTAAATGTTTAACAGAACATGTAAAGTAAAATTATGTAACTTATATAACAATGTTACGTTACATAATATTCGTACCTAAAATAATTACGTTATAATATATAATGTACGTTCTATACAATTAACATAACTATTACTTATATAACTGTTATATAACGTCATAATTGTTACATATATTATATAACATTTGTTATGTTACGTTCTCTATGAGACGAATTAATTTTCATTCTACTTTTTTTTTAATTTATAATGCTGATAATGTCTTCATAGTTTATTAAAACTATGGCGCTTGTATATTAAAAGCGCCAACACCCCTTTGAATGGCTGTGAGCGATGACTTAGAACAAACCTGTAATAACCTTTTGTTTCTCAACGTGTGGAAAATTTGGACGCCAGTGATCACAGCGTTTAACTTGAAGAACGAAATTTTATGGTTTTAGACAAGCATTCTGTTTATCACCAACAATATTCAATATCTATGCTGAAAAGTTGACAAAGAAGGCCTTAGAAAAATTAAAAGGAATTCTAGTTGGAGGGGAAATAGTAAAGACCTGTAAATACACGAGTGATTAAACAGTGTTAGCGGGATCAGAAAAAGAGCTACAATTTATGATTTAGAATCTTGACATAAAAGAGAAGATGTACGGAGAAAATCAGAAGTAGGATATCTATGGGTAAAAGAGGTTTTGAAAAGGAGAGCATTACTGACAGCTAGAAGGATTACGATTGGGATGAAAAAGGGATTTGCTAAATGTTTCATTTTCAGCGTGGTTTTGTGTGGCAGAGAAACATGGGCCATGAAAAAGAGAAAAGAAAAGTACATAGAATGTTTCAAAGTGTGATTGTGCCGAAGAATGATTCAGCTGAAATGAACTCATAGTGAGAAGCAATGAAGTACTGACGGGAATAGGAAAAGAAAGAAAACAAGAAAACTACTGAAGGTAATAAGAAACAGAAAAACACCTTGGTGCATACACTGCGAAGAAACTGTATTCAGCTGATTATCGTAGAGAGATAGGTGGCAAGAAAGAGAAAACGGGGAAGAAAATGTTGGATATCAAAAACTGCGGTAGTCACATGAAGATAAATGCACAAGGCCGAGTAAAGTGGAGAACATCCAGTTGAAACCTGTCGTAGACAGTTTCACTAAAGAAAAATGCATCTATTTTCGTATTATCAGATTGATATGGGAGATTAACAGTTGCGTTTCAGAAGTTCATGTGAGTAGCGAAGTATAACATCCAATCAGTTAATTACATTTCGTTGACTATCGCATCTCCCAACAGCCCCGGCAGACGGAATTCTATTGACTCGACCTTGAGCACGTCACAATGCGAACCAAACGCCCTACTACTAACAACTATCCACCCCACCGCGACCACGTATCGAAACAGTAATAGTAGAAATAATAATAATTTCTTTAATTTCAAAACTCATGTTAAATATTCCATACAATATTAGTACTCAAGATTAATACAGGAATTTACGTAAGGCGGTGGATTTTCAACATATTTTATTTAATACCAAGTTAAACTCTCTTCTTTATAACGGCTTATAACTATCCACGCCTTCCGATACCTAATCGCGATCCACGACTGTGGTTCCACCTAACGTGTTGCAACTCACGCCGTCTCATCTATGTCACTCTGCCAGCTCCATCTGGACCGCCCCTGATGCCTCCTTTGCAAAATTTGTTCGGTAGTCTTTCTCCTGCCATTCTGCTAACATGTCCGTACCATATTAATGTTTATCTTTGATATCACCTATCATTTTGCGTGTTACTTCCTTAATTTCTCTTATTCCTTCATTCGTTATTCTGTCCTACCACACTGCTCTAAAAGTCAATTTATCTTGCCTAAAACTTAGTAAGTACTAAGTTAAACTAAATAAAACAAATCGGTTGTAATTATTTAATCATTTAATTGTATTTAAAACAGCAGTCATCGTATGTAATGTTACAGATTATAACTTGGTCTAACTTGGTCAGTTTCTTTTTCTCAAATTCTCTACACCTGAAAAGAGGAATTGTTCACGCCTACGCTTTGACGGAATTCATGAAATCAACGTTTTTTTCCGTGCGCGTTAGAGGGATGGAATGTTATTTATCCGGGCGCTATTTTCCACCTGACCACTCCCAAATAACAGAACATTTACTTCTGTTGAGTGCCGCGCGCGCTTGTGTTACTACGGAATCGCAATGCTGTTTGGAAAGTATTAGTTTTCCATCTGTATCAAATACAACATTTCTCACGTTTAACTTTGCCGACCGTTCTTTAAAAGGTGAGATGTCGGCACCTACGCAACATTTATCTCGCCGACTTTCTCGAATATTTCTTCGTGAACAATGCGGTCCTATTTTAGTCTCTTAAAAATAAGGTTTCACTTTTCCTTAAGTGTTTTCACGTAATCTTTGAGCAGAAATCCGATCGGAACAACGAGATCTGGTTAGAAATGGCAAATACTTTTGCTACTCACGTGTAAAATTGTGTTTTAATTGAAAACATACACGTTCAATTAAATCAAGTTATACTGTTTTTTCTTTGTTATTTTATATAGATAATGATGTATCATGTTTCTAACCTAATAGTTACAATATACTTGCCTAGAGAAACTTATTTTTCATGAGGGGTTTTATAGTATTGAAAATTGATAAACACTATCAACCATACTAAACGGATTTTAGATTTCATCGCTCATAATATTCTTTAATACATATATGTTTGTGTGTATGTTGCTTAATACAAGGTATAGGTAACTAACATGTATCCACACTACACTGTAGACATTATATTCGTTTGAGATATTTTAGCGGACACGAAATCTATGAGACACAATATCTTACCACTTAACTAGTTTAACTACTAATCCAGTATAGCGATTGCACTATACTACAATCAAAGAAATAAAGATACTTATATTCTTGTGTATACACTCACGCTTGCCAGCGAAGACACACACACACACACACACACAAATATGCGTTCCGCGTCTTCTTCTGTTCCCAGTATCCATTCTGAAGGCTTCACTTCTCCTAGTTTCATCTAATGCATCCCGCCACCGGTTCCTAGTTTTACTACTTCGATCTTCTTCTTCATCTTGTTATTCTTCTTCTCCTTTTTCTTCTTCCTATTTTTAGTCTATGGGGCCCGAATTCTTTACTCTTGGTATTTGTGTTGGTTTTATTTTTATGACATTCCGTATTTTCACTGTTATACCACATCCAATTTTATCATCTATGTCATTTA
Organism: Magicicada septendecula; assembly: GCA_034769895.1. NCBI lineage: Eukaryota > Metazoa > Arthropoda > Insecta > Hemiptera > Cicadidae > Magicicada > Magicicada septendecula. Next base: position 1,290,740,368 of record CM068367.1, read on the forward strand.
TTATGACTTCCCACATCCCAATTCTCCTCCCAGTTTCGTCATCACTAAATTCCTCCGTCCTGTCTGTGCCCAGAGCAAATCTGTAGCTTTACCACTAATTTCAGGCAGCATGAATTTTAGCTCTTTCATTCTTTCAATTCTTAATTGTCCACTACTGTAAACTCACAGTTGCTTCAGAGTTTCCTGTGTAATTTCTCCTAAATTTCAGACTCCTACATACTTGTTTTATAGATAATAGTTCCGCCTCCAGATAATAGGGTGTAGTCGGGGGACGGCTTTCTATCACCTTGGACGTATCCGTAAGGGGGGCCTCATATCATTAACGTTTGACGTTTGGTTGACATGGAAGTTTCAAAATAAACGTAATTCTGCATTGGTTGTTGGTTGACCTGACATTATTTCGTGTAATAACTTCAGTTATAATTTAACTTCAGATATAACGTAATATTGTTATAACGTAACTAATAATTCACTTATAATTTCAGTTATAAATTATTTTGTATAATTATTGAGTTATAACTATTTTTATATAATGCAGTGCATACATTTTGTATAAGTTTACATTGCGTTTAATGACGACTGCTGAAATGTCGCTTTAAACAAAAGTTCAGCTATGAAGCATTTTGTCATTTAAGAAACGATAATGCTGACTTTTTAACAATGTCTCTTTCAAAACCAACCATATTTTTAACACTTTTAATCTAATCCCACGCTGACGATTTCAAGACATCCATTTTCAAAAATTTGTTAACAAAATAATTTAAACAAACTTGGTAAAATAATTTAATAAATTTAATACTGCTTTCTAAATGGATCACTTAAAAGAGTATTAATTACAGCTTGTAAATAATTTATTAACTTTCAATAATATTAATAATAAGAATACAATCAATAATCCTTCCAATCTGCTAACTATTCTGTTGCATTTTAGTTGTTAGTGCAATTATAGATTTATTGGTTTACTTCGCAGTGCATATTACACTAGTTTAATACAGACATAATTTATGGTTTAATTAAGTTAATTTTCCTTTGACAAATGTCTATGTTGTTGCGGCTTGGTTAGCGCGTACACTATGTCTGCAAATCCGCGCCCGAGTATGCATTCGTGCCTTGACAGATTTATAACACTGTGTTAGTCACATGAGACCCACATTACACCCTCTCTCTCAAGACCAGATGAAACTAATTCTGCTGTGTTTTGGCAAAATACCCATTAAGTATCAGGCTATATTGAGAAAACCTTGAATTATAATTTTGTGGATACAAATGACATTTTTTCAATAATAATAATTTCTATTGTATCATAAGCCGATTTAAACTGACTTATGCGTGTCCCAAAAAAAGGAGTATGCGTAACCGTTAATTTGTATGTGTTGTTTCTTTGAGACCCCAAAAAATCTGCTGTCAGATCCCTTAACTGATCCACGCTTGATTTTGGACGGACGGATCCCTTGACGGATCGACGTGTTATCATTTTGGTGCTGCTAGTGTGATCTAATAGGCATTAAGGCTCACGTCAAGGTTATCTGTATGGGAACGATCAGCCAGAAGACATCCCCTTGAATTTTGCCGCGTGTGACAGACGTGAGGCAATACTTCACGCCGATAGAATCATCTGCCGCTTTGTTACATTTGATGTTATTATCTCCCTTCGCCAGTAGAACAAAATTTACACATTTAAGGATTTTTTTGAAACTCCATAAGTTGGTCTATATCGGCGTTTCCCAAAACTTTTTTTAGCCCACGGCACACTACGAATAAATAGTCAGAAGCCGCGACACACAATCTCCCTCTACATACCGACCCCTCCTCTTCATCAGTACGTTTCCGCGATGTCTTTGAAATCACACTGCAGCGTAATATACCATAATAATGAATGTTATTTACCTCAGTACTACTTGTGGTTTCCCAGTTATGTCAGTCGACTTTTTCATCTGTAATGCAAATTTATGAGGACTGACTACATTTACCATTTAAGACAGGACTATTAACTAAGTAAGCAAACAAGTTTTTTTTTTGCCTATTTAGACATTTTATTTTATTTTATTTTGTTTTTATTATTTTCAAAAAATTTTGCGGCACAGTTTGGGAAACGCTGATGTATATCTTTAGCTTAGGGAAGTAAGTATGTACATGTTTCCATATGTGATCCTAATTCTACATACTTGATGCCTTAATGAGCATTTATACATCTGAAGTTTTACAATACGTAATAGAAAGTGAGATTCATTTTAAGTAAATTACATACACTGAAATGCATACACGTACAGATTTCCACAATAATGCGAGTTTCTCATTAAAAAAACGTCGTGCGCATGTCTAGACGTCTTCTATATTCTAAATAGAATACACGAGCTTTTCTTTTAATTTTTGTTAAAAGATGGACGCATCCACGCAAAGTGCTTACTGTAAGTCTGTGAGAGAATGGCTGCGTACGTGTTAAAAATGTTCACGTGCACAAACTAAAAACTTTAAACATAAAAACAAACGTATCATTTCGTGCACAAATGCTGATTCCAAGAGAAGAGAAACGAGAAAACTTTCTTTACTTGAAACTGCATTCCTGCGAATCATTAAGTGGTACTCACAAAGGTCTCTCAACTAATCGCGAAATACGAAACGATTATTTTGTAACTACACAAAATCTAAACGTGTACGAATAATAAACGAATGAATGCCAATATGTATAGTCGCGTTTATTACGTATCATTCATGTATAATTTTTGTAAGCAAACATTAATGTGTTTATTTAATAACAAGAGTCAAAATTTAATTAAGAAAGTTAAGTGGTTATAATCACAAACAGAATTATCACTGTTACACACCACTATAGAAAAATTATTCCGATTAGCGCTTTCAAACTTCTCAGCTCACCGTCAGATCGGAAATCGGATTTCCGATCTGACTATGAGCTGAGAAGCTTGAAAGCGCTAATCGGAATAATTTTTCTGTAGTGGTGTGCAACAGTGATAATTCTGTAAGAATCAAAATTGTTAAGAAGAATAAAAATATTTTTAAAAGTAAACCTTCAAGACATATTCTGTTAAATTATGTTGCCACATTGGTATAATAACAAAAAATCTCAAATCTACTATCTAAAGTGTTTTGTACAGTGTTATTCGAATAAAATAAAAATTAATAAAAAGAAGCCATAAACTCGGAAGGGACTCTTGAAGCTCCAGTAGACACTAAAACCATTTTTTTTATAGCATTCCTCCATATTGTGCTGTCTCTTGTTGGAAAACGTTTCCTCGGTAGACAACGCCGGCAAAGGTGGCCATAGACTTCACGATAGCGACACTTGGCGTCCTTGGCCTCATGATATACCGTTCGCTGGTATACAGTCTCGATTCAGCCGTTAATCCCGTATGTGAAGTGCAAGCGTGTCTAACTCGCGGTGTCTGCTTAAGTCACAGCGGATTCCCGCAGAACGGGGCCGTCAGCCTGATAAAGTCAAATAGACGACTCAGTGTCAGATACTGTCTTTGATTTGACGACCAGACCCTTTCGGAGCACGGTCCCAACACTGACCAGATTGTTTCTCTCCCTCCTTTCTGTTGACTGAAACCCTTTGTCTTTCGATGCCGTCCAGCAATCTAAAGCACAATTTCGGACGTTCACAGCTAACGATGCGACATTAAAAAAATCACTCACCATTTGCCTTACTACAGGCAGCTTCCATTTTTCGTCGATTACTACTTGTAGACAAATAAGGAAACAAAACTGACAACGGATTTTTGTGTGATAATGTAAAAAAGAGAGGGGTTTCTATTACGCATGCGCCGAGTAGCTGTGGTGAACAGTTTGTTTCTATTCGCACCTTAGTTATGGAAAACTCGCTCTTTTTTTGGTCATCCGAATGTTGAGACCGTTGTCCATTTTTGTGTGTCACCTTCGTGCACAAGTGTGTGCTACATATCTGCAATGGCTGTGAGGACTTTGCCAGCGACAAGCTCACCAAGAATTTTAATACATCAATATTAAGCTCGCTTAAGTTTTATAACGGGCATGTGGAAATGATCACTTTCAAAGAAATCGCTATCAGATCTCGTCATTTAGGTTTGCGAACTGGAACTGGAATTACGGGAATTAAGAAGAGTTAGAATTCTATAATGCTTCGTCTAAAAATAACTGCCGTTAACATTGTATATTTCTTATGTTCGCTGACACAAAGGGTGGCGTCCCTGCCGTAGGAATTCACGGCTGTAACTTCATCTGAAAACTTTACACAAAGTGGAGCGGTGGCCACCAGACATGTTTGCCACAATGAAACTACAGAGGTTACATTCTGTACAACCTTCACGATCAATCTTCATTGAAGCAAAGTTAACCTCATCGTTAAGACAAAGATGTAGCCCTGTTCAGTCTTTGTTTAGGAAATTAATCTTAGTTAAACACGTCTTCTTGTGAGCCACGAAAAAGTACAAATAATTTGAAAATAAAAATAACTAAAAAAACTAAAGATAATTGGTGGACGTTCTCTATTAGTTTCTGCAATTTTTCTTTTTTTTACATATTTAATCAGTTTTTTAAGTCTAATTTTGTTTTGCATAAAAATTTATTCTTAAGAATAATCGATTTATTTTTAGTTTCTCTTACTAGCATACATATCTTTAAACCGTAATAAGTATTATAGTCAAATATATATATATATAGTGTGTGTGTGTGTGTGTGTGTGTGTGTGTGTGCGTGCGTGCGTGCGTGTGTGTGTGTGTGTGTGTGTGTGTGTGTGTGTGTGTGTGTGTGTGTGTGTGTGTGTGTGTGTGTGTGTGTGTGTGTGTGTGTGTGTGTGTGTGTGTGTGTGTGTGTGTGTGTGTGTGTGTGTGTGTGTGTGTGTGTGTGTGTGTGTGTGTGTGTGTGTGTGTGTGTGTGTGTGTGTGTGTGTGTGTGTGTGTGTGTGTGTGTGTGTGTGTGTGTGTGTGTGTGTGTGTGTGTGTGTGTGTGTGTGTGTGTGTGTGTGTGTGTGTGTGTGTGTGTGTGTGTGTGTGTGTGTGTGTGTGTGTGTGTGTGTGTGTGTGTGTGTGTGTGTGTGTGTGAAACACAGCACAATTTTAATCTTGCTGACAGCATAATTTTAATCTTGCACAATTATACAGCGTAACAGAATTGCTTTAGTGTATCAAATTTTCACTTTCTATATTTCTATATATAGTCTGAGAATTTGTTTCTTTGTATTGAATACAAATCCACACCGTTACACCGATTACCACAAAAGTTTGCACAGGTAACCTTTGACACAAGGAAAAAACACTGTGTAACTTCGAATTTGATATTTAGCCCCGTTCGCACGATATAGGCTCTTTTAATTATGCCCTTTTATTGACGCGTATAAAGGTGTCAACAACACCATGGAGACCAGAATTAATTACCATAGTAACAAGTAAATAAACAAATGCTATTTAGCGGCATCGGACTGTACCTTTATCCTTTCCTGCAGTACATTTTTGATGTTTTTAATATGCGATTGTATCGATATATATTACGACGTGGAAAATAAGAAGTGCACTAATTGTAAATTCTCCTATTTCTTAATGCAAATTGAAAATACGTGTTATTTTTATTTGTGAGGTAAGGTGACAACGGTTTTTGGTTTTTAGTTTACTGCTGAAATAAATAAAAGCCATGGTTGAGGAAAACATAACGTTTAATATTATACGATGCTTATAATACAATAACACTTAAAATAAAGAACCTAACGTTTTTGAGTTAACGCGTAATTGTTTATATATATAACTAGACTGTCATTTAAAACTTTAATTTTAGTTTTACGTAGTTTATGTTGTGTTTTAGTATTGCGTGCGTCTCCAGCGTTCGGTGACTCGACCCTGATTAATGTCTGTACAACTCAATAATGTCTGTACTACCCGGTACGAATTCGGGCCTTCTCCATCCACCTGCCTGAGTATCGAAAAGCCGTTTCTTTGACGCTACCGTTGGGGGGTCGTTATATTTTGTTTATGTTTTTTATATCCTACAACGGCGAAATGCATTAGCTCCTTTATAAGGAAGAATGTCCCAGCCCGGTCGTTGATGTAGGGAGTGGATAGAGAGCGGGGGTTCTTCCTACCCTCTCCTTGAAAGCTTATGTAACTTCCAGCGAAAGTAGCTAAAGTTACAGGTATTAGCAAGGGTCTTATTAGTAGAAACGTTTACTTATTACATATAAAAAGTACATTTTTTATAGAATAATTCGACCCACATTATGCGTAACTTTTCTCATTTTCAACAAAATGAAAATATATATATCTTTACGTCAGAACTCTAGTAATCTATTATAACGTAACACTGGGGTTTAACCTTAGACTTCTTTTACGTCTGTCGACTTTTGTAACCGCTTGCCATCCCATCCTCTGTCTTCTGTCCTCACAGCCTGTGTTTTTGAGGCTACTGCTGTTCATAGTAGTTTCTCTGCCTCCACGCTTATCCTTTATTTCTTCTTGTTGTGGCCGTTCCTATTTTTATTTTATTCGGCTATCTTCTATCTGACATTCTATTTAGATGGCCAAACAATTTTAATTGTTTTACACAATGGTTTCTGTGACATCTACATCCTCTCCATTCTTATTGCCTTCTTATTTTATCGCTCCTAACCATATTTAGTCTCATTAAATTAAATTACAGTTATCGACAGACGATGTAATAGGCTTTGAGCCTTATATCTGCAAAGAAGAAGAAATTGCCAATGTTCCTCCAGTATTCTATTTAAACTGTTATTTAACCTTGTCTGTTTCTTTTATGTGTACTCCAAACTTTTGAGTCCCCTAAGCGACTGTCCCTCTATTATCGTTCGTTTGGACAGACCATTTCTAAGGCTTTGTAGAAGGATTTTTATCCCCTTACTGTTTTCTCCAGTCGTTGTAGAGCTAGCTCGGCGAATCAGTCCTTAACTTAAAGGACTAGAATTGTTTCTAAAGGTTTTACAACTCAGTATTTTCTGAACTTTGTATTTTATAAATTCCCGGAACGCATATAATAAGAAATATTATTATTCCGGCTGTACAATGTTTACACATTTTCCGGAACCCAAAGATTACAGAATTCTCATCTTCCACTGCTCCTTGGCCATCCAAAGATCTTCAATTTCTCTGTCCCTCAATATACTCTGAATTGAGGGTATATATTCTTCTACCCACGTGATAGGTGGTCTTCCTCTTTTCCTTCGAATTTTTTTGTTTGGATAAAATCAACAATTGAATTTTTCACATTCATTCTGTCCTTAATGACTTCATTTATAATTTTTTCACGTCTGGATACTCTTTCCGAACGTCTTCAAAAGTGTATCTCTGCAGTCATTAATTTTGTACTTGTGTGTTTATTAGTAGTCCCAACTTTTGAGCCGTAGGTCATAATAATTCTAACATTGGTTTCAAATATTTTGGTTTTAGTCTCTGTTGTAATTTGCTTATCCCACAGGATACCATTTAATGTAGATATAACCATCTTTCCCAAATTAATTATGGACTGTATTTCTTTGTCTTGCTTCCCATTTTGACCCCTAAATACTTGTATTCTTCTATCTATGAAATCTTCCCCATGTCTTCCTCTAATATCAAGTCTTGATAAACATGACCTATTGCCATGTATTTTGTTTTATTCATATTTACGTTTAGTCCCCATTTCTGATACTCCTGTGTCAATTTGCTAGTCATGTACTCTATGTCTTCAAATTCTTGAGCCAAAAATAATTGAGCATCAGCAAACTGTAATGAATAAACTGTATCACTATCAAGTGGAATTCCCATAAAAAGAAATGTAAAATTTTAAATACGTAAGTTTTATATACACATATAATTTTCTTGGTATATATAATTAACTTTCTTGCTACCCAATAAAACTTTTTGCAGTGAGGAAAATTCTAAAAATACAGTATTCATATTTAAGCACTATAAACGTGTATAAACGTGATACAGCAGCAAACAGAAGGCAAAGGAAGTTCACAGGATATTCATTAAGAATCAGAACCGCCATGTTTCCACCGCTGACGTCGTTCACGTAGACGTTTTGACGTTTACAGCGCTCAGTGATTTCACGAACAAGTAATAACAACAACAACAACAACAACAACAACAACAGTGGCAACAGTTGCGATAATTGATCGCGTGAACAACGATAAGTTTCGTGCTTCAGCTTCAGTCGCTCCCGCCTACGCGCCGCCGCTCGAATAAAACTTTGTTTCCAAACACAAACGAGTAGTGGTGGGCAGAGAGAAATAGAAATTTTACAAGTGCAGAGGAAAACCAACGAAATTTATGAATAATGAACCCCTCCGTGTTTCTTTTTTCACACACACACACACACACACACACACACACACACACACACACACACACACACACACATTTGACTTCGTTGGAAGTTGTAAAATTTCAGTAAACTAGTAAAAGTAAATGAATCGTTTGACGTATATAAAAGCCTACACTTCAGGACAACTCTTTAGATTTGATTTGTCATCACAGTTTATTCAGAAAACATTTTATCGATAAATACGATTTAGTCTTTATACAGGTAAAAATGTACAATAAGTGAATTTGTATACAAAACAGGGACTGTGCTGTGCAAGCAAATTTATATACTTTTTTCCAATAAAATCTAACAGCTTGAGTTACATTTCTTCAGTTTTAATAATAATTTTCTGGAAATTATTTAATTCGCAAACTGGCCAATAGTCCAATACTCTGCGGTAGTATGTTCTTGCATCTGGTTTCGTTCCTGTATCAACGCTTTGATGTCACCTGTTTCATTCTTACGTTTCTCTGCTTGTTGTCCTTCAGATTCCAGCATTAGTGCTTTTTGTCGTTTGTAGTAGAAGCGTTTGGAAAACTTCCATCGTATGACTGGAATCCATTGTTTACGATAAATTACAAATTACACTATAGTACGGGACTTAGCATTGTACGCTTCGACATTACGCAATAGTAACAGCTCTTCCCCGCTCCTCGCCCTCCAGCGTTGTCGCACGTTACACTTGGTTATGCGTAGGCAAAGGCGGGGAGGGCGGGGAGTGAAGCGACATGGCAATACCGCAGTCGCTTCGAAGCTTATATTGATACGTCTCACATTATAGTCTTGTACAAAGTGTCACTGGTTCCACTGTTAACGGTTCTATCCCACTTCTGACACCACTGTTACGACGGTCTCACTGATCGTCGTATGGTACAGTGGAAAACAAAATACAACACACCAATGAAACCACTAATAACCAGTCTTAATTATCCCAATGAATAATTTGTAATCATCAAGATAATTGTCTCTTACAACAATTCAAGTAAAAATTCTCCACACATAATAAAAATGTTAACTATAAAAAATTCCGCCCTAATTATAACACACTAAAACTTCACACAATACTCCGACAAACACTCGATCCGCGCTAAGAAGAATCGTTCACGTAACTGACTTGAAAACGCCAGACGCTCTTGCTTTTATAGGTCGCGCAGAGGTACAGTATAGATTTCCCTCCTTATTTCACGTCGGCTTAATGCGTATCTCAAGTGTTCTTGAACACACTAGAACTTACTTGTGAGCGGCCTTGACAGAGGCAACACCTGTCACATTGGACGGGGGGGGGGAGTATGTTCTATAGGCTTGTCGTTCCAGTACATCCAACCCTGCCTCCTAATACTTATCTATCTCAGTTTAGCCATTTATTTAGAACCGGCGTTAATTATAGATCCCATGTATCTGGTGAGAGCATCTGTAAGCACTCATGCACGCACTTGCAAAATCCAGACTAATGAACATATAGAGGCTCGTAACTTATATCACAACCTAGACAATTTTAAACACCACTCTCGTTCTAAAATGTGCCTTTACTACTATGTGAAAACGTATTTGGAACTACTTTCTGAAGGTCATAATCTTCGCCTTCTTATGACACGTATGTACCTGAAACAGAATTAAATGTTTGGTGTTATTACTGAAGTGGAAAATAGTTATTTACATACCATTTTATACTCCTCACAACTGGTTCAAGCGGTGTCTAGATCTTCGCAGAGACTCTTCACTGTTCTGAAGTATTGACTATCCTTGAACAATAATCTGTTTATATATGTATGTTTGTAAGATGCGATTTTATTGGAAAATGCTTTATAATACTTAAAATATTTACGGTCAGCCCGATGGTTTCAAAGGGCATACAAGACGTATATCCTACTCAACATCTGGTCGTTAACGTTGTCCTGAGAACAGTTTATACTTCTCTCAACAAACATTTTTTCATAAAATTTTCGTACAAATTAGCTTTGTGTCTTCTTTTTATTCTTCCCAGGACTCCGTTTGTACAACATTTTTTAGTGTTCTTCCATATGAATTATTGTTGAAATCTAGAAGTTCGTTAAATTTAAAACTTTTACGTTTGTCCTAGGAAAAAAACTAGCGAGACATAAAAGTGTAAAAGATACTACATGTACTGTCCGTTACATCTAGTATATTGAAGTAAATTGAACGTTTATTTATTTGTTGTAAGCACCGTAATAGTTTTTATTGCCGTAGTATAGGCTTCTTTATACTGTACGTAAATGAATTATTTTCAAGTTCAGTAATAACATCAGACATTGAATTTTGTTTCATAAGTCATTATCCTTCATCCTAATCTACATTTCATCTACTTTTAAAAATTCTGACACTCTTGGATCTTGATATTTTTTAACTTTATTGTAATAATTAATTAAAAACCTTAATATTTTGTATTAACTGATTAAATAACTATTCGCTGTTGATACTAAATGAACAGCTAATTCGGTTTATCAAATTAAAGTATTAGTTGTACGTATTAACTACCCTACGATAATGAGATGCTAATAGAAACGTTTAAACTGTATGCTGCCGATTAGGCAGAAGGATGAGGCTGCACCATTAGTTGACGGGAACTTCAGTTATCTACAAACTGCTATCGGAAACAGTTGAGCGGCGACGCTAGTGGTGATAATTACGTTACACACTTTGCGAGTCACAAACGACCTCTCGATCGAGCCGCTGTCCCTCGAAGTAAACAAATTATCGATTAACTGAGGTAATATGTTAATACTTCCTAAGACTGCTCCATAGATAATTAGGTCACCAAATAAATAAATTAGTTTGGATGAGACTGTGTCTAATCGTGAAAATGTCACATGCCTGTTCACTTTTTTTAATATGTAACTGCCGTATTATGTTCCCATTCACAAGGATATATTACCCTTCGTCTGTTTCTTTTTCTTCTTCCTCCTCCTCCTCCTCCTCCTCCTTCTTCTTCTTCTTCTTCTCCTTCTTCTTCTTCTTCTTCTTCTTCTTCTTCTTCTTCTTCTTCTTCTTCTTCTTCTTCTCCTTTTCTTCTTCTTCTTCTTCTTCTTCTTCTTCTCTTTCTTTTCTTCTTTTTGTCCTTCTTCTTCTTTTTTGTCTTCTTCTCTTCTATCTCCTCTTATGCCAGTGGTACTCTTGGAAACAATCATCATCCTCTACTGTCAACCGTCAGTCACTTTATTTTTTCTTAGTCTTTCCTGTCTTCCTTCTGCCATATTTTACTAGTCGCCCTATCCAAGTTTAATATAACTGTTCTCCACCTCTTTCCAAATGGCTCAGAGCCAAAACGTTTCTCTTTAGTTGTAATTACCTAACTCTATTAATATATCCGTAACATGTGAGTTAACACCTTGTTATTGAGAGGCTCCATTTTAAATCACCAAGTACAAACTTTAATTAGACAAAAACGACAATTAAAAATCAACAAAGGCATTCTGATATAATAATTCAAGTTAAATTTGTCCAACAACAATAAGTGTCACCTTCACAATGTCGTACAAATTACCACAACAAAGCTTCCTTCTAAACCGCCAGAATAACTAACACTCCGCATTCTAATATTGCCAGGTCTAAATTGACCTGAACCGCTTCGAAACCCAGTATTTGTACTTCCGCCGCCTTGCACTGTAGTGGGATAGCGGGCCTCGATGCCGGCAGAGTAGTCGAGTAACGTCTGCTGCGCAGAATGATCTCTAAGCGTCTGGAACAGCGTGGCGCGCCGCGGCATGCCAACAGACTCAACGACGTGTTGAGTCGTTTATCTCAGCGTAGCGCTATCATTATTTACCTGCCTATATATATATATATATATATATATATATATATATTATAACGTTAAAAAGGTAGCCCACAAATAAAGAAGAAATTACCATTTAATAAAAAAGTGAGTTGCAAGACTAAAGGAATAAAGAAAGTCAAAGTATGAAGGAATTAATAAACAAAAATATTAAAATATAGCACAATAATAACTTAAAACCAAGACAAGGAAGACAAGGACTGAGACGATGACAAAACCCAAGTGATTGGCAAAGGCAAGGATAAAAATATATAACTTTGTGACCATATCACAACCCCTTGTCAACCAATAATAAAATAGTAAATGTAATTATGAAAGTACAAAGCTGTGTTATTAGTGTGAGTAGTCCCATGTAAGACTACCAAGACATAAATGTAAATTAAGTAATGTTAAATAATATTGTTATTAGAATATGAAGGGAATAAACCCCTTATATAATAAATACCCAATGTTAATGATAAGGTGACTGGTGTGGTTAGATCCAAGTGAAGAAAAGAAAGAAAAACAGTGAATAATATAATATTGAAGTGAATAACAGAACCAAGAAAAATATACTAACTGAAAGTCAGCAGTAGTAATAATGTGTAGAATGAATAATAATTAATGCTTGAGTAAAAAATGATGAATGCAAACTGTGAATAAACTAATGCATAATAGGCCTACACAAATGGAATAGGTAGAATTAAAGTGCATGTGTTAAAATACGAAAATAATAGTTAAGTAATAGTTATAGTTATCTGTTTGTGTTAAAAAGAATATATAGAAGGGTAAAAAAGCATGTTTAATAAATAATAGTTAATGAGCATACGGAGATAGGAAATGTATTAAAAAATAGCATGTGCATAGCATGTTAGAAAGAATAGTATAATGTTTTGAAAATGATTATAAATCATTAAATGTTTCATGTTAATTTATTGTAGTTATGGTTAAAATAGTTTTGTTTCATGAAATTCTAGAAATATGTTATAATAACTGTATAAGGAAAGTTAGGTGATATAGGCCTGAGGAGCCTATAGGAAGGAGGCAGTAATATGTAAAATTTGATATAATAGCAGTAATAAGTAAGGATAAAATGTAGGGAATACTATTAAAATTGATAATATAAATTTAAGGACACCTAATGTATATCAAAAGAACCAGTTATAAAATAAATAATATAAAAAAAACTATTAAATTAGTAAATCAGTAAATACGGAACCGAAACCAGTCATGTTTGGTTTCTAATTAAATTATAAAAGAAATGCAATCCAATAATGTTATTATCATAGAAATTCAAAGTAGTATAAGAAAGTTATGCTAATATAAAAATATTTATTCATTTTGGGCAAAAAACTCAAACCATATAACAATGAGTACAAAATTCTTTCAGCCAATAGAGATAGGAGTCTGGTTACTATGACAACAAAATATTATTATAAAAATACCGTTACAAACGAATTGGGAGTCCATTATTAGATTCAGAGAAGAGCAGATCATAAAATTCATGCAGCTCAATATAATCATATAATAGCAATAAATCAACTAGAAATGAAATTGCAATGAACCAAAATGAGATAATAATAGTATGGAAAAAAGAAATTTAATAACCAGAATTATTGGAAATTGAAAGAAAAAATCTACTTAATAAATTATAAAAGAAAAACGAACTCAGAGAGACAAATCAGATGTAAAGGAATGTGATAAGTATAAATTAACTTAAAAAACTAAAATGAAAAACGACTAGTCTACACTGTGACACGTTTTCACTTAATAATAAACTTTATATAAACACTCACTTAAGGATTAACTTAGGGACACTCTGTTTATATCTTTATTCACTTTTTAATTTATGGTGATCAAATTATTGGACATTGGAATCATTTTTTAAAAAAAACGAACTATAACCTAGTCACCCACTGTGACTCAACACATGTACTATAACCTAAGAAGTGATTTAATAAGAACCTGTATAATATTTAAGTAAGTTTTATGTGAAGTTTTGTACTTTCTAAAGATCTTTTATTAATTTTCTTGCAATCACAAGAACCCAATTGAATTAAATTAATTAAAATAAAACATAACGTTTTAATCAACTAGACCTGGAACTAGACCTAGAGAACACTATTGCCAACCGCCGAGCTAGTAAAGAACAAGAAAAGGAGCAAAATATATATTATAAACATATTTCGTGTTGTTTAAAAAAGAAATTAATAAAAAAACACTACAGAAATAATATACTATTGACTATTATCAATTGTGTATTTAATTTATGTTCACCTTACAGACAATTTATTCCTTAATATAGCCAAGGTGAAAATTGTTTTACCAAAAAATAGAGGTTGGTAACCCTGATTTTTTGGAACGAGATTCAAATCAACTACAAGACACAGGTGAGTTGGATTAAATTAAAATAAGAGAAAAGGAGAAATAGGTGAGAAGAACCATTTTAATTGTTTTGGAAATAAAACAATTTGGCGCCTTAAAATCGGGAAACAAACCAAATACAACACATCAATAAAATAAAGTAAGGTAATAGATTGGCGAAGCAGGGTGAGGCTTCAACGGGTACGACTCCGGTACATAACAAATAGACGCAACCAACGTGTGGCTGGTAAACCATACGGATTGGTCCGTAACAATAAATATATATATATATAGGAATGTTAATTATCGACCGTATTATTATACTGTTAATGATTTCGAGGTTCGGTCATTAATTATGAAAACTCAGTTTTGCGACGTTTCGAGATTTATTCTTCTCATAATCATGCCTACAACATTAAAATATAGTCTTACTACAATTATATTATTTGTAAGTGTGTATAGGTGTGTGTAAAGTCATACATTACATAAGTAAATAGTTATAGTAATGTATGACTTTACACACACCTATACACACTTACAAATAATATAATTGTAGTAAGACTATATTTTAATGTTGTAGGCATGATTATGAGAAGAATAAATCTCGAAACGTCGCAAAACTGAGTTTTCATAATTAATGACCGAACCTCGAAATCATTAACAGTATATATATATATATATATATATATATATATATATATATATATATATTGCAACGTTACGATTATTTAATATATTTACACAAATACAGAACCATGTACTCAACGCAACTATTAAGTGTAGTACACCGGCCAGGTAGCAGGATTTTTTTGTTTCTCGTTGCGTCAAGTATATGTAGATGCACAATAATTAAATAAATTTTAAAGAGGAGTTGTTGACATTAAATAATTATTTTAAACCATTTAAAAATAATCATCCTAAGATTTATTCATTAATAGAAAAATATTCCAATATTAAACAAATTCAAACATTAGACAGATCAAATATCCACTTTTATAATTTTCACACATATTAGGCTGTTCATAACTTCTAAAAATTAAACAATCATATACTCTTATTCACTAAACAGACATGTTAAATAAGTCATCTAAATTCTTTCATTTTTTTTTTGTATCTGACTGATTCAATCTTCAAATGCTAATCGCAACTCATTTAAAAAGAAACAAAAATAATATTAAACTTAAGCATAAAATTACTAGTTGCTATAGACACAATAAACTAATTACATTTACTTTCAAACTAGTATTTACATTTAAAATTTTTAAGTCTTACTGTTCATGTAAAATTATCTTTCTGAAAGTTCTTTTCACAACAAAATTATAAATATTTAGTCATCACCTGCATACTGCTGCCGTTACCGTTGTGTGTGTGTGTGTGTGTGTGTGTGTGTGTGTGTGTGTGTGTGTGTGTGTGTGTGTGTGTGTGTGTGTGTGTGTGTGTGTGTGTGTGTGTGTGTGTGTGTGTGTGTGTGTGTGTGTGTGTGTGTGTGTGTGTGTGTGTGTGTGTGTGTGTGTGTGTGTGTGTGTGTGTGTGTGTGTGTGTGTGTGTGTGTGTGTGTGTGTCGATCCGCAACGGGCAGCGTAACGTCGTCTGTAGATTTCTTGAGTCTAAAGAATGCCCCAAAATTGTCGGTCGTATTTATACTGGACTCAATCTGACATGTCCAGGATTTCTCTTGACATGTTAGAAATTGTAACTTTCATGCAAAGCGTCTTTTTAATTACGAATCACTTTTTTTGTTCATTTTAGCGTATTCGTAAACACACTTGTAGCATGCGCGATATCATTGTTTGCGTAATTTTGTTCTGTTTACGCACATATAACACACATGTTAATTACTCTTCAATTAAACTAGTAATTAACATTAAACTCTTAGCGTCATTAATATTGCAAATTTCTGCAATATTTTTATATCACTGCATTCGTTAAAAATTCCTCAATGCAATGGTGTTTTTTGTAATTGGAGTACGTCTTTGTTTACAGGTTTAACACAAGTAATTAGTTTATTATAATCCTGTTAAGACACCTGTTATAATCCTGTTCGCATCACCTCATATTTTCATGTCATCTCGTGCTCACACACACAAACACACACACGCGGTAACTTAAGCTACCACAGCAGGTGTCCCTCTCGACAGGTTAGATATTGTCAATTCCTGCACAAAATTGTATAAAACTGTTCCTTATTCTATTTATACTAATTACAATATAAAACATACCGCCCTGGGCAAATATGCAAATATATGTGTTGTTGCAATATATAATATAAAACTACATTTTAACTCTATGATTATCTCTTGAAGTGTTTCCGTTTTTGTTGAAAACATGTTTCAGTTAATTGAAACCACTTATATACACATTACACTTAGCGACTGCATTGGTCTACGTTTAATGTGAGTTCAGTGAAATTAAACGCAATTATTCACTACTGTAGCGAGCGTAATTATTTCCAGGTAAATCTGCTTCACTTGGCATTAGCAGATGCAATATTATGTTATCTCTTTCCTTCATCACAGATTTACCAGTAACGGACAGTTAATTAGAACTAGACCACAACAAATGGCGTACGCATCTGATTCAGATTATGCGATTACTAAGTCTGTTATTAATTGGTACATTTTTAACGCGATAACAGCTACAGGTCAAAGGTCACTTCTGATAATGGAATAAATCAATTAAGTTGCGTTCTATTGATAAATTCAGCGACTGTTTTAAGAACTTACTTTTAATTATTTAAAAAGTACTTTTTAAATTACAAACAATTTCGTCCATTTTATAATTTTTAATAAAAACATTATTTTTTTAAACTTTTTATTGTATTTTATGCATGTCAATAAAGAATGTCAGACCTTATATTTTTCATTATACCGGAAGTCAAAAAATGTTTTCTTCATCTTTGACTTCATCTTTTCCTCTTTGAGGTTAGTAATTTTTCCTTCATAAATTTTGGTTTCCATAAATAAATTTTAGTAAACGCGTATCTGTTCCATAATAGTCACTGTAATATCTTCTCACGTTATCTTTTTGGTCCCTCTGTCTCAAATTTGCTTGTCATTGACCATTTTATTTCCATTCTTTTCGTGTGCCTGCTGGGACCTGTCTCATTCTTTCTAGTGACCTGTGGGATGTTATCGTCAACGTTTGGATTTAACCCTTATTTTTTATTTGTAAAAAGCCTCATTATTACAGCATGAATATTGTTTAATCAACATTTCTAGAATGTAACATGATAGAAACGAAGATATAAGAAGGAAAACAGGGCGCATATTTACAACAGCAGATAGAATAGAATCCAGACAGTTTCTATGGTATGGTCACGTAATGAGGATGGAGGAGAAGCGATGGCCAAAGAAAGCATTGACTTACACACCTCAAAACAGAAGAAGAAAAGGAAGACTGACAACACAATGTAGAACAGATATTAGGAAAAGCGTGAGAGATCGAGCTATTGAAGACGACGACTGGAAACTAAGGGAGAAATGGCGATCGAAATGCGGGATGCGGCATACACTGTCGGACCCCCGATAATATTAATAATATTGATTTAATCATCTCTTGATTAACTCTTTTATTCCGGAACAACTATACAAAGATTTAGTTTTCCGTTTCTCCCAATGTTCCGTTTTATCATTTTCAACGCAAAATTATCGTTCCTTCCTTTTTTCTTTTGAAGCATGTATGGGTTGCGATTACACAACTTCCTTGATTTCTGTAGTTCTTTTCTCCTTTGCCAGAATTCCTTTATTTTCCGGCTTGATCTTGCCCGTTCTTCTTGTAATATCACTCATTGTTCCTCTTTGTTTCTCTTTGGACAGACTCTTTCACCTCCGTAATTTTCCTTGTGAACACTTCTCTGTTTCCTGTATGTTCTTTCCCTATTCTACATTCTTCTAGGTCAGAATAGATTTTTTTCACCCATGGTACTTGTGTCTTCATATTTTTCTGAAAATGTTAAGGATTTCGTTTGTGACCTTTCTGGTTTAATCTTTCTAACGTGTACGTAGAAAGCTATTCGTCTTTTCTTTACCGTGATCAAGATCTTCTAAAACCTTCCTTACAGCTCACGGTTCGTTCTCAAATAAATGTATTAGCTATGTAAATAACAAATGTATAGTCCTATAAACAAATTAGCATTTTCTAATATTGATTTTGGTGCCAGAATTGTCTTTAAAAATCATCTTTAATTTTCGATTTCCAAATCCTTTAGTAGATATTGTCTCTGCTGCATATAACCATTAGAAATATTTTAATTTGTAATCAAATTTTAAAACCTATCTGGAATATCCATTAAAAGAAATAAAAGTGTAAATTCTAATAACTAAGAGGAACGTCTAACCAAAGGAAGATGAAAGACAAACTTGCAATATTACAAGCCGTTTCGGATGTAATATAATATTTATCATCGTCTATTCTAGCGTACTGGAGGAGTAACATGTGACGATTCTATAGCCTTGATGTAAAATAATCGTTTTATGATCATCTCTAAGGTAGAAGAATTGTTAATAAAACTGAATTACTATTTGAAATGACCTTATAATCTAAAAGAACCATTTCTATCTAAAATTGCAGTACTACGATCATTTGTCTACTAGTAACTTCGTTTACTTTTTTAACCCTCGAAAAGTGAGAATACGAGAACACTGGTATTGATATTACTTTAGAACATATTGTTGCGTGGTTTGAAACCTTAGCGTGGTTGGGCTGAATTGACGTCAGAGACAATGAAACAATGAAACTAAAACAAATTTTAGTTGTCACTTTTTATTGCAATAAAATCCTATTCACTGAACCTTCTGTACAGATAAAATAATGCAATAAAGTTTTATTTAAAATAAACAAAATTCTGTAGTACATATAATACATTTTCAAAATAACTCTTAAAATAAATAAACGATTAACAGAGTCAACGATTAATTAGCGGTACCTTCCTCTAACTGGTTTGTTTGCTCTTCTGCTCAGGTTGTTCATTTACTCAGTGAAGCTTAATCTATTTGGCTTTAGAACCCGGTTGTTTAAATGTTCTTTTCTATTTATAGCTTATTACGCGTTACATTGTTATCACCACGTTCAATTTTAACGTTCAATCAATTTTAACTTATTTTGTCAAACAACATTACGTTTTACTAGCTCTAGTAGAATCACGCTAACAGAAAATAAGTGGAAAACTGTTTCCATATGCTTTACTATTTTTAATACATTATGAATTCCTTTATTATTTTGAGGTTAGTTAGGTTGTACTCGGGAAGCCAAGTACAACTTCCGCTGGTTCAGTTTTCTTTTGTTGTTGAACATTCAGAACCATTCTTTAAATCGGGAAACTACCATCTTCTCTTCTTCTTGTGCACCTCACGGAGTTTTGCTCTTCTGCACCTCTGCCCCTCTTCTGCACTTTGCCTGTTCCGTCTTCACAGAGTATCTCTCTCTCGGTATCTCTTAACCTCATACATCTCACTCTCGGTCTTCCTACATCTCTTGTACTAAAAGGTCTATATCGAAACGCAACCTTAGGTAGGCGTCCATCCTCCATTCTGCCCAGATGCTGTAACCATTCCCTGCGATAAGTTTGGAATTTATCATTTATGAAGAATACCCGTAGTTTTTCATCCTCATTGCGCAAACGATCCTGTCTCATGCAACTCTTTGTTCTCCCCAGAAAAATATTTCCGAAATTTGAATCTGGTTTTTAGTCTTCTTCTGGGAAAGTACCATAACATAGTAAAATTTTAATTTTGTAATTCGACAAGAGCGTTTGAGTGTTTTTACCAATGAGATACACAATTCAAATCTCGTTCCGCACGCGTGCATCAGTTCTGCTGATCAACCAGTTTGAATGTAATGTAAACACTCACTAACGTCTTACAAGTGCCGAATATTAACACAGTTATGGTACGTAACTAGTGCGTACAGCAGTTTCGAGGCAGTAAATGAGTCGACATTTGCTACTGCTCGATAAAAAAAAACGTTTTACGTCGGCAAGAAGTCAAATTTAACACGTCGTAACACGTTAACACACAAGAACAAAACGGTCGTTAAAGTGTACTTACACAGCGTTTAAATCTTTAATGTTACTGAAGTCGTAAAATAGTCGGCTACTGCCGTGTTCTTGCGGTACTTGTTTCTCCGGCGGTAGTTAACAATCCTCCACATTACTAACCTCATATAGCATGATGGTCGGGATTGTAGGTAGGGTATCATGTCGCAGTTTCCAGCGCAGTACGAGACTGTCTCAATCGTCTTTGCCGTTTGGGCAATACTCAACAACTTAGTCCAAACTCTGTCTAATATCTATTCGTCTTTCCATCTATTCCATGATCTAGCAGCTTTTCAATTTTACTTTATCGTAAGATTTAACCGAAAAACATCAGAATTTACCTTTGTATAGATGGTAGCAGCCGGTTTTTATCTTCTATTCCTAAACCATTACAAGATTTCTATATTACTCTTTCTCTTAATTTATTCAGTGTCAGATGTTCTGGTTGTGACTGATTTGCTTTCAATCACATAGTGTCCCCCAATGTTTATATCTTTTGGGTATGTGTACACAGACCTTTCTTTATGTATTAAAACTAGCGATCCGCTGCCTATTTACACGGGAGGAATGTTTAATTAAGGGAGTTCTTATATATCATTGAGGTGTTATAAAGTTTTCCGATGACCAAATAATTATAGCAAATTGTGAAAATGAGTTACAAAGGTCTATTTATACCTTGCATATAATCTGCCAGAAATACAACTCAGAAGATCTCAAATACTAAGAAAAAAACAGTGACCTTCCTAAAGAAGAATCCTGTAGGAGCAAAAATTGTAACTGATAATAGTGTTTTGGAAGGAGACACAGCTAAAGTTCTATATGGACGTAGCCGCGTCGACTTTAGTGTATTGATGTAAAACATGCACTCTCCTGCAAAAAGATATTCTTTTTAAAATACAGGCATCGGAAATTAAATTTTTAAGAGCAGTTAAGGGATGCAGTTGGAGGGATCATCTACTCTGGATAGATTAAAGGAATACAGGCAGAATTAAAAGTGGTAGACAGACAAAAGTGGCATGGTAGACACGCGTAACCCTAAACAAGCGTTTGAATGTAGGCCAGCAGGAACGAGAAATCGTGGAAGATCCTAAAAAAATGGTCAGAGACTCTGTGAAATCGGAACGGGTTACAGCCCAAGCCATTTAGTGAAGAAGAAGAAGAAGAAGAAGATAATGATTTCTTTTTAGACACCACTGTCGCTTATCTTCTCAAAATTGTTCTTTCAACTTGACTTTTCTAACCTAGTCACTGTTCGCCTCATTGTTTTTTTGAATTAATGTTTCATACATCTAATCTTTCCTAGCCATATGCTCTACAATTCGTGAAAACCACACCAAGATTAGCCCGGACAGACAAACGTTTTATGGGCACTGCACTTTATACTGTGTAGATACGTCTTCTTGCAATGTATGCATATGTTTTATCTACTTGCCGACTGTGAGCTATCTGATCACTGACTGCAGAGACATCTAAAAATCACAAAAGGTACACATTTTGAACGACATTATATCAAAATAACTTTATTCAAACCACTTCGTTCTATTATTGTACTTTTTGTTTAGATTCTTGTCCTGCAAAAAAATCAATCCAGCCATTACTTTACTGAATTTCAAACGTCTTTTTCTTAAGGTTCACCTGAAAAAGATGTTTGTATAATGAAGCCACAATCGTAAGTAAAATTTTATCAACATTTTATCTGTATCGTCACTGAAGTCATTAGGAATATCAAACTTAAATATTGGAACCGCGATATCTGTTTCAAAACACGGTTATCTTCAAAAGAAGGTGAACCGACAGGATAGTTATCCACGAAAACCATTACCGTAGTATTATTTATATAAATTGTCAGAACTTCAAAATTTAACAAACAGATGAAACATATAAAACGCCTATTGAAGATATTCTCTACACACTGGTCAGAGGCATACTATCGCTGACAAATCAAGAGAGTGCTCTACTTCTATTCTTCTTTTCATCTGATTTCCCACGATCTAGCAGCTTTTCAATTCTACTTCATCTTAAGATGTAACCGAAGAACTTCAGGATTTGTCTTTGTATAGATGGTAGCAGCCGCTATTTACCTTCTATTTCTAATCCCTTACCAGACTTATATATTACTATTAATAAAAGTAAGCGTTAATAATAATTACTGCTTATTTTAACTTCTTGGGTAATTATATAAATGCAGTTACAGACAATTGCCATTGCACCTGGCGGCTACGATGAATGAGGTCATCAACGGCAGTCACAGTGCACAGAGTACCAGCAGGCATCTGCCTAACGGTTCAATTGCAGGATAAGAAAGTTACGACTAACAAAGATGATGTTTATATGAAGGTCAATCGGAGATTATGTTCTGTAACCTGAAACGTTTCAGTGTAGTCACTGGTAATGGAAAAGGAATTACGATAGATGCGAATTAACGTACTGAATTATCTGTAAACGTCTTTGAGTACGAGAAAACTTTTAAAGATGCTATTATTTATTTATCAACCAGAAGTTACTTTTGAAGTTCACAATGGGTTTGAGTCAATATGAGTATGGGACGGGAAATTTTTCACATTTAGATTTGCTAACACACTGCCTTCCTTGTAGCCGTACGGCTCACATAAGGCAGCCTACCCTGCCTTTTCCTAAGCTACTTCGGTGGTACACATGGGAGCCATTATTATTATATAGGTTTGGTAACATAACCTAATTTTTTATGTACAATTCCTTATGCTTCACAGCCGGCGTCAACATTGTTAGAATACTATTAGCAGGGCTGTTAGGACGTGGTTTATTGTTGTTAAAGATGGAAAGATACCATCACCATAACATAACATACGAGGGATATTCAATAATTAAAGAGACAAATTGATCTAGAGAAAAAACGGTTGGCACGAAAAATTAGGTACTTTTAGGACTTCATGTTGGCATCCCTGGGATGATCTCTGAGCAGCTGTGTCATGAAAATTGTTTTGCTTATAACCTCAAAATCTCATTTAACAATGGCAAGTCCGCTAGAAGTTTCCACATTAGTTGAACAACGTTCAGTGATTCGATTTTTACTTTCTGAAGGTGAAAACCCTCTAATACTATTCTAGAATGACTAAACAGTATGGTGAAAGTTGCATGAATCGCAGAAATTTTTATAAGTGGGTGGATCAGTTCAAAAACGGTCGAACCTCAGTGACAGACGAACAGCGATCTGGACGTCCAAAGGAAGTTTCAACTCCTGCGCTTGAATCTCGAATAGACAATATGATTCGTAAAGACCGTCGTGTTACAGTTGAACAAATGGCTGAAAATTTGGAAGTAAGTATTGGTACAGTTTATAGCATTATCAGTGACAAGATAAGGTACCGCAAAACAAGTGCAAGATGGGTTCCAAAAGAGTTAACGCAACAACACAAGGACAACAGACTCAGAGTGCGCACAGAGCTGAAGCAACGCTATTGGCTGGGAGACATTACCACACCCCCCGTATAGCCCAGACTTGGCACCATCAGATTTCCACCTGTTTGGCTCACTCAAGGAATCGCTTCGTGGTAAGAAATTCAACAACAACGAAGAAGCCAAAAAATTTGTGGGAGACTGGTTCAAACGTCAAGATAAAGAATTCTTTGCTGCAGGCATAAAAAAGCTGATTCATCGTTGGGACAAGTGTATTAGTGTTGGGTGGGATTATGTTGAAAAATAGGAAAATTGTCATTTTGTAAAAATACACCATTTTTTCTCTAGATCAGTTTGTCTCTTTAATTATTGAATGTTCCTCGTATTAAGACTATCTCTACTGGACTACCTTAGTACTGGGGTGAACAGGCGGACATCTTGCTAATCGTTTTTTCCGACACTGAACATGACCTCCGGTGGTGGGGCCGAAAGGTCTGTTTTTGACAACAGTAGATCACGCCCTAACAGCTCGGCTAACAATAATTCCAGCTAAGTTTTCGTATCGGTAAACTTTTCACATTTAGCTTTCGAATTTTGATGTGTAAATGTTTCAATATACGAAGACAATTTCACTTTATCTATCACAACAACGAGGATAACGACGCAGAATAACAGATTTAAAATTTTGTAACTCAAAATATTTTTTAAAGAATTATTGGTATTTCTTTAACTATTTGATACAAAGTCGCTTAACATTAATCGACTTTGACAGTTTCACCTTAATCGTGTCGCAATCGTTGAGCGTAAATTATAAGAGTACTGTATGGCAATGAAAAAGAAGCAAATGTTATAGAATAGGGAACCATTGTTTTCGTATTACCGTATGGTGATACGCTAGGATAGAAACATTACTTTTAAACAATTTTTTATTACCCTTTATTGCTTTCGGGTGTTAGGTTTTTGAAAACAGTATCTTTACGAAGAGTCGTCACACAAACTCGAACTGTTAACAAAGAAGCTCGTTTCGTATTTTCATTGTTGTAAAGTTGAAATCCTTCGAAATTTTCTCTCTAGTACAGTAAGTTTAAGTAGGTGTTTATTCAAGGCCAACATAATCGAATTAGGTTACAACGTCACGTGGTGCAAGAGAATCGGGAACGGCGAGTCTTTGAACAATTTCTGAGATACTCACTGGTGGCAAACTACACTGTAGGTAACATAATTAGGTCAGCGTGCACGTGACTTGTGACTTCCGACTTTAGTTTGCATACCATTGAGACAAGAAATAGTCTGTGAATTCCTGTTCGACACACTATAAAAACCTTTAACATGTCTACAGGCTATTGTTACGATCATGTGCATACACGCGCGTCCCCCCACACAGTATATACAGAGTATGTCACGCGATAACGATCTTTAATAAGTAAAATAAATTAATAAAAACCAGAGAATCAACAGCCGAATTTTATTTACACTTTTTTAGTAAAAAAATCGTAAGCCATGTATTTACCTATGTATATATCAAATAGAATATATCAATATATATAACTCAATAAATAACTAAATATATTTACCTACATATTTTTACGCCATCACAGAACGTTCTACATGATTCTCGGCTATCCCAGCAGAACCCAGCTGTAATGTTTGTGTGCGTACGTAACATTTAACATGCGTCAACGCTCGGGGCTGCTCCGTACTTTACCGGTCACGCACTGTGTTCAAAGCCACAATCAATTACACTAGTGTTTTCAAGTAGTGTCGACGCGTATTATGAATTATTCTGGAACACTTGAGTTATCTATTTAAACAACGACAGCTGCCACTTAGTTCAGTTTAACTGGCGATTTATTCAAGTGAGGTTCCAAGTACTGTAGCGAAGTGTTATTGTTTTATAATTGTTTTATAATTTCTATTAGTCGACATTATTATTTTGTGTGGACAAATTTTGCTCGGATTATTGTACAAGTTGATTATAAACTGTATTTGTGATTAAATAAAAGCTGGTGATTAGGGACTTCATTGGTGTCTTGTATTTTGTTTCCACTGTACCATACGACGATCAGTGAGACCGTAGTAACAATAGTATGCACGGAATCGATAAACTTTACTATACCGCACGTTATATCGCTATAATAAATAAGCATAGCGATTTGTACTCTTGTACTCTCTTTTACACCATGAGATAGTAATCAGAAACACAACAGAACCTTTTTACTTGATTTTCTTATGAAATTTCACAAAACAATTGTAGAAGGTGCTTTATTGTACTAGGTGACGAAGGAATGTTTTGTCTATTTGTAGTCGTCACATCGTTATATTATGAGACATCATCAGTCAACAGCTCTACACTGTAAGGAACAGTGTTCTATTATGCGGCGCCATAACAATAATTATAATGTGTATTCTTCATTTTAAATGAATAGATTTGAGGCTTCGAAAAATTAAATATGACGATTAAGATTGCGAAATAAATTCTTGAGGTCGTCAACAACATTCACATTAACAAAGAACAGAAAACACACCGTTGACAGTCACCGATATTTACAATTATCGTAAATAGAATCATATCACACGTCGTATTATTTTCAGTACATATACAAACGATATGCAACAAATACTTTTTAAATATAACAATATGATTTACGCAATATTTAGTTGAAAAGTAGAATGTGATATGCGCAGTATAAAAATTCAATCTTTTACAAAAATAATTAAAAAGATTGTTTTAATGAAGTTGATTGTGAAATCACCTAATCTTGTTTGGCGCTGCTCTCTGGTGGTGGATCTGAAGTTAGCACTAACGTAACGTGTTACACTATGATGAAAGAAGTGACCGTAGTGCTGCGCTCTGGTGGCAGCCCTGAAGTAAACGCCCAAACATTTTGTCATCCATCACATGTGTTACATTATTCTTTTAATAATATTTAAACATTTAGAATATGCTCACAATCTTTAAAATATTACGCTTTGCTTAAAGTACACGGATTTGTGCAGTGGGGAAATGTTGGGTACTGTGTGGGGAAAAGAGGTTTGATTGACTTGGCAGCACAGCTTTTTCGTTTCCACTATTTCGTTGAATCAGTTGAGTACTTCAAAAAGATTTTTGCCTTACCACTCTCCCGTTCTTCTGCGTGCAGAAAAGCGGTGTCAGAGGGACCGCTTAAAGATGTCACTCAATCTTTAGATCATTGTTTCAACTTTTAAGTATTTTCGTTTTGTTACGGGGTGGGGCGCTGGTCATAATTTCCCATTATTAAAATGGAGGCCCGTAAGATAAGTTTAACCTTTCCAAAATTTTGAGAGATATATTCAGCTCTTAATCAGATGCACATAGAATGACTAAACACGATGAAATAATAACACAATAAGGCAATAAACACTTTGGACAGATTTTACTGATCTATGAAAGAAAAACCAAAGGCAGGAGAAAACGCAAGAGACTTATTCAACTTTTTCAAGACTGTTATCATTAATACATTATATTATAATTTTTAGTTTTTTATTGAAAAATTAATAGCATCTGTGATTTATTAAGCATTGTAAATCATCATCATCATCATCACTACTCCAAGGACTAGGCTTTAGACCTGTTCCGGAATCTCCTCCTCGGTCTACCGACATCTCTCTTCCCAGTAGGGTGATAACCCAAGGCAGCCACAGGTAAACGGATATCAGGCATGCGGTTTAAGTGTTCACACCATCTCCTTCTGTGGTCTTCAATCTTCTGCTGCAATGATACAATGTTTAAATCGCGTCTAACATCCACGTTCCTTCTCCGGTCCAAGAGAGATCAACCTTGCATCCCTCTTAGAAATTTCATTGCCTGAATCCTCTGCACGTCCCTTTTACCAAGAGCCCATGTCTCACAAGCATCCAGGAATTATGGTTAATTTATAAATTTTAAATCGTGATAAAACTTCTATAAAATTATTCTGATTTTTATCTCATCTCCTTCTCAAAATGCCATTTTGAAGTCACAAACGTTCTATAGAAAAACAAGAGCACAATAGTAGATATTTTATAATGGAACATTAGCAAGGCGAGTTAGCAACGAAGGTGATGACCAAAGTACAGTTTACTATAGCATACATAGTGTTACTGAATGCCGAATGTTAGCTTTATAACAACTCTTGAAGTTTTGTTTAATTTCTTACAGTAATATTATTATACTGTATAATTCCGTGAATTAAAAGTTAAGAAACTGTTTCACCTGCACTATGCATGTAGTATTAGGCTACTTAAAATCTGTTTTATCCAGGAAAGAGTATAACGAATTCTTGAAGTTGTAAGTAGGAAAACTGGACAATAAGCGTTAGTGTTAATTCAAATGTTCCCGTTTATTCTGCAAATCTTAAAATTTTACATTTCTTAGAACTAAACTCTTTAGTAATTCGGATTGGGACATTTAAATCTTGAGCATCAGAATATTTTCCAGGTAAACAGGGTTTCTGTCTTGAATATATACCTACCAAGTTATATAGAAAATAAAAGCACTGTAATTACTTATCACAAAGTAATTACAATGTTTATTAATTAGAATTTTTTAAACTGTTATTGCAGTTTAATAATTTTGAGTAAAGTTGAAACGACATGTTTAATACCATAAATAAGTAGCCTATATACCGTAAATATAACTTCAGTTATTAAAACGGAACGTAGTACAATTTTCACTGAATGAAGAAATATTAGTGTTACTAATAATAATGCTGAATCGAAAAAAGAGTTTTTTTATTTTGTCTTTAGGTTTTTTCAAATCGCAACCTTTAAAAGACAGTCTAGAAGAAAAGTAATTATTAAATTCGTTTGTTCTATTAATCATGCTATCTATCACTCCAGTAATATAGAGCGATGGTCGGCGGCAGGCCACATCTAAAATTCAGGAGTCTTTTAGTTCCTTTAATTCCTTTAATTAATCTTTAGTTTAGTTCCGGTAAGTCAAAACAGCTCAATGACTAAACGTTAAACCTAATAAAAAAGAACTATGCAACAGTAAACAATAGTGAACTCTCTCACCACGTTTCAGTCTAATTTTGTGCAAGTAAATAATTAAATAATGTTAAATGACGTATCTTTAGTTTAAAAGTTTAAATTAAATCTATTTTTAGCTATAAAGAAATTAATGAAACGTGCAAAATATAACTGCTGTAACTTGTGGTTAATATTTTAAGAACAGAAACGTCTTTACAGGAATTATATAAGCTTTTTTTACAAAGCAGTGGCTTACACTTTCCGCTTTACATAGTCCAAAAGGCATGCGCTTCCTGTTTTCCGCTTGGATTTTACAAGAAAGTAAACAACCTTTGCTGAGAATTATAACGTGTAATAATTGCTATTAAGCTACACACGTCTCACGTAACACGGTTTCCTTCTGGTTTTCAAGCGCTCGTCAAGTCGCGGCTCGGGTACGCAGCCGCAAAATGTACACGTTCATAAAGTCTTGTGTCGTTAGCAAAACTGACAAAACCGACTGTAAAATACGACGACGGAATGTAGTACTGAACATTATTTCTTTATTCACGAGCCTATACAGATCGTAAACGTTGTTGAACTTTGTTACAGCGCAATCTTACAGACGCACATAACCGTAAACACGTGACAGTGTACCTACGATTTTGCCTCTACGTTTTGATTCCTGTTTTCATACGTAAGTAACCTACATTGTTGGTGGTGGTACCTAACCATGCGGAACGGTGAGCTATTAATTAATATGAGTGGAAACTCTCCGTCCTGTTTTCGTTAATACGAGAAAGTGAGTAGTGTTCCAGCGTACAAATTTTGCACTTTTTGACGTAACAAAACCTAAGCGTATACTTCAGACAGTCACTTTGAAGTCATTACGTAAATCGTAACACACCGCCAAAATGACAATACACGATACTTTTCTTATTTGTTGCTTGAGTATCGCATAATTGTATATATATTTTTCTCTCATTTTTCTCGTTCTTCTAATTTACTGATGATGACAGTAAATTAAAAACTGTTGAAACGTAAACAAGAAACAATAAAATATATTCTTGTTTTAAAACATAGTATTATATGTGTGTGTGTGTGTGTGTGTGCGTGTGTGCGCGCGCGCGTAGTGTGCGTGTGGGGTATAATATATTTTATATATATATAAATAATGAAGTCATTATATAAATAAATCATATACATATGTATATATTTGTGTGTTATCGTGCGCGCGCGTGTGCATACGTGTGTAAGTATATTGTAAATAATGGAAATTACACAAAAGCATATTACTTTTGTAAGTAAGTTATAAAATTGTGTTATCTCACTTTCGCTCCCCAAGACTTCAGCATAAGCATGTTCTTTGTAATGTTCTGGCTTCAGAACTCGAACATACTTAACTCCACTTCTGTGAATAATATATCGCTTGTGTTACAAAATAATCTTACTTTTTTATAATAGCCATAATTTAATGACACGAACGTTGGTTTTACAACTTACACACGCTCGCGCGTGCGCAAACACATACGCAGTGTGTGTGTGTGTGCAGTTTATCAAATAATAATCACTTCTACAAGTATATATTGTTAATTTCCTGTTTTTTTTTTTATTACTACGTGACAGAATCAATCTGTATCATCAGAGGCATCTATACGATTTATCTAAAAATCGTTTTTGTTTCTATTTCAATATAACTTAACGGATAAGCGATCTTATTTCGATTAAAATTTTTGATTGTTGTAATGTGTTTACGTAGTCAAACAAAAATAGTTTTGAAGGTTATATTAAAAAAATTTAATGTTATAAATTAACAAATTTATAATTTTAAATAAATCGTACTGTATTTTGTTTTATATGAATTTCTTCTATTATTAGCAAATTATTATTACCTCTTTTTAAATATTGAGATTTTCCCAAATATTCGTTTTGTGACCTTTTTGTATGTTTCTAATTAGTTTAACATTTAGAATGTCTGTAAACTGATCTTATTATTTAGACAATGTGTATCTATGTTATTAAAAACTATATTATCTGTGATATAATAAAATTATACCTAAACATAAATCCAACGTTTACAATAAAAAATGTAATATGCGAAATAGACTGTTCGGATTAGAATAAATTTTACTGAGGCCAAACGAAGAAACCGCTACTCGAGACGTTCCTTCAACACCGTGATGTACTTTTAAAACTGAATAGGCCTATTTACAAGTCTATCTTAGCCACACACTTCTAAATAATAAGCATTCTAAATAGTAAAGATTATGGCAAGCGTTATGAGTGTTAGGACAAATAATTATGTTTGCTTCTTCAACAGAACATTTTAGCTGTTATTATCAAATTTTGATTTGTTTTCGGTATTTATATTTTTCTATTTATGTTTTATGGGTATTTATAATTTTCTCATCAGTACTAAACACACAAACACACACACACACACAATCAGAAAATATTTTTAGAATATGTATGCTTTATTGCGTATGCTTTTAAGGCCTGAATGAGCCGTTTTATTATTATCTTAAGCGCCCAAGTTTTTCGATCGTGGTCGAGTTTAAAAACAGTATCTCTATCACATCTTTAGGTTGCTCACTACTTTGAAGATGGCTGCAGAGGAAGCCGCCGAAACGTCAGAACTCGGCAGGATACTTTTTGTAACACTTGACTACGGCCGAAACACTGGGAGTTTTAGGTAATAAAACCATGACACAAATTAAATCAAAAATATTTATAATTATGAGGTATGCATAGTTTATACCTATTAATTCAGCGGCAGTTATCCTATTTTAGTTCCATATTAATAGACATCATTTAAACCAGACATAAAAAATAAATGTGAATAACATAATCCTTTCATGAATAGATCAGGTAATAATTCATAGAAAGTTGAGAGTTTACATTCCATTCCCCTAACTACAATTTCCCGTAAAAAAATGATATTTGTAATACGACGCCTACCCATTCGCATACACTCATACATTTACATACGTTTATAAGGACATGTAAAATGGAGCCACATAATCTGTGTATACTTAAAACGTGTTTCAGTACACGAGATTTGATTAGCTCGTATTTCTCTCAGACATTTACCGATGTGTCAGTTCTTGAAGAGACTCTTACGTAAAAGTAAGGACGACGAAACGAGTCAAATATTTTACAGATCAAATAGCAGTCAGTACACGTGTCAGTGTAATACACGCGAGCCACGCGATCATTTCTCACGCCCGATAAGGGAACGTCAACGCTAGCGAAGACGACGCTGGCTCACGGTGCAGATCAGAGCGGCGGCTTTGACAAATCTTTCGCCGTAAAAACAAAAACCACAAGTTTAAGATAACAAGAGGATGATGAATGTATGGATGAATGTATTGGAAACGAGATGTGGCGAGAACGTGTGGGATGGGTTTTGGCTGGGGGAGGGGGAGCTGCTACCCTTGCTTTGGCACATCGCGCGCCTGGGGACGTGGCACCATGCCAATAAACTCCCATTGTACTCAATAGCTCCCCGGCTCTCCAGCTGCTGCAGACCTGGATTTTACATTACATCATTTGCAGAAATTAATTGTATATATATATAAAAAAGAACTACCCGTTCTCTCACCCTCGGTTCGACATTACACAGAATTAATTAATTTGTACGCGTTAGCCCATTAATTAAGCGCGTTTTAATTATTACCGCAAAACGGCTCAGCGGTCATTGCCAAAAACAATTCACCGCCATTGTTGATAATGTAATGTCCATTGCGAATTCAACGGCTTAAACGAGAAACATTAAAAACGAATTATAAAACAACAACATCAACAGCAACAATATTCCGTCAGCTGCTCGTTCTACTGATTAGGTGAACTCGCTGACAGTTTAAACCCGCTTCAAATCAGAAATTACCAGTTTGTGTGTTTGTATAATTTACTGTTGTTGTATTACAAGCGCAGAAGTATCGATTCATTTATCACTATTATTATATAATTAGTAACAGTATGTTTGGTGTGAGTCATGTTATTCCTTTGCCGTACAAACAGAATTAACCAAATATATGCTATTATATCTCCATAAAATTGTTGTAATCGTTTACACGGTTTTCAATGTAATGCCTGTAAGAGATTACAAATACAACCTTCTCCTTCTTCATCTACTACTACTACTACTACTACTACTACTACTGCTGCTGCTGCTGCTGCTGCTGCTGCTGCTGCTTCTGCTGCTGCTGCTGCTACTTCCACTTTTTTTTCTTACTGTATTTCTTCGGCTATTTTTCTCTTCCTTTTATATCATTTTTATTTCCTCTTTGTCCGAATCATCCCTTAATTTTCTTTTCACCCACTTTCCTAATTTTACTTTTAATTCAAGAGAAGGAACATATTGCCAGTAAACGTTTTCCAAACATGATTGCCAGTAAGCTTCGGATCAAATGCTGCCTCATTTGAAAATAAGGATTTGAAGACAAGTCACTCGGTAAACTTTCGATAAGAAATAATTCTGGAGTTAGAAACTTACCCGATTGCTTGACTTTATATATATATATATATAAGATTTCTGTGCTCTGAGTTAATTTTGACAGTAGTATAAATTATGATTTATTTATGTTCAACCCATGCACTTCTATTACCGTACTGATTAGAGCCCGTAAGTTTTCGAAAGTCTCTGCTAGAAGAACTGTATCTTCGTGGTGCCGTAAGTTATTCATTGTTATGTCAATTATTTTAACGCCTGTGTTCATACCACCTAGCGCCTTGTTAATTATATCTTCTGAATAAAATATTGAAGAGGCTGGACGACAGAACACGTTCTTGCCTTGCATCTTGCTTTATTTCAGTTCCTTTTAATGTTTTTTGTTTTATCCGTACTATAGATAAGGATTACTGTAATAATGTCCATAACTCCAAAATAAAGTTTCAAAGTAATTCTGAGATCATCTAGATTCTTCTCTTTAATTAGTTTGATGAGAGATAATCATGTCGTACTTTATCATCTTGGTTGACGTCGACGCATCTTTGTAGTGTAACGATGAGTGCAAATAACGCCTCCCTGGTAACAACGCCGTCCCCAAAGCCAAACTGCACAACATTTCACTATGCCATGTTAAATTTTTCTGAAAGTTCTATTATGTACAATTTTCAGAAATAATTTCATTGTGGACAACTAAGTGCAAGTTGGAGTAAAATTTAATGGAAAATGAATAGACTTGCTAATAACATAAATGTGATTGCATAGAGCGAAGAGGACCTGGAGGTAATTCTTATTATGATAGATAAAGTAAAAAAAGGAACAAGACAGTACGAAGATTAATACACAGAAGAAAAACCCCTAGCCTCTAGTACGAATAAAGAAAAGAGGACTAAAATAAAAAACGTTATCCTGTAACAAGTAAAGGTATTCAGTTATTAACTTAGTACATACGTACATACATATTATCCAGCATTACAGTCCAGGTTTTTACCTTGGTCTCCCTAATTATCTGCCTCCAGACAGTCCGATCTTGTATCTTGGTCTCCCATGAGCCGACACCCATCCTAGTCAGGTCTTCTTCCACGTCGTCTTCCATCGTTTTCTTGGCCTGCCTCGTCTTCCCTGCACTTTTATATGGCAATTCTTTATCCTTTGCGGAGTCTTTGGTTGTCCATTTTTTCTAAATGTCCTATCCAGCTAATTCTTCTGGACTTTATAAATCGGACAATATCTTTCTGTTTCAGAATGGGAGTCTATTTCTTGATTAGATCTGATCCCCGATTTTCCATTACACAAACTGGTTCGTGGATTCTTCTAACAATTTTCCTTTCAAAAGTCCTCAGAGCTTTCTCATGAACTGCTCTTAACATCCAGATTTCGGAGCCATATGTCACTACAGGCCTGATATTACTCTGTACATTTTCAGTTTAGTCTGTTGGATGAGAAGACTAGATCTTAATCATTTTACTAGGCTAAAGTAAGCTCTATTCCCCGCCATTATTCTCTTTGTTATTTCATTGGATAGCTTGTTTTCACTATTAACATAAGCTCCAAGGTACGTAAACTCATTTACTCTTTCAAAAGTGTAATCGTTTATGGTCAGATTTATTGGGGTTCTCCTTGCCTGTGACGTGGATACTTTCATATATTTTCTTTACTCGATTTACTTTAAATTTACTAAGTAATACCACGAATTATGGGCGGAGTTCGAGGGAGATATTCAGCTGAATTCGTCAGGCCAAGCACCTTAAAAATCAAGTATTCAATAAAAAAACCCCTTTCATTTGAAAAACATCGGCTTAAAGTTAAGGACGAATTTGCTAAAGATTATGTTTGCTCTGTATAGAACTGGTAGAAGATAGGAAGATATTGTGAATTACGCAATATGAGATACTGGGATATGAAAAACTTCTAGCTTTGCACTCAGATCTGAAGACTGCCCACGTATCTTCTTGTATAATGATCGCATCCAGTGAAATATTGCTAACTTAGATTATTAATTAATATTATTAAATATAAACAAATAATAATACAATATCGTACCGTATATAATAAACAATGTAGTAATACGGTATACCTTATATTATATCTTAGCGTAATGGAAGAGGCTACTTTTACAATAAGTTCGTGTATACAGATTAACTTAATTAATTATATACCCTACATTTGCGAATTATTAAAAAGTTGCTTAATGAAATCCGGACCTAATGGAACTTCGAAAGTATTAACTGGAAAAGAAGTATATACTTTGCAAGTGATAAAGGATGTTTAATAATTATTTTCGTCAAAATGTTAATTTGTTTTCAAATCTCGCCGCTCCTTTATCTGCGCTAACACTGAGACGCCTTTGTTTTATCAAGTACAGAGAGAAGAGAGGGCGAAAGGAAGAGAGTAAAAGGGAGAGAGAGAGAGAGAGAGAGAGGGAGAGACAGACAGACAGACAGACAGAGAATGAGTGGGAGATACCGTGGGGGAGACATATTAGCATAAGGACGTTTTCAAAATTTATAGTACTTGAATGATTAATGAGTTTCAGTCTAGTTGCTTACATTTCACTGTCAGTGGTGTAAGTATTAAACATGCATAGAGCCGAGCTATCAGCGCGGCACATGTTACAGGTGGATGGGCCTTACAGCGCAGTTTTATTGATTCTCCAAGACAGTTGTTACTACATAGCGTGGTCGAACCGAACCGTGACCTCTTGAGCTCTCGCGCTACTGTTGCCAACATTACGGCTACAAATTTCTTACTAAATTACCGCCGTTATTAATTCTAAATTACGGTATAATGCTTACTACCGAACCGTTGTACAGACACATTTTAAGTGTCTTTACTTCGCATTGGAATTTATCACTTCGCCCCATTTCCTGATGTTAATTGATACTGGAGAAATCGAACAACCTCGCCTCGCAAACCTCTCGCATTTAACGAAGGAACACGCCATTAGGAAGAAGGCATAAATTCAGAAAATATTATCACTGCAAAGTACTTGATCTCGGAAAAAATATTCTTTTAAAAAGCGACTGAAATTATTCGTTTACATTTAAATCTGTGTAAATGTATATTTTCTTTGACTTTTTTTTCTCCCCAGTTTTATTCAATTTTGTTCATTTTTGTTATTTTTCATCTTTAATTTACACAATTATATCGTGTACGCACTCAAGCCAAATTTATGATAAATAATATACACTCTATTGTACATCTATACCAAGTCTTTCCTCCCATAATACATCTTAT
This sequence comes from Magicicada septendecula, assembly GCA_034769895.1. Classification (NCBI taxonomy): domain Eukaryota; kingdom Metazoa; phylum Arthropoda; class Insecta; order Hemiptera; family Cicadidae; genus Magicicada; species Magicicada septendecula. Next base: position 1,290,776,827 of record CM068367.1, read on the forward strand.
ATGTGTTTTATGTATGAGATGTGAGAATATAGTTCGCGCACGCGTCACGGTGCGTCTGTGTGGCAACACTGTATGGAAACGCAGTAGTGTTTCTATAGAGAGTGAACTGACGAAAAGGCTACTTAGAAAATTGGACAAATATAAGACCTTTTTCGCCAGCGATTCATAATTGGCTCTTGCATAATTGACAGCACCGGTTCATACTGAACTGTCTATGAGCTTTTAGAGAGAAATAAAATCATTGTGTTGGTCTATTATATGGGACTGGGGCCGTATAAAATTTTTTGTTTCTTACAGATTTACAGCTGAAAGGGGCGCATTCGATGATACCGATGGAGTCTTCAAACGATTCTTCAAAACCATTTTCAGAGCTGCTTTGTAAGACCAACGTTTTGTGTTTACTTGGTGAATATCCCGCTGGAATACCCGTCTATCCGCCTTCACGGTTGGTCAAAATTTATCAATATAGTGGGATACTTTTTGTCGTGGTTTAGGACTTGAAAATGGTGGAAACACTGAACGGCCTCGTCCGGAACATGACAAGTAGCAGTTCACCAAGTAAACACGACAAAGTTGGAATTACAGAGACTGCTAATTTAAATAACGATTCTTTGGAAGAGGTAAACTAGGCGCCGGCACCAGTAGGCCTATAGTTTTTCAACCTATACTTTAGTGTACAAAATATACTGTGAGGCAGACAGATCACAGCGACATTCAGTATAAAAACGTAGAAGTTTTATCGCAACGACTCGCGAATTTCATTTTCGCTTCGTTCTAACGAGGGAAGTCAAAAGGTAACGGAAAATTTTCTGTTCCTTTAGATAATGGCAGAGGAAAAAGCACTGACTGCTTTGTTATCATAACCTCGTGTCGTGTCTTCGTTGGAAGTATTGTTTCGTTAATAGAAGTTTACTATTGTATTTTAAAGTCAATTTTAATTAAGTGACTTAATTTTATTCTTATGTATTCTGGGTTATGTTAACGAAATCTAACCTACGTATATTTGTAAAAAAAAAATTCTGAAAAGAGAATAATAAAATGTACATTTTAAAAAATGTGAAAAACGAGTTCGGTTCGTAAGATAGTGTAGAAAAATCTGGGACGAGCTCTTTGGGTTTCCCAGAACACATGTTGAGGTTAAACTTTCTTTGTCCAGATTGTTAGACACGCATACGTCAATAATGTTTTGATTAAAATGGATCCGTCGGATTGTTTCGGCCACCATAGGTCTCTAGCCTGTAATGAAATACGATATAGAATCAGAATTTCAATATTTCCCATTAAACTAAACAATACATTAAATCGCCTGTGTTCACTTATAAATAACTAATAATATCAAGATATTTTAATTCTACACTGTTCGATTACAAGACGATTCACCATTACTATCGTAGAAAATTAAATATTTAATACGAAATAATTAGTTGTCCTAACGCTTGTAAATTTTAAGAGGAAAAACGCTTTCCCTCCTTCTTTCCCATAAACTTAAAGAAACTTTGGCGACAGACTTTACATTACTTCTGAAGTTCAGCTACCGTTAGCCTTCGTTCTGAAAACGTCATAATCCTTACTTTCCCGTCTTGAGATTTCTTACTGGTTGAATGCTTCAACTGTGAAACTTGAATTGCTTTTAAACGAAACAAGAGTTAGAAGCAACGACAGTACTGCGTTAGTTAGTAGTCAATATATGTCTTGTGTTTGTGTGCGGGGGAAGATAGAGAGAGAGAGAGTGAGTGAGAATGGTTCAGCATAAAATTAGTGTGGACGCATTGTGATGTTGATGATAAGGTACATAAACGGTTAGAAACATGCGAAAATGGCTTAGACGTAATTACACTTGAATTAAACAAACGGTCTTTAAGCATACAAAGGTAATTACTGGAATATGTCCTGTAAGTTATTTTCAGGTAAAGTAGGCAGTGTATAAAAGCGAGTAATGCAACTTGGCCTGAAAATAATGACAATTGAATTTAGTACCCGGCCAGTGAGTGCTTGCAAACAATTTCTGTAATATATGCTAAAATTAAATTGGGCGAATAAACAATAGCGAATGAATCCGGATGATGAAATTTAGACTAGAAGTAATTACAATTAAATTCAGTACCCGATCGGTACGCTATTGAATATAACTTCTATAATATATCCTAGAAATAAGTAGAGTTGATTTGAGCCATACAAAATCGTTTACTGGCGTACAGCCCCAAGAAGTAATTACAGTAGAAGTGAGCAAAGGTTGCGAAGCATATGAAAATAACTATTGGAATATGATTTCCAAATGATTATAACTCAATTTAGCTCTTAATTGATAAGCTACTACATTTGTAATATGACTTAAAAAAATTATAATTTTATGATCAAACGGTATAAGTGAATAAAAACGCCTACTGGAATAGGCCTATCCTTCTAAATGTAATTAAAAAAGGATACGAGAACTTAATATGCCAGAAAGGACTACTAATGTAATTATATAAGGATGAAAATCTCATATTCGAGTTTGTAGCAAAAAGACAATTAATTGCCTTCTTTTAGTAAGGATGGAAGTGGAAACAGATACTGTGAATATACTGAGAACAAAAGATTGAAGGGTATTATTTTGTGTATTGCAGAAATCTGGATAATCGATAAAAAATGCTTGCGAAACATTCGTAATTCGCAACAAAGAAATTGCGGAATATTGGAGAAAGTATGTGGAATAATGTAAAATGTGTGTATAATTTGTTGAGATAAGAGCAAATTAGAAGAAGGAAGAAAGTTATTTCCAAATGTTTGAGACTGGTCCGAAGACGAGTGCCGAAGTATTCCGGTGACAAGCCGCCTTCAGCTACTAGGTAATGACTGTATGGGGTTGCGAGAGGTGCAAACACCTATGTAGGTAGGGCGATGAGAAGGTCATGTGAAGAGGAGAGCCATGTGTTTTTCTAGTTTGTATATTGTGTAGGCCTAAATGGTTGGGTGATGCAAACTGAGGATAGGAATTCCTTGATGGTGTAATACCTGCACAGCCTCGAGTGCCTACAGATGGTGTTTGGCCTCCAAGTGTGGTGTTAGGGAGGACGGTGATTAAGGTTTGATTAGAAAAGGACTTGAGAAAACGTAAGAACTTTTTGAAGACTTATGAAGGAGTGACCGACTTTCTCTTCCAAGGCGTACCGATGGAGAATTTTGTAGAAAGGTGTCGAGATTAGGAAAGGTCCTAATGAGAAAATACAGATCAGCATTTCTGGGGGGGATTCGGAGTGGACTGCAGTACATCAGATGAAAGCCCCGCCGTTCTGTGTATTTTTCTGGTCGGGAGCGGCAGTCAGGAGAATCGGAAAGTGCATACTAAGGTGATCCTGCTTCCTGCTAAGAGTCTAGCTGTTGAAGTAGTTACTCCGTCTTAGTATTCAGAGTGTTCGGAGATGACGACGCGCATTAGTGATGACGGTATCGATGTGGTTGAACCAGGTTAGGGTAGAGTCAAGCCTGACGCAGACACGCTTGGAGGTTATGTCACAAGGGCTGAGGCGGACTGAAGTTTGATACAGATATCGCATGTGATGACTTGTAGAATACAAGCCTGGGTTTCATCCGCACTTACGTGACTCACCGAGTACTACAGAATTTTAAGAACGACTGTAATACCTTCTGCAACTTGGGGATGAGAATCTGAGAGAAGATACAGTAAGTGGTATCATCCAACCGTACTGAGCGAGATTCAGTTTTGGATAGAACGGATGGATTGGGGGATGTGGGTGCCTTTAGTGAAAATAATGTACTGTATACTAGCGAGCAAATGACTGAAACCTAGGCGATACCAGGTTTAACTGGAAACCTGCCGAGGGACGCTGATAGAATCGGACCATCCACGAAGCTTGATAACCATTTTGTAATGCCGTGGGGGGGGGGAATCCCAGAGCTATAAATCTGAACTATTTTGCCAGACGGAATCAAAACTTTTCGGACGTCAAATAGGGCAAAATGGTAGCGTGACCTTGAGGGAGTAAATCGTGGATACGAATGAAACCCTTACAGTTATACAAGGCGAAAACCAGCCTGCATATCGAGTAGGGAGTTATGTGCCTTCAAGTAGGCAGTGACTGACATTCTCTTGAAGAGTATGGACAGTGGCGGCGATAAGGCCCCCGCAGACCCCTCGGCGCGGGGGGGGCCCGACCCTCTGGGGGGCCCCGCCACTCTGGCCCTTAGAAAAAAATATGAAACGAGCTATAATAGGAAAAAAAGTTTTAATGGGGTCCGACTACCGGCAAATTTGTATTTAAAATACGAAATATACGTTTTATTTAAGTGTATAGACATGCAAAAAAACTACGTTTTCCGAAATGACATTACTGTTTGTAGTTTGTAAGCGAAGCTTATCTTATCTCTTGTGGTGCCCGTACGTCCGGTGCGATGAGTCACTCGACACTGAGGAGACGTAAACAAACACAACACAATGTAGTTCAGTACTCAGTAGTGCCTCGCATCTCCTGCGCGATAGTACTGTATTGCATTCATTTCGTAATTTAGTGCCGTTTAAGTTTAATGACTTAACATTTGATTTTAGTTTTTGTATTTTGTGTAGAGTTAGAGTGCTAGAGACAGAGTTTATAAAATGGAAAGTAAGCGTGAATATTTAAGTGGTGCTAAGAAAAGGAAACTGCAAAAACAACGAGAAGAATCTAAAAGTAAACTTTCAAAACTCGACCAGTTTTTAAAAAAATCATCAAAATGTGAAGTTGAACAACCAAAACCCGGGCCAAGTGCAAATAATGAAAAAGAAACAAAAATCGGACTTGAAGTTGATTGTGACAGTGACAATAAACCTGATTTAAACATTAGTCCGTCGGATACAAGTGATACAACTACGGAAACAAATAAGCAACTGCAACATGAACAAGAAGAACAACTGCTAGGCATTGAATGTGTTCGCCAGTCCGAAGACATACCTGGACCAGAAAATCAGTTTGAACCAACTGAAGTTGTAAGTAATCACGCAAATAAAACTAGTTTAGCAGGCCCTTCCGATCCAAACTGCCAAAGTTTTGAGACAGATATTGCATTCTATAAAAATCAAGCTACAATGACAGACGAGGTGAAAAAGTTAATAACGTTAAGTGAACCTTGTCAACCAAAGGGTCCTTTCCCGAAGGATTCCGTTTCTAAGCGGTCTTTCAGTACAGCATATTATTCTTTCAAAACTGCAGCAGGCCAAATTGTTCACAGGTTTTGGCTTTGTTACTCTCGTAATCTAGATGGAGTCTATTGTTTACCATGTTGGCTTTTCACCCAAAGTGCTGATGCCCAAAGCTGGCGTGAAGGCGATATTAGAGATTGGAAAGGTCTCAGTAAAAAAATTAAAGTTCATGAAACTAGCAATGCTCATTTACAATCTTGTCTCACGTATGCCACTTGGAAAAAGAGTAAAACGGTAGCTGATCAAATTTCCGATGAGCGGAAAAAAATGGAAAGATATTTTCATACGGATTGTGGATGTCATTCGAACCATGGCACTGTCTGTGTTCATTGCCATTTCGTGGCCATACAGAATCATTACATGAAATAAATCCTGAAAGTGGAAATTTTTTGAACATACTATCTTTAGTTTCTCGCTACGATTCTCTCCTTAGAGCACACTTAGAAAATGAAAAAACCAGATCAAAATACCTCCACCATGACAGTCAAAATGAAATTATTAACTTGCTAGGAAAATCAGTATTGACTGCCTTACTAAAACAGATTCACTCGTCTCCTTTTTTTTCTGTAATTGTTGATAGCACACAAGACATTTCTAAGACTGACCAAATGAGTGTTGTAATCAGATACATTAACATAGTAGAAGAATCTCCTGGCAATTATAAAACTGTGATTAGTGAGTCCTTTTTGGGATTTCAAGAAATAAAGGATCCCAACAGTGAGGGGTTTCAAAGTAAGATTTTAGACTTTTTGAAAACAAATGAAATTGACATTAGTAAGTGTAGAGGTCAAGGTTATGACGGTGCAGCAACAATGAGCGGGAAATACTCTGGGTTACAGAAAAGAATTATGGATATAGTCCCAAACGCGGATTACGTACACTGTGCTGCACATAACCTGAACTTGGTGATCAATGATTCAATATCAAATATTTCTGAAATAAGACAATTTTATGACATAGTTCAGAAAACGTACGTGTTTTTCAGTGAAAGCTTACATAGATGGCAAGAACTTAACACTGCCGTTAAAGAAGACAGCTCTGCCAAAAATCTAACTTTAAAAAAGCTATGTCCAACAAGGTGGTCTTCTAGACACGACTGTCTGTTAGCTTTAAGAAATGATTTCAAAAATGTGATTAAGGTTTTGACAGAAATTATTCTGTACAGCTCAAAAAAACCCGAGGCAGAAGAAGCATTAGCAATTAGAAACCACCTGGAAAACTTTGAATTTATTCTTGTGCTCTGCCTTGAAACTAAGATTTTAGAGAATGTAAATATAACTTCAAAAGCACTACAGAGGCCAACTGTTGACCTAGGCAGAGCGTGGCAGTTTCTAAGCCGCGCTTGTGATGAGTTAAAAGTTTTAAGAAAGGACTTTGCCGGCTTTCTTCCTGGTGCTAAACAGTTGGCCCAGTCATGGGACATAACTTATAACATGAAAAATAAGCGTAAGCGAGTTGTAAAACGCTTCTTTGTTGAATTATCAGTTGACCATAGAATTGACGACCCAGTGAAATCATTTGAAGTAAACGTTTTCAATGCAACACTAGATATTGTAATAGCTCAGCTACAAATGAGATTCGAAGGATTGCGTTGCATTGATGATAGGTTTTCATTCCTGACGCCTCAGAATTTAGTAAACTTCTCACAAGAGACAATAGTGGAGAAAAGTAAGGCTCTGGTAAATGTGTATCCTGGTGACCTTTCCACATCACTGCCTGACCAAGTAATATCCTTCAAAGCTCTGATGGCCAAAGAAATTGTACACAAGGAAAGCATTCGAGAAATGATGAATTTACTGGTTGAAGAAAACAGCTGCCTTATGAGTTGCCTCCCAGACTTAACTACAGCTTTGCAGCTTTATTTAACCATACCTGTCACAACAGCTACAGCGGAAAGAAGCTTTTCAAAACTTAAATTAATTAAGTCATACTTAAGAAGTACCATGGCCCAAACTCGGTTGAGTGACTTGGCACTGTTAAGCATTGAGCATGAAGAGACACAGAAAACTAATATCAACGAAGTGGTTGAAAAGTTCTTAGCTATTAAAAAAAGAAGACTAGGCTTAGGAAAACAGTGAACTTTGGTTGATCCTTATTTGTAAATCTTGTACATTACTTGAGTTCGAGTGTTATTGAATTGGATTAGACTTAAGGGACTCCGGAAAGGTAAAAATTTAAAAAAATTCATATTTTACTTTTTTTCATTTTCTTAATCTATGAAATCTCACCTTTCAAATTTATATAGTTTTCTTACTCCTAAATATGTTTAATATATTTTTAAAATATACCCTGTGTGGGCGTGTCTCGGATTCGAGCTGTCAAACTGTTGTTGAATATCCTGCTTTTCAAACTAACCGCTCATGAGGAATTATTTTTGTGATATTAGGGAAATTAAGTGTTGTGGCCAACCTGTACACCACAGGTTTCAGAGACTTAGCAGCCCCGGAATTGTTGAAAAAGTGCTTGCATGGACGAACACAAAATCCTAACGAAAGTGTAAATGCGGTTATATGGTCCCGAATTCCAAAGACTCTGTTTGTGGGACTAGAAACCCTTCATTTTGGTGTTTATGATGCCATTATCACCTTCAATGACGGTAACATTGCAAGATGTGAAGTGTTGAACAGTATGGGCATCAAAATTGGTATCAACATGGTGCGGTCCATGATTGCGTTAGACAAGGAGCGTCTTCGAGCTGCTGATAAGGCAGTAAGAAACCTAGAAAAGCAGGCCAGACAACATAGAAGGAGTGTAAAAAGAAAACTGGAGAAGGAATTTTCAGAAGATGAAGATAATCCATCCTATGCAACTGGAATGTATTAGAAAGGTACGCGAAACTTTAATTTATTAAATTTTTTATTACCAAGTAGAGGACGCCCATTTCCCGAAAAACAATTTTTCTCTTATAAAATACATGTTTTCTCAGGATCTACTTAATAGATCTGCTTCAAACTTTCAGGATATGTTATATGGACTTTTGTGCTTACTTTAACACAGGAGTTTCTTTAAAAAATTGTTAGTGGAGAATTTACATATACAAATTGATATAAAAATGTAGCAAATATTTATAGCATCAGAAAAAAAATCATAACTAAAACATGAATCAATGAACTAAAAAATCCGTGTGTTAAATTAGGGTGAAAACCCTCATAAACATGCTGTAAAAATTTCAGCCGTACATTCCAAACAGATTCTGAGAAAACATGTAATTTATAAGTACTATTTTAACATTGGCTAGATAGGGCTTTCCGGAGTCCCTTAAGGAGAACTTGTATAGAGTATATTCAAGAATTTTACAAATTCAGTTACATACTAATTTAAATGTTTGAAATTAGAATGTTACTTTGATATTCGTTTTTAAATAATACATTTTTAACACTCTGTGTGCGGTACTGTTTCATAGTCTGAATTTAGATTTTTGACGTAAAAATAAATAATTCTTTTTATTTTTTTTTTTTTTTATAGTTTGTATAGAACTTTGTCTATTTAGCAACAATGAATTTTAAGAGTTTGTATACGTGTAAAACATCCTTTGCAAATTGCAAACGCTTTGTGATAGACGAGAAAGTATTCACAAACCATTGTTGTGAAACACACGTAAATAGAAACTCATTGAGTGTTTTCCCCTATTACGTATACAAAATTTAACCATTTTTATAGGGCCCTCTAATTAGTTTCGCGGGGGGGGCCCGTTTCGTTAGCGCCGCCACTGAGTATGGAGATACCGAGGTCTGGTCGGGAAGTGTTCTCATTCGCGCGGTACGCAAGCTGAGTTGCTAACTACCAATGCTTGAATCAATGGCTATACTACTTCCTTCAGTACTGTTTGGAACGCCATCATCGGGCTTGGGTAAATTATTGCTGCTCTTCTTCAGATTCATTGTATGAAACTTCCTTTAATGAGGATAGAAGTGGAAACAGAGAACCAAAGAGTGATATGGTAAGCAGAAAACAGGTGGAAGTCGGTGTTCCAGTAGACAGAAAGGTACAAGGGCGTCTAATAGTATCGGGGATGCAGAGATAAAGCCCGAATGAGACGAATACAGACGGGTTTGGAAACCAAGAATAATAGAACGCTAGCTGACAACGAGGCCATGAGGAAAAATGGCTTCTGAAACCCCCTAAAAGGAAGTAGTTGAATTTGGCAAGCTGTTAGTAATTACATAATGCTTCTAAAAGCATAGAAGTAATTGCTTCTATAATGTGACAATTATAATTGTAAGAAGTAATTGTAATTAACTCGTCAGTCGAAGCATCAAGCTGTTTGATAATTGTTTCAAACTTTTTGATATTTGTAATACAACCAAGAATTAGTTGCAAACTGAATTCAGCAACTTGTTACCATCATTGTGGCAACAATCAATACATGCAGTCGTACTGGTCACTTGTTCAAATTGGAAGCAACAACCACTCACTGAATGCGCCGATAAGCGCATCTAATTGGTACGTCTGACCTTATTGAAGCACTGTTCTCGACACGTTACTTACTTCCCTTGTTGTTTCGTAATACTGACAATGGATATTAACAACCAACCTCATATTCTGGAAACATTCAAGTCGTCTGTTTACAATTGCAATATGTTATAAACGAAACATTGTTTTATGAGTTATTAACAGATTTATTCTAACGATTTTGCAACGTAACGTGGTCCTAATAATACCTGTAATTACTGTAGTATAAGATATGAATTAAAACGTATCATTATCATACCGTATTCTGCCGTTTGTCAAATTGTGTACACAACCGACATCTCTATTCGTATTCGTTGAATTACCCCCACATTTGTGTTATCCAGGAGCTTTAATGTTCTCTTCCCTCTCTTTTCCAATATTCCCTCAAAAAACGTTGTTAATATTCCATTCTCTCTCAGAATATACAGAATATATCCTCCAGTTTTCTCTTCTTCTTGAAGAGTAGTCTAGTAAGCCAGTCAATGAAGTTCTGGTTGTATAAGACTTTAGTTAGACCTGTCACGACATATGGCGGTAAAATCTTGGCCCTTAATAGGTCCGCAACGAAGTTGCTGGACAGATCTGCAACAAAATTTTGCATTAAAACGTATCATTATCATATCGTATTCTGTCGTTAGTCAAGTTGTATATACAACCGACGTCTTCATTCGTCTCACATTTGTGTCATCCAGGAACTTTAATGTTCTCTTCCCTCTCTTTTCCTTTCCTTCCAATATTTCCTCAAAACCGTTGTTACTATTCCACTGTCTCTCAGAACATATCCTCCAGTTTTCTCTTCTTCTTGCAGAGTAGTTTAGTAAGCCAATCAATGAAGTTCAAGTTGTATAAGACTTCAGTTAGACTAGTCATGGCATCTGGCGGTAAAAAACCTGGACCCTTAATAGATCCGCATCGAAGTTGAAACAGGGCACAGAGCTGAAACAATAGAATTATAGGCCCAATATGTAAAAAGGGTTATAATATAGTGGCGCAGGAAGAATTGAGAATTGTATGCAACGTGTAATGATCCCAGTATTGCCTCCTTCATTAAGTACAAATATTGAAGTGGCTAGGTCATACCATGACAATGGAAGACAGCAGGACAGTCAAAAAACTGTACAAGGGTTCTCGTAGTCTAGTGCGACCTAGAGGACGGCCTAGATGTCGGTGGAGGGACAATGTCCCTCAGAACGGATATGGATGGACGACAGTGGTTGAGCAGGCCAAGGGCGGCTACATGCCTCTATTGCTCCAATGAAGAAGAAGAATGTTCTCCTTCTTTCCCTCTTTGCAACCTACAAACGTGTTTTGCTCTCCTTAATTGTTTCGACCACGTCTACCTTGCTTATTTAATCCGCCCTCTTATTCCTTCCGAATCCATACTTTCAACGTCTCGACCGTATCCTCAATTAACATACATCTGACCATTAAAGTAAAGAAACTCCATGTAAAACATTTCCCCCAGCTCTCTTCCTCAGGTCAAAATCCAATCTGCTAGACAAAAAATCTGTTGATCATATAAATCTACTTAAAAATATATAGACTGCTAGATTTGTTCTATTGAACTCTTCATTCGCTACGGTTATTCTACTAACAATCACTCAATCGTCGGTCTACTCCTTTGTCATAGTGTTTTGTAAGTAACTGTACGTGTTCTCCTTTAATTTTCACTTTGACATTTCTACTCAAATATCTTCGTCAAATATTTATTTTTATCACTTTCATTTTTCCTACGTTAATTTTTAATTCGTATCCAATCATTCCATCTTCTAATTCTTGTAACATTCTTTGTACGGTTGCTGTCTCGACAGCTAAAATCATCGCTATCATTATTGAATCTTGAACAACTCATTATCCTTCCACCAATGCTAAATCCTTTAAACATATGTGTGTGTGTGTGTGTGTGTGTGTGTGTGTGTGTGTGTGTGTGTGTGTGTGTGTGTGTGTGTGTGTGTGTGTGTGTGTGTGTGTGTGTGTGTGTGTGTGTGTGTGTGTGTGTGTGTGTGTGTGTGTGTGTGTGTGTGTGTGTGTGTGTGTGTGTGTGTGTGTGTGTGTGTGTGTGTGTGTGTGTGTGTGTGTGTGATTGCATTATTAGGGTGTTATAAATTGCTGTAATTTACATTCCTAACCTTCTTTGTATTCAGGGCTGTATCCAAGGACGCGCGTTAACCTCCAACAGAAATATCACCCGTTCTACATCTCTTGTTGCTTCTTTCCTTCTATTTTTTACTATACCATCTCTTAAACGTCATTTCACTGCTTTTTTGTACCTCAGTCTTGATTGACTGGTCCTTTTATCCAATAAGTTACCCTAAAACTACCTTTCTTTGGTGCTTTGAGTCTGTCATATTAATTTCTATGTGTTCGGTACAACCAGTTGAACACCTAAATAACATAAAATACGAGGTGTTGTACAAAGTTGTATGAAGAGATGAAGAGTCAAGCCTGAGATAGATGCACAATCAGTTGAAACGTCATCTTCGAACGGAAAATTATAATATTCTGTATTCTCTTTACATTCCCAACGTTCTCCTTTTCCAAATCTCTAAAGACATTTCTTTTTTTTTCTTTTAAAAACACCGTGCATGTGCTCCTAATTACTATTCTCACATACTACAATATTTATTTAACTCTGTTCTCCTTTCTAATGAATAGTTTAGTCAGATATCTTTAACGTCTTAAAAATTCTCTTATGTTCCTTGCTAGAAGATAACCTGTGAATTGTTTTTCCATGTTACAAATATTTGTTTATAGTCTTTTCTTTTTAGCATACTAACGAATCATTTGACTAATCTAGCGTAAATCTTAGACATCAAATCTGCTCTGTCAACTCTACATAATTTTAATTCTAGTAATATTCTGTGTCATTACTTTAATGCGTTTTTTTTCCGAAGGTGGTATGACTATAACTATAAATAGTAACAGTTGATTTCTTCTTCTTCTTCTTCTTCTTCTTCTTCTTCTTCTTCTTCTTCTTCTTCTTCTTCTTCTTCTTCTTCTTCTTCTTCTTTAATCCTTGGACCTTACAGTACTTTGCGCATTCATTGATCTGACCGCTTTTCTTGAATCTTCCGATGTTGCGGTTCTGGGAAGATAAAATGTCAGTTGCTTCGATAGTTGCTGATGGTCTGTCCAATCCTGTCTGCATTGTTTGAGCCTGTCATTCAGGTTGACAGGACCTTATGTCATCATTCATTAGCTGGTCTCTCCGGGATACTCCAAGTATAGATCTTAAAAACGTCATCTCACTAGCCCGTATTCGGCTGCGGGTCCTTGCGTCCACGTGATAAAGGCCACGTGACACTGTCATCACTTTATAAAAGTTTAACAGATTGTCTCGGCTGATACCTTTAATGTTCTTCTGATACTTCCACACATGTCGATAAACTTCTCTGCTTTTGTATCGACATCTGCTTTTCCCACATAAAAAAATTCATATCCATGAAATCTAAACAAATACACCTGTTCTAATGGACAATTGTGTACGATAAAAATTGACGTTATTTAAGCTCAGCGTCAAAACACTGAGTTTAATATTGAACCTATACTAATATAATGTAGAGACTGGCAACTGATCGCACTGGTCGCGTTCATTACAGATAACAGATACACAAATCACACATGACAAAAACAAAAGCCAACTACTAAATTCAACTGACTAAATCGAAAATTCAAAATGATATAATGATAAAATTTAATTGGATGAAACACGTACAATAATTAAACTAAACACTCTTTGGTCTGTTTTATTTTTTTAGTAAATACACTTTAAATCGTATGTATACATAATATGTATTTGCCTTATGTGTCATCGTTTCAAAATTTTCAGGTTTTACGTACATTAGTAGAATTCGCTCGGTTCTTGTACACGTTAAAAGTAAGAATTAAGTTTGTTCTACATTTTATTACTTAGATCAGCTGTAATTAGATTTTGTCAGTTTTTTAAATTATTTTAACTATTGTTTTATACACTAAGAATTTAAACTATATCAAACATAATGTACATCATAGCGAATACAATTACCGACTTTAATTTATAACACTAAGCACACAGATTTGCTGAAACTTAATAAAAACAAAAATGGCATATAAAACAAATTCATGTAGACGTGTATAAACTGTCAGCTGTTAGCAGTCGTAGGTTGTTTAACGATAAGCTAAAATTAATTTAATAAACATAAAACAGTAAAGAAAATTATAACATTAAATTTACAAAACTGAATGTCCTTTTTTCAACAAAGAAAATTTTAAAGTAAGTGTAAATACTTCGAAATCATACTTCTGTTTACTGTGGTTACATTTTGTTTAGAAACTTTATTATTTCATTACTTACAAAGGATAAGTGTTATGGTACCTATTTCTTCTGAATAAAATATTAAAGGTTTGTATAAAATAACCCACGTACTGAATTCTAACTGAGCTTCAAGTTGAACATTTTAGTTCTTCAGTTCTTTAGCTTCCTAGAGTTTCTTTAATCTTCTTTAAACGTTTAAGTTTTACCGCAAAATAAACTCTCAGTCTTCTTCTATCCTGCCACGTTTGTCTGCTAAGATAAGCCTGATTTTGTATTTTTACTCAAAAGTCATCTTTTCCAGTGGAAACATCTGGCTCAATCTAAAAGTCCAAAAGTTCTGGCTGTAGAACCTGTGTCCAAAAGTATAACATAATATTTACGTTTCTCATACATGTACTTCTAAATTTCAAACGTTTATTACTTTTAATAACAGATTTTGATTACCACCTTTCTTACGGTATTCCTCTTAACTGTTACAGATAATTATTAAAAAAAAACACATTTATTACATAAGAAAGTGTTATAATCTCTTAATTTAATTCTGTTTTATTCTATGTTCCCATTTTAGCTGTTTTTGTTTCTTGGCATTTTTTCTCAGATGGTAGCAAGAGGAGATCCGCACTTTTTTTATCCAATGCATTTTAAATGAGGAAACAGGGGTTTAGTTAGGTACAGTTAATTAATGACCTATTGAATCTATGTATTTGAAATTTTTACCATAAACCAATTCATATATTTGTAACATGATGTACTAGTTTGAAACAATTTTTTAAAAAATATGAATATAAAAAATAATTACTTTTTATAAATTTGTTGAAAAACTTTTTTTTTTATTTAAAAATGATTTACAAATTAATTTTTTAAAGAAAGAGATTAATTCTAGTACACTTTGATTGTTGCACTGTACTGTTCAACCACGAAAATTTCGAACTTAACAGTACTTATAGTTTTTGAGAAAAGTGTACCTAATTGTTGAAATCCATGGTTACGGAAAACGCGCGTTAAGCTAAACAATGTGATTGGAAAACAATGTGTAATACGTTTTCTTTTATTTTTTTTATGGCCACATTAATGTAGATAACCTCATAAAAATATATTTTTTTAATCAGGATGAAATGGAGAATTTTTTGGGACAATAAAAAGAAATTCGATATTTTGACCGAAAAACTGCTGATTTTCCCTTACGGTACCTAGAAACAAATGTATAACTCTTATAAGTGTACTAAGACAAGAATCCCCAAAGTCACAGTTACGCGTACTTCCTACATTTCACTTAAGTTTCTCTACCTTTCGTTGTTCCCACTGTACATAAAATTTTAATCTCATATATCTTCATTATTATCATTTCGTCTGCGAATTCGTCTTCATCATGATCTGATCGTATGCTTTAACACATCAATTGCCTCTCGTATCCCATTCTAATCTCGACATCTTCCAACTAAATTTTTCCAGGTCTTTCTCATCCTTTTTCCTCCTAAGACCTTGCATTATATCATGATCCGTGATAAAGTCGTTATCACTTATAACATATTCTAAAAATATTCAGTCTATTTTATCTGTTGTAAAAACTTCTTTCTCTTATTCATTACCTTAAATAGCTCAATTTCTTTTTTCTTCCAATTCAATTAGTTTTTCTCATTTTCCCCTGCATCTGTATTTATCCTGTGAATATTCACATATCCACGTTAATTAATAAAGGATTATTAGTTCAGGCTTTGTGATCATAAAATACACACTTATCACTTATCACAACAATTCGTATTTTTTGAAACCCGTACTTTACACACGCGCTCACACACATACGTTCATGCGAATACAAAAAAATTTGCTTCATTTATCATCATTAATGAATAAAAAAATTGTGACGCAGGCGTTTATTTGTCGTTATCATGTGTCAAACCGGTGATTCTTCCAGGCAGACAGGGGCTTTTCCAGCGTGTTTAAACACACGAGAGGAGGTGCAGGTGGTGTGTACGCAGGCGAGTACGCGCGTGAGCGTACGCTTTTGACAAGCGGGTCAGGTGATAGCCGGTCTCCACGCCGATTGTATATTTTAATTGTCGTGACGCCTGCAAATGACAGCGTATTTTTTCGCAGGACTGAGAATTTGCATAATGGAATAATTATATCTGACCTTGCGAACGATAAACAATCAGATTTTCGGGAGGGGGCTGTAGATCGACGTTATGGATTCAAAGCACGACAGTATTGTTTCTTACGATTAGACAGAATTCAACCGATTTATTTCCGATTTAGTTAAAAAACGTTTCATTGTATATCGTAAAAATGGAGAAATCAGCGTCGGAAACAACAATAATTTATTGATAACCGCATTAATAATTCAACGTACTAAATACGATTTTATTCAGTTCAATAAGTTTTTAATGATATTAGTTAACAATAAAAATATTATTGTAATAACAGTCTCGAATTAAAACCAAATAATAATAACACTAAAATCAAAATCATTGAATACTGATTGACACTTGGTTGTAAATTAAAACAAAATGCCCTCTGTTAAAATATTTTTCAATAAATATTTCGTAAAAAAATAGGTTAATTTACGATTATTGAATTAATTGATGTCTAAATAAAATTATTTTCTCTGTTTTTAAACGTTTTCTGATACAAATTCAGACAAATTTTAATGATTTCCTATAATTAGAATGGGTTGTAGCGAAGTCCTCGGTCCTGACACGAAGCCGCACGTTTACAGACAGAAAACCTTAATCCAGTCTCGCTGGTCGAAAACTCCAATACTCCTTTCTAAGCGAAGGTGGTCTTCCAGTTTCTTTAGAGATCGCATACGACTCGTCGAAAACCCGAACCTGTCATAACATCATACGACACCAGACTCCCTGTAAAGATCCAGATCAGCATTATGCATCTCACTTATAAAAACACTTTCATAGAAACATTGAAATAAATTATTATAAATGCTCGAACTTCATTAAAGGAAAAAATGTTAATGATTGAGAAATTCCAAGCATCAAAAATAAATATTGTTTTACGCCTGAGCTATTATTTCGATTTTTTTATTTCAACCTTAAGGTCCTTACAGAACTGTCGATTTCAAAATATTAACATTTTAAAAAATAGAGATTCTTTATAATATTCTGAAAGATAAAACAAATTTTAAGCAGCTCAAGAGACTCTTACGTTAATAATTAATCCACGGTTTTGGTAATTCAGAAGGGAAGGTTTAATCGTTGTGAATTGTTAAACGTTAGTATTTTGAGTTAACCTTTGTGTCTATCTGCTTATGAATCTGTAACTGCTTTCAGTATTTTCTACTTGGACGTCATAATACCAGTTGCTGTCCCACACAACTGAATGCCATAAATCGGATAATAGTATTATAAGCTGGAATTTTCATCCTAATATACAGTTTTCAATAGTGTTTTTTAATTTTAATACTAAACAATTTAAGTTCTTTCCATGTACGGATCCGAAGTTAGTTTTTTACCTTGGTTTAAGATCAATAATTGTATTCAGTTAAAGTCTATTTCCGAACGAGAATTTTCGCCCACAGCTTGGAAGGGTTATAAGTAGTAGAGCTTTGAATCTGTTTACTTTTGGATAAAATTCCTAAACAACCTATATTTTGTACCTCCACCGTTCGTTCTACCTCTCCCTACCCTCCAAAATCCTTTTTTGTGTCATATTTTAATATCTCTAACTTTATAGCTTACGCAGTTTAAAAAAATCGTAACTATATTGTGAGTATCTTACAAATCAATTTGAGTATAATACTTTATGAGTAATTAAATAGAATTTTTAGAAAATTTCACCCTCTCCAAGCTTTCTAAAAAACGTTTTAAACATTTCAAAACTTTTTCTCGAAAAGTAAGACAGAGCACCCACAAAATTCCTACAATACGTTTTAAATAATTGATTTTATCACCTCAATTTTTAGATATTAAAAATTGGTGGAACACATTTAAAATTTAAAAACGTTATTTTTTTTATAGTATACGTACTTATACGTTTTGTTTGAAAATCTCTAAATGCCATTTTTAATTTATGTTAATATCCTGAAAGACTATTTTGATAGGTAAATGTACTTTAGTAAATACAAGAGGTATTATATCTTCGTTTAGTTTGTGCCTCTTTGTTTGAGAATAATTTTTTTAATACTTATATATTTTGGGGGAGGGGAGACTAGAACAGGATGAAAAAATTGAAAAATTTCTATTAAATGTACTCAAAAACGACTATAGTTAATATTTTTTTCAAAACGATCCATACAATAAAATTGGAGGTATAACAAATCATATTGGGGTAAAATTGGCGAGGTTGAAAATAATGTCCACATTGGCTAATTTTTCGAATAAAAATAAACAAAGTTTAGCACTTGTAGCCCATTCTCAGCCGTGGGACGAATCACTCCTTTTTTATGAAATATCTTTATTTGTTTATTTAGTTTATTAAGTTGTTTATTTCTTTATTAGTTATCTTGTTTTACTTAGTTACGTGGGTGAAAAAATAAATAATCAGCTTATGGTGGAGTCTACATTTAATTTCACAGAATAAAATTTCTTACAAACAATCCTGAAATTAATTAGAACATACAAAGAAGTGCACAATTATACACGAACAACATTATGATGATGAATAACAATTTAATTTAATGAATAAAATGATTATGTCATTTATTATCAAACCAAATTTGTTATTTCACAGAAGATGTTACTGTTCTCTGCTTTTAACGTAAGGTACATTGTAGATCTAATGTTTTCTGTTACGATTGGGAAGGAAAAAAGCTGCCCGGTCAGCAAGACGATTATCTGCTGGTTTTACAACCTCGGTGAAAACGGAAACTAATGTTACGGCTCTGAGATTTCGTGCGTCAGATAAACGCGGTAACCCTCGTTCGATGGGCCTAATAATTGTTTTGTTTTCCTCTTACTGCGAAGTCTCTCTGGGAAACACAAAACAAATCATACTACGGAATTACACAACACCAATAACGTTGCCAAGAAAATACGATAATATACTTACACATGTACAAATGCATATTTATGTATACGGGCATGCACGCAATGAGGTAATGACTGTGCCAGTGTTATTGTATGATTCTGAAGATTGGGTTCCGTCAAAAAAACATCTGAGTAGGATATAGGCATCGGAGATGAGATTCTTCCGATATTTTAAAGGCTGCACACAAAGGGACAGACTCTACAATGAAGACATTCTTAATATTGAACATCGAGTTGAACATTTTTAACATCTATTGCAGAGGACAAAGAGAAGTGGTTGGCAATACAAGCCTATTAGACAACAAAGTACAGGAAGACCTAGAAAGCGTTGTTGAAGTGGATTCCTTTGGGACCGGAACAAATGATTCGCTTAGGCCCTGATAAGGAGAAGAAATTTTAGAAACAAAATTTAAATCAATTGTTTTTTTTTAATTTTTGTAGTACTTTATTCTGGTAGTAAAATATAGAGAAAGATTTAGTAAATTCAATAGTAACGTAAAAAAGTCGTTAAAGTTTATTACCTAAAGCATATCTGTTGATTTTTAACTTTCACTTTAAAAATGTATTTCACAACCAAAAAAATCGTATAGGTACTTAAAAACAATTGTATATAACTTCAGCTGTTCATATATTTTGCTCCTACGTGAAAAATTGTTTCTGAATCCCTGAACACAATGAACAAAATTTCAAAATGATGAATCCTACTTTTGTCTGTAAAGACACTGCGCTGTGATAGCATGATATCCGAACCGTAAGTGTATTAAATCTGTTCGAGGTGTTTGAGATTGTTTTCCCTATCTTAAAATGAAGATATGGAATCTTGAGAGTCCCGAAGCAGGAGACCTACTATACATCACAGCTAGCGAACACATAACTAGAAGTACAAAATAACCAAACCAATAAATTACTATTAGTCTACAATAATTCATATTTGAGGTCTTTTCGGTTTTACAAATCATTTAAGGAGACGACGGATGTGAGGTTTATATTAGATGATTTAAATCTGCCGTCTCTCAGACCTAGGCAATATCCAAAAAGGATAAAATATAGCTTAACTTAATTGAAAGAAAGGAAGATTTTGAGGAAGATCTCGAAGTTATATATGAGAACGACCAGTGGTGGAAGTGCATTACGAACGATATGAATTGTATAAAGAGTATTGGCAACCCAGTTCATAAAATGTGACGATTTAAAGATTATTTAAATACCACAAATTAATTTTTTTGTTCTTATAACAAGTGAGAGTATAATCCACCCCCTCTCTGTACCTAGATACCTGTATCAACGTGTATAAAGGCTACTACGAACATGCAAAGTACAATGTTATTAAGCGAAAACTAATAATCCTTATAATTAAATAAAAGACGTAATAATAATAAAGAAAATACCTAACTCCTAACTAAGAAAAGGTAGGATAATTTATCGTAGTTAATTAATGGACAATAAATAATAATAAAGGAACGAACTACTTTTCTCTCAGCGCGTAAACCGCGCCAGCTTCCATATTCCCTGTCGCTAAACTAACGCCAGTCGCCGGAGAATCTTCGACATGTAAGCAGCTCGAAAATGTGTCGTGAAGTTAAACTTACGTTTATGTCGCTAAAATACGATATAACAAGAAGTTAGTGCTTCTCACTTAATTAATCCAATGTAGCGTAAGCGAAACGAAGATAAAAAACTAGTAATGTAGTTCTGACGTTGAGAAAATATTCTTAATAAATAAAAAACTTAGCCGACACATCTCTTTATGAAAAGTAAGTGGTAAGATATGTTCCTTACCATGTAAAAGGTAACATCAGTGCTGTTAAAATAAAAAGGAATTAAATGTGAAAAGTGAAAACCAACGCCAGAAGATAAGTTACTACAACAACTGTACGAACTCCAAGTAGCAGAATCCCAGCGTCATGACCTAAACCACAATTCAGAAACAACCAATTAAATGGAGGATCCAGATGGACAACGAACTACACCCAAGAAGACCTACTGAAAAGGATCATCTCGACCACCAGCCGCAGACTCACGTTATATTCAGGTGACACTAAACCATAACTTCTGTGCATACATTGTTTTTTAACAACCGCAACAAAAAGAACAGTAAAGTTTCTTGTAAAGACTTTTTAGATCACATAAATATTAGCATATTAATGTTTGTAATTTCTGTAATGCTATAGTAATAACCTGGAATTACATCAGACTATTCTTCAAATAGTTTGGATGATGTTAAAGTATGTTAGAATATTACAAAGTTAGAACCCGGATCCGTGGTAATCAAAGTAATACACAGCTGTACGATTTTGAGATACTAAGAGTAAAAATTTAAAGAGTATTTAATGCAGAATCCATAAGAATTTTCTTTTAAAAGTAAAGTAGTAAAAACAAAAAGATGACCATTAAAGTTATTATGTTTATATCCGTAATTAAAATACAATAATAAAGAGATGTTTTCGCTAATATCCAGAGAGTGAATAAATTTGTGTAACCTTGGACAAATTCCTGATATATACATTGTCATAATTTGTTGGTAAGTAATTTTTACTAACTACGGCAGCTAGTTTAATTAACAGCAAACAATTAAACTGGTTCCCTATGTTATAATGTCTTAACAGGAGAGACGTTATAAAAATCAACGAGGTTTAAACTTTATACAAAATCCGAGTGCACTGCGTTACCCATAGGAAGTAAATTCCTATACTGTCATCTGGGAAAATGGGATACAGAGTTAGGGAAAGTTTATAATGTACGGCTCAAATAAGTATAAACAGCAAAGGTGAGCTGATCAAATTGTCTATATGCAGGAGAGCAAACCGGAAAGGAAAATTACGATGTAACACTCAGGCTGGCGAAAGACCAGAGGCAGACAAAGAACAAAGTCGGCTATGTGGAATTGAAGATGATATGAAGAAACCGAGTGTTGGAAATTGGATGATGTTGCACGGAACCGTAATCAATGGTAACCAAGGCTTACGTAATGCCAGATGATAAGGAAGTTATGTCTCAAACTGTGTTATTCCTCATATTAAAGTAACATTAATGCCCACAACTTACGTAAAATTGAATGATGCTGTTAATATTTCTTCTAGCTACAAATGTTATATTGAGGACGTTTAAACTCACTCTGGAGTAAACTCACAGCGCCACTGTCTAACAAATTAATTTACTTTTTCTTTAAGTGCTTTTGAAATATGTGTAAAAACGACTGCTTTTGACTGTAAGAAAAAATAAATAAACAGAACATTTACTTTACGGTACGTTACATACTATAGCAAACAAAAAATATCTGTTATGCATTAAGTTGAATTTAAGAGCACATTCTCTGTATAAGTTTTTGAAAACTTTTAATGCATGCTAAATTAATAGTCTCAAAACTACATTCATTTGATGGCAACCTGGCGCGGAGTTTACTGCTTTAAAAAGGCAGCGAACGAGGTACAATAAAAAAAACTATCGATCGGATATACCATTAAACTATGTCTTGTCATGCCATACATAATTATATTTTACTGAGAAATCACTAAACACTACTACTAAACAGTTACTTGACTACTCTAAATAGTTCGTTATTCAAGGAAACGTTTCAAGACCTTTACATTCAGCCACAAGTTTTGTTCGTACAAAAAATTTAAAACAAAATATTGAATCTAAATTTCTTAATTTCTTAAAAACATGCCTGATTAATTTTGGAATTTACTATTGAGCGTATCGATAACAATCATGTTATTATCGTTATGGTTGTCATCACGTTCAAGTCTAATCCATTGGCGTACTATCTGCACAATGCTCTATTGGGTCGTAATCTTTTCACTTTGCAATTGTAACTTTACTAGGGCTTTTTTTGCCAAGTGGTTTGAACGTCTGGCTACAACGAAAAAGTAACGTATTGACAAAAAACGATTGACATAACCTATTGACGAAAATTTTCTTTACCATGTGGTGTAATCTCGATATAATGAGAGATAAATACTTTTACGACTCTGATTCGAAATTTGCATTGCCCACAAGTAGATTCAAGCCATGTGTACCGACAGCATGAATAACGGAGGACAATGGCGTGCAGAGTTAAGGGAACTTTGTAACTGACAATTTATATTTCAATCCACGGGTGTAAATAGCTAAGTTATGCGCCCTGAAGTCTTTACTATAAGAGTGATGAATGCAAAAATATCGTATCTTAACGTGTACCACGCACGTTTTTATAACACTTTCAATTTATTTTTATTAAATGAAAAATACAATAAAATAAAAAGTATCATCCATATAAACTCGCGTTCAAACTGTGAAGTGGATAAAATGTTTATTCCAGATATTACATTTTAAATATAACTAGGTTAATGCTATTTTTTAAGAATTAAAAGATATGAAAACACACAAAAATTGCAGTAACATTCCTAGGCCTTTCACGGCCGGCGTCCACGTAGTTGGAAACATTATTTGACGTCTATAGTTTGTGTTTCGGGCCTCACCATCGGAGGCCATCATCAGTGTCGGAAACAATTGACACGGTGTCCGCCAGTGACGAGGCAGAGACTTGCCTCATTTTGCCTATTTTTATAAGTGGGCCTTCATCTGTTTCCGACACTGATGATGGCCTCCGATGGTGAGGCCCGAAACGTCTGTCCATATAACCTATAGACCACAGGCTAACAGCCCGGCAAATAATGTTTCCAGTTATAGCTGTAACAGTTATGTTGACGTAACGTTGGCTATAGCTTGACAGTTTCCATAACTTATAGATTGAAAAAAATCTCTGCTTCTCTCGCAGACTGATTTTCCTCGCTGAAATGTCCTTTCACTTCCATAGACAAATTATGTGTTGCGATTGCAGCTGCCCATTTTTGAAGGCGCTTAGAATTAAAAATTGCGACAAATCAACCGTTTATACTAGATTTATAAAATATTTGTTTACTAATTATGACGAGGACCTCCTTGACAGGACGGAGGGCGGATAATCGAATCCGGATTTTCTACTGTAATTTTATTGAGCCTCTTTATTGATATATTCAAAACATTACGTTCGGAACGTCAAGGTTAAGTATCTAAACGCCATTAGGCTATAAATTATTAATGAGACTTCAAAAATAACTAATCTACACTCTAATCCCTCAACCGCATGTAAATAATTAGTTTTCAAACACCTCTTCGATAATTCAGTAACAGCTTCATTAACTATTGTTAGTTAAGTAATATTTTACTTCGAAAACACAGTACAAAATTACTTTTAAATAAACTAACACAATACTCAATCATATAAAAAAGTCTTAAACTTGAGTTCACACTTTATAAATTGTGAACCTGGTTCAACTCTGCGACGAAGCTTCACCGCAACATCTGGCCTCCAGTTAACTTTAACCGCACGCTTACAAGGATTTCGTTATTCGTTTTTTCTGTTAATGGCATATGCGCCAAGAGTTTATACTCATCCCTCGCTAACTGAAAGGTGGCCTACCTTTCAGGCATTACAAATTTTCTGTAGCTTCTTCTCTATTAAATTTACACAGCACAGTGGTATAACCCCCAATACTAACTCCAACATTTTACTTCGGAATACTAAAAATTTGAATAACACTAAAATAATTGTCTGAAAACTTGAATTCATTAAAATCTTTGGCCATGTCACTTCGGCCGGCATCAATACTTTTGACATCCACTTCAGTATCACTTTTGAAAATGTTAACGACAATTTCAGACAATATTACAATATTCGTTCAGTTTGTTGTACTTTTCAACCCTTTTTTGTCAACATGTAACCATCATCTGACACTTAATTCACTGTAGGTTCTAAAATCTCTGATAAGTCATATTACACAGATACGACTCTTCATTATACGATTGATTCAAGGTCATGTGGCTTAATAACACAATGCTTTTTGCAAAGTGTATTAAAAATTGTTTAAATAAATTGTCTCACTGATGTATGGTTTTGTTAAGGAAATAATCCACAGTAGATTTGGCTTTCATAAACTTTGTTCTAGATGGCTTCTTGCTCAGTCAAAAACGTTTTATCTAAAACATTAAGAAGCCTGTGTATTATTAGAATCAATGCCTTGCAGTCAAGAGGAATATTTTGAATGTTATGTTAGCCATCATCATCTTAAGCAAGGATTAAACCAAAAATTGTTTTTTTTCTGTCCCAAGCAGGTCAGGGTCACTCCAACGCTTCTTCAAACGTCTAACACCTTGCATGTCGGCTTATAATTCAATAGTTGTTTGAGATAAGTAGTCACCCATTCGGTTAAGATGTTCCAACAGTTTTAACCGATATTGACAAATCCTGTCAAGTATACGTATTCATAATATTTAGTTTGTGCCGTATATCTGCGTTTTTTCTACGGCCCTGAAGAGCATATCTTTCTACGTGTCCCAGAAATCTAATTTCGGCCGCTTGAATACGACTAACCTAGAACTTCGTTAAAGTCCACTCTCAGACCCAAAGACAAGTGTTGGGAGGGCCATCACCTCGTAGACCTTCAGGCGTGTTACTTTACTCGTCGGTTTTGTCACGTGCCTGAGAAATCTCATTTTGACTCTTGAATACGACTGGTCTCGGAATGTTGTTAATTGTTAATTTTTACTTAAATAGAATTTGCAGCTGCACTGCGGATTATTACTGATCATCCCCGTATCAGTCATGTTATTGTTAGTTATGTGTGCACAAAAACTGGAGCATTACTTATCAGGATTTTTTCTGGCCCCTCACACCGTCTGTCACCTCGTGGTCGGTCATGCGCGATCTTGGTTAAAAGCGTTGAACACACTTTTGTGACAAAATTACCTCCTGTGAACACACTACTTTATACTAAATGAGCGATACAATAAGCTTAATTGAAAACCTTTGTTATCGGAGGCCTTTAGTTCAGTAGGCTCCGAACACAAGGAACCCTTTGTGTTCTCTGTCGAGATACATCTTTTGAAGCTATTCCGGTACCTGTGCAGGTTTTAAGAATTAATATTACTGCAGCTTTACTAAACCATCTCTCTCGACCCTTATTGATAACAGCGTGTGGGTGGAGTTCAAAAATCAACGGCTGCTTTGGTCAAGAAAAATTTTACCCCGTTTCAGTTACAACCTTTGATGTACCTTAATAACGCGTTTAAACAAACTTTGACATTTTTTTCCTTTGACCTGCTTTGCTTCAAATGAGGATGAAACACAGTAATACAGTTTAAATATTTAAATCGAGTTTTTACTGGACATAGGCTTTTACGTTTTGTAAGTTGGTCCAAATCCAATAATAAAATTTTAGCAAATGACATTTGTGAAGTATTTTTATGTCTTATTTAAGTACACATATTTTAAAGATTTCCTAATAATATGCTGTATTCCTATTTAATTTATACACTGGTAAGGTGATAATCTGGTTTTGAAGACCACAGATGTAATCCGTCAATCCAAAAATTTTCGATTGCCCAACAGTTTTATTAATATACTTTCCAGATCAGCTTCAGAGCTGAATCAAAATTAATTTCAATCGGATTTTAAAATCAACTTCTACCTATTATTCTTAAACTTTAAATAAAGGTATTTTTATTAGTGTTGTAGATAAATATAATTAATAATTTTTCGGTGAAGAGTTTGTGAAGATCGGTAAAAAATATAACAAAAATTTTAACTTATTTGTGTCGAAATTTCGACAATGTTTATTGTCATCATCAGGACCTGTGTATGAATACAAAATAAATGTCAAACACAACAGAACAATTATTTGAGTGAACTTTGTGTATGTGAGTGTGTGTGACGGTCACTACGAATTTAAGGATTTAATTAAGAACTGAGGTCATTCAACAGCATAGACGGTCACTACGAATTTAAGAATATAATTAATAATTATGTGTACAGAGGTCTATAATCTCTTAATAAATTAAGTCAAAAAGATATTGTTAGTAATGTCACAAACACCTCAGCTTTAAGTGCATGTAAAAGTTTATTTTGACATGTACATTCGATATTAAAACTGGTAATAGTATTAACTTTATAAAATTTACCTTACTAAATTTTGA
This sequence comes from Magicicada septendecula, assembly GCA_034769895.1. Classification (NCBI taxonomy): domain Eukaryota; kingdom Metazoa; phylum Arthropoda; class Insecta; order Hemiptera; family Cicadidae; genus Magicicada; species Magicicada septendecula. Next base: position 1,290,803,723 of record CM068367.1, read on the forward strand.
AGATAAATTCCTTTAATCAGAAAGAAAGCATCTTAAGAACCTCAAGCGACTTGTGTGATTCCTCAAGTGATTTTCCTAGAAAAACTAGTATTACCATTACTCTTATTTTTCGTAGAATTTTATTAAGGATGTAACTTGAATCGAATACACAAAGCTACCATATAGTTACCACACACGCGCGCGCGCGCGCGCACACATGATTGAGCAATGAATGTTTTTCAAAAGAATGTCTGGTCTGGTCTAGGTATTGATTATTATGTCTAATTGTGTTGATTAATTATGTCCAAGTCTCCGTTTGGAAGAAGGGGCTACTACTATCGCTGCTCCTTGTTCTCTCAACGTTGTATGACCGGGTTTTCGTCACTCCTGTACACTCTCAATGTTGTACAGCTCTTCACCAATCTCCTCCTGTCCTTTACAATTTTTTACCACGTTCTACGTTGCGTTATGGCGTCTTTATTTCCCCAATAGTTTTGAAATAAACGGTCTAAGGGATTCCCATGTCCCTACTTCCTGATACGTCATAGTCGCAGGGCCTGAATACTTAACGTATCCAAAGTCCAATCCAATTTTCGTTTCAATTTTCTTCGCTTCAAGCGTCAACTTAATTTCTTCTTCTTCACCAATTAGTTCTGGAGGCTCTTCTTGTAAATTCAATTACTGAACATCTTATATATAATTTAAAAGTGTCCGTCAATTAACGAATGTATTTCTTTATGCTCTGACTGCCTTTGTATTGTATTTTAGTGTTCGTACTCCGTATAACGAAACATTTTGTATTTTGTAACAACCGTCTAACGAATAGTGTACGTATATTTTGAACATGTCCACTAAAGTACATAAAACACAAAATCAGAATTCTGATAGCTTCAAACAAACACAAGATTTTAGAAACTAAAGTTAGTCATTCTTACACATTTTTAAAGCAGTAAGTTAAAAATTAAATTTCCAATGAATTATTATTTGATTTTATTTTATTGTCTCTGAGATTTGTGAACTATGAAAAGTAAAACGTATGAAAAGAAGAAAATATTTTTTTAGCTTCAAAATCACATTGCGGAAAACAGACAGAATGGATTGCTCATCTGGACAGGATGCCGGATGTCAGGTTGCCTAAGCAAGTTTGGCAGTACAAGCCTACTGTACAAAGGAGTAGGGAGACCGACCTAGGCAACTTTGGTGAAGTGGATGTATGTCTTTCGGGACCGGAACAAACGCCATTCCCTGATGGAAGAAGAAGAAGGAGAAGGAGAAGGAGAAGGAGAAGGAGAAGGAGAAGGAGAAGGAGAAGAAGAAGAAGAAGAAGAAGAAGAAGAAGAAGAAGAAGAAGAAGAAACTTTGGTCTTTCCTGTTTATTTATTGCACACGAAGATTTTTGAAGTGTGTGTGTGTGTGTGTGTGTGTGTGTGTGTGTGTGTGTGTGTGTGTGTGTGTGTGTGTGTGTGTGTGTGTGTGTGTGTGTGTGTGTGTGTGTGTGTGTGTGTGTGTGTGTGTGTGTGTGTGTGTGTGTGTGTGTGTGTGTGTGTGTGTGTGTGTGTGTGTGTGTGTGTGTGTGTGTGTGTGTGTGTGTGTGTGTGTGTGTTTAAATAAATGTAGGGACTTCACGTAGGGAATGTAAAACGCCCGTCCTGTTTGAGTAAAACCTATTTCTACATGTGTACTGCTGTAACAATGTTTTTGCTATATTCTCTACTTTCATTCTATTCCTAAATTCATACTTCCCAAAATTTCGTCTCCCGTGGCGTTGTCTTAAATAATCAGTTTTCTTGACTTCTGTCCGTCCTTGTTATCCAACTCCCATGTGTCTTGGACGTATAAAAACACTCTTTATGTAATTGAGTTACTAGTTCGTGGCGTGTCCACAAGAATTTGTTTCAGCCACACAAGAGAATTTAGTTTTTTCTTGTTTCCTCTTTTACTACTTACGCCCTGAGACAAATCTCTTCCTGACTTTTATTTGTTCAAACTCTCTCGATTTCTCTCTCTATCTCTCTCTCTTTCTCTTTCTCTTTCTTTCTTTTTCTTCTTCCTACTCCCTCTCTCTCTCTCTCCATCTCTCTCTACCTCTCTCTTCGTTTATAAATAAGTATATACATATTTATTCATGTGGATGTTGAAGCAACCGGGTTGAGCAATCCCGTCGCTTCCGATAAAATTTCCCAAATATTTTGTAATCAGTAAGTAAACAAATGAAATTATATTGCAAGCGATATGCAATCAACCGTCTAAGCAGTAGGCCTATATCCATTGACAGTATGTCCCGTCAGTTTCAAAGCAATGACAATTCGGTTGTTTCATTATCTGGATTTGGATGAGGGTTCCTCCGCCCCGACTTCCTCAAGAAAAAAATCTGACAAGACAAGACCCACAATGGGCTGTCATACCAGAGCATGAGTAAGTAAGTAAATTTCATTAAATTCTATTGTTTCTCGGAAAAAACATTTTGTGTTGCCAACTGTAAACTCTTACTTATATTTTCACATCATCATTATTTTTAAATGTAGTTATGTTTTCTCTGCGTTCATTATACATTTTGTCCTCTCTTTGTGCCACTATCGGCTGACAGGTTTCATCCTCCAACTCTTACTATTGTGAACCAATCGCTTTATTTCCGAATATATACATCACAAATTCTCAACAATGTACTTCAAGTATTGCAGTCTGCCTTCCCCTACAGTTCTTGTTAGTCGCTGATCCTCCATCACCAAAGCCATTAATACTAGGTGCCTTAATCCTTTTTCTCATTATACTTCCCCACAAACTTCCCTTGTCCCCCATTATTTCCAAAAACTGTTCACCAATTTGCTACTTTGTCCGCCTATTTCATTTTTAACATTCTTCTGTAACACAATATTTTAAATTTTCCTATTACTCGCACTTTCAGCTTTCCCTGTTATCCAGACTTCCCACCCATATAGTGTGATGCATTAAAACTTATATCAAGGAATTTCATCCTAATCGTATAACAACTTTTTCTTCTTGAAAATTTCTTATGGCTTTTTTATTGCTTCGGTGCCTTCTCTGTTTCTTATATCCCAAGTACTTAAATTCACCCCCTTTATCTACGTCATCCTTGGAAATGTTAATGTTTAAAGTATCCCTACTTTCGTTTCTAGACCTTCCCATGTTTTCTGTGTTACTTTTGCTGATTTTTAAATAAACTTCTCTTAAGAATTTGTAACGTTCATACCATTCTATACTTTTACTAAACCTTCTTTATTTTGTCTCAGCGGAAGAATATCGTTAAAAATTTCCCATTTTTATTCTTCTCCAGAACTATTATTACAGTTTTAAACGACTCTTTTATTTTCTTTATATATATATATATATATATATATATATATATATATAAACTGCATTATTATTAGTACCGAAATTCGATATCAGCTAGAAACCATAAATAACATGGTCGATAAATAATATTCCTATATGTGTGTGTGTGTGTGTGTGTGTGTGTGTGTGTGTGTGTGTGTGTGTGTGTGTGTGTGTGTGTGTGTGTGTGTGTGTGTGTGTGTGTGTGTGTGTGTGTGTGTGTGTGTGTGTGTGTGTGTGTGTGTGTGTGTGTGTGTGTGTGTGTGTGTGTGTGTGTGTGTGTGTGTGTGTGTGTGTGTGTGTGTGTGTGTGTGTGTGTGTGTGTGTGTGTGTGTGTGACTTGCGCTATGTATCAGACTTCATATATATATATATATATATATATATTATATAGAGAAAGAGATAGAGAAAGTTTCATTTGGAGCATATATTTCTATGGCTCGGAAACTTGGGCTTTGAGGAAAGTGGAGAGAAGCTACCTTGAAGTTTTTAAGATCTGGTGCTGAAAGAGGGCCTTAAGAATGGCATGGACGGAAAGAGTACCTAATGCCACTCTAATCCGTACTAATACTAATGTCTTCTGAGGAGAGTGCGTGTAAAAGGACGTCGATTGAATCCACTGTGGAAAGGAGAAGTAATATGGCTGGTCGCCTGCAATGCCAGTCAAACTGGTTCACCGCCGAGGGAGTGACCGAGTCGAAGGGAAGGCCCAGACAGGAGTACACGGATAGGTTTAAAGAAGGAAGAAGGTGTGTGGTGATCAAGAGGCTGTCCACGGAAAAGAAAAAATTGCAAGCCCACCAAACTCTGGGTTCAGGAGAAGAAGAACAAGAAAAAGAAGGAGGTGTGTGTGTGTTTTGAAAACAGCAATGGTGGAAGACTGTACTTACTATTTGTTCATTCTGTTACAAAGATCAATGGAATCAAATAAGAAAAAAATGCTTGATACCTCCATTCAAACAAGTAAAATGCTTAATAAATTAACCATTTCTTTATACACTGAACTTCATGGTAGCACTAAAACCAACAGTTTCTCAGTAGTAAGTATAAATACAATTTTATTTACACGGTCAGTACTGTTGTGTTATGACGATGCGGAAGCTATTATTTTTACACCACGTATGCAGCCAATCTGAACAATCATTTTTACGAGAAGATTTTTATCTGCTGCGTAAGACTTTTCCTCGCGTTATTATCCCTCTCAGTGTAGCGGTGACAGTGCTGCTGTAGAGAGAGGGATGAGGGAGGCGCGCCGTCTCTCTCCTCACAGGTGTTGTTTGTGCCTCGGATCAGAGCTTTATTGTCTTTTTTCCTCTCGTTGCATCACTTTCTTTCACCAGTAAAACAGACTTTAAATCTCATCCAACCTACACCATAACCGATGATCCAATCCTTGTTTTTATTCCGCGGTGCAGTTTTCTTCGTTTTATCTCAACGTTATGCCTCTACTCTGCGCGCGCGACCTGAATACGTTTGCCTTAATGTCTTTGTTTCTACTCTATTGATTATTATTCTTTGGATATTATTTTTTATTATCGTCATTATTTTTACCAACTTCTTTGTTTACATATAGGCCTACTTATTAATTATAAGACGGAATGCTTTGTAAGCAATTATTTTTAATTAATTTATAGGATCTTTTATGAAAAGGAAGTTTTAAATTATTAGCTTGTTCGTGTGCACTTCTTTAGAGTAATGATTGTCGGGACATCATCAAACCTTAGGCATTTTTTTTAATTTTAAAATGTATGTAAATGCCTTATCGTTAGGTGTGTCTCTGATCAGCTGTTGTATATCATGATTCATATTTATTGTGTTAAATTGGTTTAGTCACATGTATTATTTTGAATGTTCAAGTAATAAAATTGGGTTTCAGTTATTAATAATTAAAATTAATTTTACATTAAGTATCTGACTTTTAATTAATTTGAATCAAAATTAAATACAATAATACAAACAATATAAAAATAATTCATTTTAAACCTTTTATTTCTAATCAACAATTAAATCTCAAAACTTTATTGCAAAGATTATGATTTAAAAATATTATATAATAATTTAATTGATACAATTTTAATTAAATTAAACCTAAACAAATATATCTGTACACAGGCCTATCAGAAGAGTAAAAATAAACTTTAATGTCCTGATTGTTTCTCAAGTTATTTAAGATAAGATAAAACATCAATCACAAGTATGGATATCTACAACAGAAAATACATACTACATACATACAAAATACAGAATACATAAAATCAAAACTGACGCATAATTTATTAAGCAAATAACGTATATTTCCTTATTTAAATCGCGTAATGTTAATTAAACATATACGTAAAGGTAAAATTAAAATGTTATATATAGGCCTATTTTAATATGCAAAATGGAAAAGTTTACATATTTTTAAAACATAAATAACAATTTATTACTAGAGGAACAAATACACAATAATCCAAAGTATTGTTACTTTCAAAAATTTTTAAATAAACTTAATAATTCAAACTAAACAATGCATCAATGTAATGTATATTGAATTATATACACACATATATATATACGCGCGCGTGCGTGTGTGTGTAATTATATTTTATAGTATATAATATATACAAATAATCCTATTTAACTTGAATCTAAAGCAGCATACTGTAAAATACTGTTCCTCACTATTAAAGAAATTAAAACAAACAAAAACCTTTAAATTTGTTAATAATTTTTCAAAGTTTTGATGATGTTAGGCAATTAGTCTTAATTCAGATGTTCATAAGTACTCTAGTAATGTAATTGCTTGCATTTTCCAAATCTTGGACAAAATAAAAATATAAGTTTATGTAGATAGGATTTTATGCGACGTAGAAGCATATCAAAATCCTTAGGACCGCTAGTATTAAACCAATTTTAATAGTACAACTTTTTTATAAAGACAAACGTTATTACGGAGAGCCGGCTGCAGCAGCTGAGATACAGTTGAAAGTCTGCTACCAATTTAAACTTATAACTTTTACTTAAAATGAGTGTCAACTATTACGGATGTTACTTTAATGTCTGCACTTGCAGTAACGACGAAATATTTCCACAAAAGAGGGCAATACGGCGTTATAGCGACACTTAGCTTGGTCATTGTCCACGTACTGCAGTTTTTTGATTTTGCTCAATGCACACAAATGTGTTACGTAGACAGCCATCTTATTACAGTGGAATTAAATTAAATGTCAGCGAAACGACCGTAACAAATTTTATTAACACTTGTACCAAACATCACACTCAAACTTCAATGTACTTTTCCTAAGCATTACTCATAACAAATAATAATAGTCACTAAGTAAATAAATGTACTAAACTGCAGTTTAACCAAATAAACATTTAAATAACACTCGCTATATACAAAACACACTAATCATGGTGGTTTTCGTGTGGGTAACCAATGTGGGGAACAAGTGCGAAAAGATCTTGTATTGCCAATGCGAAGGCAATCATCCGTGGAATTGTTTTGTATATAACAATTTGTGATTTGCGTAAAGCGTGTGATAGCGTTCATTTTTTTGCACTTTTTGCGGCTTGCTCATTTGAGCAGGTCTCGGGCAGGTGGTCCCCTTTACCCCTTCAGCCAATGTAGTGAGAGGTTATGGAGAAGACGGGAGCCAGTACTGGCCGGCCGTGGAGAACGTGGAGGCGCAAAGAACAAGAGACAGGAGAGTTGTAGTGATTGTTTATGTGTGTGTGACACTCAATTTCGCCATGGGTTTTTAATGTTACTTAGTGCCAAACGGTAGTGTTAGGGCTACATGGACGAGCAGCGCAGGACGCTAAAGTTGGAATTGAGCGTCAACGTGGCGTCAAGAGAATGAGGTAAGGCTCCTTAGTAGGGGGGGGGGGGGTGCGTAATTCACTGAAAATTGGAATGGAGTTGTATCAAAGTTGAGGATTAGTGACAGTGTAATTCAATGACGATTATATGTTGTTTCCGGGCGGTGTGTTTGCAAGTGCCAGCAGGCGGTTTTTTGAGGATGGAGGGTCTTTGTGTATTTCTGTTGATGGAATCTGTAGTGGAATGGATGGGGGCACGGAGTCTGGCGTAATGGCGATTGAGATTACATAGGAAGGAATCGAGGTTAGGGAAAAGGGTATTCAGAGAGTACAGAGCTAAAGTGCTGGTTCGAGTTTGGAGAGACCGGCGATATATAAGACGAAGTGCTCGCCGTTCTATGATCCTGTATGGTTTCAGGCGGTCAGGATAAGATGTCAGCACGATCGGGTGCGCGTATGTTAAAGTAGGGCTAGGCACGCATATAGATCCTTCTAAGTGTTAAGCTGGAGCAGTGATTGTTGCTGCCTAGAATCATTCAATGTGCTGTTGTTGGAGTCAAGCATGACGCCAACAGCTTTATGAGAAGGCTGTCAGCCGTAGGGTTTTTTGTGTATAACATTTATTGATTTTGCGAAAAGCGTATGATAACGTTGGTCAAAACTCTGGCCAGTCATGAATTAGGCTGGTGTTAGCGCTGCCTGTGTTACAACAGTACGTAACTTTTACGCGCGGTGCGTCAATGCTGTTAAGGTTAGGAATAAGGTCTCCAAATACTTTGCATTAACAAAAGGTTTAAGACATTCATGTTCCACAGCACGTCAATTATTCCAAAATGTATATTAACGCAGCCTTAAGTATGTGGAAAAGGCACTGTCGTGAAATGGAATTTCAATAAATTACGAGTATCTGCACACGCTTTTATTTGCGGACGACCATATTGTAACAATGGAACCCTCTCAAACAGTCGAGAGCGTCCTTCCACCCGTTTCTCCACTAGTCGAGCAGGTCAAGACCGGACACGAGTACGTTCCAGAGTGTTTTGGAGAGATCTTGAAATATGCATTATGCTGGCACGCCGCAGTACGGATAGAAAGTTATTCTGGAACTTCAGCGCTACCTATATAAGCAAGAGCAGCTCGCTTTGTCAGTTAGTTAACTTTGAGCGATTTCCTTAATGCAGATCGAGTAGTTGAGGAAGATTAGTTGAAAGTGTTTACTGTGTTATAATTAGTGTAGAATTTTATTACTTGACGTCATTATTGCGTGTGGACAAATTTAACTTGAATTATTGTACGAGAGTGCCTTGTTGATTACAAATTGTTATTTGTGATTAATTAAAGCTGGTAATTAGGGACTTCATTGGTGTCTGTATTTTGTTTTCCACTGGACCATACTAAAATCAGTGAGACCGTCGTAAAAATATATTATCGTAGCAGTGAAGAAATCGGACTCCAAGAATTACATGATCCGCCAACTTCATAAAGAATACAGATCTTGGGCCTCTTCAAAAATTTTGGAATAACCGAACATCTGGTTGTTGAAGGTAAAGATGTCAATATAGTAGATCTGCATTTTCTATTTATTTTTTGTAAGTACCTCAGGGTAATATTGTGGTCAGAATGGTTAGGTAAGTTAGTGGAAGTTGGTTTTCTGTACTTACTTACTTACTTACTAGCCAACGCCCACCCTTGGCTGTTGAGCCATTAGGCGACGCGCTGACCAGTAGCGTCGGGCTTCGGCGATCTCGGTGTCCTCGTTGGACGGGGTGTGGTCTAAGGCCGGGCAGTCTCTCAGATGGTCGGCGTCCATCGTCGCGTGGCCGCACAGCTGGCACTCAGGGGTTGGCAGCGCGTGGAGGCGGTGCAGATGTGAAGCGAGATAGTCGTGTCCGGTTTTTAGTCGGAAGTTGGCGACACACACTGCACGAGGGAAGTTGGGGTTGATTGGACCCTCGGTGACGAAGCTTTCCCATTTTTTACCGGCGGCCGCCTCAGGCAGTCTTCGCTTATTCCATATGCTGACGGCGGAGTTTATTTGAGCTTTGGAAGATTGTAGGGACTGCGGGCGGGTAGGCTGGGGTAGGGTTGTGCCTTGCTTGGCCAGTTTATCGGTCTCCTCGTTGCCCCAGATGTTGACATGACTGGGTATCCATTGGAGTTTTAGGATCCACCCTCGACTCCCCAGGGTCTCCAGTTTCCTTCTACAGTCGATAGTTCTTTGGCAGTCGGTTTGAGAGTTCCGTGATAGACTGTGTATTGCGGCCTGCGAGTCGACTAGGAGCACGGCTTTTGAAGGGGGAGTGATTTTTTCCAGTTCATCAACGGCAGCGTGAACTGCTTCGATTTCCCCATCGTAGTTACTAATGGGGCTGCCCACGGCTAAGTGTCCTTGGAAAAGGCGGCTATAGTACCCAGCTCCTGTTTTTCCATTTCCCGGAATTGATGAGCCGTCAGTGTAGATATGGATCCACTCTTGCTCGGGATAATCTTCGTGGATGGTTTGCAAAGCTGATTGCTTTAGTTCTAAATCTGTGGGTGCATGTTTAGGTGCTGAGTGGTTCTTAAAATGGTAGCTGGCTTGGGGTAAGATACTGAAGAAGTCCTGATGGATATTCAGTGGCGCTGTTTCTGTGAGGGCAATATCGTATTTTTCGGCGATGTTTTTGTACATGGTTAATGGGGTTATTTGTGTCTTTATCCTGGGAGTAGGTTGTCGGTAGTCGTTCCATAGACGCTTGTAGACACGCCTGGAGCGCTCCCAGAATCGCAGTGCTGACGTTTCTCTATATGACTGTAATGGTTCTATCTGGGTTTGTGCCTCCATAGCTCGATGGGGGTGGATTTTGCAGCGCCTGTTATTACTCTTAGGGCTGTATTTTGTGCGAGATGGAGTTTGTTTTGTACGCTGGCGCTTGCTGTGACGGTGACTTCGCTTCCATATTCTAGCATGGGTCTAATATATGCTTTATAGGTAGTCTTTAGGACATCTTGGTTAGCTCCCCGCTTAGTGGCTGTCAATCTCTTTAATAGTCGTCTTCTTTTTAAAGCCCTTTCCGCGCTTTGGTCCACATGAGGTTTCCACGTTAAGCGCCTATCCAATTGTACTCCCAGGTATTTAGAAATGGCGCTTTCTTCCAGCGCTGTCCCGCTGTAAAATAGGCTAATTGGCGGTACTTTTGTAGAGAGTGAGAACAGTTGAAAGGTTGTTTTGCCAGAATTTACTGTCATTGCGTTTCGCTTTGCCCACATCTCGAGTTTTATTAAGGCCTCGTTCAGGCACGCCTCAAGAGAGTGACAGTGTGTTTCCACTGGTTGCCCAGATGAGAAGGTCGTCCGCATAGAGGAGCGCTTTGACGCCTGGCACACTTCTTACTGCTTCGAGAATGTCATCGATCATGATATTAAACAGCGAGCAGCTCAGCACTGCTCCTTGGGCTAGTCCTTGCTGTTGGATGCGAAATTTCGATGTGCAATTTGAATAACGGACTCGGATTTGTCTTTGGGACAAAAACGACTTAATCCATTTGAATAGTTTGCCAAATATTCCGTGTATGGCCAGCTTATGGATGAGCATGGGTTTCCATACCGTGTCATATGCAGCTTTTATATCGACTAGCACTGCTAACGTTGACATTTTCCTGTGGAACCCGTCTTTGACGTGTTGTGTAAAATTGGTTACGTGATCCATCGTGCTGCGGTGTCTGCGGAATCCGGCTTGGGCGTGATCAACAATTTGTTTAGCCTCAACTAGTTGATTCAAACGGTTTGTGATCATCCTTTCTGCTAGTTTACACAGGACGCTCGTCAGGGAGATAGGCCTGTAGCTTTCTGCTGAGTCTGCTTGTTTTCCCTTTTTTAGGATAGGGATGATTTCGGCCTTCTTCCATATGTGGGGCATGTGTTTTTCCCATGTCAAAATGATGGCGGCTAGCACGGTTTTCTTGGCTGTATTGCCCATGTGTGTGAGGAATTCGGGGAAAATTTCGTCCACGCCAGCAGACTTCTTTTCTTTGGTTTGCACAAGGGCATTTTCTGTACTAACATCATTATACCTAACCATTCTGACTACCCACCTTAAAATGGCAGCATTCTATTCACTATTTAACAGAATGTAGAAAATACCCCTAAACAAACAAGAAACAGACAAAGAAAGAAATATAATGTACCAAATTGCTTGCGAAAATGGATATAATAAAAACACTGTAAACAAAATAGAAAATAAAATAAAATATAAAATAAAAACTGAACAATTAAGAATTAATCAAAATGAACAAAACAAAAATAATAACAACAATAAAAAATGGGCCACATTCACATACATAAATAATAAAATGACAAAGCTAACAAAACTGTTTAAGAACACAGACATTAAAATAGCATACAAAACTAACAAAAATAATCTACAAAAACTAAATAACCCACACTACAAAGATAATACAACACCCAATGGTATATACAAAATTGAATGCCAAGATTGCAATAAATGTTACATAGGACAAACAAAAAAACAACTGAAAAAACGTTTGAACACCTAAACGCATAAAAAAAAAACAGAAATATACAAATCTAATTTGGCCACACATGTAATAAACACTGGACATGAATTTCCAAATATAACCAACATGACACTAATAAAACACATACCATACAAAGGCACCATAATAAACATTTGGGAAAATTTATAAATATACAAACATAAAACACAAAACAAACTAATACCTGAACAAATACAAATCAGTACAAAACATGACACAATTTTCAAAGCACTCAACATCGAAAATACACAAAATACTAATACATACACCACAATCACACACGATAAAACTAATTTAAAATACCAGAAGCCAACAGGAAGCCACAATAACAACGAACCAACACACATGTACTTCACCAGAAACAAAATCCGGAAGGCTGAGGATGGGTACAAAATGGTACCCGAAACATGTTCCTAATAAGGAAAGAAATATCATGAGATAAAGTCATTATAAAAATTAATATAATATATATATATATGCTACCACACTTCGTGTATCTCTATTTAAATATAAGTAGATACTACACAAATAAGTCACAGTATAGTAAGTAGTATGGGTATATTATTGTAAAGTACAACTGTCATAAAACTACATTCGCTTATTTCGTCTCTCTGCTGGTGACCGATAATATGAAATATTGGCTGGGGTAAAACAGAAATCTCTCTCCGCCTAATCTGATGTACAAATAGTATATGCGCGGATTAAAGGTGACGCCATAATCTGGCGTATAACGCGTGTCACACGCGGCGAGCGGTGTTTGTGTTATTTCGTTTGCACCTGATTGACGGGTTTAATAACACCGGCTCAGACCGCACGTTCATTACATAACTTAGTGTAAATTATTAGAAACGCTCGTCGAAGCCTCCGAATTTTAATCTCGAATTATCCATTAGTTGTCACACCTGTAAATCACGTGTTCACATTATTACGAACAACTTTCTCCTTATAACGAGGATATGCCCAGATTATTGCAGTTTGCAATACTTGATTAATGGAGGTACTGATAGATACTTAATCCTTGTGCTATGTCTACAATCATGGGTGTAACGCTGAGCTATTTTATAGTCTTCGTTTTCCAGTTATCATTCCGTTTTCTCCTATCCTCTTCTGTTTCAGCCTCTTCTTCCTGTCTATCAGTTTTCATCTTTTTTTCCGAGCGCTTTTCTCCTTTTATGCTGCCATGTTTTCCTACGCTTTTTCATAGTTTTAGGCCTATCTCATAGATTGTTTGAGTTATCTTTCCTCGTTCATTCTCTGTATAGAACCGAATCATCTTAGCTGGTATTCTTCTATTGTAGAGTCTACGAGTTTTGCTCGTAATATTTGTCTAAGCGTATAGATGAAAGAAATGACACAAAAACTTGATAGTTTTACATATTTGTCCGTTATTTTTATCCGGAATGAAGGAGAACAGAGAAATATAAAATATAGTACAACTAGCGCGACAAAGTTGAACAAAAAGAAATTAACGAAAATACAACACGCACATCCTGAATTACTGTTTACAGTTCTACAGACTGTCTATTCTGGCCCCTTGGAATTTAGATTTGCAACTTGTTGATACCTTTGAACATTCGAATTATATTTGTGGAGCAGAATGCAGGAGGATACCATATATCTGCGAAACGGGCAAACGCATCGACATTAGAAGAAATAAAACAACCTCTACGGGTTCTCTAGTGTAGCATATACTAATGTAGTTATGCTTTTAAATTTATTAGAAAAATTAAATAAGGAGCTACATTTAGAAAAATTAAATAGGGTACTCCAAGAAAGACTAAAAGTCGAATAGACGAAATAGATCCCCTACGAGACGGACGAACGCAGTAGTAGAATTATTAGGTTTCGACCTGCTAATCGTCATTAAACAAATCAAGACAGAACGTTATAAACTAAATAGTCATAAACAACATAAAAAACCACAATTATCTTAATTCCATCAGAGTCACCACACGTAGAACGTCGTTAGATAAAAAGAGTAGTGAATACAACCTAAAAATAGGAAAAAAACCAAAGACGGGTGTCTCAACATTTTTTTGACACTCCTTCCAGGCATTAGCGTAGATAACACGATACTGCCGGCAATTTTTAAGATAAATATATTGATCATACTACCGTTTAGTATTATGCATTCGCTGAGCGTTGGCACTTCATTTGATGACGCTACCACCGTTAGCTCAGTGACCCTCTGTATCGCGCTGTTTCTGAGTGAGTGAAAATTAAGTGGATATCGGGGCTTCTTTACGCTCGTTTTTCAGCCAGTTACGTTAAGCAAAATATATCGTCCCGACATGACCCTCTGTGCGCCGAGACCAGTTTGTTCTTTCATGTCCTTAAACCTTTTTTCCCCTTCTTACATCTATCTCACTTTCGCAAGAGAAACATATGTTAAAAAAACTAATAAATCGCTAAAAAATCTATAGAAGTGCCCTTATGGATCATATGACACAAAACAACAAAATCGTACGGTCAAAAAAAAGTTTACTTTATGTAATTATGATATAACTTAATCTTGCGCAGAGCAAATTGATTCCATCCGATCGTTGGATTTAGATACACTTCTAAAGTAGTAGGCATTGAAGAATAAATTATTGTATGTAACACACACATTGTAGGGTATCAGCAGAACTTAACTTGTTTTCTAGATGCGCGTGGGTATAGTTTAGTATCATCGCGTGGGACATAAATATCAGCTTAATTTATCACTTAGAGGCGATATGTACTTCACTTCAGCAGCGTGTAAAACGCATTGAGCGTTATCCTCAGAGGTAGTCGGTTCTGTGTATTGGCCGTTTTTCTTGTGGCCGTCGGTTTATTGTTTGACGCTCATAACGTTATTAATCGTCTCTCTGCGTCAGTTTTTGCCCGTTCGTTCCGCTTAGCTGGAGTACTGCTGTTGATTTATGGTACTCGTTATTCAAAATTCATCTCTTTGTTCTCCTATGACCTCTTCTTTTTCATGTTTACTGCTTGGTTTATCTGTATCGATCAATTTTTAAACAATGCATATCGTTTTCAATTCTCATTTACATTTGCAAGATACATAAATTAATTTTCATACGGAAAAAATGTTGGAAATATTTTATCACTTTGAAGAGATTTATATAATTTATTACTATTTTTATATACGCAATCATATGGTTTATTGTTTCTGAAGGCTAATTTCTATTTCTCTGACAAGTGCAAGATTTGCCTGCAGTTTAAGCGTTTTCATCTTCTTATTTTTTTTTCTTTCAAACGTTGACCTGTTTCATTCAGTGCCTCATTTCTTTTTATAAACCATGGAGATTATTTATTATACATCCTTGTTGTTATATTAGTACTCCTTCAAATCAAAAAATTTGAAAGCTAATACTCTATTCAAGTGTTACAGTAACACCATTTGTACTACAGTAGGCCTACTTGCGAGTTACGTCGGTAATGGCAAAAATCTTCTCGTTCCTCTAGTTTTGCTTCTTCCAATTATACTGTTTCACATCTTTCCTTTCTTTTTTTATTGCCTCCTTCTTTACATTCTAGTCTTTCTTTAGGTAATGTTTAGCTTTTCCTTTTTCTTCTACTCTTTCTCTTTCTTTAGTTTTGATCAGTCGACTTCTCGTCCATCTGATTTTCTGACTTTCTTTCGTCCATCTGACTTTCTTATCTTATTTTTCTTTACCTCCTTCTTCTTCTTCTTCTTCTTTTTTCCTCTTTCTTTCTTTCTTTTTCCTTTTTTCCTGAGTTTCTTATTTTCATTTTTCCTCTTTGGTTTTTTTCTGACAAAACCAAATCTACAAAATTCTAGCATTAGTACTCTTCACGATTACTTGGTTACTTTGTCTGTTACGCCTACTTTTCAGTCATCCCTTCTTCTAGTCAGTCTTGGGTTTTACGACAGTCAAACGACCTTACAGCTTCCTTTTCTATAATTCCTTCTACGTGAGTGAATTGTAAAAATCGTAGTCTATGCAATCAAGTAATCAACAAAATCGTCTTCACACATTACACATTCGATAACAAAATAATTGTCATGTATTCAGAACTGCAAGGAACATTACAAGGTTCTTGTAAGTACCGGAAGAACACGCTATAATATCGTATTGTCTTCCTGAGAAGAACTCGCGTTAGTAGCACGAATCAGCGTAGTTTCAGCAAGCTGCATTTTACTGTACTAAAGGCGAAGTAGGTCTGGAATCTAAATTGCGACGATGAATACTCTACAATTTTGAAGACATTTTGAAGAGTAACCGTCCGAAGTCTCGTCACAAACCTTGACAGACTTTCACTGTTTTTCTGTTAAAAGCATTTTATAAAGTTAGAACGCGCTCGTATACATAACGTATGAACTAAGAAATAATTTCCTAACTAAGTGATTTCCTAATAATTTTCTACCTTTCCTGGGTTTATAATACACTGTGTGTGAGGCAGAGGCGAGACGAATCCAGCGGGGAACGACTGCATGACCTCCTATTGCATACGTTGTTTGTGTTTTTACACGAGTTTTTATTTTTATCACACCAAACAATATTTAATTAAGAAAAAAGTAACTTCAGGTTTGTTCGTGATGTATTTAATGTTAGATAGACGCCGATATTGTGTAAAGACTTTATCTCATTATTTACAATTTATCCGGTCAATTTTTGCTTCCGAGCTGTCAATTACATACATCGTTATAAAAAGATTGGTTTCGTCACGAACAATTTACATGCAACTTCATTGTCCGTGGTGGTAAGTGAGTGAATTACTGTAGTCTTAGTCAGAGACGCCCACCCCCTCCAAAGGACATGGTGCAATCCCCCCCCAAGTATTCCGAAATTCCCCCCTCCCAATTTTATTTCGTGAGTAGGGGAATCACAGTACGGGGGTACGAAATAACCCCCAGTTAACGATGGATCTTGGGGCTTTAACCAAAAAGTTTTGAAAAACTAAAGCCATTTAAGTAATAATTGGAATCAAAAAACTAATGTTAATCTTTTTATCAATACCAGAATGGTTTTCAGGTATGCGTAATCAATAACTAAATAATGAGAAATATAAGACCCTGGTCAAACCTGGCCTAACATAATTAGTAGTAAATTAGGCCTTATCACGATAATCTAACTTGATTTTGTAATTGCATTCTTTTTCTTCACTGATTTGTTTGATTCACAACTCTTTTAAGGGGATTTGCACACACAACAATTTTTTTCCATTTTTTTACTAAAATAAATTTTCTATCTCTTCCTGTTTAATTTGGTATATAATAAGTTAGGATTTTGTGACAGGAATTTGATTTTTTTAATGTTTTGTGATAGTATGTACGGCTGAGCAGATGTTTACGATGCGACGATCAACCCAATCATGGCCTGTGCCCCATTGGTAAAGACAGCTGGTGTAAGTTCAAGCAAGCTGAAGAAAATAAAATAAACTATAACCACAGTGAACATTTTCGTCTCCCTTTTGAGGTAATGCAAGAAATAAAACCAATTTTCAAAAATTTGGCAAACCCAGAGCTTTTAAGAAAATGTCTTCATGGGAAGAAATAAAATCCGAACGAGTCCGTGAATGGAGTTATATGGGCTCGCCTCCCAAAAACTGTATTTGTTGGGCTAAAAACATTAAAATTTGGTGTTGCTGAAGCTGTAGCAAGTTTTAATGAAGGGACAATAGTTAAATGCCACGTGCTTGAAGCCTTAGGGATCAAACCAGGAAAAAATTGTATGGAGCAATGATGAACTTTGATAATGTTAGGATCGGTCAAGCAGAAAAAGAACTAGATGAATTTGTTAAAAAACCAAATAGAAAAGTGCAGACAACAAAACGAAAGTTGGAGGAAGACTGGGAAAAAGATGATCAAGAAACAGGACCTTCATATTCTACTGGTGCTTATTAAAAAGGTATAGTAAATTTTAAATGCCGTTTTCCGAAAACTGTTTTTTTAAATATATGTTCCTTTTTCTCAGGAACTATAAAACATAGAAGACTGAAATGTTTCCTGTAGCTTCTACAATACATACTTCCAGTTTTAACGAGAGTATTTTAGGATTTATTGATTAACTGGTCTTGAGAAAAAGGTACATGAAAATGACTAAATTAACAATGGTGAGATAGAAGTGTGCAAACCCCCTTAAGAGGGTCCCTGATTACGCTACTGGCTTGTGTAAATTCTATTTCCAATAAGGGATTATGTAAGAAAAAAGATTATTAATAGTGGCAGAAAAGGTTTAATAAAAAAATGAAGTTTAAAAGTAAAAGAAAAAGTTTACGTACCTCGAAAATTCCCCCAAAATTACAAAAATCGCCTTGATCAGGAAACGGCTTGAG
Source organism: Magicicada septendecula (assembly GCA_034769895.1). NCBI lineage: Eukaryota > Metazoa > Arthropoda > Insecta > Hemiptera > Cicadidae > Magicicada > Magicicada septendecula. Next base: position 1,290,821,656 of record CM068367.1, read on the forward strand.
AATAAAATCTACTTTTCTGGATTTATATTACATATTTCATCTTCTTAGTGTATGCGAAGTTTTAAAATTGATATAACACCTGAAAAACGATCAAAGCTAAAAAACAACAATCGAAACATTGTGCATTAAAATTTAACAGTGATTAATGTCCGTTCAAACGCACTCCAATAAACGCTTTAATGTCTGAAACCGATAAATATTTGATAATGCAGTTAATAAAGTCTAAAACGGTTTAAACTGACTGCAATAGATTCTGTGCGGTTTCGAACAAGTTCTGCATGTTACTACTGAGCTACAAGCGCTCCCAAGTTTGTTTGAAGCGCTCGGGGAAATCACAATGAGACATCTAGGTAACGGGCGCTTATTTGGAAAGCCGGCTCCCTGTCACAGTTCACACATCTTTCCTACGCGGAGTGTCGTGGCGCATACATGTTTGATAACGTTGTCTGATGCGTTGCCACGGTAACGCTCGGCGTTTAGGGTAACGAATAATTAAACAACCCGGGGTAAACGATTGTCCCCCAACGCATGAATAATTTTTAAAACACTTTCCCGGCCGCCGCGTTCAAATTAAATTAAATCGCGCGCTCGCAATTTGTATTAAACAAAAGATAAAAATATTAAACAAAAGTAAGTAATTTGTAAATTTAAATATCAGCCTGCTGATGGTGGAACGGATAGTGTCCTGTCGTAAAAATATATTAAATAAAATTATTTAACTTATTAATATTCCGAATTTTGTTTATGATATTTATTTTTGATGTTTAATAATGAATATAAGTCTCTTTTTATTTTACATAGTATGTACTTTGAAGAGAAGAAACAGGATCATCAGTGTAAAAAACGACAAGTGTACCCATTAATAAGAATTTTATTTTCCAGCTTAACGCACGTTTTATTTTCTCAGTACCATAGACACGTTTCACCCAGTTTAGAACATACGATAGAGAGAGAGAGAGAGAGAGAGAGAGAGAGAGAGAGAGAGAGAGCAATAAACAATAAAATATTATTGGACTCTGTTTAAAGTAATAGATAAAGTAATAAATTAAATTTGTTATTCAACTATTTGGACTTGAAACTAGTACAGTTAGACTTGGTTCATTGTAGCCTCTGGGAAGTGGTTCATCATAGAATAGGTGAAATGTTTAGTGCTTAACATGTTATCGAGAGTTGTAATTTACAATAGTAAAGCCTACAACAGGAATTATAACTGACTTTTCCGTCTACAAAGTGCTGCGAAAAAACTTTCCCAAAACTGTCTCAGGTCTGCGATGACCTGATTCGTGTATTTCGTCGGTGTATGAGTGTTAGATTTGTGGAGTGGAAAAGGTGAAGAGCAGTCAGTTGAGAGCGCTGATTTTAGCGAATCGCTTACACTATTTTGGCTCAACGTTTGATGTGTTATTCGTTTTCTTCACCCAGTTTACGACGATTTTTGTATGCCCTTTGCTTTTAAAAGGTAAATACAGTAATATTTACTCTTACCTTCATTTGCTTGGTCATCGCCAAATCTCCCGATGACCGGACGCTTCGCCTCTGTTCCAATATGAACTACTGTAGAAACGATAGAATTACGACAAGATACGTTAACACATCGCAACGTTGTAACGGAATAGTATGCTAAATTTGTGAACCAGTAATTAGTGACAACGGTCAAATCAGGATTTTTTAGCATAGGACAGCTATAATCTATTTTCTCTCCATATCTAAACAAACATACAAACATATATTTACTCTTCTATACGTCCATACAATTTGAAAATAGATTATATTATTCGTGTGTAATGCGCATCCTCATTTTTGGCCAGAAAAACATAGTCATACGTGAAAAAAATGAGTAATACAAGGGAAAATACGATACTGGTCGACGTTTTGTAATTACGTCTCCGTTGTAATAATAAAAGTTTTGTTTGAACAAATGTAAGACACACTCTAATACTCAGTAAGTACCTTTTATATACCTTTTATGCTTTTCTTCTAACATGTGTTACGTGAGTGTTTTGTTCTTAATATTTTTTCAAAATGTGTTTTTTTTTTAATTTTTTATGGCTTAGACAATTTAGACAAAAAAAGCTCAAACTGCGGGAAAATTCTCATCCACCTGAGTATTTGTGTACCTTGACATTGTCGTTTTAAACAATGCTCAAGTTCCCATTGATACGACCCCTGGTAAACATTTTAAATGGGTTAAAATTTCATAAAAACATTTTTTTTTCAAACCATTAGCTTACAGAAAAACATTTGTTCTAAAATTTGTAGCTCATAACATTTCCTAAAAAAATGTATTTCTGACTTTTTTGTAGAAGTACCGTTTTTTATATATTACCATGTAAACACACAAATGAAAATGTATAGTAGTCGTATATAGTAGTCCGTACGTGATTATTTGACGAATACAACTGAAAATATCGACAATACTATCGATGTTTGTGTTTATGAGGTATAACAAGGCAAGAAACACATTGTTGTAGAGTACTTAGCATCATAAAAATCTATGCCGTAAATGTGGACAGTACTCCGAAAATATTACTCACTGCAACACTGCAAGTCTCAAGTATCGGTGGCTGTCACACTCTTTTGTTTGTGTACACGGGACTGCTGTGTATTGACTGCTCTTCGTATATAAGAGTTTCACTCCAGTTGCATTTTTTTTTTCCCCCAGTGGTTCTCCACGGCATTTCTCGTTTGTTAGTATGGGGAATACTTTCCTGACTATTTCAGTTTTAATTTTAATGTTTTTTGCGACTTACATTTATATTTATATATATTTTAATAATAAAAAAACTTTTAACAAGAATATATATATTTTTTTATTTTGTAAAGTACAAATAAGTAATCTAACTATCATCTTCAGATACATTTTATTATATATCATGTATTATATTATAAGATATCTGAAGATTATAGTTAGATTACTATCAAAACATTTGTAATTTACAAATATATATATATATATACGTTTTTTTTATTATTAATAATAATATAAAATAACAAGCAAAATTTGAGCATATATATGTATATTATATATATATATTTATACTTAGGTTTACATTAATATTTATATTAAAATTACCTAATATTACTTTTTAAAGAATAAGATTTTTTAGATTTTTTCAGCTAAACATGCCTTTGTTTTCGTATTTGTGTTAATAAAGCGTTTAGGGAAATGTTTCAAACAAGATTAGAACAGTCGATACGTACCTTGTTTGACCGTCGCTGTGGGTGCGTTTGTAATTTCCGTCCGGACGTTTACGCATACAAATGTGAAGCAGGGTACAACGGATACAAGACTAAAGACAACAGATGAAGGGGAAGTACACTGTTACGAAGTTAATGGATCAAATTAGGCATAGTAATAGCTTTTTTAAACGCTTTTGTATTGTCTTTTTTATTGTTCCGTATCTGTTAGACGGATGTAGAGTCCGCTGTAACATATGCTCGTACACTTTGTTTTTAAATGGCTGTTCTAAAACGACGATATCTACAATAAGCTCCTACCGTTGTATCGTTTCTGGCCATTATATCTCCACATTCACGGCACCGACGGTGAATCTGGGATGGCTATTCAAACATATTTTTGTAATTGGTTTAGCGTATATTTCCAAGGCGTATTACCATCGGCTTACACTTTGCAATCGGCAGCAAAAATTTGTAAAAAATGTACATACAAATTTATAAACAAAGATACAGATTGGCCTTTAAATGTAAATATCCAGTGAGGACTAAGATAGGTATATACAACTACTTTAGAACAAATAAGCCGCTTCAAATATCTCGGGTATGGAGTAAGCTATGGACCTGAATATAATATGAGAAAAAAGATAAATAAATTTAGGAACATTTGTGGTACGGTTCATAGAAATCTTAGAAATAAAACAAGACACAGCACAAGGATTAAATTCTATAAGACAATTGCAGTACCCACGTTGATTTATGTGAGTGAGGCGTTGGTCATGACAAAAAAGGAAAGCGGCAAGATTCAGTTTCTTCAAATGCAGTTTCTTCGAAATACTTTAAATTATACATTCCAAGATAGAATAAGGAATGAAGATATCAGAGCAGAACTCGAAGTAAAGGACATAAATGAAATTATTTTAATTTACAGAAGACAATGGTGGGATCATCTGCAAAGGATGACTGAAGATCGATTGCCGAAAGCGGCACTGAACTATAAACCCACTGGCAGAAGAGACGTGGGTCGTCTGAGGATGAGATAGGTGCCGGAACAGGTTTATATAACCTAATCCTTGAAGATGAGAAGAAGAAAAAGAAGATACAGATTAACTTTTTAAAGTTTCAGTCTACAACAATAGCCTTACAGTCAACTACCCCTACTTCCTTTTTCCGCTGTTTAATAATTTGGATATTAATAAATTGTTGGAGAAATTCCAACAACAATGAACTGCAGGCTCTCATGCATGGAAAGGCATAGTGAAATTCGTCAGATTACCGAGGTTGCATTGGCTGGGACATGTGGAAAGAATGCTGAAGGGATGATTACATACTACTAGACGTAGAAGCAGGCCAAGGATGAGGTGGTTGGATGGCGTAACAAAAGATCTTGCTAGCATGGGAATCAGAGGGTGGAGAGGAAGGGCGGAAAACAGGGAAGCATGGAGGAGTATTGTCGAGGAGGCTTTAAAGCCCACCAAAGCCTTTAACGCCAGATAAGAAGAAGAAGAAGATATTAAAAAACTGGTCTCTTAATTAAAGTCATCCAAGACAAAACAACTCGAAAGAGACCCGGCAGAATTAGAGTCTATAAAGTGTAGAGATATTTATAATCATCTTCTGCTCCACAAGTCTTTTTGCTGCACAAGTCTTCTGCTCCACTCTGCTTTTCTAATTTTGTTCCACGTATACACAACGATCTTCAAATAGGACTTGACTTTCTTTGCAAACATTTTCTTAAATATAATGTTGATTTCCGAGTCCTCACTTAATTACCGGAGCTTCTTCAAAGTAAAACTTCAACACAGTGTATAAACAGCTGCATCCTGGCGTTTGTACATTTTTAGTAATTAATATGATGGTTAGTTGTTTTATCGTGGTATCGATCATGATCGTGGTACTGTTGGGGTAGTATTGGCCATAGTGATAGTGATACAACTTAAAAATCCCATGTGTCAAACACTCCCCCCCCCCCTAAAAACGTTTCTGTTCGGTAAAGTGCTCAGAAATCAACTGTCATCATCTCCATTTTTAGACAACTCGAGACTTAAACCTTCTTACTTCTGTTCCACACATTCTTGTCTTTGGTCTTCTTCTTCTTCTTCTTCTTCTTCTTCTTCTTCTTCTTCTTCTTCTTCATTCAAGGATTAGGTTATATAAACCTGTTCCGGCACCCATGTCATCCTCGGATGACCCACGTCTCTTCTACTAATGGCTTTATAGTTCAGTGCCGCTTTCAGCACTCGATCCTCTGTCATCCTTTGCAAATGATCCCACCATTATCTTCTGTATCCTGAAATAATTCCATTTACGTCCTCAACTTCGAGTTCTGCTCAGATATTCTCATTCCTTACTCGATCTTGCAATGTACAAAAATCGTGTCTTTAGTAGCAACCTAATACCATGAATTCTCTATGTTCGTACCGTTTTAATTAAATCGATTTAATCTAATTAGTCAGATAATTAAATGAAGCTCTATTGCTACTGCTTCATTTCTTACCATGCCTTTTTTCGAACTGCATCCTTTAACTTCTCTTGGCATAAAATCTTTTGTTTGGATCTTTTGTTATTTTATTTGTATTGTAACTTTCTAAGTATTGCTGCCGTCCACAAGTGTAAGTACTACCAGTGTCTTATAGAATTAGGCATTGTCTGTTTACTTGTTGTATTTTTTAACATCAGTCGATAGTGAATATACAGTACTCTGTGAATTATGGCTTTTTTTTTAATCCTTAGGATCTTTGTTAATTAACTTCAAGTTTAAAGACAATTAAAAGTAATTCTGATAAAATTTAGGTTCATTATTTTATTATACATAATTTTCGTTTTTACTGAAATAATTTTCTTTTTTTTAATCGTATAATTTGCTATTCAGTGGTGACAAGGGATCGATTAAATTGTACACAAACCCTTAAAATAAAAATATACAAACCCCCAAAAGTGCTCTTAAATAAACATATAGTAAAAAGCACGTAAATTTAAAGAAACTATTATCACGCGGCACTCGATTTTGCAGGAGACGATCTTGAACGTGGTACTGCAGAGGCAATTGTTTTAAGCCCGCTGATTTACGACCCAAAGACTTTAACGTAGTGCCAAGTCAGGTGACGCATCGTTTAAACTGAACGTGATCGTTTAAACTACTCGCCCCAATTCGTTTACAAGATAACGATTACTTGATAATCCTAAAGGATGTGTTCTAAATACGTTACATTTCTATTAGGCCTTCTCCTACATAGTTGAACTTCTTTCATGATAAACGAGTGTTTGTAGGCCGATATTCTTCAGTTTTTCTCCCATATCATTTAGTACCACGTGAAACGTTTTTGATGAGTTTACCGGTGATCTAATTAATGTGTGCACAGAAAGAATCAACCGCCACGGAAAAGAAAGCGAGGATCACCAGATTTAACATGACAAAACTATGTCAGTAGATCTATGGAAGAAACGGAGTTAACAAATGCTGAGTGAAATAATAGAAGGCTGTGGAAAGAAAAGTCGATAAACTCACAGTAGAAATAAAGGTGAAGATAAAACAAAATATCAGTGATATTTACACCTGTCTCCGCTGCTGCACAGCGTAGTATAGTAATGCTCAATTATGGCCATAGATGTGTGGTCCTTGTTGCCTTAATGTACACAATAGTTTGTACGCAATACTTTACATAATATATAAATTAGTTTGTAATCAGCGAATCGTAAACCCATGGAACACCGATGAACGTTTGATTGACAAAACACTGTATGTGAGAAAACACGTACTTCCAATCTGAATTATGATAAATGTGGATTACATGCATGAAATCCTCCGCGTACATTTATGTATAAAATAAAAAGCAATTGAATTCTTTACAAACAGTTTTCCATTCACTGGGATTGTTGTACATCCCTTTAACAATCATAAATTTTAACATCTATTCTAAATTATTTTTTAACTTTGTATAGTGAATAAAAAAATCTTATATTGAATATAATACCGATATAATGGTGGAGTTATATATCCAAAGCACAAATGAAGAAGTGAAAAAATACAGCGTAAAATAGACAAAATATGTACCTTCTTCTTCTTCTTCTTCTACTTCTTCTCCTTCCACTAGCGTTACAACTCAGTATGTTGTAAGAAGAAAACTTCTTCAACGAATTTTCTCCATTCAACCCTTTTACTACATAGTCTTCTCCATCTTCTTAACTTCCTCAGATCCTCCTTGACATCCTCGATCCATCTCTTTCTTGGTCTTCCTCTTGATCTCCTACCTACTGTTCCGTATTCTAGAATTTTTCTGGAAATTTCTGTGTTGTTCCAACCTCATTGTGTGGCCCAGCCATTTTGTCTTTCTACCCGTTATAAACCTTACTTTATCAGTTCCGTGTGTTAGATTACTTATTTCATAATTCCTTCGTATTCTCAATGAGCCAGCGTTATTTTGCAGTGTCCAACAATTTTTCTCAGTATTTTTATTTCGAATATTCTCAGATACTGTTCGTTTTTTTCACAAACGGGCCTTACTCTTATTTATACAAAAATATTTGAATATCAATCAAAAGGTGGGGGGCGCAAAGACCCTTGAAACGGCCAAGAAAAAACAGAGTGATCAACTCCAATGGTAATGTGGGAATCATAAAGGGCTGTACGCCTAGAACATGACAAAGGAAGTAAAAGAATTTGACTGTGAGTGTTTTACATCACGATTTAAACTAAGCAAGCTTATTTATCATACTTTGTTATTATAATTATTTATTTAATAATATTACTTTTTTACCATGATCCACTGTGGAGTACGTTCATTTCAACTGCTTCTTTCCTTTCTTCCTTCTCCCACCACACTTTCTTCATTCTCTCTTCATTCTTCATTCTTTCTGTCTAGTTTCCCCAGTTCAAACGGCCCTGGCCTTCGTTCTCGGCTTTCCCAAGAACCTTCATTCGTTCTCGGCTTTCCCAAGAACCTGCAGGGTGATGTAACTTCATAACTCATGACTTCAAACTTCACGACTAACAAACGTTCTTTGATGTCCTCTTTGGTAATTTGGAGTTCTTCTATTGCCTTTTTGGTTTCTATAATCCGTGTACTAGCCGCTTTTAATTTTCCAAAGTAGTTGAAGAGTCTTCCTGCGAGTGTCTATAAGAAGCAATTCTCCTGTTTCTAATTATGTCATTCATTCCCTCAATTTATAAGGTTCTGTTGTTGTTGTTGTTGTTGTTGTTGTTGTTGTTGTTTGTGGTGGTTGTGGTGGTGGTGGTGGTGGTGGTGGTTGTACTCGTTACGACAATAACACACGAAGTCACGGAGAACATCGAGACTACAGCACAAAAACCTAACAATAATCAACAACTCGATGGATAAAAGCTATCGAGAGAAAGAGAGAGAGAGTGAGAGGGGGAGAGAATGCAAAACTTCTGTCCCGAATGGCAGTTTAAAAAGTTTTAACCGCATTCCCATCTGCACTTATACAGGGCAGAGTTAGTTGGAAACTTTAATTCGTGTAGTTTCCATTCGGCGTGTTCCAGATTAGAGATAAATATATGGCGGGGTTTAAATCGCTGAAACTAAAATTTCTCAACGCCGAGCCGCACCGTAATATCGGTGTAAGTGTTTAACCTTTTGCGTCAGTTGTTATCCTCGCGGGACACTTCGCGCACAGAAAACAAACAACGCTTCAAGCAATATAATTGTCTTATACGAGACAAAATTCCGAAACAACATTTGTCTCTATTTCGCAGGGTTTTGTACGAATTTTAGACAGTGATATTTACGCTACTCTCTCCAACACAATATAACAAGAGTAATTTCAATATTCTATTAATTACTATTCTATAATTAAAACCCTCCCGAACCAACCATGATCTAGCCGGTAGAGGGTAGAGGCTTGCTACAGAACCAATCATGCTGTAGCTGGTCTCTGTGGTGTCGTCCCGACAAAGGTTTGCTTACTCCTCAACTGTGAGGTGCGTTCGGCCTGTCATCTTTGCGAACGTTTACTTTCATCATCCTTTTTCTACCGAAGATGGTCTCCGGAGATGCGGCCGAAACGTTTAGACTCGAGAATATAAGAAATCGACCACGGCCCAACAGCCCGGAAAATAATAGTTTTAACAACATAGTCTTTTAAAAAACTATAGTCTTTTACCACAATCGAAAAATAGATAGGAATGAAAAATTATGTGCATACCCGTTCCGACTGAGATACAGCTCAGTGCAGACATATGACGACCGTTATTGCCTCAACGAACACAGTAATTGGTAAACAGTACTTTACGTAGCGCACACAAAAGAGAAATAAAGCATAGATGGGAGAGCTCGCTTTGCGTCTTGCTGTGCTGTGAATTTGACTCAAGGTCTCCTGCTAGATAAAACGATCCGTTCTTCTCTAGCTTATTTAGATATGTTCGTATTGGCAATAATTCAAATTGATACTTAATCCAGTTCAACACTTGGCCATTTTGGACGAACGTATTCCCTTATTCATACTACTTAATAATAGGCCTACTTAATACTAAGCCGTTTTTCCACTACTTTATCTTGTGTAATTTATAATGTGCCCTGTATGTTTATATCCTGTAATTATGTAAAAATATAATAATAATAATACCTGTCAGAATGTATGTATGTCTAACACTCTTGAAGGTACGGTCAAGGTCTCTTAACAAAGGGAAGTTTGTATGGTTCCTTCTTAACTGGTTATGATAGTCATGTCAAACGTCACAGGACACAACATGAGATGAAAGCGGAATTTTGCTGAGAAAATGTCAACTAGTAGCTGAAAATGTCAACTAAGGGAATTTGTTCGTTTACCTCGCATAAGAAGACGTTCGTTTGTTCCACCTGTAAGACACGACATTCAGCGGAAGGTGGTAACAGAAATATAACATAAAGTGTTAAAATATAACAGATGGGATTAAAGTTTAACAAAATATTTTTTTTTAATTACACAATTATTAGGTAAATATAAAATATGTTAAATAACAATAATAACTATTATTATTATTAGTGATGGCAGTGCCATGCGGCCTTTACGGCAATGAGACTTGGACACAGAACGCAAAGACCCAAAGCCGGATACAGGTTAGTCAAATAAGATTTCTTCAATCAGTACTAGGAGTATCACGGAGCTAAGAACCGGCTAAGAAATGATGATATAAGAAACATACTTGGAGTACACAACGTAAACAAAAGTATAAAGCAATACAGACAGGATTGGACAGACCATGTTTAAAGGATGCATAAGAACAGAATACCAAAACAAATTTTGGTTTATAATCCGAAAGGACGGCTGAATACCAAAGAAAAGATGGTCGGACCAATGAATGCGCAACGGATCGTAAGGTTCACAGCCTGAAGAAGAAGACGAAGAACCTTTACTGCCTTCACCGCGGACCTCACTGCCTTCCTAGTAATGCCGACCACCTCACAAGGCAACCTAGTCTGCCTAACTCCTAAATTATTTTGGTGCTACGAAAAGGGGCATTATTATTTTTTTTATTAGTATTTTGCTATAACAATAATACTTTTATTTGTTTTTTATTAATATTTATAAATAATAATTTTTGCATTATTTTGTAACTTGCAATCAAATAACAGATATATTTATTTTATGAATAAAGACAATAATGAGGCACTTCAAGAGTAGTCTAAGAAGGAAGCCACACACGAAGAAAATAATGGATACCAACTTACACGTTCGGACGTGTCCGTTTGGACACGTTCGTGGCATAGCAAAGGCAAGAATTCAATTAAGAGACTATATAAAATATAAGTACAAGGAAAAATAAAAGTCAAAGTAAATCATGACTAGATAGTAATAGAAATAAAACGAGAAGACAAGCAGAATGGAAAGAAATAACACAAGATAAAGAAGTTTAAAGGGAGTGTATAAAAGTGTAAAGCGTAACATAGTCAAAAGAGTCGGTAATGTGGTAGTCCAGGTGATGACATTCGAATCACTTTATTCTGACTTTATGTTGTGATTATTTTTATTTATTTTGATGTTGCAGGTATTATGAATTTTTTTTTATTGTGAGTGTGAAATTTTATGATTTTCATAATAATGGTATTTTATGTTTGTAATTTTCAGTTACGTTTACACGTGAAATTGTAAAATTTCTACTTTTGCTTCAACTTAATAGTGAAAAGGCTTTGGCAGAAGTCATGTGTACAACTTTGGGACGGATATGTGAATTCTAAAACCGGACGTTTTCGTTTTGCCTCACCTTCGTGACGCTATTAATTGTAAAAAAAAAAAGAATAGTAAAATTAAACAAGAGTTTTCCAATTACATTGTAGAGATAAACACAAAACTACAGTGATTTTCCGCTGAACTAGGCTCAGATATTCATAACCTTTCTAACGTGAAATCGATATTTTCCATCGCAATCGATAGCGCCAGTGAACGACCGCAAATATAATAAATACTCCAGTAAAACAGACCAGGTACCAGTCTCCGCTGCTTTAGTTTCAAAGGGTTTGTTCTATAAATGGAACCAATAGATCCCGTTATCAGAGCAGTTATCCTTACCCAGCTAGGGGTTTTTTCTTATTTTTAAAACGAAAACGTATTTATAAAAACACGCAAAATAATCAAAATAGTCTGTACATTGAAACTTACCTTGAAAATTATATCCAATTTTTGACGATAGTTGTTTCACAATAATTATATTTTTTTATTCAAATACAGTAAAATAACGAAACACTAATAACAATGATAAAATAGTCACGATATTAATTGTTATTAACTTTATTATGATCAGCTTGTCAAAACGTATTTAACTTAGACACACGTATTTAAAAGCGTTACATTTTTAAGTATCCCTCATTTTCATTTTAGGGAGGATCTTATACTGCTTTAGAGACTTAAATTTAATTACACCCAGCTGATAACAAATATGAAAACAATGTAAATTCACAAACCATAGAAAACGAGTCAAGGCATATTTTTACAATCGTGAAAACCGTTTTCCCCAAAATCTATAAATTTTATACCTGTTACCTAAATTATCTCCTGGATAATGTTCTCTAACACGTAATAACAACAATGATGTTCCTCGTTATTTTTAACGTAGCTCTTTTGAGCTTGCAGGTCAATGATATTTCCCGGAGAACACCGAAAGTGTCCTACAAAGACCGATGGTTCGCATTCTTGAAGAGATGGTTAGATCACTTGAAGGGACCGTCCCATACGGAAAGATGATATCTCTGCATCACAAATCCTGTGCCCCACTACTCAATAAACTTGTAATTATATATAAATCTGCCTTACGATTGGTTTCACTCCTGCTGGAAGATCTATTATAGATCACTACACAGAGCCGTTCTTCTGATCATTGCTTCAGTAACGTAATCAGCCACCAGTGTGGTCACATTCGTTCTTCACCCGAGAAGTAAGTCTTAGGGAAGTGTGTCAGGTATATTAGGGCCCTTTCATAAAACGGCATTCCCACGGAATTGCATTTACTACCACGAGTCCAGTGTCAACTGAAGGCGTGCTGGAGGCTGCACTGTTGCACAGTCTTGTCTTTAACATCATCAAACGGACCAGAAGTATCCGCATTTTTAGTCTGATTCCGTCTGTATTGTTCCACCTCTATTGTAATTCTAGGTAGCAGGCGTATCAACCGTAAATTAGCTGAGATTGTCAAACCCTATTCAAACGGAGTATTTCTTTCACAGACGCAACCGATCTTAAAAACTAAACGTCCCTAGAATGAGTCTGACCAATCTTGTAGTAATTGGGAGTCACTCCTAGCGCTGGTACATAGCAGAAGTCTTGAACACCATTCTTTTAGCAGTTCAGTTCAGTTTCACTCGTTTCTGTCCTATGTAGAACTCTTTAATTCGAAGTAATATTTTACGTTTTTCAGATACAACAAAATTTCAAATCTATTTTAAGTACTCTAACCGTTCTAAGATTATTTCACTTATATTTGTTGCAGGCATAAACAGGAATTATGTCTAAGAAGTTATTTAATTTTGTCTACTAATGTAAAAGAAGACCCTCTGTTTCGTTGCCCTTTTTGATTAAAGTTTCCTCAGCCTACCTGCATCTCTTCGTCCCTCAGATTTTTATACCAGTGTTGTTACCGGTAGGCTACTCTGTGACCCTTTTTAGATGGATACTCCAATTCATTCTATTTTGTTTTGTTGTTTTGTTTAGAGATATCACATTTAGTTCTTCCCGAATACCGATAGTCCTTTTCTTGCCTAACGCACCCCTTAAAAATTTGATCTTTAATCACTGCATCTTTCCATCTTGTTTTGAAACTACCACTGTCTTACTAGCAAACACTAATGCTGCAATACCTATCATTTTGTGCAACTTCATTGTGTTTTCTTTCGAGTTTTGTTACTAAGAGTTCTGTGTACCGTGCCACAAATATTACTAAATTTTGTTAGCTTATTGGTTATGTCATTAGCATAATTATCTAGAATGTTTAGTTAGTGAAGACATTCGTTGTTGTCAAGAGATAAAATGCAGAATTGCCTTAGCCAAGGAAGTCCTTAACAGATAGAAAATATTAATATGCAGAAAAGAGAATGTTGAAGTGTTCTGTTTAGACAGTGCTCCTATAAGGAGCAGAAACTTGGACATTCAGAAAAGAAGATGAGAGGAGGTTACAGGCCTTTGAGATGTGGACAAGGAGAAGGAAGGAAAGAATTTCCTGGAAGCATAAGGTGAAAAATGAGGAGGTGATTGGAAATGTATAAGAGAAAAGGAGGATGTTGGATATCATCAAGGGCAAGAAAAGAAATTATTTTTTAGCAAACACGAGGTAATGTGATGGTAGAAACACTGGACGGGCTGGTGAGTGAAAAGTGGAATAGAAGACGGAGAAATAACCATATGATAAACGATATAAGGATGTGGTATCAGCAAATGAAGAGACCAGCCCAGGATAGGGAAACATGGAGGGACTATGCCCTGCAAGATCTGCCCATAGGCAGGAAACAAAAGGTGATAAAAAGTATTACACCCCAGACTGTAATTATAACTGTTACTTGCTCTTATATACAATTTTCTACTATAATATCTTGGTTCTTATGGTATGTGTCCTTCTGTCTTTTTGAAAAATTTAATACACATTTTTGTCAGATACTACTAAATAAAAATACTGCCTTTAGTATTTGGCTAAATGATAACTAACCTAATATTAATATAAAAAAACATCCCAATAATTTTGTACGCAGACTCGCAGCCCTACTGACGAGCTACTCGCCGGGACAGAAGGAACAAGCAAGTTTAAGATATGAAACTCAATGCTCACACACCTCAAAACAGGATTAGAAAGAAAGCGCGCAATACTCATGCTTTAAGCCGAAAAACGATGTCGTAAACAACTGTTCATTTTTATAAAGAGTCGAAAATGTGAAGTGCGACGATAACCAGAGCTTGGAACGGTTCCAGCTTACAGGGCGGTGTGCGTTTAATGGCGGTTTAAATTAATGCACTTAGCAGTATGTTATAACTTGGTTCCTCCGCGTTAAATTAAAGTGGATTACGTTTTGCGTAAAGCCTTTTCTGCAATAAATTTTTTTAAATTTGTTTTTCGATTACACTATTTTATATCTTGCTATAAAACACAGTATCAAAAATTAACACAAGACGAGCACGATATGACTTTCTAGTGCTCATACTTAGAACACACACGAGTGACGTTTCACTGTTACTTGTTGGTTTAAATCATTTCCATGTAACTGGTTAAATGCGTTAAGACAGCATACGTTTTCGTTACACGAATATATTGACCAATCAGGAAACTTCAGATATGTCATAAATCGATGTAATAATCTTTTAATTTCCATTATGAAAAATTAAAAGTAAAAAATGTTCATTAGATCGAAGGACTGAAATGTGCAGTAACTGACTCGCACTTTTAGAAGGATGTACAGAAAGCCTGATTTTCCCGTTTTTACTTGTTTTGTGTCTTTACTTCGTCGGACTACGTAGGTCAAAAAATATAACGAAGAGTTAGAGATTACTAAAGGTGAGTGAGAGATAAAAATACTAGAATAGTGGGAGTATACATCAAACATAGATTTCGAAAAAGTGTCACTGTCTATTTGAAAAGTGTAACGGTTCACAAAGCTTAAGTTCTATAAGGTCGTTGCTGTGCCGACTTTAATGTATGGATTTGGAACATGAACTCTCCTGCAAAAAAAAATCTCAAAACTACAGGCCTTGGAAATGAAATGCAAGTCTTTAAGAGCAGTTAAGGGATGCAGTTTGAGAGATCATCTACAAAACGACGACATAAGGAAAGACCTGAAGTTACAGTCGGTTCAGGATAGAATAAAGGAAGGATACAATCAATATTGGAAGTCCCATGTGGAACGCGTGGTAGACACGCGTATTCCTAAAACAGTGTTTGAATATAGGCCAGTGGGAACGAGAGATCGTGGAAGACCCTAGAAAAAAATGGTCAGATAGTCTGTGAATTCGAAACGAGCTATAACCAAGCCATGTAGTGAAGAAGAAGTAGATGTAATTGGTTAATGCGTTAACACAGCATACGTTTTATTATATGAATATATTGATCAATCAGCTAACTGCAAATGTGGCAGAAATCTATGTAATAATCTTTTAATTGAGTTATGAAAAACTGAAAGTAAAACACAAGTTCATTAGATCGAAGGACTGAAGTAATCAGTAAAGTAACTGATTTGCACTTTTAGTAGGATTTACGGAAAGCCTAATTTTGTCTTTGCTACTTGTTTTGTTTCTTTACCTTGTCGGACTTCTTAGGTCAAAAAAGATAACGTATCAGTTATAGATCACTTAAGGTATGACTGAGAGATCAAAATACTGGAACAGTGGGAGTATACATTAAACATAGATTTTGAAATAGTGTAACTGGCTCTTTGAAAAGTGTAACGGTTCACAAATAGGCCTAGCTTCTTTTTCTAATTTGAGTTTTTTTTATTTTTTGTTGTAATATAACGCACATCTGTGGGGTAATCTTCTTCCTTTACATCAATTCAGATAACCGCTTATCCGTTCCCCTCTGAGTGAGGTTGCTGGACTACCAACGGGCCCCTCCGCACAGCATTACTTTGACTCCTCAGCTGTTGGGGTGATATGAACAAGGGTGAACCAAATCCAGCAACTTTCTCTTTCCCCTGGTATTACTTCTACTAACTTGTACCAGGTGTCCCGTCGATCTTCCTTGGCCACCTCGTTGTTTCTTCAGCCCCGACGCTGTTACGGTTCCGACGGCCGGGGAATTATTTTCTGTTTCACAATTCTTAGGATAGATGAGGCACCCGAGCTGTAGTGAAAGTAGCTTACACAGGAATAAGTAACCTCTATAGCAGATCCTGGTCCTCCAGGTTGAGAGTTAGGATAATAGCCGGCGCGACATTTCCTGTAAAAAATCTACTTACTGCGCGTCCTGCACTCATACCTCTGAATGCCTGACTATCGTTGGCCTGAAAACTTGTTAAACTGAGTAGAAGAAAAATGTGTACACCAGGAGATCGTGGAAAGATAACATATAAGATTTTGGGAAAAGAGGTTTATAACGAGTATAATGGGATGACAGTGGGCTGTGCCGTGAAGGATGTGAGAAATGGTAGTTGCTGTAAATGCAGTCGCACATGGATGGGAACGCCAACTAACGCGTCACGATTAACATACATCGTTGGGAGATAGAAATAAAGTCCTTTTGTAAACTATGAGCTACTTACTCTTCATAAAAGTTTTGTCGGGGCAAGAAAACCTATCAGGGGTCCACATCTTGTGGATACGGGTTTGACAATCCCGATGTGCCCTAGCTGGATTCTCACTTTGCTTCAACTTGTCTTGGGTGAGATCCCTTCCTCTAAACTTTCCTGTCTAGTCTCCCTTGACTGACTCTTATTCTTTTCTGACCCCGACACTATTAGAGTACTCGAGGGCTAGGGTGTCTTCCTTTTTTAATTCTAATTTCTCAATTTTGGGTGGCATCGTATCTTAGAGTGCTCACTGATGCCAATAGATGAGCACTGGAAATACTAAGAAACTTTCAGTATCAGAATAACTGATACAAAGCCACCAAATCCTGTCTTAGAAAGAGAAAGGTGAGGGCGAATCTCCTGCGCCCCTAAACAGGGACCTTTCGGCTACGGTATGGTAACCCTGACAGAAGAGCCTCTGGTCCTCCTGGTACGGGGTTGTGCAAGAGGCCATTAACCTGTTCATGTAAAACTTTATAATACTTGTAGTACCCAAAGCAATCTCGGAGTAAGGTCTGGAAGAGACGTTGGTCGTCTGAAGATGAGTTGGATGCCGGAACAGGTTTATTCAACCTAATCCTTGAAGTGAAGAAGAAGAAGAAGAAGAAGAAGAAGAAGAAGAAGAAGAAGAAGAAGAAGAAGAAGAAGAAGAAGAAGAAGAAGAAGAAGAAGAAGAAACTCAGGTATTATATGTATTCGCATTGACGGTACTCATATTTAAGAGTTGGACGATACAGAGAAAAAACAGAAGGTACAATACAGGTAAAGTGCTGACCTCCGACGTTCGGATTGAGACCAGCAGAATGCTTCGTGTGTAGTTTCTAACTACAGCGAACTCAAAACCCCGCGTTTTACAACTATCGACTGTTAAGTTATTAAACAGAGAAAGCTGTACTTTTTTCTGTCAGAGATTGCAAAGTTTAAAAGGTATCTTTCTTTGTGTCCGACAATTTAACCGCGTGTGTTTGAGTTGCGTTGAATTGTGCTCCGCTCGTAAAAAACATCTGCGACTGTGGTGGAACGACTAATTGTGATCGAAGTGAAAAATTAATGTTGTAAGTAGCTGGAACGATCTCTTCTAAACCTTTGTCTTCTGCGTTCCACGATTCTTGCTGATTGATGTTGAGAATATACACTTTAAACGACGTTCATAAATTTTTTATCTCAGTCCTCTACATTTCGAAAATAATAGGCCTACATACGTCTTTTAACGAGCACAGGTAATTGCAAGGCGTCTCAAATAATAAAATGTTTTATCTTCCCGATTCTGTAATTTGTTTTTTAAAATACTTAAACCTTTACTAACACGTTTGAAACAAATAAACGCACTACTGCGATTTTATCAATGATGAACCGACAAACAATGTTTCAAACCGCGCTGTTCCATTTTTAACGTGAAAATATGTGAATAATTCATACGGTCATCGCTCTATAGCGGTAATTTTAATGTTTTATGTAACATATTGTCCCCAATTAAACTTTCAGATAATCCTGCCGTAACACGCTCCGATTTTGTATTCCGATTATATTTTTTGTGGCGCCCACTATACTTCTAAAAAGTGTAGTCTTTCCGCAAGCAGCAACCAGCACGTATTATTCTTCGCATAGGAGCACAGTGTGTGTGTGTGCGTAATATGTGTACATATAAACTAAGATACATTTTCGATAAAAGCTGTTATCATTCCAACTGTTTGGCTGCCTAATATCAAAACTACGTTAGCTGTGTTTCGCAACTAAAGAATAGAGTAGATGTCGTTCGGCCGTAGTTGATCGAACTTTTTCTCAAAAACCTTGCAGACATTCTTACAGAATCTGATAGTAATCGCTCAATTCGATGAGCCGGCTCACCGGGTCTGGATATTGTGGTAAACCGGTGCTGGGAACCGGCTCAAATGACCGACTAATTATCGGAATAAGACTGGACCTTATTAGGGATTAAATTTTATAAGACAATTGCAATACCCAAATGAGGCGCGGGCCATGACAAAAAACGAATGCGGCAAGATTGTGAGTGCTGAAATACAGTTTCTACGAAGTACTTCAAACTACACATTGCAAGATATAATAAGGAATGAGAATGTCAGAGCATAACTCGAAATAGAAATAAATGATAAAAATATTATTAAATGAAATAAAATTATATAAATGAAATTATTTTAGCTTACAGAAGACAATGGTGGTATCATCTGCAAAGGATGACAGAGGATCGATTGCCGAAAGCGGCACTGAACTATAAAGCCAATGGTAGAAGAGACGTGGTCGCTCTAGGATGAGAGGGTGCCGGAACAAGTTTATGTAATATAACCTAATTCTTGAAGTGAAGAAGAAGAAAAATAAGAACAAGAACAAGAAGACTGAACCTTATTCGTTCGTTCTGTTGTTCATTCCACTTCAAGTCTGCACTAACAGAGTACAGCAAGAGATTTTACAGATTAGTTGACCTTGTACTCAAGGGCGATCAGTAGGCCTAATCAACTTTGGCCAAAACATCAAAATTTTAGTTTTTGATCTGTCGATATTCTGTAAACTTATAGCTTTAATTTAGGCTCTTTTTTATTTAATTGTGATGGCTAGAAAATTTTTATGACTTTTTTATGTCACTGTCATTGGCTGTTCTTTGTCAACCATAACAGTGAATATTTTTGACGTGTTTCAGTTTTTTGTGCAGGGATATTAGGTCTTTCCCTGAACTCTAATAACACTGTTATCTCTTTAAATGTGATTTTAAATATTTTAGAGAGGTTATAAGTTCTACTATGTTCTGAATTTTGTTTTCAGAAAGTGAAATAGTGATTTTTGTCAGTTGTGGGTTATTATATTCTGTTTTATGTATGACTTTTTGTAACAGTCAGGACAAAAGCTAAAGGAATTTTTAAAAAGAAAAAATACGTAGCGGCGGCTCAATAGACCAGTGGGTATGGCACCTGGCTACTAATCTAGAGGTACCGGGTTCAATTGCTGGGCCCGCACCATAGAATCAAGGTGCGTTTTTCAGCCCCCAGGTCAACTCAATCTGTTGAAAATGAGTACCTGGGATAACATCCTGGGGATAATAATGGGCGGCTGAAGCGTAGTGCTGGCCACACTGCCTTCCTTGTATGCCGTACGGCTCACATTAGGCAGCCTACACTGCCTACTCCTAAGCTACTTCGGTGGTATACATGGGAGCCATTATTATTACAAAAATACGTAGCGAATAGAAAGTGTTTGTTTGATACAACTAAACCTCAACCTAGTAGTTCTGCACAAGTAAGTGAAGAAACTAAGATTAGTAATGGATCTAAACGAAAGGTCGGATACGTTCTTTCTAATTATAAAGGATGTCTTGACAATGAATGTGGTAGTTTTGACATTGTAGACGTAAGTGGAAGTTAGAAGAAGCCTTAGCTGCTGAAGAAGATGAAGACTGTCCCTCTTATGGGAGTGTAATGCACTAATAGTGGGATAAAGAAATTAATTACTTTATAATAGAATGTTATTTATCTTTAATCGCGTTTTTCCCCAAATTGATTTTTTATAAAAGATCCATTTTCTCAGGAGCTACTGGACTGATTTGTTTCAAATGTTTACTGGAGTTTCGTATGGTAAAAATGCATCTACTGATGGGAGCATTTTGTAAAATATTTATTTGAAAATTAATTAGGAATTTTTTACAGAATTAAGACATTTCACATTAGGTGTCGGGATTTTTTTTAATTGAAAAAAAGGTTAGCTAAAAAATGCTTAATCTGTCATTGAAAAAACTGTTAGTAAGCAATTGGTAAAAATTTGAAGTTAATCCGTGTACGGACATTGAGAAAACGGGGCAAACATCAGCTGGGGAAGATAAGCGTTGCAGACCCCCCCCCCAAACTCCTTGCTTTTCACAATTTTACAGAACACAATTTCTTTGTTTTGCTTAATCACAATAACAAATGCAGGCCCTTTTACAAAAAATAAACAAGATGTCAAGTATATTATTTTAAAAGGTGTAACCTAACGTCATTGTCCACATTGGACAGTACTGAAATACTAACCATTATTTGTTTAGAAGGGTTTGATCACGCAAGTTCTCAGGTTACAGTTAACATGAAGTATATTAACCTTACATTTACAAAACTGCTGGGAATTCAAAATTTATAATTTATAATAGCTTGTAAAAGCTCCTTTAGGAAAATTTATGGATCCATTAGGGAAGGTGGTGAGTGGAGAATAAGGTACAACTGAGAGCTCTATGAGTTACATAGATCGCCTGATATTGTGACATCAATTAGGATAGCTAGGCTCAGATGGGCAGAACATGTACAGAGAAGGATGTTCTTAAGAGGATTATGAAATGCACACCAGAAGGAAAGAGAGGACGTGGAAGACCTAGAACACGATGGATTGATGGAATCCTAGAAGATGTGAAAGTGCTTGAAGTGAAAAATTAGTGGACATTGGATAAGGATAGGTAAGTCTGGAGGAATATCCTGAGGGACGCTGTGGCCCACGGTGGCTGTGGAGCTACTGACGACGATGAAAGCACTTTATAGATGCGTATACTTAGGTTAACGAAGAATAGAAAATTTTGTTAGCCTCGCAACGAGGTGTTTGTCTACTGCCCATCAAGACCTGAGTGTTCAATTTATATCGTCCTGCCTCAACAAGCAGTATACTGCAAGATAAAACAAGCAGTTAATTACTGCCTGATTCGAACTACTTACTTCACTGTTCTAGATACACGTTAGTGATGTAGTAAGAGTCAGGCTGTAACCGAAATAAGAGTGAACAATGTTGGTTCCGTATGTCTCAATTTAACAGAGAGCCGATTCTTACCGAAAATCTTGGAGCTGTGTCGTTCATCTAATCTAAAGAACTGTGTCACAATAATCGGCTCGATCGTGAACGAACGACCTATCGCTAGCCTGAACAGGCCTACCTGAAATTATGGGGACCGCTGAAGACAGGAACACAAACTCCTTACCAGCGCATTTAAGTCTTGTTCCGTAACACTTGTATTCAAAATACCTTTCTCGGAACCAACACCAAAGGCAGAGAGGACTTGAATGTGTTGGGGGGGGGGGAGGGACAGCGCTCGTGTCGTGATCTGTAAAACGGTAGTCAATTTAGCCAGGTGGTGGCTCACAGTAAAAGCAATAAACAATCGAATTCATAGGAAGGAAGGATTAATGAACAACACAGCACGTTAGCGGTGACCAACCGCTAAGGACTTTCGCGCAGCTGACCGCACCGCCCGTGTGCAGACCTGCAAATTCCAGCTGACGGTTTTGTACAAAGGATTAACGAAGGGCAAAATAGACGTTACGGCAGTGCCGGCTACATTTGTTTATACTGTAAGTTCGCTGCAAAACTAATTTCCGATATTTTGGTCAGATTAAAACACAACCGTTTGAATTCGCCGTAAAGCATTAACGAATAGAGTACGTCTGTATTTAAACGTAAAGTTGTACTCAGTTTGTTTGACTGTGTATATACGTGTCTCTTACGACACTTGAAATAATCTCTCTCGGCCTAAGAGGAAATGTAGTAGCAACCCGTTTCATATAATTGGCAGAGTTTAGGATCAATGTAGGTCATGCTACATTATTTTAGCTGTAAGGTGACAGAGTGGCTAATACTACCCACGTAATATTTCCACTAGCAGATGAGAATTAACTGAATGGGAAGTCTGGATAGATATAATAAACGCCCCGCTTTGGAAACCACTTTGGAGACCATTGTGTAACGCGAACTTGCATTCTGTTTATATTTACATCGATAGTTCTTGAGGTTTTTATTTTACGCCTGTCTCGTTTTTTCTTTAAAACTTCCTCTTCATCGGCGGCCAGTACGTGTTTATTCCAAAATTCTTATGCATTTGTGCTTTGTAGTTCTTTGAAATACACCACATCCATATCGTTTTAAAGGGTAAAAGTCGTTTTAAAGGTCTAAGATAAAAATTTTGACATCCTTGATTTTTTTTACTTTTTATGAGTCTGTGAATATGTCTGTTTAATTTAACGTTTGTTTTATTAAAATATTAAAATATTTACAATTTTAAATTAATTTTAAAATTTTTTATGCGTTTTGAATTTAAAGAAGAATTGCAAGTACCATTTTACAAAATTACATATCTCAAAAAATAGTTGGGCCAGAAGTCTACTGTTTTCCTTTTTTTCTTGAGAGATTTCTAATTTATATCTCGACTGCATTCCGATTGAACAGTGAAATATCTTTGATTTGAAAATAACTTTACATCTGGAAGCGAAAGTTACATTTTCTAACATTTTGTGTCGTTACTCGTGTGTGTTGATTTGTTTAAAAGAAGGTCTACTTTTTCTGAACGTATATGAGTTTTTATGTAAATTTTTACTCTAAACCAAGAAACTATTTTTCTTCAACATAAATGCCCAGTTTCCTCAGAATCTACCATACATATCTCTGTGCAATGTTTACCACATATTTTACTCAGTTCTGTGATGTTATGGGGTATACAATGATTGACTTTACTTACATAGTTTGTACAAAATAAAGTAAAATGTCTTAATTATTTTTAAACAGAGATCTATATCAAAGGTTATAATATTTTTTACACAATGTTTTAAAACCACTGTATATAAAACAGTATACATAAGAAACGGTGCAACATTGTATAAAAAATCAAATTTCTGTACTTAAGTTTTTTAAGTAAACGAGGCATTTATATAGCAATTTTACATTGGGAAGATAGGACATCGTGACTCCACTCAACAGTATTTCTCAGATTAGACCAAACGGGCTCTAAGTATCCGTCTGACCTCTATATCTTGAATATTCTACTGCGGACATACAAACTCTTATCGTACGAATTACCGTTTATAGCACTTAACTTTCGACTACATCTTGTTGCAATCACCCACACTTCACAGATGATGGCTCACAGATATTCTGTATAGCAATATCCTCTGTATAACTCCTCTGTATAAAAGGTATGTGTATAAAAGGTATCCTCTGTATAAAAGGCATGTGTAACTGTGCGATATATTATAATTACAATGTTGAACAGCTTTTTCTTCTATGGCATCACAGTTCGAAGTCGAACCTTAGCCTCCATAATCATCCGCCTCCATTTTCCCTGTCCTTCGCGATCGATGTCCATCGTTTTATTTTAAGTAAATTATCAGCATCCCTAGCCACTGCGTTAATCCAGCGTGTCTTGGGTCTTCCGACAGGCCTTCTACCCTCGATTTTACTAAACAGTACCTTCCTAGGTATTCGGTTGCCTTCCATCCTAATGATGTGTCCTGCGCATTGCAATCTATGCAGTCGGATGCTGGTGGCCAGATCATTGTCTTTATACAGCTTGTATAGCTCCTCATTGTGACGCGTTCTCCATACCCCATTGACTTGGATCGATCAATATATTCTCCTGAAAATTCTCCTTTCAAAAGTACTGACTATGTTAGCGGCTTGTTTGTTCAGAGTCCAAGTCTCGCTGCCATATGTTATCACCGGTCTAATCATAACTTTATATAATGTGACCTTGGCCTGATAGTGGATATTCCTTGCCTTGAATATAGATGTCAACGAAGCATGTTCTATTTGCGGCCTGTATCCTTTTCCTTATTTCATTTATTTCTTCATTGTCTTCTGCCATCCAACAGCTTCATACCGTAGTAAATGTTTGCCGTCGGCTTGTTCTCGTCGTTCAATTAACCCAATTTTTAACGTCTGTAAAAAATAAATTCCAAATAAAATTACTGGACAACTCTAACGACAAAAGTTTGAAGTGCACGCCTCTACATTAGTCGTACAATTCGTACTTTTTTCGTTCATTAAAATCGTCAAACTTTTAGACTGCTGAATTTATGTCAAGATCTCAAAGCGCAGGTGACTGAACATTCATCATTCCACTGCTTATCTAAGTTATTTTTCGTATTCAAAATTTGCAGAAAGTAATTTTTATTTATTACATCAGCAATTACATTACAATCAGCGTTACCCGCGATTAGTATCTATAAGCTAATAGGTGGGGATAACCAGCGTGATAACATATAAATATGAAATGATGAATTAAATCTCTTTAAATGATTTCCTGGACAATATTTTATAAAATCTTTTTATAGTGTTTCCTTGTATAAATGATTGTAGAAAAGATTTTAATTTAATTCCGGTTTCTTGTAACGTTTTACAATTATTTTGTGTACATCTTTTAAATTTGATTGTGATTATTAGGTCGATATGAATCATTTCTTTATTTGTATGCCATAGGATATTAACAAATATTATTAAATTTGGGGCTGACAACTGATATATCTTTGCGATTACGATGTTGGATTTTGTAACACAACTCCACAGTTCAATGAATAGTTCCATGGGGGTTTAATCTTAAAATTGTCGACAAGACATGTTGATGGAGGCCTAAGTGATTAACAGCAAAAATATGCATGCAGTCAAAATTTCAAATCATTAAAACAGCCAAACACACATTTTATAGAGGAAAATAGGAATCAAAAAATTCAATTATTTAGACTTCACCATTTCCAGAAACAATAACCAACTACAATATGCAATATATATAGAAAACTAACTGAACTGTCTGGGCATACTTAATAATTCAACCCACCAACACAACACAAAATGACAATTTTCTATGCACTCTTTAATAATGTACAAAATACATATTACATGCACCTAAAATTTAAAAAAAATGAATACAATATATCAAACTATAAAAGAAAATAAATTCATAAAAAAATGTAACAAAATATAAATTTTATTTAGTTTGACGTCTACAGTATCTTGCTTTATTAATTAATATCGACTTAGAAATTAGACGAATAAAAGGGTTCACAAATGAAAGATGCCTTAGCAATAATGAACATGAAATCGGGTTTGAAAACACAAGATTTTAGAGTGGAAATAAGTCTATACGGTAAGAAAGTATCGTGACGTTTTACTAAGAAATATGTGCCCGTTGAAGACAGTATATTTGTGCGTGCGCGTGCGTGCGTGTGTGTGTGTGTGTGTGTGTGTGTGTGTGTGTGTGTGTGTGTGTGTGTGTGTGTGTGTGTGTGTGTGTGTGTGTGTGTGTGTGTGTGTGTGTGTGTGTGTGTGTGTGTGTGTGTGTGTGTGTGTGTGTGTGTGTGTGTGTGTGTGTGTGTGTGTGTGTGTGTGTGTGTGTGTGTGTGTGTGTGTGTGTGTGTGTGTGTGTGTGTGTGTGTGTGTGTGTGTGTGTGTGTGTGTGTGTGTGTGTGTGTGTGTTATCCACTTTACCGTGCGCAACAAATACGGTAGTTTACCTGAGTTCCTAGCAATAGTGTTACCCCTCACCGTTAGCGCTCGTCCTGTAGCAGTAGTTAAAGAAGAGATCTACTACGTAGTCGTCATTTGCATATTCGCTCTCGCTTTCGTTACATAGGTATCCGTAGCCGTAATTTAGAACAGTTTGCATGCCAAGTAATTTACCGGCCGCACGGGCACGGGCACGGCGCTTTATTAATCTTAATCCTCCCACCCACGGACAGACTTTATTGACTGATCTTACACTGGGGGAAAGTAAAATAGTGGGACGGTAGATATTCTTGATGAAATTATTACCAGACTCTCTTTTGAGCGCGTTAACTTTCCACCAAGCACGCTACTTCGTTAACAGACGTTCAGTGAATTACGTTTGTTATGTTGTGCAAATAGCGAATTTTGTTTATTAATATTAGTAGTATTAGTATTGTTATACTCCTTTTATACCCTCGAGAAGTAGGACAGACTGCAAAGTTTAAGCGGTACCTATACAAAAAAGCAAGTGTAGCCAGAACTACGCTTCCTTAGGAGTTACTATAGGTTCCCATTTGATTTTTATGGAGTGACTTTTTTCTTTTCAGAACGACGCTTCCTTAGGAGTTACTATAGATTCCCATTTGATTTTTATGGAATGACTTTTTTCTTTTAAAAACGTTGCTTTTCTCAGGACAAATAATGGGTAAAATTTAGAAAACTACCCGTATAGATTAGAATCGTGCTAAGACTGGAAGAATCGAGTAGAAGTACAGAGACTCAACACAATAGGATATAGTAAATGTTTTCTACCGCTTATTTAATCTGTCTAATCTATCAACTTATATTCTTTTTTATATATATATAATATTTAATATTTATAAAGTCTTTACCTCAAGATGTTTTCTCTTTATTTGGAACATGTTTTGGGAAGCCTTGTGTTCATAAGGACAAAACATCTTGAGGTAAAGACGTTATAAATATTAAATATTATATATACTTATATACATCAAGAAACAGACTGTAGCAAAAAGTGTTTGAATATATAGGTATATACTCGAATGATTATATAAGTGTTTAATGTAATAGGATAACCTTTTATATATATATATATATATATATATATATATATATTGTAACAGTACAAATGTATAGGGTACTGTGCATTGCATAAGTAATTAAGATAATTAATTTAATTAAATAATAATTAATATTGTTAGTAATAATAATTCATCTTTCAATCTAAACAGTAAATGGAACGACCAAATTTCATGCTTGGACAGGTTAACCACGCCACGCAGCTGTGTCTGTGTGTACACGTGTATTTTACATGCGTGTGTGAGACCAATTGATTCCTGTAAAGCGCACCCCTAAGTGAACGCTATTAATTAGATGAATTAATTTAAATTTAAAATTGTTATTTAATTTTAAATTAAATTTAATTTTAAATTTAAAAATTTAAAATATAATTTAAATTGTAAAGAGTGTGTGCATAATATCACAAAAGCAAATACGCCACAGTTTGTATAAAATAAAGACGCACATGTGTACAAAAAATAGTGCGAAAATAATAAAAAGTGCGATTATAGTGAAAATAAATATAAATAAAACTTATATTAATTAAGATAGGAAAAAACGGTTTGCACACAGTGAACACATAAAAATTACCGACAAGATGAATATCGGGTAATTTGCAAAAGACTTCGCATGTTGCAAAGACAAGCGAAATAAGTGTGAAAATAATCGTGTTTAGAAAGGGACGCCAAAGACAGACTGAGACCTGCAGAATATTGTCGAAACATGATTTTTGCGCCCTAGGGTATAAATACTCGAGACGCACCAATTTATTTCTCTTTCTCGTACAACTACCGTGGCAGCCGGAGGCTTTGCCCAACGACAACTACTCTTTTTCTATCAACCACAGCAGCAGCCGGAGGTTCTTCACGACTACTCATCACTTTCGTGAGAGCACCTGCAACCTGAGGCCATGACGGGATATGAGGGAGCAGCCAAGTATATGGAATAGAGTCCAGCGTACGGAACGAGGCAACGGACTACGGAGAGGATCTGAAAGACGAGGATCAAGGACTCCAGGATTACACGACTGCAGAGGAGCATCCAGGATCGATGATCTAGGACCGAAGAGGATACGCTGAGTATTACCACGACAAATAAGGTGAAACAAAACCATGTATTTGTAAAAACAAAGACTCACGTAAAGACAATTAACGATGTAAAAAGAAAGACAATATAATTCAAAGATGAATTAATAATTATTGAAAATGTAAATAATTATTTGTGTAGTAGTTTTAGAGTAATGTTTAAAGAACATAAAAGTATAATTTTGAGAAATAATTTAATCAATGATATTTAAAGTAACATGAAAGTAAAGAGTAAATTTTATAATCGTGAATAAATAATTTAGTCAATGATATTTAAATTAATATGAAAGTAAATAGTAAATTTTTATTAGAAAACAAAGCAATGCATATGCAATATAATAAAAAGAAAATAGATTATTAAAAAGAGATTAGATAATCTAATAGTTATCACATTAATGAGCAAGTCGAGAGCAATATTATATAATAACAAATGTTTATTGTAGTATAAGAGTGTATATTATTTTTTATGTGTAATACGAGATTATTTCTTATATGTTAATAACTAGATGTCTGCTACGGCTACACACATGCGAATAATAATGCTATTTTTAAATCGCAACAGAATAGAAAATTTTTAATTAATAAATTTTTAAATGATTCTAAACAATTTTACGTTGTGTTATTCTTATTATGATTACACCTGTCATAATTTTATAGCGTAAGTAATGTTGCAAAATAAATGCTTCACAAGAAGTTGGGGGCTTCACAAATACTTAACGTTGTAACATATATATTGCGACAATACAAGCATATGCTGTAATGTGCATGTATTAAATAAAATAAATATTTAAATTAATTTTAGTAATATGTAATAGACAAGCAGGTGTGAAATTGAAAGCTGAATTATGAACAGGAATCAACAGGAAATATCACGCGATTACCGCTGAGAGCGTGTACACAAGTAAGTAGTGTGTGTGCGTGAAGCCTATTCAAGCCTGAAAGTTTGCAATCTCACCCCAAATAGATGCTAAATTTAAGTTTTATTTAATTATAAGCAAACCGTAAATATTAGAAAGAGTGTAAAGACTTCTAAAAATGCATAAAAATCAGACACGTGTGCAGTGTGAATTCTATGTAATTATGACGTTCAGTGCGAATTCTGTGCGATTTTAAAGCATAGTAATTACACTACTGATGCGATCATTATGATAATTACGTATAATATGTGTAATTAAATTAGACAATGTTAGATCACCTTGAAATCCGCATTAGACATTGCAATTGGCAAAAATGTGCGAATATGTGAAATTGGGCCAGAGTGGAGGAACAGACGCCGTGGACAGCTTCTGACCTGCAGAATTATGTGACGACAGGTGTGGTTTTTTTGGTGAATATAAATACGAGCCCAGGTGAGCCAAATTTACTCTTCAATCAGTCTTCAGTCGTGGCGGTACGCTATGTCCGTCAGCGACGCGAAATTTTACTCTTCAATCAGTTTCCAATTGCAGCGGTACGCTATGTCTGTCAGAGACGCGAAATTTTAATTACTTCAGACGTAGCTAGACGCTATGTTCAATATCGACAAGATCTTTTGTTTACAAACTATAAAGTATAATGGACAGTACGTTAGTTCAAGTAATAAAAAAAGAACAGTAACTACAATTATCGGACGTCTACAAACAGTCTACAACTACAAACATCAACACTCTAGACAGATGGCGAGAGAACATCAAGCAGTGGAACGATTCAGAGCAACACGTCATTCTATTCTACAGCCAGCCGATGGGACCATGAAGGACGAGTGACTGGAGGACGACCAGTGGAACCGGAAAACGCAAGAGGACATCCAGTAGGAGAGGACCGACAGATCACTGGAGGACACGGGACAATCTGCAGAATTGAGGTGACGAAAAACCAATTTATAATTATAAAAGAATAAAGACATTGAAAGACATTATAAAAAAAATTTTAAATGAAAGAAAAATTATGTAGATAGAGATAAGAAAATGTAATTTAACTAGAGTAAGAATTTTCTTTAATGATGACCTGTTAATTTAAAGATAATTTAAATCCTTGCTTGGAGAATTAAAAATTGATTTAATAATTTTAATTTTTCATTGAAAGCGTATAAAGTAAAGTAATTGGAAATATAGAAGAAGACTAACGATTCAATTAGTTTCTTTAAAATGATTATAAGGCCGTAAGATGTATGCCAAGCATGGAATAATAATGTAAATAAGAAAAAATTTATAAAGCACACATTCAGACTGAGTAGTTGAGAATTTATAGTGTAACGAAGAAATGTTTAACATAGAATTGCTAATATCAGACATAAGATATAAAATCTATTTTATGATGAGTGTACGGCAACAAAGAAACATTGAAACAATAGATAATGAATATTTTATGGCGAAGTAAATATTATTAGTATATTATTATTTTGTTTTATTTTTTTTTTTAATAAAGAAATGAAAACATTTTAGGATTCCTAAAAGGACTACTCTTATTATGATTACACCTGAACTCCAATTATACATACACGGTATCAGTAATGTTGTATGAATGTAAACACAGCACAAATTAATTTACTATTGTATTGGTATAATTTTGTCTCCCAAAAGTACGGGGCTATACAATTCAAATTACATGTAAAGGTATACACAAAAGATATCGTTGTATAATTTTGGCGCTCCAAGATTGTGGGGCTATTCAAACACAAATAAATTTATATTTACAACATGAATACACAAATACATTTGTATTTGTATTGTTGTAATATACTGCGGTATACAAGGTCGCATAGAATAAATAAGTCGATATCTCAGATATGGAAATGTTGGCTTTAATCAAAGATTTTCTTGAATTTAGTCTGCACAGAGTTTACTACAGTTTATATTATCATAACAAAAATAATAGACAGTTTTTTAATACAAATAAAATAAATTAATAGTTCTGTTTAAATAAATAAATTACTACTTCTTTGTAAATAAAATTTAATAAACAGTTTCTGTTGGCCTTCAATATTACTATAAAATAATTCGTACACACATAACATACACGTTAATTTCTATAAGTTTCTGTGTCTTATTGGTTTATAATTGTTTTATTTAGTTTATTATAAATTATTTCACTTTCGTGAGTAAGATGAATGGTGGGGTGTTTCTCCTGGTACCCTGGTGAATGTGGACAGCTGCTCCTTCCAGGTAGTCGTCAGGATACCGTCGCTCCTCCTGTGGTTCTTCTTCAGGGTGTCCTCCTTCAGCTCTCAGGGTCGTTGTACGGGTTGGGTACTTCTATGACAATGTTCAATTTAATTATTAGTTAATTAGGCTAAATAGCTCCGGCAACCTGATGTGTTCATAGAAACCTAATCGAACAATCTTGAAACTGTTACCGAATTAGCACACTTTACCAGTCGCGCTACTATTAGTGTTCTACAATTAGACCTATCGTACTGAATCAGAGTTAACGATTACACGTTATAAAGAGTACGTCACTGCTTTTTCTTAGTACTGCCGTAGACTGCCTTGCATCTCGTCACGGAACAAATTGACTGATATATTAACCTATCAGATTTGTCAGAGCTGTTCCCTCACCCTTTCATTACAGTCCAGACAACATTCTACTTGTAAGAAATTGCATATGAGCAATGTAGAACGTATAAAATAAACCGGTATAATTTTATTACTTTTCTTGTGGGTGATAAAACCTTTTCTTATGAAAAACTCATATATTTTGTACTTTATATCATTAACAAACATTACTACCAGATTGGTCTTATTTTTATGCAAAATCTGGTATAAGTCTTATTTCAGACATTTGATTTACATAAGAGTTATTTAATTTAATTCGTTTTTTATTGTTAATTCGTAACAAAGTTATTCACGCGCGCATTCGCCATATGCCTATGCATACGTTCGCACTATTTCACAACACTTATATTTTTTTATATAGTCAAAAATTTACTTAAACTAACAATTCTGACATGATTCTTACTGTCTATAATGCAATGTTCCAACACGCAACTTTTTTTTGACTAGTTCTCATTGAACATGCTATTATATGTTAAGAGTGAAATTTATTATTTGATATGCAAATCTCACCCATTGCAATATATATATATATATATATATATAGGATAGGATATATGTATGTATTATATGGATAGATACATAATGCGCTCCATAGCCAACTCAAGAAGAAAAAGCCTTGAAAATGTTTCGGGATTACGGAACGAAACATGGGCACTTATGAAAAATTTCATACACGAATGTACCCAAACACCTGCTACAACACACACACACACACACACACACACACACACACACATCTTTAAAATCATGTATTACTATAACAAAAAGTACCGTTTACCAAATGGTAAAAGCTTAAGAGCATGATAATGTCTTTCAGCCGCCAGCTAAACGCAGCATTATTATGGTTACTGACTGACTGATTGGTTACATACCTATCTACAGCTATGCAGTGTTGTTTGCTTGTTAGGTCTTTAATCTGCGACGGACGTTAGCACGTTAGCGGTCGCGGTTTTAGTTAACGATTCCCGGCTGGTAAATGATGACGTCATGCAGCGTGATGCGTTACAGAAATTTTCAAATGACCCCCAGCCATAAGACATTATCATGTCAAAAATTGTACACAGATATGGAAAAAAACAGACAGAAAGGTGAATAACAAGAAATTAGCTCTCATAATACGAGCTTTTGGATAGAAAATAAAGATGGAAGGAGGTCAAACACTATCCAAAGAAGGATTAGGCTAATGCCTAAACCGTGCAGTGAAGACGGTGATGATAAAAGTAGACTGAAAGTGTGTTAATTATGAAAGATTATTTATTCAACCTAGACAAATCTACTAACAATGTGAACGCCTAGAAGAAAACTGTCCGCGGTTTAAATTAAACGTTATTAAATACTTCTGGCATTACAAACAGGCAGTTCAGTTCATCGGAATAAACGAACCAAATAACAAGACTTAGTAAAACAAAAAAGTATATAGACAGACGCCACTTTTAATTATTATTTACCATTTTTAATATTTGCATATAGCAGACGGTGTTGTTCTGGCGAAATGAACCGAGGTTTCCGAGTACTCGCTTTCTTAGGCGGTAACAAACAGAACAGTCCGTTAATGAAAAGTTAACATCAGTTGTGTTTGCACACGGCAGATTGTATGTTATCTGCCAAACGAAACAAAACTTCTCTCATTAACATCGCCCTTCCAACGCCAGAACGCCGTCCTTTATTAACATACATTTTTACAGAAACGGGCTTTCTTCATTACTGACGTAGTATCATTAACGTTGCAGCGAAGATGAAATCTGATAAATCGTTTTATTGTAAAATATATATCTGAGATGACTTAAATGATTAAATTAAATTAAATTAATAGAATTAAGTGACAGACGTTTTATACAGACAATAGACAAAGCAGTCCACCACGTGTACACAAGCACCGCTCCAGATTTTTCATTTAAAACCGTACTTTTTAAATCTGTTTTTTTTTTTTAATCTCCGTATATCCGAATTATAATTAACTATGTGTCAGTACGATTATCTGAGGGTACGCTAGATCTACTTATTGTTTTTATAAATTTTAAGTAATAACTTCACACTTGATGCCTCAGTAGGTAACACTTGATGGCAAGGGAAGCGTTGCGTCGTTTTAATGTTTGTAAAGACACAGGCCTTTACATTGCCTTTCGAGATACAATAACAAGAACAACTTATGTTATTTTTGTTGTCATTACGCTTTATTGGTAAGGATTCACAAGCAACTTTTTATAAAAATATTAAATTTTGTATTTGTTTTACAGATTAATCAAAATCATCAAAAGTGACTCAACTCATTGTTTATCCAATAGGTTCAAAACACAAAGACATTACAAAAACGACAAAATTCTAAAATAAATTAGATAAACAAAAGGAAAAAGAAAATTTTACCAAATCTTTATTTTTGAAGTTATTTATTCATATTCTTTGCAGGGTTCTTCATCTCTAACTTCGCACATCAGCTTTCATGCCTAACAGAAACTTTATCTCGGCAGAGTGTTATAATTTCTCTGGCCATAACCCAATTCTCAGAGGGTCGAAGTATGTTTTACTAATGTCTGTTTAAATTAAGAAAAAGTGGTTCATGTATAAATGTTAATATAATTCTTACCGACTCACTTTGAAAAAACTTAAAAATTCTTACAAATGCCTAGAGCAAAATTTAAATATAAAACACCAGTTGACATAAATAATACCGACACCAGCATAGTAGGCAAACCTTAAAAGTGTGTGTGTGTGTGTGTGTGTGTGTGTGTGTGTGTGTGTGTGTGTGTGTGTGTGTGTGTGTGTGTGTGTGTGTGTGTGTGTGTGTGTGTGTGTGTGTGTGTGTGTGTGTGTGTGTGTGTGTGTGTGTGTGTGTGTGTGTGTGTTCATAAATGCTTAATTTTTCTTGTTTTATATTTTATATTATTAATAATAATACAACTTTTTACAAGAACATATTGTTTATTTTGTAAATTGCATATATGTTTCGATCATCATTAGATATATATATATATATATATATATATACATAAATGCTCATATTTTTTATTCATTTTTAAAGTATCCAAGTCACTTGTATTAAATAAATACAAGTAAGTAACATCGCGACGGTGTACACCGGCTATAAACGCAACGCGAACACATCATGTTGTGACAGTGCGTGCTCCTCTGTGTTTTTAGTGTGTTTTAATATTTTTGATGCTTAATTGTTTAAACTATTGATTTTAATTTTAATTTATTATATTTTGATCTTAATGTCTGACGTTCTTTAAAGAGAAATTATTCTGAAGATACGCGTCAAGTTAAGCGAAATTACAAGTAAGTCACTTGACGGATTAGGTAAGCAATTATTTATTCATATTTTTTGTATATATATTTATATTACTATTAATAATAACAAAACAAGAATATATTTTTGTTATTTTGTGAATTACAATATTTCAATAGTATTCTGATAATGTTAAATTTTATATCTGATGATGAGAGTTGAATAATATTAAAACATTACAATGTAATTTACAAAATAATAAACACATATTCTTGTAAAAAGTTTTTTATAAAAAGTTATATATTTACCTAAACGTTTTATATAAAAGTATTCAACATTCCAAAATTCCATATTCTTACCAGTCTGTTGGCATTTCAATTGTCAATACATTTGTAAGAATACGTTCCGGACGCTGACCGTTCAGATGGAAAAAATTCTTTATTTATTGCACAACAGAGAACTCAAAGAATAAAAATGTTTCATCTGCATATTTCTAATGTCCCACTTGTCTGTTACGTGCTCTACAGACTTCACTAAGGAAAAGGAGTCTGTAGTAAATCGAATTCTTTGTCAGCAGAGCTAACACGTGCTACAATATCATTACTTTAGAGACTTGTACTGTGTTCTGTGCAATACAGTGCAATGTACGGAGAGAATTTACTCATTGTTCTACTTGCTCTCTCTCTCTCTCTCTCTCTCTCTCTCTCTCTCTCTCTCTCTCTCTCTCTCTCTCTCTCTCTCTCGCTCTCTCTTTCTACACACACACACACACACACATACACTTATATGTAAATATACATAGATACATACGTACATTTTACATGGACGTTCGCTGACGTTACAAAAGGTGTTTAAGTACAAGTTTTGCTTAGGTCTTACCACCTTTTTAAAATAAGGCAGTTTCAGAAATAAAATGTTCACTTGTGTATTGATATTTGTAAATTTTTAACTTGTACATATTTAATATTTGTGTTAAAATAATTTAAATAAAATTCATCTAATTGAATGATAAATTTGAGTAATTCAAAGCCAGTATGTAGTACGTTGAATATCTTCCTAATCGCATGACTACAAAGCAAGTATTGTGATGTTGGCAAATACATAAACGAGATCATTTCTACATATCGTATAGTAGAGTTATTGATAGCACAACAAAACAAGACACGGTTATTCATGTATTCACAGCAGTGTTTGCTTCAAACTTTCCCCAATATGGTTCTTCTTTGCAGGTTTCATATTCTGTAGGCCCATGTTACTTATATAGTTGACATCGATATAACAGTTTACTCTTGACTACCGATACTTGCTGTCATTTATCAACAAACGCCTCAATCAAACGAATATTCTCAAAACATTTTGTATCCTTGTCATTATCTACAGATTAATAAGCGTATTACTATATTCTTCGCCGTGACCAAAAATATTTGAAATAAATTCTGGACTGCCTTTAAAACCACATCGCAATATAAAAAAGAATCCTTAAGTTAAGTAAAGTTGTATACAGTTTATATTTATACAATTCCTATTGATTTATCATAGGAATTTATGTAAAAGTATTTCTCGCTTTTGTGCTGTGTACTGGCTACGATCTATATTAAATAATGATCAATAAATGCGTTATGGTATTTAAGATTTAGTTATAACTAGTAAACTCCCTGTAAAATTCGTTAAGGCTCAACAAATACAATTGCTAAATCGTCTAGAGCGGATGGATGATCAGCGTATTCCAAAGAAAATCCTGAGGGTGCAAGTCTATAAAAGCAGAAAGAGGGGCCGACCTAGGATAAGTTGGTTGATGATGTGCTGGAAGATCTAAGAAGAATGGATGCGAGGGGTTACACTAAGATAGCAATGGATAGGAGACATTGGAGAAGATTGATGTTGGAAGCCAGGGCTCACGTTGGACTGTAGTGCTAAAGTAGAAAGAAGAAGTTAACTCCTTGAACTGCTGAAATCGCTCAATATTTAGAATGAATTACATTTATTTTGGATAATTTACGGTGTTAGATAACTTTTCAATTATCAGGGAAATTACGAAAACGCCGATCATTTTACTATTTTTGTAGTAAAATAACAATCGTAAAGCAGACAACCATATAATAAACACTAAAAATTCCGAGCTAATGCATTTTTTTATTACTTAAATTTATAACCATAATGCCTAAGTGACGAACAATTTACTCCTAGCTGTTAAGTTAATGTGTGTATCTTTAAATATCTATAGGCAATATATACAACTCGTAATATGTAACACGACAATGTTACACAATAAATGTTAATATGTTACACAACAATATGCAAAGTTTTTGCAAACATGGCTTGCAAAATTGTTGAAGACGGTACAAATGGTGCAAGGGTATCGGAAGGCATATTAATTTTATCAAATTATTAAGGCTAGCGAGTTTGTATTTTGAATAAAATTCCTCAAAACTTGATCCCCCAACATACACTTTTACAATGTTCTTAAAATGTTAATTTTCTTTTTTGACTCGTGATGCCCAGAACGTTACAAAATGTTTAAAACAAACATCATGTTTAGATTTGGGTAAAAATTCCTTTCATGCGGATAACCGGCATAGATTTTTACAACTTTTCACATTTTTAATAAGTTTTTTGGGGGTCTTGACGTCTTAAAATTTTGATATTTCGAAAAATTTAACACTGTATTCAGGTTTGGGTTAAAATTATCTTTAATTCGATACTTCATACGCATGTTTGGAACTTTTAAAAATTTGTATGTCTCCCATTCCTGCTTCCCGACCCCTTATTTTTGGGGGGGGAACACTCTCTAATACAATGGTGAACTGTGGGGGTTAATGTGTTGACACGCATACCACGTTTTACGAAAATCGGTTGAGGCATTCAAAAGTTATCATGAATCATTCCTCAAACGGGTAGGCAGATAGGCAAATGCCATACGGTCGAGTTAACACTGAGAACTCACTTTTATGTGAAGGCGATTTTATGTACGTACTTTAATATGTACCTATCAACTTCACTGTGTAATTATTTGTGTGCGTGTGTGTGTGTGTATGTGTTTACAATTTTTAGCCGAGAAGTTTGATGTTTAGTTATTGCAGTAATAACCAATGTAATTTTGTAATGTGAAATATTATACCGTATAATAGCTAACGATCTCAGAAATTTATGTAACTAAAAATAAATAAATAAATAATGTCTCCAAGAAACACATAATTTATTGATAACAACAATTGATAACAGGAACCGGTTGTTTATCTCGTCTTCTGACGTGATGAGACCTGTAGCAAGAAGACCCCTTTTACACCGTGTTTCACTGGCCAATTTCTTTTTGACCTTCCGGTGTGATACTCTAGCGCAAGTAGTTGGTTGGGAGGATTATCGTGCTGTTTAAACCTGGCATGATGTTCCCTGCTTTGTTCGTGGATACCTCATTAATCACATTTGAAGTTCTAAAATATTTCAGATCAAAAACAACTATCGTCTTCTGATTATATTCGAATTGCAGGACATAGATAACTCTCGATAAGCTCGGTAGACACGGGAGTCGGAACTGTCACATATAACTAAATCGCGTAAACCGAAGATGTTTTATGATAGTACACGCCTAGCTATATTGAAAGTTTCAAAGTTTTAAAATAATTTTGTTTATCTTTAACGGGATAAAGAACAATTAGGACGTTAATATTCCATCAGCATTAATTTATTCAGTACCAGATTTTTTTTTAATGTTCAATCAAAGATCATAAAAATGTTAAAATTAGTAGATCATATTATGAGAAATTAAATGTATTGGACTGTCTACTCGCACAGAACATAACAGTGTTTTAAACAGAGGCGTCATGGTTTTCCGTTGTCTAGCCCAATCAGCGGACATAAGAATCCGCGTAAAACGATAACGCTTATAACGGGATTTAGCTGTCCTTATTACTGTGATTTGAATTTAGTACGCGAGGAATATGGAATGAGGCTTAATAAGGAAAAAACTAAGTGTATGGTGGTTAGCAGAGGAGGAAAAAAGGCAAACATAAAGATAGGGCAAGACAAAATACAACAGGTGGAGTTGTTTAAATATCTTGGAAGCTTGGTAAGTGAAGATATGTCCTGCACTTGTGAAATTAGAGCAAGAATTATTATACTAAAAGAGGTATTTAATGGGAAGAAAAGACTGCTGTGTGGCAAAATTAATAAGAATTTAAGAAAAAGGTTGCCCAAATGTTATGTGTGGAGCGTTGCTTTATATGGTGTAGAGACATGGACACTAAGGAAAGAGGATGAGAAAAGATTAGAAGCATTTATGATGTGGGTTTGGCGAACAATGGAAAAAGTGAGGTGGGTTGATAAAGAAAGGAATGATGAGGTTTTAAGAAGAATAGGGAAAGAGAGAAGAATCCTGAAGGTAATAGAAAATGGGAAAAGGAATTGGTTAGGTCATTGTTTAAGAAGAGACTGCTTGCTTACAACTGCCATGGAGGGTGTCATAGAAGGATAAAAAAGAAAAGGGCGTAGAAGAATGAAGTTAATAGATAGCATTAAAATCAGAGGGTGTTACGAAGAAACGAAAAGACTGGCATGCGATAGGACAGCTTGGAGAGCTCCTACCATTTGAAGACATGCCTTAGAGCAGAACACTAAATAAAAAATTACTGAAATACTGAATGGCTTCTGAGGGGATTGGATGTGACAGCTCGGGAGTAGAGAAACGATGATTATACATGATCACGTCTACTTTAGTTATTATTGAACGGCATTTGCTAAACCATTGGACAAAACAAGTTATTACAAAATTTATCAGAAACGTTATTAGTTATTAGTTTTACTAACGTTCAACTCACTTGCGTGAGAAAGGTTTATTTTAAACTTATCACCACTTTTATAACAGAGAATAAAATTACTTGCCGGGGAACAAATTCGGTGCAGCCAACGAAATTTGCGACGAGCTGTATGTGTGTGGGGGAGGGGGAGTTCTCGACTTGGCAACCGACTCCGCAGATAGCGGTTAGGAACGACGTCTCAGAAACGTTAAATCAAAACCTAAACAATATCTACTGTCGCATATTTTTCGTTTAATGTTCGCCGTGGTGCGTTCACGTGAACTGGAAACCGTACGTTGTCGATTAGTGTTTTTGACTGCGCGCCATCACTTCGCACGGGGCTTGACTTAAATTACTGTGACTATCGCTTGGCAAGGAAAATTTTCACTACTTTTTTATTAAAGCTAAAAACTAGGACTTAGAGTATTTTGAACATAATTACAAGTGACTTGGATACTAGTGAAAAATGAATCTTAAATTTAAATATAGATTCACAAAAAATCTGTTGCCCAGACATATGGTTAATGACAGTCTATTAGAGTTAAAATACAAAAAAGTGGTCATTTATAAAACACAAATTAGAACTGTTGCTTATGACTGTGTGGTAACTGTGGCGACTGTGGACAGTG
This sequence comes from Magicicada septendecula, assembly GCA_034769895.1. Lineage (NCBI taxonomy): Eukaryota > Metazoa > Arthropoda > Insecta > Hemiptera > Cicadidae > Magicicada > Magicicada septendecula. The sequence continues at coordinate 1,290,862,083 of CM068367.1, forward strand.
ACTGCCAAAGATGAGGAAATATTGAGATCTATTGAAAGAAGGATGTTGCAAAACATATTTTCCCGTATGGAAACAAAACTAGACTTGGAGGATCACAATAAACCGTGAGCTTGACATACTTAAAGCAGGTATTGACACAGTTAGACATGTAAAAGCACAGAGTCTGACATTGTTTGAAACGGAATAATTAAGGTTGACAACAAAAAGTTAATGCAGTATGGAAGTCATTAAAGAGAAGAAAGAGAGAAAAGCGTAGAAAGAGATGTGTTGTTGATGTGGAAGACGACGCGGCAGCTATGGAAATAATTGGCTGAAAACGAAAATAGCTCAAAGAATTGAATAACGGAAAGTCATCAAGGATTAGATGATAAAAGAAGAGGAAGATACAATTGTACGGTTCTTCTGTCACTGATGGAAAAAAAATCGGAACTAAAGACCTACCTTTAGTAAACAAAGACCACCAATATTTTAAAACACGTGATGCGGAAATAGTTGTCTGGCATAGCATTTCTGTTAGCTTTCAAGCCCAGTTCTAGACGTCGGCTGCTAGCGTTGCAGCAGGCAGTCGGGTAAAGATGCTTTGTAGTGTCCACTTGGGAAACACCAGCTGCCTCCCTTCCACGTGCCCGATATCAGCACGTTTGCAGAGACTAGTGTAACTAGCTGATATACAAACAACATTTTGTGCACTATCATCATCATTATCATTATCATTATAGATCGGTTTAAAGCGTTCTATAATGTTTTCCAATTTCTAATGTCCATCTCTTTCGGCGGTTCCATAATCATTCTCCAGATCCTCTCCCTAGCATTCTTATCTTTGCATTCTCGTAGACTGATCGATCTGCTTCTGCCTTTGGGTCGTCACTTCATCCGTCATATTGGGAGTCTGTGTTCGGCCATTCATTAGACGTGTGTCTACCAAATAAATTGCTTATTTCTGATGTCACCTCCGAATTAATACGCAATTCCATAATTCGTCTTGTTCTCGTGTAGATACCGCCAACCGCTTATCGTTGTCTGCTTTGGGCTTCTTCTTCTTCTTCTTCTTCTTCTTCTTCTTCTTCTTCTTCTTCTTCTTCTTCTTCTTCTTCGTCTTCTTCTTCTTCTTCTTCAGACTTTGGACCTCAGACCGTTGCTCGGTTTGATCTTTGATCGGTTTTGGTTTGATCGGAAGATGCTCGGTTTCCTCTGGGAAAACATCAATGGCTTAGGTACTCTGTGCTGATACATTCTTTACACATGGGCCGTTCACCACTGTCTTTACTGCTTGATCCTGTCATTCAGACTGTAAATTCCAAGGGCGTTTCTTACGTCATAATTTCTTAGCCACTCTCTCCGTGATACTCCAAGTACGGATTTTAAAATCTCATTCCACTAGCCTGTTTTCGGCTGCGAGTCCTTGCGTACAGTATCCATGTCTAACTACCATAAAGGCAGCATGGTACTACCGTTATTTTATAAAATGTTAACAGACTGCTTCGTTTCACCTTCCCCTTTAATGTTCTTTTGATAGTTCTACAAATGTGGTTAAATTTCTTTATTTTTTTTTTAATTTTTCACATTATCAGTTAGTGCTCGAAAATGTTTTTTCCTGAAATTTGTCACCAGTTTTTGATTTTGGATTCAAAAAATTTTAACATTGAAAATGTTTATAAGGACGTGTCGCACATTTGAAAACGACCGCTGGTGGGTGATCGAAAATGGGAACCGGTGAGTTCCATAGAAACTACTTCTTTGTTGTCAATAACGTAGTACATATATAAAACTTCGCTTATGAATGCGACTACATTTAACTTATAATCTGTACATTGGTAAATGAAGACTGAATTCATTGATTGGTGAATGAACATAAATATATATATATATATATTTTAGATTTATTGAAGCATTTTCAATGCCCTTCTCTGTGGATTGCATTTGTGCAATGCCTGTAAAATGTTTTAATCTCGTTGGGCAGTATTGAGTACAGTTACCTTATTTCATATCTCTCGTCACAGATCATACTTTTAGAGACGAGTCTTCGCCCTCTTCTCTTTTTTTGGGGGGGGGATCATGATTACAGGGAGGTAAAGTATGAGAAAAATGGAGTGGGGGCGGAAGGCAAAGTACAGAATTATTAATAAACAACAGACGTCAGGGCAGGACTATCACTCACGTTCTGTGGCGCCATCTGTGGAGCTCAGTTGACCGTATACAGTAGTGTACGTCGTACGTGTACAAAGGGAATTAGTATGCAAGCCACGCGGCGGCAGGAGTTTATTCTCGCGCCTCGCGCACGCACACCGTAATTAATAGTCTGCTGTCAGCACCGTATGCAAAAGTATTATCCACATAACAAATCACGCCCAGTTGAGTGCCGCGACGATGTATATCCACAACTCTTCTCGTTATTATGTTATTAAGATAAATTTATTATAATTAAAACTTTACATCGGCGCGAGCATAACCACACACACGCTCTTGTCGTCCAACCGAACGAGAAACCATTATTTTAAAAGCATAATTACACTTTTCTTACTTATACTTCTTTACGACAACCACGATCCACGAAATACTGTAGCAGTCACTCTCACCTTTTCGGTTTTCGTCGTTTTCTGTTTTCGTTTCATCGTATCCGTTAGCGATCACAAAACTGTTGAGCTATAAGCGGTGAAATATCGAATTCTTTCACCGTTAAAAAACGCAGTACCTAAATTCAGGGACTTCCAGCACAGAGAGCCTATGAACAGCTTCTTCTCCCTTTTACCATGAGACCTGCGGTCTGTTAGGCACACCTGGTCGTCGTACAGCTCACGTCCGCCAGGGAGGAGTCAGCCATCCAGTAACCACGGTGGTGAAGGTGTGTGTGTGGGGGGGGGGGCAGACCGAGTCGTGACCTTGATTCGATTCCACGACCGCAGCACAGCAACTAACAACTGTACCGGACTGCACAACGTGCCTATGTACATGTACGTCCGGATAAGTATATGTACAAATAGGATCCGGTGCGAGTGCATGTAAAGAGGCGTACCTCTTTATGAAGAATTATAAATATTTCGTATGTTCATGCACAAATTTCGTTTTCGTATACACGGTTCAAATTATAACTTTATATTTCCCGTAATCATTCCTTTTATCATTTACGTATGCGCGTGCGTGTGCGTAACCATATCATACCTTGTCACTTATCATAGTTGAATGCAAACTATGTTTTGTGAGTTGTGTTACGGCTAATTATAGAAACCCTAATTTATATTTATTTTTATTATTTTGTTTTAACTCTTTTGTGTTTATATTTTTAACTTGACCAACATTCATTGACGTATTACGTTTAAGTACTACGTATTATATTACACATTATTATTATTTAACTGGACAATCAAATATTGATTTATTTATATGAAAATGAGTAAACTACATCATCAGACATGATGATCCGTTATACTTTTTTCTCTGTCCGCATTAAAGATTCAATATCATCTACGTCAGGGCATTATACGAAGGTAAATTATCACAGTGAGTGACATTTCGGCCAATCAGTTTAAAGGCTGAAACATATAAGAAAATACACAACATTTAATTCATATTAACTAGTATGCTCCCTGAGGTGCAGAACTCGCTCACTATTTTGAAAGAAGACAATCCTTATTAAATAAATTTGGATATTAGAAGATCTTTCAATTATGGTAAAATTTACGAAATTCTAATTACTCTATTTCTTTAGTAATACAAAAATTGTAGAGCACACGGCCATACAATGAACACTACAAATTCGAAACATTTGGATTATTTGGACTCTGGGATCACAACATTTTTAAATTGTAGAAAACTTAATAAAACACTCAGACGTTAGTTAAAAATTCTCTTTAATTTGACACCCCACATGAATGTTTGTGATTTTCTCAAACGTTCCCCATTTTTTGGATCCTTACGTCCAAAAATTTGGAAATTTTCAGGCGTTATTATCTTCAAGCGTTCCAGTGCTCGTTGAGTTAATATCCAACTCTCATTACCATAGCACAAGATGGATCGTAAAATTGTTTTATACGCGCGCCACTTGTCTCTCAACTTAAAGGTGGTGCCTTAAAGGCGCCATATATATCTTGTTGCTTAGAGTTATCCTTCTTATCTCTTCTTCTTCGTACCCACCTTCGGATATTATTGCTTTCAGGTACGTGAAATATCTGACTGCATATATAGTACTCTTCCATAATCAAGTTTTTCCTGGGTCGGGTAGATATTGTCTGACTTGTTTCTGTTTAATCTACATTTATTGCTAGTTCTATTATGTCTTTTGTACTTCAACCTTATATATGTGTCCCTCTACGCCGCATTTGGTCGGGATGTGATGATTATATTGTTGGTATATGCTGTTATTTATACTGACTCCTAAAACTCATTTCTTTTAATAAACATTCTACATTGTGTACGTGCGTTCAGGCGTGCATGAGTGTGTATGTAAAAAATATTTTTTTATTGTGAGAATATTATAATGTTAAATACTCTTTAAGACATACCTTAGGATGACATTTAGCAAAGAAAATAACTAATTTTGTAATTATTATTTTAAAACTATGAGAACTCTAGAGTTACATGAGTTACAATTGAAATATGTTAATAAGCCCACGTATTGCGTATATAATTGTTAATTAAAATTAGCAGACAGAGTTGAAAGGGAACGATGTGCAAACGTCAACGAACGTACGTCCAGCTGAGTCTAATCAGAGAAATAATCCATAGAGTATACAAACTGTCACGGAAAACCGAACAATAACCACCAAGGGACTAGTACGCGTTGTTGTGTAGAGCAGGTTTGGTTTGCAGTTAGTTGGCAGAGTTTCGCAGGCAGAACGTTTTGTCCGGTAACTCTTCGTGCCACCCAACGAGCCACTGACCGCTTCTATGGTCACTTGAAATGTCCATTCAAATGTATCCCTGCCCGCTTTCCACTCGGATAACCTCTACATGTGAATGTTAAACGCAAGATGACTGGTAACTTTGCGATGGATAACCGCGCAGTTAAAACTTTGAACAATTAAACCTTCGTCCGAAAGCAATGACAGAGAATTAAAATAGTTTTTGAAATTGTTTCGTTTAAAACAAGTAAAATAACTTTGTAAAAAAACGTTAAAACGCTTTTATCGATTTTAATTTTAACGTTTTTTATAATAATTAATTTATTTAATTAATTAATATTTGTTTACACTATATTCTATGTGTTGTGTATATGTTTGTGAGTGTGTGTGCATGTGTTCGCTTCATTACTCGAACAACCGGAACTACGATACTTAAAATGAAACTGCAGAATTTTAGTATTTACTTTTCAACTTAATAATATTGCTAGTATTTGATAAACTTTATGTTATGCAAGTACCAATTATTTCGAATTAATTCGGTCTCGTAAAACGGATAAATTCAATTATCACACCGTAATCGACCGAACTGAAATCGATATTTCTCGATAGTTTCATTATTCTGTAGCGATCATTCATCTATCCCAATCATGTGGAACTTAAATAATCCAATTCAAATATTCCAATCACTTCTTGAAACATTTCCCTTCCCTCCCGGCACATCCTGTGTATTAATTCTAATGATCTCATGTTTGTATATTCAAGTACATGTAATTTATATATATATATATATTTTTTTTTTTTTTGTATCGCGTAAAGATGTATATTTATTATAAAATAAAATAGAAGAGTTGCAAGAAAAATTAATATTTTTTCTGTTTTTGTGTGTGTGTGTGTGTGTCGGGGGGGGGCACGTTGAAATATGCTCGATACATAATGTTTAGTGTCCTACTAAATATTAATATTTTGAGTAATTTTTAAATTTAAAAGTTTTTATTAACACAACATATTACTACACTAAAACTTGTAATGTATTTAATAAATCTAAATACATAACTATTCATAATTACTATTTAAATATCAAGAAAGAGAATTAAAAAGTACGAGTAAATCTAGTAGAAAATACATATGCCGATTAGTTTAGCTTGCTAACAATTAGGCCTACTTTAATACAGTTTTCCCACGTAACTGGCACCTTCTTTGTGATAATAATTTTTGATGTCAGGATGTTGGTTTTAACTAGAAACAATTTCCAATTTCTAAAATTACGTGTTTAAAGAACGTGGAACGACAATATTTAATATATATATATATATATATATATATATATATTGTACTACTGTTAAAATACAACACAGTACATAAGAGTCAAATAATAATTTTAAAAGAGAAAAAATATATGAATTTAATAGTAATTGGAACATATGTTTAAATTGTAAACAAAACCACTGAGTCAATAGTCGCAACCAACATAGAGGTAGACTCCAATATTAGATAAAACAGCAGTAAGATATATGTTTTGACAAGGATTATTTGAAATCTGAAATAAATATTAAAATAAAAGGAAAGAGTAAGAAAATTATAATATAATAAATACAAATTAGAATTAAGAATGTTAGAAATCAAATAAATGTATTTAATAATAATTAGAAAAGTTATATATGTGTTTAAGAGTAATATAATGGAAAGATGTAACGAATGTAGTGAGGTATCAATATGGCAAAATGTAAATTGTTAGATTTGTATTGTATAAAAATAGAAGAAAATTAGTTAGTCTATTTTTATATTTAAGAAGAGTAACATCGTGAGTCTTATTTTATATTCAATATGATAAAGATCAAAGAGAGTGATTCTATAAATGAAGTTTAAATTTATATTCGATATGATAAACATCACCGAGAGAGCCTGTAATATGTAAATAAGTCTAAATTTATATTTAAGAAGAGCAACATGATGAGTCTAAATTTATAATACAGAAGATACGCATCACAAAGTCTAATGTTATATGTAATCAGATAAACAGTAAAAGAATTTAATTTTTCATAAAAGAGTTTAATTATCTATTTAATAAAGTAAACATTCAGAGGAAGAGAGTTAATGTTAATATTGAATTTAATAAAAAATACAACTTAATAAACAAAAAATACTTCAAGAAGTTTGAATATATCTTTGAAAGAACGCCAAATTAAAAGAAGAAGCATGTACTGAAAAATCGTTTGAGTGGCCATACCATAAAATCCAATATTCCGAAGAGGTATCAGTTTTGCAGTCGTCGAAGAAATAAAATTCAGCATTAAATCTCATAAGAAATCCCCGTGGAGGAACAGTTCACTAAGCCTAGTATTACCTTTAAGATGATAAACATCAACCAGAATTGAACCCGTGGCAGTTGTGAAGAATTCAGAGTCAATCTATTTACATTTTTATGGTAGATATTCTTACCTTGTTATTTATCAAAAATTCACATACTAACGTTATTTGGTACGGATTAAAGAAAAGAATATATCATATACATTATTAAATAATATCAAACAACTTAATAATTATTAACCCTGAGATAGAGTTTCTTTTCATGTACTGATAAAAAGAAAGTAATAACTGTCATTACATTTCTTAATTACATAACTAAAAAAAAATAACAGTACAATACATATATAAATTTGTGATGTTATTCAATTTTTTCTTCTGCAAGTAGTATAATTTCGTAACGAAACGACGAGAAACGTAGGCCTACTGCAAGAAACGACGAGATACTTATATAGAAAATTTTATATATATATATAAAGATACAATTTTACGAACTGAAGTGCTGGTCACGAATTTGTAATGACTGCTCTGCCTCAAAAAGCTCATTTAGGATTACGCAGAATAATAATAATAATAATAATTTTCTACCACCGTAGAAGTATAGGAGAATCAGGCAGAATCGGCAGTCGTTCTATGTACTGGGAAGGAACGGCGACGCTTCTTTCGTAAATAGTTGGACAGTTACGTAGGTATTTGCATAATAATAATGTTAATACAAGTGTGTGTGCATGATGATTACCATTATATACATATACATGTTCATACACTATATAGTGTTTTACAAGTATGAATTACTGTTTACTCGCTTGTCGTACGCGTTTGAGTTGATGAGAGTGGCCCTGACAAGGACCATTTCTGTTCCATTTCGATACAGTTCTACGTGCTATCTTCTGGCCGTTAACATATACGCCACCTGAATTTATTTAACATGTGATCGTGACTAAATTCTAGAAGTGAAAATTGGCTTTCTTAGTCGCAAAACTCGTCAACTAAAACGCAAACACAAATTGAGATAATTGAAATTCATAGTACACCTGTAAAACCTGCAGGAAAAATTATCGACTACACGCACGCCGCGGTGTACGTTATGTACATACACACACATTGCTACGACGGTCTCACGAATCGTTGTGTTGTACAGTAGAAACAGAATAACTGACACCAATGAAGTCGCTAATTACCATCTTTAATTATACACAAACAACAGTTAGAAATCAACAAAGGCACTTTTTAAAATAATCCAAGTTAAATTTTTGTCCAACACACAACAATAAATATAATCTTATTACAATTCCACACTAACACAATAATCACCGCAACAATCACTTCGTTCCGCACTTGAAATATCGCCAGATCTAAATGCCCTAGGCCGCTTCGAAATCCAGTATTTTTATACCAAGGATCCCTTGTAGTGTAATGATGCAGCGAGCCTGGATGCTGGTAGAATCGTCTAGCAGCATCTGAAGGGGCATTTCCTAGAGCGTTACCTAACTTTGCCGCGTAAATGTATGTGCAAAGCGTCACATAATCAGGCAGCAATGTGGCATTGTTTCCTCACCGTAATAGTGTGTGTGTGTGTGTGTGTGTGTGTGTGTGTGTGTGTGTGTGTGTGTGTGTGTGTGTGTGTGTGTGTGTGTGTGTGTGTGTGTGTGTGTGTGTGTGTGTGTGTGTGTGTGTGTGTGTGTGTGTGTGTGTGTGTGTGTGTGTGTGTGTGTGTGTGTGTGTGTGTGTGTGTGTGTGTGTGTGTGTGTGTGTGTGTGTGTGAAAGCTGCATTCAACTAAAAAAAGAATAAACCCGTTTTTATCGTGATTGGAGACCTCCTGTTTCCATTTCGTTGTGTGTGTCCTCAGTCCATGATAACCTATGTCTACAGTTTTTCTTCTTCGATCTGGAGTCCAGATCAGTATTTCTTGGATCACCGATCTGCTGGGATTTGTTCCACATGACCACATGAAGAGTTATACTTATACAGTCAACCCTACTTTCAGTTGCTCTCGAAATTCAAATGTGTTCTCGGTTAATTTGGGTTTGCGTTTTAGAAAAACTTTCAGAAGAACAAGAAAATTTTCAAATTATATTCTAGAAAGTTGTGACCGTTAAAAACAACTTTTATGTCTCCAAAACATTGACACAATTTTATAAAAGGTGTAATTAATATACAATCCCCCGAGGTGAAATTCATACAGATTTTAAAACTTATAAAAATGGCAGCATCAGAATTGACGAAATAAGATCTGAACTGGACATATTTTCTGAGGATGCGAGGATTAAATAAAGTAGATTTGTGTGAATTTAATGTGTAGATAAAATGAAAAAGCACACACTAGAACAATAAAAAATTCAACACGGAAAACAGACGTAGCATATATCACGCTAAAGATGGTTTAAAAATAGAGACAGGAACATAATGATGTTACCTAATCGTGAGGATGATAACAGTAAATGTGCAATTAAAAATTAAAATAACATTATATGTTTACTTTCCAGTAAAGTAAGTTGGTTCATGTGAAATTTGTAAATTTTACATGGAAGTAACAGCGGCCATTACAACGTTTCATATGGTCGGACATTGCTGTTTTAAACACATTATACATTAAGCGCAGTCTGTCTCACTGCATTAACTCTGGCTGTGTGACCGCTGCTGCAGCGTGCGTCTCATATAACATAATATCTCTGAAACAAACACAGACCACAGCGAAATAAACAAAAACACACTGTTGTTTGTACATTTTTTTTCTAAAATTAAAACGAAATAGTTTGTTGTGAAATTAAAATTTAACCTCAACAATACGTACATGTGTATAAACATATGGGGTTTATACAAACACGAACATTCTTTGTTCGGAGACTACATACGATAAATCATAGTAAATATAAAAACCAGGCTTACCTAAATCTAGTCCTGGATTTACTCGTGCGAACGCACGATGAACATATACAACATTTATTAACTATCTACTGTTATATTTATACACACATGCGTGCGTGCGCGCCCTTAAATGTCACCGCGGCCCGATGTACTAGCGTTCTTGACTATATATACTATATAAGCTATTTTAAGTATTTGCTATGCGATACTTCCTATGATTACAGTAAACAATTGGACCGAAAGTTAGGCGTTTTACTTCCATATTCCTTAAGGATTGGAAGTGTTTAATAACGTATAGAGTAACATATTACTGTATATGGGATGGTCGTTGTGTGAAAAATAAAACAAGAAAAGAGACTAATCTGAAATTTTATAAGACGCTAGCAGTACCCACGCTTATGTACGGCAGTGAACTTTGGGTAACAAAAGCACAAGAGAGAAAAATAGAGTCAAGATATGAAGTGTCAAAGAAGAGTCAAGGGATGTAACCAGGGAAATATGATAAGAAACGAAATAATCATAAAAGAATGCAAACATTTAATTTAAATGAAAATATTGAAGAAAACAGAATTCAAATGGAACGAATATTTGGAAAAGATGGAAGAAAATAGATTACCTTTAAAAGCAAGAATAGGTCAGGCAAAATTAAAAAGAAACACAGGTAGAGCGAGAAAAAGATGGAAATCGTAACGAGCAACAATGAGTAAAACGTTACGTAAAGATGACGAGATGAGAATTCTGTAGCAGTCTTGTTCTTCTGAATATGATTGATCATTACCCCCTTAGCAAGGCAAATCTTGGCATATGCGGATGATATTGCACTTATTGGGAGAAATGTCTGTATCCTGGAAGACGTTTTTGGAGAACTAGAGACGTCAGGAAAAAATGGGTCTTAAAAAAATGTGAACAAAACAAAATACATGAAAGTATCCACATCGCAGACAAGGAGAACCCCAATAAACGTGATCATAAATGATTACACATTTGAAGGAGTAAATGAGTTTACGTACCTTGGAGCTTATATTAATAATCAAAACAAGGTATCCAGTGAAATAACTAAGAAAATAATGGTGGGGAATAGATCTTACTTTGGTCTAGTGAAATTATTAGTTACTAAAATTATTAAGATCTAGTCTTCTCACCCAAGAGACTAAACTGAAAATGTACAGAGCAATGATCAGGCCTGTTAGTGACATACGGTTCCGAACCTGGACATTAAGAGCAGTTGATGAGAAGGCTCTGAGGACTTTTGAACGGAAAATTATAATAAGAATATTCGGACCAGTATGTTGTAATGGAGAATGGAGGATCAGATCTAACCAAGAAATAGACTCCATTCTAAAACAGGAAGATATCGTCCGATTTACAAAGTCCAGAAGAATCAGCTGGACAGAAAGAACGGATGGAAGAATGTAGATAGATATACAGACATGTAGAAAGAATGGACAACCAAAATCTTCCCAAAAGGATAATGAATGGGCATATAGATGGGCGCAGAAGACGAGAAAGGCCAATAAAACGATGACAAAACTACGTGGAAGTGACTAGGATGGATGTCGGCTCGTGGAAGACCAAGGCACATGATCGGGCTATCTGGAGGCAGATAATTAGGGAGGCCAAGGTCCATCCTGGACTGTAGTGCCGGATATGTGGATGTTTGATTTAGTCTGTACATTTTAATATCCTTTTCCCCGACATACTGTCAGCAGATAATGAGATGGCGAGACAGGGGATGAGAGAAGCAGCTGACTTTATACAAGCTCCGTCTCGCTATCTCTTTGTCAGTATGTTCGTATGTTCGTGTAGACTGATGTGTCGACGTTCCTATTTTTCCAAATTTGACTGCATCTCGTCGTTTAAGACATTCTTCTTCTCTGATGTCTTCCTCGACATGGATAGATACATAGCAAGTTAAATGTTCTATAGAGATTTCACTGCTCTCCTAATTTCACTTTGAAGGCCCTACATACCATAAATCAATTTACTTCATTCTCCATGACCTCCTAAGACTAGCATATCATCTCCCTACAGGGCTCTTGGTAACGTATCTGCCGTGTTTGTTTTTCTGATGTCTCCGTATCACTTCAACCTTCACCCCATCATGAAATTCATAATATCTTCTTTCTACCCCCTTCTTCTTTTAATGTAAGCGTTGCGTATAGTCCAACTCGCATGAAGACTATTTTGAGTTTCTGTCCCTTCTTATTATTTCCAGACTTGTAAGTCATTTAATATAGTTGCCCACCGCTACGTTGTACATTTTCGTTTTTGGCATTTATAGTATTTATTTGTTACTGTTTATTATTTTCTTTCGCCATGCTATTATAGAACAAGCAAAGCTAATATAAAAAGGGGTTGTTATTACGGAAAACCACGAATCGTAAGAATTTAGATACCAGATAGAGTATATTGACCACTAAGTAATAAAGAATTAGATGAAAACGTAGAGAATGAAGACATCGTAAGGATTATTACAACATAAATAATATAGTGGTTTTCCTATATAAATAGGCGGCAACAGTAGAAGTCAGTGGTGAAAAAAATTGTGACATAGAAACCGCAAGGTGAGAGGAGACTCGCATGAAGATCAATGACGAGATAGGAGGGACAGTTGACAGAGACCTTCCGGGTGGGAGAAAGGATGAAGGTGTGGTTGAGGAAGCTAAGAGATATCGAAACTTGTAAATAAATAATATAGTGACAACGAAGTGACTAATCTGACACTACTGTCACTATCGGAAAGGCACGATAGTACTGCCTTTCCACAAAAAAATGTGCAGGCTAATGATAATAATAAACGTGACGAGAATTAGTAAAAACGAAGCTGTAGTAACATATTCTTGCAAGCAGAACTGTAGAACAAGTGAACTCGTTTAAGTATTTGGGAAGTACGGTGACATGGAATGGAAGCTGGAGAAATCATAAGTGTAATGTCCATGGGTAAAAGAGCTTTTGAAAAGGTGAAATCATTACAGCAAGCATGATTCCGATTGGGTTGAGAAAGAGAGTTGCTAAATGTTTTATTTGGAGCGTGGTTTTGTACAACAGTGAAACGTTGATCATAAAAAAAAGAAGAAAGGTACCTAGAGAACTTCGAAATGTGGTTGCGGTGAAATGGACTGATAGAGTTAGAAACGATAAAGTATTGACGGGAAGAGGAGAAGAAAGAAATCTGCTGAAAACAATAAGAAAGGGAAAAACATCCTGATTCAGGCATATATTGCGTAAACACTGAGCTAAGGATCATTGAGAGAAAGGTGAAAATAAAAAAAGGATGAGGAAGAAGAAAGGTTGATGATGCGTGATGACATCAGAAATGGAAGGAGCTATAGACAAATCCACAGCGAGAAAAATGGAGAGCGTCCATTTGAAATTTGTCAAGACAGTTTTCTACTAAACGAAAATAACAACAATCATAATAACAATAACATTAATCAAATGATTCAAACATTCATGCGCTTAATGGGTAAATTAGCAAATATAATCTTACACAGCTGAGACTAAAATATTCTCGAAATGTTAATAAAATATTTAATTTTAAAATTACTTACTAGAATTAATAATAAGGTTTTTTTCACGGAACAGACATAACTAACAATGCAGTTACTTCCAAACAGTTTTTTCTTGTTGTTGTATTTATGTAACAAAACGAAAAAGTATTTTGTTTTCTGTAATACGTATAATCAAAAGAAAGCTTCGGACTGCAGTGGCGTGGCCGGCCCACAGTATTTATCTAGAAATCCCCAGGGCAGACGCTCGGGGTTTGTTCGCGACCACACAAATCCACTTCCAACCTCGCTATAATAACATACATTTTGTACAAACTTTTACAATTCCGAACTCCTCGGTATAAAAAATGTATCAACCCACTACGTTATATTAGCTGGTTAATTCGATTATAGCTTTACCAGCTCTGCGGAATCAGTATTTGCAGGCAGTATTTATATATCGTTTTTGCAGTAATCCACTTACTTCTAAGCTTAATTGCAATATCAAAATATTCAAGATAAAATAATAATAAAAAGCTAAATATTTATTAATGTGTTCTTGATAAATTTATGCAGTAAAAAGTGAGCAACTAAATATAGTCTATTAAATTATTGTTCATATTAATATCACCCCAATGACGTATAGGGGTAAACATAATTAATTGTAATGACCTATAGATAAAATTGTAATGCTAATGATTGTAATGATTTATTTATTTACATAAATAATTTATTTATTTACATAAATAATTTATTTATATACGATAAATTTATTTATTGTATATGCAGTAATTCGCCACGGCTATCCGTTTTGTGTAGTGGTCAGTTTAAATCAACCAACTTGTAAAAAACGTGTTCAGTCCTTTCTAGTTTGTGCAAACTTCTTTGCTTCCAACAGTGTTATAATTTTTTATCTTTAGAATTTTACTAACAGCGTATTTCCATGCCTCCTTTCCTTCTCCGCATTCTTGTCTCCTATACTCCTCAACCGGTTTTGTACTCTTCCTAGTTTTTAGTAATGGTTCCGACTGTCTAGTTGTCTTTGTTCAGTAAAGTCTTGTCTAGGTTTTGTCTTGTTCAGTCATTCCTAATCCTATCTTTCTTATTAATTCTTATCACTCCTCTTTAAATACTTTACTTCTGTTACGCCAATTTTGTTCTTCCTTGTTTGCTTAGTTACCGTGTATTTAAACACGGAGTGTGCCATAGGTGGCTTGACAAAAATTAATTTTTAATAGCGTGTAGTGCTGGAAGGTTTAGTGAGTTTCGCTTACTTAAAGCATATACATTTATACATATACAGCTTTAAAACATTTATGTTGACGTTTCGACAAAATTTATCGTTATCATCAAGAAGTGTACACGGGGCAATACAGAATCAATTAATACATAAGTATTAACATGACTTTTATCGTATACTAATGCGAGTATAATATCTATTAATATGGGTATAAATATGCATGGAATAATATTGATCTTATCCATATAAGAATAATAATATACGTGTAACATTAAAATACTTAAAAACACTCATTAGTTTTTACAAGGTAACAGTCGTCTCTGTCTTGTCGTATAACCTACATCGTCACCTTCATTACGGACGCTACTACCAAGGGCGGGTCCTGGCCTGCTGAAGGATATCTCTCCAACGATTTCTGTACGATGCAACGATCCTACAGTTGCGGATTCCTGCCCTTTCTGCGTCCTGTTGGACTCTATCTCGCCACCTCAGTTTTGGTCTTCCCACTGTCTTTTTTCCATCTGGGTCATACAGTAAGAGGCCCTTTACAGGAGTCTGGGGGTCCATCCTGACAACATGACCTGCCATCTATACCGTCCTATCTTTGTCTGTTTGATTACGGCTATGTCGTATATCAGGTTATATAACTCATCATTAGTTATTTTTCTCCAGACACATCCCTCCTTCACTGCCCCATATATTCGTCTCAGTATTTTACTTTCAAATGTTACCAGCGAATTCTCAGTGGTTCTGCACAGAACGCATGTCTCGATGCATTCAGGAGCATGGGACAACCAGTGTCTTGTATAGGAGGTTCTTTGTTGCCCTTGATATCATTGTGGACTGAAATTTCGTTTGTAAACTGAAGTAAGCCCTGTTAGTAAGAGCAAGTCTCCCGATTTCCTCCTCCATAACATTTTCAATGCTCACAAGTGATCAAGTTAGTAAATACTTCCACTATCTCAAATCTGTAGTCCACAGAGCTGATGTTCTTGCCATATCTACTCCTCCGAACCTGTGATCCCGATACAATCATATATTTTGTCTTGTCTTCATTTGTTTTTAAGCTCGGTTATTTTGCTACTGCTTCCAAGTTAAGCAGTCATGTAGGCTACATATGTACCTCCTGGACTCGAACAAATGACCGTCCCAAAACAGTAATATCATCTACATACGCTTGTAACTGGCTCGACCTATTTATGAGTATTCCTCTTACGTCAGTATCTGTTCTTCGGTATTAAATAATAAACAGCATAGCAAGTCTTCTTCCTTGAGACCGTTATTTTATGTCAAGCTTTTAGAAATACCATCCTGGACTTTTACGATACATTGAGTGTACTCCATGGTTATTTCTCTTACCTAACCTTCAAAGTTCTTTTGAATCTCTATGTACTCGATTCCTGTTAATGCTATCATATGCTGCTCAAACGTCCACAAACAAGACGTGCACATGTGCCGTATACAGGTCCCGATTATGACTGAACATTCTGTCGAAACGTCGACGGAAATGCCATAAAACTGTGGCTACTGAATATATAAACGTCACAAAACCTTCATCAATTATTAACTCACGGTCAGTTACTAGTAAACTAATGAATAACTTCTAATGTAATGCGACTCTATACATAACTTGTTTATAATAATGCACTTTATACCTTAATAAAATTATGTAAAATACATATGTAACAATTATGTATTTATAATTATATATATAAAGAAATACTTATATAAAGAAATACTTGTAAATAAGTGTAAATAATGTAATAAATTTTGTGACGTTTCACTTAGTGGAAATCGTTAGAAGACAGCGACACGGGTTGAAATATAATCTGTGTTTCGGATATATTTCGGTTCTCCATTTCCGTTTTGAAAACATTTTTGACTCGTATAAATCATCCGCCCATCCCTCGCGAAAGCAGTTTGGTTCAGCTGAATCATTGTATTCTACAACCCGAATAAAGTTAAAGTATTCAAGTTGCCCTTTCGCATCAGGGACCTTGCTACCACTCTCCGTTAATAATTATCAAAATTCCTAGCTTTATTAAATTCCATCTTCTGATAAACAATGCTCGAAGTATTTATCGCACATATATTCTCTTTCCATACTTACTGTATTTATTTTCTCTCTCCAACTTATTTCTATTATTCTTTCACAAATTTTCTCTCTCTCTCAGTAATGACGATAATAACATTCTTATACTTAACTATTTCTAACAAATAAATTATATATTATGCAACGTTACAACAATTATACAAATATATAATCATATTCTCAACGCAACTATAATATGTATTACACCGGCCAGGTCGCAGGATTTTGTTTCTCGTTGCGTCAAGTATATGTGGTTGCACAATAATTAAATCATTTTTAAAGAGGAGTGAGATGTTGTTGACATGAAATAATAATTTAAAACCGTTTCAAAATAATCATATTAAGATTTATTAATTTTAGGAAAATATTCAAATATTAAAATTTCAAACGTTACACAAATAAATATTCACCTTTGTAGGCTTTACAAATATACTGTAACCTGCTATGCTATTCATAACATACAACAAAAATAAACACCCATATAATCTTACTAACTAATCAAACATGTTAAACAAGTTATTTAAATTCTTTTTATTTGTGTGTCTGAAATTAACTCAAATTTTAATTAATGATAGCAACTCATTTACCAACAAAATAATATTAAGATTCAAGAATGAATTTATTGTTCCTATACACAAATAAAAATATTACATTTACTTCCAATCTATTATTGATTTATACTGACACACCCAAAAATACAACAAAAGATTAGTATTTCTTTTCTACAAGTTGTTGTTAAATTACACTCTCTTATCTAACTACTATTTTACTTTAAAACTCTAATTATTATCTGTTCATATTTAAGTTCTTTTCGAGAGCTCTCTTCACAATAAAAAAAATATAATTGTTTTTGTATCACCTGCGTATATCTGCCGTTACCGTTGCGTGCGTGTGTGTCCCCAGAATCCTGAGAGGATGATGATGATGATGATGATGATGACTATGCTGATGCGGTGTTTGTTGTCTCTATGGGTTGTTGCTATTGGTGATGATCCGGCTTTCCACCTTACGTCTTGGTGTGAGTGTGGTTCAGTGTGTGTGTCCTGGTCGATCTGCAATCGGGCAGCGTGACGTCGTGTGTAGATTTCTTGAGTCTGAGTGTGTCATCGCCCAAAATTGCCAGTGGTATTTATACTGGTGGCGATTTGACAGGTACAGGCCTGCTTTCGACATGCTAGAGATTGTCAGTTCGCGCCAAGGCGTCCTTTTTATTACACTAACTTTTAATTATCGCGGACTCATGAACATACTCGTCACATGAGCGATATCATTGTTTGCGTAATTTTTCTCTGGTCACTCACATATACCACACATATTAATTACTCTTCAATTACACTAGTAATTAATATTAATTTATTAGCGTCTTTAATATTGCACCTTTGGAAATAAATTTTACATCACCATACAAGTTAAAAATTCTTGAATGTAATGATGTCTTTATAATTGGCGTAAGTCTTTGCTTACAGGTTTAACACAAGTAATTAGTTTATTATAATCCTGTTAAGACCTGATTAATTGACAACAAACAATTCATACGCGTCACCCCATATACTTGTCGCAGCTGGCTTCACGCACACAAACACACACACGCCGTATTTTTAACTATCGAAGCAGGTGCACTCTCGACAGGACAGAGCCTGCATTTTCATGCACAAAATTGTATAAAACTGTTCCTTATTCTATTTACACTAATTACAATATAAAACATACCGCCCTGGGCAAATATGCCAATATATGTATTGTTGCAATATATATATATATATATATATATATATATATATATATCACTTTCATGAGGTGATTTAACCGTTTACTTTGACTGAAACGTTTCACAAACTAATTGTGAACGAATGGAAATGTGTAAAATTTAAACTTCAGTTTTGTAACAAATAAACTCTAAAGAAATCTATTTTTACATGATTTTTGTTACTTAATACCATGAAATGATTGGCATCTCCCTCACAGATAGAAAGCGCGTTCCCTTCTGTTCCATCTACCTCCTGTCCAACTTCCTGTTCTTCTATGATTTTCCCCGTCTGTTTAAAATTCAATACAGTTAATCTTCTGTCGTCACCCAATATCAGTACGTGTCTCAGCCATAACGTTCTTGTTAATTTTATGACTCCTGATCAGTTTTTTTAATCTAAATACTTCCCAATCACTCATTCTAATACATAACGAGTAATCAATCATTCTTTACGTCTCTAAGGATCCTTATTCTCCACATCATTAGTGTGACTTGTATCGTTAGTACAGACTGCTTGGATAACATTCCGTTAGATTTTATTGTTTACCAATAGATCAGCAATGACTTTGTGTTTACTACAAATTTATTTTACTATTTGAATTTAGACTAAAACAGATCTTCACAAATTATAGGCTTGTCAAATGTTATTACATTTTTCTTTTTTTTTTTAATTTCTTCATTATTACTCCCAATAACGTCTGAAGTAAACTGATTTCACAGACATGATATTCTGAATGTTTAATAAAGCGTTGTATATGGCTTCTGTACTTTTAGCAACAATACAAAAATAATGGAATATGTACTGATTACAATGTTAACACATTTCACTACACATTCTTTCGCCGTTATTTATGAGGTCAGTAAATTTAAGTACATTTAATTAATTTTCTAGTAAAACATAATATTACGCTATCCATGTTCTCTATCTGTCTGCGCCTTTAAGATGGCGAGGAGGGATTATTCTCCTGGCAACTTGAAACCCCTCGCAAAATTTGTCAGCACACATGCAATCTTGACTGAGTACAAATAGCAGCGTTTTGATAGCAGCCGGCCAGTTTGAGTTTCACGATTTGATGCGCCTTATCTGCCAGCGGTATTTAGTGTAAACTGTTAATCGTTAATTATTGTGCGCAGTCGTCTGTAATTTGTCACTTTTTTACTGATTTGGTAGTGTTTTTCAGAATAATGCGAGTTTGGAAAACTGTGTATACAAGAGGTTTTTGTTTATTTAAACGTTTATTAAAATTGTGAGGAACGATTTTTCCGGTGTTGGAATATTTATTCCACTGTTGATACGTCAAGCCCCACAAAGATTATCTAGTTTTCGCCTGCCATTCTTAACGATAAACGGCACATTATTTTAGTGAAACATTCAGAAATTTAACTGTTCATTGGTGTTATTGCATACTGTAATTAACTTCCTGAATTTATATATTTTTTATCTATAATGCGTATTGGACCGTGAGATAACTAGAATTACCTCAATACAATGCGCGGATGCTCGACGGGACAAATGGAAGAAATCCCTCCTCCCCAAAACAGTCACTTAGACGATATGTTTTTCGTCGTTTGGTGATTGTAGAACGTTTTTGTCATTGTGTATATGATAAAAAATGTGTATCGTGTTATGCAGGTTCATGGTTTTGTTCTAAAATAGCTTTAAATTGTATCTCTACTTTATCAGAATGTTAATTTTTGTTTGATACATACCATAAATGTGTAGTGTATTTTAAACTATAAGTGAATATTATTAAGAGAACAATGAACTGACAGACGTGTGATTTTATGCTCGTACGTCAATAAACTTATTGTCGTACAGCATGTTACTACATATTGCAACATACATATCATTTGCACTTTACCATCCCGAATTCCGTAAAACTAAACGACTAAACTGTTTCTGTTTAGGATGAAGACGATGACGGCAATGAACCGCTGGACATGGGGTGGCCAGGTTCCGCAAAGAAACGGTTCACCTACCTCTTGGTAGCGCCTATTGTGTTCCCACTATGGCTCACTCTACCAGACACAAGAACACCAAAAGGTAGGCCTAATTGTATTACTGTCTTTTTTGTTATTATTATTATTATTGTATTGTCATTATTATTATTATTATTATCATCATCATCCTTAGACCTGTTCCGGAACGCATCTCCTCCTCGGTCTACCGACATCTCTCTTCCCAGTAGGGTGATAACCCAAGGCAGCCACGGGTAGACGGATATCAGGCAAACGATTCAAGTGTTCACACCATCTGCTTTTGTGATCTTCAATCTTCTGGTGCAATGATGCAATGGTAAAATCGCGTCTACTATCCTCGTTCCTTCTCCGATCCAATAGAGAACAAACTTGCGTCCCTCTTAGAAATTTCATGTCGCCTGCCTGAATCCTCTGCATGTCCTTTTTACCAAGAGTCCATGTATCACTAACATACAGGAATGTGGGGACAGCCACACTTTAATACAATTTTATTCCGGTATCCTTCCGTGTTTTATTTTTCAGGTACGTATGTATCGTTTCACAGATGCGTCTAAATTTTGTTAGCTCACTATCCCAATCGGTATCCGCTTCATATAAGATATTACAACCCAGGTAATTAAAATGACTAACCTGATCCAAAATCTGATTATTCACGACTATCTTAGTTCTTATAGGATACCTGCCCTGAATGCCATCGTTTTAGATTTTGTAGCAGAGATCTGTAGCCCATAGTCTTGTATGATGCTATTGAGCGTAAATATCGCCCACTGTAACTGGTCTTCTGTTTTCTGTATCATTAGCTTGTCATCTGCATAAAGCAATGCATAAACATGAGTATTGTGCTGAAATGATACTCCCATTATTATTATTATTATTATTATTATTATTATTATTATTATTATTATTATTATTATTATTATTATTTCAGTCATTCTTTATTCCCGCCACACATGGGCTGCCATTAGACAATTTCTCTCACCTTCTGAAGTTTTGTTATCCTTCACTAGTGTTCATTCTCTGGTTTGCTCTTGCTCATTCTTCTTCCGACAATACTCTTTTCATTCTCCTTGGTTTCTCTTTAGACAGTTCCTTTATCTTCACCATTTTACTTCTAAACGCTCCTCTGTATCCTACATCTCCTTTCTTGCCTCCACATTTTTCTACAACGTATTAGACTTCTTTAGGTTATGCCTTCCTATTCTCCTGAAAGCTCTTGATGTTGTTTGCTATCCTTTCGGATCTCATTCTCTTAAGCTGTTTATAAAAAGCCGTTCGTATTTTCTTTATCGTTCTTTATCGGTCGATATTTTTTCAAACTCTTGGTTTTCTACCAAATAAAATGTAAACTCATTTTCTGATACTTTCCTGGGCCCCACTTTCTCAAAGAACTTACTTAATTTGAATTCTGCAGAGAGCTTTTGAGTACCGGCTATATAGATAATCACCAATAGTAGGGATACTGCCGATCCTCAGTAGCGCTCTGAAAAATTGAAGTAAATTCCATGAGAAATTGGTTTTAAATAAATATAATGATTACAAATTAAATAGTATAAACTATATTACAGATGTTAGAAACTGAGTACAAGTATAGATATTAATTGATTATTAATTGATAGTACAAGTATTGATTGATTATATTCCGTTCGTGAATAAATAATAATTAACTAATCCATAACTTTACCAATCCATCAGTTAATAATCGGCTAGACTAATTCGGTATTTTAAGTGGGCGTTTGAAGTCCATCTATGTTAAAGGATGTTCCACGCCGGAATGGTTACGCCGTT
The DNA here is from genome assembly GCA_034769895.1 of Magicicada septendecula. Classification (NCBI taxonomy): domain Eukaryota; kingdom Metazoa; phylum Arthropoda; class Insecta; order Hemiptera; family Cicadidae; genus Magicicada; species Magicicada septendecula. The sequence goes on from CM068367.1 coordinate 1,290,884,427, forward strand.
GCCCACACAAACAAAGCGTTTGGGAAACAGCAGTCTAATATGGTCGATACGAGAGACACCCATAATATTAATAAGAGAACACGAGTGGAACATGACGGAACAAGGTGATCGCTTATTTTTCTGGGGTAGCCTACCACCGCAAAATTGGGAAGCAAATCAGAATTACTAAATTAAGACAATGCTTAACACAGTTAAGAAGGTAAAAGAAATGTTACGTTCTGTTGAAGACAACTGGCGACACCCGGCGTTTACAGAATTTATTTTAGTTGCAGAAATGTTTACGTAGGCGAGACGAAAAGGGCGGTAGGTACGAGGGTCAGAGAACACATGCGGCATAAGAAAAATAACTACACGTAAACATCAGCTATTGCCGAGCATAGCGTATGACGGAACATTCCATCCTATTCGACGAGATACGAGTTACAGAAAGACACCAGAATTATTTCCCTAGACAGATAGGCAGTAAACATCGTAAAGACATAAAAGACATTAAAAGTCGTAATAACTTACCTTTAACGTTAACGTAATTGCGTAGTATGTGGTAAAAGGCGATCAATGTATTAGACAAGTAGCACACGTTACTGGAATCTAAACATCGCTATTTGCTGATATTTTGGGCTTAAATTTATAATTTTATTATTAGTGTTGTTATTCATATTGTATTTTAATTATTACTTGTACCTTGATTTTATTTGTTGCTGGTAATATTTTATACACTAATTTTTGTTATATATTTTCTAATGTATTGTGCGGATTATAAAACGACACACCTACTGAGGGGGTGTATAACAAATATGACGTATTTTTTAATAAACAACTCTTTATCATTCTCAGCTTTACCGAAAATTTTTAACAAAATTTACTTCTAGCCTATTTACGTATAATTTGTTAGCAAGTACTTTCATCTATAAACAATATCTAATAAGACAATATTAAAATAGTTTGTGGGAGAACACTGGTATTTGTGATAAAACATCTGATTAACGATTTAGATATTGTACTACAAAAATCGAGCACAAAAATACAAATATTGATAAAAAATAAATGGTTTTTTAATTTAACTTTGTTTCATTTTTTAGGTTAAGTTAATTTTTAAATTACTTTTATGACCACTATTATGCATGATTATAAAATTACTCCGTCTGCCTCTCGGTCACCCTATTGGTCAGGTTGGTTAGGCTATTGTTTGTACGTTTTCATTGTGTGTTCTGTTTTGTTTTCAACATCCGGGGGCGGGGAGACGTTGGTTTCAATATGTATAGGAAATACATTCAGATAGTATTTAAACGTTTTCTACATTCACTAAAATTATAATTTTTACCTTAAAATAGTGACTGTCTTAAGTGAATTACAAACATTAAAAACCATCATTTCGTTATAAGCTTATGCAAATTAAACGAATCAGGTGAATAAAACTACGTTTTATAGAAAACCTTCATTTTTTTATTGAGACAAATTCTATCCATCACAGATTCTTAGTGACTTGCGTACAAACGAGCAAGTTAATGTTGTGATGAACTATGAAGTAGTGACGTAATGACATATTGAAGTTTCTTCTGTTTTAAACATATCCCACTTATTGATGATTTTCAGGAAGTTGTTTCCACTCATAATATGTCATGTCTCCAGGTGCATTCTTTGTATCTTTCGTGAAACCATTTCCGTGAAATATTTTAAATAAACAAATAAACCAAAATATAAACGGGCCTAAACAAATAATAAGTTATTCCTGTTCGTAGTAATTATTTACTGCAAACATAAATAAAACTAACTTCGAAAAACCCAAGTACTATCCATTTTACCAAGGTTATTTCCATTTTTTTTTACCAGTGTGATGGCTTTTCGTGAAACTGATACCGTACGGGCAAAAATTATTATAGATGGTACTGTCCTGGAACTAGCAATTTTGAATACCTGGGTTACAGTGTGTCTTATAATGCAAGCAACGACGTTGTGAATAAGTTGCATAAGTTCAACATTATGTGCAGAACCATTAGGCGAACCCTTAAGGCACCAAGTAAAGGAACACGCCTAAAATGCTACAAGGTGATGGCCCTTCCCACACTTCTTTATGGGTCTGAGAATTGGACTTTAACGAAAGGCCAGGCCAGTCGCATCCAAGCGGCTGAAATGAGATTTCTCAGGCACGTGGCAGGGTATACTCTCCATGATCATAGAAGAAACATAGACATACGCTAGGAACTGAATATTATGATTCGACAGGATCGCCCAGTATCGGCTGAATTGGTGAGAACATCTTTGCCGAATGGATGACTACCGCATTCCCAAACAACTATGGAACTATAAGCCGAGGTGACGGAGAGGTGTGGGACGTCCGAGGAAGCGCTGGAGAGTCCAGTTCTAATCTTTGCCTATTTGAGACCGGAACAAACCATCCTTGGTGTAATCCTTGAAATTGATGATGATGATGATGATGATGATGATGATGATGATGATGATGATGATGATGATGATGATGATGATGATGATGATGATGACGATGACGATGATGATGATGATGACGACGACGACGACGACGATGATGATTATGACTATGACTATCCATTTTCATTATTCCGTTTTTTTATTTTTTATTATGTAAGCATAAAGACACTAACGCACAAATTACAAAATTGGGAAGTTGTTATTGATATCTGTGTCATTTTAACCGACAAGCACAGAAATCACTAAATATTTCCACCTACGTAATTGCTAATTTGTCTACACAAAACAATTAGTACTCGAAAAAATGTTGTAAGTCAGAAACTGTCAAAGTAAATTCTTAGAAACCTAACAAGACGACTTGTTATTTTTTATTTTGTTTGCCGTTATCATGTAAATTATAGTAGGCTATTTTAATCTGACATAGACACATATTATTCGAAAGGAAAGATAAGTTTTCTTCATGCTAACTAGCAAGTGCCCGAACACACATCACATTCAAAGATTTATTTTCGGTTAATCATGAGTATCCTGGACGTGACCCGGCCAGATTAGTTACACTGCTTTATCGTTACTTTCCTGCCGGCCTCGCGTTTATTGCTTTCTCGATTACCATACAGAAACTGCGGCCGTGCTCCTCTCGAACCTTTCACCCCCATTTCTTTAACTTATATCAAACGCAGAAATTTCTCTCCTTGCTTTCTGATTGTTTACGACCTTCGCCGTGTACCACTTTCCAAACGCCACGTCGTTTCTCACCCCCGCCCACAAATTCAATCGAAGATATCCTATCTCTTAATAATTTATCTTTATTTATAGCCGATGATTGTTTCCTAGTCTTCTCCCTATTTTCGTCTCCCTTTGGAACCTCCGAAATATATGTTTGGGCCGCGATCCCAAAACCATCCCCTTTCAACGGTGAAAATTTCGTTTACAGTTACGGACTATGTAATAATATATCCCCAGGCTTACGGTGTTTCTGACATGTTAAACCCAGTTTCTCGAAAATTAATTTGCACCGATAAAAAAAGTTAAAGGTTCGACTTTCAGTACAAGGAAATGAGAAACATAAATTTAATTTGTATGCTCTATTTCAGTTCTCTTTCAAATAACCAGAGTTTAGCCTGTTTATTTTTGCACAATTTCTCTAGATTTCTCACAGACTATAATTATAATTATAATTAATTATAATTATACTATAATTATAATTAACTTTAAGTTAATTAATGTGAGTGAAAATTTTTGAATGAATAGATTAGACTAAATGAAAAAATAGAACTTTCTACCTTCTGTAAATGAACTATCTTCTAAAAGTGAAAAAGTAACAATTAGAGACCCAATGATGAACTCGGTATTTATGTTTTTTTAAAGAACCATGCCCGAGGGTCGTTCAGTAATTACAGGGACAAGAAGCTGTTGCGTGAAAACGGTTCATCGAAATTACAAGGCACTTTCAGAACTGTACAGTTAGCATTGCTGTAATCAATTTTCAACAGCTGTTCGATGAATATCTGTCTAAACACAATGTCATTTATCTTATTTACGATGGCGGGAACAATTTATTTCAAGAACAATACATAGTCATTCGATTTTTAGTTTGTGAGGTTATAAAACCTACTTGCATACGAAAAACCAATATAGAGAAAGGTTTATGAGTTGTGTGAACTTTTATAAGTGGATTTTTTTTAATAATTTTAAACACTTATAAGTAGCCAAAATTAATTGATCATTAAGCTTAGATTTCTAGGAGAGGGACTGTCTTTTGAGTAACTAAGAGTCTAATTTTTGTAATTTTTTTGTAAGATCAACGTACAGTACTATAACAGTACTGCAGTAAGTACTATTATAACATGCTGCGCAAACAAAGTGAACCCCGCAGTTCCCATCCCCACAATGCACAACTGACGCTTGAGCTGAGAGATTCTGCCTCACACTCCTTACAGCTCACATTTTGCCCCATCGAATTTCTTCTTGTTTGGTTCCCTCAAGAAAATGTTACATAGTGTTAAGTTTCAGAGCAACGCAGAGATAGAAAATAACGTCCTACAATGGCTCCAACATAACATATGGAATTCTTTGCAGTAGCCGTGAGAAAAGCTAATAATTAGGTGGGACAAGTGAATAAATATATATGACAATTATGTTGAAAAGTAAAATATCGATATGGAAAACCACAAATGACTTCCATGTTCTAAGATTTATATTTAAAATCATTTTCTAAAATAAAATATTTGCATAGAAACTACTTCTTTCTTCAGACTTAACCACAGTACTGTGGTCACTAACGCATACTACGTCACGTTAGCACACTCGATTTTCACTGATGATGGCAGTCGATGGCACTGCCAAAACGTCTGGTTTTGCAGTAAACATTGGACTACGGCTAAACAGCCCGGTAAGGAAATTTAAGAACAAAATATTTCTTTGTTGCCGATAACGTAGTACACATATAAAAAATTATCCCTCCCCCTTCAACTATCATTTTCATTTATCGATATTTCATCTATCTTTCTACAGATCTCACTATGACCTTCTTTTCAGGATACTTTATTTATCAAAATTAAGTACTTTACTCTTGTTTAAACATGAAATGTGGCAGGTAAACTACCTCTTCCCCTTAACCGATCTTCACCAAAATCAGTAGGCATTGAGTCCTGTACAACTCAGGAACATATGCAAAAAATTATTTTATTCTGTTTAAATTTGCAGCAGTTATTGTTCGCCATGGAAAAAATTCTGCACATGGACACTTTTCGGAAAATGACTTTTTTTCATGTTTTGAGGGTAGTACAATCAGAATCAGCCTTTATCTCGAACAAGATTTTTTCCTCATCACCACACTTCTATTTCCTTATGTAACATGGAAGTAAAAAAGTGTCCAAACAACAACATAGGTAAATAAGTAAGGTAAATAAAAATCAGAAACAGAAATAGATGAAAGGAACGTATAGAAAGATAACCCTCTAATTGGAGAAGTCTTATAGACGCTGGGTTATATAAAATAAATTTAGAAAAATCACGAAAACTCTGTAAAGACTTTTAAAATAGGGTTACGGGGGTGACTCAGATCGTCGTGTTGTGCAATGGATACAGAGTAACTAACGCCAATGAAGGCACTAATTACAAACTTTAATTAAACACAAACAACAGTTGGAACTCAACAAAACTATAATCCAAGTCAAATTTTTTCAATACTCAATGATACATGTCACCTTGTTACAGTTTTGCATTAATTAACACAATATTCACTTTCCGCCAGTGACAATTACAAACACATCGAACCTAATATTCCCAGGTCTAAACTGAAATGCCCACTTCCAAATTCAGTGTTTACGCCCTGCCCGCCCAGCACAGTAGTGACGTAGCGGGCCTGGATAGTCGAGTAACGTCTGGAAGGACCATCTAGCATGACCTAGGACAGTGGTTTCCAAAGTGGGGTCCGCAGACACTTTTAAGAAAAATTAGAATATACCGTAGTTGTCTCCGATTTTTTATGCTCCTAAATCTAAATTTTAGAATTTTAAAACAATTACTAGAAGATTTCTGTATTTGGGGGGGGGTTCAAACTAATTGTAATTGTAAAAGAAATTTTAAACTAGTGGCTTTAATTATGTCTTTAAATCAAGTCGAGTAGCAGACCTGTTTGTCAACCGAGGTGACTAGACCTCTCTCTTATAGTACAAGAGGGAGACTCATTGGCAGAACTTTCAACTGACGGTTCATTCAAATTACAGTTTTCGCAATTACAGCTAGCTGACTTCTGGTTATATGTAATGACTGGCTATCCAGAACTCGAAAAAAAAGCTTTGAATCGTTTAACTGTGTTTCCCTCTACTTATCTGTGTGAAACCGCATTCTCCCTGCTCACGTACTTGAAGTCGAAGTTAAGAAATAAACTTGATGTCGAGAGTGATAATTTAATATTGAAATTATCAGACATTAAACCCAATATCGCAGAGCTAATTGTTCAAAAGCAGCTTCATTGCTCACATTAAACTATGTTTGATATCATTAAGATTATAATTTTGCAAGTTAAGAGAATTTTGATTTTAATTAAAATAGAAGAGTTTCTATCATACTTACTGTTTGTTTTATTTCATAACTCAGACGGGGTCCGTGAATTTTTCAATTATTTGGGAGGGGGGTCCGCGGACTGAAAAGTTTGGGAACCACTGACCTAGAACGTTACGTAATTCTCAGGCGCAGAATGATCTCCAAACGTCTGGAACAGCTTCGGGCTTTGCCACATGCTAAGAATCACGTAGGCACTTTTTTTATTTTTCAGCTGAACGTAGCAACAGAACAGTCAGAACTCTATCCAACAGTGAACATCTTTTGCTCCTTGCAGTTCAGGTATAAGAGCTTAATATTTCAAAATTAAAAATATAAAATTCTGAGAGTTAAGTAAGAATTTATTGAAATACAAAGATTTGTAAAATATATAAAAACACTTGGTAAGTTTCACAAATTTCATTTACTCTGACAGCATTGTCAAGTAGACTCTCTCATTGACTCTCTTAAGTCATTGTCAAAGAGATGAATGAAGGCTAAACACAGGATGTAAGGTGGACATCTGGTTAAGGCATGTGTTAGGAAACATGTGCGAGGGATGAAGATGTTAAGAGGGTTGCAGGAGCTAAGAGAAGGTCAAGTGTCTGTAAAAACTAAATATAACCTGAATGTAAAATATAAAATTACTAAACTAAATATAATCTGTATGCAAAATATATAATAAACTAAACTAAATAACAGCTTTTAATAAAGGGGATACACAGAATTCAGTTTGTTCATTTGTTAAATTTTGTTATTTTTTATTGCTTTTTTAATTTCTAGAATTTGTAACAAATCCATTTTTTTACCTTTTTGTATGTTGTAGAGTAGTGTTATGTTTTTTGTATCTATGAAGTGATTGTGTTGTATGCAATGATCTGCAAAACCTGTGTTGGCTGTATTGGTTAAAATCGCCTTCTTATGTTCAGAAATGCGATGTTTCAGAGCACGGCCACTTTGTCCTATAAATAGCATCGCATTCTGCACAGTATAAATTTTTATTGACATATTTACGTTCAGATTTACAGCATGATTTTTCTTACACGCATATGATTTTATAATTAAAATTATTAAGTCAAGTAAAATAATAATTATGTCTGAAAATCGGTTTCCAGAATTGTTAACAGAAACCTTTTCAGTCATTGTGCAATGAGTTTAAAGGTGAAAGTCCGCCGTTATTTTAATTACAACCACGGGATTAAAAACTAAAATTCAATATCGCGTCCGTCGTGTACAGAAACAAATAAACATTTTGTTCTCATATTTAATTCATAGAACTTCTGCAAAATAAAACTGCGCTCATTCTCATCGAAGGAGAGGAAACAATCCCTTTAAAAGCGGATATCGCTGTGTTGCCGAACAAAATAACGAAGAAACTGATTAGCTTGTTCATGTGAAACAGTAATTTAGCGAAAGGATTTACGAAGGTAAACACGCGATGTAGCTTCGGCCAGTCAGAGGGCTGATAGAAACTCGCCGAGTACAAAAAGACAGCACAGCGGGTTTTAAAGTTCGAAATAAACTGTAATTTATACGAAGCGGGATTCATTTGTTAACGTACAGTACATCCAATGCTAATACGAACGTCTCGTTTCGAGTGAGACCACTAGTTCTGGTATCTTTTTCACTTTAAAATATTTTGCGTTTGTGTGGCCGTATGTAAACACACACACACACTCACGACGAAACATAAATATACGAAAATATATGAAATTGCATATCATCCGCGTTATATGTAATTAAATATATAATTACATGTAATTAGATATATAATATATATTAAAATATATTCTTTAAAAAATAAAAATGTATTTTATAATGTATTTAAATGTATATGCATATATATTCTCAAATGGTGGTCCGCGGACTCTCCGGAATCCGTGAACTATTCCCAGGGTAATAGTAAAATTTCTATATCTATATCTATATTTCTACATATTTCTACGTATAAACAGTAACTTTATATAAGTATTATATATTTTATTTTACATATTATATATATAATATTTACAGTATATTATACTATTACAGTATATTTTAATATTTAAAGTAAAATATTATTTTGTAAATTGTAATAAATTATAATTTCACTATATAATATTAATTTGTATAGTAAATATAATTTAATTTAATTATTATTAATATATATTATAATACTGTAGTATAATATTACTATGTTATAAAATAAACCTCTGCTCAACAGTCCGTAAAGGACCAAGACATACCGCGAGGCTCTTGTGTTTATACTGTGACGGTTGCACGGCCAGTGCAACGCGTTGCCAGTCAGTTGCGGTATTCACAGCCAGATTGTTATGTTATACTATATCTTTATATGACTTCTGCATCCAGTGTAAATACACTGGAATGTAAGTGTGCACGTCTGGTACGCATTTAATTGTGAAATAATAAACTCATATTAAGATTCCGATTAAGATGTAAAAATGAATCGCGCGCGAATCTGTGTGTGTGTGTGTGTGTGTGTGTGTGTGTGTGTGTGTGTGTGTGTGTGTGTGTGTGTGTGTGTGTGTGTGTGTGTGTGTGTGTGTGTACACGCGCGCTCGCGTCTGTGTGTCTTATATCTGTGCGGGCGTGCGTTCCAAATCACAAATTCTGTTTGACGTTTGTGCAGCTGATGATTATTAACAACATATAAACGTGCGTTCAGTTACCACTTTTAGAATATTGTATTTCCGCTTCTTCTTCTTCTTCTTCTTCTTCTTCTTCTTCTTCTTCTTCTTCTTCTTCTTCTTCTTCTTCTTCTTCTTCTTCTTCTTCTTCTTCTATTACCGCTTGCCCTTCTGACGATGAAGATTGCCAACAATGGGCCACCGGCCAACATCTCTTTGGTGGTCTCGGTCTATCCCTTTTTCCCAGACGTGTCTTTTCGTGCACTACGTAGTGCTGTGTGCTGTATTAGTACTGCCTTCTGTTCTTGATGAATTTATTTATATTGTCTCGCTTAGTTACGACGGAAGCTCGTATTCTATCAGTCAGTGTGTGGCTGTAAAAGCTGTCGATATAGACTTCTACGATGTTCTTATTAGCTATTTTGTTTTGGATATTTCAACCCTAGTTCTAGGTACACATTCTATAATTGGTTGTATTACAAATATATCTGTGTGCGTGTTTTGACTTTTCCTACATTAGTGTGGTTTTGTTTTCCAAATCATATCCTCTACCGGCCGCATTATAAAACAAACGTGGGTTTTTCAGCCCCCAGGTCGAATCAGCCTATAGAAATGAGTACTTGGAATAATACCATGGGCTAACAATGGACGGCTGAAGTATAATGTGTCCCCACTTCCTTCAATGTATGCCGAAAAGCGCGTATAAGGCTGCCTATTCTGCCTAACCCCTAAACTGCTTCGGTAGAACAAAATATATATTATTATTATTATTGTTGTTGTTGTTGTTGTTGTTGTTGTTATTATTATTATTATATCTGTTAAGTAGCCTGATAGTCGCGCTGCTTTACATATTTGCCTTTTCACTATCTTACATTTCTGTTACATAAAGAAAATACTGAATCCAACTTCGGACACTGCAAGAGGGATCGAGTTAAAATGTTAAGAAAAATACACACACACACACACACACACACACACGTGTGTGTGTGTGTGTGTGATATCTTTTTTTGTCGTATCAGCCATCTAAGGACCACATGCCAATTTCAATTCTTTACTCTTTGTTCTTTTCTTTTTCCCCAATATTCATTCATCTTCTCACTGTGTCTCTTCTTCCTGTCTTCAGTTCACTTTGAACCTGCGTTTTTATCTCTCCTACCCTGGACTCCCTCCATTTTCAACACTTTTGCCCGAAAAACGTCTCTTTCAAATGCTTCTTCTGCGTGTATATTATTTTTTCTAAATCCTTTTGGACTTCTTTAATCCAACTTGATGTTGACTTCTTCCCCCACAGATATCTAAAGATTTGCTTTGTCAACCTATTGTCGTCCATTCTATATGTCTAAATATTCCATTCGTATATTCTAAATGTCCAAAAAATAATAGTCTTCTATTTCTCATTGTTTCCGTTATGTTTTCTATTTTTTGATGTATTTCATCATTACTTCTTAATTTCCGACCTTCTAAAGTTTTTCGTGGGCCTAATATTTTCCTAATAAATCGTTTTTCCAATGTTTCTAGTTTGCCTAAATTATAATTCAGTGCTAGACATTCACTTGCATATAGGCATTCTGGCTTCACTACTGTACTGTAATGCCTTATTTTCGCATTTTTAGATATGCAATTTTTATTGTAAATATCTTTACTTATACCATATGCCCTTTCTATCGTATGAATCCTTTCTTCTATAGCAGGTTTTCCAAGCCATTCTCTTGAATTATCTTTCCTAGATACTTAAATCTTCGAACCCTCTCTATTCGACCAATATCTGTTACCAGGAATTTTGGCGCGTTTTTAATTTTTGTGAGAAATTTGTTTTTTTCTGCAGAAATTCTTAAGCCTGTTCTACTGGCTATGTCCTCTAAAAAATTAACTTGTGTTACTGCAGATGTAAGATGTTCAGATAGTATAGCAAAGTTATCTGTGAATGCCAAACAGTTTATTTCAATACGTTTGTTCCTTCTTCCCAACATAATTGGTGATATTTTGCATTCCTTTAATTTTTCATTCGAAATTTTCACTACTTTCTCGAGGACACAATTAAAAAGAATTGGGGATAAACCATCACCCTGTCTTACACCTGTATTTATTTTGAATGGCTGAGATATTTCTCCCATGAATTTTATTTTTGAGACTGTATCCGTAAGGGTTTCACGCATTAGATTTGCCAATTTAGATTTAACACCAAATTCTCGGATTATTTTATCTGTAGTTTCTCTATTAACAGAATCAAAGGCCTTTTTGAAATCAACAAATGTTACTACAATCTCCTTTGAATTCAGTAGCCTGTGACGGATTATTGACTTCCGAGTGAATATTTGTTCTTGACAGGATCTGCCCTTCCCAATAGATAGAGAGCCAGCAACGTGATCATTTAACCGGAAGATGTAAAGCTAGAAACCCTCTAGATCGAATGTACTTACTGCCATGAAACGTGAAATGACCGTCAACTACTCCTCACCGGTTGCTTTACTTTCGAAAATTTGATTGAAATTGCCAAAATTTTGCAGTTAATTTGACCGAGAGATAAATGGGCAATTTTTTGTCAAAATGTTGGGCTTTAATTACTGGTTGAGGATTCAGGACGACTGACGGTCTGGCTCGTTGCAATTTTAAAACTGACGGGTTCAAATTTGGTTAAATTTTGCATCTAATTTAACCGAGAGATAAATAGTCGGAATTTTCATTAAAATTACCAGCACACTACCCCAAACGTTATTCTAGGACGACTGACGGTGTAAGTAGTTGCAATTTCAAAACTGACGACAATTTAAATTTAGGTTGAAGGAAATTTAACTGAGCGATAAACGCCTGGAAATTCCGACAATTTTTCACATTTCGGTCAAGGAGTTAGAATAAAACCAACTGACGTTCAAATCACGTTGCTATTACAAAACTGACGAGTGTAAATTTAATTAATTTGTTCACTTATTTTGATAAGAATACAAATAATGGTCTTCGAAATTTCTGTAGGGGTGTTAGATAGTTAAATAAGTCGACTTGGAAAATTGGTTTCAAAGAAGAGTTTTAGTTTAACAATAATGTTTTAATAAATCTACAAGTAATATTTTCAAAATTGGTCAGAACATAATAATTATTATTTCTTCAACAGAAGTATTTGAATTTTCTTCATTCTTCATCCTATGATGAATAATCTGAAACATTCAAACAAGACATTATTATTGTTTTTTTATTTAGTCATTTTTATTATTTATTCATCATCATTATTCAAAGAGAAAGCTTCAGTGTAATATTAATTACATTCATGGCTGAACGAAAATGCTACATGAATAAATGCGTCAAATAATAAACGTACATAATAACCAACGTTTTCATACTTGTAAAATAAATTATCTATTCTAAAAATTACCTGTACTATGACAAGAAATATTTTTTTCTGTACATATTACCTGACTCAGAAATCGTCTTTTCGTCATAATCTCGTCCGCATTTGCATCATGGTCGTCAGCGTTTCCCAAAATTTCATCAATACTCGATGGCCCCATCTCTCCAGCGAACCCAACAGCCTCAATGTGATCCTCTGTGACTTTCCATCCATTGTTATCTGCGTTGCTTATTGGGCCAAACAGGCAGTGAGCATTGCTCCACAAACATCCGAGAAAGTGGGCCCTTTTGATTTGCTCGTATAGTTCTGTTTTGCTTGGAGGGATGTTGGTGGAGCTAAATGACCTAGCGAATTTTAGTACTGGTTCATTGCTTTTTTTGGGCTTATACGCTTCACAGAAAAGTTCGTACCTTGCTTCATTGACGGTTTCGCATCCCCGTACCCCATACATCCTGCATGTGAATTCCTCAATCACAATGAATGTTTTGTCATTCACAACATTATCGGTAAGATTGATGAACGCCTTCATGAAACGAGAATCACTTGACAATACCTTGAAAGGTTGTATTTTACCCCTCCTGAAAAAGGCAAGGGTGTGGTCGCTTCCAGTGAACATGTGAAAGGTTGTCAAGGCCCTTGATAAGTCATTGCCGAGGGTATTATACAACGCAGTGACATTCAAAAGTCTTTTGGAACCGGAAGTGATGTTCCCGAGTTGAAGGTAAACGTTCTTGATGTTCACCGGCAGTTTACACATATTGGAAAGGAGGACAACCATAACGTCCGTGTCTGAGGATCGGACCAGCACATTTTCATGCTGATGCATTCGTGCTAGATGGAAAATTATGCGTGTATCATCCTCCTCGTGGTCGCATTCGAGTTCAGTCTCTTCTTTCCTCGTTATTGTCTCGTCCACATTTTGGAACGAGAAACACTGTGTCCCGCGTGTTATATACAACGAGGGAGTTTCCTCCAAGAATGGTGCCATTCTTTGGACTCCAAGTAATTGACCAAAAACTTGACGAACGTTTCTTTGAAAAAAGGATTAGATAGGGCCTTCATAAAATCAGCCGGCCTTTGTTGGTCCGGCCTTTGTTGGTCCGGCCCCAATATTTGGTAAGCAACTGGAACACTACCTCGGCGCTGTCTCTCCGCATCCTTCAATGATGGGTTTACATATCTGTCAAAAATGAGATGCACCACCTTAGCAGGCTGGTGACTTAAACCGTGGCATCAACTTCCGTGCAATCTGTCCAAACGTTTTTGGTAAGTCAACGAGTAAGCGGATAAAAAAAAATCCATCCAAGAGTACCGCATCAAAATTTTGTGGTTCAGGATATTTGGAATCTAATTTACCTTCAAGATGCCTGCTAAGGGTAAACTTTTGAATTTTTATGAAACTACCATCAGGGTGACATAATGTTGATGGAGCAGGCGTCAATGGGAAGGTCAACACGTATGCAAGGCCAATCTTTTTTGAGAGAGAGAGCGCCAACATTCTCGCAAACAGGTCTTTATCCATTTTCAAAGAAATACACTTTCCATCTATTTTCTTAACGATTTGTTTGTTTTCACTGGCAAAAGTACAGACCTTGTTTTGCTTTATTCTCTCTGAAAACCTCTCGGGTCTGTTACTCGTCTCCAAAATGAATGTTTCTCTTTGATCATCCCGATTTTCTCCACATTAGCAGAAATTTACAAGTTTCTTGACTGGCTGCCCTTCCTGTTACAACATTGAATAATTTATTTTTGTCTATTTCAGGTAAAAACGGGTTCATGTAGCCTGCAAAAGATTCTTTGATTTTTTCACAGCATTAATGTTCTTGACAATTGTGCTTGGTTGCAAGTCAGCGACTGAATCGTCTGCTTTCTTGATACCAGTTTCCTGCATCACAAAGGAAATAACCTCAGTTCTGGCGCCGTGGTTTCTGGCCCATCTTTCGCGACATGACAACGAATTGGTAAAGTGTCGATTTCCTCTAAGAGTACGCGATGCGTCAGCATTGATCGATTTTTCGAGCGCCAAATCCACCGGCGACCTTGAAAAATTATTATGAGTTCGTCTTACTGCAAAAGACCCTTCCTCTAAGAACACATTCTTCACACCAGGGTGCGTCAGTCAATATTGACCATTTGGAATTCGTGGAGAACGGTCCAGCGTGCATAGTTTGGTAAGTTAAAGGCAAAGAATAGATTGGTGAGTTTGGGGAAAGTGTAAGTGTAGAGTTCAGCTGTCCGAATGCTACGTTGGAGGATGAAGTAATAATCCACCAACTTTAGGTATACATAATAAAACTGAGCAGTTTTCCCGAATTCCCCAGTAAGCGTTCTTTGGAAAAAATGCTCGTACTCTAAGAAAATGTTGTTCAATTCGGGTGAAAGATGAGGCTGTCTGAAATCGATTCGGTTTTGCGTGAAGGTTTCTAGCTGGCATTTAATGTCCTCTGTGATGTGTTTGCCCGTGTGCTTAAAAAAAAAAATCAAGGAAGAGACCGTGGATGGCCACTGAGCAAATTTGGTGCAGGCGTCTGCACCTGTTGTAATGGGTGGCTGATATGAAACCTGACAAAGAACCGCATGCCAAAATTTCGTTCTCGACAAGAATGTGTGAAATACCACAATCTTCAATGAATTTCCCAAGCGTTTTGAAATACGCCATGTTGAGGTGAAAACATTTGAATAAACAGTCGATTAAATTGATCACCCTCTTCAGATTGAATAGCGTAGGCCATTATAGCGATGGCCAGATCGTAGGTCACACAAATAAACCTCTGACCACAGTCATCTGCGATTGTCAATGAAGGCTTCATTGTCTCGTAAACGACATCATATGATGTTGGCGATTTATTTGTGGTTGGCAAGTAATGAATTTTTTGAAGCGGAGTTGAGTCCATAAGAATTTTTGAATTGAAACCAACCCACATAAGGGTATATTTCACCCCAACCGTAACTGACAGCAACCAACCAAAATCGAGCATTCGGGCAGATAGCAAATTAGGAGGAGGGTTTGAAACACGTGGTTAACCGTTAACATTGAAGTTCGGGAGAAGGCGCGTTTTTTTTTGTGGTAAAAAGGAAGAGTACTATCGGGCAATTCGATGGTCCATTTTCTCTTTCTAGTATCACCAGAATTCGAATCAGTTGAAGTTCGTGGAAGCTGAGTAACTTTGCTCACTAACTCCGCATTCTGCCAGCAGATACCTTGAGTGTCGTGCAAAGTATCTGCACCGGATAATGTGTCTACATATCGATCGAAGTTATCCCGTATCGTTTGAACCCGTCAGTTTTGAAATAGCAACATGATTTGAACGTCAGTTGGTTTTATTGTAACTCCTTGACCGAAATGTGAAAAATTGTCGGAATTTCCAGGCGTTTATCGTTCAATTAATAAATTATTTACCTTAAATTATCCGCCGTGTGATTTCGTGTAACTTCATCTATTACGCGTTTCAGAGCTTATGTTCCATCATCAGATATTAAAAAGATAAAACTATCACTCTTGCGAGATCGTTAAGTAGTAAAAAATGTCAAATTTGCATGTGAACCGTACGCGGATTTGGGTGCGCACCCGTTCAAGTTCATTCTGCCACTGAGCGGTTGGTACCTTATCGTAGCCCCAGCGAGCAGACTCAAGGCGGTATCGTACAATCGGTTGGATACAAAGTTCAGGTGGTCATTTAACACGATATCGCGACTCCTTGGGTTTGCATATGCACTGTAAATTTCAAATTCCTCCAAGGCATTCATGAAACAAAGGCATTCTTACACACATGTAACGGTATTAAATTGGAACTAAAATCTGTGTAATTATGATTGTGTGAAGTCAGGTGTCGGGCGTAATTTGATTTGATGTTGTCAATGTTTCTTATTTTCTTAGGTAAATGTTCTCGAAATCGTTTAAGGAAACCTCTCCCAGTCTGTCCAATGTAGAAGCACTCGCAATCATTGCATGTTAACTTATATATGTCAGTTTTTTCTTCTGGAGGCGTGTGTTTTTTCGGTTTGAGAATATCCAGTAACTTATTATTAGTCCTGAATGAAATAGTGAAACTATTATTATTCAATATAGAAGACAAAACCTTAGGCATAAAGCTAGTGTAATTAGTAGATATAAAAATGTTTTGCGTGTTGCTGTTTATTCGGGGTTTAAGCATTCTTTTTTCATGTTTTCTCAACAGTTTGTCAATGGTTAGACTATTGTAACCATTGGCAACCGCGATATATTTTATGACATTTATCTCATCACGAAAGTCATTATCATCCAAAGGAATTGTCAATAATCTATGAATGAAACTATTGTACGCTGCCATTTTATGTGAAAAAGGATGACGAGAGTCTGCGTGTATTGTGGTGTCAGTGGTAGTCGGTTTCCTATAAATGTTGAACTTTAGTTTATTCATCTGTCGAGTGATGGTTAAATCTAGAAAGTTTATCTTGTTATCAACCTCTGTTTCAAGAGTAAACTGGATGTTTCTATTTATTTTATTTAAACAGTTTTTAAATAATTCGATTTGTCTTATAGTACCATCAAAAATTAAAAACGTATCGTCTACATACCGTGCATAAAATATTATTTTATTTGCATATATATTATTGTTCAACAAGTGAGTATTCTCATAATAATTCAAATAAATATCGGCTAGTAGGCCGGAGAGGGGTAAGCCCATAGCTAGGCCATCATCTTGAATGTAAAACGAGCCATTAAAAGTGTAATAGTTTTGTTTCAAAACAACCTCGAGTAAATTAATTAACTCATTTATCGTCTGTGTGTTCATGCAACTATTGCCAGATAAATTGTTTCTCAAAATCTGTAATGTATCTATGACTGGGATGTTCGTGTATAAATTAGTTATGTTGAACGACGCCAATTTATGGTTAGGTTGTAGTTCAACAGATTTAACAGGTTTAATTTTATTAATAAAATTATTGTTGTTCATAATACTATGATTATTACGTAATTGTAAATTATCTTTTATCAAACGAACTAGTGCTTTTGCAGTTTTGAAGCCAGGAGCAGTGGTAAAGTTCACGAGCGGTCTGATAGGTATGTTATGTTTATGAATTTTAGGCAGTCCTGTGAATATCGGGGCTTTAGCGTTGATGGGCTTTAAGTAACGTCGTGTGCTTTCATTTAATAAATTGATACATTTATTAATACAACTGTTAAGTTCCCTGACGTACAATTCAGTGGGGTCAGAGTTTAATATTTTATTGTTGTTGTTAGAAATAAAATCATGAACTTTATCACTGTATGAATCAGTGTCCATGATAACTAACGTATTTCCTTTATCTGCCTTAACGATAAGGGCATTGTTGTCGATTAATTTTGTTTTCATGTGTTTTAAAGTTTTATATTCACTAGAGTACCTAGACTGACCACGTGAAACGAGAGGTAGATTATTGTTTAATTTAATGGCTCTATTGAATTTATTATTTGTAAGTACACGTGCTTCATTTTGTAAGTGTGGGTCCGAAATAGATTTGATGGCTGCCTCCGCTTCAACGACTTCATAGATACGTTTGTTTTTACCGACGGGTGGGAGATTATAATTTATCCCTTTACTTAAAAACTTCACTTCGTTATCATCAAAGACTATTGTAGTTAAGTTCATGGCTCTAGAGTAAAATGTGTGTTTACAAACAATGGCAGACTCTTTCCTTAAACGATTTCGAGAACATTTACCTAAGAAAATAAGAAACATTGACAACATCAAATCAAATTACGCCCGACACCTGACTTCACACAATCATAATTACACAGATTTTAGTTCCAATTTAATACCGTTACATTTGTGTAAGAAGGGCCGTTTCATGAATGCCTTGGAGGAATTTGTTACAGTGCATATGCAAACCCAAGGATTCGCGATATCGTGTTAAATGACCACCTGAACTTTGTATCCAACCGATTGTACGATACCGCCTTGAGTCTGCTCGCTGGGGCTACGATAAGGTACCAACCGCTCAGTGGCAGAATGAACTTGAACGGGTGCGCACCCAAATCCGCGTACGGTTCACATGCAAATTTTGACATTTTTTACTACTTAACGATCTCGCAAGAGTGATAGTTTTATCTTTTTAATATCTGATGATGGAGCATAAGCTCTGAAACGCGTAATAGACGAAGTTACAAGAAATCACACGGCGGATAATTTAAGGTAAATAATTTATTAATTCGTACACGTGATTTGGTTACCATATTAAACATGAATATTAAGTTTATCGTTCAGTTAAATTTCCTTCAACCTAAATTTAAATTGTCGTCAGTTTTGAAATTGCAACTACTTACACGTCAGTCATCCTAGAATAACGTTTAAGGCAGTGTGCTGGACATTTTGATGAACATTCCGACCATTTATCTCTCAGTTAAATTAGATGCAAAATTTAACCAAATTTGAAACCCGTCAGTTTCGAAATAGCAACGTGATTTGAACGTCAGTTGGTGATATTCTAACTCCTTGACCGAAATGTCAAAAATTGTCGAAATTTCCAGGTGTTTATCGCTTAGTTAAATTTCCTTCAACTGAAATTTAAATTGTCGTCAGTTAAGAATTTGCAACTGCTTACACCGTCAGTCGTCCTAGAATAGCGTTTGGGGTAGTGTGCTGGTAATTTTAATGAAAATTCCGACTATTTATCTCTCGGTTAAATTAGATGCAAAATTTAACCAAATTTGAACCCGTCAGTTTTAAAATTGCAGCTAGCTAGACCGTCAGTCGTCCTGAATCCTCAACCAGTGATTAAAGCCCAACATTTTGACAAAAAAATTGCCCATTATCTCTCAGTTAAATTAACTGCAAAATTTTGGCAATTTCAATCAAATTTTCGAAAGTAAAGCAACCGGTGAGGAGTAGCTGACGGTCATTTCACGTTTCATGGCAGTAAGTACATTCGATCTAGAGGGTTTCTAGCTTTACATCTTCCGGTTAAATGATCACGTTGCTGGCTCTCTATCTATAAAGCCACCCATATATTCACCCAAATGGCTAACCAACGTTTTGTTCTACTCTCTTTAATAGAATCTTTGAAAATATTTTATATAGTATTTTATATGCAACTGGAAGTAAAGATATTCCTCTGTAGTTATTAACCTCTTCCTTATCACCCTTCTTATGCAGCGGATGTATTAAGGCCACCTACCATTCTTCTGGGATTTTTTCTGTTTTCCAAATTTTTTCAAAAATTAATTGTAGATCATTTTTTATCTTTGGTAGAGACCATTTCAAAAGTTAGTTGATATGAAGTCTTCTCTACTAGCTTTATTATTTTTCAAAGTTTTAATTACTTCTTCAATTTCTTCGATAGTCGGAGGTGTATCTTCTTCTAAATTTTCATAAATGTCTGACAGTTCTAACCTCTGAATCGGTTCCGGGCAATTTAAAAGTTGATCAAAATATTTTGCAAGATTTCACAATTTTTCGGATTGCTTAGGCCAATTCTACCACTTTCATTTTTAAAACAAATACTTGTTGTTTGGTAACCCTTTAGTTTATTTCTAAAAGTCTGGTAGAAATCTTGACCATTATTTTTTATAAAATTTTCCTGCATTTCAACAAGTTTTAATTTTTCAAAGATCTTTTAGTTCCCCTTATTATCGTTGCTGCTTCCTTTCTTTGTTGCTTAAATTGCTCGTAGTGTTCAGGTTTCCCTGAGCATCTGCTAATGCTTCTTTACACAATTCATTCCACCATACTTGCCTTTTATTTTTAACTAAACCAAATGTTACCTTTGCTGTATTATTGATTTCAGTAGATAACTCTTGCCAGTTACCATGCTTAACTATTTTAATTTCTTCTTGATATTTTCTTATTGATTCTTCCGTTACGGCAAGTCTGTCTGTATTATACTTTAATAGCTTTTGTAATTTTCGATGAACTTTATTAGGTAGGAGTTTGAGTTTAATTTTAGACAAGTAGTGATCAGAATCAAATTCGCCATTTCTTATTACTTTTACATTCATAATTTCCTTTATATTTCTTCGAGAAATAGCCACATGATCTAACTGAAATTCTCCTAACATCGGGTTTGGAGATATCCACGTTTTAGCCTTTCTTGGAAGCTTTCTGAAGAAAGTAGACATTAATTTCAATTGAGAACCTTTACATAAATTAATTAATCTCATACCATTTTTATTAGTTCTTCTGTGGGTTGGATATTGCCCTACGATGTTCTCAAATGTCTTCTCTCTGCCTATTTGAGCATTGAAATCTCCCAGTAGTATTATAAAATTTGATTTGGGGATCCTGGATATTTCAATTTCTAAAAGATCCCAGAATTCTTCTGCTTTTTGTGGATTCTTCCTGTTGTCTTCATTTATTGGTGCGTGGCAGTTAACAAGTGTGTATTTTTTGTTTTTACATTTAATTGTTAGAAGAGATATTCTTTCTGTACTAGATTTGAATTGTTACATTCTCTATTATACTTTTATGGATATAAAATGCTGTGCCTAATAATGGCATTCCCTTCATAATTTTGATTGCTGGTTTACCCTTAAAGATTCTGTAATTCTGTGTATCTGCTACATTTTCCTCTAAGAATCTGGTTTCATGCACTGCTAAAATTTGAATTTTATTCTTGTCTAAAAGTGTTACCAATTCTTTTTGTTTACCAGTCTTGAGTAAATAATTTACATTTAAAGTGCCTAAACAGAATTTCTTCTTAAATTTAAGTTTAGAGGGAATCTAAGGTTGGTCCGACTCAAACCTTTGATTGCAGTTGTTGGGACCCCCAGAACTCTTGGTCCCAATGCATGGCATGATGCCATGGTGGATTTCTCTTTTAAGTTACCACCTAGGGTAGTGCCTTTATTTAGCGGACTTTCCATACTGCAACTGAAATTGTATAGAGTGCAAAAGTAGGAATTAAATTCCGAGGTAGATCGGATTGTTAGTCCGAAATGATTGTTTTTCGTGGTTTACTCCACTAGGTTCTTCCGCTCTCTCTGCCGTTGGGAACCAGAAATTACTCTGTATCTTCAGAGGTTTTTATGAATTAACGTGTAATCTAATTGCTTTGATTATAAGAAAATTAATTATATTATTATGAGTTATATTATGTAATAAATTATAATAATATATAATTATAAATATAACTATTATAATACAATATATAATATAATTATATAATTATAAATATTACATTATGTAAAAAAATTATTACAACAATAGAAAATTTAAATCGAAATAAAATCGATTATTCGTTAATTTTATTATAATCGAAACAATTCAATACACGTTAATAAATTCGTAAAAAATATCTGAAGATACAGAATAATTTCTACTAGTGGTCGCCCAGTGGTCGAAATTCGACCGTAATTCATTAAATTTTTAAGTTTGAACGTTATTGAGGTTCTTTTGTTAAAGAGTATACCTCTATAATCATTGCATATAATTTTTTTTGAATTTTGTTCTATTACGTCAGCTGCGAGCGTGTACAAATACGTCATTAGCGTGTGTTGTTTGCCTTAATTCCCTGCAATACCTATGAAATTTAAAATTTAATGTTAGTAACAGTTGAAAAAAAACACAATTACATCTTGTATTCGTATTTATTTTTTGATATAATTCATTGTCAGTTTTAATTTTTTCATGTTATTATTGAATCAAATAAACGCTAATAAAAATGAGACTTGACATTCATAGAAGTATAAGATACATTGTTTTCAATTCCAGTGGATTACATTTCATTTTTGGTAAGGTACAAAATTCGAAAACAGTTTGAAGATTATCTGCTACAAAGCTTATATAATTTTTTAATTTTTTTTTCTATGCATTAATTTTCGAGTTATTTGAAAAATATGAAAGATAGGAAAAATGAGGTTTAGCTTGGCTAAGCCATATTTAAAAACAATAACGCGTTTTTTGACATTTCCTTGGGTTTTTTTATTGCCATACTGACCAGGTTACGCCAAGGCTACACAGTTATTTTGCCTATCTTTTTCAAATTATATAAAATTTAAATAAAAAATTAATACAAAATAAAAAATGAAATAAAAAATACGTGCCTCGTATTTTTTCATATATTTTTCATTAAATCAAAAAACCGGGCGGTTAAAAAAATAAATGTTGTCCATTGAACTTAAAATAGTTTGAAAGTGAATTTAATGATTCAGAACTTCTGTGTAAACGATGTTTTTTGTAAAAACTCTTTCATTATTTGCTAAATGCCCTTGGCCATTATATTCGGAAATATAAAATCTCAAACCATCGAATGATCGAACTCTACTTGCTGCGACGTACAATTGACCATGTGTAAAAAATGGCTGCCTCAATAAAATTCCAATTTTTTCGAATGTTTGTCCTTGAGACTTATTTATTGTCATCGCAAATGCAGGTATAATTGGAAATTGAGTTCTTTGAAAGTTAAATGGTAAAACAGTACCGGAGTATGTTAAATTTATACGTGGAATCAAAATTCTCTTATTGCGTGCGGTTCCAGTTAAAACTTCGCAATCAATAGCATTACGATGCATACACTTGATGCGCATTCTTGTTCCATTGACTAATGCTTCCTTTGTATTTAAGTTTCTGATCAGTAAAACGATGCAATTAACTTTCAATACTAACTTATGTGGTGGCAAACCACTAATAGTCAAAGAATTCAAAAACTCTACTGGATAGTTATTGATTTCATTGTCATCATCACAAATTATTTTATCGTAGCTATGATATGTTTTCTGTTCACCTGGTATTCGATTAAGTATATCAGTATTAATAAAAGTACAATCATCATTTTTAGGTGCTAAAATAACTGACTTCAATATGTTATCTGAGAGTATGTTTTCAGAAATATTTCCATACACCTCATTAATAATATTATTTTCATCTCCTATTAATTGCTGAGGTATTTCAATAATATTTTCACCAAACTGAGGGAATTGTGGGGCTTCATCATTACCAATTTTTTTCAAGAATTCGACAAATTCTATTTCACTTGGTAAGGTTCTCATATTTTGAGTAAACGTTACTTTATGAAAATAAACAAATTTATGCCAACTCGTGACACAATTTTCAATTAAAGTTGCACGTGATCCATGTGGGACAACTGGTAAAATTTGCTGAAAATCACCGCACAGAAGTATCGTTTTCCCTCCAAATGGTTTATGTTTATCATTTTCATCGCATAGATCCTGCAATAATCTATCTATGATTTTCAAAACTTGCAGTGGGCACATAGAAATTTCATCAATAATTATCAATGATGATGAATTTATGTAACGTCCATAGCTACTATTTGCGGTAATATTTGCTACAGAATTTTCCAAAATGGGTATAGGCAAATTAAACACATTGTGTAAAGTTCTACCTCCAAGTAATAGAGTTGAAGCTATGCCACTGGACGCTGTTGCAATGCAACTAAGATTAAGCGAATTTAATTTGTGAATGATTCCTGTTTGTGTGAATGTTTTTCCACAAACTGCATGAGCGGTTAAACAAAAAACATTAGATCCAGTATCATGATGCAAAACTTCACGAATCACACGATCAATTAGATTACGCTGTTCAATATTTGCAGTTTCATAATGCTCAGAAAACAGAAACTCTTGTTCTATTGGATCAATAGCATTTGCTTCGTCTGTTCTCTGCGAATACGTGGGAACTGGTAAACCAAGTTCTTGACATGACAAATTATGAACATACAAAATATCTTCAATTTCTAATAGAGCTGTATTAAAGGATACTTCTTCGTTGTAATCTCTCAAAAAATCTTCACTAAGATATACTTTAAATTCATTCCATAACGCCAATGCATTGCCTGGGACATTTAATTCACAAATGTAACCAAATAAATTTCGCATTTGTTTTGGTGAATGTAATTCTTTTGCTTCATTTAAACATTCGCGCCATTCATTATCATTTGAAGCAATGCCGCGAGCATGGCACGCTTCAACAAAAGAAGTGTGTATAATTCCATTGTATGTTCTGACATCCTCAAATGATTTTGGACCACAGACATGTAATAAATATCGGTATGGAGAACCATACATGACTTCCATATTCTAAGTTACATTGCCCAGCGATCCACAGGAAGCAAATTGATGTCCATTTTTTCGGCTTGCACGCGTTATGTTGGTGTGGGTTTCGGCACTTTCCATTTAAAAAGCGTGCAAATGTAAGAAAATAAACATGAGTGAGGCCAGAAATAACGTGAATTGTGTGTGTGTGTGTGTGTGTGTGTGTGTGTTGTGTTACCTGCCTTTTTATTGCTGTAGGCATAATATTAAAATGGAAACGTAAACATTACATAACTGAGATATGCTTACCTGCCACGAACGATATATTATTTTATACATGGAGGAGTTCAGTGACATACACACGTACAGAAGTCATCTTCAAAAATACTAGAAGTCGTCCACGCTTTTATGTTGGCAGTGTAACTTACAGGAAGTTTTTTGATGTTTTTAAAACATCTAGGATGCAAACTTTTCCCGATAACTAAAAGTTTCCTTTTTTCGGTTCCCGTCATGTTCGCACAAACAAAAACTGTAACTCTTTGTTTAGAGAGCTTCCCACCAACACACTTTTCATTTTTATTAAATTTGAAAGTCTTATCTGGAGTTAATTTATAAAAAATTCCGGCTTCATGTCCATTAAAGATGTCTTCATCTTTATATGATCGTCTAATTTCTGGCCAAGTGTTACGCACCCAATCGCCTGTAACGTTCAGATCTACGCATTTTGCCTCACCACAAATTTTTGCAAAGGAAATCGAGTGTCGGGCCTTAAATCGATCTAGCCATCCGTTGGAGCACGTAAAATGGCTGGCGCCGGCAGTCCTGTTACAGTGCTTATCGCTTGCATACAATGTATGTCTGTAGTCATGGGCTAGCGCGCGCGCGCGCACATATATACGTTTATATGAAATTTAGAGTAAAATATCTGAGAAATATTTGACGCTATAACAGAGTAGTACAATATTTAGTGACGTTAAAACCGGGAATTTTTATAATGTTAAAGATATCAGTTTGACCGGACTTATGACAAAATAACGCTACACCCGAGTTGACGTAACAGCCGAGGCCGTAATAACCAAGTTCCACTGTATATATAAAGATATTAACTCAAACATAATTTACATTAAAATGAAAAAATTATAATTTTATTGCCTGGCAACAAAATTATTTTATTTTTAACAATTACCATTGTTTCAAAAAGTTTAAATAAATTTTCAAGTACTTTACTCTTGTTAAAACGTAAAAGGTTGCAGGTAAACTACCCCTTCCCCTTAACCGATCTTCACCAAAATCGATAGTCCTTGAGACCTCTACAATTCAGGGACGTGTGCAAAACATTATTTGATTCTGTTTGAATTTGCGGCTGTTATCGTTTGCCATAAAAAATACCCTTGTTAAAAAAATGTTGCAGGTACACTACCCCTTTCCCTTAACCGATCTTCACCAAAAACAATAGATCTTGAGAACTCTACAATTTAGGGCTGTATGCAAATAATCTTTTGATTCTGTTTGAGTTTGCGGCTGTTACCGTTTGCCATAGGAAATACCCTTGTTAAAACATAAAACGTTACAGGTAAACTACCCCTTTCCCTTAACCGATCTTCACCAAAAACAATAGGTCTTGAGAACTCTACAATTCAGGGCTGTATGCAAAACATTATTTGATTCTGTTTGAATTTGCGGCTGTTATCGTTTGCCATAGAAAATACGCTTGATAAAAAAT
This sequence comes from Magicicada septendecula, assembly GCA_034769895.1. NCBI lineage: Eukaryota > Metazoa > Arthropoda > Insecta > Hemiptera > Cicadidae > Magicicada > Magicicada septendecula. Next base: position 1,290,910,562 of record CM068367.1, read on the forward strand.
GTTGCCGGTAAACTACCCCTTCCCCTTAACCGATCTTCACCAAAAACAACAGGTCTTGAGTACTCTACAAATCAGGGCTGTATGCAAAACATTATTTGATTCTGTTTGAATTTGCGGCTGTTATCGTTTGCCATAAAAAATACCCTTGTTAAAAAAATGTTGCTGGTACACTACCCCTTTCCCTTAACCGATCTTCACCAAAAACAATAGATCTTGAGAACTCTACAATTTAGGGCTGTATGCAAATAATCTTTTGATTCTGTTTGAGTTTGCGGCTGTTACCGTTTGCCATAGGAAATACCCTTGTTAAAACATAAAACGTTACAGGTAAACTACCCCTTTCCCTTAACCGATCTTCACCAAAAACAATAGGTCTTGAGAACTCTACAATTCAGGGCTGTATGCGAAACATTATTTGATTCTGTTTGAATTTGCGGCTGTTATCGTTTGCCAAAAAAAAAAAATTTCCCTTGATAAAAAAACCGTTGCAGGTAAACTACCTCTTTCCCTCAACCGATCTTCACCAAAAACAATAGGTCGCGAGTACTCTACAAATCAGGGCTGTATGCAAAAAATCATTTGATTCTGTTTGAATTTGCGGCAGTTATCGTTTGCCATAGGAAAAAAATCTACACATAGACACACAGATAGACAGACAGACACACAGACACACACACAGACACTTTTCGGAAAACGACTTTTTTTCATGTTTTGAGTGTAGTAGAATCAGAATCTGCAATAATCTCGAACACGATTTTTTTTGTCATCACCATACTTCCATTCCTTAAGGAATATGGAAGTAAAAGCAATCGTAAATGGAAAAGTTCGATGTCTTTTGGTGATACTACATACATGCGTGTAATGATTTTATCACCTCCACGCCTTCTCTTCTTCCATTTTTTTCGGGAATCTTCCCACACATAATGCAAAGGAATTTCAATATACTTACATTCATGCGCTGATGGATCTGATCGATTCAATTCAAAAAATGCTAATAATTTTGTTTGTCTTGCATTTTCAATTGCTTGACGTTCTTGCCCTTCTCGAAAGTAAACATTCTGTCTACGCGGTAAATGAATGTCAAGTCTAACGATGACATGTGATTGAAAATGCATTGGTAATTGATAGATGCGCCATACAGCTTCAGTTGATCCGAAATAACGGCCATTTAAAAAATTTTTAACTTCATCAATTTGTATTTCTTGACCTGGTTCATTTCTCTCTGAACCTAATTCAACAGATGCATTGTCATAGCCTTTATACACGTATTTATAAATGTATTTAACACTTTTAACTGTAGTGCATACTTCAACATTTATATGGCAATTAAATTTGGCAAGTAAATACGGATTATATGGTACAACATAACGATTGTCGAGGCAACTACCGGGAACTTCAGCATTAATACCATTATCACGCCTTCTGTATAATGGATATCCATTTAATGATTCACATGTAAATTCATTAAATCGTTTTGGATAATCTTTTGTGCATTTTCCATCTCTCATACATACAGAATTTGGATTAAGTACACCGCATGGACCATGCATCATGTGTTTTACAACATATTCATGTAATGTAGGATGTGTTTGAATGTTAGGAATCTCCGCAGATACAACTTTATCAATATCGGTAGCGTTAACAATTTTATCTTGCTCATTTAAATAGAGTAAAATGTGAGCATGAGGCAATCCTCTCTTTTGAAACTCAATTGTATAAATGAGTGCTTCAACTTTACCGAAGATTTTTTTTAGTGTAAGGCCCTCAATTAATGCTTTCAGTTTGGACTTGAATACACGCACAACAATATCAGGTCGAAAATTAGCTGACTCACCTACACAAATATTGCTAACTATTTCAGGCCAACTTGGATTGCAAGTCATTGTAATAAACAAAGAAGGCTTTCCGAAATGTTGTACAATTGACATTGCATCTAAATAATTCTGATACATATTTCTTAGAGATCCATTGAATGAAGATGGTAAAATTACTCTACGGACAACATTATTGGCATTGGGGTTCAATTCTAAATAATCTGTTAAATTGTTGTAAACTTCAGACCTAAGACTTGTTTGATTTTGTCGAATGAAATGTAACCTTGTGCCCTCTATCTCACATACATATCAACTATCCACTGCAGAAATAATTTTTGTGAATGGTGCAACATGCTAAAATATTCTCTAATTGCAAGTCGATAGGCTGCATACTGAAGCATGGTTAATTTATTTCTGGGCGCTCTTGAATTAGATGTAGTTGGTACATTATGAGAAATATTGATATGCCACCCAGTATCACCATTTGGAAAAAGTAATGGATACGCTAAAGGGTCCAATGATGAATCCAAAACAGAGATATTTTTAATGGTACCATTAACTTTTGAAAACGAAACCATATTTCGTTCAAAGGGTGGCTCACCATCAACTGTACTAAATATTACTGCTACATCAGTTTGAACTGCATCATTATAACGGCGTAGATCTAAATCACGATTTACTTTAATGAGCATACAAATTTTTTTATTTTGATTTTCAACTCTCTGACAATGATCTTTCATTGCAATGAATGACCGAACGAAAGGATTAATGCGTTCCAATTCAAGAGAGATTTCGCGCATTATATTGTTATTGCATGTTTGATTATAGTGTTCACGTAATCTATAATTGACAGCAGTGTCAACATCATAAAAATATAATTGCGCATAACATGGTGAGCGACCATATCCAGCAGTCATTGGACCTGATCTGTGATAAAAAACATCATGTATTTTAAAATGATACACTCCACGCGTAACTGTAATCGAAATTTTAGCTTCTGAGCTAACCATAGCAAATGATGAATTGTATTTACGAATGTTCTCAAAATAATTTTTTGACTTTCTTTTTATTGAAGGTTCATTTGAAGTAAGTCCATCATACAATGGTTTAAAGTATTCATTTTGACTTAAGGCCGGTAATGTTGCTTTACCCTTATGACAACATGAAGTGAATGCAGTCCTTTCACCTAAAGTGACCTCAGATTCGAAATGTTTTGTATTGCAAAACCTGCATTGTAAACGCATTAATCCACAATCAAAAGTATTAAAACTTCTTGGAATGACATTCAGTGCGCATTTAAATGTATCCCTCAAAATAATTTCATCATTTTGTATACTATTTACACTATTTAAATTTGCATTTGGTCTATTATCATTTTGACTTTCACGCGAATATATATTCCTTCTTCTTTGTCTCTCACTCCGACCCGTCAATGTTCTATGTCGAGGCATAATGGAAGTAGGTGCGAATATCTGAATGTAAAAAAAAACATGTAATGAAATTACTGAAACTAAGATTAGACAGGGTTTAATTTAAAAATAATAAAATGTACTCACTTTTTTGAAACCACCAATAATAATTAGGCGAGAGTAAGTCAATTCAAATTGCTGCTACAAAATTTTCCTTTTGCAACAGGTGTATATTAAGCAAGCTGTATTTCACTTTCAACTGCACATTAATATATAAAACACAGATATCTAATATACAAAATATTTATAAACGCTTTTTTGCCTTGACATACACTCCACAGACTATTGTTGCCTGGCAACAAAATTATTTTATTTTTAACAATTACCATTGTTTGAAAAAGTTTAAATGAATTTTCAAGTGCAAATGAATGTTTTATTTTATTTAATTTAATGTATTTGTAACACATATTATATATAAATTTTAGCTTTCTGCACTCCTTCTTCATATAAACTTTAACTATGCCAAATCTCACACTCCTCCGTGCGCGCAATATGCTTAAAAAGGGGTACAAAGTTTTCTCTTCACGTATTAATATATAGAGAGATGAATCGTACGTCAGGTGAAAATAAAGTAAATTTTACTTGCAGAAGTATTTATTATTTCAAGATATTACACAGAAAACCTGCAAGAAACTCGACGAGTTACTTACAGAGGAATACACAAACACACACACACAAATAAAAAAGTGTGCTCAAATTACCAACTCGTTTTAATTATCGCAATGAATTCTCGGAATTTATCCAGAATTTTAAAAGTTTTAACTAGTTATTTGTTTTTACTATTCTTTTCGAGGTATTTTTAACTAATTGAAATAATTAGGTAGTCCTAATTGAATACGGAACACCGTTTGCTAAGTAAAACGTTGCATTTTGTTGTCGCCTACATCGGTGACGGTAAGATTGCCGCCCGACAACGGTGTGGTGCGGTGATTCTCTCTACGACGGGGGAATTCCAAGAGAAACGTAAAATTTGCCAGCTAAAAATCCTAATTTGTTTTGGAACAGGGAACAGGGAAGCTTGACAGGTGAATATAAATATTTATCTCTCCAGTGTCGGACTTAATGTCTTGTGAAGTAGGCTTGTTAAAACTTTTTGGAAAGCTTCTTTTGTCATAAATTATTTAATGGTGACACTCTCTCTCGCAGTCAGAAGACTAAAGTAGATTTTCTTGTACACGACGCAGTATTAGGATCTGATAAAAATCACAATAATTTTTGCAGCCGTTTTCCTCATAATTTCTTATAGTATGTAAGGTGGTGTGTGTGTGTGTGTGTGTGTGTGTGTGTGTGTGTGTGTGTGTGTGTGTGTGTGTGTGTGTGTGTGTGTGTGTGTGTGTGTGTGTGTGTGTGTGTGTGTGTGTGTGTGTGTGTGTGTGTGTGTGTGTGTGTGTGTGTGTGTGTGTGTGTGTGTGTGTGTGTGTGTGTGTGTGTGTGTGTGTGTGTGTGAATTAGTACTGTCAGTTTTCATGGCGTTTTAATTTTTATGTTAATTATGTGATTTATTTTAATTAAGTGCGTATTTTACATAAATAAATACATATATGTGTAGTAGTCGAAATACCTGCGGGATGTGCGATTAGTTGCCTGTTTAAACAGTCATACGGACTTTCTTCGATCTCCAATGCAAAAATATTTAAGTCGTTTGTTGCATAAAAATGATTTCGCTAGTTACCGATCTAGAGTAGCGGTTTTAATGTCTACAGTTGCTGTGTTATATGAGTAGTGTTTAAGAGGATACAAAAGACATGTTTGTTGAAAACCTCATGAAATAGAACTATCTCTGGGACTTAATTATTCACAGCAGCTATACTGTTTCCGTTCTTAGCTTAATCCTGATGTAAACAAACAGGCGTGGCACATCTGAAACGCTATTTGCTACTTGAATTAGAGGCGTGTCACTCTGACAGAAGGAGTGCAGACAGGGTACATATAATATTGATACTATATGAACACACGTAAATTTTAATAATTGGTCAGTTGTGTAACAGTGACAGACTGATAGTGAATCATTTTATAACACCAGTTAATGGCTTTTTTACTTCCATGTTCCATAAGGAAATGGAAGTATAGTCATGCCAAAAAAAAATCGTGTTCGAGATAATGGCAGATTCTGATTGTACTACCATCAAAACATGAAAAAAAGACATTTTTCGAAAAGTGTCTGTGTGTAGAATTTTGTCTATGGCAGACGATAACAGCCGCAAATTCAAACAGAATCAAATAATGTTTTGCATACAGCCCTGAATTGTAGAGGACTCAATGCCTATTATTTTTGGTGAAAATCGGTTAAGGGAAAGGGGTAGTTTACCTGCAAAGTTTTACGTGTTAACAAAAGTAAAGTGCTTAATTTACATAAATAAAGTATCCTGAAAAGAAGGTAATAATAATCCACTGTAGAAAGGTAGATGAAATATCTATAAATGGAAAGGGTAGTTGAAGGGGGGAGGGGGTAATTTTTTTATAAATTAAAATGGTAGTTGATGATGGAGTAGGTAAATTTTTATAAGTTTTATATGTGTACTACGTTATTGACAACAAAGAAGTAGTTTCTATGGAAACATTTCATTTAACTTTAACAAAATTCTATATTTTTTCATTTTCATTTAAATCATGTATAAGAGAAAATATATCGTTCGTGGCAGGCAAGCCTATCTCAATTATGTAATGTTTACGTTTCCATTTTATTATTATGATTACCGCAATAAAAAGGCAGGCAAGACACACACACAATTCGCGTTATTTCTGGCCTCACTCATGTTTATTTTCTTACATTTGCACGCTTTTTAAATGGAAAGTCCCGAAACCCACACCAACACAACGCGTGCAAGCCGAAAAAGTGTCCAGCGTGGATAGCGATTTGCTTCCTGTGGATCGCTGGGCAGTGTAACTGCGCGTGTTTACAGAGGAACGGTTCATAGCAGACTTTTCGTTTTTAGGGAATGAACCCTCTGCAAGATACTCAGGGTCCATGAGTGACTTCGGAGCGCTTCGGAGGAGGGATGATTATCTGCGTAGTTCGGTTTCTTTATAAGAATAAAGTAAGCCTACCTAATTTGTATGGATAACATGACTGAAAATAACATTATATTAAACGACTATACCATAATAACAAAATTATCTATAAGTAGTGAAATTAGTTTGAGGGTGGGCGATATTTTTTTAGAAATTACCAAACCGAATTCAAGTAAATTATTTTAAACATAGATCTTACAACATGGAAGTCATGTATGGTTCTCCACACCGATTTTTTTAATGAACCATTTAAATATCGCAACAAACAAAAAAGTAAAGTTTATTTAATACGAAAATAGAAGATGTGATAATTACTAGTGTACTGAATACTATCAGTTGCTGTCAGAGAGTAATTCAATGGGTTCCATATCTGTGTCTGAATTTGTATCATCACTTGATTAAGCGTTATTATTGATAAGATTGTTCATTGTCCACAACGACGTCGGTAATGTGGGCCTATCATCTTTCTTGATTATATGCTGCATAAAATGACTCCCCTTGTCCGCTGTTGTTTCATTTACCGCGTTCTCAATAAATTGTTTTACATCAAGCACCTAATGTTGTTTTGTGTCGGGCAATATATCTTTTCAACTGGCTCCATATTAATTCAATAGGATTCAGAATACAGTGATAAGGAGGAAATCTTAAAACAACGTGCTCCGATTTAAGTGGCAAGATAACTCTTACATGACTATACAGACATTCTGCACATGCCTATGATAAATACATTACTATGAGAACAGTGTCAACGCCGTTGACCAATAGCGTTTCAGATTTTCCACGTGCGTTTGTTTACATCAAGATTGAACTAAGAACGGAAAGAGTATATATGAGTATTTTTTAGATAGTAAGGTTGTTAGGAGAAATGCTAGGGAAAGGATAGGAAAGAAGTGTTTTGGATCAATCAGAAACAGATTTCAAATGACACTAGTAATTTAAAGTACCAACCAGCAGAGCAGCCTGTTGAATTTATAATGTGGCCACATACCTATCTCTGGATTGAGGTTGCAAGAAGAGGCAATTCAATAATTTTTATACAACTAAAAGCAATTGACAAATGTTTTAAAGCAGATAGTAATTTGTCTTTACATATTTATCGCTAAAACTGATTGGAAACTTCTGCAGCCATGTCGTTTCTGCTGCTGTAATCATAGCCGCTCTTCACAAAAGTGTATAAATTTTTTACATGTTAATTGTGTTTAATATAAAAATGTATAAAATTCTTTAATATATTAATTCATAAATATTCTTTACAAAACGACTAAATATTCTGTTTTCTCTTCTATTTTTGTAAGGACCACATGCCAATTTCAATTCTTTACTCTCTGTTCTTTTCTTTTTCTCCAATACCCTTTCATCTTTTCACTGTCTCTTCTTCCTGTCTTCAGGCCACTTTGAAGCTGCGTTTTTCTCTCTCCTACCCTGGACTCCTTCCACTTTTAACACTTTTGCCAGAAGAATTTCTCTTTCAATTGCTTCTTCTGCATGTGTATTATTTTTTTCTAAATCCTTTTGGACTTCATCCCCACAGATATTTGAAGATTTGCTTTGTCAACCTATTGTCGTTCATTCTATATAAATTTTCAAAAAATAATAGTCTTCTTTTTCTCATTGTTTCTGATACTTTGTTTCTGATTGATGTTCTATACTTTGATATATTTCATCATTACTTTTTAATTTCCAACCTTCAGACGTTTTTCGTGGGCCTAATATTTTCCTAATAATTCGTCTTTCCAATATTTCTAGTTTGTCTAAATTATAATTTAATGGTAGACATTCACTTGCATGCTTTCTCTTTTATTCTTTAAAATGTTTTTTTATTGGAGAGTTCTAGGTACACTTATTACAACTTTACGTATTCGTAATTTATTTGCCGCGAAGTGGAAAAACGTTCCTTCGAACGACAAAAATTCAGTGGCCCATTTTATTTTAATTAACACACGTGTTTAATAAAATATTTCTTCTTTTTATACAGCCATGAAATCTCGACTAGTTGTCTCAGAAATACAGAGATCTAATTTTAAAATGTCCGAAGGTTTTTTTTCCAAAATTAAGCCCAGAAAAGGCAGAAAATCAGTATGTAATGATGCTCGTGTAGACATCCAGCTTTAAACCTTTTTCACCGTCTAAGTACTTACAGACTTAAGCCTCGATTTAAATTAGAACAAATCTTTTACGTACGATTCTAGACTTTTCGTAACACTGATACAAGAAAAGAGTAAATTGAAGGGCAAATAAAAAGTATTGTACAGAAAATGAGGATCTTAAAGAACAAAACAGAAATTCTGAAGGACAAAAAGAAAAATGAATACTTGAAGTATAAAAACTATTTCAGTTGCAAGCAAGCAGGTGATGTAAGAAAAAATCGGGGGGGGTGTAACAGTGGAGAACACAGCGCAGCGTGATTTAAAAGCAAAAAGGTGTTTTGCGCAGAAATGAAAAAAGATGCACGTAATAAAAAGTCGCAGAGACAAATGTTGACTCTAGGAACTGTCGTGGCTGGGGAAAATATTACAGACAATTATGTGCCAGTACAATGTGTGTGTGTGTGTGTGTGTGTGTGTGTGTGTGTGTGTGTGTGTGTGTGTGTGTGTGTGTGTGTGTGTGTGTGTGTGTGTGTGTGTGTGTGTGTGTGTGTGTGTGTGTGTGTGTGTGTGTGTGTGTGTGTGTGTGTGTGTGTGTGTGTGTGTGTGTGTGTGTGTGTGTGTGTGTGTGTGTGTGTGTGTGTGTGTGTGTGTGAATGCAGAAATAAACGGTATGTACACAAAAACATATACAGTCCCATATTTCTGTGTGAGTTCGCTCGCGCGAGCGCGTGTTTGAGTCCGTTTAAATTTAATATAAATTAAAAATTAATAAACCGACTTCTGCACACAAAAGCGTGTGCCGTTTACACAAAAATACAGATACATACGTTATACCATAGGTATAACCTGTGACGTAACTTTTGGGGGTGGGGAGTAGAGTGAAGTTTTACAAATACAAGATGTGTAGTGAAACCAGCTTTAAGATAGAACAATAGAACATATTTTGTAGAAAATTAAAAAGTTCAGTAATTTTTTGCACAGTCACACTCGGTGTCAGTAATTTTAAATTGTAATATTTTTTAATAATTATAATAACAATAATAAAGTTCATGTTGTATCACAACCTACTTGTTTCGCTGGCATTTTGTAAATTATCATTCTTAGTAATTGAAACGTCCCCCAAAAATTTTTATTAGCAATTTTTTTTTTTTTTTTTTTTTTTTGAGGGGCGTCCCTGAAATTTTAAGACTAGACACATGGTCTAGAAGGAAGCATAAAATGTTTCCACAACTGAGACCCAAGGAGCAAATAACCCCTAACTGGACAACTTCTATCCGAGGACTGAACAACTCTCAGTCTGACAACGACCATTCCCACACGACCCTCTCCGCCCTGCCAATCCCAGGGGGCCGCCCCTACACGTCACCCTCGCTGGTGACCACCACCTACTACTACTGCCACTCACATATGCACGCCCGAAGGCCAACAAGGTGCTACTGACCTTGATATGTGAGTGCCTACCTACTCTACAACTGTCCACCTCGTGGACCGACCACGCATATGCAACACAACAAGGTAACCACCGACCTTGACATACGCATGGCCAACTTCCCTACTCTAGGGTGGACGGCCCCGACTAACAAGGCAGAAAGATCGGATGGAGGTCACGCGAACATCAATCTCTCAATCACTTGTTTAGCAGTCAGACTTAACACCAGTAAAAGGGGGGGGGGGGTAACTTCTATACAGCATGGCCTCCTCTCGCTAGGACGAGAGACAGTCAAATGAAACAGGGGACATCTACCCAAGAATACGGCCTGGACCAGACGATAACTCACTTAGGGGCGTTTTTGTCGTACACCATTCCCAAAAAAATAATAATTTGAGGTCCCAAATACATTCACCTTGAGGGTAGGCTTAATTACGAAATTCTGTCAAAGACTGTTCGTTGCACAATCAAAACGTCATTTGTTACTGCACATGTTCCAAAGTATTAATACCTAACCTTCTGTCTCTACAAATACTCATACCAAAAACTTGGGTGTCTAATAAAAGAGTGTTGGACCAATTCTTGTAACAATCCCCGGCCAGAATTACTTCATAAACAAAAACACAAACACCCACAATGTAACACAACACATCTCAACAACAGACAGGAAAGACTTGCTTCCATGCAAGTGACCTCTGGGTTCCCTAACGAAGCAAGAGCTCGGGAGACTTGATAAGCCGAGCAAGCCCCCACATAACGTCGAACAAGCACACACAACACAAATACTAAACATGAGTGTCAAGAAAACATCCAACAACAACACAGCATATAACACGTCAAAACCAATCACAAATATACACCTAACAAACAAGCATAAGTATCAGGCATTACAAATTCAAAATTTTCATAAAATATCTTCTCTTGACTATCATCAATGACACCGGTCGCAGGCCCGACCATACCGCCTTCTATCAAGGGAATACGGGATTCATATTACACTAGGGCAATTCACCAATTGACAGTTGACCCGCATTTAAACTCATTAGTAAATTGGAATCCGACCCGTTAAGGCCCCAGGCAAGCTAAATAAATCTCAATAATCAGAACATCCAAAAGAAACACGTGTGTGTGACCCATCTCTGTACCTGCGGTTTACAAATGGCCAATAACTAACTCTTACATAGTTAGATGATATGGCTCTATGGCCCAGCTTACTAGCACAACAAACATAATAATAACAATAACAATAGATACACATACCATAAACTTTACAAAACATCAAACACAAACACCAATAAACTTTCTTTAATCGACACAAGCATCCCATATCACATCCCTTTTATATTTTTATTAAATCTTTTGCAACTGTCAAACTAAATTTTTATTACTTCTTTAAAAACTGGTTTACAAGTCCTGTCAACCACGCTCTGCTACCACTGAAACGTCCCCAAAACTTTTTCTTTTTTTTTTTTTTAGGGGCGTCCCTTAAATTTTAAGACTAGACACATGGTCTAGAAGGAAGCATAAAATGCACTGTGCTCAGGGTGACAGGACTTGCAAAGAGACTCGATGATTAACGTAACAACCTTTTATTTAGTGTTTGATATTAAGTGTGTACATCTCCCCTGCATATTATACAAGTAAATGTCAAAATTTTATATGGCCACTTTCCAATTAACACTAACACTTATGGCGAATTCCACGAGTGATATATCACCAATTAGTTGTTATATGTACATCACCCTTATGTGCCCTTTCAAAATTAAATAATAATATTTATGGTAAATTGTACAAGTGACATCTCAGCAATTAATATTTATGTGTATATCAAATCTCATGTGGCCTCTCAACAATCAACATTAACCTTTATAGTAAGTTTCACAAGTGACACATTAACAATAAATAGTTACATTCATTTAAATCTCCATGTGGCCTTTTAACCATTAACAAACAACATGCATATTAAATTTTACAAGTAACATCACAGCAATTAATAATCTTTTTCATATTAAATCTTTGTGTGCCTTCTCAACAATTAATAAATAATATTCACAGTAAATTTTACAAGTGGCATACCAGCAATTAATAACTATATTCACAATAATCTTTATGTGCCTTCTCAACAATTAATAAATAATACATATATGGAGTAAATGTCATGGAATAATTTAACAGTGACAACCAAGTGCTCACCAAGGTTGCAAACATGAACAGCCCGACTGGAACCCGAAAACAAGAACTCTTAATAATAAATGTGATCAAATGAATAATCAAAAAACATCAGTAAATACCTTTTTCTTATATACAATTTATTATTGTAGTTAAGTCCAATCCAAATATGACCGACAGCACCCCGCATGCTTTACTATGAAGATCTTGCACTAACGTGTACAGGTGGAATGAAAGCACTTGTGAATTCAATCATTAATTACCAAAATGGAAAATACGGGTTGTCAGTGAAAAGCTTGTAATAAGTAAGGGTGATATATTAAAACATGAGCACAAGATACACAGGTTTGGCAGATCATGAAAGCGCATGTTATATTAGGGCAACCAGATGTTTAAAAAAAAAATCAGTGTTTAAAGATAAAAGAACAATCGGTCTGTAAATGCTTGCTGGCCCCCCAAAACAATTGTTAACATTATTAATAAAGATTACATATTAAAGCACTAGAGTCTAACTTGGTGCATCATGAAATGGCATGTTCAGTTCTGATCATCGGTTGTGCTAACTTCAAGTTAAAATAAAAAAAACGGAAATGTAATTTTGCGTTTATCACAGTAATTATTTATTCATAGCAAAACTTATGTCGCGGAGGTCGAGTTTGAATAATTGAAATCTTTCGCCTGGAGTTATAATGTTACCGGATGATGCTGATAAACGCTTGTTGCAGCTCCATGGTGTTCAGCTGTCTGCTACTTCAGAAGTTGAGAGGGTTAATCTAGGTGTAATTCGGGGCCCGTTGGTGTGTTTCCGACGGCGAAAGGAGAGCCTGTCAGCATTGCTCGGTTAATGGTGAAAGGTGGAGTCATAACCATCAGATTGCTCCCAAAAACTCTTGGCTGGGGCGGGAACCCTAAAACACATGTTTTCTGTAGCACGCCGTCACACACACAAAAAATAAATCAACTCCTTTTTGCTCGACCTTAACCCCACACATACGCACCATTCAATTATGAGCACCTTATACTTGCAATTACAATGAAGTTACCTACACGTGCATTAATTAACAATTAAATTGTGCCACTGCAAAATATCATGATTGTCTCTTATTTAAACAACAGCTGTTACAATTCCATAACATAATTTACTTTCATTTAAAACTTCGCCACGTGACTTAAGTTACGTTAATTTAAGTCAATGTATTGATAGTTTTTGTTAAACATTTCTTCGCCACATTTGCTTTACAGAATATCAATTAACAACTATAAATAGCTTATGGATTTTTTTTAACTTAGCATTGAACATATTACTTAAACTGCCACGTGGCTTGAAATCAAGAATTAACCAGCTCAGGATCGCACACACATTTTAATCCAACTTCATCCAAACAATAAATATACTTTAACACATTTCCCATTTATTAAGTGACAATTAAATAACTAAAGAAGCTTACCAGAGGCACTTTATGATTCTACTCGCCCATGATAGAAGATGAACACATTATAAAGAACAATTTATTCTGCCGCCGGACTAGAAGTGAACGCGAAGCGTGGTGATGTCGAAATGCACAGAAAAAACAGCTCGCGACCATGAGGTAGAACGGACGGAAACAGCTGACCGGAGCTGTCTAGATTACGTCGACAGAGTGCGACTATACAGCAATTTACTGCTCACAGACCCAGCGCGGCGAAATTCCACAGGCCAGTAGCAGACGACGCCAGCCCGCGCGAAATATGGACGGGTTAAAAACAATTAGCGTACGCCTTGGAATTCTATTTTAATTCCCACGGCACATAATAACGAACTCAGAAACACGATAAATTTTTATTTTAATCACCTATAAGTACTGGAGAGGGTGCGTAATGCCTTATGGTCTCATTCCTCGATGAAAGGAAATATCCAGCCGCACCTCCAAGTGGTAGAGGATAAGCAACACCTACAAGTGGCTAACGCGGCTCTGGAGACCGAGTGACAGCCGGTATGAGTTGTCCTCTTCTAATTGTCATTGTCAAGTAGAGGTTAGGGCAGCATCTTGCCGTGGGGGTGAGAAATTTTCCCTTAAGACGGATGGTCAACGACGTAGGATGTGGGAGGCAAGGAGAAACCACCACATTAAAGATCCTTATGGATATCTACAGGGAAAACTGATGTCTTTAGTCTGGTAAGACAGCCAGTTTATGAGAGAACACCCAGACAGAAAATCGGGCAGCCCCACCATACGTCTTACCCTGCGATGTGCTAGTAACATATCCAGGGGACATATTCACTACTAAATTGCCTCAAATAAGGACTAGCCAGACGGATCAAAAGTTGCTGACCACAGCTGTGAATAAAATGGAAAAATGACTTAAGCAGCTGAAATGAGATTTCTCAGGCACGTGACAGGATATACCCTCCATGATCATAGAAGAAACACAAATATACAGCAGGAACTGAATATTATGAGTATAATCGACAGGATTGCCCAGTAGGCCTATCGGCTGAATTGGTGGGAACATCTTTGCCGAGTATATGACTGCCGCACCCCCAAACAACTATGGAACTATAAGCAGAGGGAACGGAGAGGTGTGGGACGTCCGAGGAAGCGCTGGAGTGACCAGCTCTAATCTTTGGCTGTTTGAGACCGGAACAAACTGATCTTGGTTTAATCCTTGCAAAAGATAATGATGATGAACTACCAATAACTCATTTAATTTGCTCCTGCACGTACGTCTACCCTGAACTATACGTTCATATATTATGAATACTACGCGTAACTTAATGGCTTTAATTGAGAACAGTTGTCTCTGCGTACAAAATTATTTAATTCATAGACTATCGCAGAAATGCATCTCAAAATCGTGTTAGTAGCATCCAACGGCATCCTAAGGATATCTTTGCTCCTTTATACCTAGCTGCTACATGTTTCTGTCATAAGAGTCCACATGATTTCCGGACTTTTTTCTCGTGTTTCGCAATTTCTTCTCCTAAACTTGAAGTCTCTAATGTCGTTAAATTGGCTGTCCTCTATATCAGCCTTTCATAGTATGTAGAACTCATAACCTTGTTTGATAATCTTTCTCGCTCAATTTATAACCTATTCAAACCAGGTCGATTGGATTCTCGCTATTCCTTTTGGTACGGTTCTTTCAGTCACTGTCACTTTCAGTCATTAAACTCACCATCTCCATACTATCTGTTGTCCTATCAAATTTTTCCATTATATAACTGTTCCTTAAATAATGTTAAAATCAGCTGATATCTGTATTCATTGACACATTATCTCAGAATCGTGGAATATAACACTTTACTAAATACTAAGCTAAGCTCTAAGCATTTGGCAATTTACCTTTTCCCTTTTCAATTTTAAATTTTACGGCTAATAACACAAGTCAAATCTTCTATTATCATACGCTTTCCCTTTTCAATTTTAAATTTTATGGTTAATAACACAAGTCATATCTTGTATTAACATACGATTTGTGTTATTAAAAACATTTGAAAATTATGTACATGATATACAATGTAAAAGAAATTTTTCGAAGTGGTAAAATTTAGCACAAATAAAATTTTATTTAATGTTGTTTAATTTCTTTCTTCTTGCAGAAACATTTCTTCAAAAACTGAATGTTTTAATCAAACAATTTTTTTATTAGCAGGCTCAGCCGGCTGAATTTTTTGATATTCTTTTCGATCTATATAACTTTCGTTCTACACTACTACTACTACTACTACTACTACTACTACTACTACTACTATTACTACTACTACTACTAATAATAATAATAATAAAGTTTCACTAGAATCTTTTATCTCAATTTTATACGCTACAACTGAAAATGTTCGCTTTTGACCCATACAATGAGTTATTTGTAACGGGGAAGCAATTCCGAATTGATTCAATATCATATAATCAAAATTGTTTATGGAAACACCTGATAATGGTATATAATTGACAGTAGAAAAGGTCAATATGTAAAAAGGAAAAGATTTCAACTACATGCGCACTAACCACCACAGAAACTTCAGTTATGCGTGCAGACAGCCGATGAAGTTCTTCGGTTTTTTGTTCACTGAACCCATTCCCCGCCTATGTCTCATCCTACAGCATTTTTTAATAATTTGACTGTCTGGGGCCTCATGTAAAAATTTCTCTCAAAACTTAAATCAGTGAAACGTTATCTTAGATTAACTATGAGTGAGGAAAAAGTAACTTAATTGTAAATAAATTATTCTCACTTAGTTTTCTGTATTTCTGTTTTGTTAAAATATGTAAATACTAAGTAAAATGTCTAGGTAACCATTACCATAAAAAATTTGCCTACATTAAAAGCAAATAACCGGGACCTCAAAATGAACCGATTAGATTTTGTTTACCTCTGCCCGTACCACTACTTCTTATAATAGTAAAGAAGAAATTACATTTATATTGCTCAGTTTTTCTTGTGTGTGTGTATATATATATATATATATATATATATATATGTATATATAGCAACAGAACACAGGATGATAAGCTATGTTGTTTATATCACAGCACACGGATGACGAGCATTTTCTTGTTTAAATTGGTTTTATGTAATATTTTGTCTTTTAGTCGTACGTTTTGTATTTAGAAATGGATAAGCATGTAGGGTATACCAAACTCTTCATAAAAAGGTGTTCTATATTGTCATGTATTTTTTGTGTGAATTTGTGTGCGTGTGCGGGTGTGATAATCTGTGCTCGCTATAGCTTCAGTGGTAGTTAACCGGTTGACGTGAAACTTGTGACAAGGAATTATTTAGGTAAATAGCTTCAATTTGTGTATACTCGGAGGTTCATAACTATTTTAGAAATATGGTTTTTTAAGTGAAGAAAAACTCAATTGTAACTCTTATCAAAGATAGGGTAACAAAATTTGTAGATAATTTCCATCCAAGCCTTTGCTAAATTATACAAAGTTTTTCATGAAATTTGTATATCTGTTTGTTCCATCAATCATGTGACTTGGGTTTAGCTCATCAGAATACACTAATTCAGTGAGATTCATTCGTTGTAGAGTTAGGATGGACACAGTCTGACTGTAGAAGTTGCAAGGGGAAGTTGTGCCCGGTGAAGAGAGTTTTTCTCTTACGAACTTAGATATATCAAATATAAAATAAACCTTGGTAATTCTTAACGAAGTTTTGCGTTAAGAACCGAGTGGGTAAAATAATTAGATAAAATTTAAAATATAATACAGTGCTGTTTTCGTGTAAGTTAAGATATCCGCTTAGGGAATTTAAAGACACTTCAAGATATCGTGGATGGTGTACATTAAACGCACCGCATTAATTAATACCCATATTAATCCTGAGATTAAGAAAATATAAAGTATAATTTAATAATAAACTGTACGAGTGAAATTTATAATCATTGTGAGTGAACAATTTATGAAGAAACTAATTAATGTTAGCAGTCAAACATGACAACGAGACTCATTGAAATATCGCCGCTGGAGCCGCCTGCCGTAGAAGAGGACGACAAGACGAAAGGGACGCCAGGACGAAGAGGACACCAGGAAGGGGTGACGCTGTAGAAGAGGACGACGAGACGAAGAGGACGCCAGGACGAAGAGGACACCAGGAAGGAGTGCCGCTGAAGAAGAGGACGCCAGGACGGGAGCGACGAGAGGAGAGGAGGACGTTGCAAAAACCAAGTAAAATCGATTTATATTATCGAACAATACAAACAATTATTTCTCTTATCAATACATGACAATTTATAATACAATATACATCTTTAAAACAATATTTGTGTGTATAATAAATAATTTTTCATCTCCTCCATAATAGACTTGTTTGTGATTTTTACACACTCACTATATCCTTATTAGAATAATAAAATTTGATCTGTTGCAATATTTTTAATATTAATATTAATAATAATAAAACTTTTTGTACAAGAATATATTTTATTATTATTTTGTAAATATTACAATGTTTTAATAGTATTTAACTATCATCATCAGATATATAAATTAATAAATTGAAACATTAAAAAAAATCGTTTTTATATTAATATTAATATTAATAATAATAAAAAATTTTGTACAAGAATATATTTTATTATTATTTTGTAAATATTACAATGTTTCAATAGTATTTAACTATCATCATCAGATATATAAATTAATAAATTGAAACATTAAAAAATCGTTTTTATATTAATATTAATAAAACTTTTTGTATAAGAACATATTTTTTTATTATTTTGTGAATATTACAATGTTTCAATAGTATATAGGCCTAACTATTTCATCCGATATATAAATTAATAAATTTAAACGTTTAAAAAATTGTATACATTCACAATTTATTAATTTATATATCTGATTATGATAGTTAAATACTATCGAAACATTGTAATATTCACAAAATAATAAAAAAATGTATTCTTTACAAAAAGTTTTATTATTATTAATATTAATATACAAGAAGAAATATATTATTCTAAATATAATGTACAAAATATACTTTGTTACTTATGTTACTAATATCATGTCTTTGGAGTGATTAGTTTGTTTCCTTTTCAAAAACACCAAAACGGTGAAATTTCCAAAATATTAAATGGCTATATGCCTGTCATTTACTTCCGCTTGTAGGTTTTTCCCAAGATGTGTATTTCCTAAACTTATTTTACGTGAACAAAATACTATTTCGCATGATCTACAAGTTAATAATTATTAATTGTTTTTGTCTGTTTCAGGAAAGAAATGGTTTCCAGTGACGTTTATAGGAAGCATCCTGTGGATAGCAGCATACTCGTACCTGATGGTGTGGTGGGCGAACGTGTCCGGCGACACTTTCAGGATCCCGCCTGAGGTTACCACCGTATTCTAATACAGTGTTGTTGTGTTGCTATCTATAGCGTTTTATAACTCTGTACCGTATGTATGTAGTGGTTAGCCTCAACATGGTTGTTGGGAACAAGGTTAAACCTAAACCTGGCAACACCTTGCTTACGTTTACCGCCCATTAAAGCGTCCACGCTATTTATAAATAGATTATATCTATTATAAAGTAGATTAATTAACGTGACGTAGGTAACGCGTTAGAGAAACATCGGTTCTGCGTAAGATTTATAGTAAACGTTGTCATCTTTTGGTAAATAAAAGAAAATATAAAAGCAGGTTTTGACGTTGTTAAGGAAACCTAAGCAAATTTTGTTTACGAAATTCTTAAGGACAAAGAAACTAGTGAATATGGATGATTATTCTTAATTTTAATGGTCAAAGTGAATAAAGTACTAAAATATTGTATTAAAAACGGTCGCTACGCTTCTCTTAATGTAAAGAATAAATGTTAAATGGTATTAGCATAATAAAAATCGGTATGGAGAACCATACATGACTCCCATGTTCTAATTAATTAATATTATTAAAACTATTTTTAATATGTGCGCTCAGAACGAAAACAAATATATCAGCATGCTTTTGGTAAAAACGCTGAGAGAGATAATCAAAATACGAATTGTACCTAGTTGTTAATATTTTAAAAATAAAGAATTAAATTATCTTTTATTTAAACAAGGCGAAAGAAAGCGAATACCGCCCGGCGTTTGGTATCTGTAAATTTCTGAAAACGAAAACGAAAAAATAAGATAATACAATCTTTGTGTACTGTGTACCAACCAAACCTGTGAGTTACTTACAAACCTCTGATGATGCTGATATTTTTCAGTGAAACATCCGTCGGGTATTGAAACGACAAAAACGCAATACACTACTTGCAGTAGAAAATATATTGAAAAATATCACAATATTAATTTATTATTATTATTATTATTTTATAATAAATTATGTTTAGCTACTATTTTAATTGAAAATTCATATATTAAACATTTTATATAGCAACAGAGTTTGCCTGTGTTAGTCAATGTTCAGGATATTCGTATTTCCTGTCTGATTCAATTGTCCAGTACCTACAAATGGAGTAATATGGTGTTACGTAAAGTCAGGATCTTATGTATTCAAATTTCAATTTAGATTACCAGATAGAAGCAGGTTTATTTCTTATAACTCACGTAGAACTACGATAATATCTAACGCTTTACATGAATATAATAACAATTATAGAACATTTCCGTTGGTTTTAATAAATTAAATAAAATAAATATAGCTAAAATTCTTTATTGAATAAGGATAAATGCTTTAATAAAATAAGGATAAATACTTTTTATTATCAATTTAATTGAACATGCATTTAAACCAGATAAGATAATAAGATATCATATAAGTTATTATATTTAATATCACATAAGTTGTTATATGTAACATATTTTATTTGTAACAACGTTGTGTGCATAACATTTGTAACACGTTTTACCTGCGCGTGTGTGTGTGTGTGTGTGTGTGTGTGAACAAAATAAAGTTTGGAAAAATTTATTAAGGTATAACCAAGTGATATGTATACAGAAAAATAAACAAATTTTCTCATATAGTATGATCAAATGTTTGAAAAATAATGAACAGTATACAGGCCTAGCGCTTATAACAAAACCGCTTGTAAGGGTATTCCAGGTCCCGACAATTCATAGGCCTGTGTATCGGATATAACAAATGTCAGACATAACGATGAAAATTTATATCCCCTCGACATCATCATAACCAGTTTCTACTGCGATAAAATAACGGAAATAATATAACAACAAATCATCATCATTTGCTCGACAGCCCTTTGTTGGCCCTGGCCTTCTTCAGAAGATTTCGCCGTTCTTCTCTATTCACAGCCATATTCTTTCAGTTTCTAATTCCAAGAGTACTGACGTCCTGACTCATCCCCTCTCTCCATGTCAGTGCCTTCCAACTTTCCTTTTACCTTCTGACTTTGCATTAAATATCTTCTTAATAACTCTGCTTTCGAAAACACATATAATGTGTCCAGCCCATTCTAATCTTTTTGATTTAATAATGGTGACCCCATCAGGTTCATCATACAGATTATAGAGCTGTAAATTATATCTTTTTCTCCAAGCTCCACTCTCTTCCACTGGACCGAAAATTTGCCTGAGGATCTTCTTTTCAAATATATTTATATCCGTCCGGATATTTCTTCTTTTGATTTCGCAACAACATCATTTTCCAGGATAAGGCGTCAATTCTTAGCGTAACCCCCCAACCCGGAGGGCCAGGAACTTCGATTTTGGGCTGTTCTTCCCCTAGAGACTTGTCTTCACCTTGGCTAACGAGCGGTCTCTGCCCGGTTGCAGTAGGCTATCTAACTCAGCCCATGTGTGCACCCGTTAACCTACTTATAACAACAAATGTGAACAAAAAACGGGAACCCCGTGTGCATAATACTTGTGACAAAACGAATTAAAATAGGTGTCTATCAGACAAGTTATAGTTACATTAAAGTATAAAGTACCGTACATTAGTTATAAACGTTAGTTATAGTTACTTATACACATTAGTTTTTCAAATTTGGTAATAAATTTTCTTATTTAAATTTAAACATAAAAGGAAATACAGACTTCACAGAAAATATTTAAGGCATGATTTTTAAATTAAAAAAAGTAAAAAAATTTTTTTTTAAAAACGCTTTTATTTAAAATTAATAAAATGATCAATGTACTAAAAAGGAGAAAATAATTTATCTTATACCAAATACATTAACAACAAATTAAAATAATGTTTAGTAATCAAAAATTTTTGTAACATTAAGTATCACTGATAATAAAAGCGTGGGCGCCTAAGGAATGATATTATACTATCTTTAAATCAATTTTCAATAAAAAAGATGTATAACTGATACTATTTGTTCTACATTTATTTGATTATTGAGGAATGAAATTTTTCAGAGTATGCATATATGTGTAAATTTGTCTTACAAGTGCAATCGTGCGCAATTCCAAAATTTACATTCTATAAAGAGAATCATAGTATAACTAAATTTGGAAAAATAGCAGATATTTGAAGATTCCTTTCCATTGAATCAAGTTATAACATTATACTTCACATTACAAACTATTATTAAGAGGGGACGTTGAAATTAGGATTGTCAAGGATTATATTTTTAAATAAAAAATACACAATGCACTGAATATAAACAAATAGTTTTTATAATATTTTTGAGATACAAAATTCATTTTAATATTGATTAATTATATTTTCGAATTCATGTTTAAGATCACATTGTCTAAATGAAGGCGCCCACGCTTTTATTATCAGTGATACTAAATGTAGAACAAATAGTATCAGTTATAGATCTTTTTTATTGAAGATTGATTTAAACGTGGTACAATATCATTCCTTAGGCGCCCACGCTTTTATTATCAGTGATACTTAATGTTACAAAAATTTTTGATTAATAAACATTATTTTCATTTGTTGTTAATTTATTTGGTATAAGATAAATTATTTTCTCCTTTTTAGTACATTTATCATTTTATTAATTTTAAATAAAAGCGTTTTATTTTTTATTTTTTTACTTTTTTTTATTTTACACTTTTTAGTTAAATTTTATAGATAAATTATATAATGAAAAGAGAATGATACATAAACAATAAACAATTATTTATGAAATAGATAAATAGATAAATAAATTGCTTTTTTTGTATAAAGTATACATAATTAAATGAGTTTATTGTAAATTTATTATTTATAAATATTTCTTACAATAGGCAAAACGACATAACTCCTCTTTCATTGGAAAATTTCAAAGTGAAACGTTTTGTACAAAGTAAAATTACTTACCGTTATTTGTAATCACGTAGACAGTTTCACCAAACTGATTTTAATTTTGATTGCTCTACTAAGCCTAAAAGTATCCTGCCCCCCTTACGAAAATGTTTGCCGGCCGCTGGTACAGATGACACAGTAAGTTTGTATTAACGTAGATACAGCAAGTCAGAAACCAACTGCCATTATTCATTTTTCATTTAACATACATGTTTCCAACGGTTGATATTGGAGGTTAAAGTCTTTAGTTATACGCATTGTTTACAATTAAGGACTTGGAATCGTACATCAGACGGGTTAGGTGTACAGCGAACCGGAGTTAAATTATAATCGAGTGATAAAACTATATAGTGAATTGTTAAAATAATAATAAATGAATTATATAGTGCAAACAACTAAAAAGGAATATAAAAGTGTGAATTTAAAAAGGAAAGTATTGTGATATTAATCAAATTTTAAAAATGTTTAAACGGTTATTATAAACTAACCTGTGACACTATATATACTAGTGAACTATTTTCTTACAAACACTGAACTATCACACAATAACACTGTTGTAATTTTGTTGTTAGTTGTTAATTATTATTTTTGTGTGTTTAATTTTAAGAAGTGTAGTATTAATAAACCTAAAAAAGACCGTATCTGAGATCGAAAACTTTCAATAGTGCCATATACCAAGCCAGGGTAATTCATATTAACAATTATTTATTTATTTTAATTTTAAAGAGAAAATTCAAAGTGAAACGTTTTGTACAAAGTAAAACGTGATCGAAAATGGGAACCGGTGAGTTTCCATAGATACTG
The DNA here is from genome assembly GCA_034769895.1 of Magicicada septendecula. Taxonomy (NCBI): domain Eukaryota; kingdom Metazoa; phylum Arthropoda; class Insecta; order Hemiptera; family Cicadidae; genus Magicicada; species Magicicada septendecula. The sequence continues at coordinate 1,290,934,022 of CM068367.1, forward strand.
CTTCTTTGTTGTCAATAACATAGTACACATATAAAACTTCGCTTATGAATGCGACTACATTTAACTTATAATCTGTACATTGGTAAATGTATGTATATATTTCTTTTCATAGTATTATATTGTCACATGATTCAAGTGTGTATGCAAAATGTCAAGTCGCTATCACATCGGGAAGTATGCGAAAATTCTATTTCAAAAATCCACTTTAGACCGATGGGGAAAGCAAATTAAATAAAAGCATTTAAAAAATAATTGCAGAGAAATTGTAGAGATTGATGTAATAATTGAACAGTTTTTTATAAACTGTTATATGAACATGTCTTATTCGTATGCCATTATTAGAAGAAATATTAAATATAAATTTTATATTCAGCAGCATAATTAGATCAGACGTTATTTAAATATTTACAAGCATGTAGAAGTTTACATATTGTGTGTGCGTGTGTTTTAATTAAAAGCCTTATTCACAGTGTCGATACGCCGGAATGATGTGTATAAGCTTGTTAACAGGTAATGGGACTAACTTTCTTAGCAGCTGGTACGTCCATACCAGATCTTATCACCAGTGTTATAGTTGCAAGAAAAGGTTTCGGGGACATGGCAGTCTCCTCCTCTGTCGGCAGTAACATATTTGATGTCACAGTAGGGTAAGTAATCATAAAGTGTATTTTCGATTGCTGTATTCTAAGAGTTTTTATCTTTAACTGAAATAATTAATAACATTAAAACTACAGATTGGCACCGCTAACTTGGTAATTAAAAACTAAGACTGTCATCATAAAAATAATCATCATCTTCAAGGATTAAACCAAGGCTAGTTTGTTCCGGTTTCAAAGAGGCAAAGGTTAGAGCTGGTCACTCCAGCGCTTCCTCGGACGTCCCACACCTCTCCGTTCCTTCGGCTTATAGTTCCATAGTCGTTTGGGGATGCGGCAGTCATCCATTCGGCAAAGATGTTCCCACCAATTCAGCCGATACTGGACGATCCTGTCAAGTATACTCATAATAGTCAGTTCCTGGCGTATATCTGTGTTTCTTCTATGATCACGGAGAGTATACCCTGCCACGTGCCTGAGAAATCTCAATTCAGCCGCTTGGAGGCGACTGGCCTGGCCTTTCGTTAAAGTCCAATTCTCAGACTCATAAAGAAGTGTGGGAAGGGCATCAGTTTGTAGAATTTTAGGCGTGTTCCTTTACTTGCTGACTTCAGGGTTCGCCTAATGTTCCCCCACATAAGGTTGAACTTATGCAACTTATTCACAACGTCCTTGCTTGCATTATAAGACATACTGTAGCTCAGGTATTCAAAATTGGTAAGTTGTTCTAAGACAGTACCATCTGTAACAATTTTTGCCCGTACGGGATCAGTTCCACGGAAAACCATCACCTTGACAACTAAAATAATATCAGTTACGTTTTCACCCCTCATCAGGGAGTTAACTATATTTGGACAATTATAAATAAAAAGGAGAGTTTTTACAGTTAATACCTGCCATTGTCAGACCCATCCACTTTTCGTTTGTTTTTTTAACACACAGTGTTGTTGCTTGCTTATTTCTTACTATTATTATCGTTAGTTCTATTATTATTGAATGACCGAATCGAGTTATCAGTTTTATTTAGTCTGTATGTTTATGGTATGTCTCAAGGTAGTTTTTGATTGCACCAACCGGTTTTTGTAAAACGTAGCATGCGTGATCGTAATGTAAATATCACCAAAACAAAATACATGCTAATTTCTGCTCAGAAAGGAGAAGAAATCTGTACAATTTATGCATAGAGGGTAATTCATTTGATGCGGTTAACAAGTTCAGATACCTGAATAACATGATAATGAAGGGTGCATAAACACGTCAATACATGACAGGATACAAATGGAAAATAGGGCATACTACAGTATGCTATAAGACACTTATCACACCGGTTGTTACTTATGAAAGTGGGAGGCATGGATATTAGCAAAAAAGGAACAAGAAACGCTAAGAAAGTTTTTTTAATGAAAGGTGGCACGACGTGTTTATGACTCCGTTAAGGGAGATGATATATAGAGAATAAGAAATAATCTGGACATGGATGAGTTGTCGAAGCATGAGAGCGTTGTAAGATTCGTAAAGACTCAACGAATATAGTGGCTAGGTCATTATATATGCCTCATTATATGAGGATCATACCTCAGAGTATGCCTAAGAAAATTCTGAGGGCACAGAATACAAAAGCAGAAAGAGGAGACGACCTAGGATAAGATGGTTGGATGGTGTGGTGTAAGGTCTCAGGAAATGGATGTGAGAACTTACGCTAAGAGGGCAACGGTTAGGAGATGTTGGAGAAGATTGATGGTGGATTGACGTTGGGCTGTAGTCCTAAAGACTAAGAAGTTATGGAACAGAAAACCTCGTCCTGTTAAAGAAACATTAAAGCTGAAAACGGGCAGCTGAAAGAACTAGGAAAGAACGAATCAGTAATATGATCATCAAAAATCTGTTCGAGTGGGAATCAAATATCGACATAGTAGAGAGAAGAGCATTGGAATTGTTTGGTCATGTGATGAGGATGCATGAAAGGAAGCCGAAATTCGTCAGGGAAGAATTTCCGAGATTCACTGGGAAAACCCAAGAGAGGAAGAGAAAGGACAAGATTGGAATTAATCTACCACATTGAGAAGCTAGCTAATTGAAGGGGGAGGGGTAAAGAAGTCGAATGTCTCGCCCATGGTAGGACGCAGTATCGGAAATGGCTGAACAAATTACAGCAGAAGGGAGAGTGAAGAAAAATGCTCAAACGGGTTTTCTTTTTCTGCAGCTTCAGGATGTATCTTCTTTTTGTAACTTTATTCAGTACCTCGTCGTTTGTCAGCTGTCTACTCATTTAATTTCTTTTCATTGTCCTCGTCGGCCGTACTCCAGTACTTTCGAAACATCTTTTTGCCTTCCTTTCTTAGCATCAAAGTTTCTGACCCGCAGTGACAACGCTTCAGGCAAAATATTTTGCAAAACGTTTTCTGAGAGCAATTAGTTTCTCTTCAAATGCAATTACTTGTAACACCATTTGGTTTTCCGAGAGCAATTAGTTTCTTATTAGTAATTAATTTTTCAAGACCAATAATTAGTCTAATAAAAACATTAGCTTTCTAAAACCATTTGTTTTATAGGGCCGACTATTAATTTTCCTTAAACGGGCTTAATCGATATCATCATCTTGCAAGGAGTATGTGTAAACACCTGATCCATTTCATAAATCAGAAGTAAAAAATGTATTAGTGTATTTAAACTATTTAGTCTTCTACTTTAAGTATCTGTCTGGGAGTACTTTCAAGTACTACTTAATTGGACAACATGCCCGTTTGAAGTAGAGGATTTCAAATAATCTTTCTCGGCTTTATAAACTACTTTGTTTTCAGGCGGGTTGTTAACCTCCTACCCGCCTTCCGCGATATGTTCCATTATTTGTTTTGGTACTCCTGTACCTAAAGTACTCCCTACGTTGAACTTCGTCTGAACTCGTTGATTTTATCACAGGAGTTCAGCCTATTTGAAATTCTTACAACACGACACTCTTCATTTTCTTTGACTTTATCATCGTTTCTTCCATCGGAGTTATTTGTTTGCGGTTGTTCATTATCTTTTGTAAAGTAAATGCTTTTTACATGTTTATTTAATTCAGTTTAATATAACTTTACATATACTTGAAAGTATACTATAGTTTAAAACATATACACAACAATCACAAATAACAATGTATTTATACATATATTGTGCTGTTATTTTTTACTAGTACTGTAATTAAAATATTTAATTACAGATATTACTTTTTTCTATCTGCACATGAAAAGAAAACTATCTCAGGGTTAACAATTATTAAGCTGATTTATATTATTTAATACTGTGTATGATTTATTCTTTTCTTTAATCCGTACCAAATAACGTTAGTGTATAAATTTTTTAATAAATAACAAGGTAAGAATATCTACCATATAAATGTAAATAGCTTGAGTCTGAATTCTTCACAACTGCAACGGGTTCAATTCTAGTTGATGTTTATCATCTTAAAGGTAATGTTAGGCTTCGTAGTCTGTTCCTTCTCTGGGATTTCTTATTAGATTAAATGTTGAATTATATTTTCTTCTATGATTACTAACTTGATACTTCTTCGGAATATCGAATTTTATTGTATTGACACTCAAACTATCTTCCAGTACAGGCTTCTTCTTTTAGTTCGGCGTTCTAAATGATATACTCAGACTTCTTGAAATATTGTTGTTTATTAAGTTGTATACAAATTATGATTCTTTCAATGTTATAGATTTATACTCTCGCATGTATATTAAATTCAATATCAATGTTAACTCCCTTCCTTTAAAGGTTTCCTTTATTAAATACAAACTTATACTCTTTTATAAAAATTAAACTCTTTTAATGTGTATCTTATTGCATATAAAATTAGACTTTTTGATGGGGCTCTTCTTAAATATAAAATTAGACTAACAAATTTTCTTTCATTTGAATACAATTCAAATCTAACAATTTACAATTTGCCATTTAGATACCTAACTACATTCATCACATCTTTCCATCATATGACTCTTAACAACATATATAATTTTATTAATTATTATTAATTACATTTATTTGCTTTTTTACATTATCCATATAATTAGTATATTTTAAATTACTATTCTATTAACCTTTCATTTTATTTGAATCTTTATTTCCAATTTAATATAATAATTGTCAACACATATTTCTTAATGCTGTTCTATATAATATTGGAGTCTACCTCTATGTTGGTCGTGACTCACAAATCAGTTTTTCTGTCTACACTTCTAACACATGTTCATAATACTATTAATTTTATACCTTTTCTCTTTTAAAATTATTATTTGATTCTTATGTACTGCGGTATATTTTAACAGCAGTACAATATACACATCAAAATAACATTTTATCACATTAAAATCTACACTTACACAAACGTACATTAATAGATGAAATAAAATATTTATAATAAACGAAATAAAAGTACCTTCATTTTTGATTTACGATAACGATTTATAACATTCCTTGTCAGAAAGTTCCAGTATTCTGGCTACAAGGTAATCACGTTGCATCCTCTTCCATTACCAGTTCTGTGTGTACGCAGAGAGTCAGGAAAGATGACGGTAGAAGCAGGATTTGTTAGAAGCGCTGACTCGATTGCACGAGCTCTGACTCTATCGCCTCGTCAGTATGCGTTGACCGAACTTCTACTTTGTTGGTCTGTAGTGTTCACTAACCCGTAACTCTTCTCTCACCAAAAAATAATTTAAAACCAGATACCTATATGTATAGCCTATGTGTGCGTATGTGTGTGTGTGTGTGTGTGTGTGTGCGCGCGCGCGCGCGCGCGCACGTTTCACTCCCGTATGCCACCACAGAAAGACTCAAAGTATTTATAGGGTGACAATAGAGGATAAAATGGTAATGAGTACTGACTGGACGTCCTTGGCAGCAAGAATCTGGGGTAGATGACACTTTCAACCCAGGCGCGTAGGCGGTCAGCGAAGGTCGAATCCTATAAGCGGACTAATCTGCTTTCATTTCAAAGAACGTTCTTGCTAATATTCCACATACTTGTTAATTTTGTTAACAAGATTCCTATCATATCCCTATACATACATACATCCATTCATACATACATCTAAATTGGTGAAAAACGTATACATAACCACACTCATACGTGCGCGCACAGTTTCGTGCAGTGTTGCCCGGCTTTTGAATTAGAGTAACACCGCGTGTACTAACTTCAGCAGCAGTAGTAGTATCACTAACAGTAAGAGTACTCCTATGGAAATGGTAGTTATCTTGTAGTGTCTTCCATAAGTTAACACGTCACGGAACCAATCTGCGAGTTTGAGCTTGATGTGTTTAAGAAAGGTCAGTCATCAGTAGCATAGAATGGTCGGCGTGATTCTGTCTCTTGTTATATTAATCTCCCTTGGCAGTACCTACGTTAACGTGTAATATTAGTGTCCGTTTTTTCAGTTCCAGTGGCGTAATCAAGGATAAAATTAATTTTTAGGTCAAACGTTTATGTTAATGACAGGAAAAGTAAAAAGCTGATAATGGTGCGGAACAAAAATTAGCTTCTGATTGATCTTTCCAATGGCACACTTGTTCGCATAATTACTCCCACCGTCACAGTATCCATAAGTCGGTAAATGTTGGATTGGCGTTATAAAAACAATGGCGTTATTTTATATGCTAGGCGTGTCTCACACGAATTTTTAAAATAAAATGAAAAAATTGTAGCCGTATCCTTGGTTATGCGGAGTAGAATTTAAAGTATTGTCGTTCATTGTTAAATTAGTTTCACTAAATGACAAATATGTTGCATTAATTATTGGATTTGTAAAACGTATAATTCTGAGTAATGCATCAGATGACGCAATCCACAGCGTATTTATTTAGAAAGTGGAGCTCAGTAGGTTCGAACTTCGAACCCGTTTCAGGGTAAATAGTTTAGCAAGGCTTGAAACTACACACTGATCCTAATGACTGTCAACTGTGGACGTTAAAAGCGTTTCACATACCTTACCTACATACTAATGTACCCTGATTTATAGTAGTCTAAAATCTTGGCAGTGTTAATAGAATTCTTTGGGTGTAGAGAAAGCATACGAGCTTAAAATAAAATTTTTATAACTCTCGTAGATCACAATAAACAAAGATGTCGGTTACAGATTAAAGTAGCTACCTGTATGGCCGGGGAGGGAGATTTGGATCTTAATGAAATGTCGGGGGAGGGCAAAATATATGAGCCAGATATAAAGCCGAGAAGAGAGAGAGAGAGAGAGAGAGAGAGAGAGAGAGAGAGAGAGAGAGAGCAAGAGAGCAATTCAATACCTGGATGAAACTTATAGGTAAAATAAGAAATGTAGACAGAAGGAAATAAATGGAGTATAGACTAGAAATAAAAAGTGGAAGATAAAAAAGTTGATGTCTTTCATACGTCTGGTGCAAGTGAATCAAGGAAATTGTATGCGAGGACAGAAAGTATGGCCGCAAACAGGGAAGAATAAAAGAGGAAAACGTGGAGCAATCTGATCCTCATTAATATGGAGGAAACGGAAAACTGCTGGAACTCAGTGACATAATTGGTAAAGGACCAGAATAAGTGAACGGTATCGAGATAAGAAGAAGAAAAAAGAGTCAGCAGACGATATCTCGACGACCTAAAACACTAAAAGAGGATTTGGCTATGGGCTGTAGGCCTATTTATTACAAATTTAAAAGTTATTATTGTAAACTAATAAGAAAGTGAATAATTGTAATAACAATGTCTCGTTAAGGTATTCGTTTCCACCCATAATAGACATACATTCTTCTTTCTTATAGAGCCTTTCTTCACCAATAGTCTATGGAAAGGTATCTTTATGATTGTTTCTTCCAAACTGATCTCCAACTGTGTTCTGCGGTTTAAACATCTTTAAAAATACAGCTTTGGATTTAAATGTACTTTGCCCATTGTACTTCGGCACTAATATCACCAAATAGCCTCTAGTAAAAATTACCAGAAACAATATTTCAAGAACCAAGTATAGTCAACTGAATCCGACAAACAATTCAGCTCTATCAGCACATGCTATGTCCATGGTTATTGTACATGACTCCCTTTCAGCAGATACAGAGAGTAGCTAAAAGAAAAGGATACCACAAGATTTTATTATTATAAATGAATAATATGTAAGAAAAGAGATATAAATTTTATGTATTTGTGGGTTCCTGAATAACAGTTTTGATATGTTTACTATATATAATTAATGTAACTTTTTAAAGTAACATTCTTATGTACATATTTGAATCCTGTTAACTACTGAAGTTACGTAAAAATCAGTCCATGATGTAAAGACTTGCCTTAAAATTTGAAGCCATTGGCTATTTAATGAAAAAGGAAAGTGGCAATGTAATAATGACACATACACCCCAGAATACATCAGACGTGAGAAAGGCCACTGAAAACTCCGCTTCACTCTGACACTCGGGCTAACCTGAAGCCCGCGTTCAGCGGTTAAGACCCACAGATAAGACTATGAAAACCCAGTTAATTTTTGCTAGACGTTTTACAGTTGATTACTAAAAAACAAGAGCTGGTAAACAAATTTTGATGTTCTACGAAGCTCGCTTGTTTCATCAAATTTTACTAAACCAACCTTCCGTTATTGGTCTTCCACAAATGCACAAGACCTTATCAGAAACCACTGTACAGTTGTCAAGGTAGAATATGGTCCAGGATCTCTTCCTTTATAATTACTGTACTTATTACACCGGTCCCCCAATTCCTGTATGCTAGTGAGACATGAACTCTTGGTAAAAGGGACGTGCAGAGGATTCAGGCAGACGAAATTAAATTTCTAAGAGGGACGCAAGGTTGTTCTCTCTTAGATCGGAGAAGGAACGAGGATATTAGACGCGATTTAAACATTACACCAGAAGACTGAAGACCACAGAAGAAGATGGTGTGAACACTTGAATCGCACGTCTGATATCCGTCTACCTGTGGCTGCCTTGCGTTATCACCCTACTGGGAAGAGAGATGTCGGTAGACCGAGGAGGAGATGGATTCCGAAACAGGTGTAAGGCCTAGTCCTTGGAGTGTTGATGATGATGATGATGATGATGATGATATTACACAGGTCCGCAGCCGCTATGATAGGCCTATGTGTGAAATGTTCACCACACACTGGCGGCCACATCAATGGGGCAGCCGTAGACTGGCCACGTCTGGAGGTACCAAATTCATATCAGCAGATACTGTAAAATAAATTAAAAACTAATTAATGACGACTAGTTTAAGGTATATAACATTAAATACATTAACGTCTGGATTTGTTGTTAATATTTGTATGCTGAACTTGTATGCGCTACCTATCGGAAGCCGTGTCAATACGTTTGATAGTAGAGTGATCAGCAAGCGGTTACATGTTACAGCTCTTATGAAACTCAAAAAGAGAGTTTCAGATACACATTGTGTCAAAATTTAGTCAGAAATTGTTGATAACATAGGTTGGGGGGGAGGTGGAACATCATCACAATTACCGTGTTAGCCCTTCAACTGTTCCCACGGCTCTCTGCAGTCGCTACCAGCAAACTGTCATCTACATGCTTGCTGATCGCTGCCCTCTAAACCTCTCTATGTTCTTCGACTCCAGTCTGTTACCCTCTCCGTCCGTCGAACACTCCCCACTCGTGCAGCCAACATCTCCTTCCCACTCTCAATTCATTTTTGCCGTTTTCATGTCTACATTCTGGCGCTCCTTTAGGGTATGCAACATTCTTCTTTTCTATTAAAGCTCTCTTTCTACAGGTTTCAACCGAATGCTCTGCATTTTTTTTCAGTCATGTGTATTTGTCTATACATCTTCATCTATCCAACGTCATCGTTCCATTTTCCTCTAAGCTATTCAAATTTTTTCACAGTTTGAAATATTTCCACAGCATAAATGAACGCATTGAGTAAACAATATCTATTGTAATGCGTTATAATTTGGCTACGAGATGTGGCGCTCAACTTACCGAAAGCACCCCGCGCACGTCTAATTCCGCTTTTTGTTTCAGTCGTTGGTTCATTTTCAGGATGATTTCGTTCCCGAGACGTGTATATTCTCCAAGGCTTCACTTTTTCTACAGGACAGGAATAAAGTCTTAAAAAATTATTTAAACAGCTCATCGTCAAGAAGAACTAGGTCTACATGATGAAATGAAAGAAAGTTAAAAGAATGGTTGTACAATCTAAATGAAAATTGTCGTCCTTGAAAAGCGTCCAACAACATGAGAAACGACAAGAAACTATAGTTTATGTAAAGGAAAGTAAATTACTTATGTAAAAATCTAACCATTCAGAAATCTATTGTCATCACCAAGTGAACATACAATTTTTAAAAAGTACGTAATGCCAACCTGCGATCATGCTCTCTTGTCAGTCCTGATAATGCGTCTGCAGATTGAATCTGCAGGTATCGTATTGTTTCTGTTTCAGCCAGACAACCAGTGGTTAGTTTAAGATCATTATTATTATCGGAATTAGAAGTTAAAAACCATTATTTTCGGTCACGATATGCTGACACAAAAGAATACTTCACAATTTTAATAATAAATTAAAAATTTTTTATTCATGAAGTTTTTAAAAAATATCAACTATTAATGTAACTCTAGTAAGATTACACTTAATAATTGTAATAAAGTTAACTTCAGTATACGTCAAAATACTTCGGTTTTTGTTTTTAGTAAGGTAGTTAGTAAATAATGTTTCTTAGAGTCGAGGACATTGGGGGAGGGAACCTGTTAAATATAGATTAGACAAACAGACAACAGACGCGGCGTGCTTCGTAACGGAGACGGAAACAATCGATTCCGGTTATTTGGGCCATCAGTTAATTGGGGCGGCAGCAGTTTATTCAGGTCACAGCTTAAGTAAAAACAAATCTAATCAAAAAATGAATATAGTTTTATACACTTAATTGGGACAACATAGGTCTATCGCACGGACAGGTCACTCGATATTAATCTATTTTCTCCTCCCGCGTTGAAGGTTATAATTGAATCAGCAATTTGCTGATCAACAAGCTTTGCTTTGCTTTCCTTTCTCTTTGTTTCTCCTCCTTCCGCTATTCTAGTTGGCGCATACGCGTCACTGGTTTGTTTTCTCAACCTAAGTTTTCATCCGGCGACAGTTATGTGCCGGTGTACTGATGTTTTTTGTGGACACCTTTTATAGTGTTGTTTGTTCCCGAAATCTTTTTTTATTTTAAATTGTGAATCTCTTATAAAAAGACTTGGAAAGACAATCCACTAGCCGAAAAAATTACCGCATTGGACAAATCAAAATGATTACCTGCTTTCGTCGTTTGTCATACGTAATGGAAGTGCCGACACCTACAATCGCATGCCTGTCACGCCGAAATGATAAACTATGAGAGTAATGGACCCGAATTGAGAAGCAAGGAATATCTCAGAAACGTGAACATCCTTAGGTGTTCCAGGGAATGCACTGAATCATTGGTCTTCCGTTTAAAATGGGTGAGACGTGTACGTCAGTGGTCTTTTGATAAAAACAAACTGTTCGTTGTTAGTAAGAACAGGAAACTATAGATGACTTCTGACATTTTCAATCTGTGGTTAATAAGGAGACGTGAGGAATTACAGCTGAAATCAATAAATATTATTCCGATTCTTGACAATCAGGGCCTGTGCAATACACTTGAAGTGTTCAGAGTGTTTGTGCTTTAAAAATATCCAATTAGAACTTCCGGCTGCCAACACAATATCTATGGTGTAACCAATGCGTTTGGAACCCATAAAAACTTTAAAGACCTTGTACCGTGGAAAGCAAGTGAACCACATCCTAGAAGCGATCACAGATGATAACTTCCACCACAATCTTCTATCTTCCACAATTGAGTTCAGTGGTCAATATTCTTCAGGCAATACAGATGACGGTTGAAAGTTGGCGAGAATTAAGTTGTAAGACAGTTCAGACAGTTATAAACTCTGATATTCCAGTAACCGCCGAAAATGATTACGATGCTGTTTTAGTAGTGCAACGAGTAAGTAACTGTGAAGAATTTAAAGTTATCAACAATATGACTGAATGAAGACTGCGAGGGTGACATCGTGGGAAGGATTCTGTCAAAACCCCAAGTCGGAAAGAGTGATGAAGATGAAACATCTGAACCTGAACGGGTATGGGATCGGGTATCTTAAACTGACAGGCTGACCTGACTGCACAAGACTCCAAGAAGTTCACCGACGGGTTACGACGTTTCTTCATGAAAGAAGGCTGTGAACAGGCAGTTGTCAGCATTAGATACGTGTACCGATAGTACTTCACTGGTAACCAGTCTTACAAATGTAGCAGGATGAAATGGATAAATTAACTCCTCCTCTAATTACTAATTAAAAGTTAACTCTTAAGTACGGGTGTAGTCTGTTGTAGAATATTAAATATTTAATGTTCACATATTATTTATAATAAGTTGTTAGTTTTGTTTTAAGACAATCAGTGATACTTTCGCGTAAACAATGTGCCTATCTATCGTGTTCTTCCTGCGGTGCCAGCCCTTAGTCAACCAATTCTTGCCGTTCGCATGTCTCGCCCGCCATCCTTTTCCACAACTCCATTATCCAAAGATATTCTACCACTCAGTGGCGCGCCAGTATTGTCCGGCGCCTGTGTGCGGAACTTTATTTAGCGCCCCTATACACTCAACCCCCTTCCCAATAAATACCACTTTATAAAAACGTATCAGTGAGTACAAATGAAATACGAAATATATAGTAATTATAAGTTTATTGAACAAAAGTTTTATATGCACAATGCTAGTCCCGTTAGTTACAGCCGTAGGCATACGAAGCCGTTCTGAGCACTTCATCAGTTTAAAATGACGTGCGACTTAACACGTCAGGAGCACCATACAGTCATAACAATTTGGTGAGAATACGCGACCAGAGGACCTAGAAGGTTAATACAATGAACTTCATGAATAATAATTTGTTTTCAAATATTTCCTCCTCGCCTGAAATTTTTGGTACCTTTACCAAAGTGGCTCCTGGCGCGCCACTTTTCCACCTCTTACGCGGTCGATTTCTTCCTCTTAAGCTGCTCGGTTCCCAATCCGAATGTTACTTTGAATATCATATTTTGAGTGGATCCTTCTACAGCGGTCCTTTCGTTTCACACGGCCTGGCCAGCGTATTTTTTTATTTTTATGAACTGTACTAAGCGTGTATTGTCAACAAGGCTACTGATCTGAAAGTGTATCCTCCTTCTACATGCACCGCTACCCTGTTGAAGCGAACAAAATATTTTTCCAAGGATCCTCTTACAAAAGGACTTAGGTCTTGTTCATCTTTCTGTGCGAGTCTCCAGTCTCCGTTCTATATATCGCAAATGGTCTTACAAGCCTTCTATAGATTTTATGTTTTGACACTCCTTTCGATACCTTTGAACTAAGTAGAAACGATTCCTTTCAATAATATGCTTTATATCACTGACTTCATTCGATTCATTTGAAATTTGAAGTTAATGAACGTGGAGCTGAGATGGATAAAATCCAATATCTATTCACAACTATACGCATCTGTTGCGACACACCCCACTTACTCTTTTGATACTCTAAAAATTCCATCTAGGCTAATGATTTTATTAGCTGGAGAAAATTATGTTCAGTTTAAGGATAATGATTGGCCATATAAACTGAAGCCGACAACAACATCGTATAAGTATTCTTTTCAGCAGTTATAAATGAAGTGAATATAAATTTTCCGTATTAGGGGACTGTACGAGAGACAACAGTAAGGTTAATAAAAGTTAAAACTTCTTATTTGTTACACTCATCAAGTGCTGTATTGTAGTTCTTTCAGTGTTGTCATCTTGATGGTGATATATACACACGATGCAATATTCACAAGTGTTTATCATGCATGAACGATCAAAAGGTACTCTCTTCAATGCAGCTTCAAAGAGAAAAATTTATGTTTTCCTCTCAAACTGTTACAAAAGGTTATAAAAAGTATCAATAAAATCAAGTACTCATAACGTCGTCAGCTTTGCATTATCAACTGTTAAAATAATTATTGTCAAGTAAACTGTCGATACTTTCTTAACATGATATTTTTTATACTTAACTCACCTAATGTGAATATATTGCTTCCACGAAGATATTATTCCTAATTATGCTACATCACAAAGAATGATAATTACACAGCTGTTCGTTATCCGGACAGCACCGCAAAATCAAGGTGGCTTTGTCAGCCACCACATCTACTCGGCCTGTAGAAATAATTAGCTTACACCTCAGGTAATAAAGGTGGCTGATGCATAGAACTGACCACACTCGTTTTCTTGTACGCCATATAAGGTGGCCTACTCTAGGTACCACTAAGCCACTTGGGAGGCGCAAAGAGAAATCTATTATTCATCATCATATTCTGCAAGGATTAAACCAAAAATGGTTTCTTTCGGTCCCAAGGATGTATACTAAAGCTCGTCGTTCTTACGCTTTTCCGGACGTCCCACACCTCCGTTCTTTCGACTTATAATTAATAGTTGTTTAGGGATGCGACAGTCATGCATTTGGTTAAGATATTCCAACGATTTTAGCCGACATTGAGCAATCTATCGAGTATACTCGTAATACTCAGTTCCTGCTTACATCTGCATTTCACCACGTGCCTGAGAAATCTCATTTCGACCCTTTGAATTCGTTAAAGTCCAATTCTCAGACCAACAAAGAAGTGTGGGGAGGCCCACCAATTTGTAGACGTTCACATTTTTTTTTCTTTATTTCAGAATAAAATTCTCCTGATGGTCCCGCACATACGGTTGAACTTGTGTAGCTTATTCCTCACGCCCTTGTTTATAGTATAACATACATAGCCCAGATATTCAAAATAGTATGACCTGCTCCAGATCAGTACCATCTACAAACCTTTTTGCTCATATGGAATCAGCTCAATGAAAAGCCATCATCACCTTGGTCTTCAATTTTTTTTTAGTTATGTTTGTTCTATATGTCGTAAGAAACCGTGTTAAAATAAAAATACAAAAAAACGGGTTCTCCGTGTATTTTGTATATTTCTTTTTATTCCAGTTTTTGCTCCTGTAATTGAGAATATTCCAGTTTAATCCCAGTTTTGCAAAAATTATGAGAGTAATGTTTTTGAAACCCTAAAGCGCTTGTCAAAATAGTTATTTCTCTCACTGGTGATATTTTTCTTTTTTTTTTCGTTTTTGGATGATTTTCTAAGTAGGCCTGCATTATTTCAGCCTACGAAACTTTCTTCTCTCTGATTAATTTTTGTTTGTCATAGTAGTTCATAATATATACAGACACTCAACAACAGCTCAACAAAATGAAATATTTAATGAAAAAAATAACAAACAGAAATTGCTGGCAAAATTAAGCTTCTGATACATGCAAAATGAAACCGAGCAAATACGTACACGTATATTTTATTATTATCTTGCACGAACGAACTTCACGTACGGTACGACGCCAAACGTAATTTTAAGCTTAGTTCTCGTCATTGTAAGTGCCTGTTAGTAACTTAACAGGCCAAATATCTCCCATTAAGTTAACGGGATTTTGCGGCCGTTTTATGTAACTTAGATTCGTGAAACTGTAGGTTCGTGAATAATCATCATTATCACCACTCCAAGACCTGTCATCATTAGGCCCTAGACCTGTTCCGTAACCCATCTCCTCCTCGGTCTACCGACATCTCTCTTCCCAGTAGGGTGATAACCCAAATCAGCCACGGGTAGGCCGATATCAGACACGCGGTTCAAGTGTTCACACCATTTCCTTCTGTGGTCTTCAATCTTCTGGTGCAACGATACAATGTTTAATTCGCGTCTAATTTCCTCGTCCCTTTTCCGATCCAGGAGAGAACAACCTTGCGTCCCTCTTAGAAATTCCATTTCAGCTGCTGAATCCTCTGTACGCCCCTTTTACCAAGAGTCCATGTCTCACTAGCATACAGGAATGTGGTGACAGCCACCGTTTCATAAAATTTCATTCGGGTGTCCTTCCGTGTTTTATTTTTCATGTACCTATGAATCGTGCCACACATGCGTCTAAATTTCGTTAGCTGTGAAACGAATAATCTCCTGTTAAATTTTAACGGGTGATTTGCCGGCCTTTAAATTTTTAACGTAGGTCGGAGAAATGCGGCATTACTAATCGTTAATGTTGTTCACTGTCCACAGATTACCAGTGCCTTGGCTTATCTATGGGATCATCTACGGTGAACCAGTAGAAGTGAACAGCATTGGCATGGTATGCTCCATAGCGATTCTCTTCCTCATGCTGATTTTCGTCATCGTTTCAATCGCCTGCTTCAACTGGAAGATGAACAAAGGCCTTGGATTCACTATGTTCTTACTTTACTTTGTATTCGTCGCCGTCTCACTAATGTTTGAGTACAAACACCTCACATGTCCTTTCTAACTTGTCTTTGTCAACGAACGGACAAAAATGCGCACGCACAAATCGATCAAGAAAAATAAAATTGAATTATCTTAATTTAAAGGGTTCATTTTATAGGATGGTGATTTATCATGTTGTAACATAGGTTCAAGCTTTGATACAATGAATTTGATAATTTTATAATTATTACATGAGCGCTGACGTAATTTGTTCGCATCTTAAATATAAAAAAATGAAATCGTTATGAGTTCACATTTTTTCAGATGATTAACGTACATAACTTTTTACAAACAAAAAATGTTTGTTCTAGTTTACTTGAAAAATAAATTTACTTATGACGTCTGGATTCAGATCAAAATTCGTTATATCAAAGCGTATATCAATAAAGCCTGAAAGAATATAGTTTTAATTATATATATATATAAAGCTTAAAAAATATGAAAATTATAACATATAATATTATATATAATAATTTAGACATATTCATATGTACATATATATATATATATATATATATATATATATATGTTCACATGTAATGTACGTAAATAATTATAAATTAATTTATATCCTTGTTGTTAATACTTATTGATTTATAATTTTTGTTACCAGAAAGGTTAAAAATACGTTGATAAAATCTTGTAAAATTGTTGTTATAATAAGATGTATATTGTTTATAAAAAATATAGATATAATTCATTACTGAACGCTTATTAAATAAGTTTATTAAAATGAGAAAATTAACAATACCATTATCATTAAAACCAAAGGTGTGCACTTTAAATATAACTGATTTAACTATATATAGTTACATATTTAACTGTACATACACACGTGCATATCACATAAATATGTGTATACACAGTACATGTGTATGTATGTGTGTATACATATTCACATGTAAATGAGAATTTTTTATGTTTATAACAAATTGTGATCTGCTTGCTTTAGCTTCCTCTTGTTTTTAACTATTTTGTGTTAACACTCATAATGTCCTAATAATAAATGTTTTCTAATTGACTAAAAGCATGGCTGAGGTAACATTTCCTTTTATTTATTGCTTAATTTGGAAAATGGAACTTTATGAATTGGAACAAAGAAGTGAATCGCATTTTCTTTAATGATGTACACATTTTAATAAACAGGTGTTATATTTGAAATATTATTCATCAATGATTTATACAGCTCAAGAAATATAATTTTTGTAAACACAATATTTACAATTACTGCAATAACACAAAATTATAATATAATAGTATGTGACTGATAAAGAGTGACAGAGGTAGCATCTTACATCCCTCTGGGTTATCCCAGATGTGTCCTGTCTTTCATGTGAGTGGAGAACGTCCAGGGCTGGAATTTTTTGCCAAGTCTAGAACTTTATCAGCCCTTAAAAATGGTTGGTAACACTAATTTTAAAAAGCATATTAACTTGCTCGATGGCCCGTTGTAAGCTCTCTTTTGTCCATTCCACCACACTTGCGAAGTTTCAACTCCGATTCCTTCTGCCAAACACTGCATCTGTGCTGAAGCATGGCCAACAGAAGCTGCTCTTGCCTTAGGCGTTGCCATTGTCATCTTTTGTGAGTGACTCCTTCCCATCTACTCACTCCCATGACCCAGCATTGCCATACCGCAGCCTCTAAAGACTTTTTCTGGGCTGGTGGATGCGCTATAACCCATTGTAGGTGAGCAAATCCTACTTTCACAGCCAAAAGGTGTCTAGAGACTCCACTGTTCCAGCTGTTGCAAATTGCTGTGCAGTTCAGAACAAACAAAGACAGTATTCCGTCACTCTACAAAAAGTAAAAAAGGAGGTTCCCATCTCAAAAAGCACATGATCCCCTCCTCTCACTCTCTCTCTCTCTCTCTCTCCCTCTCTCCCTCCCTCTCTCCCTCCCTCTCTCTCTCTCTCTCTCTCTCTCTCTCTCTCCTCTCCCTCTCTCTCTCTCTCTCTCTCTCTCAATTGGTGTAACAGCTCTTGGAGAGCCTTGGCCTCCTGGACAATCTGCCTCCAGTCGTCTCGATCCTCTGCTCTCAGTCTCCATCTTCTTACACCAAGCCTGCACAGTTCGTCCTCAAGATCATCCAACCATTGTTTACATGATCCATACCCAGTTAATACAAAGCGACTGGCTGGCATTGGGCATCATTTACACATGGTTGACAAATATTTTGTAGGGTGTGATTTTTTTCATTTAAATAAAATTAGTGTAATTTTTTTTATTTTTATCAATTTGTTATTTATGTTGCCAATTACAAAATGCCAAAGTGAATGTGCTTCTTTATTGAACCATTACAAAAAATATATCCCTCATTCAAAAAAAGAAAACCTGTTTGAAAACCTGAAAATTGAAAAACATCCTGTTAAGAGTGAGTATTCGATAAAAGTATTGTTTATCATTTAAAAATAAGAAAAACAAAAACAATTGTGTATTTTTATTTTTTCAGATGGTTATTAATTTGTTATTTTTGACTGTTTTCTATTTAATTGAAGTATTGTTTCCATTAAAACAATGTTACCATTTCACTATAAATAATAGCAGCATACTGTATAGGCTATATATAAACGCTTGTTGTTAGTAAACAATACATATATTTTATAACTTCAAATTTGGTTTTTTAACCAAAAAGTTATTTTCAAAATTAATTTCTTTTTCAACAATACAGTAAGTTTATTATGATTAACATTTACGTCTGACGATGTATTAAAGGTGTATCGGATTTTATTTTTTAATGTAGACCTATAGTTGTCATGTCCAATATTGTCCTAGTTTTATAAACCCAATGTCCTATGAATTTGACAACCTATATTAGCATTTAAAGTAAATAATATCACAATCTCATTTGTTAAGTTGTTCATTTAATTTTTCGTAAGTCAATTATGTGTACTATGAAAATTTATATCTCAATCCTAGTTAATCCTCCTCACGGTGAAACTCATTGTTGTAGTTGTGTCTGTAATCTTATTTTGGAGGAATACGCTAAACCCATGCCAATAATACAGTCTCATTTCTGACAATCAATGTAAGGATACGTGGCTCACTAATTACACTACCAGTTAGCCTCAAACTTTGGGTCAACCCCAAGCATCATGTAGTATATCAGTCAGGATACTACACATTTATTTAGTGTATTCTTCATATTCATGTTACACAAACTTTACTTACTGCATAAATTATCTTCATTTTAAGAAAGTTAGTTTTTTCAATAAACTGTTAAATTCTGAGCATATTGTGGCAGGACTGTTTTTACAGAGCTGAATGGCATCTTTATCTTTCTATGCTGTTTTCACTGCAAAATCAGCTGTTAAGGGCAAAAGAATTTAGAGGTTCTTAATGGAAACTAATAAACTTTAATAAATCATAGAACAATGGAAATAAAAAATACATACAAATTGAAACACAAACAGCCACTATAAGCAGTTACTGGCTTCAGTTACAGGTTTTTAATAATTAATTAAAAATGACATTTGAATAGGAACATGAACACAAGTATCAGTGCATTTCACTTTTAAACTTTGTAACTTTAAAACTTTTTATATACAGAAAATGTTTACCTTTCTCTGAGTTATTTGTTGCCTACTTGAAGTTTCTGTAATTTCTCCAAGTTTTTGCCTACTTGAAGAAAAAGCATACCTAGTTTTTAAATATACATGCTATTTTAACATGTATATTTCCCTGTGTTGCCTATATTGTGGCTATAATTTTTCAAATTGGATTTCAGGAACAACTGAAAATTTTAAATTCACTGTATTAGAGTTCTGAAATAATACCAGTTTAAAGTGAGTGGAAATTATAAAGTACAAGTATCAGTACCTATCTACTTAAAGGTCATAATATGCACACAAATTGAATGTGGAAGACATACCTTTCATTCTTTTTCTCTTACTTGTACTACTACTGCATTCATAAATGCTTTCTTGATATCTCTCTTAAGAAATAACACAAAAAATAAATCAAATCTTACCCTATTTACCCATCGACTTGAATGACTATTCAGTTGTGTAAACATAAGCTTTCACTTTTTAGTATTGATTAACTCAATTGATCAGATAATAAACTAATTATTAAGCAAATAAATGAATGAAATAGTCACATTAAAATCTGAAAAACAAAAAAGGAAATTATTCAGTTTCCTTACAGAAACAATTTATTAGTAAAAAATATATAAATTAGTTAGAATCTAATAAACTGAGAAAATGCGAACATCCTAAATATAAATTGAACTTTTGATTCTTTGTAGAAAGTAAGAAGTTGAATACATTCCTTTCTTATGAACTGTTTACTTGGAAAGAAAAATATTAACTCTAAACCGACTACTACAGTAAGATCTGTGCTTAAAACCAATCAATTTTAATGAGGTAAATAGCATAACTTAAATGTATATATGTATGTCTATCATTCTGCTGAACACATCATCATCATCACTGTTGGCTCAACAGCCCCTTGTAGGCCCTTGCCTTTTTCAGAAGATTTCACCATTCTTTGCTATTCACAGCCACACTGCTCCCATTTCTAATTTCAAGAGTACTGATGTCCTAACTCACCCTATCCATCCGTCTCAGGTTTTGCCTTCCAACTTTCCTTTTACCCTCTGGCTTTGCATCAGATATCTTCCCAACAACTCTGCTTTCACAAGCACATAGAATGTGTCCAGCCCAGTCCAATCTTTTTAATTTAATAAGGGTGACCACATCAGCTTCATCATTCTGACAAACATACACACACAAAATCCCTATGTTTCATTATCTCTTTATTTCTTTTCCATCGTTCATTCTCTCTATCTTTCACTTTATATCCCTCTAAAATCCCCCTATATTTTATTTAAAAATTATTACGACGTTTATTCACATGTAATTTGGTTCTATTTCTTTCAATTTAGAAACAGATGTTTGTTTAGACCAAAATTTCATTTATTTCATTTTCATGCTTCTTCATATCAAAACATTTTGTTTTTGTACATACAGTATATACATATATGTATGTACTTCCCAGCAGAATTATTATCTTTTAGTACTGAAACAGGGTATCAGACAATGTCTGATGTAAGTTGATAAGTATTGCCAAACACACATATCAAGATGAGACCAATATAACCAAGTAAATGATGTAATAAATGATAATTGCATCTTTTTTCCTTTTGAACCAACTTGTTTTTGGTTCATCAATATGGTGAAAACATATCATACAGAATCAATTGCTGCTCCAATGTACTGTTTTTGATACCAAATGCTCCCAGTCGTATTCAGTTCTTCCTGTCTGTGTCAGTAGTGAATCTAACTGTACGCATTTCAAATATACTTGTATCTGCTATCCACGTTTTTGATAATCTATACACTGTGTACTTAAATTAATTTTCTTGCTTGTTTACCTCCATATCAAATATATAAACTGATACACAGTCTAGTGCATTAATAGTTTCATGAGTGTTGTAATCCAGTCATATAAACCAGAGGTTTCCAAACTATGGCCCGTGGATCAGATCCGGCCCTCGAAGGATCATTGTCTGGCCTGCGTCAACCTGGCCAATGCTGCATGCCATTTTTAAATAGATTGTCAAAATACTTCAAATATTACATTTTACTAAATAACTAAACAAGAAATAAGTTCAGTAAAATGTTATAACATTTTGTACACGTTTAAAACATGTACATGGTTAATGTGCTTGTTCGTCTGACTGCCTTGAATGACTCATGCTTTTCACTCGCATCTCATTGAGTGGTGATTTCAAGGAACTAAAAAGCTTGCAAGAGTAATGCTTTCAATGTTTGGATCGACCTATATCTGCGAACAAACGTTTCTAAAAATGAACTTTGAAAAATTAAAGTACAAGGCTAACTTGTCAGACAAACACTTGAAATCCGTTCTAGTGATAGAAGCATCAAAATTTGACCCAAAATGGACAGACATTATATGTCAGAAGCAACTCCACACATTCCATACGAACATAAGAAACTCAAAAAATAATACATAACAAATATCTTTGAATGTTATTTTATTTACATTATTTTGAATAAATGTAATTGTTTTCTTTGGATAAGTCTGCTTAATTTTTATTTAAAAACCCATTTTATTGACTTGATTATTTTGTAAACTTAAAAAGTGTGTGTGTGTGTGTGTGTGTGTGTGTGTGTGTGTGTGTGTGTGTGTGTGTGTGTGTGTGTGTGTGTGTGTGTGTGTGTGTGTGTGTGTGTGTGTGTGTGTGTGTGTGTGTGTGTGTGTGTGTGTGTGTGTGTGTGTGTGTGTGTGTGTGTGTGTGTGTGTGTGTGTGTGTGTGTGTGTGTGTGTTGGCCCACCTGACTTCCAAGATTTCTCAATTCGGCCCTCAAGTGAAAAAGTTTGGAGACCCCTGATCTAGACAGTCTGGCTCCAAATTTATGCTTGCATACAGTGAAAAATTGAGTTCAGAAATTTTGCAGTATATTATTTCATTTTATGCATTTAAACAGTTTTAAACAAACCATACCAATTTATTATTCATTTCAGATGTACTAAGCTGATGATTATGTTAAAAAAAGATGAGTCACTCAAAAATGAACAATATCATCTAAAGACAAGAACCTTTATAAAAAGTTATGCTTATTAATAGCTTTTTGCTATAATTAAAACTTTGACATTGGCCAATGTTATACATTTTGCAATTAGGTTTTCTTTCTTGTGTTCCATGTCCAGGTGTGTACACTCCACTTGGGTTTAACTTTGCTTAATGTTTTTAGAGACATAATTAACATTATAGGCTAATTAGTTACACATTTGTCACGAAATGCAAAATAAAAGGAAATATTACAGGATTTGTTGCTGTTATTATTATTATGATTATTATTATTATTATTATTATTATTATTATTATTATTATTATTATTATTATTATTATTATTATTATTATTAGTTATACAGTAAACCTTTTATAAATTAATTATGTATATTTCAGTTGACAATATAACCTGTAAGAAATGTTTTTAAATAACAGTGAATAAGGTGTACATTTAAAATATAGATAATCTAATATCAAACATTTATCTCAAAAATGGATTTATTTTTATTAATAATAAATAATGTATATGTAAATAAACAAAATATATTGAACTTGTAACAAGTGCACATGGCTGCGGTTTGGTTGGGTCATTAGGCACCCGCAAGGCTGTGATCTAGCATTGTTCTCTTGAATTTTGCTTCTAACTATTTTGATGTAACTATAAATCTATAAATAAACAAAATATATATACATAATACCAAATATATATATATACATAAAGGATCCGCGCCAAGGACACTGACAGAACACATCAGTGACGACTTGCTGTCATATAACATGTACTTCCATATCAATGTTGTTATAATCATAATACTGTTGATGTTGCTTTGTTTATTTTTAATATTACAGTTAGTTGTGTAAACAACAAAAAATCTAGTTAGATGTTTAGAGAAACAGAGTGAATGAAATAATTAAATAAATAAACATTACTTTTATAGTGGTGGTTTTTTGTAACTTTTCCGTATGACTTAGTTAAAAAAAGAGGAAAATGTTTAATAAATAAATTGTTTTTAATATTCTGTATAATAAGATGGTATCATTATATTAGTAGAGTTTAGTAGAAGAACGGAAAGAAGAGGAAGAAGAAAAGACAGTGCGCCTGGTTTTTGACAGTGTGTTCAGTGCTAAGGAGGAATAAGCAATAATAGTATCTTTTCCAAGTAGTTTTGCGTGCATGTGTGTATGCAGTGATAATGTTGGTTGGTGCAAATTTGAAAATATAGTTTGTTGTCAATAAAAATTAAAATAAATAATTGATTAAAAACATTTAATTTCTAATCAGATAACTGAATAAAAGACTCTGACAGAAAAAAAATAAGAGACAAAAATATGGTGATGAAAGTTTTAATTAGTGCGGGCTGTAATTATATGTTGTGACACAAGAATGTGGATTGTTGTGCATGAATATTGATTTTGAAAAAAAACAGATTCATTTTTTCCTTATTAGTGTAGTCAGAGTTATTAGAACTTTATAGATTAGAAATTTTGTACAATTGACTATTTAACAACAATTATTGTGAACGTTACCAAAAAGAGAAAAACTTTGTGTATACTTCAGTGAACTAGAGTATGAAACACAGTCCACTGTATAACCTCACACACACACACACACACACACACACACACACACATGCAGACACTAACATGCACACTCAAAACCAGTGACTGAGTGCTGCTGAATCATTCAGTTTGAGTATGTGTCATAGTGGCCACACCAAATGTTTTGAACTAGTACACCAGTAATCCAAATTTGTTCCATTCAATACAAACAGAAGTGATTTGATTAAATTTTGAATTGATAAAGACAAAAAAATGTGATCTGATTTTTGAGGCGCCAGTATTATTTATACAGCCAACTGCAATTCTTAAACAATAAAAACATACTGTAAATAATTATTTTAACAATTTGTTTCATGTACTTCTTCAGTTATTTATCTTTTAATAAACAAATTGTAAGTTTACAATAGTTAAATCAAATATACCAGTAACGTAAGTTCAGTGGATGTTATATGTGTGATACGAAAATGTGTGTGTGTGTGTGTGTGTGTGTGTGTGTGTGTGTGTGTGTGTGTGTGTGTGTGTGTGTGTGTGTGTGTGTGTGTGTGTGTGTGTGTGTGTGTGTGTGTGTGTGTGTGTGTGTGTGTGTGTGTGTGTGTGTGTGTGTGTGTGTGTGTGTGTGTGTGTGTGTGTGTGTGTGTGTTCACATGGATATGTGTAATTATTATTATTTCATTGAATTTGTTTATAAAAATTTCTACAAATACATCACAAAATTATTATTTTTGTATGTCATAATTTTAACTGAATATTTCATGGGTAATAATTAATGAATTGTAAATTACATATCATCTTCCAGAAGTATCATGCTCTTCATTAGAATGTTATTTTACAGTAGAGCATCGATTATCCGAACATCCATTAACCAAACGATCTATTATCTGTACTCAATAAAAAGTACAATTGTGTACTGTACCGTACTGTAGAGTAATGTATTGGGCACGTGAGGCATACTGGATATGTATTGAACATAAAAAATTGTATACTATAAATTATTACAGTACTGTAGAGTAATAAATAAACGCTGTAGCTATACAGCCTTACAATCAATAAACAAAGAATCAAAACCAAGACTGTTCTACTTGAGACTGTTCTAAAGTGGACCGAAACAGAAAACGAGATAGATTGTATTCAGCTTATGAATGTTGAACGACTTCAGCCTTTAGCAGCGAGAAAACGGGGTATCAGTTTGAAGCAGACAGTGGTAGAATAATTCTTCAAAAACGTGTAAATCCATGGTACTGCATGTTTTGTGTTGTTTTTTAATTTTTAATTAATTTTATAGTACTGCCATTAAACTCTAATTTTGTTTAAACTAACTTTTGGTTTTTATTAATTACACTCAGTTTTCATTCAATTACTTTTAGCCTTAGTAACACATTATAGTATAGTATACAGGTTGCTGTAATTATATAGCAGTATATTAGAAACGATTTTGTAATAAAAAGCGTTGTTTCTGTAAAGAGAAATAATATTTTCAATTGACAATCTATTATCCAAAATATCGGTTATCTGAACGGGCCCTCGTCCCAAGAGGTTCAGTAAATGATGCTCTACTGTATGTTATAATTCATTTCACTTGAAGTAATTGTAATTTTTATAAACATTGTATAATGTAATTTTACAGACTGGCTCTGCAGAAAGGATTTATACTGGTAATTGTGTTGTTCACTTATTTACCTCATGTTTAAAGTTTACTCTGCACAAACAAAACTTTTACTTTTATCCTGGTTTACTAGTCTACTCACATTACTTACACAGCTACACCCAGCTTCACATTTATGATTTCATGATTTCATAACCCTCGACTTGTCTGCTGATGGCATCAGCTTTGTCCACTTGTGAGCTGATTTCCTGAATTTCCTAAACATTTCACTTCAACAATGTTTATGCAGATATTTTTTAAACTTACTTTATGGACTTATTAACCATGACATTAACTTAAGTATTAGGAGTTTAGTGGACCAGTGAGAAAGGCTGTTCATGATTACTAATATAAAGTTTGATTCATGGCAGTGCCATAAATCAAGATGCATTTTTAAGCCCTTAGGTTGGCTCACATCTGGAAATTAACATATAGGGTAATGCTTGGGATAACACCATAATAAATGGCTGAGCCTTGAAGGTAGGTTGGTCACACTGCATTCCTTGTATGCAATATACTCAAGTCAGGCAGACTATCCTGTGTCTCTTACACTATCTTATATGGTACAAAACTAGGCTGTTGTTTTCATTATATTGTTTATTATTTATTTGTTTATTATGCTAGACTGTGACTTCCAAGCAGAATAATTTTTATCAATTTTGAGATCATTTTACACTATACTTACAACCGTTCTACACGTCTGTGAACATGGAAGATCTTGATGAAAGCTATGAAGACATTTTTACATATAAGAAGCAGTGAGTTTTCCATCACGACTCTGGTAATCACCTGACGTTCAATCATTTAGCTAGATGCCTGGGAAGTGGAACTCATTATACCAAATGTTATGTGTGTTATGATAGATATTGTTTTCTTATTAGCATGTTCTTACTAGTATGAATGGCTCTGTAAACTCTAAACCAATCAGTGTCTGCTGACCATTGTCTTAGTAACACCACACATGGCCACACGTCTGCTATACACATATGAGCCATTTACTACTGGTCAGAGTCATTGTGCAAGCTGTCAACCCTGTTCCTTATTACTCTGACCCTATTCTTGATTTAATCATTGTATAATTAATGCAGGACAGTGTGAAACCATTGACTATGAAAATTTAAACAAAATTTAAATATTTTATTTTAAAAAATTTTATTAAAAATACCAACTATTTTGTATATTTTAATAACTTACAAAATTAATTGACATAAAGTTTTTAATCTTAGTGGAATCTGTGTTTCATAACTCACAAAATGTGTTTGGTGCTCCTGTTGAATCTGTTTGTATACTTTATTCATAGACTATAAAGATATTGTATATACACAAATGATTTCAGTTGTTATTTATTTATATAAATATCTTGACTTATTTTAACAATTGTGTTGTATGTCAAAATAATGTATATAGGTAGAAAGCAAAAATGAACTAAAGCCTGGAGAACAAAAACTTTTGAAACATAAAGTATCTGTTGTTATTTATATCTATTTATTGATGTCTTTTTTATTTACAGTTGTGAAGTTTAATTGCCAGTTCATTTTATCATCAGACTTACAGAATTTTTGTAAATTCAGTACACGATATTGAACATTCTGCATACTCTTGTAGTTGACAGTTTTTACCTTTAAAACTTTTGAACTCTAAAGTTTTAAACTTCCTTTAAATCAAATGGCATTTGATCTTTAGATTCTTTAGGTGTGTCCAATTTGACAAATACACACATCACCATCTGGAACTATGCTTCACAACAATTTTATTTTATTTTTTTTATTTTATGATTTATTATAAATTATTACGTGTATACACAGTAGAACCCCACTACAATATCCTCATTATAGAGAAACCTTTTATGTATGACAGGAATATAGGAAAATGGGGTCAAGTCTTGGGCCAGAGAATTTGCCTACAAAAATAATGGAAGTGAATTTTATTTTTATTTTTTGTAATATCTAATTCAAATTAATCTTTTTTTTGATTATTTTTCTATTCCAGTTGAATAATTTTAGAATCAAAACAGCTGGTAGGAAGGTCCATCTGTCAAACGCCAATCCATCATTTAAAGGCGAGCATTACGTAATAGGTGAATAGTGTGACTCTTTGCCTGTGCTTTCAATGTTTAAATTGGGGGGGGGGGTACAATGCCCACTATTGTTTTGTTCAGAGAATCCATCAGCAAACTAGTGTATATCAATGTTTTGGCAGGTTGTTTTACACAACTGCAATAGGCCATTAATCATCAAAAGTTGTATTTATTCTTAACATAATTATCGTATTCTCCTGCAAATATTTTATTCATTAGCGTTATTATGAATTGTCCTGTTACAGTGTCCTACAAATTCTTGTAGGTTTATTTTGATCATAATGTTTTCTAATCTTATAGAGTGAAATTATATTACTGTGAACTTTACAAAATTCTTTTGGCAGTAGTCAAATCTAGGTAAAAATGGAAATTAATTATAAAAGTAGAGATTGTGAGAAACGATTGTCTATGCCCAAAACTTTCAAATCTTACAACCATGTACAAAGGCAAAAAAACTATACAAAAATATAAAAGATAAATTATGAGAAAATGCAGTGCTTAACAGATTATTCTTACCTGAATAAATTGTTTTGTCAGCCATCTTTTTTTATTGAAATCTGTATAATACATGACCAGTATTTTGTATATATATATTTTTTTTCTATATAAGTAACTCGACGTTTCTTGCAGTAATTATATAATTTGTGATGTTATTCAATTTGTTTCTTGTTTCTTCTGCAAGTAGTATATTTTTGTATATTCTTTTTTTTTTATGAAAAAATACGAATGTGTGTGTGTGTGTGTGTGTGTGTGTGTGTGTGTGTGTGTGTGTGTGTGTGTGTGTGTGTGTGTGTGTGTGTGTGTGTGTGTGTGTGTGTGTGTGTGTGTGTGTGTGTGTGTGTGTGTGTGTGTGTGTGTGTGTGTGTGTGTGTGTGTGTGTGTGTGTGTGTGTGTGTGTGTGTGTGTGTGTGTGTGTGTGTGTGTGTGTGTGTGTGTGGTTCATATTATATTATTTACTATATAAAAATTAAAATTCTCCATTGGTTTTAAAAAATTTTAAATGAGTGTTTAGAAATGTCCACTACTTAGAACCACTCTCCAACTTGTGTAGTATTTGCAGAGTTGATACACTCTAACCATTAAAAGAATAAGTACTTGTTTTATTATGTTATGATTTATTTTTAAAGAAAAAGTAAGACTTAATAAATAATTAAATTTCTTTGTATTTTAACCTACTGTAGTATACAAAACAATTATAAATTTATAATAACGTTCTGTATTTCGTACAAATTTTGCAGTGTACTGTATATCACATACATAATGGCTTATGAATAAAGACAGAGTTTGAACAAAAATTCTATGCTATGTAGGTAATGAATGCAACAGTATATGTTAAGAAAAATTAACCTTGAGTTCTTCATCAAAAATAATTTATCCATATGTTTATGAGAATGCCATACTATAGTTTATGATATTGAGCTACCCACATTATGACTAGATTCATGTATAGTGTCCCTTGTGTTATATAGTTATATTCCCGTGGTATAATAAACCACATTGTAGAGGGGTTGTACTGTAAGGGAAAAAGAAAAACAATATTTAAACAATTCTTTTTAAACAAATTGTAGATAATGCAAAATATTTTTCTATAAATCAATGAAATATGGTTTTGTATGGAACAGGTTAAATTATTTCTTATAAACTTTAATATATGTATCAACTTAAAAACAATTTTATTAAAACTGTATTGTTTTATTATTATTATTATTATTATTATTATTATTATTATTATTATTATTATTATTATTATTATTGCAGCATATATAAACTGGCTCCATTCATTAATGCTATAAAAAGTGCCTAGAATTGATTCATATTTTAATAAGCATGAACTCCTGTAGCTTGAATTGTATTTGATTTTCTTTGCTTATCTTTAGGTGTATAACAAAACATATATATTATATATAAAATATTATTATTATCATTATAATTATTATAATAAATGTATGTTACGTAATGTATGTGTGTGGCAAAAAGCACGGCATGATTGCACTGCTATCATCTATTGTGATAGAGAGACCAAAACACTTTATATGGGCCTATTCAAATATACTGTACAGCGATTGTGACCTACAATAATGTCTTATGATTATGTTTGTTATTTACAAAGAAAGTCTCTTGATGTAAATATACTTATATTACTGTATGTTTAGCAGACCCTTAAACATAACGAAATTTAGGCCTTCCATATAGAGACCATTTATTTTCATGATGAGTATTAATATTATGTTTGTAATCTGGTAATTAATTCCTGATACATAGGGAGTGGCAGGTATGACATTTAATCTGTTTTTACAAAAATTGTTAATATGCCTCTCAGGAATTAATTCTCTAACCTCTACACCTTGCTTTAGTCAGGAGAGAGAAGCAACAAGAAAATGTCTTTAAAATGTTTTAATAGCTATATTAAAATAAAATTATTTTATTTTTTCTTTAATCAGTTTTATTTCAAAATATTCAAAAAATGCCAACCAAAAATAATGATAAATAGTATTCCAAATGTTTAAAAGAAGATACAAAGTTTTTCTAAAATCTACCTTTACTGTAATATACTCAATATGTTTTCTGTCGTATAAAAAGATGATTTAAACAGTCAGTTATTGGACATACCAGATTCCCATTTTATCCAAATTATAAATCATTCATTTAGCATTCTTAACCTAAGGACATGTATAAAACATTATCTATGGATCTTATTAATAGGTCTATAGCACCTAACGTGAATTAAATATGGCCCTGACAAACATATTATGCATTGTAAAAATACTGTTTCATTAGTTTTAATTAAAACTTGAGGATAACTTTGTAAACAAAGAATTAATCCATAAACAAAATATTCTTGATATTTATACTCAACTTGAAGCACTTATTTTCTTTAGTATGGTATGTTCTTCACACTCCATATGTCCACAAAAATTTAAATTTAAAAAAAGTCAAATTTCTATTATAAGGTTAGGATTTTAAATACACAAATTCTAATGTAGTGTATCTGTATTCGTATCTGGTTAGATACATATTTCATTCTTATAATCAAGTTTTTATATATGCTGTCTTTGTTTCTTTAATATATTCTTATAACCATTATAATGATGAAGCAAACACTTTCTGTTTTTTCATCCCAGTGTGAATATTTTAATTTTTAATATAAACTAAGGCCTAAGGCCTTTACTATATTTTTGGTAGAAATGATTTTCACTAAACTGTAAATCATGTTGAATTCTGTGTACCATAACTTCATGTCACCAGTAATCTCTACACAAAATGTCTACAACATATTTTATTAAGTTCACAACAAAAACATCACTCAGATAACAGCTGGAAACCATTTAATCCCTTGTTTATTTATTTTGAATTGAATATGCATTAGTATTCGTAAAAATTGCCATATGGCCAGTAATTTCTCACTGTTAAAATTTTTTATCTGTTCCTAGTGATAAGCAAGTATTATGTTTATTATATACCTACATTCTAACATATTTTGGTAACTCAATATTGTGCTATTGTGCCATACCAACTTTGTCACTACTTATTGCCACACTGCTAAATACTTCATTCAATGGTGCCACATTCATACTTCGCTAAATACTGGTAATGGTGTCAAATCCCACTTCTGCTGCTCTGCGTGTGAACTGACTATGCATTATGCAATTCTTTTATTTCCATCATTTCAATCGTACACTCTCTGTTAATGTTTAATTAATATTTTAGTATAAATATCTTGTTGATTCATCCTCTTCGTTCACTTTTTTTAATATTATTATATATAAAAAAAATATATAAAATATTTTAGTAGTTTCTATCTCAATGCACAATAAGTCTCCTAATGATCATATTGGATTACAGTTATAATAGTAGATTTTCTACAAACCGTAATCATCAAATAATAATCCATAGATTACCCGTAGGTTCAAAAAAGGAGACTAAAAGAAATTCTGGATGCTGGATTCAAAACATTAGTGACAGGGAAGCATTTATTGTAATTTAAAATATATTTTGTCAATTTTTAACTACATAATTAAATAATTTGTATTAGCATCATGTTGCCTCTATAAACTGTGCTGTGTAAACTCTATTACTTAAATCCTTTAGAATGCTGCAAACACATTTGTAAAATTTCATCTGTTACTAATTATTTATTTTTAATTCAGGCATGCTACAGTATTGTATAATAATATTGTATAATAATTAAATAATGAGAGGGGTTTGTACCTATTTAACAGCTGACCATAATCTCTGCATAAGTTTACCCCACGGTAAATGGCTTATAGCTTCTTCACAATTTACTCATTAATTGCTCAGTCGAAATCACATGTTTCAGTATAATCAGAGACTAATATTTGAATTCCAAGGAAGTTAATATATATCAGGAAATAATTATCATTTATCATGATAAATAAAGTGTGTTCTTTTGTATTGCAATAATACTTTATCACAAAAAAATGTACCAGTTTTATGCAGAAGAATAACTACTTTGTTCTAATGGTCTCTGTGAAATATAACATTAAATATATTACACCAAACAAATAAGTAAATATATATACAATAGTAAACTTATGTTAAGTTGAAGTAAAATGTAAAATGCAAAGTTATGTATGTTGTGGAATAAATTACTCAGTTTTAAGCAAACAAATTTATATATTTAGAAACATGTATACAACCAATTGGTAAATATCAATATATTCTTTCAATACTAAAGTATACCTACTGTGTGTGAATATTAACTATATAATGCAGAATTTTCTTTTGAAAGTCTAATTCATAAAATGTAATGAAACATTTCATTCTTAGAACTAATGGTACAATCTTTCATAGCTGTACTCAGTATTATAAAATTCATAGTTTCATATATTAAAAAAAAAAAGCTTTGATCATCCCAAAACTGTCCATTTAGCTTTGAGCATAAGCCTTGTCCTTCTTATACGGGTAGTTTGCATTAGTTAATTTTTTTTCTTAGGTTCAGTAATGAATAAAGTCATGGGTTGTTTTTGATTTTGATACTAAAGCTGATACTAAATCTTTAATATCAGTTGGGTAAAAATAATTATCTAACTTAACTTTAAATTTATCAGAACTGAAATGAATTCATACTACTACTACTACCATTTTTTGCTGTCTACAGTTCACATAGACTTGAGCGCTTGATAGACCTGAGACTAAAGTTTTAAAGGCGTATTTAACATAGATTCAGGTATCATGCATTAGAACATTGTTGGCAATCGAAAATAACCTACTTAAATTTTATCTGTGGGCAAGAGACAAGACATCTTAAGGATCACTTTAATACAAAAATATATAACATTACTGTTATTATTATTAACTATGCAATACAAATGTGTGATTATTTTGTTGTTTATGTTATAATCATTATGTTAATATTGATTTGCTATTTCATGATTGAATAATGTTATAACATCTCCATATCATATTATTGTTGTTAATTAGTTCAACATACTGAAATCTTTCGTGAAACTGCTGTTTTCGTGAAATAAGATTTTAAACAAAAAACATTTTAAAACTGCATAAAAAACTTACTTCTAAATATTTTTACAAGATATAGTTGTGTGTGTGTGTGTGTGTGTGTGTGTGTGTGTGTGTGTGTGTGTGTGTGTGTGTGTGTGTGTGTGTGTGTGTGTGTGTGTGTGTGTGTGTGTGTGTGTGTGTGTGTGTGTGTGTGTGTGTGTGTGTGTGTGTGTGTGTGTGTGTGTGTGTGTGTGTGTGTGTGTGTGTGTGTGTGTGTGTGTGTGTGTGTGTGTGTGTGTGTGTGTGTGTGTGTGTGTGTGTGGAGGCATATATGCAAATAATCCTACCCTTTAGAAATCTAAAACATTGAGCAGAAATCTTGCTATTTGGAAGAGTTAAATTCATTTTACTACCAGTTGACAGGATGTAGTGGGTAAAAATGATAATGACCACCTTATACAGAAAGTGGTTAATACTGTATGTCATTAATATCTCAGTCTAACTTATCACAAGCAGTCTTTTTTTTACAAATATCTATACCCAGACTGTGTTAAATTATTAATTATTATTAATGTCAAAAGAATTTAAATGTTATTCTGTACAAGAATGTTACAAACTCACAATTTTTTAATATTGATTTTTGAAAATGTAGAACCTATTTTATTATCATGCTAAATAAAAATGTTATTAGTGCATTATACTTGGGGAAAAAATAAACCATGTATCTATACTAAAATATACTGAAAACAAGCATACTATGTGGAATAATTCTCTGTTTTGATGTATAAAAAAATGCACACAATATTTTTCAATTAATAATAAATAATAATTTTAAATAGGATTTAAAATTAGAATTGGAAGTAAACTAAAGACTGCATGCGCTTTTACAAAAACATATTTGCTACAATAATGAACATAAGTATTTGTCTATAAGCACAGTCTACAACAGACATGCTTTCAGAATATAAAAAATATGTATAACAAATTTTGCAAGGAAGACAGAAATGCCCAGACAATGTGAGAAAAAAGTGTATGTTAATATCTGAGTAAACATCTAATAACATCTATGTTATTACATTACAGTAAAACCTGACTTAACGGCCACCTTTACTCAGCGGTCACCTGTATGAACAGCCACTTTTCTGATGAACGGATTTTATTTTCCATAAGATTAATGTAAATTCCCCCTCCATTAAACGGTCACCTCCTCCCTCAGCCAGAGATTTTCAGTCATCTTGAATACAATACAGCAGACAAAATAGTTCAACAATACAGATTTCTAAGAATACTCAAGCAGTGTTTATACCTGACCAACTGAAATGACCTAGCAATATGTAACTGCCTACTTTTAAATTTACAAAATGTTATTTGTAGACGATACTCTGTTGAAGTTACCATACTGTTGAAACAGTAATATACCCGATCAGTTATACCCAAATGTTCTGAGCTGTTAAAACAGTTTAACGTTGAATTGGTGTAAGCGGTATGCGTGTGCGGTATAATTTAACAGTGTCTCAAAAATGTGTAACAAAGGAAGAGTGTCTATCAATTTATAAGCTAAGCAAAGTTTATTTTTAAAAGCGATAAGGGTATTTCAGGAGTGAATCTTGCGGCAGTTTTTAAATGCAAAAGAACACAAGATTAACAACATAATAAAAAATGAAGGCACAATTTAATATGAGTGGGAATAATATGAAACAGTAAATCCAATATGAAACAGATAATAAAATGAAACTGTGAATCAAAATGTGGACAAGTAAATGAAATTCTTTACAAGAAAACTGCTACAGCCAAACAAACCACTTTAAAAGACTATTTTCAAAAGTATAATCTTTACCAGTCTGTTGTAATATAAATACATTCATTGCAAACATACTGTAAATAGGAAGGCAACTGCAAGTACATAATAAAATGATATAGTTGATCATCCATATTTAATATACTGTATTGTTTCTATCCCTCCCAACACCTTTATTAAACGGCCACCTCTCTAAGAGGCCATATTTTACAGAGATCCAAGGGTGGTCGCTGAAGACAGGGTTTACTGTATTATTGTATGTGAATGCTGTAATCAAGAGGAAAGCAAACTTTATGGTGTACCAATAAGTGTATAGCATCAATCACAAGGAGGGCTGGAAGTAATGAATAGTAGGAGAGACACAAATGAAAACGCGTAATTTAACTATCTGTATTAGCATAAGTAAATTAAACAATGAATTGGTAGTGGATATTTATTAAAAAAATAATTATTGGTGAAACTACCAATCCAAATTTATGAAAGATAGTAATAAACTTATCATAATAAGAATATTAAGTACTTTCCCAATAACCATACCTACGCACTTTTCGATATTTTGATTTCGCTATTATTGGCATCGATATGTAGTGAATATCGCATATATTTTTTGTTAGATAATGGAAATTATGAAAATTTATTGTAAATGTTATAAAATAAAATACCTTTTGACAATTACAATCGTTTTTCATTATCATTTGTTTTTGTTTAAACTTACTGTTCAGAAATAATTATATTTTGTACTTTACATTTTCTATTGTTTTGTTAAAAAACATTATGTTCTTTATTTTAAAAGTTACTCTGTTAAAAGCATTATATATCCACATTAAATGTTACTCATTTCCTAACCATGGCTTTTATTTCTTTAAACGGTAAACTAAAAACAAAAAAATCATTTAGAATAATTTACAATTAATACACTTCTTCTTCTTCACATCATGTTATATTGATACTATCACACATTCAAAATATCAAAAATGTATTGAAGGTACAGATATTGGGAAAGTAATGAATAATAGTCACTGGTAAAACTATCAGTGACTTTTCTTTGATTGCCAGTGTGTCAGAAGCAAAAGTGAACATGGTACCGGTACTTGCTTTCCATGGTCTGGAAGTATACTGGAACAAGGGCATCACCAAGGGTGGCAGGGGGGCAGCTGCCCTCCCCTAGAGATATGAAAAAATGTATATAGGAGAATGAAAATGAAATGAAAACGGTGTCGTTTGAAATTAATATAACAAAATAATAAACGAAACAAATAATTATGTAACACTAATAAAAAAAACATCGACATAAACTATGTATACGCACTCGACTGTACTTCAAAATGCAGCGAGCTTGTGTTTTGTGTACAGACGTAGCACTCACACAAACGCACGGGGTTCGTGCGGACGCGCGCGAGTCCAGTGCAGCGCGCCGGTGAATGTTCCCCGCCCCCACGCTCCACTACGTCCCGTTGATACCTAAATTTGTGTTCTGCGCATTGCGCAGCGCAATGCGCCTATGCTCCGGTGGATGCAAGTGTGCCGGTGGATGTGCAAGTCAACAAATACTCCCAGAGAAATCTTGAAGAAAACAGGAAAATTATAACATCGATTATTACCTCCATTACATTTTACGGGTCCCACGACTTTGCTCTGAGAGGTAAACTTATGGTGAAGGAATTCTGGAGGGGTTATACAAGCTGCGAATTGAGGCGGGAGACGTGGTTTTGAAGAAACACATTGAGCATGGGAAAAAGAATGCAAGCTATCGATCGGTTGATATCCAAAAAGAAATTATCATCATTTGTGGGGATGTGCTTAAGGCAGATATTATAAAGAAAGTGAAAAAAGCAGAAGCATATAGTGTATTAGCGGATGAAACAACTGACATTTCTGGAACTGAACAATTATTGATTGGGCTGCGATATTTCCATGAGGAAACCAACAAAGTCGAGGAAGTGTTCGTCGGATTTGTTGAGCTGAAAGCTCTGGACGCGAAATCCATTGCACAGACCATCGATGAGTTTTTGGCAAAAGAAGATCTTAATCCAGAGAAATGCGTTGGTTTGGGATTTGACGGCTGTTCGACAATGTCTGGAACAGACAGTGGTGTGCAAGCAATCTTGTGCAAAAAATACACCAAAGCTTTGTTCTTTCATTGCTCTTCGCACAAACTGAATCTAGTGACCAATGATCTCAATACTCTGCCTGAAATTCAGAACACCGTGGGAACCATCAAGATATCATTTCATTTTTTCGGGAATCAATTTTGAGAAGGAAGTTGATACCTACCAGGCTTTGCGAAACAAGGTGGAGCGAGAAACACAAAAGCATCAGAGTTTTTAAGGAGAATTTTCCTGTTATAATGGAGGCCTTAGAAACCTTATCGTGTGAAAGAAATGGTGCGACTAGAAAAAATGCTTTTCAGCTCCATGCGGCTGCTTCTAGAGTTTCATTTATTCTTAGCCTTATTTTAATAGCCAAATACTCAGTTTTGATGGAAACAGTTGTAAACGTGCTCCAGTCCATAGCTTTGGACGCGGTCAAAGCCTCGCAGCACATTAAACGCATTTTGCAACTGCTTAAAAGCCACCGTGACAATCCCGAAAAAGTCACAGATGAAATTATAAGGGATGCTACTGACGTTGCGGAAAAACTCGGACTGGGGGAGGACATGAAATCAGTGCCGCACATTGTTGGGAGACAACATCATCGAAGCAACCACCCAGCAGGAAGCCCTTCAGAATTGTGGAGGAGGTCTTTAATAATATCATATTTGGACTCCATTATTACTTCTCTTGAAGTACGTTTTGCTGAAGAAAACACTCCATCATTCGTATTAACTAAATTACACCCGGCGCAAATGCTAACCATGTCAGTGGAAAATCTCACAGAAGCTTGTGAAACCTTCACCCAATTTTACGATTTACCGAATATAAAAAATGAAATCGATCTTTGGCGAAAATTGTGGCAGAATAAACCCAACCCAACAGAACTAACCGTTGTTGATGTCCTAAAAGAGACGGAAAACTTCTTCCCTGAAACGGGAAAAGCTTTAAAAATTTTGATTGCTCTACCATGCACAACGTGTACTGTGGAGTGATCCTTTAGCAGCTTAAGAAGAATAAAAACCTGGCTGAGGAGCACTATGGTAGAAAGTCGTCTCAATGGCCTAGCAATGATGAATGTTCACAGAAAGCTTATTTTTGACAACCTAGAGGATTTTATTAATAAAGTGGTCAACAAATTTGCAAAAAACCTGAGAAGATTGTGTTTTAATTAATTTTTTTAATTTCTTTAATTTTTTAATTTCTTTTAATTTTTTATAAATTTTTCTTGAATTAAAAAAAAACTTAAAAAAAAATTAAATCTTTGTATCTATTTGTACCTACAATTCATATTTCCCCCATCCTCTCTCTCTTCTTGCCCCCCCCCTGGCCCATTGGCTGGCGACGCCCTTGTACTGAAATAAAAAGAAAACTAATTAAACTAAAGAACAAAGGGCATTAGAATTAAGACTGGAA
Organism: Magicicada septendecula; assembly: GCA_034769895.1. NCBI lineage: Eukaryota > Metazoa > Arthropoda > Insecta > Hemiptera > Cicadidae > Magicicada > Magicicada septendecula. The sequence goes on from CM068367.1 coordinate 1,290,972,563, forward strand.
ACTGGAGAAACATAACAGTAAAGAATTTATCAGGAGCCTAAGGGCTGATGTTGCTCCCTTGAACAAAAATAAACCATTTCATAACATTTTGAAATGGGTTGATTAATAATTATTTCAAATTGTGAAATAATAACAATAATTTTCTGAAACATGTTATGATAAACAATAAATTGACTACTTATATTCAAAACACACAAAACACAACAAAAAGATGCAAATTCTTGTTTGTTGTGATCAGTATGATAACTTTTTGAAAACGGTTCTTTCCCCCTTGGTCAAGTACTGGATCTACCAATGATTTATAGCATTGACTTTGAGATGATAAGTGATCTGTGTTTTGTTAGAGATAGTAAGAGATCTGCTTTTCATTCTGACTCATGTTTTTCTAAGACCATTAGAACCACTTATTTTACTACAAGTTCCCACAAACAGATTTACAAAAGTGATCAACAAAACAATATGACTGCAGTTCTTAAGTTAGCCGCTGATATTTAGCTGATGTTATGTAAACACAAAAGGTGATTTATAAGAAACAGTGTATAACAGAAATATGATAAGGTACTGGAATACAATGAGAAATTCTAAAGTATAATACATACAACATATTGCTTACACGAAACTGATATTTGGTTCAAATTGTTCATATTACAGAAAGACAACTGTGTTTCAGCCAGTATACAAACAAACAAAAATTTGAAAAGAAACCTTGTTATAAAAGAATATATTAGATAAATAGTAAAGGTATAATGAATGTGTGATTTGTTTGGTTTGGACATGCAACAATCACGAATAGGGTAAAACTGTCAGGAGGCGACTTACACTTAAAAGAAGAAAATCATAAAATAGGTGGCTTGTTGAAGTGAAATATGAGATAAATTGGAGAATGTGACTAGAATCTAAAAAAGTGACGCACATGTGAAACAGTAAATCCTTTAGTCTTAATTCCTATGTTTTTTTTTTAAGAAAATCAGAGTGCTATGACATCATGAAAGCTATCAAAGATTCTTTAGACATATCTTAAGAACATAACACATTTCCTATCAATGCATTCATAATTTAGATACGATTAATAATATAATTTGGATATCTTTAAATAAAATATTTGTCTAGTATTTACTGAAAACAAATAAATATGTGCAGCAGCAACCATTCAGATAATAATCAAGAATAAATTTTTCTGTTAAGATCTATTAAAATAGGCTAATGTAGAATCTTAAATGTGTGTGTGTGTGTGTGTGTGTGTGTGTGTGTGTGTGTGTGTGTGTGTGTGTGTGCGTGTGTGTGTGTGTGTGTGCACTCACGTGTATGTAAATGTACTACTTATACAGAACATAAACTGTAAAGCCGTTTTATGTTGGAGAAAATGTCTAGATTTTTATACAAAACCAACCAATAATAAGTTGGTTATAATAAACTTGTTAAATGACTTTATGAAACTACGTTCAGAAAAGTCGTAATTTATAAGTACTCCTATTGGCAACTACATAGAAATCTGATATTTATTTTGTCTTCCACATACAAAAATTGTTCTACTGGATAAAGTGACATTAATACCAACAGACATAATGTTCTTTCAAGAACCTCTATAACCCATATTTACAGCATAATTTTTACATTTGGAACTGAAGCATATCATTTGAATCTGTGATTGTGCTTATTAACATTGTCAGCCCATATTGCAAAATTTATTAATAACTTATAGTCAACTAACCTAAATTTATACTTTTACCATAGTGTATTAACTTTGATTATAGACAAGAATTTTCTTTATATTTCTTATTGTTTAAAGGTAAAGTAAAAATTACCTCCTTTAACAAACGTCATTCTGTAAATTCTTCTACCTCAGTTCTTCATATTGTATAATAACATGATCCTTTTGTAAAGTGTTTGCTAACAAAACTGAACTAATATTACATGAAAAAATTTATTAAAATAACACATGCATAAATTTTAAAGTTTATTAAATTCCCTTACACTAGAGAAAATACATGGGCTACTGTCAAAAAATATTTGTTGCATTCTTCACAAAATCTTTCCATTAAATATATGTGTATGTGTGTGTGAACATATTTACTTTTAAACAGTATAAATCATTTGATATAAATCTTAGTTATCACACATTGATTACTGTCTTTCATACATTAGCTATTATTACAGTAATTATTTATTCCTTAACAATCTAAGGAATTATACATATTTCTGTTTTTATTTTATTGGTAAATCATTACATTTTAAGACAGTAATATATTTATATATTCTTGAGGGACATGATAAATATCATACATGGTATTTCTGCATAGGTTAACTATAGGCTACTACACTTGACCAGTACCTATCTGCAAAAATAAAAAGTATATTATTAATACTTTCATTTTTGTATTTTTTTGGTTAATAAGAAAACTTTGTTTTTTTACTTATCTGCAAAAATAAAAAGTACATATTATTACTTTCTTTTTGTATTTTTTTGGTTAATAAGAACACTTTGTTTTCATTATAAATACCATGAAATCTATTTGAATATTAACAAAAATTTTAGTAATTTTTTTTAATAGTACATAAATTTAAGGACATTGTTATTTTCTTGGATTTCGTTGTCCATGATGTGTCTGTTGATTAACTAAATATAATTAAATCCGATTTGGTAGTGATTTAATTATACTGTTATTTTGTTTAATATAAGTTTTTATTTCTCTTTAAACATAGCATTTCACCCATAGTAGTATAACACGGTATTGTCAGTGGCATCATCATAGTATGAGCAAAATTTTTGTTTTCAAGAGAAATAAAATGATGTATGTTGAACCAAAAAACAAGGTTGTTATTAATGAAAACCACAAAAGTTTATAAGTGAGATTATCCATAATTGTTTTTAATATGAACATACAGGTTTATCATCCTCAGATGTTTTTTATCATAAAATATGAAGTGATAATGACAATAAAACAAATCCTGAGTTTGTTTTCCACACATTTAATGTGCAACAATAACCCAAAGTTCTGTTTCTTATGGGCCAGGGATTGAATCGATCGATGAAAAGGACGATGGACGTAAAAACGTACCCACATCATTCTTGCTCAATTGCTGCGCACAGATCATTGCAATTTGTGTTAGCATTCCTTGTGATGACCAAGGCTTTTTATGCTAGACGCTAGCCTATGTAGAGGCATAGTCACTTACATAGAGAGATTTAGCAGCTGTTGATTATTATATCTTAGAAAATTTAGACATAAAATTTCAAAAAAACTACTGAACACTATTATACTCAAGTTCTTATATTATAAACATTTTAAAATAAGTAATATTATAAGACATGCTATATATACATTATGAGACATGCTAGTAAAGTATATTTAGAAAATAAATACTCAATAGTATATTTAGCCTATTATGTAATTGTTATATCTATATCTAATTGTAAAAAATTTAAAAACTCACTTTATTATAAGTTATTAACCACTAAAAATTCTTTAAGCTTATTGTTATTACTGAAAGTTGTGTAATTTGTTTAAAAAAATAAGATAAAATATAATAAAAATAAATCTTTCTCTATAGATTAACTGGATAGAGACTTTGCACTACGTATATAATGTTTGTATTATTAATAAAATTAAACTTCTATTAGTATTAATTAATTCATTCATTACACTAACATAATGTTATGTTACATCACAAGGTGTTCATATTATGTGAGCAAATGTTTTAAGTTTTGTAAAAATATTTTAATTTAATTGAGTATTATTTTTTTCAAATTTATGAACTTACGTTAGTTTTATATACTACGCAACCTTATTATAATGACAATTGAATGTAAAAATTAAACTAAATATATTTTAAACTTCCTTTGATAATTTTTAATTTTTTATAACATAGTAATATAACATTCAAAGAGAAATAAATATAATTAGAAATGGGTTCATAGAAAAACACTAAATTGTATCTAAAAATTATTACAGAATTAATGCACCAAGAAAAGGTTTCTAAAAAAACAAAAATTTCTATGTACATTCTTGATGAAAGAAAGGACAATGTTTTTTGTCTTGAATAGAGTACAATCTGAGGTGGCAGAAGGAATTGTCGTATTAGTCTTATAAATTTAAATATGATTAATAAACAGTAAATTGAAAATGAGAAAAGAAATACTATAACTAACATATGTTTAACCTAGAGTAGGTTATCGGTTTAACATTTGCCATTATCTTGAGACCCTCTTTTCATTCAAAAATTTAATAAATTTTAAGTATATCATCCTAGATTATAGCTCTGTCACAATATTAGTAACAGGAAAATAATTATATATCTCAGTTTGGACCCATAGCTCTCTGGAAAGTTTATTATATTCTTTAGTAAATGAAATCATAATTGTCATAGAGGTTACAGATGGTCAATGAGACACATGAAAGAAGAAACATGACGAAATAAAAATGAATATATGGTATGTAAGTACATTATATAGGATAAATTGACACATTAATTTCCCTTTGCATCTGTCATTTCTTAAGATACGGTCTTATTAAATACAAAATCTTTATAATATTTACCGTATTTTTTCCGTCGTGTGACTTCGTGTTGCGTTTGATTGGTTTATGCGTTTTGAAACATATGTTCCATCTTCAGAAATAAAAAATTACTCAAAGTGAGGTCGTTAAATATTAAAATTGCAAATATTGAAAACAATTCTGCACATAACCGCGTTACATGAATGCGCAATCGAGTCGGACCGATCGGACACTGTCTGTTAATAGTTATTGTGTAAACAAGTTTATTACGGTATCGTAGAGCAGGTTTGATTTGAAATTTAAATGACCGTTTAGCATGAAGTCACGACTGTGTACGTTATTGTACGCTCTATATATCTTGACTTCTTCTAAGGCATTCATGTAAGCGCCTTTATTAGAAAAATATATGAGATTCAAGTTGGAATTAAAGCTTGTATATTTATGATCTTCATTTATCAAGTGACGTGCATAGTTCGATTTTATGTTAGATAGTGTTGTCTGACCCTTCAAATTGTGCTTTGGTGTGTGTTCAATGAAACGTTTTTGGAAACCCCTTCCCATTTGGCCGATGTAAAAGCATTCACAATCGTCGCATGATACAGTAATTTATAAACCCCCGTTTTCTTTTCTAAAGGCATAGGTATTTTATTACGGAGTATGTTCATAAGATTATTGTTGGTTTTAAATATTACGATTGTATTGTTATTATTTAATACACTAGTTAAAATTCTTGGCATTATGTCGGTGTATGTCATTGAAATAAAAATATACAAAAAATACACAAATACCGTTAGTGACTTTGTGCTAAACGATCATTTAAATTTCAAATCAAACCTGCTCTACGATACCGCAATAAACCTGTTTACACAATAACTATTAACAGACAGTGTCCGATAGGTCCGACTCGAGTGAGCACTCATGTAACGCAGTTATGTGCAGAATTGTTTTCAATATTTGCAATGTTAATATTTAACGACCTCACTTTGAGTGATTTTTTATTTCTGAAGACGGAACATATGTTTCGAAACGCGTAAACCAATCGAACGCAACACGAAGTCACACGACGGATAAAATATGGTAAATATTATACAGATTTTGTCAATAAGTGACTTGGATACCAATTCAAACATGTTTTTCAAGTATTAAATACAATATAGTTTTAGGTTAATCTGGTTTTTGTTAACCACAAACCAATAAATACCAATATGAATACATTTTGCTCTCATGGGACAATGCCCCCAGTTAAAATGCTCTGATAATATTAAAATTGTTGCAGCCACAAAGTTAAATAAATTTTTCTCTTATATTTAAACGACTTATGATAATTGTTTCTTTAACACATATGTATCAAATTTCAGATTTTTAAATCCCATAATTTTTAAGCACTAAAGAAACTGATTTACACTCGTACTATATTACTTATAAACAACATGTATTAAAATAAAATCTGTAAATAATGGAGATTATTATACAGTGAATTAATAAAACTACTAGATTTTTTATGCCTTGAAAAACGCAGTGTGAACTAATGGATAACTTCTCGAACTGTATTAAGTAGAACCATGAAAAAACTATGTACTCATAGTCATGTACTCATAGTCGTGTGTGAAGTAACATACTAAAATACATGATTGTATTAATATGGAAATAAAAATATATTTCAAATGATATTTAAGCAGTGTACTCAGATGGTTAGGATATGTTTTCTGAATGCCATAAGAAAGGTATACCAGAACGGACTTTTGTGAGGATCCAAAGGATGCTGACAAACAGGCTGCTCAAATGTCAGTGATGGCCAGGAAAAGATGGATTGGTGATTTGGAGCAGCGTAAGAAGGATAAGGAGTCAGAAGGTGAAAGACAAAATTGATTGATGAAAGTGAATTAACTGTTGTTTGAGAGGACTAGACTAAGTAAGCTGTAGAGGCAATTAATAAAAATGAGTCAAGTAAGTAAATAAACTAAATAAATGAAAGCTATCATGTGAAAACAATAGCTACTTATAAAAACCTGGGAATGTCATTTTCAATTAAATGAAAGAGCTCATAGTACTGAAAATAGTCCTGAATTCCAATTGATTTCAAATCTCTTAAGATCTTCTATAGCAAAAGGGCACTTCATATCACTTCATCATATCTGTATCACCAGCACTTAGCTGCTGAATTGGAATCTTTGTCTTCCTTGCTTACTGTGATAACTGGTGTACTTGTATGGTTCTCATTTCTACCACAAATAGCAATATAGATTTTTCAAGTTTTCTACACTTGTAATTTTCTAAGAACATAACAAAAATCACCTATGAATTTCAACTAACATGCAGAATAGACTAAGGAAATGTATCTGCAGGATTTACAAAAACAAAGTTGATAGAACTAGACAATTTTAATTTAGGTTGGACTGATTTATGCACAATAAATTTAACTAAAACTTTTGGCGTTAAATTTGTATTGAAAAGTCATATTTTTATGAGTAAATTGCAGTTTACGAGTAGTTTCTTTAAAACAAATTAAGCTACTCTTCGGCCATAATTACTTCCTTATCTCCTGCATCACTTACATGGATGGATTTTCTACCTGGATTTGGTCTTGTATTGTTCATGTGACCCGCAAACAAACATAAAAATCATAAAATGAAATATATTAACAACAATATAATTTAAGCAAGATTAATTTTAAAAATAGCTATAATAAGTCAATAATAAAAATAAATTAATATTAATTACAACAAATTCCTAATAGCAACAAATTGGAAACAAACAACTGTTGAGGACAACAGAAATCCTATCAGACAATATTCCGTAGAATACATTAATAGAGTATTCTTTGATTGTGTCGCTTGCATAGTTTATCATTGTGCTGACCAACTTTCTGGGAATTAGAATGATGCCATTGAGTTGGCACTGATCACAGGACTTGTTTGTGTATATGTTGTCTTCTAGTGAATGCATTATAGACATTGTAAGATAACAGGAGTTTAAAGACGTTTTTTAAAGTTACAGACTTTAATAAATTTACAAAACAGAAAGGACAATATGGAGTTAAATATTAACAGGACAAGCAAAAGAAGACTTGTTAAACTAAGCATTTACTGGAAAGTGATGTCATAAACAGTCCAAGTGATCACAAACTTGACAGACAGAGAACTGGAGTTCTACATTTTCCTCCCCACTACAGATGTATAGAGTGTAAGAGTGTTTATATGTCATTGATAATGAATTATTTATTACTAACTGTACGTACAATTATAATTAACTTAGTAAGTCATAATATAAGTAAACACAAAACAACAAATTAATAGTTTGTTAATAAAAATTAATGCAAAGTAATTATTGCAAAGTTTACACACCTTTACAGGTATAACAGTCTTAGGATCAAAAACTGATTATTTAAGAGTGTGTGTGTGTGTGTGTGTGTGTGTGTGTGTGTGTGTGTGTGTGTGTGTGTGTGTGTGTGAGTGTGTGTGTGTGTGTGTGTGTGTGTGTGTGTGTGTGTGTGTGTGTGTGTGTGTGTGTGTGTGTGTGTGTGTGTGTGTGTGTGTGTGTGTGTGTGTGTGTGTGTGTGTGTGTGTGTGTGTGTGTGTGTGTGTGTGTGTGTGTGTGTGTGTGTGTGTGTGTGTGTGTGTGTGTGTGTGTGTGTGTGTGTGTGTGTGTGTGTGTGTGTGTGTGTGTGTGTGTGTGTGTGTGTGTGTGTGTGTGTGTGTGTGTGTGAATCTTGCATATCTTTATGAGTCAGTAAAATATTTTTAAAATACCGGCAAGTTAGAAAACTTACATAATATGAACATCCTATGACTTTTCAACCACAATTGTCTACATTCAGTAAAATATTTGAAAAAATTAAATTGAAAAAACAAAATGTATTAAATATTTATGTGATGTGTTAATATGGTTAAAATATAAATTATGTTAATGTCTATCAAAATTATACCGTCTCTTATCATGAAATTAGCCATTAACAGCAGTTTCTTAAATAAAAACTAATAAAACTTAACTTCAACTGTTTCAACAGTTGAAAAGAAAATTGCTACAAACTTAAATAAAATACTCTTAAGAATGGTCTTGGTCACGTTTGTTATCTGGATTTGTGTACCTGATAAACACTGTTTGTGAATTCAGATTGTGCATGGTAAACATCAAACTTACAAACACCAATAAAAATAATTGTTTTAGCAATAAAAATTGTCTCTGGAATGTTCTGTGGTAGTACCGTAAACTGTGGGATATAATAATTATAGCCAGTTATAAACTATATAAAAATGAATTAGTTAAAATTTTAATATTCATGTAACATAGACTTAACCAAATTGTATTGTAATCATTATGAAAAATGAAACAATGAATAACTATATCATTGCAAATAGTGATTGTATATTTTGTAATAATAATTTATTATTGGACATATTTATTTTAATTATAAAAATGTAAACAAGATAAATCAATTGAATTATATATTTTCAAATAGTTTGTATCGATTATATATTGTATGAAATAATATATGACTATTTTGTCAATATGACCACGTATTTGTGATGTTAATTGTTGACATTCATCATGTTACCATGTTAGTAATACGTTTAGTAAGAAATTCAGTTTATGTAAATATTGTGTATCCAATGTATTTGTGATTGTTCTAAGTGCTAGATTATATAATTTTTCAATATAAAAAAAAATTATAGCTCAGTTGCATGAATTCTAAGCTAACTGATACTTTGTTTTTACTTTTAAAACTTGTGGTTTGGGAGTACTAATAATAATATGTTCATTTCCAGTATTTCAATTGTTTTCTGATGACTCATTTTCAAGGGTTAAACAGATCGAATCACAGTTTTATCTTTCTTCCTATCATAGAATAAGTAAAAGATCTGTTAATTCTAAATAGAGTAGATTGCAGTTTTCACCAATAAAATTTTGTTATGATTATTCTTGTAATCTCTTTCTATATTCATACTAAAATTCTTTATTCATTCTTAAATTCTCATATTCAAACTGAAAATGACTGCTCATTCTTAAATTCTATATTTTAAATAAGAAAATATGTAATGGCATGTTTGATTAATACTGAACACTTGGTAAAGTTGTCTGGTAACATGAATGGAAACGTTACTGTATAAACTTCAAGAGTAAAGAATAATATGATGAAAGTACAAAACCAGAAACTCATTACGGTAAAATAATATTGTCAAATACCATTATCCTTATTTTACTTTTGTAGGTAACATTTTTTTACTAAATAATTGTAAGTGTATGGAAAAAGCCCCATTTGATGAGAGTATAGCCACGTTCGAGGTAGACACTTAAAGTTTTCAAGTATTCAGATAGGTCTAGTTTATTTCCAGCACTAATTTTGTCTGATGATAAGTTATCCTTGAAATTTTTTTACAAAATTTTGTATTGGTGTGTGATCTTTTTTTGAAGAGAAAAGTATGCTATGTACTGTAGGGGGCTGGGTGCTAGCTCTCACCCCCTCCCGAATGGTGTGTCTGGTTCTCACAGACTAAAAAACTCTTCTTCTTCAGCTGTTGCTCCACCCTGGAACTGCTTCCAGTATTACTTCTTCATGGCACCTCTGTGTGCCCACAAGAGCTCCTGCTATTTTCTGCATTTGTTTAGTTTTGAATGTCACTTTTGCTCTATTCTTACCTTGAGGACTCCCTCAACATAAGCACTAACATGGTTCCAGAGATTTTCTGCTGAAAGCATTGTCCTTACTATGGTCTCCAAAGTGATGTCACCTGTCTCCTCCTCTAATCTTTGTCTCTCTGCCAACCATCTTTTGCATTCGAGGAATATAATCTTGTAATCTTGAATGCCTCTCTTCTTCCCAATCTTTCAAAAGTAAGCATTAAAGCAGACATGCTTAGTGAGGAACCAGGTGGATAGTGATAATAATGTATCTCCCCATGCTTCCGATTTGTCAAATCCACCATGCTGCTAATCATCTTCACAGTCCATCCCCCTCTTGTAATCACCAGCCAGGGTTCCTGCCACCAATGCACATGGTGATTTCTTTGGCGTGCATTGCCACCACCTCCTTGCCCATTTCTCTTTTCTTCTCTTCTGCAAAGTGTTTAATGGGTATCATTCCCATGACGAACAGCAAAGCTGGGACAATTTGGTATAAGCACCAGATCCAGAGTGCTCCTTTTCTCTGTACTACTACCATTCTTCTCCTATACTTTTCCTGCTGGAGCGAGAGTGGGCCCAGCCTTCAGAACTTTACAAGAGATTGAAATGTATGACGGACATACATAGTCTTCATTTGCTAGATGCTGGGGCTCCAATATTTGCCATAAGACTGATGAGCACAGAAGTGACCCCCTTGGCCATCTCAGATGTGGCCTTGATCTCTTACTAAAAAGTCAGTTTTGTGTCCAATCTGATTCCCAACTATTTCACTGCCTCTTTTGTAAGTGTTCACTCTATGGCTTTCTGCAGTTCCACAATTGTAGGCACTCACTTCCTTGGCTGTATGACTATCTCTATTTTCTGTGGCTATGCATAACCCACGTTCTTCCAGCCATTCACACTTGCCTCATTCTTGGTTCAGTTTACCATATGATTCCACAATGTCTCTAGTAACAATGACTGTGACAGTGACATGCACATAGCAACCAGAAAGGTATCATCCAGCATTTTGATCTTGAGAATTCTGTTGTACACAACATTCTACAAGTTAGAGCCTGGTATATATCCCTTGCAAAGCAGCTCTGCTCTGGTCTCTTCTTTGGCAGGTCTCTCCATGTTTCATAGTAAAGTTAACTATCACTGAGACATCCTGAAAATGTGTTCAAGGGCATGCAACACATTATTCTGCCTAACAGAGTTAAATGCATTTTACACATATAACATGACCAGTATAACAATCTTCCTTACTTCCTTATATGATCTACACACACAAACACACTTGCGTGCATGCACCTTCCTGATTTATATAATATTATTATTGAAGCTGATGAATAAGAATTTACTCAGAATTGTCAACACTCATACTTTCCACACTTGTGACTTTTCTAGTTTTACAGAATTTTGTGCAGAAACCATAACACCTATCTTAATTGCAGTATCAAAATTACATCATCAAAAGATGATTTGATGAGGCTTATAAATGAGGACTCAGGAATAAAAATTCCTGAAGAGGATGTTAATGGACAGGATAATTATAATAATAACTTTTTAACAGGAACCAGCAAGACGACGGCGCATCTTAAATGTAACCTACACACACAATTCATGATTTCCATAAGTTACTGTGTACACTAGTTCTTGAAACAAGTGAAATATACTTTACAGTGCTGAAATTGAAGTGAAATCTGCATGCATTAGTTGTGTAATTCATCTGAGCATGTCTGAGAGGTTAGTGAAAGTCCCTTCTCCAAATGTAGTTTCCAAATGCCAAAATGGTAAGAAGAAATATTTTAATAACATATGTTCCCGCTATGATTAAAGTAGTTTTGGTCAAACAGAATGAAGCTACAGAAAATATACAACGACTTTATTAATTCTGAATGAATACACCAACATATAAGCACAAAAACAAATAATATACAGTAAAAAATGAACATTTGATTATAGAGATTTTACAGAAATAGTAAAATATACAGAGATATTTTACACTTGAATGAGCTAAAACCACATTAAAGACTTCAAACATTCTTTAGAATCATTAGTACCTAGCTTTTTACAGCTCCAGATTTTACTTCTTTTTTAAAACAAAAAGTGTAACTGTAGAAGAAAAATATATAAACATACATTCCGTTGCTGATCTCATAAAAACTGACATTTTGACTTCCCAAGGGCTTTTCTTTTAATGCTCATAAGTATTTCCTGTCAAGTACATGAGTTCAGTCAGAATATTAGAACTTGTGTTAAAGAAATAAATGAATATGTACTGAACATGACTACTATGATTAAATGTAACAATAATAATATAAAAATATTTATTTATTTATTCTATATTTTTATTTACTTCACACATCTTGTGCAAGTTATTTTCCAGTGATATCGTATTACAAACTTTGTTAACTATTAAATATCCAACTGTCTTTTAGCTTAATAAGTCTCTTATTCCAAAAAGAACTGTCATCCCACAGTAGTTTATATGATCAATTAAAGGTAACAATTGCACAATTTTTATTGAAATGAAAAAAAGGCGAATCAATACGTAATGGAGGGAAACATGTTAGACACAGGCAGAATTATTTATCAAAGACAATTCACCCAGTATCCAAGTTAACTGTTGTTCTAACCATCCATCAATTTAATACACACATAAATATGTTTTTATACCAACATTAATCTGCATTTAAACAATACACTTTGTAACTGAAATGAATTAATTAACTGTGTATAGTATTATTAAAAAATTTAGCTCAAACTGCTCTATTCTTGTAAACAGAAGATACAATATTTAAGATTCAGTGAGGCACCATTGTGATTATGAATTACTTTGCACTTCTTGCTTAAAAAAAGTTCAAGAGAATTTTAAGTAGTAAGTCTGGAATAATTTTGTTTTGATTGTTCACTTAAAAAAAACCAAATTGGATTTATATGAAGGAAGCAAGTTGACAGCTTATACCACACACACATATATACAAACATAGTTCTAAATATATAATAATACATCTCAACTGCAAGCATGCATTAAAACTGTAAAATGAAAGAAATTTAAAGTAAAAAATGGTGACCCACTGAAGACTAGCATTATTAATATATTATCAATTGACCCTTTTACTAATAGCAAGACAATAACAATGTGAACACCTCTGACAAATAAAAAAATGTTTTCTTGAGCGTTTTTCTTTAAGAGATAAATGAAGTAATAACTGATTGTGTAGCATAAAAATCTTATGTTTCATATATTTTCATACCAGTTTGATATTCTGTTTCTACATTTTATTTTCCAATAGTGTTGATGTTTTTCTTGTATTATATACAACAATGCATATACAGAAATAAGCCTACTTTCAAAGTTTCTGTATACAACGTTGTTATTCTGTATGTATAGATTATTTTTATATTTTTTACTAAATATACAAAATTGTCCATACGATCCAATAAAAAATAAAAATACTTTACTGACATTTTATTATATTAATAAATAGTTATTGTTTTAGTTTTTTGTCAGTTTCTACTTTCAGTTATGTGTAAACCTTTATAAGCTTCCAGCGATGAGTGTTTGATTGTATTAGTAGGAGAGGAATGCACATGTTATTGTATATCCACTCGCATTTATTTTTCTCCAGTCCACTCCTAGCACTGCTATACTGTTTTGACAAAAATATATATACTAAACAAACAAAAAAGATTTTATAGTTGGTTAAAAATGTATAAAAAAAACAATATTAGTTTATTAAAAATTTCATATGTACAGTTATGCTTCTACTATGTACATATCCATAAAGTAAATAAAAAATGTTTTAATGACTGTATATAATATTAAAAGTGCTAATAAATTTAATAAAGGAAAATAAATGATTAAAAAAATCTTATATCAAATTACATTGCATACTTTTTTGTCGCCAACCTTTCCTTATGTGTGTACGGCTGTATAAGTTAAAACACACACACACACACACACACACACACACACACACACACACACACACACACACACACACACACACACACACACACACACATACACACAATGTAATACATATTACAGACTAGTCAGCAGTACATATTTTTTTCTTTCAACTGAAATGTTATAGACGAAGATGTTAAAAAAACTGGTTACATTGATAAGCAGAAGCTCATCAAGTTTCTTTTGTTTATTCATATCACTAATCTGCAGAGTTAATGGAACCAGCCCTGTGTAGAGTATTAAACTCCCCTGTGTCAAATAAAAAGAATGTGTCAGATCCATTTAGTGAAATGTGTATATTGTATCACTGTCACACCCAGTTTTATCAATTCTTGTCCAAAAAAATAGAATTTTAGGAAGAAGTGTTGCACACAATGAGGTGTGTCTGAATTTTTCTTTTCTGATGTCTGTTCCTTGAAGATCTGATTTGGAAAACTATTGCTCTTGGAACCTTTTGCTCTAGAGAAAGTCTAGATCAAAATTGTTTTTAAATTATAGATTAGTCTTGAAATTCCTTCCCAGTTGTCTAACATCATGAGTAACACTCATACTTCCCTACTTCAGACAGAATCTCTGAATTTTTTTACATTTTGATCTGCCACATTCTCATATCTTCTTCAGAATAATGTTTAAAACATGTAATTTTTCTAAACACCTATCTTCTGGTCTATACCAGATAAAACATTCTTTAACATGTAATCCATAACGGGTAGGCTGTTTTCTTTTTCTTCTCCTCAACCTAGAAGTTGGTGGGCTTGCAATTTCTTTCTTTCAGTAGACAGCCTCTTGGTCACCACATACCTTCTTCCTCCTCTTGCTCCCATTCATGTACTCCTGCCTGGGCTTTCCCCTTCCACTATGCCCCTCGATCAGGGTGGTGAATCAGTTTGAATGGGGTAGCAGATGCCATATTGCTTCTTCTTTTCACAGTGGATCCAATCAGCACCCTTTTTCCATCAGGTATATATACATTCTTTGAAAATCCTTACAAACAGTTTAACATCATGAGTAAAACTCCTA
Source organism: Magicicada septendecula (assembly GCA_034769895.1). NCBI lineage: Eukaryota > Metazoa > Arthropoda > Insecta > Hemiptera > Cicadidae > Magicicada > Magicicada septendecula. The sequence continues at coordinate 1,290,987,659 of CM068367.1, forward strand.
TTTAGATAGAATCCATTAGTTTTCATATCTGTTACATTATTCATGATTTTAGACCATTGGTGTTTTAAATAATGTATTAACTGGCACAGACCCAGTGCCGGACTTAAGATTGTTGAGGCTCTAGGCCAAGTTTTCTGAGCGGCCCCCCTTCCTCTTGAATTTTTTTAGCTTACGTTTGTAGGCTCCACTAGCCGTGTGAATGTTTATGTTCATCTTCATGATAAATACGGCTATCGTACTGTACGGATTCAATTTATAAAGTTATCACATGAATAAATATCAATGAAACAACACGCTGCCCACCACAAAAGCTAGAAACCTTCTTTACAAATTTCAGATCACAAACCGTTCAGTCACAACGCAGATAAACAATGATAACAAATAACTACTACCACCGTATATATAAATACTTCTGTGAAAAAAAATATCTGTAGCTTGTGGCCAGGGCCTAGTCGGCCTAGTGGTAAATCCGGCACTTCACAGACCCAGAGTTAATGTATAAGTTAGGTGTTTAGAAAAAGTTAAATGGTTTACATATTATTCTGAAAATGATCCAAGCTTGTGACTAAGCAAAACAACAAAACAATAAACAACGAATTCCGTTTGAAGTAGGAGTTTCACTGTAAATTCATCATTGTCTCATGAACGAAGTTTATGAAGAAACATTATTAAAATAGTTTAAAGTGTTTTAGATCATGTCTTGGCATACACAGGACTGAGTGTTCATTCAATGGATGAAGTTGTGGTAGAAAGGATAACTGCAGATAATGACAAAGATTTAAATACAGCAATAGTTTCTTTTTTTATGTACCGTACACCATTTAATCAGGTCAGTCATTTATTTGGCCCAACGCTTAAAAAGAACAGAATCTATTTAAAAAAAAAAGATCTGGTCTTGTTTGCTAAATTGGGACAACATGTGTGTCCCAATTTTGCACAAGGTGAAAATAGATTAGGTTCCGTCTCACCTCCCCCCCCCCCCCATTTGGTGAGTAATATTGAAACACTGGCTTATTTGTATATCTGCCTCTCTGTTCTTTTTCTTGTTTTTCTAGTCAACATGTGCACATTATTCGTTTTTACCTGCTGTTGTAAGGCACTGGAAATCCAGTACATGAGGACGTAGCGACATTTTATACTGTGGGGTTACTGAAAGGGATTTTTGTCGTCGGGGGAAAGTTTACAAAGACGACATTTTGGGGTGATACCATCACCACAAGAGTATGCTCTGGGCAAGAGCATCTCAGTCTCTGACAGATTCATTAACCGTTTCAATCAAAAGTGAACAAGAAATTATACGTTACCTTTCTTCCAAACATAAAGCAAAAACCACATCCGACACCAGGACTGTGAGACGTCGAGAAGGTTCTGATGTAATGAACATAGGGAATTCTAGAATAAATTCCGCTGAAACGGATTCTAGATGAAAGATCGGAATTTTCGGAAGAACACGTACTGCCCAGATACTACCTACGAAACACATTAGCGTAGGTAATTGGAATGGGAGAACAAGAAAAACGTAGAACTATTGTGTGAGCGATAGAAAGAGAGAGCGCGTGTGTAAAACTAATATTATAATGAATTTCACAGCTTCACCGCTCACTTTCCTTTCGAGAAAAATTAAAATACGGTTATTGTAGACTTACTGTAAGTTAAATACGGAAATGTCAGCATTCTGAAACGTGAATGAGACTAATTTAAATGCATAATTTTCAGAGTCGTTTCCTAAACGAAGTGGATCTATTAGAAAAGGTTACGCTTAATTCGTAAAGTTAGAAAAATATTATCCTTTTAAATATTTAAACCAATATATTCAATCAATTGTATCTCTGATATGCGTATATCAACCCGACTATTCAGCAATGTCTTCTTTACCTTCACCTTTTCCGTTTCTCATTACAGATTCTACCATAACTTTCATTCCTTCTTCTCCGATAAGCTTGAAGTTTAAACGACGTTGATGAAAAATCATGTAGGCTTACGTCGTGAACTAAGTCGCCAACCGATCTGCAATTCCTGGTTCTCGATTATTGTTTCGCATATATGTAATCAATAAATTGCTTGGATTTCGTTGTCCATGAAGTGTCCGGTACTTAACTAAATGTAATTATTTCACTACCGACTCGGAACACAAAGATTTTATGGGTAAAAAAGTAAAAGTTTTACCTTATAGCCTGAAGAAGCTTTTTAAAAGCGAAAGCCGGTTCAGGCTATAAGGTAAAACGTTTACTTTTTACCCATAAAAAACTTTGTTCCGAGTCGGTAATGAACTCATTATATTTAATTCAGTAAATTGCGTTGATTATCATTAACACTTTTGCCTTTCACAAGCTAAAACTCAAATAATTTCGGAATAACTGCATTTAATATTTTACGAAATACTAGCCTTTAATTATTCTGGATCCCTTGGTAACGCCTTGTACAAGGAAAAAGTCTAAACATTTTCATTGTGTATTAAATTGAATATTTGTTAGAATTAGTGATAGCCGGGCTGTTAGGCCGTGGTCTAATGATATTTGTTACAGACGTTTCGGCCCCTCCATCGGAGGCCATCTTCAGTGCAAAAAATTGTTTGAAAGCTGTTCGCCAAATAACCCCAGTACGGAGGTGTACTAACTCATACTCATACTGTACAGTACTCATAGTCTACCTCGGTAATGGGGTTATTTGGCAAACAGCTTTCAAACAATTTTTTGCACTGAAGATGGCCTCCGATGGAGGGGGCCGAAACGTCTGTAACAAATATCGTTAGACCACGGCCTAACAGCCCGGCTGTCACTAATTCTAACAATGTTAACGCCGGCCGTGAGAGCCTAAGATCGAATTGAATGTTTATTATGTCCTTTTTATTCCTTAGTATATTTCCTTATCGATGGCTTAAATTTCAGTTTCTTATATCCTTAAAGTAATAAACTGATTATTTACTACTGCTGACTAACTCGCACAGACCAAACTAGACTATCGTGTTGTTTGTAGAGGACGAGGTTGGACTGACTCTGCCTTGAGGCGTACTGTGTCAGCATAAAAGTGACATTTCATTTAAATGTATTTTATTTAAATTTTCAACTGAATGGCAAAACGCTGAATTTAATTAATATTAATGAACGTTTATAAAAATAAATAGTTAATAAAACAGAAGGAAATAAAATGTTTCAATCGACTCGATATTCTTATCGAAAAATACGAGGGTCAGTTGTGAAGTTTGCGGAGCGACATCTATAGCATAGTCATGTCGAAATCTAGAATCTTTCATGTGCTGAAAGACGTATATTTCGCATGAACATCTGTTAGTTTCCGGATATATCTGTCAATTTATTCACATTTACCAGCTGTTTGAAATTTTCTTGTCACGCGTGTTTTTAAAATACACAAAATCAAACATCTTGTTGTGATGAATTCTCTGTTAAAAGCGTTTTAGCCCCAACGGAAAATCAAAACGAAATTGTAAATGTGTTAGGAGATGCTGCGTCTTCAGAAACAACGGTAAGTGGGGCACACTCGAGTTTAAACGTGGTCCTACAAGCATTGAAGACTACCCCAGCAGTGGACGTCCAAAAAGTGCAACAAAAAATGTCATTATTGAAAAAAATTCATAGGGTGTTGGAAAGCTGCAGATGAGGAGTAGATGACGTTGCTGAAATCATAGACATCTCATATGAGCATGTGCATCATACTTTAACTCAAGAACTTGGTGTGAAAAAGCGTTGCCCAAGATGGCTGCCGCATCTGGAGTTGTTGCATTTTTTGGGTGTCCAGTGTGACCACGTTTCAATGCTCGTACGACCACGTTTGAACTCAAGTGCCTACTTATAAACCGTTGGTTTTGAAGTCGCAGCATCTCCTGACACATTTAAAATTTTGTTTTGAATTTCCGTTGGCGCTAAACAATTTTGAACAAAGAATCACACCACAATGTTTAATTTTGACCACTTTTCAAAACACGCATGACACGTAAATTTTGAACAGCTTCTAAACAAATAATAAATTGATAGATAGATTTGGAAATTAACAGGAGTTCACAGAAAATACGAATATTGCAGCACACGAAAGATTTTAGTTTTGCCGCTAAGCTACAGACGTCGTTCCGCGAACTTTTCAACTGACCCTCGTACGTTACTGTTTTGGATTTACTTCATAAAATGTGGAACGTGTAGTTGCTTTATCAGGCTGTCAAGTTGTAACCTCTGCGCTGTGACGTTTAAGGATTTACAGGTTTTCATCTCGGACCGAACGAAGTACAAACCATCGCTGGAACATTAGAATGTTTCTCTCGCAGTTGAGCCTAAATGACTTTCTCACAGGCAGACTCAAAATTAATCGAACATGGTCTCCCATGATCAACAACTAATTATCATTAATTTATTGTATCAAAATGCCACTTACTAAGTACTGAATTATTTAAAGGCTCCTTTGAAATTTACTACTGTCATAGAATCCAAATATTCCTCCGCGCGCCTGATACAAAACGTTTCACACACACACACACACACACACACACACACACACACACACACACACACACACACACACACACACACCACACCACACAACTTACTCCTTTGAATCATACAGTTATCCACTTACCCGGAGGTTTCTTATTATCAGGTATCACCTGACGGTGTAAACCTTACAAGAACGGTCACTCAGTTCTAAAACAATTCATAAATTCTGTTTCTAAAATGAAACTTTTATTTAAACAATGAAGACTAAATACCAAAATTTCTACTTGATGTTCTTTCAAATATACTTTCCTTTGCTTAAAGAAATACCATTTTTGAGCCATTTATTTCACATTAATTTAACCGATAATTGATTTTTTGATTGATCTAGTGATTGATATGTCATAAATATCAGATTTTCTGAACGTTAGAAAATTAATAAAAATTTTCATTATTTATCAAATGAAAAAAATCTGTTTTTGTAAATTTCAGTAGATTTTAGGCAGACTTCTAAGATAACAACCATCTCTAGATTTGCGGACACAATAACTAACGCAATTTCTAATTAAACAGACATTTACTAAATAATGTAACGTTTCTGAATACGCAAAACGGCTCAAATGTTTTAGCGCTTTGTTCTTCGTGTGTTTCGTAACCCATAGACTGGGACACTAGACTTCGACGACCACAAAGGAGGAGACCAGACAATCCCGATCTACGTGGCAGTGGTAAACAGGATTCAAATTTATTACGTCTTAATGTGATAAGGTTATCTTAGAACGTGAACGCAACGGGACTGGGAAGGGAACGTCAAAGACGATCTGACGTCTTGACGATGATGCGCCTGATAACAGATTGGACAATTAATTGTGGCAAATACGTTTGACTAGCCACATTAATTATCCTTTTCACTAACGGAGCCTATCTATCCTGAATGTAAACTACATTAATGATTAAAAACAACCAACTTAAACTGAAATTATTTGACTAATAAATTTAATACGGCATTGAATTTAGTAAATTCAATGAGAATTTAAATAACAAATCTAGAATATGAATTTCCATTTCGTAAGTATTATACAAATTTTCAAGTATTATTTAACCTGAAAATCTTTAAAAATGTTCGGAAAATGTGACGATTTTTTTTGCACAAACAACTGAAATTTGTTTCTTACATTTGCTACATGTTACCTAATGTCGTGTGTTCCCGGTCATGTATCAACTGTAACTGTAATGTCATCTCTTGTATTTAAAAATTTTTAATTGGTAATTAAGCTCTTTGGTGTTTTTCTATCCGGTTGTGTAACCGATTATTGTCTTCTAATTGGTGAGAGTTTGGACTCGGAAGATATTAAAAATAAAGACGCTGCCGAAAACGAAGATGACACGCTAGGCCTATCAACTAGGGACGAGTTAGTATAAATATCAGATAGTTTGACTGTGATGTTACAGGTGAAGGCTTCATCTCTCATTGACAACATGACGCCAAAGGTAGGAGGAAATACCAATTGTATTATCATACATATGTTGAAAAACATACATACTTAGACAAAAACATACACTCATATTTTCACGATATATATATATATATATTTGCATAAGTGAACTATTACATGAAACATTAGTATATCCATATGTAAGTTACTATATGCTATATCCAAGGGCTACCCCGCCTTACTCTGAGTTGTTTTTTACTTCCATGTTCCATAGGGAAATTGAAGTATGGTCATGCCGAAAAAAATCGTGTTCGAGATAACGGCAGATTCTGATCAAAACATGAAAGAAAGTCATTTTTCGAAAATTGTCTGTGTGTAGAATTTTTTCTATGGCAAACGAGAACAGCCGCAAATTCAAACAGAATCAAATAATTTTTTGCATACAGCCATGAATTGTAGAGAGCTCAAGCCTATTGTTTTTGGTGAAGATCGGTTAAGGGAAAGGGGTAGTTTACCTGCAACGTTTTACGTTTTAACAAGAGTAAAGTGCTTAATTTTGATAAATAAAGTATCCTGAAAAGAAGGTCATAATAATCCACTGTAGAAAGGTAGATGAAATATCTATAAATGAAAAGGGTAGTTGAAGGGGGGGTAATTTTTTTTATAAATTAAAATGGTAGTTGATCATGGAGGACGTAAATTTTTATAAGTTTTATATGTGTACTACGTTATTGACAATGAAGAATATGGAAACATTTCATTTAACTTTAACAAAATTCTATATTTTTTCATTTTAATTTAAATCATGTATGAGAGAAAGTATATCGTTCGTGGCGGGCAAGCATATCTCAATTATGTAATGTTTACGTTTCCATTTTATTATTATGATTACCGCAATAAGAAGGCAGGCAAGACACACACACACACACACACACACACACACACAATTCGCGTTATTTCTGGCCTCACTCATGTTTATTTTCTTACATTTGTACGCTTTTTAAATGGAAAGTGCAGAAACCCACACCAACACAACGCGTGCAAGCCGAAAAAGTGTCCAGCGTGGATAGCGATTTGCTTCCTGTGGATCGCTGGGCAATGTAACTGCACGTGTTTACAGAGGAACGGTTCATAGACAGACTTTTCGTCTTTAGGGAATGAACCCTCTGCAAGATGCTCAGGGTCCATGAGTGACACGGAGCGCTTCGGAGGAGGGATGATTATCTGAGTTCGGTTTCTTTATAAGAATAAAGTAAGCCTACCTAATTTTTATGGATAAAATGACTGAAAATAACATTATATTAAACGACTACCCCATAATAACAAAAATTTCTATAAATAGTGAAATTAGTTTGAGGGTGGGCGATATTTTTTTAGAAATTACCGAACCGAATTCAAGTAAATTATTTTAAACATAAATCTTACAACATGGAAGTCATGTATGGTTCTCCATACCGAGTTTTAATGTGGTTTTCACCAAAAGCGAGTATTGTTTTAAATCAATATTGGTTTTTTATGTGTGCTTTTAGTTTGCATGTTAACATATAAACGTCAGCTTTTGGTGTCACACGCATACATATTATTGTTAGAAACATTTTTCTTAAAAAATATTACAATGAAAAAGAAATTGTAATCGTCAACAAGCTATTTTATAACATACACATTTATCATGATTTTCATGATTTCTATCATCTAACAAAATTATATGCGATATTTACTACATATCGATGCCAATAATCGCAAAATCGAAATATCGAAAATTGTGCAGGTACGGTTATTAGAAAAGTACCTATTATTCTTATTATTCGTTGATAATTTTTCGTTCTTAAATTCGCATTGGTAGTTTCACCAATAATTTTTATTTTTTAATAAATATCCACTACAAATGCATTGTTGAATTTACTTATACTAATAGAGACAGTTAAATTACTCCTTTTCATTTTATGTCTCTCCCATTATACACTACTTCCAACTCTCCTTGTGCTTTATGCCATACACACTTACCGGTACTCTATAAAGTTATAAAGTTGGCTTTCATCTTGACTACAGCAGTCACATAAAATAATAATATACGGTAATAACATATACTAAGATAATAACATACACTTTTTTCTCATATTATCTGGGATTTTCTGTCTTCCTTGCAAAATTAGTTATAAACAGTATTTTTTTTATATATTCTGAAAGCATGCCTGTTGTAGATTATGCTTTCACATAATAGTCAACAATATATCAAGTATAGCCAAGATAACCAATTTATTGGACGGTTAAAAAAAAAAGACAAAAACGATTGAACAAAAGTTTTAAACACATCATATTTTTCTAGCATATACGCTTTTTACAACCGACAGACCAGAAAAGAAAATACACCGGGAGACGGTAAATAAATATCAGTAATTTTTATAAAGTAAATATTTAATAATATTTAGTAAATAATACAATCCGATGGTACTATTGTATTGTTAACAAACAAAAATAATTTAATGAACTAACTCTATTGTGTATATAATGTTTGATATCATTAAGATATTAAATAGGAGTACACAGAGAATTGCCATTTGAAAGTATCCCTTAACAAAATAATTGTTAATCCTGACACACATACATCACCCTTTGTCAACATATAATAACATTTCGAACTTTTATTATAACTGTTTAATAGTATTAGTCATATATTTATCGTAAAAAACGTCATAATTTCTTAGAAGAATTTTACACCTGATGCCTTAACCAGGACGCTTGATACTAATGCTGTCGTTACCATTTTCTCTTCTTTACTGAGTTTCTCAGCTGCCATTACCACTTGAGAGCACTGACTCCCTAACAGACGAATGGATTGTAACGGTCGTACGCGCATCAAATAAAATTAATCCTGGTTACTATACACTTACGCTTCCTGTTAACTTTTATGGTTTCAATCAAAGGTTTGTTTACCCTCTGGCATTGACTAACTGAAATAAAACTGAAGTGTTATCAGTTTGTTAACACTAACTTGTTTCATTTTTTCTCCACAGTTCGATGTTTTAATTGCGCCTCGCTTTATTTTAAAAAAATAATAATAATTCTTCTTAGACACCTGATAAACATCTGTATCTTTTTTTTTTTTAATATTTCTCACGTTTCACACTTCGTAAAAGAATACCAACTGTAGGCCAATGCCTCGTAAGGTTTGTCCAATACATTTGTCCACTATACACTTTTGTCCAATCATATGGTTCATAACAAATACAAAGTTTCCACTGAAAGACTGGGTGAGTTTGATATTGTTGATTTCACAAATAATATAAACAAAGTATTACTGACGTTAATTATTATTTCTCTAAATTCATTATATTCACGTATAAGACACATATTACACACAATTCTTAAGTTTTTTAGGGGAGATGTGAATGTGGTGAAAATAACACACATGGTCTAAGTTTTGAATCACTGTTCAAATTGGTGTTCATGGTCTAAATTAATAATACTGTTGGGACGACTTCACAGCAATTGATTTTTAAGTACTGTGTTCCGATTGCCGATATTAGTAAGAGTTTCCAATCTCCTCGGGAAGTTTAAGAGAATTAAGTAATTGTCTGGTCTGAGAGAGCCAGATAAACTTGTTATCGGAACCGGTAGGGTTAGATATGTTTATGTCACACTTGTGAGAGAAATCATCAAATCAAACTACACTTAACGGCTTGAATCATAATCTAGTTTTGTTTTGTAATGAGATTACATTCGTTTTTGAAACTTTCCAGTTATGAAATATAAAATATTTTTACGATTAGTAAACAAGTTGCTCCGAGACAAGTTATCATCCTAATACAAATTTTCATGCGTTACTGCTTTGGCTTCGGTGCTAATTAAAATCGGGCTACCAGTTAAGACCTTTATTTACTGTCAAATTATGACTTGAGTGTATTACGTTGAGTGGAGTTTTCGATTATTACCAATATCTTTATTTTTTCTTTTCTATTTGTATCGGTCATCTGAGGACTACATGCCAATTTCAATTCTTTAGTCCTTGTTCTTTTCTTTTTCTCCAATATTCTTTCACCTTTTCACTACGTCTCTTCTTCCAGTCTTCAGTCCACTTTGAACCTGCGTTTTTCTCTCTCCTACCCTGGACTCCTTCCATTTTTAACACTTTTGCCCAAAAACCTCTCTTTCAATTGCTTCTTCTGCGTTTATATTATTATTTTTCTAATTCCTCTTTGACTTCTTTAATCTAACTTGATGTTGACTTTTTTCCCCACAGATATTTGAAGATCTGTTTTGTTAACCTATTGTCATCCATTCTATATAAATGTCCAAAAAATACTAATCTTCTTTTTCTCACTTCTTCAATACCTTTATTTATTTTTAAGTTTTTTTGTGAAACAGAGCATTGTTCTGCATTTACTTGCTTTTTGAGACGCACCTTACTGTGTTTCAGAAACAAATTAAAAATCTCACAAATTATTCAATTATAGTTTATTGAGCAAAAAATAGAGAAAAAACAATCGTTACAAAAATTCTGTGGAAAATTTTGTACATTTTTCCTTTTTTAATTTTACAATTGTATAAAATAAAGCACCCACAAATCTTTTTGTAATATTGAATATGAGTAGGACAGTGGCGTACAAAGCCTAACTAAGGCCCGGGATGGTTTTTCATATAATTTTTTTTTTTTTTTAATACATACCTAAATATTTTACTCGTTTTTATAGATTTTAACGAAACAGAAAAAAGAAGTTGTATAAAACGAGAAAATTTGAAAGTTTTTTTTACAAATAACTTACATAATAATTAAATTATGTTTTCGAACTTGTTTATTTTATTGAATTTAATTGTTAACGTCATCAGAATCCAAAGAAGATACATTTTTTTTCTGTAGACAAAATAGCTAAGTTTCCTAGTTTTTCCTCATTCACTGTTAATTTAAGATAATTTTCTATTAAGTTTTGAGACATTTTTTTCACATGGGGCCACATTTCTTTGTTTGGGCTAGCATTTAACTCCAAATGCAAAACTATAATACCTTCAAATCACTAATTTCATATTAATTACTTTTTTCTAGGTTGTACTTCTTCTTGCCGCTTTAATCGCCTTTGCTACTGCAGAAGTGGCAAAAAAGCATGAAAAGCGTGGCATTCTGTTCGGAAATGACGACCTGTACGACGGAGGATACGGAAACGGTCCTGGACTTTCGGGCGGCCTCGTATCAGGATCTACTATACTGGGAGGACTCGGCCTCGGACCAGGATTAGCTGTTGGACCCGGACTAGTCCGAGCGCCTTCAGAGCTGGTCTCCCGCCAAGTGACCGTGACAAACAACGTGGCTGTGCCCGTACCCCAGCCGGTCCCCGTGCCGATCCACCGTAACATCCCCGTGCCCGTCCCACAGCCGGTTGCCGTGCCGGTCATCAGGCCTGTTCCCGTCACTGTACCACTGCCTGTAGCGGTGCCGGTGGTCAGAAACGTCCCGGTGCCAGTGGAGACGCCTGTACCGGTGGCAGTCCCTCACCCTGTTCCCGCCCCCGTTCCACGGCCTTTCCCTGTGCCGGTACCAAGTCCGTATCCCGTGCCCGTCGTCAGACCTGTACCTTACCCAGTTCCACAAGCTGTACCCGTATTCAGGCCGTATCCTCTTTATCCTTATTATGGCGGCTACTGATGATAAACAACTGTATATGTAAAATATAGCGTAACCTAAAGTATTTATAGAATATAGAATAGACAGGTTATATGGAAAACTATTTCCACTTATCACTGAGACACACAAACAAAAACCAACGAAGTGCAAAATTCTGTAACAAATAAATTGGGTTTATAAATGTGATATAATTATGTTTTTGTATATTATTCATTCAATTCACTGTTTGTATTGTGTGTGTGTTTGTAAGAAATAGAGAGGTAGATGTTGTGCAAGAGGTTCAACGGATTCGAGGCAGTCCGAATTGGTAAATTTTCTTTTAGAGTTTTCATGACAAATTATCAAGTTATAATATTAGAAAATATTACGAAACAGATGGAGCGTGCTGTATATTCTTTCGGGGTTTCATGGTTCACGTTTTTGAACAGTTTAAATTAAATTTATATCCACAATTTAGTGTTATAACAACATATTGTACAATACTGTATAGAGTTATTTATAAGATTTAACATAGTGAAGGATACATGTAATTGTTTCCATAATAAATCTATTTAAAAAGTTTTAACGTCTCTTTACTGTGTATACACAGACACAGGCACAGGCACAGACACACAAACACACACACACACACACACACACACACACACTTCCCCTATATACATGTATATGTATAACTTATTTCATCGTCATCATCATCTTCAAGGATTAAAGTAAGGATGGTTTATTCCGGTTTCAAACAGGCAAAGATTAGAGCTGGTCACTCCAGCACTCCTCGGACGTCCCACACCTCTCCGACCCCTCGGCTTATAGTTCCACAGTTGTTTGGGGATGCGGCAGTCATCCATTCGGCAAAGTATAATTTATTTAATATTTATAATTTCTTTACCTCAAGATGTTTTTCACTTATTTGGAACATGTTTCGGAACAGTTGTTGTTCCCATCCTCAGCCATCATAGTTTTGGATCCATGATGATATAGATCACAGTGAAAATAGTGAACAGTAACAACAGTGAGGTCAGTAAACCATTCAAACAGATCCAAAACTATGAAGGCTGAGGATGAGAACAGTAAATGTCCCAAAACATGTTCCAAATCAGGGAAAACCTACTTGGGGTAAAGAAACTATAAATATTAAATAAATTATATATGCATCAAGAAATAGACTGTAGCAAAAAGTGTTTGAAAAAATATATATATATTTATTTATTTATGATACGTTCTATTTATTTTTCAAGTTAATTATTTTTATCGTACAAAATTTTTTGTACTTATTAACGTAGCTACACAACACTTAAATATTATTATTTTTTTACTTTCTAAACAATTTGATACGTTTGAGCAAAGGTTTGCATGTTACTGTAGTCCGTTACATTTTTCTACACAGTAAGTGCACCAAATACGTAGTCTACAAAACTAACCAGGATTTTTTACTCCAGGGCAGCGCTACTTGAAATTGTTCTTGTGTCATTGTCCCTCCTTGTGCATTAAGATCGAACGTAAACTCGGCAAAGTAAACTCGTTGCGTTCAGACAACAACTGTCTGAATATTTCTTCTCTTCCCTCATCAGTCCGGAACTGGTTTGTTACCTCTACGTGGTGTCTGTGTTTACAGATACATACACAGAACGTACAGTTTAACGAAACTCGCCGATTGGTCAAACCTTGCTAGAGATGAGAGATTGTATAAAAACCAGATATTATTTTGTCTGCGACGAGAATCGAACTAAGTCGTGCGGTGAAGTGAACCAACACACTACCGACTACGCTAGTAATCTCCCTGGGCTGCAGAACTTGCACACTTTTTTTGAACGAAACAAATTTTTTTACATAAATTTTAATATGACATAATTTTACATTTATGAGATAAATTAGGAAAACCCCGATTACCCAAATATTTTTTCTTAGTAAAAAAAATAACTGTAAATCGTAAAATACAGGCACTATAAATTCTAACTCACAACATTGTTTTGTGTGTGTGTGTGTGTGTGTGTGTTTTTTTTAGTTAAATCTATAACCATAATGCCTAAATGACAAATAGTGTAGTCCTAGTTTTTCAATTTATGTATGTTTACACAGATATACTTATAGGACTACGCCAAATACTTCTCAAAACTATACGTAAATGATAACAGTATGTAAAGTCTTTTTTGGCAAACATGGCTTACAACGGTCTTGAAGACGGTCAGAAATTTGTAAGTGGTGTTGAGAGATATATTAATTTTATCAAATCATCAAAATTATCTAGTTTGTGTTTTGAATAAAGTTCATCATAACTTAATCCCCCCCCCGTAAGTTTTACTATTCTCTTAAAATTTTGACTCCGTTTCTGGCCCGTGGTGCCTACAAAATTTTAAAAAATTTCCGAGTAAACACTACATATTCAGTGGCGCATCTAGAATTTTGCCTTGGGGGTCCGAGGGTCGGCTTCATACAAAAGAAAAAACATTACTATTTTTTAAGTGGCTTAAATCACTTCCATTAAAAGAAACTGTAATAAAACATTAAAAATACGCGTTATTGAAACATTGTTTACTTATTGCTGAATTGATTTCCTCTATTTCAAACGTGTATACCCTAATGCTGTGTAATAAAACTGTTTGTATGGCCTATATTTAAAAAAGAGTTGCCACTATATTAGCGTACACAGATGAAAAAATTATAAAACACTCTAAAAATTAAGATATTAACAAAATTCGTCAACTTTTTCGACCCTCTGGGGGGAGGTCCAGTCTCGTTCGTCCCCTCCGTAAATACGCCCCTGTACATATTTACTTTGATCACTAACCATGATTTCGGTTAAATTTCCATTTAAGCTGATACCAGCCATGGAGTTTTAAAATGTTTGATACCTTTCTTGCGGGTCTGGTGCAATTTTGAGATTTAAAAACTGAACAGTATATTCAGATTTTAGTCAAAATCCTCTTTTATTTGATACCCTCATACGGATTTTTGCGTCTTTTTCATAACTCGACCCTTCACATTTTTTCCTCTCGTCTCCCCTCCTCGCAATTGTGATGGAATCAATCTCAAGAACAATAGCGGTTTGTGAGGTAAGAGTGTGGACAGATGTGCCTAGTTTTATGAAAATCTGTTGATCCATTCAAAAGTTATAAAGTTATAGTGAGGCGTACTGCTAGATAGACAGACAGACAGACAAACAAATACTAAATGGTCGAGTTAAAACTATCTGATGACTCTGTCGAATTAATGCGAAACTGATAACTCTCTTCGCTTGTTTAACAATGGCTACTCTCTGAAATTTGAAGGTACTCTACTGACTACCTATTATAGTCTATTTTAGCCTGTTATCTTCATCTTCTTCTTCTTCTTCTTCTTCTTCTTCTTCTTCTTCTTCTTCTTCTTCTTCTTCTTCTGCTTCTGCTTCTGCATCTGCTACTGCTTCTTCTTCTTAGTCATCCTCTTCTACCCGTCGGGTGTCGAGGTTTTCCAGAAAGCTCTCCATCTCGTCCTGTCCAGTGCTAAAACCCTGTCACGGGCCCAAACTGCTCATCCGCCTTCTAACTCTTCTTGTTGTTATCATCCCATTTCGTTTTGGGACGTCCTCTTTCACTTCTACCTTCTGGTTTTGCCTCCCATGCCCGTCTCGAGTACCTTACCTCATTCATCCTACGGACGTGCCCAAACCAACGCAGTTGCGAGCTTTCAATTTTATCATTTCTTCAAATTCTTCCGGTTGTTAACGTTTCTCACCCTATCTCTACGATTTAGCCTGTTGTACATACTGATACGAGAAGCGTGCCGAACAATCCAGAACATTCTCCATTCCCCCCGTCAAGTGTAGTGTGGCTTGTGTTGCGTCATTCACGTAGATGGTTCTAGTGAGTTCCATGAACACTTGAGATACTACGCACTAAGCCGCCGGCGTGCAGTTAAGGAGGAAAAGTTGTACTGGGCATCAGCGCGGCGTATATAAAGCCATAGCGGCCGGCTTGTCAGTTCAGTAACGTGAGCGATTTTCGCTAGTGCGGATTGAGTGTGTCGAAGTGAAGTAGTATTGTGTTAATAATTGTGTGAAACTCTATTAATAGACATGGTTATTACGTGTGGACAAATCTAACTGGAAATATTGTACGAATTAATTACAAACTGCGTAATTGTGAAAATTAAAGCTGGTGTGATTAGTAACGTAATTGGTGTCTTGTGTTTTGTTTCCACTGTACCTACGACTATCAAGTAGACCGTCGTAACAATACGAAAATTAACACAGAAACCGTACGGCAATTCAAATTATTGTGTGTGTGTGTGTGTGTGTGTGTGTGTGTGTGTGTGTGTGTGTGTGTGTGTGTGTGTGTGTGTGTGTGTGTGTGTGTGTGTGTGTGTGTGTGTGTGTGTGTGTGTGTGTGTGTGTGTGTGTGTGTGTGTGTGTGTGTGTGAAGGACACACACACGGTTATATGAAATTTGCTTTCCTCTGGCTTTATCCACTATGCCGCTGAGTCCGCTTTATATTGATTGTTTTATATGTGTTGTGTTTCAAGTTATTATTGTGTAACGGAGTCAACTACAGACTCGTATCAGAATCGGTAATGACGCGTGTTTATACAGTGTATTGTCGTAACACACGAGAGTAAAAACAAATCTCACAAATAATAATAACAACAACAGAGGAGTAGTGAATATTACGTTTTAATAACTATAGTAGCCTAATATTACAGTCAACACAAACAGTCCACTACAGTTACGCTAATAATTAATGATAACGAGTCTACAGTAATAAATATCGAGTTTTCCTTAAAGTAAATACCAACGTTTTACGTTCATCTTGTTATTTGAATTAGCAGTCTCTGTAATTCCAACTTTGTCGTGTTTACTAGCTGAACTGCTACTTGTCATGTTCTGGACGAGGCCTTTCGGTGTTTCCATCATTTTCAAATCCCGTTTTACGATTACATTAAATACACATTACAGTCACGTAACAGTAGTTACGTGCTTCACACTGTCTGTAAATTTCCATTTTACATCCTTTTTTCTACATCGTTCATTATAACTTGTAATTTTAGACTAAATCCGAGAATTTCTTTAACCGTTTAACACAATACTCGTAGAACTGTTTTCCGGACTCAGTGCGTCGTCCTAGAACAGTTTTTTCCAACTGGCGGTCCGCAACCTTATCTTGGAAAACCAATTTAATGATTACTCTACTTACTTTACTTAGTAATGAATATAAAGTAGGCCTATTGTTTTAACTGAAAGTGGTCTTTCAGGAGAAACCTACGAAACAATTTGCTAATAAACTTACTAATAAAGGGGAGAAACCCCTTTATTCACTAATAAACTTACACTAGATTAACGGAAAGTGTTTATTGTCTGCTTGTTTAATGACATGAGTATTTGCACTAATCCTCCTTTGTCTTCATCATATTACAAAATCCAGTCTACTTCCCTCCATCCCTCGGCTACACAAACGGACGCGCTTGTCCTGTGTTTCTTCCTTGATTAGCAGTCAGTCGCATCTGTTATGCAAAGTTACGTTTAAGTGTTTTCAGCTCGATGTAAATATTCCTGCTTTAGTAGCTGCACCAGGTCGACCTCAGATTTCACATTCGAGATTTTATATAAATATACACGTGGCGTGGCGTGGGTTCATAACACCTGTTTCCGGTTCTGTTAGACCTAAAACTTGACCTAAAATTTAATTCGATTTTTTTCTTGTACCAAGTGTTCTTTTTAGAGCACTTTCTATCATTCGCTGGGAGAAGAAGAGGGTCCCGGTTCAACGGGATCTGACTCTCATTATACTTACACAGATTAAATCAAAACACAAATAATCGAATTAAAAATAATAAAGACAAACTGAAAAACATGACTAAACGAACAAAACACAAATAGGTACGTAGTATATGCTGCACGTCAGTTTCGTAAACGAACATAGCTGCTAACTGAGCGTTTTGCCGGTTTATACAGCGGCAACACATTAGGTGGACGAATGTGTCCCCCCTCCTCAACAGTTTGTACAGTGACAACTACTACGAGGTCATTGACCGTACGCAGTAAAACATTGTCGATGTCTGAGCCGACAAAACAAGACGACACAGTTCGAAAGCAATGCTACGCTTTTCTTCAAGTTTCCCTGCTATATTCTTCGGATTTCAAATTATTAATATTTTTGATTAATTAAAGTATTCATTCTGTGATATAATTAATATTATTTTCTCTTATTTCCAGTACTGTTGCCGCCGGCAACAGCGGTTACATGGACGCCACGCTACAGATATACACTGCTTAATATATTTTTATATTTTCATTATTATACTAACATAATAAAGATTGTACCATTAAAGATGTCTAGTAAGACACTTAAATGTGTAAGGTACCTCTATGTACTTATTTAGTCCTACAATCAAATATTGCCTTTTTATTCTTTCGTTACTTGTCGAAAATTGAATCCTCATAATGCGGCCCGCCGGTGTTTCCTGAGTTTAAGTGTAGCTTCAGGCGCTTTTAAGTCGGAAACCGTTGTTCTAAAAATACATTTGTTGTAGTTTGTGGATGATAAATTTTGCTGTAACCAGTGGCGTAGCTAGGCTTTTGGCGCCCGGGACAAGGAGATCGTCGGCCGCCTCGCCTTCACAATTAAAAGTGGACAAAAGAGCACAAATGAAGGCCCATCCAGTGAACAAAGTACTTAATAAATGCAAATGTATAGATTTTTGTATGAAAGCACGTCCAGCAAATGTCTTAAGAATATTTGTTAAGTCAAAATTAAGAAAATACATATTATAATATTACCGGTATTCAGTTTCAATATATTTATTAGTAACAAATTTAGACTATAAAAAATGTAGTAATATAAAATATTTGTAATAAAAAAAAAGTTCTAATACACAAGCAAATTCCTTGTAGGTCTAAAGCGCATCGTCAAAACAATATCCTAATGCAACATAAAGTTAAACAAAGAACTACATTAAAAGTAATAAAATAAATCATTTATAATTACAGGTTAATGGTTCCGTCTTCTATTGATAAACACTTAATATTTATTTTTAATAATTAATAAATATTTAAAACGAGACATTTTAAAATGTAACTTTCCTAGTCTTAATTCCTGAAAAGTCGGTTATTAAATCACTGTAATCTAAAGACGATGCGATGTCGTTTTCAGTTGAAAGTATCGGTAGATTCGATACCCTGTCTTGAGATATTGTTGATCGTAGGTACGATTTAAGTTTACTAAACGATCCTTCACAAGAAGACACAGACACTGGTAAAGTAAACAACATTTTTAAGTGTTTTGTAGACTTCTAATCCCATATAAGAAATGTATTATATCAGTCCCTGAGGTGTAAAGTCCAATTGTTCTCCGTTAACTTTGTCCTGTTTTAATAAAAGTATGACGACTTTTAAGTCACTGAACAATTCTTCACTGTTTAGGTCATGTGGATACAGTTTTCCAAGCACTGTGCGCTTAATATTGATTTGGGACAGCTGTTCCTTAAAATGTACGTATATCCCCATCATTTATGTACGCCTCAAATTTACAGAGGAATCCAAAGCGTTTTTCTAACTCTTTTATGGTAGAGAAACGGTTTGAATTTGTAACTGACAGTTTGAACAAAATTTCTATTAGAGAAAGTCGCATTTCTTGACACACGGTTAATGCAGAATCGTGTGCATACTCCCTTGGCATCGTGCGCTTCCTTCTTATCCTTGTAGTGATACTGACACTCCATTCATTACATACGTACATTACATGATGTACCTACTATGTCTTAGTAGTGACATTGTCACACGGCTCATTCCTCCAAACTTTTAATTTGTCCGTTAGCGCCTCCAAAAGTGTCAATGCTTGAATAAAGCTTTACTCCTTTGGTGTGCAAGATTTTCTGGATTTTGTCCATAGAAGAAAAAATATCTGTCCAGAAAAGAGCAAGGTCACAAAATTAAAGTTTATACCGCATTCATTATTAATGCTACATCCTCCGACGTATCAATTGTTTCAGTTGGAGTATCCCTCAGTTTCTCCAGTGGAGCGATCATTTCATCCAAATGAGTGGATAGTGCATCTGCTTTTGAACTCCACCTGGTATCATAATGTTCTTTTAGAGTAATATTTACGAAGTCTTTAAGAACACTACATCTATGAGTGGAACAGGGAAAGAAGGTGAATAGACGTTCTACTGTCCCAAAAAATGTCACTGCCTGAACATTTACATTAGTTGCATAAACTCCAACAAAGTTAAGTGAATGGTTGTCACAGGGAACAAACAGAGCTAGTTGATTCAAATCTAATATTCTCTTCTGAACTCCTGAATGAATACCAGCCATTGTTGCTTGATTGTTCATACGATTGACCTCTGCAATCGCTAAGATGCAATCCATCTCTCTCAAATTTACTTGTAATAGCTTGTGTGATCCCTTCCGCTGTTTTGACTTCTAAAGGGTTAAAGTCTATGAAAGCTCCCTTGATATCTACAGAATTGCGTATAATTCAACAAGTCTTAAAATCTGAGACATTTGTTCTACATGTACAGCATCTGGTGTTGTGTCAAATATAATACTAAAGTACTTCGCCTTCTTACATGCAGTAATAATATATTTGCGCACTCTTTCTCCTAACAGGCTTATTATTTCGTTTTGAATTGTTGCCGAAAGATACGATATACACCCAGATTTACGAGAGACTGAATTCAAATAAGATCTCATGACAAGGTCAAATTTAGCCAAGTATTTTAACAAAGCAGAAAGTTTCCAGGATTTGGATTGTTAGATTCTCGATGTCCTCACAGAGCCAGATTTTGTTGTGCAAGAGTTTGTACTGTGGCAATGACCCGTTCGAGGATTTCTTTCCATGTCTTAGCTGCTTTACTCATTTGTTCCTGAATTAGATCATCAATAAATCCCCCTTTGTTTAAAGAACGTTCCAGTTCCTTCCATTCCAAAAACGCAGAGCGATGAGCAGGACTATTTTCATGATCCTGAATACGAAGATTAAATTTCGCTACGACGATAACCCATTGTCACTGTTGAAATTGCTTCTTTGTTAGACTTTTTTTGTGGAAATAAAGTGCAACAAAAGCAAAATAGAGATTTTTAGTTGAAGAAAAACACATCCAAATGCGATTTACCTTTTCGCCATTCTGCAAGGTTTTATCAAACCAATACTTGTTTAAGGATCGCCAGCTTCATCTACAGGAAAATGGCTGTTCTTGTTCTCCAACTGACATGTTCCTCTATTCACCACTATATCTCGGAAGGACTGAGATGTCTCGCTTGGCCAAGCATAAACCAGAGAAGCTTCTTTTATGAAAGGAATATTCATATCAAAGAAACAAGTTGTTTGTAATTTTATAAACTGAAAACATTTTTTCAAGTCTATCCACACTTTGCCACTCTCCTAGCAGGTTCCCCCTTGCGCCTCCCCCTACCCTCTGTATGCGAGTGACGAAAAAGGAATGCGGCAAGATTCAGAGTGCTGAAATGCAGTTTCTTCGAAATACTTTAAGTTATACATTGCAAGATAGAATAAATTATGAGGATATCAGAGCAGAACTCGAAGTAAAGGACATAAATGAAATTATTTCACAAAGGATGACAGAGGATCGATTGCCGAAAGCGGCACTGAACTAAAGCCATTGGTAGAAGAGACGTGGGTCGTCCGACGATAAAGGATGCCAGAACAGGTTTGACGATAAAATGGATGCCAGAACAGGTTTGTATAACCTAATCCTAGAAGAAGAAGAAGAAGAAGAAGAAGAAGAAGAAGAAGAAGAAGAAGGAGAAGGAGAAGGAGAAGGAGAAGGAGAAGGAGAAGGAGAAGGAGAAGGAGAAGGAGAAGAAGAAGGAGAAGAAGAAGAAGAAGAAGAAGAAGAAGAAGAAGAAGAAGAAGAAGAAGAAGAAGAAGAAGAAGAAGAAGAAGAAGAAGAAGAAGAAGATACAGACCCTGGGACCTCCATATAAATTTTGGATATACAAAACTTCGTCATATTTTATTGGAGTTGAAGGAACCGACATGATAGTAGGTTCGCACATTACAAAATGTAGTGTTTTTTTGTGTATCTTGGAGTCACATTATCAAAAGTTAATAGAACTGATGAAATGCATCTGATAAAAGAACTGATAAAAGAACATCAACAAAATAAAACAAGGGAAAATCGTGATAGAGAAGGTGAATTCTGCGCTTTGAAGTTTAAAAATAAAGGACAAACCACAAAAGATGATTTGCTCAGCAACTATAGTCATCATCTATGGTTCTGAAACTTTGAAGATAAATCAAAAAATTCTCCCGAAGGATGCAAGCAGTGGAATTGGACTTGTGGAAGAAAGTCTTGTGGGGTGTCCAGGCTCCAGTGCATTAGAAAAGATGATATCAGTGGGCAATATGATGTTGAGAAGACAATTTTAGACATCGTAAATACAAAGCGTCTCGTACGGTACGGCCGCGTGTGAAACGGATGTCTCACGATCGTTGGACAAAAAGTTGCTAGACTGGATTGCATCTTGACGACTGAAACGAGGTAGACCCAATAGATCATGGAAAGAGGATTTGGAGGAGAACTGTTGAGAGCGGGGAAATGAGACTTGCAAAGTGGTAGTTGGTACAACAGACGCTCTGGTGTGCAGTGTATGAGGGAATACAGTAGACTTTAGAAGACTTGCAATTGATAGATGGTGACTCGTATAATGTCTACTGTTCCAGTTCCTTGGTCTTCCTCAAGTTTCCGAAAGACGTTCCCATGTTCTCACGTTGTTCAATACTTTTTGGAAACATTCGGAAACATTTTTTTAGTAAATTTTTACTATTTTTCTTTTCGTTTTGTAATAAAACAAAACCAGAATCGCTGAAACTTTGGTGAGGATGAAAGCAACGAGTGTCGAAAGTATGAAAAAACGATGGAGAACCGGCGATGGAAGAAAATGACTTGAGAAATAAGCAGAAACGGACGTTAGGGTACGCGCTCTATAGAATCTGCTGGATGAGCCGTATAGCATTTTCAGAACCTTTTTTAAAATAATTTGTTTTCAACATTGCCAAAAGGTCGTTGTCTTATCTTACTGACATTTTGACAGATTACAATCAAACCATTTTCTTATACAAAACAAAAGGTATGGCTTTTTCTGGCCCAAATCATATTAGAACAAAGACTCTCATACAGGAGTCGCCAATAGAACAGGTGCCATATTTCAAGTATCTAGGATGCAGCATCACACATCAAGATGATTCGGAGGTTGAAAGCAAAATTAGTCTCTTCCAGTCGCTTTGTGGCTGTATCATTAAACATTTAAATAAGAAAAGAAGGAAAGAGACGCTATTGAAATATTATAATGTAATGGCCGTACCTCAACTACTGTATGGTAGTGAGACTTGGATTAGAAAGGCCAAAGATATATCTACAATACAAGGAGCGGAAATGAGGTTTTTGAGGGCTGTAAAGAGTTGTACTAGGGGAGATCTTATCAGAAATGATCATACTAGAATGAAGCTAGGCATAGCTAAAAGCTTAAATGAGAAAATTTCCCTGGTACAAAACGGAGTGGTGGCTACACGTAGAGAGAATGGATCCAACTAGATTTGCAAGAAGAGCCCTTGAATATTATGCAAGGGGGAAATAAACTGTGGTAAGACCCGATAAGGGATGGTTGGATGACTTCCGTTGAGACTGGAACAGGCTACTAGCCTAAACCATAAAGATGACGACGACGTCATTCCCAAATACCGCAATAGCGTTAAGAATATCATTTGTATTAACGATATCAGCTGCAGCTGGCAAAAGATCACACTTAAAATGCTATTTAAGATCGACTGTGGCTTGGAAACATTGAGACAGGAGACAGCCATGGGGTGGCAAATTAAAGATTGCACGTAGGAACACGAACGCCTAGCGTATGTTGTGTATATAATTAATATAAGGGTAAGAAAACATTTACTGTTTTAAATTTCTTTTTTTTTTTTGTACAACTAATTCTCTCCACTACTCCAGTGACTCCTGTTAAGCGCTTTTGAACAATTTAATTAATAATCATCATCAAAATCATTACATCGTATTAAAAACCAAACCATATGATGAGCTGAATTGTTCAAAAGCGCTTACGAGAGAGATCAGATTCGTCAAAGGCAACAAATGGAGTCGTGCAGATCTATATATAAAAGTCTAGAATCTAATAATATAAAGTTCGTAGATTAAAAAAAATCTTACATCAAAAATATAAAATACAGTTCAGGACGCTTCAAAACGCCGTCTTTGATTATATAAAAAAAATTAAGCTTGAGAGAAAAAACAAAAAACAATTATATGATTTTCTCTCAATAGGTCTATGGAATAAGGTTTTATAAAATCGTAACTGCGAAAGGGGAATTTCTCTTACGTGTTGGATCCCCTCCCCGTAAATCGAGCCCTATTTTATTACTGATTCAAGAGTCCCTTACCGCGTTACCTTCAGTCTCATTACGCGGTGCCAAATAAATACAAATATACAAAAAACACAAATAAACAAATAGACGTGCGAAGAAGGAAGACGTCTCCAGCGTACGGAATCTTTCAGAGTAAGAACTGACGGATTAGTGAAGAAGACAAACGGGAGAACAATTTTTTCAAGTCTAAGCTCACTTTGCCGCCCGGGGTGGTTGACCCCTTGCCCCCCTAGCTACGCCTCTGGCTGTAACTGCTGTTTTTCAGTCACATTGATCAGATTGTGAATTGACTATTTTTCTACAAACCTGTTATTCAGACGATTACTACTCAATATTTTGTACAGAAATAATTACATTATAATTAGTATTTTCTTTTGCAAATGGCAACTGCGTCCTTCTACATTAGGGAAACTATTTTTTTTTATTTTATAAGTATCTTTTTTCGTTTCGCGCGCGCGCGCGAGTGTGTGTAATCAACATAATCAAAATTAGAACTTGTTTGTCCGTTTCTGAACCAGTGTCTCCCCAGTCACTGCGCAACGATTATTTCCGAGCAATTCTTTTCAGTTCACTGCATTACAATAGTTAATCAGTTCTGAAATCCCTCCAACTGTAGTGCATCATCCTTCCACTTGTAAAGGTGTTTCTTTATGTCTCTTGACCCTTACCATTTCAGCATATACAGCGGACTCTCGATTATCGACATCAGTGTTAATCGCTGTTTTTTTTTGTTGCCCAATGAAATTATTTTCAACGGTAATAACGAGAATGAAAGCAAAAGTGACGATAAACAGGAGGAAATAGTTGAGGTAACAACACATTTTCAGGCTTTTGTTTACGTTTATGGTTTTCTAGATTACCTAGAATGAAAAAGTCGTTCACAACTCGCCGATAAAATAATGTTATAGAAACTTAGATCTCAAATAACAACACAGTGTTTCAATGGTTAAAAGCAAATAAACCTCACTCATTATTAACAAAACACACACACACACACACACACACACACACACACACACACACACACACATAAATATGTGATTTAAAGTTGTATTGAACTTGAGAAAACAGATTAATTAAAAAATAGTTAGGTTATTAAATTTTGCTTTTCTTTTATAAAATTGCTAAACTGCTATAATTGTTATTATTTAGACAAAGCTTTTCGTCATCACTGACATCTTCAGGTCTTAAACAATACTTAAACGGTATTAAATTTTGTGTCGTTTACAGACGTTTCTTTTTATTTTATTTTTTTTTTTTTTTGTAACTCTTATTGCTATTACCCGTGTTTTCAAAGGCTCATTTTACATATGAGTAAATTATTTAAATTGTATTTAAAGATTATTTAAATTGAATATATATGAGTGACATGATAAAATCTTACATATTTAATATAAGTTATGAATTAGGTGGAATATGTTTAAAAGACTTATTTTATGTTTGTGCGGATTATCGGCGGTTGGCAAGCCTGACATTACCACCGAAAATACGGGGTGTACTATACATACTGATTAACACTTTGATTTTTAAACACGACGATAGTTTATTGTTCTTCATAATATTGCTTATTTTTAAGAGGGGTCCAATCCTGCCAGTTCTCACTCGTTGCCAGTTCTGATCTTATTCGATCATTCTGATGTTATATATAAGTATACCGTGTGTGTGTGTGTGTGCGCGCGCGTGCGTGTGTGATGCAGGTCGTTATACTCCATCGTCTATGTGTCCCGCTGAAGCTGTACGAGGACTATGGTTATTGTTCCCAGCAGTAACTGCAACAGACACACTTGTCTTAAAAACAAATACGTAATCTACTTGAATGCATTAAGATATGAGACAGATTGGTAAGATTTACTGTTCGATAATCGAATCGTTGAAAGTCAGAAACAAGATCTAGAAAGAAATCGTAGCTTGTGGTCGTGAAACGTTGTAGATTACATCACTGACTACTGAAATGGAGTAAGATTCGCTGAAACATTTGTTAACGTGTCGGTACATAAACTGTACAGATCGTTTTTGCATACAAAGCTGAAAATTAAAGAGTAAAAAAAGTATTTGGAGTATGACTGTATCAAGGAATAATAAAGACTCCCCGTAGACAGAAGTAAATACTGGGCCAGATACTGTTTTCTGTACATTAGTGATAGGATATGATAGGAGATAAGAAGACTATTTTATTGGGTATTCAGTTTGGTGCTTAACACTGCGTGAATGATGTGAATTTGAAGTAATAGTATGCAGGTATAACGAGAGAAACATACAGTCAGGAATATAAATTTTTAATTTCTTGATTTGCATTATGCAGTACGGCGTCTAAATTAATGTCAATGTTAACTTATGAATGTTGACGTATAGTGGAATACCAAACGCGAGCCGAGAATTGTGACGTTCGAAAATACTTATTCGATGAAAAATCTTACACTCATGAAAGAAATAGTATATTTAATTACGAGTTTTTACATCCTCTCATACCATACGCGGGAAACTTGTAAATATCCACGGACAATTCTTAGTCGAGTTGTTAGAATCTGGAAATTATGCCATATATCTCATTTACTAGTCAGTATTATTTTCTAGATAGCGTCGTCTCTAGGTTAATATTCTTATGTTCTATTCAGAATACTGTATACAGATTATTATTATCTACTTGCCATTTAAACAGTAGTATACTATTATCACGTTTAAACTACTTTACATGAATATTACACACAAAAAATATTAGTTTATATTAAAATATTTGTACTATAAACTTATTGAAATGCAATATCGCTGTCAACATGACATTACTTATTTTTAAATTTAACACGATTATACGTCAATAATATTTGTATGTTGGTTTTATGGCTAAAGAACTAAGAAGATTAATTATTATTCTCATTAAGCCAAAAATTTCGTACACTTTACGCCGTGGTATCTTCAGTGGCAGAAGTGATATTGTGACGCATGTGTGACTCCATCCCTATTCATACAGTAGCCTCCGCCTGTAACCATTACAAAAAAGCACTTGCCTTTACAATATAGTAACACACAAGTTACACACAAAGTCCATAAGTTTTTAACATAAGTACAACTCTATATACAATCGTTAATAAAAGTATCCAGGTCCTACGATAGGTGGACGATACTGTGATGATACATGTGGCTATACATCACTACCTTTTGCTGATGATACAGCTTTGCTTACAACAGGACAAGATGAGGTTATTTCAACCCGATTATTGCAGAAAGCTAGCAATGCCATATATGAATGGACCAAAAAATAGAAAATTAAACTTAAATCGGCACACATTAATTTCACCAATAAAAGACTGAATAATCTTCCATCATTGGTCATAAATGGAACGGTATCTCCTTATGAAAACAAAGCCAAGTACCTGGGTATGTCATTGGATACCAAACTGAGATGGAAAGAGCATGTAAAAAAGAAAAAAGAGGAACTTGACATAAAATTCCGACAGTATAAATGTATGTCATATACGAAAACATTCCAACCTGCCTTTACACAGTAAAACTCTGATCTACAATCAGATAACTAAACCCACCTGACTGTATGGAATTCAACTCTGGGGGTGCGGGAAAGATAGTAACATTAGGATAATACGAACATTCCAAAACAAATTTTTGCGGACCATGGTGAATCCACCATGGTATGTTAGAAACGCCGATATCCACAGAGATCTAGGTATTCCAACAATTAAAGAAGAGATTAAAAGGTTTGGGAAGAAGCATGAAAAAAGGCTCACCTCCACGAAAATGCAGCAGTTCTTCAGCTGCTGGAGAATCAACACGTTTTCCGAAGACTGAAGAGAACAAAGCCATTTGAACTTGTGTAGTGTTTTGTGTTATAAAAGCAGAACATTGTGCGCGGGTGAGAGTGTTTAGTTAAGAACACCAGAACTAACTAAAGGATGGCATTGGACTTAATTTGGTTGGTATGTATTTAGTATTAAGAGGTATTAGAGATAAGTAGATGGTTTGTCTTACAGACCAGTTTTAACTTGTTAAATTCAATTAAAAAATAATTTAAAAAAATATGTCACTCGAGGCAGTGAGGGACGCCTTGTTTGTAAATAAAGAAGTTATGGGAGTTAGTTTGGAAGTCAATGAATAGTAGGTACAAATGATAATGACAAAGAGAAGAAGAAAGGATCATCTCTGCAGCCTTGTATTTGGGAAATACAAATTTGAGAGAATAACACAAATATATTTGAGAGAATTTGAATGAATAACACAATATATGAGAACAAAGGGAGATGGAGGCAAAGAAATAATCAAGAATGAGCCGTACAATGACCACCACTGACTGCTCACACAAAATTATGTGATAAATATGATATATGGCATATGGCAACGCCAATCGTAGCGCATTAAAAAAACACGATTGTAGGCCTACGGTGATAAAATCTTTCAGGGGACGCTGTATGCAAAGGTCGACCTAGTTCGATATCAGGGGATGCTGTTAAACGTTGAAGGAATCGCTACCGGGGGGGTGGGAGGACATTGAAGGTTAGGCAACCTTTTTGTTGAAGACAGGATCCAGCGGGCTCAGATGCTTGTTCTGCCAATGGATCATTTTAGTCTGTAGAGCCAGAAGAAGATAATCTATCCATCCATTTGCAAGTGCTTGTACATCCTGCACACCAGAAGCTTCTATTGTTCCAATCACCATTTTACAGCCCTCTTTTCATCATATCATTATATATGTCCTTGTTCCATGATCCACGAGGTCTGCCCCGTTTCCGTCTTTTAGTTTGAACTCACTTCAACAACTTTGTGAGCCAATGATAGTCGGCCATTTGTTTCACATAGCTATACCATACGAAGCGCTTCGTATTTATGATGATTAAAATTGTTTTGTCTGCACGAATTTGCCTCTTGACATCTTCATTTCTAACGCATATCCAAGATCACTTCATTATCATGCATACTATGCATTTCTTATACCATTTCAAATTTTTATTTTCAAATATTTTAATTTGCCGATATTACAAGAAGAATTAAATTTCACCATAATTGTATCACATAATAACTTTTCATTTCAATAATTACTTAACTATATTTACACGCTTTTTGAAAACACATATTCGTAGTACAGCCACTGGGGATACCACAACGTAGAATCCGTAAGAAATCTTCAGAGTTAATCAAAATAAACGTGTTGCTGCTGAGACTAAAAAGAGTATTGGTTTGAATAACTAATAGTTGTTAAGTTTAAAACCTTGCTTTCAGCAAAATGAATACTTGAATTTGGTCATGGAGATCACAATTTTAGACAAACATCTTACCTTAGACAAGCATCCCATGTCCAAGCGTATGGAATTGTAAACAGAAAACTCCATATCAGTACACGTCATTATCCGTAGGAACATTCTGATCTGCAAAAACGTTTAAACAAGGTTTGAGTACCAGTACTCAAACGTAATTAAACTAATTTAAAACAAAATTTAATGCATTAAAACAAATTATATATTTGAATATCAGGCTATTATATATTTGAATACTTTTCAAAATTTACGTTGCAAAAGTTCTAACCCATTGGAAGAAAAATGCAAAGGGATGGGTATTGAAATTGACGATGACACATGCTTGTACACCCTGCAGTTTGCAGACGATCAAGCGATATGTGCAAATGAAAAAGAATACCTGGAATATACGAAACGCAAACTGAAGGAAGAGTATGAAAAATAGGGTTTACTGATGAACATAGAAAAACTCAGTATCTGTGTTTCGGAGAAGAAACAACAGATTTAATCTTAGAAAACAACGAACGTATAAAAAATGCAAAGTTACAAATACTTTAATGAAGAAGGAACAGATGATGTTGAAATAAAATCAAGAATAAACAAAGCAAAACAAATAATTAGATCATTGAATGGGATTCTATGGAGTATAGAAATTGGAAAAGAAAGGAAGAAAAGAATATACGATATTATGATTAAAAGCGCTTTGATGTACGGATCCGAAACATGGAGAATAAAAGAACAGGTAAAAAGAAAGTTAGAAGCTACGGAAATGGATGTTTTGAGACGAGCTGCTAGAACTTCAAGGCTAGAGCGAATACGGAATGAAATGATCAAAGAAGACAATCATCGACTGCATTGAATAAAAACAACTAATCTGGTACGGACAGGTACAAAGAATGGGATAAGACCGACTACCAAAGAAAACAATGAGATGGATACGTAGAGAGTACAGAAAGGAAGGAAGACCCAAGGAAACATGGATAGAGGGCATAAGATCAATGAGCGATAGAGGACTAAACGATGAAAACTGCAACGACAGACAACAATGGAGGTTGGGCATCGGACAACGTTGCAGGACGTTTTGATCCCGAATTAAAAAAAATATATTTCGACTTTACTCATTACTTTACATCTGAAATTCCTCTAAAGTAACTGAATCTTTCTACTATCCTGTCTGTTCCTGTTTCCGAATCAACAACAATATAGAGCCTAGGAAACTGAAAGTGTTAACCTGTTCTATTGTTTCGAGGTTTATTAATATTTCTTACTTATCTTACTGTGCAATGATTATGATGGTGACGATTGTTTGTGTAGTGTTGGTAATGATGATAATGGTGATGGTTAGTTTTGTGGCGGGGTAATGATGGTGATGGCGGTGGTTGCGTCTGTGTTGTAGTGTAGACGATTACCTCTTGTTTTGCTTCTACGTCCAAGTGGCGATAGAACAGTCGCCCTAACAGGACACTCGTTCTTCGTGCCTAGAAAAGTAATAGAATAATACTTTATGTAAAACAAAACTGCGCATAAACAATGAACAACTACGGTTTTAATCTTACTTGCTGTCCTGTTAGGCCGTGGTCCGTCGTTGAGATTTTGCGTGTCAGACGTTTTGGAACGCCCGCGTCAGCCATTCTCATTGGCATATCGGACGTACCGGCCGCTGACCTCAGCTGTGGACTCCGAGACACCGCCTAAACGAGACCCCGATCGTTGATCGGAAAATCTCAACGATGGACCACGGCTTAACAGCCTGGACGATTTTAAAACTACAGACACAAAATAAATTTAGAACGACAAATTAAACAAATAACTATATTACGGAGGGTACTAGAAAAGACAAGGTACGATAGGTTACCAAACAACAGTACAAGAGAAACGTGTAATGTAACAGATATTAATTTTACTTCCATGTTCCATAAGGAAATGGAAGTATGGTCATGGCGAAAAAAATCGTGTACGAGATAATTGCAGATTCTGATTGTACTACCCTCAAAACATTAAAAAAAGTGATTTGGCGAAAAGTGTCTGTGTGTAGAATTTTTCTATGTCAAACGATAACTGCCGCAAATTCAAACAGAGTCAAATAATTGTTTGCATACACTTCTGAATTGTAGAGGACTCGACGAGGGCTATTGATTTTGGTGAAGATCGGTTAAGGGGAAGGGATAGTTTACCTGCAACGTTTTACGTTTTAACAAGAGTAAAGTGCTTAATGTTGATAAATAAAGTATCCTTAAAAGAATGTCATAATAATCCACTGTAGAAAGATAGATGAAATATCTATAAATGAAAAGGGTAGTTTAAGGGGAAGGGGTAATTTTCTATAAATTAAAATGGTACTTGATGATGGAGAAAATAAATGTTATAAGTTTTATATGTGTAATACGTTATTGACAACAAAGAAGTAGTTTCTATGGAAACATTTCATTTCACTTTAACAAAATTCTATATTTTTTCATTTCAATTTAAACATGTATACACACAGGCAAGACACACACACACACACAATTCGCGTTATTTCTGGCCTCACTCATGTTTATTTTCTTACATTGCACGCTTTTGTTATCGATTTGCTTCCTGTGGATCGCTGGGCAGTGTAACTCCACGTGTTTACAGAGGAACGGTTCATAGACAGACTTTTCGTCTTTAGGGAATAAACCCTCTGCAAGATGCTCAAGGTCCATGAGTGACTTCGGAGCGCTTCGGAGGAGGGATGATTATCTGCGTAGTTCGGTTTCTTTATAAGAATAAGGTAAGCCTACCTAATTTTTATGGATAAAGTGACTGAAAATAACTGGTTAAACTTTGTACTTATGTAAACTTTGTACTGTAAAAATCCGCATTGCGGTCCGTTCAGTGACGGCATATCTCCCCACGCTGATCTGCTACCGGCTTGCATCCAAGCTAGCAGCAGTCAAAATTAATTAGTTACTTGCAAGACTCCGAGCGGGCACCTTGCCTCAGTTCGCCAGCCGCGGCTACATTATCTTCATTATTTCTAAATTCTAGCATGATCATCATGCGATAGTTACTTAGGCTATCCAAGCCATTTTACGCACTATTATGTCCTTCAGTATTTAATTTCTATCTCAATTATTCAGGCATTTATGCCGCGCTAAACTGCACGCGCCAGCAACTATTTCTTATTAATTTTCAATAAACAATTAGCTCAAGAACATATACAGTCCACTTCATTATTTCACTTATTTACCAGCTATCACAACAACTAGCGTTCTAAGACCAACTTAAGATTTTTTATCGAGAGCGTCTAAGACGCAACAATAACATTATATTAAACGACTACCCCATAATAACAAAAATATCTATAAATAGTGAAATTAGTTTGTGGGTGGACGATATTTTTTTAAAAATTACCGAACCGAATTCAAGTAAATTATTTTAAACATAAATTTTACAACATGGAAGTCATCTATGGTTCTCCATACCGATTTATGGATTGCGGAAAGAAGACGGATATGGACGAACACATATCAAGAATGGGTGACACAAGGCTAGTGAAAAATGCAAGAGATAGCCAACCAAACACCAAGAGGAGCATTGGTCGGCCAAGGAAGAGGTAGAGTGACATCATGTATGACCGTGGTTATGGAACAGAACAGAGTCCTAACAAGGAAGTTAAAGAAGAAGATACAAAAGCTTACTATCAAACAATTATAATTACTATGAACAATTATAATTTATACACGCTGTCCATATCCTCGGTACCAATACTCTTTCGTAGGTGCCAATTTGCCAACTTCATGTTTCCACCTTTTATGTATTCCGCCGCTACCATATTAATTTTTTTGGGAGTCCCACGTTTTTGTGCGCCAATTATAAATATTTTAAAGCTCTTGTTTTTGATGTTGATTATACTATAGATTTATATTTGATTTAACTTTTATTATCTGTTACTAAATACGTCTACTCATTATTATGTAATTCATTAATTCGGTTGGGCACCAGAGCAGAGTATCCCAGGGTTTACTAAGAAATAAAAACTCATTCAGTTCAGATACTAATATACTATATTATTCCATTTTATTACAACTAAGGCATTTGACATTTTATCATAAACACTATGATATTTAATAGAACATTATTGATATGTTTAATACACATTTACTACTAACTTCAAATTATTATGATTCTTTACGATTACTATTATTATTTCGTATTCTTCAGTTAACGAGCCGTAATATTCTATTCTATTCATCTGACATATATATATATATATATATACACATATATATATAATTCAATATTTAATTAACACATCGCATAATATTCCTTAACTAATATAATTTTTCTTAATAACCTTTTATCTGCAGTACTCGACTCGTATTAAAATGCTATTACTATGATACTTCAATTCACTCCCTTAATTGTACAATGATTACTAATAATACATTTTCTAGTATGTCATATTACATTAATTGCATTGTTAGTATCTGAACTCGTGTGGGTCTTTTGAGAATGAGATGAGTTATACTTATGGTAGATATTAAATTTTATGTTTGTATATTAGAATTCTGAATTGTTAAGATTTTATGTTACTTGTTTGCCGGATTCCAGACTTTGATTAGTTGCTCTTCGTCACTTTCACTACATATAATTGATTATCACTTCTTAAACTTGAACCACCCGCTCTCGTTGTGCTTACGTCACGCACATATTTTCAACTCAACTTCGCGCGCACATCTGAAATATCTTCCGAATACGTACTTTACGCGCACTAATAAAATACTCTTCTTGATACTTTAACGTGTTACTTCTCGATTTTTAATTAGTGAGCTAATCTATATGTTTTAAATAACAAACTATTATGACGTTCCGCTATATTACTGAAAGTTTGTATAGAGCAACGCAGATTTCGCGTGCTTGTCTTGGAATTTACTTAAAAAAACTCTTACTAACCCCTTGTCTTCGCTTGCGTCTCTCTTTTTATAGTTTTGCTATTGATTCCATCACCACCTTCCTAGTTGCTGATATTTCATTGGCCAGGGTTTGAAATATTCCCCGGTGAATTTGAAATTCTCCATTCCTGTCTCGTTATTTTCACGCGCGCTGAACTGACGTTTTTTCTTATTGGTCAAACAGTGCGGGCACGTCATTTTTTACCGCGTGGTCGCTTAGCTGTTAAAAACGACGCTACTTTCTAAAATTGTAATAAATATTGGGGTGTCATCTTTTGTCTTCTGAAAGACATCGACCGGCTTTTCTAACGGTACTTTCCAGTTTTTTGCTGTTTTCGATACACAAAACAATTTATGCGTTTATGACATACTAGGTACAACCATCTATTGTATTTTTATTTCGCTGGCGACAGACTGTCGGCACACAAGCCTCGCCCTGTTCATTCTTTACTCTACGTATTACTTACATTTATGTGTACTACAATTTCATATCTTATCATACCTCTATAACTATGATTAATAATTGAAGTTTTTATCTATATATTACACATATTGCCTTAATTTATATAAGTATATATTGTACATATTGAATTAATTTATAACGTTCCCCAGTAACGTTACAACCATATAATCAGAAAATTATAACGTTTTTTTTCTTTACAACTAAAATTCCGGAATGCGTGGATAGTAATTATATAAAACGTGTCTTGTGAGGAGAACTGCCTGTTATCTCCACAGAAACGAGTGTAGGTCTTGATACCTCTAAATCAAGTCTGACCACTAGTTGCTTATAATAGCAAATGATTCCTGTTACTGTAAGTGAAACCTCTAAAAAAATGTCCAGTTTTTAAATAATGCTTCTAGCGTATGAAGCATTACATAAAAACTACCAAATATAAAATTAAACCTACACTTTCTCTGACAACTCCCTTCTGATATTATAGTCTTGAAAATATCACGAATTATCAAACAAAACACGTTAAGCACACTTGATACGTACATTAAAAGTCCCGGCAAGACCCTCTAAGCTTGGCCTTGAGAACCGGCAACCGACAGCAGCTTAGTAAAAACCATGTCTCCACTTCTTCATGATTTCAGAACATTGGTGTATAATACTGACGCATATTTTAGTTTCAGCAAGATAACGTCCGCTTTCTGTGGCCCGCCGTTCCCTGCACCCTGTTGATTGCCGGTAATTTTTAAACACTCCAATCTCCAAGCCAGAAGGTTGAAATGTAGATCAGAGATAACTGTGACCGTTTGCTACACACACAGTTACATGACTATGATATGTATGTTTGTGTCACAAAACCACTGTCTGAACTAGCTATTCAAGTGTCGATTTGTTTTGTGAAGTTTTGATGGCTACACGAGTTGTGTTATGTGCGTTTTAAAATGTTAAGTAATGAACTCTAATTAAATAAATTTATTTTTAGGCGACTAAAATTGTAATAATCAAGGAACTGGGATAACGATGTGTCTTTTTAATCACTTTTAAAAGTAGATTGATAACTAGAAATACAAGACTAGTTATCTACAATACTCTGAAAAATACCCGTATTAATGTATGCCTCTCAGACCTGGGCAATGTCAAATAAGATTACAACTAACTAGACATGTGTGAAAGAAAGATTCTGAGGTAGATTTCGGGAGCTACATGCAAGAACGGCCGATGTGGGAGATATTTTAATTATCCTTAGTTAATTATATAAAATACATAGATCCACCGGGAAGAGGCTGATCAAAACAAATGTGGAAAAAGGAGGGTAGGAGGATGATCTGACGAAGCTGGGATCGTTTAAAATTGAACGATATTGGAATTGAACTGTGACCAACTGGAAGTGGCCAAGGCTCGCATAGGTCAGTAGGGCATGAGAGGGAGAGAGAGAGAGAGAGAGAGAGAGAGAGAGAGAGAGAGAGAGAGAGAGAGAGAGAGAGAGAGAGAGAGAGAGAGAGAGAGAGAGAGAGAGAGAGAAAGAGAGAGAGAGAAGGGGGAAAGAGAGAGAGTCGAGGAATTGATTTTCTTGACGAGTGGAGGAATCGATATTGACTAGGAAGCTATTGACCTTGTCCTACAATTTACCTTAATTGACAGTAACAGAATTACAATCCGGTGTAGACATGCATGAATTTCAGTAATGCTGCATACCTCCTGTGTGGTGGAGTGTGCGGCCCAGCCGAACCAGATGGATCGCAGAGCGAAAACCGAGAACACTTCCACGGCCAGAATACTCTCCTTTTTTATTCCGCCGGAAAACAGTATGCCGAAGATGTAAAACGCGGCGGCGAAATGCGTGTAGAAGCAGATGAGAAGGATGAGGTTCTGGAGCTGTGCCAGTTTGCCGGCGTCACGTTGGAGCTCGCAGCAAGCCACATGGCAGCGGCGGGCTTTCCTGATCAGAGAAGAAATGTCTGTAACACAACACACACATAACAATTAAAGAAGCAGACAGGATTTTTTCCAGTAATTTTACCACGTTTTCAAAAGTTAAATATAACCACTTTAATGCGGATATAGTTGTAATGTTGCTAAAATTGTAGTTGGTTTGTAACGCTTATAAAAACATTAAAAGCAGCTTACGAAAGAAAACATTAAAATAAGTGCTTACAAAATTCTATAAGTAACAGTTGCACCGACTTTTCAGTGTGGAAACCAGGATTACGACAAAGAGATAAAAACATGATATCTTAGCAGAACATAAGCGGCACGACTGAGGGAACACAAGCGATATGTAAGGGAAGATTCCCTTCAATAACTAGACACCAGAGACCTTAACCGTTTGTGTAGTCATTGACCATATTGGCCACATGGGCCACACAAGCTATGTGGAGAATGCATGGAAGCAGGCTTCTCATGAAGGCTTTCCATACACTCGCAAAAGAAAAACAGATTTTGGAAGACCGCATAAAAGATTGCTAGACATTGGGAACCGGAACAGGAATAAGGAAAAGAAGAATACTTATTTTAGTAGACAGAAAAAGATCTCCAGTTAGCAGTTTTCCACTTGAGCCAAATATGCAAAGAATATAATCTTAGACCATCAACCCAGAAAACAAAAGTTATGGCCTTTAGAGGAAAGAATCCGATACGTTCCAAGATAATTATAAATAATCAGTCTATAGAACAGGTATCTCATTTCAATTTTCTAGGGTGCCATGTAACTTATGAGCATGACAACGCCATCGATATAAAAATAAATAGGTTTCAAATGATATGCGGTACTATACACAGAACACTTGGAAATAAGACAAGGAAAGACACCAAGATAAAATTCTATTATCTGTAAAATGGCAACACCTGTTTTAACTTATGGAAGTGAAACTTGTACGATGACGAGAAACGGTGAGCTAAGAATACAAACAAGTGAAATGAAGTTCTTGAGAAAAACCATAGGTTGCAACCTTAGAGATCAAATAAGAAATGAAGGTATAAGAACCGAGTTAAATGTATATTCCATGGCCAGCAGAATAAGGGAAGGACAAATAAAATGGAAGCATCATATCGAGAGAATGGAAGATATGAGACTAAACAAGTAACAGGATACAGACCTCAAGTAAGACGAGATATAACTAGACCAAGGAAGTGAATCCGGAACAGGCTGTAAGCCTATACCTTGACGTGGAGAAGAAGTTATTTTAATAGTTCCTCCTCCCCCTCCCCCCACCCTATCCTCTTCCTCCATCGCCTCCTCCTCCTCCTTCTTCTTCTTCTTCTTCTTCTTCTTCTTCTTCTTCTTCTTCTTCTTCTTCTTCTTCGTCTTCTTCTTCTTCTTCTTCTTCTTCTTCTTCTTTTTCTGTATCTAGCTCTATAACCCTATGTGAGTTATGAGGCTCTCTCAACAATTCTATACTATTCGCTTCGTTTGCAGTAACAGTCCTCTATCTCCTAGCCACCATGATCAGGCAGGTGTTTCTCAACACATCCTATTCACCGTGTACTTGATCTCCTTCTGGGCCTCGACTTTAAGGGTTTCCACTACGACAGTTCTCGGAATTATTGCTCTATCCAATGTGTACACATATCCCAGCCAATCTAATGTTCCGGGGTCTTGATAAACATTACTATGCCTTCGTTTTTTATTTTCTCATAAAGCTAAAAATTCAGACCGATCCGCCAGGTGAGTTCCGCTACAATTGTTCCATAGACTATTGCTCCTCTGACAGTTGTAAGAGTTTGGCTATTTTGAGTACTGACTGTTTTTTCTGCTCCCCCTTCTTCAAATAATTTTCGTTTTAGGAAGAAAAACCACTGTCCATGTGCAGAGTTGTGACTCGCTCACAAATTTCAAATCCAAAGCTTCTGAGTAGTATGAAGACTGATATAATATAAAATCGAGAAATGAAAACAAAAGAAACATTATAAAACGACAAAATTAATAAGAAAACAAAAAATTAAAAACACAAAATGTGTTTCAAATAAACTCACTACATAAAATTTCAGTCTTACGACAAAAATATTAGTACGGTCTGGATTGACCAGAAGAAAATTTTAGATTTATTTTTTTTAACGATCGAACACTTTAAGAAAAATCTTAAACGTTCAATTCATTGACCCAAGGCAATAACAACCATCGCAAACGCAGTGTAGTATTATTTCTCTACAAAGAAAATTTGTCAGTGGAGGGGGAGTTGTCCGGTAAAGAATTGTCGCG
Organism: Magicicada septendecula; assembly: GCA_034769895.1. Classification (NCBI taxonomy): domain Eukaryota; kingdom Metazoa; phylum Arthropoda; class Insecta; order Hemiptera; family Cicadidae; genus Magicicada; species Magicicada septendecula. The sequence goes on from CM068367.1 coordinate 1,291,026,328, forward strand.
AAACGGCCAGGTTACTCTACTGGTCCGCAAATTTTGCTTAATATTTTCGTTCAGTAGGGTTGAAGCCTCCGTCTTTCTTCTACATAGTCACGTGTCGCAGTTTTAAGTCACTATAGATCGTACTATAGATTCACAATTTTGAATTATGAATTAGGATCTTGCAAAGTACTTGGTTTTTCTTTTTGAAGGGTATGTTCTGTTTCCTTTTGCTATTCTTGATTTGATTTCAGTCACAGTCTGATTGTTTTGATTTAGAAACAATCCTAAGTAGCCGAAATAATCTACTTGTTTGAAACTGTAGTCTCCTATATCAAGAGTATTTCTTTCGTTATTTCTTGTCCCTGACGTTCGCGTATATTTTGTTCCGTCTTGGTTTATTGTCAGGCTAACCCTTTTTTGTCTACTCTTCCAATTTAGCACGTGTTCTCTTTACTGAATTTCGGTTATTCCCCCCAAATAACCACCTCATCAGCGTATGAGTCAATTTGTTTGATTTTAGTAACTATTTTTTATGAACATTCGCCTTCCTTGTAGTAAATCCGTTATTACATCATGAATAATAAAGGCAACTGGATTTTCTGCACTGTTATAAGATTTTCAGAGATAACGCAAGTGAAAAATCTTGATGACACCAAATAATTGGCATAGCTATTTGCTATAAATACTCATAGCGTTAAAGACGGCTACGATCAAATGAATCAACCCAATTCCAACGAATCAAGGTGTGAGACAAAATACTATTTCATATCATCTTTAAAACGTAAATAATCGGTTTGAATAATCAAGCACGTTTAAACACTCCTAATTGCACATGATATATCACTAATGAAGAAACGGTAGGCACTCTACATGTACTATAGGTGCAAGTTGAATAAATGCATTAAGTCTTTTAAGTCGTTCATATTTTACTTTTCCCTCGACGTCCTCACAAGTCCTCCAGCCTCTTAGTGTTCTCGTATCGCCTTCCAATCTGAATTGAATCAACTTTTCTGAACCTCCACAGTCCTCTCTTCGGCTCAACGCTCATCATTCCTCCAATTGCTGTCTTCAGCATAGAGTCTCACCTTATCCAATGCCCCAGCCAAGTCACCTTCCATCTTCTTACACTCTCGAACATCTGACTTTATTCACCGATCCTTTGCATCGTTCCTTAGTTTATCGTTCTTTACATTCCTTACTTTTTGAATAAGCTTTTAGTTTCAACAACAACAAATCTAAAACGAAAAATATCGCTTAGATTAGCGCATTGAATGTGTTGAAGTAACGATAGTTACAACGTAGCAATATGAGTCGCGGTCCCACAATGACTCGCTCCACACTTTTACAAAGAAAATTAAGATGTATCGTCTCACTTAAAAAACATAAACATTTCAAAACATATCGTAAACAGTACGAGAATAATAACCAAACCGGATTTAAGTACATAAACGTTAACATACTGTATTCATTTTTCTACCCAGGAAGAGATGGAGGATCTTTGAATGCGGAACAGGTAGCACATTGCCTACGCCGTGATGTGAAGATGACGATGATGATGACTTGAAGATTCACGGAAGGAAACTACGACTAGCTGCCTCTAAAAGGAGTGATTAAAGAATAAACAGTTTATAATTATAGCGACTACTTACCTTTGTTATTGTCTCTGCAGTTCTCTATAGCGCTGTTTATCATGACGAACATCATCCGCAGCATTTCGCACAGAATCCTGAATTGCAGTTCTGCTAAGTGCGTCAGCATCGAGTGATGCCACTGTAAAGGAGACTGGTTATTAGTGATTATTTTTACACTGAAGTCACTGGCGCTATATCCAAGTACTGGAGATCAGTTACATAAAAATATACAATGAAATATCGTATAAGTTTACGTGGATTCGTAATCTCACACGAGGACTCGACAAAATGACTACAACTCACAAATCTCTTTTATGTCTACCAGGACAAAATATTTCATTCCAATCAAAATAAAATAGAATAGCTATATAAATAAGTTAGTTCTAGGTGTGGCAATGTCAGTCAGTTTTTTCCTGTACTTCAAAACTAAAATTGTTCATCTGACTAACAAAATTTTGCAAATACAACCTAAACTCGTACAGCATTATTTGAATTTACGAATTTCCGTGGGATCTTGTTATTTATTGTAACATGTGGAATATAATATCCCAATATTACAGAAGTCGTATAATTGTAGTTTACGTGTTTATCTTTGATTGCCACTTTCAGTGACAAACTTGGTTGTTTTTAAGTTCATTTCCAGTATATGTGGAAACGCACGAGTAAAAGATAGGAATTTTATGATGGTTCGGAAAAGAGCGGTAGGATGAATGGGGAAGGAGAAACTTTCAGGACGCCCTGAAATTATCAATATATTATAAATCAATAATAAACGTTAAGGTTTAAATTCTACAAAAGGCATAGTCTAATAAATTTGGTGTCATCAGAGAAGAAAGAGTGTGAGCAGAAACCGGTCATGACGACAGCAACCTTACAGACAGCGGCTCTACGGAGAAAGTAGAGAAACGTTAACAACCGCAGATTCGGACGTTTATGGAAGTTTTATTAAAATAACAGTACAATAAGCCGTCATTAATGTCGTCATTAGCTAGTTCTTCTGCACGAGAGTCGAGCACTTCTTCGATGTTTCGTTTTTCACTTTCCGGTTGAATATTTACTGAAGCGTTGGAGCGTGGATGACGTTGCAGCGAAATCACTGCAATTTTATAACGAGGATTATTGAATATAAGAACACGACGTAATACCGATACGACGTTAATCGGGGCACATTAGAGCGAGAACTCGCTAAGTTAGGACATAGTATAAAGGATTTACTGTGAAAGAGGGGGGAATAGAGAGTCAAAAAGTGTTAAAGACCGTGCCATGAAGTTATATCTAAATACTTTTGTATAGGTCGAAGCGTCTGTATATTAATTAATATTAGCCTGTAAGTGATTTATATACGTACGGCACTTATTGACGATGTTATGGCTTTAAATTTCGGTATGCTCCCAAAGCTAATCGTGATTATGACAAGTTCTGTAAACCAGTATCTGTATTTCTTCAGCAGGCATTTCTGCAGATTTTCACCATCTGAAACAAACCATTTTCCTAAGAACTATCGTTCAAAATTCTAGACGTAAGATGAGAACAATATCTAATGTTAATTGTAATCTGTATAATGCAAATGCTAAATATAATTAAATTCTGACGTCATAGTAGCCTAAATAAACATTCAAAGTTATTACTATAATTTTACTTTGGTAATCAGGTTAAGCAAACATATTTCGCTCTTTACGAAGCACGTTTTAAATAAAAGTTTAAACAAAATAGAAAATACTGCAACGCTGAGAAAATAAATAGTATCGCATCGGTGAGTGCCTACGTGATTGTTGGCACGCCGCCGCGCGCAAGACTGTTCCAGACGTTTACAGATCGTTCTACGGTGCAGAATTACGTAACGCTGTGGAATGTTTTAGGTCACGTGAGATGCCGATACCCCTTCCATGTTCCATGTTTTCTCTCGACTACTCTACGATCACATAGGATCGCTATCTGACTACAATGCAAGGTGGTGGAGGTACAAATACCGGATTTTGAAGCGGCTTATTTCACAGACTCCCACCACCCCCACCTACATGAGCTGGCCAGGGACGAAGGGCCTATGGTCCTACGTAGGGCCCTTCTCTTGAGGGAGCCAATACCCTTACGTAGCCCAACAAAAACCTGTCAAACCCACAAACTATAAATCTCAAGACACTAAACTCCACACCGCCCTGAATGGTCTGCGCTGGTCGTTCGTGGCTTCGGCGGGGCTGTCTTATGTCAGTTGTGCAAGAGCCTTCTTTCATCAGGCGCCCGCCCTGGATACACGAACAGGCTTGTGCAGATCACCGCTGAGCGGACAGGGGGGCCGCGTCGGAAGCAACAGCGCTGGCTAACCGGTCCTCAAATGTACCAGGAGGTATCTCCGCTGTTACTCGGACGCGTCACCGCTGGTTTAAGGCTACAGTACTAACCAAACTTTGGCAAGGCTGAGCACCTCACTTGCTGAGATCCTCTCCCCCTACCCAAAACAGGAACACACCATCATAACCCAAGACTTTGATTACCTTAGCCCTTGAGAGAGTTTCGATACTTGCAGCCATCGGATTCCAATCGAAATCGGATGCGCTACCACGCAGGGGCCTTGAGCCCCGTCCCCCCATTAGCTACAAGCTACAAGGCTTAGTTCAGTTACAGTTGGCTATTTATTCAAGTGCGGATCAAAGTATTTTGGCGAGGTGATCGTTGTGTTATTTAGTGCGGAACTGTAATAAGGTGACATTTATTATTGTGTGTTGGACAAACTTAACTTAAATTATTTGTGTAAGAAAGCTTTGTTGATCTATAACTGCTGTCTGTATCTAATTAAAGTTTGTAATTAGCGACTTCATTGGCGTCACTTATTCTGTTTCCATTACACCCACGACGCTCCGGTGTGATCATCGTAACAATATTAATAAAATGCCGACTTTCTCTAATCACTGTCAGAGGACTTTATAAAACGTATAAAATTGCCTGAATTAATGCGACTACTACAGTGACAAACAATTGTAGCTCTGACATTTCTGACATGTTTATTCTCGAAAAACATATATTTCTACATTACAAAACAGATCTTATGATATGTTCAACTACGTAACACTTTATTATTTAACACCTAGGCGGACAGGAGAAAGAGTGACAGACAGACAGATAGGCGACAACTGAAACAAGAACGGCTTACCTAGTATATGTCGAGCGTAACTGCTGTTGAAGAGAGTTTCCGCTTTGTATACAAACTTCTGCAGTTTCCTGAGTTTGATAAACGACACTGCAATTGCTATCGTAATTATAGTGTAAGTGGTCAGTAGAAGCTGAGTAGTTTTGCTAAACTTGTCCGTGCTCTTGCTCTTGTCCTGAAACAATCGGTTAACTGCTAACGAGAGTTGAAGACGTAAAAATGATGAAGTGTTCAAGTTGAAGCAGGAACGCAGCCAGGATTTGCAGGTCAGGTGCTGGTGGGGGTTTAATTTTTGTGAATGGAAATACAAGTATATGAGGAATAAGAACTCGTTTTTTGTTATTTGCTGAAACATAAGGATTTTAACAGACATCTAAAATTCAACACAGACATGAAACAATAAAGACGACAAATTACAAGATAAATGAACCAGTAAAGTGTCACATATGTCCTCCCATCTTCTGAAAACGCTGATAGTGTTAAATGTTTTTTATGAATTTTTAAAATTTTTTCCTTAGTACATAACTACGTGTCTAAATTTGGACTTTAACGAAGTCCCAGCCCAGTCGTATTCAAGTGGCCGAAATGAGATTTCTCAGGCACGCGGCAGGACGTACTCTGCAAGATCGCATAAGAAATGTCGATGTACGGCAGGAACTGAATATTATGAGTATACTTGATAGGATTGCTCAGTATCGCCTAAATTGGTTGGGACATCTTACCCGAATGGATGACTGCCGCATTCCCAAACAATTATGGAATTACAAGCCGAAAGGACGGAGAGGTGTGGGACGTTCGAAGAAGCGTTGGAGTGACCAGCTCTAGTCTATCTGCTATCTGCTTGGGGCCGGAAGAAACCATTTTTGGTTTAATCCTTGAAGAAGAAGAAGAAGAAGAAGAAGATGATGATGATGATGATGATGAAGTACGTGTCTGTAAATATTTGCATCAAATCGAATTAAATCGGTCAACTCGCTTGCTACAGAAAGGAATCAAAGATTTTCATAAAATGGGTCCCACAGGTTATCAGAAACAAACCTTTTCAATGTCGTTCTAAGGGGTGCACAAATACGTGACTGGCTGCAAATTTAATTTAAAAATTAGCAAACAACATCAGTTTACAGGTATAGGCTTCGGAGCGCTTATAAACAACGCCCCGAACTCCGCGTCTTAAGATTGACATATGTATATATGGAATAACGAAAACGTTTTAAGGTCGATTTGTTTTAGAAATGTTAATAAAGTCCAGAATTAAAAGGTAAGAAAAAATTATTAAATACGGGTCGAAAAATCTTATATAACAACAACATGTATATGTATAAGATTCGAGTAGCGAGCAAAAAACTGCATAATACAGAAATTCTTCAAGTTACTGTGGAATACAAAATACTGCGCTATATTATTGCACTATAGTAATATCAGTTACTGCACTATAACATATCCTAAACAGAGTTGGATACACTGCGGTGTGTAAACAATCGAAGGTTCACTACAAACATTCTTTCCTACTTATTAAGAGGACCTAACCTAACCTAACCTAACTTAATCTAAACCTAACCTGACCTAACTTAACCTAAACCTAACCTAACCTAACCTAAAAATTTAACATTACTTAATCACTAGACAAATGCCAATGTTTACACAAAGCGATTTGTATTCGCTAGACGGTTATAGCGTTTCGTAATTAAAATACGTTCGTGCTCACGTAACCAATTTAAAAATTGAGTTATATGATTACATTTTCACTGTCACTTTTTGTTTATTTTTGTCATTTAGTTTTTTCCATCTAGGGGGAGAATTAATCCTCCCCCAAAAAAACCCTCTCGCTCCACTACTGAGGCGAAATGTTTAAGTAAAAATCCAAACCAAAGGCTGGTCTGGTGTATACAAAAACTGATAAGACATAAACCAAACAGCTGCTCTGGTGTGCGTATGCAGAAGTTGGGCGAGGAACGATTACCAAACCGGATCCTGCGTTGGACAACATGGGGAAAACAGGAGACTAAGAAGCCCAGGAGAAGCTGAAGTAAAAGAAAGGGGACTGGAATAAAACCAGTGACTATATATAGGTAATGCCGAAGGATGTTTTGAAAAAAGCGCGCGCGTGTGTGTGGGTTAGCTTATTAGTTTTGTACTAAGTGCTGTGGATAATGTATTTATAAAACGTCGTCGTCGTCTTCTTCTTCTTCTTCTTCTTCTTATTATTATTATTATTATTATTATTATTATCTGACGCTACAGCCTTTGATGGACTTTAGCCTCCTCAACAATACTCCTCTATGCTTCCCCGTTCTCCGCCCTTCCTCTCCACCCTCTGATTTCCATGCTAGCAAGATCTTCTGTTACGCTATCCAACCATCTCATCCTTGGTCTTCCTCTACGTCTAGTAGTATTAATCTTCCCTTCAGCATTCTTTTACGCATTCTTTCCTCCGACGATCTTTCCACATGTCCCAGCCAACGCAACCTCTTTGATTTGATGAAATTCTCTATGTCTTTTCCATGTATGAGAGCCTGAGTTTATTGTTATTACGTATTCTCCAACTGCCTTCTTCTCTTACTGCGCCATAAATTTTACGCAGTATTTTGCGTTCAAATGATTTTAAAGCAGTTTTGTCGTTCTCTGTCAAAGTCCACACCTCAGGTCCATATGTAACAACTGGTCGCACCAGAGAATAATATACTTTTAGTTTTATACTTCTTGCAACAATATTGTTTTTAAAAAATGTTAATATTTGCAAGGTAGGCTCTACTTCCTGCTTGTATCCTTTCTCTTATGCCCATCCTAATGTTATTATCATTTGATACCAAGGCACCTACATAACTAAAGCAGGACATTTCACATTGAAATATTTAGGAGCCCTACTGGTCTCTAAGTTGGACATTACCGTGTATTTTGTCTTGTTTTCATTTACCACAAGTCCAATTTTCATTGCTTCTGCTTCCATTAATGCATACATGTCTTTAAGGGTATCAACGTTCTTGCTACTATTGCAATGTCATCTGCATATGCACATATTCAGAAGATTGCATGAATATTATGCCCCTTTCAGCAATTTTATTTACTGCACTATGTAGAGCTATGTTAAACAGAACCGCAGAGAGGCCGCCTCCTTGCTTCACACCATTGTTCAAGATAAAACTTGCTCTCATTTTGCTATACAGTATATCTTTACCTTTGCTTTTGTATATTTGATTGTCATTTTAATTAATCGGATTAGTTTGATGCTAATACCAACTTCCCTCAGGACTTTAAATAATTCTTCCCGATTTATAGTATCGAAGGCCTGCTTAAAATCAATAAACAAGAAAAGTAGATCTACATCATGTTCATAGAATTTCTCCATCATCTGTCTAATGATAAATAGTTGATTAGTCGTTTCTCTGTCAGGACGAGTATTTAAAAATTCTTAAGTTATGAACTTGCAACATTAGGAAAACTATCGATTAAGACAAACTATCAAATGAACTACAACTAAATATGATACTAGAGGATATGCGTTACCTCGTATATGGCGAACTGTAGTTTGGTATGGCTGACGTAAACGTAGACAGCTGCAGAGTGTAGTGCGAGGAAGGCGGCGGAGCAGACGCAGCCCACACCACACCACCGGAATTTCTGTTCGCACAGAAGAAACACGCTATTATAATGCTATTAGTGCTATTATGTGTTGCGTTGAACTTGCTGTCCCCTTGCGTAGCTTGGGGTTAACGGCTGTTCACACTTTAAACCATAGGCTGGGTTTAAACAAAATGTAAGACGATAAAAGTGGACTGTATAAACCGTTTATTATAAAGAAGCAGATTAAATCATAGTTATGCGATTCGGTGCATCCGCGCGTGACCGTACGACTGCATATCTAATAATTAAGTTAATTAAAATTGAATTAATTGAATTGTTCACATATTGACGGCCGTAAATTGAATTTTGCATAACACACGCGCAGAACAGGCTGCTGCCTCTTGGAGCTCCGCCAGCTGACTGCTAGATTGGAAAGGGGGGCGGGCCGACCTTAGCTGGTCGGGCGATAAGCGATATGCAGCCGACGTCACAGGAGAATTATGGTTTGAATACATTTAAATCTGAACATCTGCCCGTCAATAATCAAAGATTTCGATTTTTCCCGAGCTTGATGCAGTGAGCAGTTTACTCACCCATGACGCCAACAGTGGCTACATAAATTTGTTGTAACACATAATTGAATACAATACGTAAATTGAATAGAATACATGAATCGCATAAATCATATAAATTGAATACAATACATAATTGAATAGAATACATGAATCGCATAAATCACATAAATTTAATGCAATACATAATTGAATAGAATACATGAATCACATAAATTGAATACAATACATAATTGAATACAATACATAGATTGAATAAAATACATGAATTGGCTACAACGTATAAATTGAATGGCATGCATAAATCACATAAATCGAATGCAATACATAATTGAATAGAATATATAGATTGAATAAAATACATGAATCGTATAAATCACATAAATTGAATGCAATACATAAATTGAATAGAATACATAGATAGAATAAAATATATGCATTGACTACAACGCATAAATTGAATGGCATGCATAAATCGCATAAATCACATAAATTGAATACAATACATAAATTAAATAGAATACATGAATTGCATAAATTGAATAAAGTCCTCTGCACAAGGCAACATTACTTAGGACAAGAACAATAACACCCCTTCGCATAGAGTGAAACCCATACGAGTGACGACAATCCTTATTCGTTGGACACAGGTAAAGCGCACAGCTTATGAATAGGTCGACGCAATATACCACGGGGAGTGCGGACGTCAACGACGCGCGCCAACTGGTCGTCGCCTATGAAAACATTAGGGACCACACCCAAACTCCAGTGTAATGGAGGGGCGTTATCCTCTATAATTATGACCACATCACCATCTGCGAGGTTCCCCTTGGGTGTCTGCCATTTATTACGCTGTTGAACCTGGTGCAGGTAGTCCTTGTACCACCTGCTCCAGATAGATTGTACAAATTTCTGCAATAATTCCCAGCGTCGCATTTGGTTGCATGGAATGGCTACAAGGTCAGCGTCGGGGAGGGCTGTCAAGGCCGAGCCAATTAAGAAGTGCCCGGGTGTAAGGGGCTGCGGATACCTAGTATCAGATGAGATGCCAGAAAGAGGACGGGAGTTCAAACACGCCTCAATTTGAGTAAGGATCGTGTATAATTCCTCAAAGTTAAGAATGGTGGCGCCAATGGTGCGGTGCAGATGATGCTTGACGCTTTTTACACCACTCTCCCAAAGGCCGCCGAAGTACGGTGAGGAGGGTGGAATGAACGACCACTTGAAACCCTGGGCAAGTGAGAATGAGTGAATACTCGTTTGAAATTCCTCAGAGGTAAATAATTTGTATAACTCGCGCAAAGTGGAACTCGCTGCCTTAAAATTAGTGCCGTTGTCAGACATCATTTCCAAATGAATCGCCTTCGTAGCGAGACAGACAAACAAGCATATGTATGTTGTATGATCAAAGTTATCCGGGCTGTTTGGCGTGGTCCATGGTTTATTTCCAAACCAAACGTTTCGGCAGCTCCAATGGCTGCCATCATCAGTGGAATAATAAAAATCCTGAACGTAGGTGTTCACGTCAGGCCCACAGTACTGTGGTATAGGCTGAAGATGTCCCGCCATGCTACCTGTACTTATAAATTCAACCAAGTCCCACGTACAGGTAAAAATGACACCATCAGCCAATCCGAATAGTGCCCAGGTAGAAACTGCACCAAGAGCCAATCACAATAAAGATGGTGTATGTTTGGCTCGCACCACGCTATGCCATCAGGTATTCAACAATTGTTTTCCCCGGAGTATTGTGGTGAAGCCTAATGATTCCCGTGATGCCACCTGTGCTAATTGTTTACTAATTTCAACCCCCGCACAGGTAAGAATTGCATCATCGGCCAATCAGAAAAAAGAAGGTGTGTGAGAGGCTCGCATTGCGCCATGCCATATACTTAATGCAATGCTTTCGCCCCGCCGATTCATTGCGATCGCAGCATGCTTGTTAATCAAGACGGGCTCCATATGAAGACGAGGGAAATAATCACTCACCGCCGACAAGAGCTTCGTCTCATCGAAGCGGATCCGATGGTCGGCATTGGCGAGCGCGTGCTCCATGGCAAAACCATTGGAGCTGCCGAAACGTTTGGTTTGGAAATAAACCATGGACCACGGCCAAACAGCCCGGATAACTTTGATCATACAACTGACACCGGCCGTGAAAGCCTGAGGGCAATGTTAAGCATATGTATACCTTTGAGGTAGTCTTGGCTCGCTGCCCGCCGTGACGGATCACGATAGGGCCGCCGTGATCTACAGCAGACGAAGAAAAGACCTTGGTCAATACCACTCTAGACGAAGGCAACTGGCCAAGTTGCTGCGTCTGCGTGTGGGTTCTGAAGCGAAAGCATTTTGATGCACTTACTGATGACAGAACTGACAACAATCTTGCCGTTGACGATCCAATACCTTTGACGAACAGAACTATGCGTTAACTGAACTCCCGCGTAAAGCAGCCTCGAATGCTCAGCCTCTACTATTAATCTAGTGAGGTGGGCCTTTGGGTGCAGAATAATCTGATGCTTAATATCGTAATGCAAATCGGAATGTTGGAGACGACCTCCAACCCGAAGTAACCCCGAATCGTCGATGAATGGATCAAGAGAGATAATTTTGCTAGATTTGGACAGATTGCCATTCTTTATCTCAATGATTTCTTTGTGAAAGTACGTTAATTGAGATTGGCGTATAAAGAAATTTAAAGTATTGTTTAATTCCTCCCTGGACAGTAGCAGGTCATGTCCCGAACCAGGGGAATTCGATCTCAGGTTATAGATAAATCTGAAGCAATAGTTGATAACGCGTATCAATCTCTGAAGAGTGTTTTTGTTCAGATCGGCAATCCCGTATGGTGGCCGAATCATTTGTGCTGAATTTGGGGTGGCGAATTGGATCTTGCAAAAGCCATGCCGGACCATGCCACCACAATTGGAAGTTCGGCAATTTGTCTGGATGACAACCACGAGATAGAATATCGGGGGGGGGGGGGGTTATACTGGGACTTCACATGATGCCAGTCAGCGTTATTGGAACCCTGCTGGATTTCAGCCACACGATTGGCGACGAAGGTCTTCCACCTGGAGGACTCACCGTGTATCCAGTGGAGGGCGACCATGGAGTCGGAGTACAGATGGATCTCATGAGCATGTATGTTCAATGCGTGAACAACCTTTTGAAGAAAACGGTCAAGCAGAAGACAACCGCATAGCTCAAGTCCGGGCAGTGTAATTTGTTTTAAGGGGGCTACCCTGGATTTCGAACACAGTAAATTGGATGAGACACGCCCATTATCATATACAATTCTTGCGTATATGCAACAACCATAACCCTCACAGGAAGCATCCGCGAACCAGTGAATTTGAAACGATCTCGTGTATGGGTTAGACTTTACGCAACGGTTCACATTAATCTTATTAACTAGATTTAGTTTACTATACAATTCCCTACATGTGGGGAGAAGAGAATCTGATAACACCTCATCTCAATTCGTTTTTGCTTGCCAAAGCTGCTGCATGAAACGTTTATATACAAAAACTACGGGGCCAAGTAGACCCAACGGGTCATAAATGCCCGCAATTACCGAAAGAACAGTTCTTTTGGTAAACGCCTCATGGCAAGGTTTGAGCGTTGTCTTATAAACAAACATATCGGAACCTTTGTTCCATAGTAGCCCTAAAGTGCTCACATTTTCATCCTTGTTTACGGGTATGTCAGTGCCGCTTTGGTTTATGATTTCTTGGCTGTTGGGAGACCATTTGTGCAGAGCAAACCCATATTGTCGCAGTAATTCGCTTCCATCCGATCTCAACCGTTTGAACTCATCTATATCATCGCAGCCGGTAATTAAATCATTGACTTAGAAGTCGTTAGCAATAACTCGTCATGCCAAGGGAAACTGATTGAGGTTGTCATTCGCAACCTGGAATAGACACCTGGTAGCAAGAAATGAAGCGCTGGCTGTGCCATAAGTCACAGTCCTGAGCACGAAATGCTTCAACTCCGAGTCGGGGGAATCCCGCCAAAGTATTCTTTGGAGGTTACAATGGCTTGAATCGACCAAAATTTGTCTATACATCTTCTCGATGTCGGACGTTAAGCCATAGACGTGGGGCCCTAAATCTGAGTATAATAGAAAATATATCCTGCTGTATTGTCGACCCTACTAGTAGCGTATCATTAAGTGAACGGCCATTACCGGATTTTGCGGACGCATCAAATACCACGCGGAGCTTTGTAGTCAGACTTGAGTTCTTGAAAACCGCGTGATGGGGTAAGTAGTACACCTTGGAGCGATTAACCAAATTGTCGTTGGGACTGAGTGATGACATGTGCCCCAGCAGTTGGTACTCCTTGATGAACTTGGAATAGTCATGCCTTAACCCAGGATTCTTCATGAGTTTACGCTCAAGAGTCTGAAAACGTTGTTTAGCATGGGCCAGCGAATCGCCCAGAGCCACATCACCACCCCTACGGGGCAACCTAACAACAAATCTACCGTCACCATCTCTCCGCGTGTTATGCATAAAGTGTCCCTCACATGACTCGTCGACAGCTGAGGGCAAATCAACAGGATACTCCTCGACCTCCCAGAATTTCTCAACCATAGAAGTGAGCCCCTTATTATCATTTCTCGCAATAAATGACGAAGCACGATAAAGAGATTTGAATTTGAAAGGAAGATTTCCGGACACAATGTAACCCAGTCTAGCTTCCTGAAGAATGGGGAAGTTCCCGTCCCTGACAAATTTGCCGGGCTTTATCAAACTTAAGAAGAATTGGGCGCCCAGCAGAACGTCAATGATCGAGGACGTCCTGAAGTTTGGGTCCGCTAGGAATATACCCTCGGGCAATCCCAACTGCGCAGGATCAAAAGATTCCGTGGGGAGATTGTCAGTAAGATTGGGCAGAATTGAGCAATGTACGCTAAAATTGAAATTTTCGTACAGCGATTGTAAGGTAATAGTGGTGCTGTGGTGGGACCGACAGGACGCATTGTTGATGCCTCTAATTGGCAACTCATTTTTTACAAGGTTCAATTTAGGTTTTTGGCAAAGGCCTGTGTAATGAAATTCGCCTGGCTACCAGAGTCCAGTAAAATTCTGCAAAGGCGGGGTTTATCAGAATTGTCTAAGGCTTGGCATAACGCAGTAGACAATAGTATGTTCCTATTAGTTTTTAGTTTGAGGGCACAGTAGGTGCCCTGTCCTGTATGTATTAAGGAGTGATGCTTCTTAGAGCAAGTTTTACAATTGTGCTTATTTTTACATTCATTTACAGAATGTCCCACTCGCAAGCAGTTAAAGCAGCATTTCTTTTTAATTAAAAACTCCTTACGTTTGTCAACGGTTAACCCCTCAAATTGTTTGCATGTATATAAGTGGTGGTTAGTATTGCACATTGCACATTGAATGTTTTTAGAATTAGCATGATAGCTGACCACCTTGCCTTGTTTTGAATTGTTTACATATTTTATCAGTTGTTTAGGCCTTGCTGAGTTGCCTGCCCAACCACTCTCGGAATCTGCCGCCACGGTTTCCAGCACCGATCTCCTATTGTTTAAAATCTCAATCAACCCTTCAAAATCAGGAAAGTTGTTGCTAGAGTGACTCCTTCCAACGTTTGGAAGTATTCGGGTCCAATTTCGACACTAATAGCTGAGTGACAATAAGCTCATAAATATTTACGGGTAACGCCATAACCTTGAGCGCGTTTATGGTTGCGCTTATTTTATTAAGAAATTTAGATATGCTACCCACCGATTGCCTATCGATAGAATTGATTTTCAGTATATCTTCGACATGGTGGATGGCGATAATTAGCTTATTGTCAAATCTAGTCTCGAGTAACTGTAAGGCTACGCCATAATTCTCACCGGTTATAGGCAGCGATTATAAAACTTGGAGCGCTTCATCCTTTAATGAATTGTGTAAGTAATGAAACTTTTGTATGTTGGTAAGATCCAAGGGAGAATCTACGAAGTCTTTGAATATGTGTTTGTAGTGTTGCCACTCCATTAACATTTCCGCTAAACTCCGGGATTTTAATGGGCTCCAGTTGCGTGACATGAGCGAATCTTTCCGCTCTAGTGTCATTAGCAGTAGTATTAGAATTCTCAGCAAGATTAGTCGAGAATTTTTCTACAAGATTGTGCAGTTTGCACTCGATTATACATAAATCATCTTCGACCTGGATTCGATCGCTATCCGCGTCAAAAACAGCGTCCTCGGACAACTAGAGTTCGGATTGAATTGTGTCATATTTGCGCTGGAGCTCCGCCAGCGACCTTAATTTAACACGCAACGCGTGGACGTCATTTTTTGTTATGTCGAAAACATCCGCGAATATATTGATTCTTGTTACTGAGGCCTTAATAACGGCCCTTTGCCTTATGAGCTGTTTGCTTTCGGTCATATTGAGCGTATTAAGATGTGGAACGAGAGTAGAACAGGTAACTCAGTTCTCAGCAATGTAACTACGTATTAATAGTTAAATAGAATAATTGCAAACAAATAATACAACATAACATAACGAGTACACAATAGTTCAAAACATACCATGGCGAAAACGTCTTACTTGAATTTCCACTGACTCAAGATAATAAGCTACATACAGTTGTGGAGAGTATCAGCTGATGTCGGATAAGAGTTTACCAGGATGACGTAGTTGTCGTTAAGTAGAACGGGTTGTTATGTGTTGATAGCAGCTCGTGACGTCGGATCTCTGCAATGCGTCGAGATAAAGATGCATCCGTCTGCCCCCGCGTAGATGCGTCGTACCTGTCCAATTCTGTCAACGTTGCATGTAGTAGATTGTCCGGATGATACTTGCGAATTTACACGCGAACCGTAAATTTACGCATTTGATTTGCAAGTTAAATGATCTTGGGCACTTACGCATAACAGTTTCAATGCCCGAATAATACTCGGACGCATACAGCTATGCCACTCTAATATCCGAAAACGAGCACGCACTAACTCCCTTACGACGCTTAAAGTCCGTCACTCCGAACTGTTCGTAAGTTTTTTACGGACCTTCAAATCGAAATTAAATCCGGCACTGGTGGACCATATGTTCCGTTGAACTTGCTGTCCCCTTGCGTAGCTTGGGGTTAACGGCTGTTCACACTTTAAACCATAGGCTGGGTTTAAACAAAATGTAAGACGATAAAAGTGGACTGTATAAACCGTTTATTATAAAAAAGCGGATTAAATCATAGTTATGCGATTCGGTGCATCCGCGTGTGCCCGTACGACTGCATATCTAATAATTAAGTTAATTAAAATTGAATTAATTAAATTGTTCACATATTGACGGCCGTAAATTGAATTTTGCGTAACACACGCGCAGAACAGGCTGCTGCTTCTTGGAGCACCGCCAGCTGACTGCTAGATTGGAAAGGGGAGGGGGCGGACCGACCTTAGCTGGTCGGGCGATAAGCGATATGCAGCCGACGTCACAGGCGAATTATGGTTTCAATACATCTTAAATCTGAACAGCATACATACACCGTACAATTATAACATACACAGATTGTTTATACAGTAGAACGTCGCTGATGCCTTTCCTCATGGTAACCGACATGAGCATTAACGCGGCTCAAGGAAACCAGAGACATCTTCTGTGAATCCACTTAGGTAACTCTCAGCAGGCGGAGATGGATCTGACTCTACGAGTCGGTGGATAAGTTCTATTGAAAACCCAGTACAGCGGGGCATGAACCCAGTTGCCCGGGTTCAAGGTTGAAGATCTCAACGTAAGTGATGGTGGAAAAGAGAATCTTCGGAACAACTGATCCTGCGGAAGTAACAAAGCAGTTTAGCGTTAGTATAAAGCCCCTGCCAGGATATGGTAAAGTTGCTGCTTTGGAATTAGGTGTTAAATCATCAAAGGCTAAGTGAAAAAACCTAGACTGAAAGTCTCGATCCTCCAGATTTAAGGGACTGAGCGGATGGTTAGTAGCGAGCTCAAGTCAAATTTAAATTACTTTCAGTATCCGACCCTGCCTTGGAAAAAAAAGATTTATTAAGGTTAACGGACAAGGCGAAGAATGTGGATAAGCGAAGACTTTGAAGACCAAGGAAGAGATGGGTCCCGTAACAAACAATTTGTACCTAATTCTTTAAATTCAGATGAAGAAGAAGACGTCGTTGAGCCAATCAGCAGCACAAGCACATTATTTTAAGGGTATATCTTCGGCGAAAATTGTTGTTGCGATACATAGTAGTGTGCGGTGCAGAAGTAGGGTGATGTCACTATCATCACTTCTAGGTCTTCTTTAATTAAATTATTCTTAAATTAGCATCACTTAAATAAAATTATTCTTTAATTTTTTCAGCTTGAGTCCATTGTGGACGCAGAATCCGATTGGTAAACTATCCGCCATGAGATGGATTCGAACCTGCAGCAGCGCTCGACTTGGGGATACAATGCGTTGACAACTGCGTCGCACGGACACCTTCGAGCAAATCATAATTATCCAGATTATAATTCGAGGAAGCTTATTTGAGACAATTTAGTAATGAATATGTCCCCTGGATAGGTTACTAGCTTATCGCAGAGTTAGACTATGGTGCGGCTGCCATCTTCAGGCTTAACGTCCAGCCCGATTTTCTGTCTGGGTGTTCTCCCATAAACTGATTGTCTTACCAGACTAAAGAGACTAGTTTTCCCTGTTGAGATATCCATAAGGACCTTTAATGTGGTGGTTTCTCCTTGCCTCCCACATCCTACGTCATTGACCAACAGAAGGTCATCCGTCTTTAGGGGCAATTTCTCATTCCAAAGGACAAGAAGGTGCCCTAACCTTTACTTGAAAATGACAAGCAGACCAAGGTAATGGCCTTGGTTTGTCTTGGTCCACACTTAAGACCAAGGTAATGGCTTTTCGTGGAACTGATATTGTACGGGCAAAAATTGTTATAGATGGTACTGCTCTGGAACAAGTCAACAATTTTGAATACCTGGGCTACAGCTTGTCTTATAATACAAGCAACGACGTTGTGAATAAGTTGCATAAGTTCAACCTTATGTTTGGGACCATCAGGCGAACTCTTAAGTCAGCAAGAAAAAAAAACATGCCTAAAATTCTACAAGGTGATGGCCCTTCCCACACTTCTTTATGGGTCTCAGAATTGGACTTTAACGAAAGGCCAGGCCAATCGTATCCAAGCGGCTGAAATGAGATTTCTCAGGCACGTGGCAGGGTATATTCTCCATGATCATAAAAGTTACACAGACATATGGCAGGAACTGAATATTATGAGTATACTCGACAGGATTGCCCAGTATCGGCTGAATTGGTGGGAACATCTTTGCCGAATGGATGACTGCCGCATCCCCAAACAACTATGGAACTATAAGCCGAAGGGGCGGAGAGGTGTGGGACGTCATAGGAAGCGCTGGAGTGACCAGCTCTATTGTTTGACTCTTTGACTGTTTGAGACCGGAACAAACCATCCTTGGTTTAATCCTTGCAGATAATGATGATGATCATCATCATCATTCTAGGAATGTAGACTACTATTTTGAAATTTTCGAAGTACAAAACAAAACGCATTCTTATTTCATAAACATTCAAATAAGCATAAGCATTCAAACTGTTTACACCAGTTTCATAATAATGCATATACGCCCCTGTTCTCCTTTGATCAATCTGACAGGCATTCCGCCGAGCACCATACTGCAGTAGTAAATTGGCAACAACGAGGTATGAACGTTGTGGGTCCTGGGTGGATCCATTCGTCTTCTGATGTCTAAACCAATCAAATCCCTCCTGTAAAGATCTTTCCGTTATCTATAACATAATAAATATAATACATAAAAATGTATGATACTAATTCTGAAAATATTATCATTTTTTCAGTTATTTTGGTTTTGCTATTGTATTAATTTATTATTCGTTTTGTTTTTATATATTGCTAAATTTTAATAATATTTAATAACAATAATCTTATTATTATAATATTTAATAATTACTTTAATTTATTATAATATTATATTCTAATGCAAGCTCGTATTTATTTTAATTTTGACTTACACTTACTTGAACTTACTCTTCCCCCTTTCGCTCACTCTCTCTCTCTCTCTCTCTCTCTCTCTCTCTCTCTCTCTCTCTCTCTCTCTCTCTCTCCCCTCTCCCACGCGTACGCACAAATAAGAAGTAGATTCGTTAAATTCAGACACATAGTACATTAATTATTATTAAATTTTATCGGCTGAATAGGATGATAGTTTCACACTAGTGCAGGATTCAGTCGCCGCATCGCGATTTCAGATTGGATTCTGTAATGAATCGAATATATTCATAGATCGTGTAATGAATTTGCACGAATACAGATTTTATGTAAAATGTATATAACAACTTACAATAACCACAACACTCAAAGTACTAAACCAATGCAAATAAATTACGGTAAATTGGAGAACATTTCAATCTTCTAAGAAATGTGATGATGTAGTATTGATAACACATAACAAAGAAGAACTAAAATCGATTTTTAAAAAGCTAGATGCAGAAGCCGGTGAAACAGGCATAAATATGAACTATAGTAATAACGACAATCTAAGGCGACCAGCTAACAATAACAGTGACAGAAATAACAGTTGGACAGAGTAAATTAAACGTTTAGAATAAATTGAAAATTTGAACTGTGTAAACAACACGACGAATTAGATCACCGTATACAGCATTTAGCGATCAGTTAGGCCTACGTCTTGCAAAAAAGAGAAAATCTACGAAGACAAACATCGATAAAAGGCAAAACCGCAGCGATCAGTAAAGAGGCGTGTGATAGGAGAAGCTGGATAAGATGATAGACGGAAAAGCAAATGATAGAAGTTGTCGAATAGGAGAATAAATGAATGGATGCGATTTA
Organism: Magicicada septendecula; assembly: GCA_034769895.1. Lineage (NCBI taxonomy): Eukaryota > Metazoa > Arthropoda > Insecta > Hemiptera > Cicadidae > Magicicada > Magicicada septendecula. The sequence continues at coordinate 1,291,046,087 of CM068367.1, forward strand.
ACAAAAGTGACAGACGTTTCAAGTCAAGTAGAAAAACTAAAAAGGAAATTCACGGATGGAAAAAACGTTACAAACAAGGATGAAAACTGACAAGAAACTACTATCTAGCCGTGGTCTGATGATCTAACAGGGTGTGAGTGGGAGAAGCATGTCTGAGTACTGGGAGAAGCCACAGTAGTCATAGTGGAGCGTTATGCTGAAAACATTACCTCGTATGTGAGACACTGAGTAGCAGGGAGCGACCTGAAAAGACACGCCCTAAACGAGGTGGACACACATGGTTTAAGATAAACAAAAGTAGAGGATTGAAGGGAATTCCTACGTCCCAAACTGGATCTTTAATGCTAAAGAAGAAGAAGGAGACTGAAACGACTCCCGCAGGTGGTAAATTAAAAGATTATGCAGCATGAGTTGGACGAGTAATGTCTATAAAACTATTAGTGCAGAATACGCAAAGCATATCGCGAGCTACTTGTCCTAGTGCTTGTAATTACAATAGGATCATGATTAGAACGATGTAGAACCAAGACAAAAACGCACTGACGAACGTTGACTCTACAGCCCATTTCGAACCACCTGCGCTACTCTGTCTTACTGGCATAAAATATAAATCAAATATTCCTATTTGACTGAATGGGGGAAATGAAGAGGAAAGCACAAGATTGATCACAGTGGAAGACTGCTGCAAACCAGTCTTAGGATTGGAGACGTAAGAAGAGAAGAACAAAACGTTCATTTGTCTTTTTTATAGTTAAATAAAATTCTATAACTTTGATCGTCTCGCATGCACGCGTGCGCGCACACACACAGACAAACACAAATTCATCCTTGCACACACAAAATGCTATACTGTTTCACATACCGAGCGTCTGTACTGGATACGTCTCTGAAACCGAATAATGATCACGTTGAGCCGTTTGTCTTGGATCCTACACGTAAAATAACCGATAAGTGATAGGAAAACATTCGGCTAGCTCAATCACAATCAGAAATCTTGGACAAAACAAACGCCAACGCCAAGCAATCCGGTTAATGTACTCGGCTGTTTACTCTGTCAGAACAAACAAGTCTGTACGTTTCGCGTTTGTTGTGGTTACTCTAACGTCTGTCATCGTACCTAAATAACAAATACCATACCGTAAAAATGCACAAGTTTAATGTAATTATCGTTGTTCATTATAATTATCACAATATAATGTTACAATTTGTTGCAAAAAATATACAATAGTTTTAAGTTTTATGATTTTTCCAGGACAATATGGGTTTATTGCTTTGTTTGTTCACATTTTTTTAACTGTGATAGTTAACAGTTACACCACCTTTTTTAACAGTGTACTGATGACCTATACGCCATGAGGAATAGTGGTATACGTTGGTCCCAGTCTGTTTGGTTTTCGCCCACAACCTTCGAAAGTTGCTGTTCAAGTGTTCTATTGAATCTCTCAACCATTCCGTCCGACTGAGGATGCAGAGGTGTTGTCTTGGTCTTTCGAATTCCGAGTAGACGGTATAATTCTTTAAACACTCCTGATTCGAAATTTCTCCCTTGATTCATATGGATTTCCATAGGGGCTTCATAACGGCAACAGAAGTTGTGAACTAACTCCTTTGCCACAGTGGTAACATCCTGATTTGAAATTGCATAGGCTTCCACCCACTTAGTAAAGTAGTCACCTACAACCATGATGTACCGGTTTCCATCGTCAGTAACTGGGAATGGTCCAGCAATGCCTATGGCAATTCTCTCGAAAAGCAGTCCAACTTTATACTGTCTCATTTTTTCCCTGCTTCTGGTTTGTGGGCCCTTGCTTGCAGCACATATTTCACATGTCCGAACCCATTCCATTCCCTACGTCGCACAGTGGTCATTTTCATTATTCTAGTAGATAATAAATAGCCGTTGCAAATTATTATTTTTAAATCGGTTTCATTCAACTTTAACTGTTAAATAATTTAAGGTGGCGACCCCTTGCCATAGTTTAAAACTGAAAAACCAATAAATACCTTGTTAACGTTTTTATTTCAAGATTCGAACTTTTTATATTGTATGTTAAATAACATTAGTATATAATTTAATGTTTATATAATATAATAACAATAGTAATATAAATTAACATGATACACGACAAAAGTTTTTAGTTAAATAATGACAAAAAATGTACTAAAAAATATACATTTTATATGCTACTGTGTAGAAAATAAATTAATAATCGCTGTCAGAATCATCGGAATCGCTACTTGTCGATAGCGAACCATTTACTATTTGCGGCTCTTGTAGCAATATTAAAACCTCTTTAATCAAAGGTTCTTTGTATGACCGATTCCCTATGCACTGTGATAATGATGATATAAGAGGATCCGATGAAACTAAAAGGACGTTTAATAAATCTCGCATGGTCTTTTCTCGAGAAAACTTTCTTGTATAAATCTGACGATACAGTCTAAAATGTTTGTTTCGAGATTCCAGTGCTTCCTCTGAAAACATTCCAATAGGAAGAACAGCTGCCTTAGTTATATCAGATCCATGCATAAGTATGCGGTGGATGCTCGATGGCATGTAATACCACGGATAAAGTTGTACAAACATTTTAGCTGTATCCTTTGCATAATCACTGAATGCTTCAGACGTTTAATGAAGAAATTTGTGTTAGTGGTTGAAATCACAATCAGAATGATCAATATTGCACACCACTATATAAAAATTATTCCGATTAGCGCTTTCAAGCTTCACAGCTCATCGTCAGATCAGGAATAGACAGGAAATATGTAAAACCCAACCCTTCACCCCTCTCCCCACCCTGCTCACCCACAACAAACTAAAAATTAATGACCCTTCCCCACCCCCTAAACTCTGTCTCACCATCTGTACAGTTACATATTTTTCTAGTAAATTCCTTGTGTTTCAGTGTGTGTGTGTGTGTGTGTGTGTGTGTGTGTGTGTGTGTGTGTGTGTGTGTGTGTGTGTGTGTGTGTGTGTGTGTGTGTGTGTGTGTGTGTGTGTGTGTGTGTGTGTGTGTGTGTGTGTGTGTGTGTGTGTGTGTGTGTGTGTGTGTGTGTGTGTGTGTGTGTGTGTGTGTGTGTGTGTGTGTGTGTGTGTGTGTGTGTGTGTGTGTGTGTGTGTGTGTGTGTGCATCCTTTTAAACTACCCTCTTCCTCTCCACACACGTGGGTCAGTCACACACCCTTATTTTAAAACAACCAATTAGTACTATGAAATATAACTTATATTTCATAAGTGGTTGAGCAGGGTGGGGAGAGGGGTGAAGGGTTGGGTTTTACATATTTCCTGTCTATTCCTGATCTGACGATGAGCTGTGAAGCTTGAAAGCGCTAATCGGAATAATTTTTATATAGTGGTGTGCAATATTGATCATTCTGATTGTGAATGCTTCAGAGTTGATGGCAAAGCCACATGATATTGTAAGGAAAATAACATAAAGACGTTTTAAGAAATCTTCATTAAGGCCTGTTATAGAAGATGCAAGAGAAAACTCGCGAAAGAATCTGCGGGCAGTGTTTCCATCATTAGTTGTACCGAACCCCGGCTTAGGAATATCAATCAGTACATTCATCTCGGTTTTTAGCATATTAATTATTCTCGTCTTTCGTTCCTTGATCTTCTGCTTATCATTTCTATCACGAATCTGCCACTTTTTTAATTCGAGACGTAAGAGATATGTAAGCAACATTCTAGACAACGTACCCATGCATGAAGATTTGAAATTCCATACTCAAATAAATGAGGTTTGACTTCAAGACTCCAAATTTTTTCGAGTTGATTCATCATCTTCGGAGTTGCCCCACAAATACCACATGTTTGTGTGCATGTGTCGCTGATGACTCCAAATGTCTTTCCGTCAATCATAGTCATCTTTAACTCATGTTTCACAATTATTACAGTATTTAGGAAAAGACAGTTTGTAGGCTGGATCTCATTTATTTGGTTGTCAATGTTTTGGATTTCTCTTTTTGTTACTTCCATTGTTTCTTTTTCAAAGATCAGCTTAATGGGTCTACAGCATCTTGTTGATGATGGACGTGGATTCTGCCATAATATATACCCATTTTTCGTGTGTAACTGCAGCGGAACAATGCATACAGCAAACAAATTTGCGTCACTCTTGGATGGATTACCCGCTTCACTATACCCTTGTTTTGTTGGTGGACTGACCAGCACTACCGTCACATCCCCATTTACAAACAAGAGTCACACCTTGCGATAACTCTGTCATATTTTGATTAAAAACTTCTTTTTGCATTTCTACGATTCTACTTGCCGTATGATTGAGGATCGCTTGCAAGTTCACTTCTGCAGATATATCCGACACAAGAATATGTTGTTCATCTGGACAGCATTTCCTTTTTGCCTCTAGTAAAGAATTATAGCTAAGGTATATATGAGCATTTCTAGATTTTGCTCCAGACTGCATTAATACATATGATCTCTTCGTATATCGACCATCAACATACAATGCGAGGGCCTCGTCTGCAGTATATTTTACAGCAATTGACCTTGGCGTCTGAAAGCACTTTTTTATTGTAGTTGCTCTTGTGGGAGAATAGTCGGAAATTTCTTGCACGATTGTAGCAACATCTCGTCGACCAGACATTTGAAGACTTTTCCGAGTCGCAAAAGTCAGTTCTTCCTGGGAATAATTTTCGAACAAAGGTGCAACTCTTTGGTTTTTCTTTGATTGCTGAGCTCACCAAAATCTTTTAGAGTTCGACCCTTCCTGCCATTTGAAATGTTTTCTGGTCTGTTCGCAGATCTGGTTGTTTCGAAAAATACTATGTCCTCATCAAGCCATCGGTTATGTCTTGCCTCAAATACTTTTAAAGTACGTTGACAATCTTTCCGCATTTTGGCGACTTTAGTATTGTAATTATCAATAACTTTCTTAACCTTGTAATATTGTTCATTTTCAGTCTCTTCTAAATCAAGTTTGTTCAAAACATATGCTAAAACAGGCAAGTTTTTTTGTTTTAGTACACTTTCTTCACGCCAAATATTGAATAAGGTCCTTCTTGATATCGACATAGCAACTAAAACAATTAATATTTCCGACCTTGGCACTTATTGGCAGCCAGTTTTAGGTTAAATAGGAAGCTAAGAATTTTTTCTAATAAACAAAAAAAAATCACTACGAATAAACGCGAATACAGGTTTACTTCACAAGAAAAGCAAAAAAAAAACTCATTTACATGTGCGATATTCAGTTCCCATTTCCTTACTTTTGGTTAAGAAATAAAAGTAATTATTACTTACAATGTAAGCATAAACATTCAACACAAATATATAACAGAAAATATTATGAACCGATAGACACAAACAATTACTATAACCTTTAATACGAGACGTACTAAACTCAACTAAAATAACTAATCAAAATGCAAAACATTTCACACCTAGGTATGACGTCATCATACATTGTTGCGCTGGATTTGTTTACATCAGTTACAACAAAAGTATCGAACTTTAATAAAAATGAAAATAAACGAAATTGGTGACGCTTTATTTTTGATATTATTACTTCCTAGAATAGCTCAATCGACCTCGTGGCGAAGATGAAGCCAATAGAATCGCTGTCTTAAATCACTGTCTTTATTACATACTTCTTTTGTAAAATGTTTTGTTACATTTTTATCTTATATACATACCTTATACTGATCACAATTTCTAAAATAAAAATATCTATATAAATTTAATACACTACCATTTTTATTTGAGCTTTCTCAGGCACGTGGCAGGATATACTCTTCGAAATCACAAAAGAAATGTCGACGTAAGGCAGGAACTGAATATTAAGAGTATACTTGATAGGATAGGATTGCCCAGTATCAGCCAGGGGCGTATTTATGGAGGGGACGAACAGCCCCCCCTCTCCAGAGGGTCAAAAAAGTTGACAAATTTTGTTAATCTCTTAATTTTTAGTCTCTTTTATTATTTTTTCCAGCTGTGTTTTTTAGTTAGTAACTCTTTTTTAAATATACAAACAGATTTATTACACCGCATTTGCATATACGTTTGAAATATGAAATATAGAAAATTCTAAATATCACTATAATATTGACGACTCGGAACACAAAGTTTTTTATAAGTAAAAACGTAAAGTTTTACCTTATAGCCTAAACCGGCTTTCACCTATAGAAGGCTTCATCAGAGGCTGTCAGTAGCGCTGCTCGTCTTGTTGTTGGCGACGAGAAAGTGTTTCGAAAGATTGAAGCTGTGTGTGTGTGGTGAGATGTGTTCGAATAATGCGTGCGATTTGAATTGTGTCTGTTCGTTTAGGATGTCGTTTTTATTTGTTTTTGTGTGTTTGTATATTTCTAGTTGTTCTAGAGTGTCTAGTTTTCGGCCTTTTGTGTGTACGTGTAGTATGTTCATGTTATTGTCGATGTTTTTATATGTGTGGTTTGCTTCAATGAGGTGGTTTGCGAAGGTAGATTCTGTAGTGGTGTGGAGTGCTTTTGTGTGTTCAATGTATCTCTGTTTGAAGCTACGTCCTGTCTGGCCTATGTAGAATTTACTGCAATTTGAACAATTTAGTTTATATACACCGGGTAGATCGAATTTGTTTTGTGCTTTGGGCATGCGTTTTGATAGTGTGTGTTCTGTTTTGTTAGTAGTTTTGTAAGCAATTCTGTATCCTGCTTTTTTGAACTTGTGGGCAATTTTTTCTGTTTGTTTGTTGATGTATGTTAGTGTTATGAATTTGTTGTTTTCTGTCTTTGTCTGTTGTTTGTTTTGTGTTTTGTGTAGGAGTTTACACAAAACACAAAACAAACAACAGACAAAGACAGAAAACAACAAATTCATAACACTAACATACATCAACAAACAAACAGAAAAAATTGCCCACAAGTTCAAAAAAGCAGGATACAGAATTGCTTACAAAACTACTAACAAAACAGAACACACACTATCAAAACGCATGCCCAAAGCACAAAACAAATTCGATCTACCCGGTGTATATAAACTAAATTGTTCAAATTGCAGTAAATTCTACATAGGCCAGACAGGACGTAGCTTCAAACAGAGATACATTGAACACACAAAAGCACTCCACACCACTACAGAATCTACCTTCGCAAACCACCTCATTGAAGCAAACCACACATATAAAAACATCGACAATAACATGAACATACTACACGTACACACAAAAGGCCGAAAACTAGACACTCTAGAACAACTAGAAATATACAAACACACAAAAACAAATAAAAACGACATCCTAAACGAACAGACACAATTCAAATCGCACGCATTATTCGAACACATCTCACCACACACACACAGCTTCAATCTTTCGAAACACTTTCTCGTCGCCAACAACAAGACGAGCAGCGCTACTGACAGCCTCTGATGAAGCCTTCTATAGGTGAAAGCCGGTTTAGGCTATAAGGTAAAACTTTACGTTTTTACTTATAAAAAACTTTGTGTTCCGAGTCGTCAATATTATAGTGATATTTAGTTAAGTAACGGACACGTCATGGACAACGAAATCCAAGAATAGAAAATTCGATTCAGTCAGAAAGTATCTTCTCAACAATGTTTCAGTAACGCGTATTTTTATTGTGTTATTACAGTTTACTTAAATGGGATTGATTTCAATATGTTATCACATGTTTTTCAGCCACTTTAAAGGTAGGAATGTTCATTAGTCTTAACTTGTTTTTGTTTTTTTGTATGAAGCCGACTTGACCGGACCGACTCGGCCAGGGCCAGGGACTCGGCCCCAGGGCCGAATTCTAGATAAGCCACTGGTATCAGCTAAAATGGGTTGAATATGTTAACCGAATGGATGACTGTCGCATCGCCAAACAACTATGAGATTATAAAGATTATAAGCCGAAAAGACGGAAAGGTGTGAAGAAGCATTCCGAAGGAGCATTGAAGTGACCAGCTCTATTCTGTCTGCTTGGGACTGGAACAAACCATTTTTGTTTAATCCTTGCTGAAGATGATGATCATCATTTTTATTTAAAAATAAATGTTTGCATATTACAATTTTAAAACTTGTGTGAATTTGTGTCTTAAAGAATTTCATTTACATCGAGCTGTTAATAAACTATAATCGCATTCTCCAAATTTTGTATAAGCAAAATTCTTTGTCGTTCTTTCTTCTTTTTTATTCTTCCCCTTCTTCTTCTTCTTCTTCTTCTTCTTCTTCTTCTTCTTCTTCTTCTTCTTCTTCTTCTTGTCGTTGTTGTTGTTGTTGTTGTTGTTGTTGTTGTTGTTGTTGTTGTTGTTGTTGTTGTTGTTGTTGTTGTTGTTGTTGTTGTTTCTTCTTCTTACATATGTCACTAAGCAGTTACCCATTAGAATACTCAGCACTTTCTTGGTTGCCCTAAAATTCTGGACCATCCAGACTATATACTCAGGTTTTCCAAGGCTATTCATCACTGCTAATAATGTCGAAATCTTCGCCTCAAGCTTCTTTTATATTCTTCTGCTTTACTATGTATTTTAAGGGTATTCTATTAAATATAGATTTTAAGGATATTATGTGTCTGTGGGGGAGAGACGAATTTATACAATTTTGTTTTCGGTGAAAGTAAATTTTGTTATGCACAAATGATAACTGATTCTTACAATTTCAATTTTTTACACTGTGGTCAGTATTAGATCGTTTAAAGATCTCTATGCATGACTAATGTAGATAAAGCAAGACATTAGAACGATCTTCTTAACAGTCGTCAGTTAGACAGTTCAGGACATAACAGATTCACTAGTGGTAGATAATGAAACTGCTGTCAGAGAAGGTGGAGAGTTCAGGGACAGATCCCTCCAGACCATTTTAGGCACATGGATTATATCGGTTATTTGAGAGGGCGCTAACTGTAACCTTTGTCCAATGTGCAAGAGGCCTATATGTGTGTGTGTGTGTATGAGTGTGTGTGTGTGTGTGTGTGTGTGTGTGTGTGTGTGTGTGTGTGCACGCGCGCATGCGTGTGAACATTTCTGTGTATTAAATATGGTTTAATGTACTCTTTCTTGGTTTTCTTCTAACACTTTTCCCATCAAGTTTTCCTTCTAATGCTTTACTCATGTACTTGTTTTACCTAATTATTTCTCAATATTTTCTAGCTGCTGCACCAAAACATTTGTCATATTAACTCCTTATGTAACTTGTCTACAATATTTAATCCTCGTGTGCCCTTTTAAACCATTCATATAGTTGAAAGAACTTCTCAAGTTAAAGTAATTAATTATGCCAATATAAAATCATGGGAAAATTGTATTTAAAATATTCATTTTCTGTGTCTGAAAAGTACACATGTCAAGGTTAAACAAGACATTAGAATTTTAAACATAACTGTTGCTAGTTAACCAGTCCAGGACATGCTGTGTCCATGGTGAATAAAGTATCAGAGAGTTATTTGCTATCAGAGAGTTAGGAGAGAGGTTCTCTCAATCAGTCTTAGCATATCAGATTTTTGGGAGCTGGGGTGCCATGTTTACACTTAGCATGGAGTGCCACAGATATCAAACACAAGCCTGTTGTATTATCTTAAATACATTTTTTCTGTGACTACAGGTGAATGTAGATAAGTAAATGCGCACACATGCAGCAGGGGTTACTGCAGAGGGGGATTTAAATTTACACTAAAAAATTCGTTTGATAAGGTTTTCTGTTAATAAAGTCATAACTAATTTGATTCTTTGTTGTGTAGAAACACCACTTCAGTTCTACAAATAGGACATGTATTTTTTGTATTTTTGTAAATATTTGTAACCTGTCATTTTCAACAAAAACATAAAGACTCTTGATTATAAAAAGAAGGGTATAAATATAATATTATGTTTAATCTGGTATCCAAGTCACTTGATCGAATTAATAAATTATTTTACCTTCAATTATCCGCCTTGCGACTTCTTGTAAATCTCGTCTATGACGCGTTTTGGAGACTATGCTCCATCATCAGATATTAAAATATAGTTATAAATATAGTCATCATCAGATGTAAATATAGTTGAAATAGCTTCTGCAGTTAAAGCAGTTAATAATGGCAATGAAGTAATGTGGATCATGACCACATGGCTGATTCATTTAACTACAAATGTTCTAACGAAAGCAATAACAATAGGCTATAAAAACTCAGTACTTTGTCTCATAAGCTGTAAAGTGGCATTGGTGATTAAGAGTGTAATAAAAAGAAAGTAAAATTATTTTTATGTTATTGTGATATCATAAATGTTTTTGTTAAAAGCATAAACCATAAAATTATATTGCTGAAGTCAAATCTTAAATTGCTAAGTTGGTAATACTTTTACTTTTCATACGTCCCACTTTTATATGACTGTTTTGTAAGGCAGAAAGGATATGTGTCCATGTAAAAATCTGTAGGGGTTGAAATTCACCTAAATATTTTTTGACATGTCATCAGCAAAATGTGATTTAGGTCTTGGTTCATTTCACCCTTCAATTGTTATTCACCTGTAAAAAAAATCTAATAAAATTAAATAAGTCCAAATTAACTCCTAAACATTTGACTAATATGAAAATATACAAAGTTCTGTTTGAGATCAATGCATAGGTTACCTAAAACTTTAAGTATCTCAGGTTCGCTGGCAAGTAAAAATAATAACGTAAGCTAAGAGCCAAAATTACTACCAGTAACAGATAGTATTTGTCCCAACAAAAGGAAATCTGTGTAAGAGTTTAAAGTTAAATGTTTACCAAACTACTGTTACACCAGTTAGTTATTATTTAAAAATCCGAAATATGGATCTTGTAAAAGAATGTGGTGTCTCTAAATAGAGAGGAACGCAAAAATTTGTGTCATACTTTTGGTGCCGTGAGAGAGGGTGACAACTGAAAAATAACAAACAAACAAAAGAAAAATTTTAATATATGAATCCAGAGAATTTTAATGACAGCAAAAGCAGTAGACACAAGTGGCTAGGACAACATGATGTATTGTGTACCTGGTAAGGTCTCTACAAGATCCAGGAAGGTACATGGATCAGTGATGTGGAGGAAGACAAACAGGATCGAAATTAAGTAATGGAAGACAAGGGCAGTATAAAAAGATGAATGGACATTGTGATTCAGGAGGCACAGGCCTTACACTTGCTGTATACAAAAGAAATGTGTAAGTAATATGTATAACGTACATGCTTCAAACATACATGAAGATATTTTTGCAAACCATTAGGTTTATGTCACATGATACAATTCATTTCAGTAATTTCAGCCAAAACTGGTCCCTGGATAATGAGTAGTCAGCTGTTACAAGTTTATGGTAACTTGAATCTAAATAAATATTAATATAGTGGAACCTCGATATAACACCCCTGTGATATAAAGCGACCCTTGATGTAAGGCTCATTTTTCACGGTCCTGGCAAATTCCCTATATAAACAAAGTAAAATAAACCTTGATACTGTGCCCCAGTTTCGGTATCCACCCTTGATGTAAAGCTCTTTTTGCCAGCAGACGGAAAGGAATTTTTGGAATTCATAACGCCCTTCATTTGTTCCAAAGTCCAGGGCCGTCATTAACAGTGGTGCAAGGTATGCACTATGCACTGCAACAAGGGCGGCACAATCAGTTGCGACAAATCACATCATCATATATGTTTTATGTTTCACATCAAACCACGTACATTTTTTTACCCAACAAATGTTAACTTTTTAAAGTATCTCAAAGCCTTCCTCTTCTACAGTCTGAAGAACAAAGCTCAAGGCACTTTTATTATCTCTATTGTTATTCTCTTACCACACTATATTCTAGTAGAATTATGCAAATTTAGTTGCATAAATTAATTATTCACTTAATAATTAATTTTGGATACAGTGATTGATTAATTTTATCACTGTTGTCTACCAGAATATACCTTCCATTGCCCCGCATTGGGAAACCGTTTACCACAATGTAATTTTACTAATTACATTAATTTGATTAATTAATTTAATTAAGTATTGAATTGAATTTTAATTGAGCTATAACTTTGATTCTAGTCACACGTTGGTGCGCCATATACAACAACTGTATATGCTGCTTATTTTATTCAGCATTAATTAATTAACATATTTTGATTAATGTGTAAACGCCCAAGGTTTACATTACGCACTAGATTTTATTCAAACTTTGTATATATTCATCATTAGTCAATGACATTAAATTAAAACATCATTTATGTGATAATCAATAATACATTACAATTGTACGTTAGTTGTTTCTCAAATAATTCATTTCGTTATAGTACTTAGTTATAGTCAATTAATTTATGATTTCTTTACATACTACTAATTTACTCTTACTCATGGATTCATCTTTCTCTTATACTTTCGCAATAACTATCGTTTAACTTTACTCTAACTTTTATTTAATTCTGACTCTTAATTATCTCAGAGGTGTTTATCTTTTTGAGCGGCAGGACAGTGATTTACACTAGTATTACATAAATAATTTACTTTTGGTATATATCCGTACTAGACGGCGTGTCTACGGAGAATTCCTGTCTCCCTTGCTCCTTGAAATGGTTGATAATCTGGCTGTCACCTCCATCGTTGGTTTGCTGGTTACTTTTCACTATCACAAGGTTCTCACTCAGGTCTCGATTCTCCTTTAAATCACACCCGTAGAAGTAAATTGTCTGGCATACGTTTAATTGTACGGTCACTTAGTTCCGCATTGTTCAACTCGCGATTTATTAGTTCATGATTATGGCTTTACCACATTATTAATATTTATCGCATGTTTGTAGCTTTTAGTTTATCGTTATATCTTACACACTCACGAACTTATCCATTACTTTATCTTAACATAAGTATCAGATGTAAAGAGTACTTTAAAGACATAATAGTTATTGGTAATCAGTTTTACGCCTTAAGGCGAAATAAATGTTTTCATGATCTGTTTCATGTTATCAAAAGAAAATAAATAATGTTATAATTTTCTTGATATACGCATTTTGTTATTTGTATTTGCCCACTGTTCTCTGCCAAAGTACACTAAATGAAGTTCTGGACCAAACTTTACAAATAAAATCAATACAAATTTAATTACTTAATAACTGAATAATACTTCAAGTTCGGTACACAATCGAGATGTTTAGCTCATAGTTTTGTCTTTTGCGAATTCGCACTGTCAGTATTTGAGCGTATTTATACAACTCGTTATCGCATCAACTATTTATTCAAACTAAGTCTCGTTCTTGAGTTCTATTTTGATATATACAACGACATTCTCTCCGCACTTCCCGACTCGTCAGTATATTAACCAATCACAAAGTCTGATTAAGATTTAAAAAATTCACAGTTGAGATTAACTCCATGACCGAAACTTCAAATTGTTCTATGACTGATAATAAGTCTTCTGATTATGTACTGGTAACTCGCATTGACTCCCGACACTTATAATACTTTGACAAAACAAGATATTACTAAGACTCCAAAGAAATTGTCACGATGACGCAACGATGCCGAGCGGGTTTTTAACTCACGGAGACAAACTGAGAAAAACTGAGGGCTTAAACTGATAGAAAACTGGTAGAAAACTGAGACTCGCTCAAGTTTGTCATCTGGTTTTGTGTCTCCTACTCCTACTCTTAGTTCTTCTCTAGATTCTGTCTTTTCCCACCAATTTCGTTCCTATTGGGTCTCGTTCTTGAGTTCTCCCGAAGTCTCCACCCTGAGTTGCTCTCCAGGCGATCCAATTTCGTCCTTATTCGTTCTTGACTCTGGTTCCTATGGTAACGTCTTTTTCGAGAACCGCCTTTACCAAACTCTTGTTTCAGATAGGTTGGCGCATATCCCTTCTTTCATATCTTTTGGTTCTAGTCCACCCTAGCTTTAAGACGATAGACCGGATTTCATGCTTCTCAATCATCCACTTGTTCTAGTGTCTCCCCTTTTAGCTCGTTTCCTGATAATCGTTAACTAGCTATGCATATGTTCCATAGTCTAAGTGTAACGAATCGTAGTATTGTTTTCTAGTTTCTCTGACTCCCTTTCTCACACTTACGGTGGTCCCGTTCCTGGTAAGGCACATCTGTTGCACAGTCTGCTTGCCTGGTCCGTAAACATGTCCCCTGCTGCTTCATCCTGTCTCGTTCAATTCATGTAATGTCCGTACGAGTCCTTGCCTGTGTCAGTGATGTACACCCAAGCTCCCATGTGTGTCTGGACAATACTAGCGTCGCGTTCATCTCCACTTTCTTGGTAATTCGTCTTTGTAAGGGTCCTCCTTTTGTTTTTCTGGTACTGTAGTGCGTTCCCACGTACGTCCGTACGCTTGGACATCTGTTATTACTGGGGTATTGTCTTTCCAAGTTGCGCGCCTTCCTGTCACCAAATGGTCGCCCCAGTTGTTGTTTGAATGGCAACTGATACAATGCCAGCATATTTCATTTGTGACAGCAGCCACTTGCCGCCGCTCCCTTCATTGCAACACTCAAAAAAAATTTCTTAACAACAATTATGCTATACTCTGTAAACTGCTTATTTATTGTAATTAAAGAATACTGAATAAATTATGACAAATTTTTTCTTCATTTTTCATATTTTATCTCAAAGGTTTTAGAATAACAGATTCTCTATGATTTACATCATATAATATTTTTTTTACATAACATGGTTTGCAAGGAGCTCAGCTTTGTAGGAATTCATAGAAGAAATTATCCCAGACTAACTCTAATAATTATGAAGTTTGCGTTGCCAAGTGTCACATCTTTACATTTCTCAAGTTAAACTTGAAACCTTTATATAAAGCGGCCCTCGATATAATGCGCTTTTTGTTTGGTCTGCAGAAGAGCGTTATATCGATGTTTCAATGTATACTGTTGACAAAGTTCTCAGTTTACAGCCATTTCTTGATAACAGTAAGTTCTCCTTCGCTGAAGATTAGCGACAGTCTTGGCAGAATCTTCACACATACTGGAGTGGAAACAGTTCAGACTTAATTTCTTCCAATTGTAATAAGTTCACTTTTATTTTATAATTTATAAGATGACTCATTGTCTCTTCCCATTCTAAGCACCTCTTCATAATCATATGCATGATATTAGGGGGAGGGGACAGGAAATGTTGATATTCAATCCTGTACTTTAATTTGTGGGAATCAGAGAAGAAAGTATGTTTCTAGTGGATAAATATAGACAGAAACATGTTTATTTCAGAATTAAAAACTAAAAATTATTCTTAAAAACTACACCAGAACACCCACATGTTTCTCTAACCAATTTCATATAACATTATAATTAGTATTTGCCTATTTGAGACCGGAACAAACCATTCTTGGTTTAAACCTTGAGGAGGATGATGATGATGATGATGATGATGATGATGATGATGATGATGATGATGATGATGATGATGATGATGATGATGATGATGATGATGATGATGATTATAATTAATGAATTTACTGTAGTACTTTATTTTTAGTTTTGTGAAATAATTTTTTAACATTGAAAATGTTTATAAGGACGTGCCGCACATTTGAAAACGACCGCTGGTGCGTGATCGAAAATGGGAACCGGTGAGTTTCCATAGAAACTACTTCTGTGTTGTCAATAACGTAGTACACATATAAAACTTCGCTTATGAATGCGATTACATTTAACTTATAATCTGTACATTGGTAAATGAAGAATGACTTCATTGATTGGTGAATGAAGAATGAATTCATTGATTGGTGAATGAACATAAATGTATATACTTTTTATATTTATTGAAGCATTTTCAATGCCCTTCTCTGCGCATTGCATTTGTGCAATGCCTGTAATTTTTTTTTATTTTATCTCTATTCACTTATGAAAGTCAATACTTTCAGTAAATAGGCCTACTTGAATTAGTGACAACTTTGAAAGTAAATAATATACCGGTAATTAAGAACCTATACAACTAACTATAAAAGTGAAGAAATATTTACTTGTGTTAGTCTCATATACCAAGATTTCATTGTGGCATCTACCCAGCAGCTGAAAGGTGTCATGAGGCTAGGTAGACTAGCAACAGTGTGTAGCATCTTCTGGCTGAGGAGGTCACAACACAATTGAGGGAAAGCAATATACTTGCCACTCATCTTCCTATAAAAAAGGTTGACTGAAAGCCATGTCAGGGAATTGTGTTAATAGTTTTTTTTATCGCCATTAAATTTTACTAAATGATTTACATGAATTTGCTGATGATTTGTATATCCTTTCTGGCACTAAATACTAATATTTTAGATACACTCTTTTTTCATTTTTATTTAAAATATTACTGTTCGAAAGTGTATACAAATCATTAGTGATAGTTGGACATGTCATAGACAACAAAATCCAAGAAATTAATTCACTCTTATCCCAATTAGATTCTTTAGATTTACTAATCCACATTTTCCAGTTTTTCTAATCTGAATTCAATTTCTGTACCTTTTTCCAAGATTTCTACATCATTCATAGAGGTTAGAGTTTGACCTCTTGCATAGTTTTTAGGCTAATGAAAAATATAAATTACAATGTATCCTTTTTTTCTATCAGCCATCTAAGGACCACATGCCAATTTCAATTCTCTATTCTTTGTTCTTTTCTTTTTCTCCAATATTCTTTCATCTTTTCACTGTGTCTCTTCTTCCTGTCTTCAGTCCACTTTGAACCTGCATTTTTCTCTCTCCTACTTTTGCCCAAAAAACTTCTCTTTCTTCTGCATGTGTATTATTTTTTTTTCTAAATCCTTTTGGACTTCTTTAATCCAACTTGATGTTAACTTCTTCCCCCACAGATATTTGAAGATCACAATGTATCCTTTATTAATAAGGTACTCCTTTTTTTTTGTATCGGCCATCTAGGGACCACAATTTCAATTCTTTACTCTTTGTTCTTTCCTTTTTTCCAATACTCTTTCATCTTCTCACTGTGTCTCCTCTTCCTGTCTTCAGTCCACTTTGAACCTGGGGTTTTCTCTCTCCTACCCTGGACTCCCTCCATTTTTAACACTTTTGCCTGAAAAACTTCTCCTTCAATTGCTTCTTCTGCGTGTATATTATTTTTTTCTAAACCCTTTTGAACTTCTTTAATCCAACTTGTTGACTTCTTCCTCCACAGATATTTAAAGATTTCCTTTGTCAACCTATTGTCGTCCATTCTATATAAATGTCCAAAAAATAATAGTCTTCTTTTTCTCATTGTTTCTGTTATACTTTCTATACTTTGATATATTTCATCATTACTTCTTAATTTCCAACCTTCTGAAGTTTTTCGTGGGCCTAATATTTTTCTAATAATTCGTTTTTCCAAAATTTCTAATTTGTCTAAATTGTAATTCAATGCTAGACATTCACTTGCATATAGGCATTCTGGCTTCACTACTGTACTGTAATGCCTTATTTTCGCATTTTTAGATATGCACTTTTTATTGTAAATATCTTTAGTTATACCATATGCCCGTTCCATCTTATGAATCCTTTCTTCTATAGCTGATTTTTCCAAGCCATTCTCTTGAATTATCTCTCCTAAATACTTACCCTCTCTATTTGACCAATATCTGTTACCAGGAATATTGGCGTGTTTTTAATGTTTGTGAGAAATTTGTTTTTATCTGCAGAAATTCTTAAGCCTGTTCTACTGGCTATGTCCTCTAAAAAATTAACTTGTGTTACTGCAGATGTCAGATGTTCAGAAAGTATAGCAAAGTCATCTGGGAATGCCGAACAGTTTACTTCAATACTTGTTCCTTCTTCCCAACATGATTGGTGGTATTTTGCATTCCTTTAATTTTTCATTCCAAATTCTCACTACTTTCTCCAGGACACAGTTAAAAAGAATTGGGGATAAACCATCACCCTGTCTTACACCTGTATTTATTTTGAATGGTTGAGATATTTCTCCCATGAATTTTACTTTTGAGACTGTGTCATAAGGGTTTCACGGATTAGATTTGCCAATTTAGATTTAACACCAAATTCTCGGATTATTCTATCTATAGTTTCTCTATCAACAGAATCAAAGGCCTTTTTGAAATCAACAAATGTTATTACAGTCTCCTTTGAATTCAGTAGCCTGTGACGGATTATTGACTTCAGAGTGAATATTTTTTTCTGGACAGGATCTGCCCTTCCTAAAGCCACCCTGATATTCACCCAAATGGCTATCCAATGTTTTCTCTACTCTCTTCAATAGAATCTTTGAAAATATTTTATATGCAACTGGCAGTAAAGATATTCCTCTATAGTTATTAACCTCTTGCTTATCACCCTTCTTATGCAGCGGATGTATTAAGGCCACCTTCCATTCTTCTGGGATTTTTTCTGTTTTCCAAATTTCTTCAAAAATTAATTGTAGATCATTTTTGATCTTTGGTAGAGACCATTTCAAAAGTTCAGCTTATATGGAGTTTTCTACACTAGCTTTATTATTTTTCAAATTTTTAACTAATTCTTCAATTTCCTCGATAGTCGGAGGTGTATCTTCTTCCAAATGTGCATACATGCCTGACAGTTCCAATCTCTGAACCAGTTCTGGGCAATTTAAAAGTTGATCAAAATATTTTGCAAGTATTTCACAATTTTCCGCATTGCTTAGGCCAATTCTACCACTTTCATTTTTAAAACAAACACTTGGTGTTTGGTAAGGCACTTTATCTGAAACAAAATTCATCTTTAATATATACAGATAGCTTATTGCAGTCTACCTAAGTCACTTTAATAAAAAAAAGTCTATTTGCTATTATTATTATTATATTATTATTATTATTGTTGTTATTATTATTATTATTATTATTATTATTATTATTATTATTATTGCTATTGCTGTACTGAATTTAAGCAAAAACATTAAAAAGAAAACACAGCTAAAGATATAGACAACAAATATGAGTGCATAGTTTACTGGAGTTTGGCGCTGTATAGCAGCATAAGTTCACATCTTATATACCATATCTGGTTTTCCCCCTCACTCATTCTTCATTCTTTAGTTGTGTGTAATGAAACATTTGTTAGACATTTGTCAATAAAAAAATTATAATTATAGAAAATATAATTTTTGTGTAATTTTTTTCAACAAGACTTCTTAGAAAACTATTGATTTGAAATTTAAAGAGTACAGTCTTACATAAGTAAAAGTGAAAACTTTAATACTATATGTTAAAAAAGAATGTACTGAGAACATGAAATAATATATCAGTATATATACTTTTATTTATGCCCTTAGTTTCTGATATATTTATACTATACTTTATGTAACATATAAAAAATTAGCAATTACACTGTATGTCAGCAGTTTGCTTTTTAGTTGTTGTGGAAACAAATTTAAAATGAACAGAAGAATGAACTTTCTGGAGAAAATCTGCTGTATTCATTTTCTGTAAGGTTGCTTGTTGACTATTAATTGCATAAAAATTCAAGTTAAATAATAATTTTTAAAATGGACAAATATTAATAGCATTATCTGAATTTGGATAAGAAAGCGTAACCATTTATTTTCCAGCATAGATTTACACAGTTCAATATTAATTACAGCTGGAGGTGAATGTAGACAGAAATGTGTTTACTGCAGAAACAGGAACATTTTTCCAAAGTATAATGAAGTTGTTTCAAGCTACATAATTAGCTTTCTGTGAAAACACCACTCAGTTCAGTATAGTTTGGCGAGCGCTATGCTAGTTTTTAAATTCAGTTCATGAAAACTGTGTTTTGTTGTTGAATCTATTTCCTCACTTCAGACTTTATCTTGTTGTCAGCAGAAGTGATGGCCTCCTAATGTATCTTTAGTTTTGGGAACATGCTGAAATCATTACAGGCCAGGTGTTTTGAAATATTTTGAGGTAGATGAAACAAATATGGAAATAAGAAAATTTTGTAGAAAACTTTTTTCTTTGAAACACAGTTTTCAACAATTCATTTTTTTTATTTTCTTTTTAAACTGAGCTTGCCAGACAAAAATCGTAGAATTGTGGGAAATGTTTATTTCATGATTTTTGGAGTGGGGAATTTCTTGATATCTCCACTGCGAGTTAAATGATATTTTGTTTTTATTGTTAAGTGCTGCATAGCTGAGAAGAAGACACAAAGTGTAGTCATTGCCTCAAGCACATGAAAGAAACATAAAATAATATCAAATTCAAATGTCCATTTGTTTGTTTGTTTGTTGTTTGTTTTTAAGGAGTCAAATAAGGGTGTAATGGTATTATACTGCTGATACTCATAAAATAAAATGAGGCACCAGCTGGTGAGAGCGATATGTGAAAGTGAATGACAACTTTAAAAAAGATGAAACTGTTGATAAACACAAATGATATAATAGAAGATTGTTGACACCAGACACTAGAAAAAAACATAAACCCTTTGGATTACATGGTTTTGCTGAGAAAATTATTCTAAAACACGCATAGTGGTGATGTCATTGCTGTTGAGCGGATTATTTATAACACTGGACACAAAAACAAAATAAAATAAAAAATGTATCAATTGGATTTGTCATCAATCAGCAGCTGATTCAGACTAACAGAGACTGATTCCATAGCCTCATTAATACAGTAGCGTTTGTAGCAGTTGAAGCCTAAAAGGAATTCACTAGTGAATATCTGCAGTAGTGATAAGGACATGGAGACTAAGGATTAGTCCCAGGAATGGCAACACTCCAATTTCCATAGACCAAAATGTTTACAAACTTACCACAATGGCATAAGGGTGATTTTCTAGGTTTTCTTGAGTATTATATAAAAGTTAATATAACTTCTCAAAGCCAATGACTTTTAAAAGCCAGTTTCCTCTTAAAATAGAGAAACCATCCACAAAAGAAGAGAAGACTACCTTCTTGAGAGCTCCATCTTAACACCTTCAGATTTTCACTTGATTAGTTAGATGATACAGATGTTATCTAATTAAGAAGAAGTTAGAAGTTATCAAAATGTGGACCAGGTGGTGCAATATTTCTAAAGTAGATTTGACAAGTAGTTTCAAGAAGCTTAAATGTATCACCCCTGGTAGATCTACTTTGAATATTACTGTGCTTTATATAAAGAGTTATTATAATTATTATGTATCCAATTAGTTTTAATTTTAAGAAAAGAATTATTAACCAGTACAGTCATATTTTTAATATAATACCTCATTGTTTGAAAATTTTTAGAATACCATTAAGTAAATTAACACTTGCGTGTTAATATTTTAAATTATTTTGAATGTTCATCACTTCTTTGTTTACACACATAATAATTATTAATATTGGTTTTACTTTCACTGGAAACTTACTTGGTTTATTCACTCAGATGACGTTTCAGAGTGCTGTTCTCCTTCTTCAGTGAGTTCGGATACGGAATGTGCCAAGTTGTCGGTAATTTTATGTGTAACTGTTTTTTGGTTAACAGGTTGTGTGGGGGTGGAGGTGGAGGGGATTGGCACCAGAGTTTGAATTGTTGTATGTGTTGTTTATTACTATGTCGAACACCAAGAACACAC
Source organism: Magicicada septendecula (assembly GCA_034769895.1). Lineage (NCBI taxonomy): Eukaryota > Metazoa > Arthropoda > Insecta > Hemiptera > Cicadidae > Magicicada > Magicicada septendecula. The sequence continues at coordinate 1,291,067,479 of CM068367.1, forward strand.
ACAACAACTACCAAGAACCCATACGCCATGACATAAAATGAAGATTAAAACACATAATAAAACAACAATCAAAAGAACATAATAACGAAACTAAAACGCTAAAAAATATATAACAAAAACTAAATGAATATAACCTAACTATTGTAAAAGCTGACAAAGGGAACATAACAGTCATAATGAACAAACAAGAACTCAACAGTACAACTGAAACAAATTTTCCGAAAACAATATAACACAAATAACCAAAGATCCCACAATAAAGTACCAAAAACAAATTAACAACTTCATAAATAATGCAAAATACATAATTCAAACAGACAACATAAAATATCTAAAACAAATTAAACCTAACCCCCCAAAACTAAATGCATTACCTAAAATACACAAACCCAACATACACATTAGACCATTGATAAATAACACACAAGCACCCTCTCACAATCGCAAACACCTAGATAAACTAATCAGAAAACACATAAATTTAATCAACAACATTTCTGTTAAAAACAACATAGATCTAGTCAAGATACTAGAACACATCCATATACCACACAACTCAACATTAGCATCATTTGACATCACAAATCTATACTCAAATGTACCTGTCAAAGACACCATACAAACACTTGAACACCTACTCAGTCAAAATAACACACCTGAAACACACATACAAGAAATCATCACACTCACTAAAATAATCACAGATCAAAATTATTTCACATACAATAACAAGATATACACCCAAGGGCCAGTTTTACCTAACGGCGGACCCGGCGGCTGCCGGTGGCCTCACGCCAAGGGGGCCTCGCGAGGAGGGGTTTTTTTTTATTGTATAAAATTAAAAATGTAGGATTTGAAAGTAAAATGGGATTTCAAATTATAAAAAAATAATAATAATAAATAATAATCAATTTCAGCAAATTATTACCAATTATCAAGTTTTAGTAGCGCCATAATAGAGAAATTTTGGTAGTGTACATGACAGTTGCTGTCGGCAGGATACTCTATGCACAGGCGTGCAGCTGGGAGCACAAGATTTTGGCCGGTGTTGGTAGGCCTGTGTTCTGTCTGCTGTCCACTGTCCTAGTTCTATTCTAGCCCGCCCCGCTGTTGTATTACTGTCTGTATGTGCCATTTTATTTTATGCAAGGTTTTTCGCTGTTACTTCTTGCGTTATATTCATGTTTTGTGTTTTGGTGATAAGGTCGGATCTGGATTGGAGAGACTGAGAGTGCTTTCACATGTGCGGTTCCTCTGTGGCTGCGGCTCTGCGGGTCAAAGGGCGGAATTTTGAAAAACAAGTTCGATTTTATTATTTTGGACTTTTATGTACACAACGTCATTAAAAGAAGTATAATTACTGCGCTTTTATTTCTTAACGAAAGAAATAAAAGACTTTTGGGTAAAAAAGGTGATTATAAACATTTTTATTTAAGGAGGGATTTTTATATAAGGCGGGAATTTTGAAAAACGTAAAGTTCGGTTTTATTGTTTTGAGAAATATTTTGTTATATTTACTTGTGAAATATAGTACAGGAACTTATTAGCTCCTAGAGTAAATAATTAGTAGTAAAATAGTTCTAAGTAAATTGAAAAAATGATTGACAGAATCCTAGGTAAAATAATAATTTTCATAAAAATAAACTTAAGACGTTTGAATAAAGCGTTGTTTTCCCAATCAAACGTCTTAACTTTATTGTTATCAAAATTATTAGTGTACAAGTCCAAAACAATAAAATCGAAATTTGTGTTTTTCAGAATTCCCGCCTTAAGGAGAGATTTTTTCTTGGATTTCGTTGTCCATGACGTGTCTGTTATTTAACTAAATACCACTATTACATTAACGACTCGGAACACAAAGTTTTTTATAAGTAAAAACATAAAGTTTTACGTTTTCGCCTTTAAAAGGCTTCTTCAGAGACTGCCGCTGGTAGCACTGTCCGTCCTGTTGTGGGCGACGGAATCGAATTTCAAAATTCGAATGCAATAGTGGTATTTAGAGAGATTTTTATATAAGGCGGGAATTTTGAAAAACAAAAAGTTCGATTTTATTGTTTTGAGAAATATTTTGTTATATTTACTTGTGAAATATAGTACAGGAACAAAAGTTACGCATTTCCTTCTGTAAGAAATAAAAGCGCAGTAATTATACTTCTTTTATCGACGTTGTGTACATAAAAGTCCAAAATAATAAAATCGAACTTTGTGTTTTTGAAAATTCCGCCCTTTGAGCCACAGAGCCGCAGCCGCAGAGGAACCGCACATTCGTACTCTGTGTGTGAAAGCACTCTGACTCCTACGTTAAGTTAGTGACTAGTGAGAGTATTGTTTTGTACATATGCTGTGATTTGAAGAAAATTTAGCTAACCTAGAACCTAGGTAAGTTTTAAATTATATTGTTAATTGTTAAGCCGCGTTTACACTGACTCTTGTGAACAAATGTTTGCAACTTGCAATTTATGTTGACAACAAAATGTTGTAAAACAATGGTCTGTCGTTCATTTCTGTCAGTTAGAATATTATCAATGACTGTTCTTAGTAATTATTGTGCACTCTCTGAGAATAGTCTGATGACTAAAACGATTGTCAGAGATCAGAGTACTGTTATTGTTATCTTAATAACGAAGTAAATACTACGAAATGTGACAAAGTGTTTTACTTGCCCCGCCCATGCGACGGGCATGTGTTATTGTACCGTACCTTGTTCTTGTTAGGCTTAGTTAGTGTTTTCCATGACGATGGTGTCTTTTAATTCTTTTATCTTTTTCAATATGATCCCACGCCACGCCCCTGTCAATGTTTTATTTTCAATTCAGTTTTTTCTACGTGGAAGGTTCGGAAGCTCTGGAAGTACTAAGTATTATTAACGGCAAGCTAAACCCGTTTTATCGACATTTCAGAATTTTTAATTTTTTTAAATAATTATATACTTTTTCGAAAATTGGGCTCATTGGTTATCTTTGAATGATTGCCGAGTTCCTGACAGAGCCCAATTTTCAAAAAGGAAGATAATAATTAAAGAAAATTAAAAATTGTAAAATGTTGGTATTACAGGGTTTGATTTCTCCTTCACATGACTAAGTCTATTAACATGATCCGAGAAACCCAACCTTGACTTATTTACAAAATTGGGTGTTTTTAATCTTTATTCAGGGTTGAAAAATGAAAATAAAATACCTATTTTTGTTATGTTACGATCTAATATTTCCTTATCAAATCCGATCTCACACTAATATTTAAATCCACTGAAATAAAGATGGTTCGTGGTTCATTGATTTATCAAACTAGCAAAGCTAAAGTGAACTCACCTCACCTTTAGCAGAACCATAACACATAACATAGCCACATTTTAAACTTAAACTTACAACCTTAATTCAAACCTCCAAAACAACGCTTCATGTCATAAGCAAGAAATATTACATGTACTAAATATCACTATTACTTTAATGACTCGGAACACTAGGTTTTTTATAAGTAAAAGCAAAAAGTTTTACCTTACAGCCTTAACCGGTTTTCACCTTTCAAAGGCTTCTTCAGAGGCTGCCGCAGGTAGCGCTGTCCGTCTTGTTGTGGGTGACGAAATCGAATTTTGAAAGATCGATGCTGTGTGTGTGGTGAGATATGTTTGAATAATGCGTTAAGGCTGTAAGGTAAAACTTTTTGCTTTTACTTATAAAAAACCTAGTGTTCCGAGTCGTTAAAGTAATAGTGATATTTAGTTAAGTAACGGACACGTCATGGACAATGAAATCCAAAAAAATATTACATGTATTGTGTGCCGCGGGGCCTATTGAAAAAGATCCATTTACATATACTGTGCTATCGATGTGTTCGTGCTGAACCTGAACTGATGAATATTCATTGTGCAATTTAAAACTTATTAGGCATACTTGGGTCTAATTTTTTTTTTTTTTGTTCTAGGCCGTTTTAAACCAAATTTGATTTCAAAAAAGGAGGACCTTACAATAAAACTGAAGCGTAGTTTCCAAAGCGGTACTCAAAAGCGGCAAAAAAAGAAAAAGATAAACGTCTGATTGATCAAATACCTAAAGTATCGTCTTTTTTCCATGCCACTCCGAGCCAATCTCGTATTTCCGAAGGTGGTAGGCCTACTAGTTCATCTTCATCTATTCAACTTCAACCTCATCCATATCCAGATAATCACGATGAGGCTATTGAAGGTTCAGACTCCTTATTACTGCCACATGCATCTGGCGTGGACTCTTCCAATAGTTTGTGTCGTCCAGTACCGCATTTAGAAACATTGGACGACTTTCAGTTTGCTGATGAAACTGACCGTGCATTACTCAACCGTATTTTTTTGTTAACCATCTACTACGAAAGTGATCCCTAATGACCCTAATATAATACAGAGCAAGGAATTTGATGAGAATTTTACATCTTCTTCAGTTTTGCATGAGCAAGGTGGGCAATCAGCTTGTAATTTGGAATTGGAATCACTAATTTCACAGGGTGTTCAACTAGAGTTTTCACAAAATGATAATGATGAACAACCTGAGGTTGACGAGTTTCCCAGCTCAGATGTTGCATTGTGGGACTCGAGTAAAATTACAAAAACCCAGCTTCAAGAACATTTTATACGAAAAGGTCCTTCGTGCTGCCAAAACTTAAATAGTGGATTCAGTCAGTCTGTTAGAGTGTACGAGTCTTTACAAAAAGGACAACAAATAACTGAATCGCGGAAATGCAAGTCAACATTTTTTTTTTAAAGAACTTACAAATGGTGATAGAGTCAAACGAGAGACTGGTTGTTGAATTCTTCATCAACTGGTAGAGTTTATTGTTTTGTATGCAAACTCTTCGGTTCGGGTTTTATGTCCTCGAATCCTTTCTGCTCAGACGGTTTTAATGATTGTAAGCATGCTGGTCAAAGCATTCGATTCCACGAAAATAGTAAAGAACATTGTAAATGTCTTTTGGCATTTCTCAAGTGTTCCTCTGTGGCTGGAAGAATAGACTGTGAACTTCAAGTCCAAATGAATAAGGAAAGAGCTTATTGGCGTCAAGTTTTAACTAGAATTGTTTCGGTAGTAAAGTTCCTTACTGAACGAGGACTTCCTTTGAGGGGTGACATTGAGAAGTTTGGGTGTGCAAACAATGGAAACTATTTAGGTCTGCTTGAATTATTAAGTGAGTATGACCCGATTTTAAAGGAACATATAAGAAAGTATGGTGGCACTGGCAGTGGCAAAATGTCTTACTTATCACCAGATACCTGCGATGAATTTATTGATATTATGGGAAGGCGAGTGTTTGAAGAGATTGTGGAGGAGGTAAAGGCGTCTAGATACTATTCAATATCAGTAGATTCAACTCCAGATGTTGCACACATTGATCAACTAACTTTTATCATTCGATATGTTAAGTTTGGAGAGCCTACAGAGATTTTTAAAATTTATTCCAATATGTGGACACACAGCAGAGAACCTATTCAATGAAGTAATTGGCTTATTAAATAAAAATAACATCCCAATCTCTGACTGCCGGGGCCAGTCTTACGATAATGCGACTAACATGAGTGGACGTTACAATGGCCTCCAGACAAAAGTTAAAGAATTAAACAAGTTAGCAGAATTTATCCCTTGCTCGAGCCACTCGTTAAACTTGGTTGGAGTTTCTGCGGCTGAGTGCAACTCAGAGGCCGCTAAGTTCTTTCAATTCGTACAATCATTGTATTTTTTTTTTTCCTCGTCCACTTCCAGATGGAGGGTACTATTGGCTTCTCTGAAAGGAAAAAAAGAAAGTTGTCAAGGCGCTATCAATCACCAGGTGGTTGGCTCGTGCAGCTGCAGTGGCTGCACTGAAAGAAAACTACATCGAAATAAAATCTGCTTTAGAAACAATAATTGATGACAGGGAACAAGCAGCTGATGCGAAAGTACAAGCTTTTGGTTTTATAAAATCTATGGAGTGATTTGAGACAATATTTCTCACCCATATGTGGGACAAAATTTTAAGTCGCATAAATAATGTAAACAAAGTATTGCAGAAGCCAACGTTGACCCTTTCGACGTACCTGTGACGGTATTGAATTCCCTTACAGATTACATTTCCAAGAAAAGGGACAGTTTCGAAAGATACTTCACAAAAGCTGAAGTAATTTTTGGATCTACTTAAAAAGAGTCTGAGAAAACGCGCACTACCAAACGTAGTTCAAGGATTACCTATTTTGATAAAACCCAAAAACCAGAAACTGTCCTTACAGGGAAAGATAAACTTAAAATAGAAACTTTTCTACCAATTATAGACACATTAGTTACTAATCTAAAAGAAAGATCTTCAAAATATGAGACAGTAGCTAAGAGATTTGGATTTTTAGAAGATTTGGTCATTCTAAATGAAAGTGGCTTAAAAGTTTCTTGCAACGCTTTTTCGGAAAGATACAAAGATGATGTTTGTAGAAATTAACTGCTTGAAGAGTGCCTTCATCTTCAAAGTTTTTTAAAAGAGGACGTGGATTTGGACAAGCTTTTTATGAAGATAACCGAAGATGGCAGCGATGATGAAAAATACGATGACGACATCACAGGTGGAATATTTGAGCAAGAGGATCATGAAGGAGGAGAGAAGGTCCAAGATGAAGTTCATGGCACTGGATCTCATTCTTCGTCAAATAGACTTAACCTGAAGATCACGTACAAACACTTGCAAGAAAATGGACTTTTAACTGCTTTCCCAAATGTCAAAATTTGCTTAAGAATATTTTTGTGCATGATGGTGTCTAACGCATCTGGAGAAAGAACATTTTCTAAACTAAAAATTGTGAAAAGTTTTCATAGAAGTAGTCTTAAACAAGAGCGATTAAACTCTTTAAGCATCCTAAGTATAGAAAATGACATTTTGCATAAGCTAAACTTTCATGATGTAATTGATGATTTCGCTGCAAAGAAATGTAGAAGGAAGGCGTTTTAAAAGTGTTTGATTTTATTGATATATATTTTATTCAGCCACTGTCCAAATTTGCGTTAATTGTGTTAATGACTTGTTCAGAGTACTGAAGCAAACTCTAACATAATTATATTTCTTTATAGAATGTACTATGTAACATATTTGTTTTTTACTTATGTTAATAAAGTAACCAACCTAGTAGTAAGTAACCTAGTTTTGAAGACCTACAGTGCTAAAACCACTTTAATAATTTGTACAAAGAAGGTAAAATGAAACTTAGCTCTTTTTTATTTTGTGGGTTTCAAACTGATGTTAATAAAGTAATTATTCAAAGACTTTTGTATTTGTGATGTTTTGATGATTATTACAGTCCCTTATTTATTGGTAGTAATGCAGATATAATTTCTATGTTTATTTATCACTGAATGAAAAATATATATGTGTGTGTGTGTGTGGGGGGGGGGCTCATTTTCGAATCTGCCAGGGGCCTCAGAGGTTCTAAAACCGGCCCTGCCCAAACAGATGGACTACCCATGGGCTCTACCCATCTTGGGTATCCTAACAGAAATATTTATACACCACATAGAACAAGAACATCTAATACATAACAACAAATATACCAACAAAATCATATATTGGCACAGATACGTAGACGACATATTATTATTAAACAGAGGCAATAAAAGACAAGTAGAAAAATTCCACAAATACATTAACACGATACATCCCAAACTCATATTTACCATAGAATTGGAAAAAAAACAACTGTATAAAGTTTTTAGACCTAACAATCACCAAAACAAACAATACGCACACATATAAAATCTACAGAAAACCAACCACAACTGACATGGTCATCCACAACACATCAAATCATCCAACACAACATAAACATGCAGCCTTCAACCATATGCTACAAAGACTCACTAAAATACCACTGAATACATGAGACTATAAAGAAGAACCTAACACCACAAAATACATAGCACTAAAAATAGGGTACAACCTGGATTCAATAAACAAATTACATAGACAGATCCAAAACAGAAACAACAAACCACAAAATAAAAATAACACACAACAATACAAATACATCACACTCACATACTACAACTCAAACACACACAGAATTGCCAACACATTCAGAAAATACAACTACAAAATAGCATACAGAACCAACAACACCATCAAAAGATACATCAACGGCACAAACAAAGATATTGACAAATACAACAAAACAGGCGTATATAAATTAAAATGCAATGATTGCAACAAGTTCTACATAGGCCAGACAGGAAGATCTTTTTCTTCCAGATTTTCTGAACACACCAAAGCACTAACCAATAGTAACATACAATCCACATTTGCTACACACATCCAGACAGAAAACCACAGTTACACCAATATAAAAAACAACCTAGAAATCTTACACTACCTACCCAAAAGTCGTAAACTTAACACCACAGAACAATTTGAAATATACAAACACAACAAAACACAACCAAACAACATACTCAATGACCATTTACAATTTAAATCAAACACACTATTCGACACAGTAATAAACAACACATACAACAATTCAAACTCCAGCGCCAATCCCCTCCACCTCCACAACCTGTTAACCAAAAAACCGTTACACATAAAATTACCGACAACTTGGCACATTCCGTATCCGAACTCACTGAAGAAGGAGAACACCACTGTGAAACGTTGTCTGAGTGAATAAACCAAGTAAGTCTACAGTGAAAGTAAAACCAATATTAATAATTAATATTTTATGTATTGTTAACCAATAAATTAATTCATTTGCAGAATGGGCTATAAGATGTGATTATAAACTGAACATAAAAAAATAATATATCGTGAATAAACAAACAATAAAATATCAAATTTGTGACTCTACTGCTATCATAATCCTTTCCAATACACTGCCCACTGATTTCTTAGTCTAAGCTATTCTTTGTAATCTAATGAAATATTTGTTATTTTATATTTATGTTGAAATTAAAGTCCAATAACAGCCATTGTCAAAATAAATTCACAATATACTGAGACTGGCCCTTTTTAAATGATCATAGCAGAAAATATGAATTGATATCAGAATTCATTTATTTTAAAATGATCAAGCCTAAGTTTTTGCAAACAAGAAATGCTCCAAATTCAATTTGTCATTTAAAACTTCCAACCACCCACCGTTGAGGTATCACTGCCATGCCTGACTGGAGCTCCTGCAAGGTTAGTGAACCTTTTCAAAACAGGTTATCTGATTCATGCCATAGTCTAGATTCCTTAGCAAACTGATTTGATGAAAAGAATTTGGGAAATTTCTACATAACCAAAGTAATTTTGAAGTGGTTAGAAAACTCAGTCAAAAATATAGTTGAATCTTCTGAAAACTGCCCTGGAGAGGAGATGGAAGAAACATTGTGCTCTTATGCAAAAGGGGATCCTTGTGCAAAAGGGAACCTTGTAAAACAAAAATAATATAAATAAGACTTGAACAACATCTAAGATTTCAGTCAAGAAACAGGCTAAGGAAATGCTTCAAAATGACAATAAAATGATTTTGACTGAAGAATAGATCAAACAGTTTTTATTAAAGTATCTGTGTTAACAACTGCCCCACAAAACATAATGCCAGTCGTTATGAATATTAAACGCAATCTTTATCAGTTGGGAACTAAGTCAGACCTTATACAGAAAATGTGTGCTTGAAATGAGTTCTTAGTTGCTGAAGGATTATGAAGTCGTCAGACTAACACATTTCTATGAGAAATGCAGCAGCTGTAGAGTCAAATCTAAAGACGGCAATATCAAATATGGTTGCAGAAACTATTGCTCCAATAAGAAGGGTTTGTGTTTTTTATAAAAACAATGTTAAATGTACTGGTAATTCAAAATGTCTTTCTTCTTCTAACTGTAGAATACATGATTGAAAGAACTGTAAATGTTTATTTCAAGACATACTATAACAGAGATTGGCCCTATTTTTGTTTTATATAGGCTTATTAGAAACAGTTCTGTACAAGTTTTAACATTGAAAATGTTTATAAGGACGTGTCGCACATTTGAAAACAACCACTGGTGCGTGATCGAAAATGGGAACTGGTGAGTTTCCATACAAACTACTTCTTTGTTGTCAATAACTTAGTACACATATAAAACTTCGCTTATGAATGCAACTACATTTAACTTATAATCTGTACATTGGTAAATGAAGAATGAATTCACTGATTGGTGAATGAAGAATGAATTCGTTGATTGGTGAATGAACATAAATATATATATTTTTTAGATTTATTGAACCATTTTCTATGCCCTTCTCTGTGCATTGCATTTGTGCAATGCCTGTAAATTTTTTTTTGTATTTCATGATGCTTCATTATTTTTAATATGTATTTTGCAACATTTCATGAGAAAGACTACTTTGAATCTGAATAATTATATTTCATTGAAACTTTCTAATCAAATAGTACGATAATTTTATTGTCACACATAATGACATGACTATGAGATTTTACATCTAATTTCTAACTTTGAGATTCTAAAATATGTGCGATCCTAAGATTGGCCTTTAAAAAATGTCCAAAGTCCATTGTCAATGCATATTTTGGGTTTGGTATTGTTTGTTTATTTTGGCCATTGGCTGTTCCAGACTATGCTCCCAACATTTACATAAAAATTATGTCACTTTAAATATTACCAAAATTGTTTACTTTGATCAATAAATAGTAAACAACATGTATTTACTTACAATAAACTTTTGTAATCTACTTGTACTTTATGACAGTGTAAACAAGGTTCTTCACACCAACCTGTGACAAACCAAGATACAAGGGTAGCTGAAAAGTTTTCCCTCCTCTTACATTAAAAAAAAATGAACAGGAAGGTATATTTTAGTGGAACAAAAAAAGGTAGACCTGCATTTATCCTTTATTGTCAGTACTACATAATTAGTTTTCTATGAATCACAGTCCAGTTCAATAGACTTTTAGTGACACTTCAATAGCTTTTAAAATCAGTTCACAAAATTATTACTGTACTTTGTTGTTGAAACTATTCCATTACTGAAGACATGAAGTCTTTATGACACTTACAGTGCTGGTCCTTCAAATATTTCTTTAGTTCCAGGAATGTGGTGAAATAATTACAAGCAAAATCTGGATCATTTTAGTGGACATGGCAGCACTTGTGATATTGTTGCACTTGTGTGAGGACTGATATACTCAAATTGAAGAAGTATTTCATTTTTATATCTAATGTTGTTTTTATTACTTGGATTTTGTGTCCATTGATTAACTAATTATGAGTAGGCCTACTACTGACTCGGAACACAAAGTTTTTGTTGGTAAAAATATAAAACATGGATAATGTTTGGTAATTATTGGTAATCAACAGCAACATGGATATTCTACACCTACACACAAAACACCAAAAACTAGACACTCTTGAACAACTAGAGATGTACGAACACATAAAAACGACATCCTAAATGAACAGACACAATTCAAATCACACATACTATTCAAACATATCACACCGCACACACACAACATTGATCTTTCAAATGATGGCACCATCACCAAGAAAAAGACGGACAGTGCTCCTAGTGGCAGCCTCTGATGAAGATTATATCTTGTTTTAAGCATTACACATCAGTTGTATTACAAACTGACAGTGACGTACATTTATAAATAGTTATAAATAAAACTATTTGTGTTCTGAGTCATAGTGAAATAATTATGCTTATAATAAGCAAAAACTGGTTCAGGCTTCAAGGTAAAAATTTTACATTTTTACCAATAAAAACTTTGTGTTCCAAGTCAGTAGTATTATACTTATAATTTGTTTTTATTATTCCTTGTTAATACTGTAAAAGTTAATATAACATTCAGAATTTGTTGCTCTCCCCTGTTCAAGAAAGTCAGTAAGAACAGTACCTTCAGAATTCACTTGTAGGTCTTCTACTTCATAGTTGTTACCAAATCTGCCTGTTCCACTTCTCTTTAAAGTTCCATTTTCTTTTCTATTTTACAGAGGGTACAAAATTAAAAGCTTGGTTTTCCAAATACTCATGTGTAGGTTATTAATTTACTCTGAGAAGTAACAGAGCTTACAATTAACTTAATTTTACTAGTTTCTTCTCTGTTACTATTCCTGCTGTGTCTAGCTATAGCTATTATCTAAAAATATAATTAATAAAACTTCTTTATTTCATTCCTCATTGATTTACTATACATTAAAATATTAGGTAATATGTTGATTCTGCACATTAAATTAAAAGACTATCGGAGTATTACAGGATATACTAAATTATCTGTTTGTCTGGTAATGTTTCTGACCTATATTAAAATGTTTCCTGACAATAACCTGCTCACTCTTTACCCAGAGTTACTCAAATGAAAGGTTTAATTTTGCAAATTACTGATTCACTTTACAAAAACCTTTTGTTGTTATTTATTAACTGTGAGTTATGGCCAACCATCCAGTTCATCTTACTGAGTTCTACTCCAAGTTGCTTTCGTTTGGTGAAAATACAGTGTCGCCATGTTGGCCTTTAATCACAAAAATAGTTCCATGTATTTCACACGGCTATAATGAACCAAGTGGCATCCGTTTAGAGATACTGGAGGATAGCTGGTTTCATTCACGATGAAGGTAATTTGAACAGATTTGGATGTGATGCCTTTGTTGGTTTTGACCTTCCACTGGTGTAACCATCTCTATATTATGCCTACTTTCAGGGCCATTTGTAAATTTATAGAGGCAGCTAACGTATTTAGATCTGATACAAGGATAGCCGTATTGTCAATGTACACTGCAACCTTGGTTGAGCCAGTAATAGGTAAGTCTGCCCTGTGAATCAGGTGCGGTCCAGTATTGGCCCAAATATTCCCCTGCGGAACTCAAGAATCTATTTGAAAGAGGTCAAAGTATTCCTCAACAGTTTAGCATGTTTAACAGTGAAGTGTCAATCTGTTAAATGTGATTTAATAAGTGGTAATGAAAGAGTTTTTGCAAGTTTGTAACACCACAGCCTTTGCATAACTTAGTCTAATCCCTGGCTAATATCTATGAATGTTGCAGAACAACAGGCTTCCTTTTGGCCCCTAAATTATTATTATTTTTATTAACTCAGCAGTGGATTTGCTTAGGTGTATCGTGTTTGGTTTCGTTTGAAAGCTAACTGATGATTTGAGATTGTTTTTCTTCAGTTATTGGTGCAATGAGTCTGAGTATCTTTTTTTTTATATACCAGTATATAAAACTTTTGATAAGATAGGTAGGTCGTAGACTAATGGTCATATATGTAGGCTGGCCATACGTCCCGTTTTGAACGGGACGGTCCCGTTTTCGTGAGGTTTTAAAAGCGTCCCGTCGGTTTGCCTGTTTGTCCCGTTTTTTCGGATTTTCCCCACTTCAAGAAACTTTTTACATTAAAATACGTGATTTAGTGGTGAAATAAATAGCGTTGTTAAATTCAATAACAATAATACATTATTTGTATTCTGCTTGATGCAGACAAAAATAGCTCAGTTCATCACTCGTCGGTCTTCGCCGCCGTCAGTTGTTTGTTGCCATTCATCAGGTACACAAGCACTACACCGACCATTACAGCCCTAAGTTAGTGAAAGTGAAGTAGTGTGTGTTTGATTTATATCCGAACGAAGTACAAATGTAAATCACAGAATAGTGCTTAATTCTTCAATGGAAAAGTTTTGCAGAAATATTGTAATAAAATAAATATTAGTGTAAGTGTGTTGATGATATAAGAGATTGTGATTGTGAAGTTCGACTCCGATGTAAACAAGCCCCGCTGTTTGGGCTAGTCAATTTGTAATAAAATAAGTAAATTGTAATATAATATGTTTAATTGGTGTGTAATTGGTGTGGCTCTCGACGTCTTACTGGCCTGAAACACTTCCTTAAGTTTCCCAGCTGGTCCAGTCCCAATGGTAGCAAGACTGGTCGAGTAGCGTAAAGTTGATGAAGGAATATATATGTTCGGCTTCGCCGAAAGTTTCAAAACAAAATTTATTGTTTTGAAGGAAATTTAAAAAAAAAATTATGTTTATAAAAAAAATAATTAAAAAAAATTATTTTAATTGTATTAATTAATTAATTAGGATCAATTAATTAATATAGGGCTGTGAAGTTTTAAACAGTGTAATGCTCTTCTGAAAATTTTTATTAAAGTTTTAGTATATTTTAAATAAGCTATCACCACTCATAAGACTGTCTGTAAACCAATCGATACTTGTTTACCTTTTTATTTTTTAGGTTATCTTCACTTAGGGGTGGTAAAGTTCTTGTAGATTATCAATTAGAATTATATTATTGGTAATTAGTATTATTGAAGAAATAAAGAACTATTAAGTATTGAAAAGTATTAATATTTTATTAAGTAATAGCAATATTGACTCTTATCGATTAGTATCGATTCTCAGGATATCGAAAAAAGTTACAAGTATATGATATAAAAATTATATAGGGTTCTTTAAACAGCCAGTTATTACCAAAGTCAGAGAAATCGGGCTAATATTTAAAAAGTATAACGTTACAATCAAATTAATAGTTATTAATAAACACAGACATTGAATAATAATTTGTAAATATAATAATTGTTTTCACCCAACAGCTGTTGAACTAAGAGGAGGCACTGGAATTGTCAAAGAAAGATGGCTGCCGTCAAGTCGATGAAAATGTTGCTCGTTGCTGCTGCATTCCAAATAATGTATTTTGACGCAATATTTCTGTTCTCGTGTCCGCAAATCTCTTGTTATATGTTGTGTAGTGACTGGTGTAGTGATTCTGGGTTGTATTTAGTGTATCTGTATAATTATTAGTTCAAACACTTTCTCCGATTCCGTCACTAATTTGGTTTAATGTATTATACAGTTTTCTAGTGTTTTATGGTGTTTTTCGGAGTAGATTTATATTGTTCTGTGTTATGGAGTGTTACTTGATCGTTTCTGTTATAATATGATAGTTTCAGAAGTATTTTACAAGTCACTCGCGATTTCACAATAACTCACTATACACTCGCTTTGTATGACGATTATAGGTTAGGTTATCCACGTAATTAAACGTATGTCATGTTATCCGTTCAACTACCAATAATTAACTAACTGTTTCCTTCAGTTTCAATTAAACTCTTAGCCCATATAATATTATCCTTAACATTGTTCAAAAATATTTTCACATCCTGTGTACATTTTACTATTTCACTATATGAATGCCTAAACTTTGGTTATTTGTCAATTTTATTCACTAGATTTGATTTAAATTAATCTTTCAGTTCATTCTGGTTATTTTCAGATTAAATAATGCCATTTTATAGTGTTTTCTGTCCAAAAAATAGTAATTTTACTTTCAGTTTGTGTATACTCTGAAGAGTCCAAAACATCAAAATTTACTTCCTGTCATTATATAAATTCAGCCATTTTATCAGTTATATTTAATATTAATAATCCTATATTGTATTAAAAGGTTCCTATTCCCTTATTTTCTGGTAATTAATTGAATTAGTTGTATTCTGAAACATTATTCTGAAATATATGACTCCCATGTCTAAATTTCTGAGTTTAGTCATTTTATTTTTATTTATAATTCTGAATATAATTTATTAAAATCTCTCTAAATGGTATGTGCAATTATATGGCATGATCTCAAGTTTATTTTGTCTAAACCCCTTTTGTTTATTTGCTTTTAAATGAGTAATTTCTCTGTTTTGATGAAGTTTGGTTTCCATTCTTTTGGCCTATGATTTTTTTTTAACAATTTTTCTTACAAAATAATTTACAAACAATATATGATGTGTGATACCCTCTCTGACTTTTTACAAATAGTATTATAAATTAAACATGTTTTCAAATTACACAAAAACAATTAGTATTGGTTACAATACAAACAATAGTTAACACAAAATAAAGAACATTTTTTTTAAATAAATGGTTGTCTTCAAATCAGACATTTTGCAACAAAATTCCCATTTCCAACATGGAAATATGGTTTACAACAAAGGTTTTGTACTAACTAACATCTTAATTACTCTCTACTATTTACAAGTGGTAATTATTTTTATAGTTCTGATGTTAGTTGTTTCAGACCCAAACAAATGGCCTTATATCTAAAACATTTTTAAACATTCTTGTACTATATACATTAAAACCTTATATTTATATTCTTATTTCTAACTATTATTATAAGTAGGATTCTACAGTTTTTATACAGTCTTTTATACCTTGTCTTTGGGGAATTGTACCCTGTCATTAACAAATAAATAGTATGAACCGTTCACAAAGCACTATGAAATCTGTTTTTCTTTTTTCATGTAAAACAAAAATGTTATTTTAAACAGATTCATGTCTTATGAACAACATATTGTCACCGTACATATTTTAAGTCATTGAAAAATGCATATTTCATTGCATCCAATGTTTGTGATTGCCAAGAATGAAACACAAGGTTCATTTTTTATAATACCCAAAACTATCACTGGTTCACTTTGCACTTATATATTATGTTAATGCTAAATGGTCGTATAGTCTTATTAACATAATAAATTGGTTAGCGTTTTTTCAATGGAGATTTGTTCCATGGGTACTATATTATTGTTTCATCTTAGTTCACAGGAAACTTTTACTTTGTTCACTTCTCTCTCTTAAATTTATATACATGTGGTTTTTATTTCGTTATACTTTTGTTTTTAGATATATATTTTGGGGATATAGGGATTTGGGTGTCTTTTATAAGAGCATGACGTCTTCTTCAGGATGCTGCCCTCTTCTTCTTTCTTCAGTCTTCTTTTCTCCTGCCTTCTGGGACTGGTATCTTCTCCATCTGTTCTTGATGCCATCAGGTTTCTTGGGATCTTCTCCATCTTCTTCTTTAATTCAGAAATACACAACCTGTATTGGTTGATCTTGGCTTATTTTAGGGTTTCTCTTTTATTTATTCTCCCTCGTTGTGGGTTTGGTCATATTGTGTACTGCTTTGTTATTTACTATTTTACCTTCCTGGGTTATACCTTGAAAACCTTTGGTTATGAGACTGGTTTTGGATGACTCATCACTAGTAACTCCTTTTATTTTAACTTGTATTTTCTTTATAATAATGATTTCTTTCCACAGTTGCTATGAATTAATCTATTTATATTAAACTTAATGCTTTCTTCCAAATTTAAATATTATAACTTCATTATTCTAATGATCAATTGCCATTCAATATTATGCTTATATCTGTCACGCTACAGATTGCTCTCCTCCAGAAGTAATTATTTCAGACATGTTTATGGATGAAATAATTTCTTATGATAATTTCATCATTTCTTATAATTCATTTTCTTCTCCATTTTTATATCGACTTTTTTATATTAGAGTTTTATTAATTTTATATATATAATTATTTGTTTTACTACTGATCCTTTTCGGATAGTTAGTGTCTTCTGAGATATATTATAATTGTAATACATTTTCTTTCTATATCAACTTCGTGTTGTATCCTTGGGATATTAATTCCCTAACATTCCCTATCACGTGGGCTGGGGCAGATCAGAGGGGCACTGTACGCTACTTCTCTGCTGGCCATACACCACTTCTATAAATTGAGTACAGGGGCATATCCATCCCTGCTCAAAAAACATAATGCTGCTGGAATTATCTTCAGTCAGTCATCGAATAAATAAATAAAAAGTAGTCTCATTTTCGACTAATAAAAATATCTTTGGATTCTCCACTTCGTAGTCTCTCAGATTATCTCACATTTTCTATCTTAATAAATCTTCATAATCATTATTATACTCATTACATATATATTTTTTCAAACTCTTAACTTGTCTGATATATTTAATTTAATTATGGTTGAAAACCTTTCTTTTAATAATTCTGGTTACTGTTTACAGTGTAACTCTCTTTCTTCTCCATCTGAATTCTCTTTATACTTTCTTCTGGTTATTCATAGTATTAGCAAGGTCTTTATAAATAGTCTTTCGTATTCATTATTTGAATGGTCTTAATATATTATATTTAATTTTTTAACATTGTACCTTTACATTAGATATACAGGTTGTTATATTGATCATTTTATTTAAACATTTTGGTTCTTTCCTTTCTCTTAGAAAGTTATTAATCCACCTTTGCATTCATTAGCATTAATTCATTTATATCATATTTCATGTGGTATTTCTTCTCTTTGCATTTCATATAGGTCTTATTATTATCATTGGTTCAAAATCATCTTCTCCATATGTTTGGTATGAGTTGTTCTTCTTTGCTCTTAATTAACTGTTTTCATTATCGTTTCATAGGTAATTAGTCTCTTTGCTTCCAAATTTTTTTTTCTTCTCTGGCATATTACACTCTTTTTTGTTAGTCTTCTCTACTCCTTCAAATGCTATTGTGAATGTCTAGCATTTATTCTGGATTAACGTTAATTCTCTTTTCTGAATTAACCACTTTATTTTCTTCTCAATTCAATCATAATTGACACATAATTATTTTTTGGAACTTGGTTAGTTTTAATGTAAAATTCAAACTATTCTTTTTATTTAATAGAAAAATATTTCTCATAAATCCTTGTAATATGTTGATCTTATCTTGTTTCAAAGTACTGACGTTCTATCAACATTCAAATTCTGTTTAATTCATTTATTCCCAGAATTGTTTCATTCAGAATTGTTTATAGTACTGTGATTTTACTATTATTTCTGAATGTTTTGGTATTTCTCCAAATTCAAATTCTTCTTAATTATTTACCATAAAGTTTTCTCATAAACTTAGTTATAATAAGTTAGTCTTACTTTATTCTTAAATTTTTTGTATATTAACTTCAAAATTCCTTTCTTCTTAATTCTTCCAAAATGTTTTTCTCATAATTCAGTGGTAGTAAGCTGTGCTTGCTTAATTTTAAATTTTTTAAATTAAGTTCAAAATTCTCTCTCTTTCTCTTTCTTCCATAAAGTTTTGTTCTAAATTATCAGGTTGTAGTAAGAAGTACTTACTCAATTTTAAATTTTTATAATTATATTTCAATTCAAAAGTCTTTCTTTTCCTTTCTTCCATAAAGTTTGTTCCAAAATTATTAGGTTGTAAGATGTACTTACATTATTTTAAAATTTTTTACAATTAAAAATTCTAAATTCCTTCTTCTTATAATTCTCCAGAATGTTCTTCTCAAAATATTAGGTTGTAAGATGTACTTACATTATTTTAGGATTTTTTTTTTTAAATAAAAATTCTAAATTCCTTCTTTTTATAATTCTCCAAAATGTTCTTCTCAAAATATTAGGTTGTAAGATGTACTTACATTATTTTTGAATTTCTAAAAATTAATTAAAAAATTCTTTTAATTCTCCAGAATGTTCTTCTCAAAATATTAGGTTGTAAGATGTACTTACATTATTTTTAAATTTTTTAAAATATAAATTCTAAAACTCACAACTCATTCTTCATAATATTTCTTCATAGAAGCTTGATTGTACACTCCTTTGATTTTTCCTGAAACGATTTCCTTCAACTCATATGTATTGTTATGCTTATTATTTACCACAACATATGGGGTTATATTGTACTCTACACTGGCCCATTTTACTTATACTTTTGTAAGTTGATCTCCACTTTTTCTTTTCTTTTATATACCCAGGAAGATGGACGATTTTCTTTACGTCGTTCCATTGCTCATATTTTTATTTATAATGTGCATTTTCTTAAATAGTCTTCATTCATAAAACCCAGTTTTGTTTCTATGTTTATTCTCCATATCATTTCCTTTCAATGATATTTATTTCGTCTCCTTCAACGTTGTTTTTCGCCGTAGTCGGTTATCATGATCCGTCCCTTTTCTTGATGTCGTGTGGTATTTGTGTCAACCAGGGTCCATCATCTCAGTTGCTCTTATAAAATTTACCCTAGGGCGCGACACTCGGTTATTATTACTGTTATTATTGTTATTACTAAAGTTATAATTATAGTAATTTCGGTTAGGTGGGTAAGGGCTGTCATCATTATTGTTGGGATATGGATTTCTCTGACTGTATGGGACATTATTATGTTGGTATAAATTGTTTCTATTGTATGGATAGGGGTTGTTATCCCTAACGCCGTTAGAATTACCGATACACTGGTTATTACGCGGCTGGTTGTTAGGGCCGTTGTAATTACTGTGCTGGTTCCCTCTATCATCATATTGTATACACCAATACTTTTCTGGTCCATGTTTTGTGTTACTTGACAAATATCTGTGAGGATCTTCATCTGGGTTATCACTTATTATTTGTTTATCTGAAACACCATAAGCTGGTTTACCATCACATATCCACTCTGAAGGAATATATTTTAGTCTAACCGTACCCTGGAACTGTCCTGGATGGCACGTTAATGGAATACATTCTGGTGATTCATCTGTGTCATCATTACAGTCTGGTACGATATCACATTTCCATCTTTCTGTAATACACTGTCCAGTCCTGCGCTGAAATTGATCTTGTCCACATGTCGTATTCTGTTTACCTCTGGTCGTTTCCCATTGGTACACTACTGTCTTGTGGTAAATTATTTTGGAAATTACTTCGATTCTCCTTCTATAATTCCTGGAATTCATGATGTCTTTGTCATAGGTAATTGGGATATTATTGCCATCAATCAACCCATGTTTCATCATCTCCAACTCTTCCTTAGTTTTTATCAAATTTCTTGGATACATTCTCCTTTTCCTTGGTTTAATATCTTCCTGGTTTCGGTTAGTTTCAATTTCAGGTACTACCATTACTAGTTCCTGCGTTTTGTCATTTATTACTTCTTCTGGTTCTGGTTGACTATCTTCCTGCGTTTTATCATTTATTACTTCTTCTGGTTCTGGTTGACTATCTTCCTGCGTTTTATCATTTAGTACTTCTTCTGGTTCTGGTTGGCTATCATTTTTTATTTCTTCGGTCTTCTCCTTTCTTAATTCTTCCTTTTTTAATCTGTCCTCTCTTCTTTCTTTAATCCATTTTTGATGCTCCTCTCCCCTTTTTAATCTGTTCTCTCTTATCTCCTGATTTACCTCCCTTAACTCTTCTCTTAGAATTTGATTGTCCTCTCTCAATTCTTCCAGCTTCTCCCCCATTTTCTCTTCCAACTTCCTGTTATCTTCTTTCAACTCTTCCTTCAATTGTCGGTTGTTCTTCTCTATCTTCTTCCTGGTTTCATCGATTTTCTGATTAGTATTTTCAATTTTATTAATCAATTCTTCTTTGGTCGACTTGAATTCTTCCTTGAACAATTGGTTGTCTTCCTTCAATTCTTCTAACTTCTTCCCCATCTCTTCTTCCATCTTCTTGTTATCTTCCTTCAAATTTTCTATGTTCTTGTTCATCCCAGTCAACTCTTCTTTTGTGGATTGATTATCCTTCTTCAATTCTTCTAACTTTCCTTCCATCTTCTTGCTGTTTTCTTCCATCTTCTCTTCCATCTTCTTATTTGTGCTTTCGATTTTATTTCCCAGATCTTCCTTTAAAGACTGGTTATCACTCCCCATTTTCTTACTATTCTCGTCCATTTTCTTACTCAAGTCTTCCTTCATTTCCTTGTTACTCTCCTCCATTCTCTTATTCATTTCCATCATCATCCTGAACATTTGTTGTGTTGTCATGTCCTCTGTTTCCTTCTCCGGCGCATTGATTTCCACTGTTTGTGTAGGCATTTCGGGTTGTTCGTCTGGTTGTTCAGTTTGTTTGGACAACACCGGCGGCAATGATTCTCCCACCTCTACTGGCGTCGCCTCTTTATTGTCCATTTCTATTTCTAATTCTTTTTCGGCCTCCGCCGCCCGTTTCTTAGATGTTGCACGTCGTTGCATTTTCCCTTGAAATTCTCTGGCTTTGTAGCTGTTGCCTAGCTCCAACTAGTGATTGGGCAGAATGTATTGGCCTTCCAATCGCTAATTAAAGCCCCTAAAGTTGTGCGCCAATTTGTAATAAAATAAATATTAGTGTAAGTGTGTTGATGATATAAGAGATTGTGATTGTGAAGTTCGACTCCGATGTAAACAAGCCCCGCTGTTTGGGCTAGTCAATTTGTAATAAAATAAGTAAATTGTAATATAATATGTTTAATTGGTGTGTAATTGGTGTGGCTCTCGACGTCTTACTGGCCTGAAACACTTCCTTAAGTTTCCCAGCTGGTCCAGTCCCAATGGTAGCAAGACTGGTCGAGTAGCGTAAAGTTGATGAAGGAATATATATGTTCGGCTTCGCCGAAAGTTTCAAAACAAAATTTATTGTTTTGAAGGAAATTTAAAAAAAAAATTATGTTTATAAAAAAAAATAATTAAAAAAAATTATTTTAATTTTATTAATTAATTAATTAGGATCAATTAATTAATATAGGGCTGTGAAGTTTTAAACAGTGTAATGCTCTTCTGAAAATTTTTATTAAAGTTTTAGTATATTTTAAATAAGCTATCACCACTCATAAGACTGTCTGTAAACCAATCGATACTTGTTTACCTTTTTATTTTTTAGGTTATCTTCACTTAGGGGTGGTAAAGTTCTTGTAGATTATCAATTAGAATTATATTATTGGTAATTAGTATTATTGAAGAAATAAAGAACTATTAAGTATTGAAAAGTATTAATATTTTATTAAGTAATAGCAATATTGACTCTTATCGATTAGTATCGATTCTCAGGATATCGAAAAAAGTTACAAGTATATGATATAAAAATTATATAGGGTTCTTTAAACAGCCAGTTATTACCAAAGTCAGAGAAATCGGGCTAATATTTAAAAAGTATAACGTTACAATCAAATTAATAGTTATTAATAAACACAGACATTGAATAATAATTTGTAAATATAATAATTGTTTTCACCCAACAGCTGTTGAACTAAGAGGAGGCACTGGAATTGTCAAAGAAAGATGGCTGCCGTCAAGTCGATGAAAATGTTGCTCGTTGCTGCTGCATTCCAAATAATGTATTTTGACGCAATATTTCTGTTCTCGTGTCCGCAAATCTCTTGTTATATGTTGTGTAGTGACTGGTGTAGTGATTCTGGGTTGTATTTAGTGTATCTGTATAATTATTAGTTCAAACACTTTCTCCGATTCCGTCACTAATTTGGTTTAATGTATTATACAGTTTTCTAGTGTTTTATGGTGTTTTTCGGAGTAGATTTATATTGTTCTGTGTTATGGAGTGTTACTTGATCGTTTCTGTTATAATATGATAGTTTCAGAAGTATTTTACAAGTCACTCGCGATTTCACAATAACTCACTATACACTCGCTTTGTATGACGATTATAGGTTAGGTTATCCACGTAATTAAACGTATGTCATGTTATCCGTTCAACTACCAATAATTAACTAACTGTTTCCTTCAGTTTCAATTAAACTCTTAGCCCATATAATATTATCCTTAACATTGTTCAAAAATATTTTCACATCATGTGTACATTTTACTATTTCACTATATGAATGCCTAAACTTTGGTTATTTGTCAATTTTATTCACTAGATTTGATTTAAATTAATCTTTCAGTTCATTCTGGTTATTTTCAGATTAAATAATGCCATTTTATAGTGTTTTCTGTCCAAAAAATAGTAATTTTACTTTCAGTTTGTGTATACTCTGAAGAGTCCAAAACATCAAAATTTACTTCCTGTCATTATATAAATTCAGCCATTTTATCAGTTATATTTAATATTAATAATCCTATATTGTATTAAAAGGTTCCTATTCCCTTATTTTCTGGTAATTAATTGAATTAGTTGTATTCTGAAACATTATTCTGAAATATATGACTCCCATGTCTAAATTTCTGAGTTTAGTCATTTTATTTTTATTTATAATTCTGAATATAATTTATTAAAATCTCTCTAAATGGTATGTGCAATTATATGGCATGATCTCAAGTTTATTTTGTCTAAACCCCTTTTGTTTATTTGCTTTTAAATGAGTAATTTCTCTGTTTTGATGAAGTTTGGTTTCCATTCTTTTGGCCTATGATTTTTTTTTAACAATTTTTCTTACAAAATAATTTACAAACAATATATGATGTGTGATACCCTCTCTGACTTTTTACAAATAGTATTATAAATTAAACATGTTTTCAAATTACACAAAAACAATTAGTATTGGTTACAATACAAACAATAGTTAACACAAAATAAAGAACATTTTTTTTAAATAAATGGTTGTCTTCAAATCAGACATTTTGCAACAAAATTCCCATTTCCAACATGGAAATATGGTTTACAACAAAGGTTTTGTACTAACTAACATCTTAATTACTCTCTACTATTTACAAGTGGTAATTATTTTTATAGTTCTGATGTTAGTTGTTTCAGACCCAAACAAATGGCCTTATATCTAAAACATTTTTAAACATTCTTGTACTATATACATTAAAACCTTATATTTATATTCTTATTTCTAACTATTATTATAAGTAGGATTCTACAGTTTTTATACAGTCTTTTATACCTTGTCTTTGGGGAATTGTACCCTGTCATTAACAAATAAATAGTATGAACCGTTCACAAAGCACTATGAAATCTGTTTTTCTTTTTTCATGTAAAACAAAAATGTTATTTTAAACAGATTCATGTCTTATGAACAACATATTGTCACCGTACATATTTTAAGTCATTGAAAAATGCATATTTCATTGCATCCAATGTTTGTGATTGCCAAGAATGAAACACAAGGTTCATTTTTTATAATACCCAAAACTATCACTGGTTCACTTTGCACTTATATATTATGTTAATGCTAAATGGTCGTATAGTCTTATTAACATAATAAATTGGTTAGCGTTTTTTCAATGGAGATTTGTTCCATGGGTACTATATTATTGTTTCATCTTAGTTCACAGGAAACTTTTACTTTGTTCACTTCTCTCTCTTAAATTTATATACATGTGGTTTTTATTTCGTTATACTTTTGTTTTTAGATATATATTTTGGGGATATAGGGATTTGGGTGTCTTTTATAAGAGCATGACGTCTTCTTCAGGATGCTGCCCTCTTCTTCTTTCTTCAGTCTTCTTTTCTCCTGCCTTCTGGGACTGGTATCTTCTCCATCTGTTCTTGATGCCATCAGGTTTCTTGGGATCTTCTCCATCTTCTTCTTTAATTCAGAAATACACAACCTGTATTGGTTGATCTTGGCTTATTTTAGGGTTTCTCTTTTATTTATTCTCCCTCGTTGTGGGTTTGGTCATATTGTGTACTGCTTTGTTATTTACTATTTTACCTTCCTGGGTTATACCTTGAAAACCTTTGGTTATGAGACTGGTTTTGGATGACTCATCACTAGTAACTCCTTTTATTTTAACTTGTATTTTCTTTATAATAATGATTTCTTTCCACAGTTGCTATGAATTAATCTATTTATATTAAACTTAATGCTTTCTTCCAAATTTAAATATTATAACTTCATTATTCTAATGATCAATTGCCATTCAATATTATGCTTATATCTGTCACGCTACAATATTTATAAAAACTTCAGTTAATTTTAAGTGAAGTGGGATTGTTTTGAGGTTATTTTAGTATATATTTAGATTGTTACTAATGGCCAAATCACAGAAACGTTCCCGCGTATTTAATGAAGACCTTCAAAGGGAATTTAACTTTATTAAAACGGACCCATCAACTTCAGACAAATCACGTGTTCTTTGCAAGACATGTGGGGTCCATTTCTCTGTTGCACATGGAGGAAGAAGTGACATTGCGCAACACACCAGATCTCAGAAACATAAAGACGCTGAAAAATTCAAAATAGCCTAGCTTCGTTTTCGGCTAGTCAAATCAAACAGATTACAGAAAACCCCATTGAAGAAACCAAGCTGTTTGACCAGTGGCAGTGTGTAAAAGAAATAGTTTCTGAGAACCGTGTGGAATCGGGTCGCAGTTGACAAGACAAACGTACTAGGGATGCGACATCGATGTCGATGTTTTCAAAACATCGATGTTTTGATAAAAACATCGATGTTTTTAACATCGATTTATTGGAGCCGAGGTTTTTTTAACATCGATGTTTTGTGCTCGATGTTTTACGTTGTCGATGTTTTTTTTTTATGAAAAAGTACCATAATAAAAAAAATTAACTACATATCATAATTAAATATCACTATAGTATTGACGACTCGGAACACTAAGTTTTTTATAAGTAAAAACGTAAAGTTTTACCTTACAGCCTAAACCGGCTTAGGCCGGCTTCATGAGCCTCTGATGAAGCCTTCTATAGGTGAAAGCCGGTTTAGGCTGTAAGGTAAAACTTTACGTTTTTACTAATAAAAAACTTAGTGTTCCGAGTCGTCAATACTATAGTGATATTTAGTTAAGTAACGGACACGTCATGGACAACGAAATCCAAGAATATCATAATTTTCACAATCAATAAATTAAAATAAACATACTTTCAGACCAAAGTGACCAAGGGTGAAGGGTCTGAGTTAGGGATTAAAAATTATGTCTTGATAACTTTTGTTTTCTTTAAAGAATACAATAAAATGAAATATTCTTACTTAACTTCACATTCCATACTTTTGCATTACATTCAGTGATAAAACCATTCACAACTGATACCCTTCTTCGTCACTGCATGGTGTATCGAAACTACTGGGCACTCAAAACATCAAAGTACTAGTGTGCATGCGTGTGTGTGTGTGTGTTTTATTTGGACAGTACTCGATATTGTTTTACCTGCCTCAAGTAAGTTTTTAGTGCATCATGGAAATTCTGTGATTTGCGTTGACTCTAGCAACCAAACCAAGTTTTTGTCATTTGTGACAGCCCAATCAATGAGTAAAATTAAATGCCCCCCCCCCGCGCTAACATTAATGTTAGAGGTTACTAAACAGGTTTTAAAAAAAGGATGTTTAAAAACATCGATGTTTAAAAACATCGATGGTTTTTGGGCGATGTTATATTAACATCGATGTTTTAATATTGAACATCGATGTTTTGAAACATCGATGATTTGTTGTCGATGTCGCATCCCTAAAACGTACCAATTGAAGAAAGATGGAAACAGATTTTCCACAAGATGCACAGCCAGAACATTCAACTTGACGTTATTTTGAAGGTTGTAGAATTCACTATGTGCCTACCTGGAACATCAGCTCCAGTGGAACGAGTTTTTTCAATAATGAACAACATGTGGTCAACAGAAAAATCTCGGCTCCATATTTCAACTCTAAGTGCAATGTTGATGGTAAAAATAAACTTTGACCACTCATGTGAAGAGTTTTATCAAATATTATTGAAAAACAAAAATATTCTACAAAAGATAAGCAGTTCCCAAAAGTATTTCTGGTATGAGGAGGCGTCAACGTCATCGTCATCAATTGCAGGACCATCAAAACTATAAATATTTGTTAAAATACATATAGTACAACTGAAAAAGAACTTATGTTAATTTGAGCAAGCCATTCACTATACAAGTTACATTTGATTAAAAATATGTTTACGTTTACTGTGTATTAAAATGTGTTTATTACAAATAAAAAAAATATAGGTAGTAAACATTTTCTGCTAATTGTACATAATGTATGATTACTACATGTTTCATAAATAACAAAAAAATAATGAAAGAGTGTTTTACTTTTATTTCATCATTTTAAACTTCTTAAATGAAAAAAGTGCACTTTCATGAAGTTGATTTCTAAATATTTATGGGACCCCCACCCCCATCGCCGGTTAAGTCACGGCTGTCCCGTTTTGGGCAAACTAAATTATGGCCAGCCTACCTATATGAGATTAACTCTTCTGCTTTTCTACCTAGCTTTTCTGACCTAGTAGTCTGACGATGCACTGAAAAAGCTGTGGAATGGGAATGTACAGAATTTCTAGACACTGTTGAACTTCAGACACAAAATTGTATTAATAGTCATCGATTATTGTTTGTTGTAGTAATAAAATAGTGATTTTCCTTTAGGATGTCGTTAAATAAATGTTTTGAACTATCATATGGTATTTTAAAATGTCTGTATGTCTAATAGTAAACAATACCAAAAATTTGATTTCTAAAACTGAATAATCAGGAGTATAATTTTACT
Organism: Magicicada septendecula; assembly: GCA_034769895.1. Classification (NCBI taxonomy): domain Eukaryota; kingdom Metazoa; phylum Arthropoda; class Insecta; order Hemiptera; family Cicadidae; genus Magicicada; species Magicicada septendecula. The sequence continues at coordinate 1,291,095,436 of CM068367.1, forward strand.
TATTGTATTTACTAAAGAAAATAAGCAATTTCACAATAACTAAATTGTGAAAGCGAATTTTACATGAAGAGTTTCTGGTTTGTTTCAACTATTCTATAACAAAAATATATCGTTCTATGTGTTTAACGAATCTAAAACGCTTGCGTAACTTTACGATTTATCAGGCCTTGATATTGTGTGAACCTAATAGTTTTCGTCGATATAGGTTGTCAGGAAGTTCTCATAATTTGTTACTAATGTGTGGTATGTGATTTGTGTTTTGCATAATCTACTTGTTATAAATTGTTTTGATCACATTCTAAAAAAAACGTAGAATGGGGTAAGTTAGTTATCGCTTCGCTTTTTAGGGAATATTAACCTAAGTGTAGTGGTTGTCGTAGTGTGATTCTGAGGTGGTTATCTAATGTATTAGAGAAGAACCAGCACTTGTTTATATCTATTAAGTGATTTAATATTAAGGAGAATTTTATTTTCGATGGCATAGTGTTTAGTTGCATAAAAATGCCTCAGTAAATATTATGTGTAATTTTTACAATGACGATAGGAGATGTATGTGTTTTGAGTCTTATCCTTCATGATTTGAAAAGTGTGATTTATAAAATAGCCTTTTGTGAGTAATGTTGTGTAGTTTGTATAAAATATAAGTAGGTTTTGTACATGCCCGCATACATTTTTTGTGAAATTGATAGTGTATGGGCCTATATCCAATAAATTGAAGACGTAAATTCTAGACATCCAGATTATTTACACATGTTTATTTGTAGAAATGACTTGTAGCTCGTGAGTTTGTTTTTATGAATTTGTTATGAAGATGTAGTGTGGCATCACAAGACTAACCGAACAAAATAGGGCATGATTTATAGTATTCTAATATAAAAGCATTTGTGCTGTAGGTAATATATCTTGAGTTAAATTACCTCATTCCTTTAAGAAAAGGAAATCTGGTACACTGTTAATGTTGAGAATATTTGAAAGCACATTTCACTTAGATTCTACGACAGAAAAAACGGTAAAAAAAACTACTTAAACAAGAATGGGTAACTCTGCAACATCAACTTTGCCGCTTCTAGAAATAACGGCTGACCAATTCATTGTAAAAATAAATTTATCCAGATTAGGCCTAACGTATCAATTAATAAAATGTAAACAGTAGGCCTATATAATGAAATAAATTTCACCACATTATGTCCAATATAAGTATATTCATTTAATTTGTACAGGATTGGCAGTAACAGGTCCTACTTTTGCATTAACAGAATGCCTCTCAGTTAATTTATTTGTTTGTTAATGTAGTAGTAAATAATTTTAATTCTTAGTAATGTACTTTTACATTCATAATTACTTCAGTACATACATTGTACAAGCGTTTAGGCTTCCAGGCTCATTCTTGATTTCAATACCTAATTTTGCTCTCACATGAGGCCACACATTCATCACAGCATACTCATTTTAAAAATACTCAGTTTTTCTTTGTGTATGCCAGTCATTGTACATGCTTCACTCCCATAAGCAGCAAAAATTCTAACCAGCATTTTATAAATAGATTATTTTTTTTTATAATCTTATCGACTACTCCTTAACTTTCTATAACCAAAATAGTACTATTGTTCATTTCTCTCCCTAATGCAAGATCTTTTAGCATATTTGAATTTATAGTGGTCTGTTTGAATAATACTCTCATGGTTTCTGCCAGTGGTCAGTGGTCACTAAAAGGTAGGCCTACTAATGGTGAAAGGCATTAAGCAAGGCACCAATAGAAGCAAGTAATATTTGGCAATGATAGTACAGTAAACCCTCGATTTAACGGACTCATTGGGGCTGAGGAGTGTTCATAAAATCGAAAGTCCATTAAATCGCGAATTTTGTTTTTTGAGGATATATTTAAATCAAAATAGGCCTATGACACTTGAAATTTTAATACTTTTATGTACACACCTTTGTGTATGTATGCTGGATAAAAGCATCAAGAGTCAGTTGTTTTCCACCAGAATGTTGCTTCTTTGTTATTGAAGATCTAAACTGTGTAAAATGATCATAGTAAGCACACACTTCCGGATCTGAAGACTCCCTTATGTACACGATAATTTCATCCATGCTGTTTCTTTGGGACCTCCTGTAGGCCTAACAGATGTTTCTTCGTCGTCATCACGATCATCATCTCCATCTTCTTGATTGTCATGTAGAACAGATTCCGCGATCTCTTCCTAACTCAGGATTTGGTAGCCTGGATCACCCTCGTCCGAGTTTAGCCACTGTTCTATGTCATTCTCGTTTACTTCTTCACCAACCTTCTTTACGGTTTTGCAGAAATTGGATGTTTCAGTTCCTCTGAAATCATTCTCCGGTTCAGTCCCATTCAGTAACTGTGTCCACCCATTAGCCAATGTTGTTTCCTTCATTCCTTCATCTCCTTCTATGTGGCAGCAAAATTAAAGATGGCGGACTTGATGTTGTATGCACACAGATTTTGCAGCATTCTAACTCCTCTCGTGTCGTTTTCACGGTCTTGTTCGTCCTCCAAGACAACCATCACCTCTTCAAGAAACTTCTTATACAGCCTTTTGCAGGCAACAATGACTCCTTGGTTCATTGGCTGTAAAATTGAAGTGGTGTTCGGAGGGAGGAAGACGCATTTTATTTTTCCATCGTTGCTAACTAACTTCTTGCCGTTGGTATGGGCCGGTGCATTGTCCAGTAGTAAGACAGCTGTCACTGCATGCAATGGAATTTTCATAGTCTCTTCTTGAAAACGTTGCACTTCTGGCACAAAATGATTAAAAAACCATTCTGAAAAAATACTGGAGGTAAACCAAGCATTTTTTGAACTTTCATAAATGACTGGCAACTGGTTCATTATGTTCTTTATCACATGAGGTTTCTTTGCGTTTCCGACTATGACTGGAGTAAGTCGATGTAAACCATCAGCATTCACACACAGTAGGGCAGAAATGCACTCCTTGTTGAGTTTACGGCCTGGTGTGCTAGTTTCATGTTTGTGTGCCAGAGTATTTCAGGCACAGCATGAAAGTAGAGACCAGTCTCATCAGCATTGTAGGACTGAGACAAAGTGAGACCCTCAGGTTCATTTTATTTGTTGACAAAAAGACTCAACTTGTTCAGTGTCTGCACTCAGCGCTTCACCACATGTTGATCTATTTGTGATGCCGTGCTGTTTACAAAAACGCCAAAGCCACCAATCACTCGCCAGAAACTGGATGCCCATATGTGTTGCCAGTTTATCAGCAACAGCCCGCAACTCCACACTACGAACAACGACGGCACTAGAACGTTGTTGAATAAACCATTTGTACACAGCATCCTCTTAATTGTTTGTGTTTGGCTAATTTAATGTGTTTTCTTTCTCCCTCATTCTTCGAACTATCAACACTGTACTTTAGTGAAAACTGAATAAGTTTATCTTTATTCTTTCGAATGTCTGCAACGGTTTGTTTCTTTACACCGTACAGTTCACAAAGATGTGCAATAGATGTGCCACCTTCCAGTTTACTTATTAGTTCAAGCTTTTGCTTTATACTCAAGTTCACACATTTTTTCTTAATGCCAGACATATTTATGTTGTAATTCACTGGTAAAATAATGGACCTTGCTGTAACATGCAAGTATAAACTCGTTAACACTCTCAATTTAACATGTGCAATGTTCGTACTATAGGAACACATGTAGTATACACGCTGTGTTCTCTGAATTCTGAATAAACTGATGCAATGCTGTACGAACGTGAACCGCGCTTGCATACGAATTATCACGAAGATAGCCGAATATTCAAGAGTGGAAATGCGCATCTGTTGATATGGTTACGAACTACTGCCAAATTTAAATCACAACCACCATGGACTTCAAAAACTTAATCGTGATTTTTTCGTCTTAAAATGATTTATTTTTTTTAAATCTTTTTGTCTGTCAAATTCTGTCCATTAAATCCGAAGTCCGTTAAATTGAGGTCCGTTAAATCGGGAATTTACTGTATTTGTTTATGTAAAGATCATCTTGGTAAAGAAAAATCATAATTATACCCATTTGAATTGCAGTGTGGTTTTGATATATGTATTAAATATCCAAAATGGTAATTAGTAGACAATTAATTTATAGTCCTATAGAAAGACTCCAGCCATACTGTAAATTCCTACCTTGGAGTATTTTAAATTTCATAGTGTTAGAATATAAGGAGTTTTTGGAAGTTTGTAACACAGACCGTATGCCTGACTTAGCTGAAGACCTAGCAAATATATCTGTCTTTTTCTCGAATCATTATTGATTTTATTGACCACAATGTGATTTTGTGTAACTGTACCATGTTCGGTTCAAGAGCTGGGGTAATTCTTTTGTATACTGTTTCTGAGATGAACATTTTTTCCTGATAAACTTGTTTCTGTTTTGTTGATGTGCCCTTGTATAATTTATTAATCACAACCCTATCTTACTGATAGGAAATTTATTTTTTTCAGCACTGCCCCCATAAGAAAAAATAATTCAATAGTTCAGTTATTTTGTTTTCTTGGTTGTTACTACAGTCTTCATTTTTTGTAGAATTATATTGAATAAATTATATATCAGTTCCACCACATTTCACTTCTTATGCACCATTTTAACTATCCATGCTACATATACTGGTATAGATATCAGCTTGACATAATCTTCAAGGACGTTTCATCATCATCCTTTACCACAAATTGTTTATAAAAGTTACAGGCTTAGTGCCTGTAATCTGTTAACCTGTTAGCCACCAAATGTTAACTCCTGCACATATCTTCTTTATTTGTCCATCCTTTGGAGATATTGTGTCCAGGACATTCTTATCAGTTTGCATGATATCCCTGACTTTTTAATTATTTGGTGTTCTGTCCTTGGAATTCCAGTTGATCTGATCCTGGAATCCACCTCCATTCTCTTTAAATGGTTTCTGTTCAGTCTGTTTGTTTAGCTCCCAGATTTCACAGCCATATAATGAAATACTCTCTTCATGAATAACTTCATATGTGGTGGATTTTGTCATGCCATAGCAGTGTATTTAACTGATAGATAAACTTTTCCCATGAGTGGTTTTATTAAATCTCTCTCTCCTCCTCCCATTCCACCCTGTACTCTTCCCTTGGTTTGTATATTACATGTTGTTTCCAGGCCAAACTATGTCAGATGCAGCATGAAAGTAAGTTGGATCGCATGTCCACCATTTTGTACTCTGTGTGTGTGTATGTGTGTGTGTGTGTGTGTGTGTGTGTGTTTTTTTTTTAATAAAACTTCCAGTTTTGCCAGATAATAAATTATATCAACGAGAGTGATATACCAAACAATACGTATTAATTAGAATTCAGTACAACATGTTAATAGACAAGAACAGTTTGCAACACTGTAAAACAATGAAATGTAAGCAAAATACTTGAAAGGAAAACAGAATCTTAAAAAACAAAGTTGTAACACAACAGTGATGTTTTCATTATATTTGTTAAAGGATAAATCATCGATTTATGTTTTATACATTACCTTTGTAATGTGTGAGAGCTTTTTTTTTTTTTTTTGAAAAACGTAGTTAATAAATTTGACAGACTTTTCAAATTGTTTTACTAACACTTGTGTTTCTTGCAGAAATTAAGTGTTATGTTACATTAACAAAATAAATTTCTTCTGCAAGTAAATTCTACATTATGATAAGCACCTGTTTGTACCTAAATGTATTTAAAATTGATGATGCTGATTATCACTGCACATAATAATATAGAAATTACTTACAGAACAAAAATTAGGCTATTATTTTGCTAATATATCATTTCAAATTTTGTTTTCTTGTGCAAACATCAGCTTTGTCTGTAAACATTTTGGTAAATTTGTATAATTAGGTGCACCAAACCTGTTTTTCTTTGTACATTTTTTTACTGCAATTTTTCTATAAAAACTATTAACGTTTCTGAATAACTAGCCGTTCCAAACTTACCTATCCTGTCTTGGTCTGTGTAAGGTTTTTGTCTAAACTATTCATTTTTTATCATAAGTCAGAAATTTATATAAATAAACACATTAACCATATCCAATCTTTTTCACTTTTATGTATAAATCATTTTTTGGAGGAAAACGGCAAAAAAAAAGAATTATTAGCATCAAAGTTAGTTGTTAATGTTAATATATATTAATTTTGGGCAATTTATATATATCCTGAAAGGTAATGTTTGTCCAAAAGCTAACATTCCAGTATACACTGGAAGATATAGTGTCCTATGAATAGAAGGCTTGTGGAGTTGAAACATGTCACAAAGCCTAATTCTTGAAGGTAATTTTTGTACAGTTTAACCCTGTATTCCAATATTCAAAAATATGAATAAAACTCGTAATTTTTTTGTCGCCCGCCTTGTGTAGGCCTAGGCTATGGAAGATGTAGAAATACAAAAAAGTTGGTTTTTGCAATTTTGTGGCTGTCAGGGACTACAACCATAGGACTAGGCAGTGCTGTTTGAGCTATTACCTGAAGGTTTACCAGAATTCTATAAATACCAGTATAAGAGTAATGTAACTCTGCTTAGTGCCTGTAACCTGTTAGGCACCAAATGTTAACTCTTGCTCATTGTTGGTTCTCATTTGAATTGTAAAGATTTGTATGTATTTATACCTGTAATGTACGTAATGTAATCAAGTGAATGAGCCAGCTTATTTAATAAATTTGTTTCTTTTTATATGACAGTTAGTTTTTGAAGTCCGGCCTAACAAGTTTTTAACTTAGTGTAGGGATAAGTTAAAAATGTATTAAGTTAGCGCTTGACACTTCAGGTACTTGCTAGCCATCTGATTCTGAACTGTCTGTACATATTAGAGTAATTACAGTGGAGCATCAGATACCTGAATGTGTTTTGTGTTAATTATTTAATGCATTATCACTTCATGAAGTTACTGGAAAGAATTTTGTTTGTTATATCATAATATGAATTGGAGACAGGAAGATGTGACATATTAGTAGAATTAAAAGAACCAATGAGTCATCATTCCAATATGTGTTTCCTGTTTTTCTTTTTTTTGTACTGAACAAAAAACTGTGACTTTACCATGTTAAACCAGTTCTAAGAAATTTCTAAAATCTAATTGCAAGGAAAAAGTACATTTGAAAATTATCTAAGAAAAAAAAATTGATTTTTTTTTATTATGCCTTGAAAGCGTGTTTGTGAATAAACATTGAAACCTAAAAATACATTTCTAAAATATTTTGATTTCACATTAAATGTTTTATTGTATTTTTATTTTTTACTTCCGTGTAATATTTAATGTGTAATAGTGCAGTGTACTGAGGAGTGTAAATTGACATTCAGATATTAAAGAAATCATAAATACATTGTTCACACCACTTGAATATAATTTAAATACTATACTCAGTGTACCACAGATATTGTATTAGTTTTTTACCTTGTTCTAATATTAAAATTTGTGAACATTCTATCTACCCTTAGTCCCAATTATGCTCTGATAATTTACACTCTACTGTATTAAATTTAGTTTGGCTTGGATAAAGACAGTGGTACAAATTAATTGCCATCATGTTAAGGTTTTTTTATTTAGAGGTAATTGATTTGTTAATAATTTTCAGATCATCTGATTCTGGCTCTGTAAAATCAGAAGCAATGGTTAACGAAAAAGAAATAAAAAATGATGTGGTAGAAAAACCAGAAGATGCAAAGAAAAAGAAGAAGAAGAAGCATAAACACCATAGTAAACACAAAAAGCATTCATCAGAGAAAGGAGAAAAAGAGAGGTATTAAAAGTTTTTGTAACAGTTACATATTTAATATAAGATTTTTTCATTAGTAGAGACCAAACTTGTGACCTACATTTGTTTATCGTGTATGGATGCGCACGTGTGTGTGTGTGTGTGTGTGTGTGTGTGTGTGTGTGTGTGTGTGTGTGTGTGTGTGTGTGTGTGTGTGTGTGTGTGTGTGTGTGTGTGTGTGTGTGTGTGTGTGTGATTTTTGAACAACATAAATATAAAATCGTTTTTCGCATCCTGCTTCCAAACTTTATGACCTTTCCTATCATCCTCCTTCAGATTTCTCTCCATTATTGCATTCCTTACATCTTCTATCCAAGGTGTCCCTCTTATCCTTCCTCCTCCAGTCTATTTATTTCTTTAGCGATCTATCATTGCCCATATGGCTCACATGCCCATACCATCTTAATCTTTTTACATCAATTGTGTCATTTATATTCACACACACACACACACACACACACACACACACACACACACACACACACACACACACACACACACACACACACACACACACACACACACACACACACACACACACACACACACACTCTCTCTCTCTCTCTCTCTCTCTCTCTCTCTCTCTCTCTCTCTCTCTCTCTCTCTCTCTCTCTCTCTCTCTCTCTCTCTCTCATTTCTTGATTTTTAACCCTATCCCGCAGTTTTAAGTCTACACCATTTCCATAAGCAATCCATAATGTATGTAAGTATCCCATTTTCATTGCTCGTAATCTTTTCTGATATGTTCAGTACTTTCCACACTTCAGCCCCATATGTTACACAATATTTTCTACTACTACCGTAATATTTATATTTTAATTTTTGTTTTGGGTCTTAGTTGATTGCTCTGTAAAGTGGAATGCAATTGTCTTGTCACTTATTGTATATGATTTATTTATTTCTGCTACACTTGTGCCAACTTTTGTAACTATGACACCAAGATATTTATATGAATTTACTCCCTCCATAACTCCTCGTTACAACAATATATCTTTGCATGTATTTACAATGACAATATATTCAGTCTTTTATTTATCATTAAGCCCTATTTCTGATATTCTTCGTGTAACTTCCGAAGCATATAACAGATGTCATCCTCATCTTCAGCTACAATTTATATCATCTACAAAATGCAAAATTAAGAGCTTTTCGTCATTGATAGCTGGTCCCATGTTGCAACATGTTATAAGTGGAAGGTGGCCTTTTGCACGAATTATTTCATCAACAATAAATGTTTTTTCACAGTTAATTGATTTCTCTTTTCCCAGCATTCTGAAGCTGAATTCAGCTTGAGTATTTGGTATCATCTTATTACTGTACTGGTACAAAAAATATTGCCTGTAGAAAGGTATGCTATAACTGGATGTAGTGACTACAGTCTGACATCATATAAAAAGAAATTGTCCCACTTCCTCGCCCACCCAGTGCACCACTGAAATCATGACAGTGTTAAAATATCCATGTGCTGAAGTGTATTAGATTTTCACATGAATATCACATTTACACATAAATTTGTTTGATTCCATTTAGTTGCCATACTGACACTTGACAAGTCAGTTGAGTATGATAAACACATGAACTGTGGCTCTGTCGATGTTTTTAAGCTGCCCAATGTAATAAATATGCACAATAACCAATCTCACTAATTATAATATTTAAACACATTCATTATCAGCATATTATGCTAAACTTTCTCTTCTATGGTATTATGTCAACAAGACAAGTCTTCTTCTCCTCCTCCCCTCCACCTCCCCTCCCCTCCCCCTACTCCCCTCCTCATCCTCCTCAGCCCTTGGTGGGCCTTGGCCTTCTCAACAATCCGCCTCCAGTCATCTCTCTCTCTCTCTCTCTCTCTCTCTCTCTCTCTCTCTCTCTCTCTCTCTCTCTCTCTCTCTCTCTCTCTCTCTCTCTCTCTCTCTCTCTCTCTCTCCCCCCCCCCACTCCCATTCTCTTATTCATTCTATCCTCTTCCATTCTCTCCACATGCCCCAACCATCTTATCCTCTGTGACTTGATAAATTTTATAAGGTCGCTCTCATGCATCAGTTGTTGCAATTCTGCATTACTTCGTATTCTCCAATTCTCGCCTTCCCTCACTGGTCCATATATTTTTCGTAGGATATTGCGTTCAAAAATTCTTAAACTTTTTTCATCCTCCACTGTTATCGTCCACACCTCTGAGCCATAGGCAACAATAGGTCTTATGAGTGAATGATATATTTTTAGCTTGGTTTCTCTCCTTATATTTTTATTTCTAAAGATATTTATATTTGCAAAATACACTCCATTTGCATACCTTATCCTCTCTTTAATCCATTTTTTTATGTCATTATCATTCGATATTGTAGCGCCCAAATATTCAAAGCCTGACACGCCTCTAAAGCGCTTCCCATTTATTTCCAGGTCATGAGGTTTTCTTCTATCCGCAGACTTCGACATTATCATGTACTTTGTCTTGCTCTCATTCACAGTTAGCCCAATTTTTGTTGCTTCTACTTCCATCACTTCGTATACCTCCCTAACTTTGTTTGCATTTCTTGCAACAATTGCAATATCATTTTATACATAACCACCAAAATCAGTAAAATTTCACCTTGTTAGGTAATGAAGAAGGCCTTTTCGAAATTATTTAAATTTCATCATCAGTTCACACACTATTACTACACACTTTCCTCTTCTGTGTTAATGTTCTTGTTAAGAAGAACATTAACACAGAAGAGGAAAGTGTGTAGTAATAGTGTGTGAACTGATGATGAAATTTAAATAATTTCGAAAAGGCCTTCTTCATTACCTTAACAAGGTGAAATTTTACTGATTTTGGTGGTTATGTATAAAATAATATTATAACAAGTCAGTGGCAAAATGTTTAGCAAAATAATTGCAATATCATCCGCATAGCCGAATATTTGGCTAGATTTTGTAAATATTGTCCCTTTTTGATCGACCATCTTTATAACACTGTGTAACGCCAAATTAAACAGTACCGCAGAAAGACCATCACCCTGTTTTACTCCATTACTGAAAGTGAAGCTTTTAGTCATCCTATTAATCACTTTAACCTTTGCCCTTGTATCCTTCATTGTCATTTCGACTAATCTTATTAGTTTGTTAACTATGCCGAATTCCCTCATTACTCTATATAATTCTTGCCTATTCACGTTGTCGAACGCCTGCTTGAAATCGACAAATAAGAAATGCAGGTCCGTGTCATGTTCATAAAACCTTTCCATCATCTGCCTAATAGCAAACAATTGGTCCACTGTACTTCTCTTTCGTCTAAATCCGCACTGATACTCTCCAATAATCTCTTCAGCACATCTCTGTAATCTCTCATTCAGTACACCCGAAAATATGTTGTAGCCAACGTTGTAAGTAAACGAAAATGGGGTGTTTGCTTACAGTTTAATTTAATTGAGGTATTAAAAATATTAAAGGTCGGGTTTAAATAAAATTTAATTATGTGTAAAATATTATTTAGGAATATATTAAAGTTTGTAGTGGTTGAAAATTGAAGGTTACTGACTTTCAAAAGCGATTTAAAATGTAACATTTGAGGTTACCCAAAGTGTGTTTACAATTGTAGAATTATAATTATCTGAAAAGAATTCCCTTAGATAAAACAAATAAAATAGTTGTGTTAATATTATTTAAATACTAGCTTTGCTTAAGTTTAATAGTAAAGTATAATAGTTGGTCGCTTGATGATGCTGATTGTCTTGTTGATACTAGCTGTGAAACTTCTCCTCCAGGTCGATAATAGTCTAAGTACGGTACGTCTAGTAATGTCTGGACAATAGAATAAATATAATATATCTTCACGTACCTGGTCGTGTTTTCTAGAAGTTCAATAAGCTGTCAAAACGGTTTACAAAAAACCAACTCACTTTAGCTACAAGGTTAAGTTGCCTTGTTTAATCGTGGGCGCCACACGGATTTATTTTGGGAAAATCCCGTGGAAAACCAATGAATAGAATTAATTAATGATTTAAAAAAAATTAAAATAATTGTTTATTACCTTTATGGCAATGCAATTCAAAATATTTAATCACAACTGAAGGTTGTTTTGAATTTTTTCTGAATATTTTATTTAGTTACTTTTTAGAAATAAATTAAGTCGAGTTATGCTGTTAATAATGGGTTTTTATTCATACCCTTGATAGAGAATTCAAACAAATATAATTAAAAACATACAATGATATACAATTGTAAATAAGTTGTTACAAACACTACAAGGCTTCCTCAGAGCATAAGCGATAAATCTGGTTAAGTCCAGATATTTCTTTTTACTTTAAACATTAATCTTTATTTAAATCTCAGGTGTAAGTTCTTTGAGACACAAAAAGAAAGTTTATGCCTACACAATAGCTAATGAATTTTTGATATAAGATAGACTAGTAATATCTTTGATATTACTATTACAAATAAAAATAAAAATAACCTATTGCACAGGTTATGCGTTCGTCACGCTTGATTTATGATTTACAACGTTATATTTTGAGAACACTTATAACTAACATTCAGCTTAACTAATATTGACAAATTCATAAAATAAATTTAGACATGGTGTAACATAAAAAATGTTTCAGTGTTTTTGCGTCAGTACAGATCAGTGTATTAAAACGTACAGGTTATGGCGCTCGTAGTAAAAATGAAAAAATGTTTACACTGTTACCTGGTGTTTTAATCTTTCGATTAAAATTTCAATTAACACCTCGATAATCGGATTATAATGATTATCGTTATTCACTACACACGCACAAGAACAGAGAATTTCGATCCACTTCTAACTTAAAGGATCATAAATAATACTATTTAATTCTTTCTGCTGTTCATTATTTTTTCCCGCACTAAAATGAAATAATACTGCACATAATCACAACGATTCTTTGTAGAATATCTTGAAGTAGTTGTATGTTGTTGTCAAACTGTTTCCTTTGATGTGCTATGGTAATGACGCTGTCAGTAATTAAAAATTTTGAGATGGTCAGCGCACGTTTCACGCCGAATGAGATTAAGAAGTGTCTGCTGAAAATCAGTTCCAGCTCTTTTTATACCCGATACCTTGATCGGCTCTAGGCAACATTGTTAATTACTAAGCAATTTTGTCATTGGTTTAGACAGGTGTGATGAACGTGACGTATTGTCTTTTCAACCATTAAAAACGGTTTCCCAACCGCCAAACGCTAAGATGATTGACAGCTGTCGATGTTATTAGTGTTGATAATCAAATTTCTTAAACATATTTTGTAAATGATGCTAACGCCTTTCACGCACTTAATATAGTTGTGATTGGGGCTGTATCGCCATCAAATTAAAGAATATTTTGTCCTCTTTAATTTGATATAGTTTGATACCGAGTTAGTTTCACTTTTACTGACATTGCTACATAAACAATGTTCAGGTACACTATTTCGCACTATCGTCTGTTTATCAAAATCGGCGATTATACACTTTGACTAATATTGTTTGTTTTCTACATCGCGTTTTATCACTCAAACGTTTATATGAGAACACTATTAATTCTGTACTGATGTTTAATTACTGTACATTATGAATAAACCTTAACTTTAGACATGGTAATGAACTGTTCTTACATACTATGATATTTCGTTTCACATTAATTTGCTCTATTCTACTAACTAACAATTGAATTATAAATCATATCATTTTAATAATGCTTATTGCTATGTTTGAGCATAACAATTGTTTTGTGCAGGTGACCTACATTTATATTACTTCCTAATAATCATCTCATTGATGATCGTTTGGTCTAGGCCATGTTAAGGCATACCGTTTATACTGGAATTCTGCCTTAAAAGCTTTTATTAGTTCACAATTCGGTAATTTTGCTGAGGTAGCTTATTGGTATAAGATTCCCTCTTACAAACGTGTTTATTTGTCATAAGTATATTTGAGATTGAAATATAGCTTCATTTTCATTTTGTGGCCATTGCTAATTTTAGTTCTTGGCCTCAATAATTACTAGTCACATTTAATTTATTATCAGCCAAATGCTGATTCTGATTTCACATTATTCAGATTCTTATTTAATCATTTTTTAGTAACATATCGTACTCTGTTTACATTATTCACTGACTCGCTTGACAGCTTAAAGTGAATTTAAATTTGTCCATCAGTTTGTGTCAGTTATAGTCTGGTTGTAGTGTCAAACAGTATTTGGGTTTACTGTTTCTTGTGGCACTTCTGCTTCTTTCTTCTTCCATGATTCCTCTCTTCTTGGTTATTCTTATCATTACCTTATCTATTTATATTATCATCATGCATTTATTAAACCTGATAGTATATGTTTAGGTTATGTAACATAGGGTTATGTTACATATACTCCCCCCTCAAAATTGATAATTTGAGAAAAAATGTGATCTTTTGATAAAATTATCATTTCATGTCAGTTTTTACATATTACTACTGTTTTTTGTCTTGTACTCTTTACATTGATCTTTAATATACTATTCGTGTGTTACACTAGCTTGATTGCTTGTCTAGTGATATAATTCTTAGTTTACTAGTATTCTTTTCAAGTTGCTTACATTTTAAGTCATCTAATTACAATAGGTCTTATTTCTTAAATTAACAATTTCCTGTCTTATCATATTACATTTTTCTTTCTTATTACATATCTTTACCTTTGTGATTATTTCAATGGTTCTTATATTTTTATACCTCATAGATTTTTTCATAATAGCCCTTGATACATTACAATATAACTCCCTAAGTTTTGTAGTGGGTTCGGAATCAGAGTGGCTCACTGTGGCTTACATTCTCTGCCGTTCCTCAATACACATACTCAGATTCAGAGGCATACTCTTCTCTGTCTGAAAAAAAAAATAAACATTGCACCTGGCAATAGTTGCACTATCACAACACATAAAATATAATACATATCATTCATTTTCAATAATATAATATCTTCAATATAATATTCAAGGTATCAGAGGTTTTCATTTATATCACATTTCCTTCTTTTATACTTTCTAGCCTACTACTTCCTTTTTTACAGGTAATTATTTCTTTTCAGACTTGACATTCTCGACTATGCTTTTTTATTAGCCGTATCGTTACTTTTTATACTAGTTGACAATTGTTTTAGTTTACTTGAGTATTGTTAAAATTACACACTTACATTGATGCTCATATAATTATGCGGTTGTCTTTCACATATAGAGTCTATAATATTTTATTTTCACAATAGTTTACAAGTTTTTCTTTCTCTCGCTAGTAATTTATGTTTATCCTGAATTATCAGGTTTTACCATATTCATATATAAAATGTTCTTGGTTAGATGTTCTCTGACATATTTTGCTACATACAATATTTGATAATTACAACACAATGCGATAATATAATAACAATATATTGATGTCTAATTTTATAGACATTCTTGGGGTTACATGGTTCATTTAATAAACATTTTTTTCTCTCTCTCTACTTTCCATAATAATATCCTTCTTTCATATTACACTCTTTGTTATTCTTCTTCTCTACTCCTTCAAGTGATGGTGGTTTTCACTTATTCTGGATGATTTTAATTCTCATTTACGATGTGATAATATAATAACAATATATTGATATCTAATTTTATAGACATTCTTAGGGTTACATGGTTCATTTAATAAACATTTTTTTCTCTCTCTCTACTTTCCATAATAATATCCTTCTTTCATATTACACTCTTTGTTATTCTTCTTCTCTACTCCTTCAAGTGATGGTGGTTTTCACTTATTCTGGATGATTTTAATTCTCATTTACGATGTGATAATATAATAACAATATATTGATATCTAATTTTATAGACATTCTTAGGGTTACATGGTTCATTTAATAAACATTTTTTTCTCTCTCTCTACTTTCCATAATAATATCCTTCTTTCATATTACACTCTTGGTTATTCTTCTTCTCTACTCCTTCAAGTGATGGTGGTTTTCACTTATTCTGGATGATTTTAATTCTCTTTTATGGAGTATACAATATTTGATAATTGCAATAAACATTTAACTACATACAATATTCATTTGGTAAACATTTTTTCTCTTTTTTTTTCTTCTAAGTCTAGCATAGTAATTTTAGTTATAAAAGAGTAGTAGCTCCTCTCTAAATTAATCTAACATAGGAGTATTTAAAGTAAGTTTATGTCATTATCCTAGGTATATTTTAGTTATATGCCACTTTTGGCTCTCTATGACATAATAGATGTCTTTTTTCTCATTAAATTATTTAGTTTACAATACATATTTTTCTATCCTTTAGTGTGATAGATCTGGTTCTTTTTTAATAAATAACAAATAGTTTGGCCTATACCTTAATTCTACACACTTTTTGTAACACAATAGGGCAAATAGGTTTGCTATAGACAATTAGTTACCTTCAATAATTTGGGCATAATACATGATCCTTCTAATCACTAAATGAGTCCGTTTATAGTAATCATTTTTAAAACATATTTTTTTTGTCTTTTTATACTCTAAATATTCTGGTGATAAATGTCGTCTACCACTATAACTTATCTGCTCTTAACAATAGTCATTTTTATGGTCTATATACATGGTGTTATTTTGTGCTCTTCCACTCTATTGGGTTTTTTGCTGGGGACAATTACGTTATTATGGGTATTCTTTTTCATCTTCCACTTTGTGGCTACCAGATAGTCATTGGCTTCCCGTTTTCTTGTCTTCTTCTTCTCATCATTTTTAGTATCCTCGTGTCCAGTGTACTCCTGGTCTTTGTTATTACTGACTTCCAGTATCTCTTCTAACTCTGGTTGATCATCATTAGTTTCCTGGTTGGATTTTTCCATTGATTGGTCCCTCTCCTTCCGCAATTCTTTTATTTCTTGGGCATACCCTTCAATGATCCGGTCCAGTTGTTCTTGATACCCTTTCCTTTTCTTAGAATGCCTTATTCTCCCTTTGGAAATATTTGCTTTAAGTATTTTATTGTTTATAGTCTTCTTGGCTGTAACACATTTCTTCTCTTCGTCCATCTTCATGAAGCTCCTTCGATACTCCTTCCTATAGGTCCCTTCTTTACGGTTGATGACTGGGAAATAAATCATATTAACTAGACCACTTCGAGTCATTTCGATTAATTCTTTTGTTACTCTAGTCTTCTTTGGGCGTATTATTCTTCTTATCTTCACCTCCTTTTCTTCCGTTTTCTTAATTATTTTGTTCCTTTCTTCATGAATTTTAATTTTTAAATTCACTTGTTCGGTAGTTGTACTTCTGGGTAATTCTTTTGTCTCCACTTGATCATCACACATTGGCAGATTATTTTGTTCTACATCTTCCCTCTCGGTTAATAACTCATCCGCTTCTTCACTTACCTGAGTCTCCTTTATACTTCCGGTATCGATCTCCTTATATTGAATATCTTCCTGGTGTCTGTCAAGCTCATTTTCAGACGATGATGTATTTGAGTCTCCTTCATCCTCAGCTTGTTCGACCTCCTCTTCAGGTTTCAATTCTTCTGTGGTTTCATCATTTGGTACTTCTTCTATCGCTGGTTTGTCATCGTCCTTTCTTTCTTCATTATCCTCAGGCTCTGGACTCATTTGTTCCATGTTCTTGTCTTCGGATACCTTCCGTTCTTCTCTCCACTTCCGGTTATTCATTTCATCCATTTTCTGGCTAATCTTATTTAATGTGGTGTTCAGCTCTTCTCTTATGGCTCTACTGTTGTCATCTATTTTACTGTTTAGCGTGTCCATGGATTTATGGGTATTGTCTATCTTTTTATTCAAGTCTTCTTTCAGTGACTCCATATTTTTACTAATAGACTCCATATTTTTATTTAATAACTCGATATTCTTCCGATTCTCCGCCCGGGATTTCCTACCGTCTTCTTTTAACGACTCGTGATTTTTATTCGCGGTTTCTTCCATCTTTCTCTGGTTATCTTCCATCATTGTTCTTATCATCTCGAACATGCTCATATCGCCTGGTTGTGGGATTCCTTCAGGTCGTCTGGGTCGCTTGTCGATCCTCATGTCTACTTCCGGTTCTACCTGGGGTGTTTCTTCAGGTCGAGTTTCTATATTATTAATGGTAATGACTTCCATTTCGTGTATGGGTTGTGCTTCATATGTCTCTGTATCTAGTTGTACCCCTTCTCCTATTCGGCTGTCCTTATATCTCGTATCATATTGATGGGTGTGTGGCATGTTTATTCTTTTGTGTCTACCGGGCTGATTTAAAATATATAAAATATTTTTATTTAATATTTTTTAAGCCACACTAGTTGGTGCGCCAATTTGTAAGTAAACGAAAATGGGGTGTTTGCTTACAGTTTAATTTAATTGAGGTATTAAAAATATTAAAGGTCGGGTTTAAATAAAATTTAATTATGTGTAAAATATTATTTAGGAATATATTAAAGTTTGTAGTGGTTGAAAATTGAAGGTTACTGACTTTCAAAAGCGATTTAAAATGTAACATTTGAGGTTACCCAAAGTGTGTTTACAATTGTAGAATTATAATTATCTGAAAAGAATTCCCTTAGATAAAACAAATAAAATAGTTGTGTTAATATTATTTAAATACTAGCTTTGCTTAAGTTTAATAGTAAAGTATAATAGTTGGTCGCTTGATGATGCTGATTGTCTTGTTGATACTAGCTGTGAAACTTCTCCTCCAGGTCAATAATAGTCTAAGTACGTTACGTCTAGTAATGTCTGGACAATAGAATAAATATAATATATCTTCACGTACCTGGTCGTGTTTTCTAGAAGTTCAATAAGCTGTCAAAACGGTTTACAAAAAACCAACTCACTTTAGCTACAAGGTTAAGTTGCCTTGTTTAATCGTGGGCGCCACACGGATTTATTTTGGGAAAATCCCGTGGAAAACCAATGAATAGAATTAATTAATGATTTAAAAAAAATTAAAATAATTGTTTATTACCTTTATGGCAATGCAATTCAAAATATTTAATCACAACTGAAGGTTGTTTTGAATTTTTTCTGAATATTTTATTTAGTTACTTTTTAGAAATAAATTAAGTCGAGTTATGCTGTTAATAATGGGTTTTTATTCATACCCTTGATAGAGAATTCAAACAAATATAATTAAAAACATACAATGATATACAATTGTAAATAAGTTGTTACAAACCCTACAAGGCTTGCTCAGAGCATAAGCGATAAATCTGGTTAAGTCCAGATATTTCTTTTTACTTTAAACATTAATCTTTATTTAAATCTCAGGTGTAAGTTCTTTGAGACACAAAAAGAAAGTTTATGCCTACACAATAGCTAATGAATTTTTGATATAAGATAGACTAGTAATATCTTTGATATTACTATTACAAATAAAAATAAAAATAACCTATTGCACAGGTTATGCGTTCGTCACGCTTGATTTATGATTTACAACGTTATATTTTGAGAACACTTATAACTAACATTCAGCTTAACTAATATTGACAAATTCATAAAATAAATTTAGACATGGTGTAACATAAAAAATGTTTCAGTGTTTTTGCGTCAGTACAGATCAGTGTATTAAAACGTACAGGTTATGGCGCTCGTAGTAAAAATGAAAAAATGTTTACACTGTTACCTGGTGTTTTAATCTTTCGATTAAAATTTCAATTAACACCTCGATAATCGGATTATAATGATTATCGTTATTCACTACACACGCACAAGAACAGAGAATTTCGATCCACTTCTAACTTAAAGGATCATAAATAATACTATTTAATTCTTTCTGCTGTTCATTATTTTTTCCCGCACTAAAATGAAATAATACTGCACATAATCAC
Organism: Magicicada septendecula; assembly: GCA_034769895.1. NCBI lineage: Eukaryota > Metazoa > Arthropoda > Insecta > Hemiptera > Cicadidae > Magicicada > Magicicada septendecula. Next base: position 1,291,114,981 of record CM068367.1, read on the forward strand.
AACGATTCTTTGTAGAATATCTTGAAGTAGTTGTATGTTGTTGTCAAACTGTTTCCTTTGATGTGCTATGGTAATGACGCTGTCAGTAATTAAAAATTTTGAGATGGTCAGCGCACGTTTCACGCCGAATGAGATTAAGAAGTGTCTGCTGAAAATCAGTTCCAGCTCTTTTTATACCCGATACCTTGATCGGCTCTAGGCAACATTGTTAATTACTAAGCAATTTTGTCATTGGTTTAGACAGGTGTGATGAACGTGACGTATTGTCTTTTCAACCGTTAAAAACGGTTTCCCAACCGCCAAACGCTAAGATGATTGACAGCTGTCGATGTTATTAGTGTTGATAATCAAATTTCTTAAACATATTTTGTAAATGATGCTAACGCCTTTCACGCACTTAATATAGTTGTGATTGGGGCTGTATCGCCATCAAATTAAAGAATATTTTGTCCTCTTTAATTTGATATAGTTTGATACCGAGTTAGTTTCACTTTTACTGACATTGCTACATAAACAATGTTCAGGTACACTATTTCGCACTATCGTCTGTTTATCAAAATCGGCGATTATACACTTTGACTAATATTGTTTGTTTTCTACATCGCGTTTTATCACTCAAACGTTTATATGAGAACACTATTAATTCTGTACTGATGTTTAATTACTGTACATTATGAATAAACCTTAACTTTAGACATGGTAATGAACTGTTCTTACATACTATGATATTTCGTTTCACATTAATTTGCTCTATTCTACTAACTAACAATTGAATTATAAATCATATCATTTTAATAATGCTTATTGCTATGTTTGAGCATAACAATTGTTTTGTGCAGGTGACCTACATTTATATTACTTCCTAATAATCATCTCATTGATGATCGTTTGGTCTAGGCCATGTTAAGGCATACCGTTTATACTGGAATTCTGCCTTAAAAGCTTTTATTAGTTCACAATTCGGTAATTTTGCTGAGGTAGCTTATTGGTATAAGATTCCCTCTTACAAACGTGTTTATTTGTCATAAGTATATTTGAGATTGAAATATAGCTTCATTTTCATTTTGTGGCCATTGCTAATTTTAGTTCTTGGCCTCAATAATTACTAGTCACATTTAATTTATTATCAGCCAAATGCTGATTCTGATTTCACATTATTCAGATTCTTATTTAATCATTTTTTAGTAACATATCGTATTCTGTTTACATTATTCACTGACTCGCTTGACAGCTTAAAGTGAATTTAAATTTGTCCATCAGTTTGTGTCAGTTATAGTCTGGTTGTAGTGTCAAACAGTATTTGGGTTTACTGTTTCTTGTGGCACTTCTGCTTCTTTCTTCTTCCATGATTCCTCTCTTCTTGGTTATTCTTATCATTACCTTATCTATTTATATTATCATCATGCATTTATTAAACCTGATAGTATATGTTTAGGTTATGTAACATCTGGTTATGTTACAACGTTGAGTAATGTTATTCCTCTATAATTTTCACACCTCATTTTATCTCCTTTTTTGTAGATAGGGCATATTATTCCTGTTTTCCATTTCTCCGGCATGCTTTCAGTTTCCCATATTTCTATTGTTAGTTTATGTATTTCCATTATTACAGAGTGTCCTCCATATTTGAATAGCTCAGCAACAATATTGTCTTCCCCGGTTATGGCACGATTATTTTTCATTTTACACACCACATCCTCCACTTCCTCTACTGTTGGTACTTCAATGTCCTCCTCTCTGCCTGGGTTTTCTCTTGTAACCTCTCTCTTTTCTCGTCTCATGTCATTATTCAACATCTCCTCAAAATATTCATGCCATCTTTGTAGTACCATCTGCTCCTCCGTTATCATATTTCCTTCTTTGTTCTTGCAGGCAAATATTTTTGGTTGAAAATTTTTCTTCATCTTATCAATGGCACGATAGAACTTCTTGGCTTCATTTTTCTGATTTAACTCTTCTATTTCTTGAAATTGCGTTTGAATCCAGTCCCTCTTCTTTTTCTTACATACTTTGTGTGCCCTCGTTCGTAGTTCAACATACCTTTCAAAATTACTTCGCGTCTCCCTTTGGAGCATTTTATTCCTCGCCGTGTTCTTTTCTTCTATTGCTAATCTGCAGTCATCATCGAACCATTCATTCCTCTGATCTTTCTTCACTCCAATGGATTTCTCTCCTGTCTCCATTATCACTCTCTCCACTCGTGCCCATCTGTCATAAATTCCCCCCTGTACCTCATCTTCTCTCAGTTTGTTTTCTAATTCCATCAGGTAGTCCTGCACCACCTCCAAATTCTTCAGTCTATCTGTGTTCCACCATATTCTTTTTCTCACTTCATCCCTTCTTACCACGGCCAGTTTTTCAACTACAACTGCCCTTACCATGTAGTGATCTGAGTCACAGTTTGGGCTTCTACAGCTTCGTACATCAGTTATTGAAGAGGAGTATCGATTATTCACTAATATATGATCAATTTGATTCACCACTCCCTGGACACCGGATTTCGATGTTCCCAGGTGAATTGCTTTATGAGGAAAGCAGGTACTTTTGATTATAACATTATTTCTGGCCGCAAATTGACACAATAAAATTCCATTGTCATTACTTTCCTCATGCAATGAATACCTCCCCAACAATCCCTTCTGGCACTCCCTTCTTCCTACATTCGCATTGAAATCTCCCAGGACAATCAGCATATCATACCTCTGAACTCTGTCACACGTTCTTTCCAACTCGTCATAAAATTGCTCTTTAATTATTCCATCTTTCTGCTCCGTTGGTGCATGCACATTAACTATCGTTATATTTCTAAATTTTCCTCTCATTCGCACTCTGCATATTCTTTCATTCACTGCTTCAAACTCGATTAAACTTTGCCTCATTCTTTTTGATATTATAAATCCTGTACCATATTGCCCAGTCCTTCTCTGCGGACCACTATAAAACAAGGAGTTTGTGGAGCTGAGCTGTGGGGAGATATTTTGGCCTTATTATATATATATAAGAAGCCACACAAATACTGCATTCAGTTATTACTAAATCAGCTTTATCTATCCGACCATGTCCTTGCCATCTTATTTCCTGTATTCCAACAATATCATATCGATACTTCAAAACCTGATCCGCCACTTCTTTCATTTTTCCAGGTTTAAGCATCGTTCGAACATTCCATGTCGCCACTATCAAACTCTTTATCCTTATACTTTTCCAATTCTGTATACCAATTGATCCGTCCACCATCCGAGGTTGCTGTTGAGTTTTCATAACATGCTGCTTTTACAGTGTGGGGTTGTTAGCCCCACGCCCAACCCCCAACCTGGAGGACCAGGAGCTTTGATTTCGGGCTGCTCTTCCCCTAGAAAGTTGCCTTCGCTTTGGCTAACGAGCGCTCTCTGCCCATTCGCAGTATCACAGCCGGTTAAATCAATATCTGATTGCCGCCTGTGATAATCCAAAGTTAAGCTGGTCCAGGATCATTCCCTATACGCCCTAAATTGGTACTGGTGGGTACTGCTGCCCTCCCCCAGGAATGTGTATCGACCTTCCGGTCTAGATCCATACTGTTCTGCGTCAACGGGGTCACCTCTAGTAGGATGTGGCTCTTCACCACGCAGTACGGTCTTGGCTGGAGATAGGCTAAGGGCTCCTTTGGGAGCTAACATCGCATCATCCAACCCTGGGAATTTGTGAGGACCAGTGCCCAGTCGACCCAGAACAAAGGTACTACCTCTCCAAATTCCCTCGACCCCCAACAAGACAAATGATGTTTTGTTTTCTGTGCCTGCTGTTCAGCAAAACATCAGCAAAGCAAAGAATCTTGTGTCTTCTGTGTCCATGTTTCACTGTGAGTGAGTCATATATTGTATAACAACATCAGTCTGACACTAGTAATCCTAGGATGTGCTTGTTTAGTCATTGGCAAAGAGTTCAAGTAATATGAATACTAGATGCAGGAGAGAGTAACAGTAATGTTTGTAAAGAGCTGTCTTTGCCACATTCAACTCTCTCCATAATTTATAAACATGGATAAAGTAAAGGAAAAGTTTGAAAAACAAACTAATTTGTTCATTTCAAAAAGAATAGAAAATACAGATTTTAAACAACTAGATGAAGCATAATTGAAAAGTTTTAACACATCTTGACTGCTAACTACTCAGATTCAAGTATCTATGGTCTCCCAACAGGAGTGCAGTACTGTATTCCAGTTATCTGTGGTATACAAAATGTTTTTGTTTAGTCTCACCCCTTGTGGTAAGTGGACTGTTTGTTGTGAGCAGTCAGTGTGTTAAGCGTGAATAAACTCAAATGCCTCAAAACAGACCATTTCTACCAAATTTGTTCTTACCATATTTAAACACTTTCACCTCTGTTTCAGCTTGTCACATTTTTTTACTGTGACACAAAGAATTTTTTGAAAATAAAAAAAATTGTTTAGAAATCTGGTAGAATGATTTTTAAAAATTGAATCTTAACCACCAATACAGTAAAAAAATCTCATAAACAATCAAAAGAAACATTGCTATAAGTATGACTTGAGTAGTATTACTTTCGGCGATACAATGGCTTTAAAAAAAATATATATAATGGAGGTAGTCCAGGAAGAGGGTTCACTAGAACGTGGTTTCATGTAATTGTTTAATAAATAATGATTCCCTTTTTTTAAAACTAACTTTATTTATTTGAGTAATTTGATATTTAAGCATACTAATTACTACTAGATCAAACCAGATGTATCAGCACCTGTTTACTAGGCTCTGTAGCCAGTAGTGTGTCTCCAAATTTTGCAGTAGATGACAAATCAAGACTGCAAAATATCGATGAATGATCAAGATTGAATTTCAGAATTATTATTTGGTAATTAGTGCTCTAGTAAGTAGTATGATAACTAGCTGTTAATAGAATTGTTAATAACCAATACAATTTTTAATTACAATAAGTGTATAATTAAAACAGAAATTTAAATATTATAAGAAGCAGAAAACGGTTTAGTGAAATGTTATATTTTCTGTATCAGTTCACATTAATAAAACCTTTTAACAACACTTCATTCTTTACAGGAAAAAACATCACAAGAAACATAAACATAAAAAAGAAGATGAAAACGGTGATGTTAAAGAAGAAAAGAAACATAGGAAGTCAAAAGACTCAAATGCTGTTGATGTAGTTTTGACAAATGGAAATAAAATCGGTAGCAGAGAATCATCTGTATCTGAACGTGAAAAGAAGAAAAAAGGAATAGATTCAGATGGCATCGATTTGACCGTAGTAGAGGATGATATGAATCTAGAGGAGCTAATGCGTCAGAAGGTATCATTTTGTTGTATACACTGTAACGATATTGTGTTATTATATCTATACGATTGAATCTTATTGAAAAAATATGAATGTAGCCTCACTTCGGGTTCGTCTATTTGTAATCGGATTTTTCGTTACGTACAATGTTATTGTGAACGGGTTACTTGTATTTATATAGTGTGCACTTGAATTACACCACCCGTTGGAAGTGTCAACTTGTAATATAGGTAAATAATGTAGCGACAAACTCGCACTGGAGTCGTCGATGTGTAATTATAAATGTGTTAGGTTGAACGGCTAATGGTTTTGTAAATTGCCGCTTACTCCCACTATGCTCCACGTTTCCGTGACGTCACTCAAACGATGCCAGCTGTCGGGTCCGCTGCAATCGGTGAATTCTATTTACTAATGTAACAGCAATAATAACGACACACAAGTATTATCAAACATATATCCTTGTGGAATCCTTTATTCGGAAAAACACTGGTTGACTGTTTTAATAAATTTAAACAGAATAATCGAAATTGTAGCGCAAAATATAATTCTTCCTTTACCAGTTGGCAGCAGTAGCCAAACGTTTAGAATTTCTTCGAGACCAAAACAATGCTTTTGTTAACGTTTTTAAATAAAAATATTAATTATCTCAGGGCGTATATGGTTCGGGGATAATAATTATACAAAATATTACACTATTAATCAAAATACAAGTTTACAATTATAGGATATTACAACGTTAGAGTGATATGAGCACACAGAAATTGTATAGTGGTTACCAGTTTTAAAAAGGTTATGTCCAGTTCAGGCTTTGATAGTTATTATGTGAATTAAAAGTTCTCGTTGTGTTCAAAAAGGTGTTAATCTTATATGGTGTTATTAGTGGTTGTTTCTAGTGTTCGTGTTATATGGTGTCTGTAGTTTAATTGATTATTGCTTAACAGTAGTGTATACAAATGTGTATGTTGTAGTACGATATAATGAGATGTCAGAATCACCAAATCCTCTTCTTGTACTCTTCTTGGTTGAAGTTGGGGCCCACGTACACGTCAAATCTTCTTTCTCGTCCCTCGTCCACTTCAAATCTTCTTCCTGGTTGTTATTTCTTCTAATCCATATAATGGCTAGTCTTCTGTTATTGCAAAAAGTTCGTGTAGTGTACCTCTAACAGTATTTATTTAGTTGTATTGTTTTTTCACACTTTATAACATATATTGTAAGACGATTTAAGAACGCGTCTATCTGCTAAGATCGTTGTCAAAGAAGTCTCATTTTATTTATCCGAAATTTCTGGTTGCTAAGGGTAAACTTGGAATCTGGTTGGTTAATTCGGATCTACATTGTCACATACTTTCGTTATTTCAAAGTCTAAAATTTGTTCAAAATCTTTAAATTAACATAACTTTTCTATACTGAATGGGAATTTAAAACCATTATCAGCATTATTTTGATCTTCACATTTGTTATATTTAGACACCAAACATGCCTATTTTTGCTTAAGAACTATGGATGTTACAATTTTGTTATTTGGAATTTTCTTAAATAACTTGATATGTGTTATTTTGTTCCTATATTCTTTGTATACATTTTTATCTATAAATACATCTACCCTTTCACATTTGCTTTACAAAATTTCTAATATAATTGTTCAAAATTTACTAAAGTTGGTTTCACCTGGCCTCTGTAATGGTATTACCTTCATCACCATGTTTTAACATCTTTAACAATTAAATTAACCTCTAACACTCATCAAAATGGTTTAACATATAACGTTATTTTAACAACACAAAAAATATATTACTCCAATAGTTAAATTCATGCCCACATGGCTATGATTATACCAAATCCTTGCACAAATAACTGTTTTCTACTCAAACTGTATAGGTGTTTGACACTTAACAAAACATCTTTGTATAGTCCATTCTGCTTGGTCAATTAATTTACCATGGTTTAACATCAGCTCTATTGTTATATTTGTTATCACAACATAAAAAAAATTGGAATTAATATCATTAAATTGACATTCCTTTAAACTAACTGTATCATCTGTTACATACAAAAAACACAACACAAATACTATGATATAACACTGTGCTAAAACATAAAATATGCACATTTTACAAAACAAATTCCACACTAATTAGTTAGTCCTTTGTCAGCTAATTTACTAATTACTCTGACACTGTCTATGTCATATTTACTATTTATATGGGTTTCAACATCCTTACTGATGTTTGACTTACAAAAATTACAATAAATTGAACACTGTTGCTCCACCTCACCACACAGTTCTAATAATCTTGTTACATTTACTGTTTATCTGGGTTTTACTCTTGTTATAAATGTTATTGTGACCATGTTATAATTTGTTGTTTACTGGACAACCCTATGAACTCTATATGTGACACTTATTTGTATGGTTCCTGTATCTATTATCAGGTGTATTTATATTTCTGTTACATCAACTAACTTAATTATATACTAATATTTCTCTTACATAATATTACATGTTTGGGCCTATTATCCCTCACTTTGTATTTTGATCATCTGGATATAATGATACATTAATTGAAACCATTTGTTTCTTTATAGTCCTGGTTCATAAGCTGTTTGTCTTTACAATTCTTTGTTTGGTCAATACTGAAAGTTCATTGTCATAGTTGGGGTTAAAGGTGTTTTGCATCACTTAGCCTAAATCATTAATTTGGGTACGGTCAGTTGTCTTACTAGTCAGTCTAAAATTGTTAGTCGTTCCTCTTCACTATCATCTTGGAAGATATTGTTCTCCTTGTCAGCTTCTTAACCAAAGTCTTCATTAAATCAGGTAAGATATTATGTTGTTCCAAATGTAATGTTACATATTACCCTGCCACCAAATTTGATCATTTTAATAAAATATTGTTTTTGTTGAAATTATCAATCATCTTATCTTTCACATTATCATTTGTTATTCTTATTATGATCTGGTATACTTGTCTTTAATTATAAGTGTTCTATCCCTGGAACATGTTACTTCCCTAACAAATTAATCACCATATATTCTGGAATCAGTCGGGGGGCTCTCTTGACCTAATACCCCGCTGTCCTTACAATAAATAATACATAAATAATATCGATTGCTGGAGCTATCTCGTCAGTCAATCACATTTAATAATCACTAGTCTATTCACGACTAAATCAAATAAAAATAATATAATATATTCTTGGGATTGTTCACTCAGTCTAACTTCTCAGATTTATGTATTTCTTTCCATTGATTCTTTCAGATGTTTATTTTCTTGTGGCGATATTAATAACATTTGTTTTAATTTTTAATTGGCACTATCTTCCTTCCTTCTTTATCAGTACTGCTTAATCTTCATTTTTCATTCACTATCTTCATTCAAATTAAAATATAACAAGTATCTGTATCTTTAGTTGTTGTGGATTCTCTCACAATCATGATAGGTTATTTGCAATAAATTCGTTTCTAGTCTTGTCTCATTTTCATCGTCGACTGTCTACATTTGTCCTTTCTTATTCATTTTATATCACTATAGTTTCTTCTAATTTATGGATGTTGCATCTTTCTTTTATATTCCAATAATAAGTTCATAACTGTGTTTAATAAGAGGTGCTTACTTTGTTTAGAATTTGGAATTTTATTCCCAGTTGTTTATCTGTTTGATTCATAAAAACATTATCAAACTGTACTGTAAGTTGTCCTTACTATTCATTTGAATTCTGATATATTCAAATTTGTTTATTTGGCTTAATTTAAAGTTATATTTTGGATTATCAAAGTTGGTTAGATGAGCTTACTATGTTCTTTGAGTTTTGAGGTTTTATAATAATAAATTCTTCAATTCCATGTTAATTCTCATAAATAATTAGTTGTAAGTTGTTCTTACTCTTTGTTTGGAATTTTGTTGGTTTTATAATAATAAATTCTTCAATTCCAAATTAATTCTCATAAATCATTAGTTGTAAGTTGTTCTTACTCTTTGTTTGGAATTTTGTTGGTTTTATAATAATAAATTCTTCAATTCCAAATTAATTCTCATAAATAATTAGTTGTAAGTCGATCTTACTATTTCTTTAGAATTTTGTGGTGTTGTAATAATAAATTCTTCACTTTCATATTAATTCTCATAAATAATTAGTTGTAAGTTGTTCTTACTATTTGTTTAGAATTTTGGTGGTATTATACAACTTTTACACTTCTTAGTTTAGTGCTTATTGTCATATGTCCTTCTGTACCCAGTATTGATGATCTTTTGGTAATTTTCGTTATGTCGGTCAGTTGCCCATACCTTCATTTGTATGGTTCTGTTTCTTTATCCTTTATTCATATTATTGTTCCTCAATGAAACTTATTTCTCGTCTCCTTAAAATGGTTCTTTGGCCGTAGTCGGTTAGCGTAGCATCCGTCCCTTTTCTTGATGGTGTGTGGTATATAATTTATCCCGGGTCCATAATCTCAGTTGACCTTATTGTTCGCACTACCATTGTCTTTTTAATTATTTCTTTCCTTGCGGCATCTCTCGCTTCTTCCTTGTACTTCATTCTTCCCGATCTTATTCTTTCATTTGCTGCAAAGCTTATTCGACTCATCCTATCATATTGTTGATTAAAACAATATGTTACTGGTCCATCAATGACTAATGATATTGATATTTTCCCACGTATTTCTATTTCTGGTATTTCCCATTTATCTCTGATCTCCTCTAAGTGGTAACCTATAGTTTTGTGGTAAGTCATTATTGAAATTGCTTTTAATCTTCTCCTATATTCTCTGGCATTCATGATTTCTTCATTGTTGGTAATTGGGATATTCAGTACATTAATTAACCCATTGTTCATCATCTCCCATTCTTCCGGTGTTTTTATTAAATTCTTTAGATGCATTCTTCTTACTGTCTTTGGTTCCACTTCACTATCTTTAGTATTTTCTTTGTTTCCGTTAGTTTTCTTTTCAGGTAATACTACTACTGGATCCTCTGTTTTGGCGTTTGGTTTTTCTTCTGTTTCTGGTTTGCTATCATTTTTTATTTCTTCGGTTCTCTCATTTCTTAATCCTTCCCGCCACAGTTTACTATCATTTATTATTTCTTTGGTTATTTCCTCCATTTTCTTATTCCTCTCGTCCATGTTCTTTCTGAAGTCTTCCTTCAATTCTTTTAAGTTCTTACTGATATCCTCATTTAATTCTTGCATTTTCTTGCTATTCTGTTTTAAATATTCCATAATGCTCTTCAGGTCAACGCTCTCTGTGACTTTGTCCGGTTCTTGTCTATCTCCTTGGTCCTCTCTTATTATTACTTCTACTTCCTCGACCGGTGTCGCTTCTTTGTCTTCCATATCTAATTCGTCCACTTTCTCGGCTTCGGCCGCTCGTTTTCGCGATGTCTCTCGCTTCCTCATTTTGTCTATTTTTGCTTATAATTATAATTTAATTTATATTAAATTACACGCCTCACACGTTGGTGCGCCAATTTGTAACGATATTGTGTTATTATATCTATACGATTGAATCTTATTGAAAAAATATGAATGTAGCCTCACTTCGGGTTCGTCTATTTGTAATCGGATTTTTCGTTACTTACAATGTTATTGTGAACGGGTTACTTGTATTTATATAGTGTGCACTTGAATTACACCACCCGTTGGAAGTGTCAACTTGTAATATAGGTAAATAATGTAGCGACAAACTCGCACTGGAGTCGTCGATGTGTAATTATAAATGTGTTAGGTTGAACGGCTAATGGTTTTGTAAATTGCCGCTTACTCCCACTATGCTCCACGTTTCCGTGACGTCACTCAAACGATGCCAACTGTCGGGTCCGCTGCAATCGGTGAATTCTATTTACTAATGTAACAGCAATAATAACGACACACAAGTATTATCAAACATATATCCTTGTGGAATCCTTTATTCGGAAAAACACTGGTTGACTGTTTTAATAAATTTAAACAGAATAATCGAAATTGTAGCGCAAAATATAATTCTTCCTTTACCAGTTGGCAGCAGTAGCCAAACGTTTAGAATTTCTTCGAGACCAAAACAATGCTTTTGTTAACGTTTTTAAATAAAAATATTAATTATCTCAGGGCGTATATGGTTCGGGGATAATAATTATACAAAATATTACACTATTAATCAAAATACAAGTTTACAATTATAGGATATTACAACGTTAGAGTGATATGAGCACACAGAAATTGTATAGTGGTTACCAGTTTTAAAAAGGTTATGTCCAGTTCAGGCTTTGATAGTTATTATGTGAATTAAAAGTTCTCGTTGTGTTCAAAAAGGTGTTAATCTTATATGGTGTTATTAGTGGTTGTTTCTAGTGTTCGTGTTATATGGTGTCTGTAGTTTAATTGATTATTGCTTAACAGTAGTGTATACAAATGTGTATGTTGTAGTACGATATAATGAGATGTCAGAATCACCAAATCCTCTTCTTGTACTCTTCTTGGTTGAAGATGGGGCCCACGTACACGTCAAATCTTCTTTCTCGTCCCTCGTCCACTTCAAATCTTCTTCCTGGTTGTTATTTCTTCTAATCCATATAATGGCTAGTCTTCTGTTATTGCAAAAAGTTCGTGTAGTGTACCTCTAACAGTATTTATTTAGTTGTATTGTTTTTTCACACTTTATAACATATAATGTAAGACGATTTAAGAACGCGTCTATCTGCTAAGATCGTTGTCAAAGAAGTCTCATTTTATTTATCCGAAATTTCTAGTTGCTAAGGGTAAACTTGGAATCTGGTTGGTTAATTCGGATCTACATTGTCACATACTTTCGTTATTTCAAAGTCTAAAATTTGTTCAAAATCTTTAAATTAACATAACTTTTCTATACTGAATGGGAATTTAAAACCATTATCAGCATTATTTTGATCTTCACATTTGTTATATTTAGACACCAAACATGCCTATTTTTGCTTAAGAACTATGGATGTTACAATTTTGTTATTTGGAATTTTCTTAAATAACTTGATATGTGTTATTTTGTTCCTATATTCTTTGTATACATTTTTATCTATAAATACATCTACCCTTTCACATTTGCTTTACAAAATTTCTAATATAATTGTTCAAAATTTACTAAAGTTGCTTTCACCTGGCCTCTGTAATGGTATTACCTTCATCACCATGTTTTAACATCTTTAACAATTAAATTAACTTCTAACACTCATCAAAATGGTTTAACATATAACGTTATTTTAACAACACAAAAAATATATTACTCCAATAGTTAAATTCATGCCCACATGGCTATGATTATACCAAATCCTTGCACAAATAACTGTTTTCTACTCAAACTGTATAGGTGTTTGACACTTAACAAAACATCTTTGTATAGTCCATTCTGCTTGGTCAATTAATTTACCATGGTTTAACATCAGCTCTATTGTTATATTTGTTATCACAACATAAAAAGAATTGGAATTAATATCATTAAATTGACATTCCTTTAAACTAACTGTATCATCTGTTACATACAAAAAACACAACACAAATACTATGATATAACACTGTGCTAAAACATAAAATATGCACATTTTACAAAACAAATTCCACACTAATTAGTTAGTCCTTTGTCAGCTAATTTACTAATTACTCTGACACTGTCTATGTCATATTTACTATTTATATGGGTTTCAACATCCTTACTGATGTTTGACTTACAAAAATTACAATAAATTGAACACTGTTGCTCCACCTCACCACACAGTTCTAATAATCTTGTTACATTTACTGTTTATCTGGGTTTTACTCTTGTTATAAATGTTATTGTGACCATGTTATAATTTGTTGTTTACTGGACAACCCTATGAACTCTATATGTGACACTTATTTGTATGGTTCCTGTATCTATTATCAGGTGTATTTATATTTCTGTTACATCAACTAACTTAATTATATACTAATATTTCTCTTACATAATATTACATGTTTGGGCCTATTATCCCTCACTTTGTATTTTGATCATCTGGATATAATGATACATTAATTGAAACCATTTGTTTCTTTATAGTCCTGGTTCATAAGCTGTTTGTCTTTACAATTCTTTGTTTGGTCAATACTGAAAGTTCATTGTCATAGTTGGGGTTAAAGGTGTTTTGCATCACTTAGCCTAAATCATTAATTTGGGTACGGTCAGTTGTCTTACTAGTCAGTCTAAAATTGTTAGTCGTTCCTCTTCACTATCATCTTGGAAGATATTGTTCTCCTTGTCAGCTTCTTAACCAAAGTCTTCATTAAATCAGGTAAGATATTATGTTGTTCCAAATGTAATGTTACAACACTTGTAAAATATATAAACAGTGAGTTTCAGATGACTGTAAAAATTCTATATTTGGAGTGATTTGTTAGGTTTATAAATGAAAGTGAAAATGTTATAAATAATTATTGATAACGACTTTAATTCTTGTTCAGTTAGTTTTAGTTTTTATTTAGTGTCCATTTTTTGATTATAAATTTTATAAAACTCATAAAAAGGTGTGAGAACACTAAATTAGCAAACAGAATTATCACTGTTGCACACCACTATAGAAAAATTATTCCGATTAGCGCTTTCAAGCTTATCAGCTCATCGTCAGAATGGAATTCTGACGATCTGATGATGAGCTGAGAAGCTTGAAAGCACTAATCGGAATAATTTTTCTATAGTGGTATGCAACAGTGATAATTCTGTTTGTGATTATAACCACTAACACAACTTTCTTCATTAAACTAAATTAGCAGTAGTAAATGGCTTTACATAAAGTTGTAGGTCATAGTTAATTTACAGCTGTAAGACCTTGAAACAAATGGCACTGTGATCAGGGATCTTATATACAATGAGTACAATATAATGATGTATAAATTTCTCCCCATCACCCCTGTGTTGTTCTTTATTAGAATTCATGCCTTATAATACTGTTTTCTACAGCCATAACAGTATTCTTTTCTCTACAATTTCATTGTATATTTTAATTTTCTTCTTTCAGTAAGTGTGCTTTCCAAAATTCTCTTCAGCCATCTTGCGTCATTTACCCTTGCCTATGTCCAACACATTAACTCAAAGATATGATTTTTTATTTTCTCAACTATGTTTGCATCTAAGGCCCTTAGTCTTATCATTTAATTTGTAATTATTTTCAGTTTAGTCACTGTAACTTCATTTCAAGTAATACTCAATTTAAGAAAATGAGTCAGCAGAGTTGAAGCTTTGTCTTGATTATGTGAGCAGCATGAATTGTAACATACTTTTGTTATGTATTTTTTTATGTATAAACATGTATTTTAAATGTTTTTTTACATACAGTCAAGTTCATAAAATATTTCTTAGCTGTTAAGTATTTTACATTATATTGTAAATAGTTTATAAAAAATAAATCCTTTTATGTACAGGCATTATTGCAGGCTAGATTAGGTGCTTATATGTCAGAGAGTGACAGTTCTACTGCAGGAAATGAAGTTATAAACCTTGTAGATGATGAATCAGAGGATACAGATGCCAAAAAGAAAAGCAAAAGAAAAAGATCTCGAAGTAGGTGAGTATAAAAGTGGTATGGATGGTAGAATAAAGTAGTAGTAGTAGGAGGACAATAAATTATATTTAATAATAGAGATTTTCAAGAACATGTAATTTGGTACGAGATTGGTAGAAGGGATTTAGGTTTAAAAAGTTTTAAGTAACATCAACCAAATTTTCATATAAATGTGTATTTGATCAGTGTCTAAATTGACAGTTGTATTTTCTAGTTTTTGTTTCCAATTGCGTGTGTGCGCTGTGCGCACATATTTGTGCGTGGGTGTGTGTGTTATTAGAATACCGTGCTGTTAATGCACTAAATAGGAGTGATCAGTCAGCCATCAAATTCAAATTTTGCATTTTCGTTTATAGAAGTATAAGCAGGGAAGTAAAGACTAGAAAAGACAATGACTCAAGACATGATGTGCGAGATAGATCATATAAGGAGCACACTGATTCAACAAAAGATTCAAAAAGATCTCGAGAATTCAGTTCCAGTCAGTATAAACGTAAAGAAGAAGAAGATGATCGTAGAAGAGAATCAAGAAGAAAAGAGGAATTGCGTAAAAAGGAAGATGATTACAGAAGAAGGGAGGAAGACAGAAAAAGGGAAGAAAGAAGGAGGGAAGAAGAGTCTAGGAGGCGAGATGACGAGAGAAGAAGAGAAGAGGAATCACGGAGGAGAGAGGATGACAGGTAAGCATAGAGTCTTCTTATGTACTTTAAAAGTAAACAGCGTCTTTGTTATGGCAGATGTGGTTTGTCAAAAGATAATAAGGGGGCGTAGTTATAGAAATTGGTATTGTTTAGATTATGTTCATTGTAGCTGTAATTACATTTTTTATTAGAATGGGGATTAATTGTTCATTACGGAATTTGTTTTTTAATAAAAAATTTTGTATGAGGGTAGCAAAAACATTTTTTGTGTAACCGTCTTCAACATCATATATCGATGATCGACAGAAAACCACTTGTAGAGCTTAAAAGGGGTAACCGTTCACATGGTTGTAGGTAGCTTCATTATTTGACACCCAAAAGGAAGTGACTCCAAACATAAAAGTTGCTAGGAAATGGGAGGCATTTCAGATGACTGACTAGGTCCAAATAATAATATAGAAATAAATAGTACAATTGTTTACTAGTTCTTTTCATTTAAGTAACAGAATTATCTGCTCAACCTTAAGCAGCAACTCTAGAAGAAGGGAGGTACACTTAAGCGAGAAATTCTCATCACTCAAAGTTTTTTAAAGCTGCTGTCTATGAAGCTAGTTTCCTTCCCCACTTAACATGTTAGTGACTCAGTAACATGTTTGCAAACACAGTACACTCATTGAAGGTGTACTGTTTCTGTATGATATTCTTTGCAAGTGTGTGTATTAATACATGATATCTATTTTGTTCATTAGTGTTAAATTTGAGACATAAATTCTATACATGGCTGTATATTGTACTGCTGTTTTATGTAGGTATTGTAATTAAGATCTGCTCCACGTTGAATGCGTCATTTATTGTACTGTTGTTATTATTTATACGTATGGTAATGATTTAATAGTACATGTAAAGAAACTCTTTCTCTCAGGGTTAATAATTATTAAGTTATTTTATCGTATTTACGATTGTATCTGTTATTTTCTTTTCTTTAAACCAACCCAGATTCAGTTAATAGGTAGTATTTTGATAATAACCATGTAAAAAATAAATAACATACTAATGTAACTTAACCGTCTCTGAATTCTTCCAGCTGCCACGGGTTCACTTCTGGTTGTTGTTTACCTTTTTTCAACAGCAATATTAAGCTTGGCAATCTGTTTCTTCACCCAAATCTCTTATTGCTCTCACCGCTGAATGCCGCTCTCCAGGACTACTGCAACACCACTGTCTCCTTGGAACACTTAATTATTCTTTAGGGCCACTTAAACTCTTCTCCAGTCCAAGATTTTCCTCTTCTGTTGTTGTTCTATCAAGGATCTTGTTATATTTTTCGTATTATTATTTATTTATTAGATATTATAATCAAACTCTGGTATCACGATTCAAAATCCTTTACTTCATTTTCTTTCCAGGTTACATTAACTTTAATGATATACAAATGTTATTTTTATGAAATTAGACTCTTCAGGTATTTACTATTAGACATATAATTAGACTAATAACGTTTCTTTTATCAGATATAATTGAAGACTAATGATGTTATTTGTATTAAATATAATTGAAGACTCATGATGTTATTTGTATTAAATATAATGGAAGACTAATACATTTCCTTCATCACTATACAAAACAAATTCTTAACAATTTAACAATTTGCCACTATGATAATTCCCTAATTTATTTACATCTGTTTATCATATAACTATTAAAACATATATTATTTTTCTATTTCTTATTAAACATCTTTATTTTACCTCTAATATTCGTAATTCTATTGGTTATTTATTAAATTATAATTTTATTACTCCTTACTCTTCTTATAACATTCATTTCAAGTTTATATATTATTTTCTGAACATATAACTAAATATGGTTTTACATCATATAGGAATCGACCTCTATGTTGATTGAGTAAGTCGATATTCCAAATGTTTTCTGTTTACATTCTAAAACATATGTTCCCTTTAATATTAATTTTGTATCTTTTTTCTTTTAAAATTGATTATTTACCTCTTATGTACTGTGTGCATTTTAACAGCAGTACATAATACCTTCCCTTATTTCATGATCTCAGATACAACTTGATATGAGATTTTGAAATAATTAATTTCTTATCACAAACATGGTCGAACATTAATATTGAAAACATCTGATTAATTCGCTAATTGTATATCACAAAATTCATTTCATAAATTGTTTTTTTCTTTTATTAACATAACAAGTATGGTTCATCACTATCACGAATCACCGTATCTTACACACTCATTTATGGCTTGAAATAACATTAATCAAACCAACTGGTTTTACATCAAAAATAATAATTATAAAATAACAATTGTGCCTAGTTTCATGGCTAAAAAACTCAAAAACATGAATACAAACATTATCTTTTCTTTTAAATCTCACCTTCCCAATCCTGGTCATAAATTTCATGTGTTCTTAATTTCAGAATTATTTTTCTTTTAATTATTATTTTTTTTAATTATTTTTATTATAATATGGGTATCAGCTTTAGTGATGTGATATGCTTTGTAAACCTAATAGCTGTCCATGATAATCAGTATATACTTCCTACATCTCCTATCACTAGTTGATAATGGTCCACAAATGTCAATAAAACTTGCTCTAACGCTCTCAATGCTTGATGATTTATCCACCTTCCCTCATATCTGACATTGGCTACCTTGACTTTTTTTACAAATATCATATATTAACTTAGCACCTAAAACTTGATGTCGATTCTTCATACACTTTGGGTTATTCTATCATTTATTTGGTTACTTTTAATTATATTCCTGTTTTCATGTTGGAACACTTAATTTCTTGTTACTTTTCACACCTCAAGTCATATTGTCATATTTATTTTTTATTTCTTTACCTCGTTATTTGTATCATCCCTAAAATACCATAATTCCCTAACATTAAATACTACACATGGGTTCGGATTCGGAGGGGCACTCTTGGCTTCCATTACTCCGCCGTTTTCCCTAAATATATCATCTGAAATCAGAGGAACTTCATCTCTGTCCAGGAAAAAATAAAAGTTGCACTATCACAACACAATACATATAATTATTACCTATAAGGTAGCTCCTTCGCTACAAAATTATATTCAAGGGATTATTACATGATTTCTTTGAGGTCTCTTCACATTTTTATTCCATTACAGTTTCACTTCTGGTGTTTTATCACTTCAATTAATATTCTATCATTCACAGGTAACTGGTTAACATTATTCGACATACATGTTGGATTATTTCCACCTTGGTGCTGTCAATCAATGATATTTTAGATTCTATCTTCATCTTCATTTTTATTTATTTATTCACCTTTAATTATGCAGTTAAGTACTGAATTTCATCATTGTCGTAAGTTGTATTTGTCTATTCTTTCTTCACCTAACTCATTTCTACCCTTCTTAAATAGTAACTAGTCTTAATTGTTCTTATCATGGTTATTATACTGATTAAAATGGTTATTCAAATAATTATTATGGTTATTAACTGTCTTTCTCTTCTTAATTGATTCAAAATAATTTCTCTTAACTATCCGGTAAGATGTTCTTACGTTTTTTGAATTTGGTGGGTTATTTCATCTTAATTCATAATAACTTTCATATTATGTCGTTTGTATTAATAATTAATCTAATCTTTGTTCAATTAGTTTGCTTTGGTCAATACCCAGAAAATCAGTCCCTTCTTTCCATATTTCTTATATTTAGTTCATCCGTTGTCAAATACTTCATTTACCCTTGTTGTTTTGCTTTCTGTTTTTATTAAATATCTCTCTGTCACCCTGTACTCCCATTCTTTTAATACTACATGTTCATTTGTATCTATGCCTACATCAGTCACTTTCCTATTTATTTTATTGAACAGGTATTTTAATGGTATTTGCATTATTGATGACATTACTGACAGTTTGCTACACATTTGTATTTCTGTGATATTTAATTTACCTATAGACTTTCTGACGTTTTTTCTCACTATTTTATTGTGATTCCCTTTGAAATATTCTATTAAGTTCCTTCTATTACTTTTAAAATTACTTATTCTTCTGTAGTCAGTACTTAGGATGTTAAGTACATTAATCAGTCCATTGTTCATCATCTCCAATTCTTCTCGTGTATTTTTAATTTTCTTAGGATGTGTTATTCTTCTTTCTTCTGTTTCTTAATTATTTGCTTCTTTATTCCATTATCTTCTATTTTCTGACTTACTTGCTCCCTGTTTTGATCGTTTGGTATTATTTCTATCTCTGTTTTGTTATCATTTATTACTTCTTCCGTTATCTTATTCAATGTTTCCACAGTTTGCTTGTCATCTTCTATCGTTTCTATTGACTGGTTTTCATCACTCATTATTTCTTTCATTGTTTCTATATTTAATTTCACTTTTGCGGATTGCCTAACGTTCCTTTCCTCATAATTTTGTAATATTAACTTGATTTCAGCCTTCTGCTGGTCTAATTTATTATTCATCCCATTTATTTGTTGTTGAATGGTCTCCTTTAATTCCTCATTATTTTGTTTTAATAAGGTTTCATTATCTTTTTTCATTTGTTTCTTTAATTCCTCATTATTTTGTTTTAATAAGGTTTCATTATCTAGTCTCATTTGTTTAAACTCGTCTTGGTTACTATCCATTTTCCTGTTAAGTGTTTCGATATTCTTTTCAATATCCTCCTTCATTTGTTTCTTTAAACTTTCATTATTACTGTCCATTTTCTTGTCCATTTTTTTCCTATCCTCCTTCATTTGTTTCAATAATGTTTCACTGGCTTTGTTATTCCCTTCCATTAGAATTCTCATCATCTCCTGAAAATTTGCATCCATTGGTTGGGTTGGTTTCTTTGGTTGGTCCCCTTGGGCATCCCTTACTATTATTTCTATTTCAGTTTCTTCCTCTTCAGCACTATTACTCCTTAATTCATATCGTTGCTCTGGTTTGTTAGCCATTTTACAATCTTTAACTTAATTTTAATTACAAGGAAAAAATTCTTATGTTAATTAAATTTAACAAAATTGTGTTGTTTGGTGCTGGTTTAAAGAAAATCTTTGCTTTCACATATGGGCGCCATTTATGTACTGTTGTTTTTTGTAGGTATTGCAATTAAGATCTGCTCCACGTTGGATGCGTCATTTATTGTACTGTTGTTATTATTTATACGTATGGTAATGATTTAATAGTACATGTAAAGCAACTCTTTCTCTCAGGGTTAATAATTATTAAGTTATTTGATCGTATTTAAGTTATACGATCGTTATTTTTATGAAATTAGACTATTCAGGTATTTACTATTAGATATATAATTAGACTAATAACGTTTCTTTTATCAGATATAATTGAAGACTAATGATGTTATTTGTATTAAATATAATTGAAGACTCATGATGTTATTTGTATTAAATATAATGGAAGACTAATACATTTCCTTCATCACTATACAAAACAAATTCTTAACAATTTAACGATTTGCCACTATGATAATTCCCTAATTTATTTACATCTGTTTATCATATAACTATTAAAACATATATCATTTTTCTATTTCTTATTAAACATCTTTATTTTACCTCTAATATTCGTAATTCTATTGGTTATTTATTAAATTATAATTTTATTACTCTTTACTCTTCTTATAACATTCATTTCAATTTTATATATTATTTTCTGAACATATAACTAAATATGGTTTTACATCATATAGGAATCGACCTCTATGTCGATTGAGTAAGTCGATATTCCAAATGTTTTCTGTTTACATTCTAAAACATATGTTCCGTTTAATATTAATTTTGTATCTTTTTTCTTTTAAAATTGATTATTTACCTCTTATGTACTGTGTGCATTTTAACAGCAGTACAATATGTTAAATATGTTCTATCTTTTTACGATCTGTATACATAACTTTTGATGGTACGTGAACATTATCAGAAGGGTTAGGTTGGACTATTGCAATGTTCCCTGCCATTCTTGGATGTGTTCGTCATTCGTAATCAGGATAGTGTGTAGAATTTGCTTTACCATAAACCAACTCATATGGGACAATATACCCATAATTTGTCCAACCATCCTGATTACACAAAAAAGTCATTAGAACTTTAAAATCCCATGCTGAGACCATTTGTTGTAATGGTGAGTATTATAAAAAAAGGAATAAATAATATTGTTAGCGATTTTTTGAAGAATGGCTGTATTCAGAAATTCATTAATGATATTTTAGCGATGAGATAGGTTGCTCATGATAAAACCAATCAGGATGTGAAGGGTTAGTTATTTCATACGTTCAGTAAATTTTGGAAAGAATTCAGAGGATCACAACAAAATGTGGACTACATACTGCCTTTCACTCGTGTAACACTTTAGGGAAAGTTCTCTTTACTACCATGCCCAAATTACCTAAATTAGGTTGCAAATGTTATATACACCCTCCCATGTGAGTGTGGATTACGGTCTCTTCAAGGCCTCTGGAGGTACTTAACAATTGAGTGATGAGAATTTCTTTCTGACCTTAGTTATGCTTTCAACTTTAGCTTAGATTGGTTCACCAGTGCCTGAGACTGTACAGTGGCAGATCATATGGGAATTATAACTCATGAGCAGGAATGTATTAAACTATACCCACAGATTAATAAAAATAAAAGGTATTTTGAATACTTTACCAATGATCCAGGCTGTGTCATTGTGTGTATTAACTACAAACATATGCAGTGAAAATGTGATACAAAAGCTTAACAAATAATTTGCCCTATAATGAATATCTAAACATGGTAATGCTACTAGAAACAAAATAGGAGCTGACTTATCAGAGAAAGTTATCTAACTGTGTGAAAGCAGGAACATACGTTATAACAGAACGAGATCCCTCGTTGTTAAAAATTAAATGTGTTTGATTTTAATTTAAAGTTAAGTTAAAATTCGATTATAGTGAATCTCGTGTTACAATTTAAAAATGAACTCTTTTTAAAATATTTTTATATTATTATCAGTAATAATCTTTAGTAATAATTGATAAATACTGCTTATTTAGTAAAGTTTGATAATTATAGTGAATAATAAGTTAATTGCTGGTCGGTGGATGAATGTAGCCATAGCGTCGATCTTGCAGCGGAACTCCTCTTCTCGGTTAAGTGTCGTCAGTGTACATAACGTTAAGTCTCGTCTGGACAAACAATTTATAATAATATACACTTTCACGTACCTGTTCATGATACTGGAAGTTCTGAAGTTCACTTACCAAAATATAAGCTGTCAAGATGCACTTAATACCAGCTTGCTTTTCAACAAGGTTATATCACTCCTTGTGTATGATAAGGCCGCCACATGGGTTTATTTTAGGAAAATTCCCATGAAAAACCAATTAATAAAATTTAGAATTGATAAATTCACTTTAAATTTTGTTTAAATGCTTGATGTTTTCACTACAATTTAAATCTAATATAGTAGAATCTCTACTCTGAGTTATCTCCCTGTACTCAATGTTAATTATCAATTAACTATATGAAATAATTATGATCAAGGTTTATGCTGGATAAAATCTGGGTTTATTTTAGCCTTTGAAAATAAAATCAACAATTAAAGTACAATTGATACATTAATATAAATCTGAAGTTACTTGGTCCGTTTACAATACGGTCTAGCTCAGTTAGAACAATAAACTCTTATACCTATTAACAATTTGACTTTTTAATTATATAATATACCTCACGGGTAGGCTCTTTGAAATACAATAAAGAACTATCCTATGCCTTGACAGACGTTAATAATAATAATTAATAATTTGGCCACTTTTTAAAACTCGTAACTATTTTTCAGGTGAGCGTTTGTTATGCTGACTTATTTACTAACATATATTTTTAACCCTTAGTACTAATACAAAATCTTACATTGGATTGACAAATCCGCTAAGTAAATTGAAACGGTGTGTACGATTGAAAGTTTAGTTGTTCTTGCGTCAGTACAGTTTTGTGGTAAATAATCAGTGCGAGCAGATAAATAAAATGAATTGTCACAGTGTTACCTTTTTTCTTTTAATCGAATAGATTAAAATTTATTAAAAACACTCCAGTGATCGGATTATAATGACCACTGGTTAGTTACACTTCACACGAACTATGAACGGAGAGTCGGCCCTCTTCTAACTAACTCTGGGCTATGTTAAATACTGATTATAAAACTCTCTCTCTCGTTCTAAAATCACGCACAAATTAAAATATTCACTTTACTTTCGAAGCACTTCCTCGTAGTAAATTGCAGTATCGTTGAATGTCTTGAAGAAAATTTTAAACGGTTTACTATTGTTGTACTAATTTCAGTTATTAAAAAATATTGCGGTGACGAGCGACAACTGTCTCGCTCGAGGTGATGACAAAAAGTGTAACAAATTCTCTCCGTTTTTGATTATATACCCCCTCGCTTCATAGGGCTTAGGTGGTAAGATCGTTTAATAATCTCTCTTCCGATTGGTTCTGATAACCGTTACAAAATGACGTATTGTTTTTTAACCGTCGTCCGGCGAACATTGTTGACAACTGCCGTTGTTGTTGGTTTTACCCAACCAATTTCTTACTTTTTAACAATAAATGACGCTAACGCGCACTACGCACTTATTATAGTTTCGATCGCGAGGTTATTACCATCAAATTAAAGTTTAGTTTATGAGCTACAATTTGATGTGGCTTAACACAGGTTTTAACCTTGTTTTCTTTGACAATGCTCATAAAGAATGTTTAGAAACATGGTTTCTCACTGTCGTCTGCTAGCGATGCATAATGCGAGCATTCCATATCTTTTGACATTTAGTGTTTCACATTGCGTTTTCTTTATAACGTTGAACACTAACACATCTGTGATTATACTTAATAGCTATTTATAACTGTACAATTTTAAATCTTAACATAATTAAGGCGATACATTATTATCGAAAATCCTTATTCCTAATTACATTTCGTTTGGCCTACTCAATTTAACGTTATCCATTAACAATTGAGTGGTGGTATTTCACATTACCTTTAGTTATATTGATTGTTCAGTAAATCTTATGTTCACTAGGAGTCCTTTTTCCTCATTAATTTACTGACAAACGTTTGTTTAGGCATGGTCTAGACATATTTTTAGCATATGTTTATGCTTTAATAATTGTTACTAGTTACATTTTATATAATAAGGAAGTTATTCATCCATATAAGGTTTCCTTTTATAACTACTTTTACTCACTAATATTACATCTGGGTTTATAATGCTAGTTTTAATACACATTGTGACCATAGCTAATCTAGTCATAGGCTTTGTCATTTACTGGTCATGGTTCCTTTATTTTCAGCCAAAATGCTGTTACTGATATTACATTATTTTCGTCATTATTTAATTGGTTTATCTGACACATGGCAGTTCATGTCATGGACTGGCTTGTTTGACAGCTTATAGTGAACTTGGCATGTCCATTAGTTAGAGTCAGTCATAGTATTTGTTGTAGTGTCATGCAGTGTATTCCTCACTGCTTCTTGGGATCCTTCTTCTTCTTTCTTCTTTGTTGGTCCTTCTCTTCTTTGCTACTTTCATCATAAATTATTCACTTTTATTATTTCAGTGTACTTATGTACCCTTCTGGTGAATGTCTAGGTTATGTAACATTTTGTGGTGTTACAACGTACTGCTTACCACAGCAGCATGTTTTCAAAACAAAAAATGTAAAGAAAAAATGGGATCAATAGGCTAAGAAAATTGCTGAAAATAAATCTTGGGAAAACATACGAGTACACATAGTAATTAGGAACAATGCAAACATAAACTAGGAAAATTTTTGTTATCTCCTTTCGATGCAAAACATTTTTAATCTCCAAAACAGAAGCAAGTTTTAAAATAAAAAAAGTTAAACATGAATATTTCACATAACAAATATCATTTATTATTAATTTACAGTATCAAAAACTAACAAATGCATGAAATGTATTCAGATAGACATAGAAATTAACCTAGAGAAATACACATGTATCACAAAATATGTGGCAGCCTGTGTTGGTTTGATGTGCTATGTTGAACTTTGATATTCCAGAAGTTAACAAAAACTTAATCATGATATAGAATTCTGACATTGCTGCTATGTGTATTTCACATTGCAGGTGTATTTTCCTGTCTACATATACAAACAATATTAGCTTATGAATTCTTCTGCAAATGGTGTGCTCAGTTTTGGAATAAATTGATGAAGGTATAATTTACAGCCATTGGGATTTGTGGCAAATTGCCGTGGCCATAATTTCTCCAGGCATCAGAACGAAGGTGATAATTACCTATGCTGCCATAAGGACAAGTGACATTTGCATTTATTTGGGTATCCAATGTAAACTAAAAGAGAATTTTTTTAATATTCTCAACATATTGCAAGAGGAAAATACTTTTTTATAGATGTTATTAGTAACATATGCAACAGTTTCCTGTGTTGCTGTAATATGTTTTAACTATACAATTTAAACTTTTACAGATTTGTGCCCTTTTATTTGTTTAATGTAGAAGGCGAGAAGATATTAGGCGTAGGGAGATTGAGATAAGAAGACAAGAAGAAGATTCTCGAAGGCGTGAAGATGACATAAGGAGGCGAGATGAAGATAGAAGACGAGATGATGATTCAAAAAGACATATCAGAGACCTTAGATCTGAGTCTCGCAAGAGCAGATCACCATTTGGTACGTTGATGTTTTTCAGAAGTCTGAACATGAGTGGTTAAGTGTTAAGAATACAGTAATGGATGACCATATATTTCTGTGATATAAAACTGTAATTGTAATTACTATAAATAATATTATTATTTGTATCTTTTATTTTAGTTGCTTTAGCAACTGTTACTGTAATTATTATATATATATTTGTGTATATGAAACATAAAGAATGTATAATTTTGCAGGACGTGAAAGTCGTACAAGAGATTCAGATAAAGATAGAGATAGAAACAGGGATAGGGAGCGAGATAAAGATAGAGACAGAAGAGATAGAGATCGTGATCGTGATCAAGATCATGACAGAGAGCGAGATAGAAGAAGACGTTCGTATAGTCGTGATAGACATTATTCATCGAGGTAAGTCTCATTTGGGCCTTTTTTAATGCTGAAGGAAGTGTGAACCTATATAAGGATATGATAATTTTTATTAAATGTTTATAATAATTATGTAATGAGTTTAAACTTTTATACCTAGACGTTTTACAAACAACTGTCTGCTTCTACTTCCAGATCTCATAAAAATAGAAGTGACAAAAATGATAAGTATAAGGACAGTCTTTCTGAAGGGCTGAAAGAAGACAACTCATCATCTTCAGATGAAGAGTAAGTTAACTGGAACAAGTGTGTGTGTGCGCGGGCACATGCTTGCATGCATGCATGCATGGGTGTGTTTTACAAAACTCATGTATGAAGATGTACATGCATACAGCAAGTAATGGCAGATGAAGGCTAACAGACAAATGAGTTTTCTTAATGTGTAGCAAAGAACACCATCAACACATTTATTCTTTTCATAAAGGTTCACTCACTGGGTGACATTTCAATGTTTGTTAGTAGAGTTGGTATGTTGGTTGATATGTATGGACTTTGCTTTAGATTCTTAAAAATGATTCTGTTCCTTGTGACATAATTAAATAAATCTTCATCAGATTAAATACTTGTAGATAGTAGTCACCACTCATAATTAGAATGAAGCTACATTGATCATAAGTGAACAGCTGCACAAGCATTTTGTTGACTGCCAGTGGCCAGGGGAATTTTACACAGAATGCTGGAAAAATTCAACCAGATTTGTCCACAGTTTGTCTACCATTTGTTTGCTGTTGTTTTCTGTATGTACTTGATTCTTAATGAGTAAAAATTAATGGCTGAATGACATTGTAGCAGCTTAAAAACTGTATTATACACTGTATAATATAACTGTAGCTCTGTATAATACTTAGTAACTTATTGCTTATTGTAGTACATTCATTATGCTTTAAATTTATTATATAACTTCGTTTCAGGTGGAAATGAAAATAGAAATTTTTTATTTCCAGGAAGATGGTCATATTGAAAGAATGTGTAACTTATGCTTCTAAAAGTCTTACATTGGGTTAACAATTATTAATATTCAAATAACCTTTTTGTCTGATTATTTGATATTTTTGAATTATTATTTTTTTAAATATTTGTGGTTGTCCACTTTCCCCTGATTAAAATTTGTTTAAAATGTTAGAAGCGAGGTTTTTACTCCTTTAAAAGTTAGAAAAAACAAAACATCAATTTTTCCATGTGTTACATTAATTAAAATTATTACAAATTTAAAGTTTTGAACTTAAAACCACAAAATCCATTTTCAGTGTTGTTTTTTATTTTAAGTAATATATTTAGGCTGGTGCAACCTTGTTTTCTGTCAGACTCTGCAGCTTATTTATATACACTATGTTTGTGGGTGGTTTTTTTTTTACTATTGTGGGAAGAGAACATATTTAGTACATAAATGAAAAAAGTTTAATGAACGTGTTACTATAGAAAAGCATCATTTTGAAATTTGTATTAGTACAATTGATATTTAAAAACATGGGGTTAAAATTTTGGTGCTCATTGATAATATTTAGTTTGTCTCTGTTTATAGTTTGGCAAATATTAATATCGTAGAGGAAGAAGATGAAGAACAAATTATTGAAAAGAGAAGGAAACAAAGGGAAGAATTATTAAGGGTAAGCATTCTTAAATAACACAATAGGTGTCAATTAAATTTCAGTGTATGTTTATAATAGCTTATCTTCAAAATAGGATAACTCAATTAAGACAGCTATTACTCTGATAAGAGATTTTTCAGCCTTCCCCATAAAAACCCTTCAATTTTTCAGTTTGGTCATCATGGTCTCCAAATCTAAATGACAGCTGTAAATGTAAAAAGTGTATCATTTAAGAACAATAACTGTACACAATTCTGTTAATGCTTCAGTATTCTGAACGGTTGGATTTCTTATAAACTCTCATGTCTCTTGTGTTATCACATTAAAATCTAAGTGACTTGTAAGATTTGTTTCCACCATCTCCAAACAAATGGTAAATGTAAATGGAAAAGGTAATCTGTAATAAATACACAGAAACTGTCCGGAGCTCTGCATACAATTATTTCTTGACCTTTTTTTTTTCAATATGTGACAGATATTCAGGGATAAAGCGTTTGTATAAAATAAACAGCCACTTCCTTTATGGTGTACTAGGGAACATTTTCATCTTCCCTGTGTGAGCATTAGCATCTCAGAGCCTTGTGAGGGCAGATGGGTAGCAATATGCCATGCCTCGCGCAGAGATCAGAATGCGGAAGGAAAAACATGTCACGTGCTCCCCCCATAAAAAGTCTGTGACAAGCATGTATCGAGCTTCTGTGTTAAATAGTTTCAAGTAATCAATAACTGTACAAATAATTGTTTATGTCTGCTATACAAAGTCGATTATTTGATCCCCATGTGGGAGGACTGTTCAGCATTGACCTGTGATTACGTGTGTGTATTTCAAAGAAGCTGCAATAGACTTTTTTGCATTGCTGTAGTTGGTAATATAGTATAGGCAAACAAGACCATATGATAGGTGTAGGTTCACATAACATGTTATGCTAACTGATAAAAAAATAATTAGTATTAAATTAGTACTACTATAATGTTTTCATGCAATGATTAAGTGCTAATGCTTATTTGGCATGCATGCAACTGAACGCGCGCGCGCACGCTTGTGTGTGGTGTGAGATAATTGTATATGCTTCTGACCTTTTATCATTCTACCCACCTGTCATACTACATAATTTTGTTTCAGCAATATTGGGCTCAGTACTTTGAACTATTAGTTTCATGTGCATGACTTACCATTGGTAGAGAATACTGTAATAAAAATATTTCAGATGAATACTGGTGTTTACTTGGTGTGGTTTTCAAAGTCTTCCTGGTCTGAAACTCTTCCTTTAGTTTCACTGTTGATCGAGTCCAATCGTAATGAAACCTGTTATATAGTGTTAAATCTGTATAGGAGTAGTGTAACAAAATGTTTTTTTTTTTTTATGTTTGTGGAAGAAATAAAAATTGTGCTTAAAATAAATTTTATAATTTAAAAAAAAATTTTCCTTTTTATGGATTAATTAATTACAAACAATTAATTAATTGTGTTTCATGAAGTTTTGAAACGTGTCTCACTTCTCTAGGAAATTTTATTCATGTTCTTGTATTTTCAAAAAAACTCCAACCACTTATGAGATTGTCTCCAGGGACAATCGATATTTGTTTACTTTTCGTTTTGGAGGTTATCTTCCTTCTGATGTAGTTTATAAACTTCTTGTAGTTTATCGTTTAAATTAAGATAATTGTAAATTGTTATATTTAAGAAAGAAAGAACTATTTTGAGGTGAAAAGTATAAATGTTTTATTAGATAATTGGTTATAAGACTCTTGTCGATTATAAAATCGGCTCTCAGGGTATCGAACAGTTACAAGTTTTTGATATATAAAATTCAGTCAGGTTCTTTTAACAGCTAATTATGGTTAAAGTCAGAGAAATCGGGCCAATATTAAAAAAGTATAACGTTACAACAAGTAATTCTTAATACTAGGTACATATATTGAATAGAAATTGAAATAAAATAATTTGTTGTCGAACCGTATCGCTGGCGGAACTAGAAGACTGCGTTCGATTGAGTAAAAACGACAATTGCAAATGGCCGCCATCGAGTTGGTAAAATGTCTCCAGTAAATGCGACGTTCCAAATAAGAGATTTTCTTGTAGTATTCACGTCCTGGTGTCAGCAAATCTTCCTTCTGATGTTGTGTAGTGTCTTGAGTGAAGTTTCTGTGTTGTATTTTGTATATCGGTGTATGTATAAGTCCGTTCACTTTTGTCATTCAGGCGCTAATTTATGGTTATGGTGTATACTGTTTTCTGGTGTTTAATAGTGTTATTTGGTGTAATTTAATGCTGTATAATGTTATTTCGTCTCTGGTAATTGTTTATGTCACTCGGTCGATGTTACAAAATGTTTTTACTCGCCACTCGCAATTTTCAAAAATGTGTCATTCACTGACTCGCCATTACGGTACTATTAGTTAGGTTAATTCGATTAAAATATGCTCGTCAAGTGCACCATACAATGTCCAATAATCAACTCCCGACTTCCTTCACTTTCGACTAAAATCTTAGCCAATGCAATATTATTCCTTACATTGTTCAAATCTAACTTTGCATCCTGTGCATGTTTTCAATTACATTATATAACTGCCTAAACTTTGGTTATTATTCAAATTTATTTGCTAGATGTTACTTAATTTAATCCTTCAGTTCATTCGGCGTATTTTAATATTGAATAATGCCGTTTTATTATGTTTTTTGTCTAAAATTGGTAATTTTACTTTCATTTTGTATCTGGTAAATTCTTAAAATCAACTTCCTGTCATTATGCAAATTCTGCCATTTTGAAGTTATATTTATGGTTAATAATCTCATATTGTATTAAAAGGTTTATATTCCCTTAGTTTCTGGCAATTATTTGAATTGGTTAATTTTTAAAATATTATGTTGGAATATATGACTCCCCTCTCCAAATTTTTGAGTTCTGTCATTTCCATTTTTATTTATAATTCTGGCTATAATTTTACAAAATCTTTCTAAGTGGTATCTGTAATTATATGGCTTCATCTCTGGTTTATTTTATCTAAATCCCTTTAGTTTAAATGTATTTAAGTGAGTAATTTCTCTGTTTTGATGAGGTTTAGTTTTTCATCATTTTGCCTAGATTTTTTAACAAGTTTTTTCTTACAAATTTTTATATAAACAATACATACTGTGTTATACCCTCTCTGACTTTTTAAACATGGTATTATAAACTAAACATTTTTTTTTAATTAAACATAACAATAATTAGTATTGGTTTCAATACTATAAACAGTTAAACAAATAAAAAATATTTTCAAATGATGGTTGTCTTCAACCATTCAGACATTTTTACAATCAACACTTATTACTAACATAGAAATATTATTTACAAAGGAGGTTTTTTCCCAACTAACATCTTATTTGCTTATTACTATTAATACAAGTAATAAATATATTTACAGTTAGGATGTTAGTGGTTCCAAACTTAATAAATGTCCTTATACCTAATACCTTTTAAAATCCTTATTCTATTTTCACAAAACCTTATACCTATATTCTTATTTGCTATCTCTTATATTAAATTGAACGATGCAGTTTTTTAAACTGTCTTTTAAATATGGTATTGGGTAATTGTACCCGGTCACTGTATATTTAAATCTGTTTTTATTCATTATTTAAAGAAATGTTACTTCAAACAGATTTATAGCTTGATATTACTACATGTATCATATTCACATGGTACAAATTATAAGTCACTTAAAGTTGTATATTTCATTATATACACTGTTTGTGGTTGCCAAGAATGAAACATAAGGTTTATTTTTTATAATACCCAAACTAGCACTGGTTCACTTTACACTTTTTTATGCTATTTCTAAATGGTTGTTTAGTCTTATTAACATCAATAAATTGGTTTGTGGGTTACAATGAAGATTTGTTCTTTGGGTATTATATTATTGTTCCACCTTGGTCCACTGGCAACTCTTACTGTATACACTTTTTTCTCTTAATTTTATTGTACATGTGGTTACTGTTCAAGACTATTTCGTTATACTTTTTATGATAGTGATTTTTAGTTATTTTGGGATATGGGGATATGGGTGTTTTTTATAAGAGCATTCCTTCTTCTTCAGGATGCTGTCTTCTTCTTCTTTCTTCAATGGTGTTTTCTTTTCTTCTGTCTTCTTGGACTGGTATCTTCTCCATCTTCTTCTTGATGCCATCGGGTTTCTTGGGATTTCTTCATCTTCTTCTAGTTTCTAGAAATACTTCACCTTTTATGGTGGATCTTGCCTTATTCAGGGTTTCTTTTTCATTTACTTATCCTCGTTGTGGGTTTAGTCATATTCTGTTGTTTATTTGTTTACTTCTTACCTTCCTGGGTTCTATTTTAAAAACCTTGGGTTATTAGACTGGTTTCGATGATTCATCACTAGTAACTCGCTTTTATCTGAACTTATATTTTTTAATAATAATGATTGTTCTGCACAGTTGCTATGAATTAATTCTTTATATTAAATTTAATGCTTTCTTCGGATTTAAATGTTATAATCTTATTATTCTAATGATCAATGCCATTCATTATTATGCGTTTATCTGTCACGCTACGGATTGCTCTCCTCCAGAAGTAATTATTTCAGACATGTTTATGGATGAAATAATTTCTTATGATAATTTCATTATTTCTTATATTTCATTTTCCTCTCCATTTCTATATCGACTTTTTATATTTGAGTTTAATTAATTTTATATATATATTTACTTATTTTACTTTTGATCCTTCTTGGATAGTTAGTGTCTTCTGAGATATATTATTATTATTATTATTATTATACATTCTCTTTCTTTATAAACTTCGTGTTGCATCCTTGGGATATTAATTCCCTAACATTCCCTATCACGTGGGCTGGGGCAGTTCAGAGGGGCACTGTAGGCTACACAATCTCTGCTGGCCATACACCACTTCTACAATTTGAGTCCAGAGGCATATTCATCTCTGCTCAAAAAACATAATGCTGCTGGAATTATCTTCAGTCAGTCATCGAATAAATAAATAAAAAGTAGTCTCATTTTCGACTAATAAAAATATCTTTGGATTCTTCACTTCGTAGCTTCTCAGATTATCTCACATTTTCTATCTTAATAAATCTTCTTAATTATTATTATACTCATTATATATATATTTTTCTGAACTCTTAACTTGTCTGATATATTTATTTTAATTATGGTTGAAAACTTTTCTTAATAATTCTTGTTACTGGTTATAGTGTAACTCTTTTTCTTCTCCATCTGAATTCTCTTTATACTTCCTTCTGGTTACTTATAGTGTTAGCATGGTCTTTACATATAGCATTTTCTTATTCACTATTTGAATGGTCTTAATATATTATTTTAAATTTTTAAATTTGTATCTTTATATTAGATATTCAGGTGGTTATTTTGATCATTTTATTTAAACATTTTGTTCTTTCCTTTCTCTTAGAAAGTTATTAATCCGCCTTCGCATTCATTAACATTAATTCATTTATATTATATTTCATGTGGTACTTCTTCTCTTTGCATTTCATATAGGTCTTATTATTATCATTTGTTCAAAATCATCTTCTGCATATGTTTAGTATTAATTGTCTTCTTTGCTTCTTCAGAACTGAGTAATATCGTATTCCTTTTCCTTGATTAACTGTTTCCATTCGTTTCATAAGTAATTAGTCATAGGTTGTTCTCATTATTATTTTACTGTTTTTCTTTCTTGGATTTTTTATAATTTTATTATAATAACAGATTCTTCTCTTTGCTTCCAAATTTTTTCCTTCTCTTGTATATCACACTTTTTTTTTTGTTTTTCTTCTCTACTCCTTCAAATGCTAGATATTCACATTTATTCTGGATTAATTTAATTCTTTTTTCTGAATTAATCATTTTATTTTCTTCTAAATTCAATTATAAATGGCACATATTTATTTTTAGAACTTTGTTAGTTTTATGCAAGATTCAAACTCTTCTTCTTATTTAATTCCATAACATTTCTCATAAATCATTGTAATAAGTTGATCTTATTTTGTTTCAAAGTTTTGACGTTTTATCAAAGTTCAAATGCTGTTCAATTCATTTATTCCCAAAATTGTTTCCTTCAAAATGGTTTATAGTAAGGTGATCTTACAATTATTTCTGAATTTTTTGGTATTTCTCTAAATTCAGATTTTTTCTTATGTATTTACCATAAAGTTTTTTCACAAAATTAGTCATAGTAAGTTGATCTTACTTCATTTTTAAATTTTTTGTATATTAAATTCCAAAATCTTTCTTTTATTTCGCCATAAAGTTTTTTCTCATAAATATTAGGTAGTAAGATGTGCTTACATTTATTTTAGAATTTGTTTGTATATTAAATTCAAAATTCAAAATTCATTCTTCATAATACTTTTTCATAGATGCTTGATTGTACACACCTTTGACTCTTCCGGAAACGATTTCCCTCAGTTCATAAGTATTGTTATGTTTATCCTTTACCACAACATATGGTCCTGTATAAAGTAATAATAATTTTTTGGTTATAGCTTCTAGGGTGCTGGGCAGCTCTCGATTTTTTAGGAGAACTTTCTCACCCTCTTTGTATGTTATTATACGCCCTATTGCCTTTTGGTATTTGGCTTGCCGTTTTTCTTGGTCTTCCGCCACCTTGTTATAAAATCTCAATTGGTTGAATTTACGATCATTGTTTGGTGGAAATTCGATGATTTGTTCAATTTCTCGGGGAGTCGGCTTCTCATACATGGCGGAGTATGGTGTAATTCCTATAGCTGGATGGTGGGCGAAATTTAGGAATGTCTCTGTTGCTGCTAAGTACTCTTGCCACTTTTTCTGTTGGTTGTGACAGTACGTCCGCAAGATCCTACCCACTTCTCTCAGTACTCTCTCAGCCGGATTACTACTTGGGTGGTAGACTGATGTCTTGTAGGTTTTGATCCCAAGTGCTAATAATGTGTCTCCGCCACCTTCTCCCCTTAAATTGCGTACCATGGTCGGTAATAATGGAAGATGGTCTACCGATCTCTGGCACATACAAATCGATGATCACCGCCAGAACTTTCGCTGTTGTTGCCCGATTAACCGGATATAGCTTTATATATTTGGTATAGTGGTCCATGATTATTATCAGGTACTTATACCTGTGTCGACCACCGCTACGGGGAAATGGCCCGCAGATATCCAAGAACACTTTTTCCAGTTTGCGTTTGAGGTAATAGGTATCATTATACCCTCTTTCTTCTCATTGTTTATCTTGACGCATTGGCAGATATTACAGGACTTGATGTAAGTTCTCACCTTTCGGTTGATATTCTTTATCTTGCAGTTTTCCTCTAACGCCTGTATCACTTTTAGCGCTCCCATGTGACCATACCTGACATGATAATCGATGATGACCTCCTTTTCGATTTGGTGTGGAATTATCACCTTCCATGTCTCTTCGTCCAATGCCGTTTTTATGAATAAGATTCCTTTGTTTAGATGGTAATACTTGGAAACAGTGTCATCGTTGGCTTCCAATCGATTCATGATGTTTTTCAGTTTAGGATCAGACTGCTGGTGGATTTGGATATTTATTAATAGAGCTTGTAGATCGGCTCTGGTCTTAAAGATGTTATAAATTTTAACCAAGCTCTCCTTCTCTCCCTCGAAAGTCTGATCTTCCAGATTTATTCGTGATAATACATCTGCTACCACATTCTTTTTTCCCGGAATATATTCCCATTTCAGATCATATTCTTGTAGGGCGAGTACCCACCTAGCCAATCGGCCGTGACTCAATTTGCACCTACGTAGGAACGAGATGGATTTATGATCAGTATGAACAGTGACTTGATACCCGAGAATGTATGTTCGGAACTTGCTGCATGCGAACACCACGCTAAGCAATTCCTTTTCTGTTACACTGTAGTTCTTTTCGCACTGATTCAGCGTGCGACTAGCGAAGCTTACTACCAGATGTTGACCCTCCTCATCTTCCTGGTATAAAGTCGTTCCTAAGCTCAGGTCGCTAGCATCGCAGTTTAAAAAGAATGGTTTTTTAAAATCTGGGTGACGAAGTATAACACTCTCCAGAAACTTTTCTTTTATCAAGCGGAAGGTAAGATCTTGTTCTTCACCCCAGGTCCATTTGTTCTTAGCAGATAATTGTGGTTGAAACTTGGCTGTCAACTCAGAATATCGGTTCTGAAACTTCCTGTAATAGTTACAGAGTCCGAGGAAAGATTGTAATTGTTTCCTGTTTCTTGGCTGCGGGAACTTCTGAATTGCCTCCACTTTCTCTGCTGACGGGGTAATACCTCTATCGTCTAGATTGAAACCCAAGAATTATACCTCGCGCGCTATGAACTTGGATTTCTCCAACTTCAGAGTTATGTTGTTCTGCGCTAGTTTGCTTAGTACATATTCTACTCTATAGCAGTGTTCCTCCCAGGTTTCTGATGTAATGAGTAAGTCGTCTACATAGACGGTGGTAAATTGGAGCGCTTCTTGTCCAAGAATCTGGTCCATGCATGCCACAAAGATGGCGACAGAATTTACAAGTCCGAAGGGCAGTCTCTTGAACTGGTAATTGCGCCCTTCGAAAATGAACGCCACGTACTGACGGCTTTGTGGATGCAGCTCCACTTGCCAATAACCACATACAGTGTCCCAGGTACTGATAAACTTCGTGCCATGAAAACGTTTTAATATCTCCTCTATTTCACCGGGTGAGGTTCTGTCATTCACAATCGTTTTGTTCAATCCGCGCGCATCTAAACAGAGCCGGACTTGTCCGTCTTTCTTTGGAACAGCAATAATTGGACTAGTGTAAGGTGATTGACTAATCTCAATTATGTCGTTTTCAATCATTTTATTTATTTCTGTTCTCACGGCCTCTTTAAGCGACTGCGCGATTGGATATGATCTCAGGTTAAACTCCACGTTTTCTTTAAATTCCAGTTTGCACTGATAGTTTTTAACCTTCCCTGGTTCATCCGAAAACACTGCCTTGTACTTCTCATATATTCTGATTAGACGATCGGCTAGATGTACAGGTATTTTATCGTTATTGGTTCCGCACTGGAAATCCCGTATTTCTTGTATTTTTACTGACCATAAATCCTCTCCTCCATGGTTGTATATAATGGGTTTATTAAGAGGGCTGTTCCTAATGATATTAATTTTACGAAGTTGATGTATAGGGCTGGGAAGTATATTTGCGCCTCCTATCAAATTTGCGGTCCATGTTATTCCGTCTGGGAAAAGTGATACTCTCTCTAGATTAAGATCGATAATTGCGGAATATCTTCTCAGAATATCGCAACCGACTAGTATGTCAAATGGTAATCCAGTGGCGATTAAAAATTCCATGTCTAAAGCTATATCGCGGCTAACGACACTTAAGGAAACTTGCTTCCTAATGGTTTTATTCTGGCGGCCAGTTGGACCTATTAACACAATGTTGTTTACTGGTAACATTGGCAAAGTTTTTCCACATTCGCTCTGTATCCTCTCCAGTTCATTGGCGTTTATTATTGAAATATTTGCACCTGTGTCAATCATTAGTTTAGCGGGAATTCCTTCCACCTCCGCTGTTATATATAGTATTTCATTATTATTGTTGTTGAGACTCTTTTCGTTCTCCTCCAAAAGTTCAGTTCGAATATCTTTCAGGTAGTGGTTACTAATTATCGTGATGTTTTTACAATTGGTTGCTTGTTGCAACTCATCCTTGTCTAACCCAGGAAGTATAAGCAGTAACGGGTCGTGGTCGTTAATTACTGCCTCCTCCCGTTTAAAGCATTATGGTCATCGTTCATACTTGGATTGACCGAGGCATCGTTCGGAAAACTCTGGGTCGTTTCCTGACGCACTGTACCCTGTTCGAGGTTTATCTCCCTGTTCTGTTGTCGGCCAAGATCCTCCAGGCTGGTACTTCTTCTTCCCTGTTCGTGTCGTGGACCGTCCCGTTCCGCACTTCTCCATCTTCTGTCGGCGCCGTGGAAGCTGTTCCTCCGTGGTTGATAATATCTCCTTGGACCGCGATCTTCTGCTCTTATAAAATTAACCCTAGGGCGCGACACTCTATTATTATTATTATTATTACTATTAATTATTGTTGTAATAATTTCGGTTGGGTGGGTAATGTCTATCACCATTATTACTGGGGTATGGATTCCTCGGACTGTATGGGCTATTAGGGGGCTGATAATAATTATTCCTACTATTAGGATATGGGTTGTTGTTCCTAATACCGTTAGCATTGCCGTTAAAATTGTTATTACGCGGCGGGTTATTATGGCTGTAATTATGTCGGGTTACGGCGGGTTATGTCGTAATTACTGGGCTGGTTTCGGTTTCCGGGATGGTTATTGCCGTTATTAGGGTATGGATTCGGCCTTGCCTCTGGTCTTTCATTCCTCCTCCTGCTCTGCCGATAATATTCTTCATTTTCATACCCCTCTAACAATTCCGTCATTGCCTGTACTGTCTTAATCTGGCTACCTCTCCGGGCCCTGACAATGTCTTCGTCATAGTGATACGAGATTTTATTCACCAGGCACTCTTCTGGTATAGCCGGTTCAAGGTGTTTCGCCATGCACACCTTCCCTAAGAAATAGACTGTCATGCTACTGCTTAGTTGTGCCCTGTATCGTCCGTTACATATGTTATCACGGATCAAGTTCTGGGTTGTTTCAGACCAGTATTTAGACTTAAACATTCTCCGGAACTGCTGGTAATCGGGAATCTCGCTCCGGTTGGCCATCCACCAATTATCCGTCATCTCCCTGAATGACTCATCTAAGATTTCCCTGTTATGGCTCCATTGCGTTATTTTATGTTTGGCGAAGTATTCATCTACCCTAGCCAGGAACTCCATCGGTTTACGCTTGTACTGCCGGAAGTTGAGCCATTCTCGGCTTTCGTTGATGGGCAATCCAGTGAAATGAGTCGGTCTATTTCTTAAAGCTTCCATATCTTCTTGGCTTTGTCGCACCTGACCTGTGATATTGGTCATCGCCTCTTGCATACCATCACACCGTTCCGCGACTTGATTCCGTACTCTACCGAATTCTTCTTGAGTCTCCTTGCGCTGTTCCTCCACTTTCCTGCGACTATGTTCTTCTATATTTGTAAACTTGATGTTTACCACTTCCTTAAACTCTTGTACCTCCTTTTCGGTCTGGTTGCACTTCCCATCAATCTCTCGTATCTGTCGATTCACCATTGTTTTCTTCTTCCATCTTTTTATTCATCGCTTTCTTGTTAACATTGATTTCCTTATTCAGTTCTTCCCTTAACAATTCCATTCTTTCGTCCAGTTTGTCCAAATTCTCCTGATTGACCTCTCTTAATTCTTCTCTTAACATTTGGTTGTCCTCTCTCAATTCTTCCAATTTCTCCCCCATCTTCTCTTCCATTTTCTTGTTATTCTCTTCCAATTTGTCTTCCATCTTCTTGCTATTCTCCCTCAACTCTTCCTTCAGAGATTGGTTGTTCTTCTCTATCTTCTTCCTGGTTTCATCGATTTTCCGATTGGTGTTTTCAACTTTATTAATCAATTCTTCTTTAGTCGCCTTGAATTCTTCCTTAAAAGATTGGTTGTCTTCCTTCAATTCTTCTAACTTCTTCCCCATCTTCTTGTTGTCTTCCTTCAAATCCTCTAACTTTTTACTGTTCTCCTCCATGTTCTTGTTCATTCCACTCAATTCTTCCTTTGTGGATTGGTTATCCTTCTTCAATTCTTCTAATTTCTCTCCCATCCTCTCTTCCAACTTCTTACTGTTTGCTTCTATTTTT
Source organism: Magicicada septendecula (assembly GCA_034769895.1). Classification (NCBI taxonomy): domain Eukaryota; kingdom Metazoa; phylum Arthropoda; class Insecta; order Hemiptera; family Cicadidae; genus Magicicada; species Magicicada septendecula. The sequence goes on from CM068367.1 coordinate 1,291,154,871, forward strand.
CCCCCTATCCGTTCCTCCAAAGACTGGTTATCACTTCCCATTTTCTTACTCAAGTCTTCCAATTGCTTATTTAATGCTAGTTTGTCTTCCTTCCTTACTTTATCCAAAGATTTATTGTTTTCCATCATCGCTCTTAACATTTCTTCTACTGTCATGTTCTCTGTTTCCTTCTCCGGAACATTGACTTACTCTGTTTGTGTAGGCATTTCCGGTTGTTCCTCTGGTTGTGCAGGTTGTTTCGACAATACCGGTGGCAATGAACTTTTAATGTCTACTGGCGTCGCCTCTTTATTTTCCATGTCCATCTCTACTGCTTTTTCGGCCTCCGCCGCCCATTTCTTTGAAGTTGCACGTCGTTGCATTTTTCCTTCTTTCTCTGGCTTTATAGCTGTTGCCGAACTCCAATTAGTGATTGGGCAGATTGTATTGGCCTTTCAATCGCTAATTAAAGCCCCTCAGTTGTGCGCCAATTTGTAATAAAAATATTTCAGATGAATACTGGTGTTTACTTGGTGTGGTTTTCAAAGTCTTCCTGGTCTGAAACTCTTCCTTTAGTTTCACTGTTGATCGAGTCCAGTCATAACGAAACCTGTTATATAGTGTTAAATCAGTATAGGAGTAGTGTAACAAAATGTTTTTTTTTTAAATGTTTGTGGAAGAAATAAAAATTGTGTTTAAAAAAAATTTTATAATTTAAAAAAAAATTTCCTTTTTATGGATTAATTAATTACAGACAATTAATGAATTGTGTTTCATGAAGTTTTGAAACGTGTCTCACTTCTCTAGGAAATTTTATTCATGTTCTTGTATTTTCAAAAAAAACTCCAACCACTTATGAGATTGTCTCCAGGGACAATCGATATTTGTTTACTTTTCATTTTGCAGGTTATCTTCCTTCTGATGTAGTTTATAAACTTCTTGTAGTTTATCGTTTAAATTAAGATAATTGTAAATTGTTATATTTAAGAAAGAAAGAACTATTTTGAGGTGAAAAGTATAAATGTTTTATTAGATAATTGGTTATAAGACTCTTGTCGATTATAAAATCGACTCTCAGGGTATCGAACAGTTACAAGTTTTTGATATATAAAATTCAATCAGGTTCTTTTAACGCTAATTATGGTTAAAGTCAGAGAAATCGGGCCAATATTAAAAAAGTATAACGTTACAACAAGTAATTCTTAATACTAGGTACATATATTGAATAGAAATTGAAATAAAATAATTTGTTGTCGAACCGTATCGCTGGCGGAACTAGAAGGCTGCGTTCGATTGAGTGAAAACGACAATTGCAAATGGCCGCCGTCGAGTTGGTAAAATGTCTCCAGTAAATGCGACGTTCCAAATAAGAGATTTTCTTGTAGTATTCACGTCCTGGTGTCAGCAAATCTTCCTTCTGATGTTGTGTAGTGTCTTGAGTGAAGTTTCTGTGTTGTATTTTGTATATCAGTGTATGTATAAGTCCGTTCACTTTTGTCATTCAGGCACTAATTTATGGTTATGGTGTATACTGTTTTCTGGTGTTTAATAGTGTTATTTGGTGTAATTTAATGCTGTATAATGTTATTTCGTCTCTGGTAATTGTTTATGTCACTCGGTCGATGTTACAAAATGTTTTTACTCGCCACTCGCGATTTTCAAAAATGTGTCATTCACTGACTCACCATTACGGTACTATTAGTTAGGTTAATTCGATTAAAATATGCTCGTCAAGTGCACCGTACAATGTCCAATAATCAACTCCCTACTTCCTTCACTTTCAACTAAAATCTTAGCCAATGCAATATTATTCCTTACATTGTTCAAATCTAACTTTGCATCCTGTGCATGTTTTCAATTACATTATATAACTGCCTAAACTTTGGTTATTATTCAAATTTATTTGCTAGATGTTACTTAATTTAATCCTTCAGTTCATTCGGCGTATTTTAATATTGAATAATGCCGTTTTATTATGTTTTTTGTCTAAAATTGGTAATTTTACTTTCATTTTGTATCTGGTAAATTCTTAAAATCAACTTCCTGTCATTATGCAAATTCTGCCATTTTGAAGTTATATTTATGGTTAATAATCTCATATTGTATTAAAAGGTTTATATTCCCTTAGTTTCTGGCAATTATTTGAATTGGTTAATTTTTAAAATATTATGTTGGAATATATGACTCCCCTCTCCAAATTTTTGAGTTCTGTCATTTCCATTTTTATTTATAATTCTGGCTATAATTTTACAAAATCTTTCTAAGTGGTATCTGTAATTATATGGCTTCATCTCTGGTTTATTTTATCTAAATCCCTTTAGTTTAAATGTATTTAAGTGAGTAATTTCTCTGTTTTGATGAGGTTTAGTTTTTCATCATTTTGCCTAGATTTTTTAACAAGTTTTTTCTTACAAATTTTTGTATAAACAATACACACTGTGTTATACCCTCTCTGACTTTTTAAACATGGTATTATAAACTAAACATTTTTTTTTAATTAAACATAACAATAATTAGTATTGGTTTCAATACTATAAACAGTTAAACAAATAAGAAATATTTTCAAATGATGGTTGTCTTCAACCATTCAGACATTTTTTACAATCAACACTTATTACTAACATAGAAATATTATTTACAAAGGAGGTTTTTTCCCAACTAACATCTTATTTGCTTATTACTATTAATACAAGTAATAAATATATTTACAGTTAGGATGTTAGTGGTTCCAAACTTAATAAATGTCCTTATACCTAATACCTTTTAAAATCCTTATTCTATTTTCACAAAACCTTATACCTATATTCTTATTTGCTATCTCTTATATTAAATTGAACGATGCAGTTTTTTAAACTGTCTTTTAAATATGGTATTGGGTAATTGTACCCTGTCACTGTATATTTAAATCTGTTTTTATTCATTATTTAAAGAAATGTTACTTCAAACAGATTTATAGCTTGATATTACTACATGTATCATATTCACATGGTACAAATTATAAGTCACTTAAAGTTGTATATTTCATTATATACACTGTTTGTGGTTGCCAAGAATGAAACAAGGTTTATTTTTTATAATACCCAAACTAGCACTGGTTCACTTTACACTTTTTTATGCTATTTCTAAATGGTTGTTTAGTCTTATTAACATCAATAAATTGGTTTGTGGGTTACAATGAAGATTTGTTCTTTGGGTATTATATTATTGTTCCACCTTGGTCCACTGGCAACTCTTACTGTATACACTTTTTTCTCTTAATTTTATTGTACATGTGGTTACTGTTCAAGACTATTTCGTTATACTTTTTATGATAGTGATTTTTAGTTATTTTGGGATATGGGGATATGGGTGTTTTTTATAAGAGCATTCCTTCTTCTTCAGGATGCTGTCTTCTTCTTCTTTCTTCAATGGTGTTTTCTTTTCTTCTGTCTTCTTGGACTGGTATCTTCTCCATCTTCTTCTTGATGCCATCGGGTTTCTTGGGATTTCTTCATCTTCTTCTAGTTTCTAGAAATACTTCACCTTTTATGGTGGATCTTGCCTTATTCAGGGTTTCTTTTTCATTTACTTATCCTCGTTGTGGGTTTAGTCATATTCTGTTGTTTCTTTGTTTACTTCTTACCTTCCTGGGTTATATTTTAAAAACCTTGGGTTATTAGACTGGTTTCGATGATTCATCACTAGTAACTCGCTTTTATCTGAACTTATATTTTTTAATAACAATGATTGTTCTGCACAGTTGCTATGAATTAATTCTTTATATTAAATTTAATGCTTTCTTTGGATTTAAATGTTATAATCTTATTATTCTAATGATCAATGCCATTCATTATTATGCGTTTATCTGTCACGCTACAATACTATGACCTAGTTTATAATAAGACCACTGTGTAGAGTTCTTGTCTCATACCAAAGATTCTGACCTGTATAAATGCATTAGAACAGGTGTGATATTTTACAAATCTGTACTTCTTCAACGCCTTTCTTGACATTCACAAGAGGTAACAAATACAAGCTTGAACTAATAAAGTTTTCTATCCATACCTCCTCAAACCAAATTAATTAATAAATGGATTCCAGAAATGGCCAACTTGTTTTGGTCATGTTTCTCAATTAGTTATTGGTTCCATTCATTCGAAGACCAATATTACATTTTTGATAACAGAGATTGTCATGATCCCATTAGTTACAGTCACTATCATCCGTTCTTCATGATCCTATGTAGTGAACGTATTGACTTTTTCAGATACTCTTCTGCAAATTATTTTCTGAATATTTACCATTATCATACATCAATGTATAACTTTGTGCTCATAATGGTATCCAGTAGTGAACTACAGGGGGCAATCAAGGGAACAATCCCTCCCACAGCTATTTAAAATTTTAGCAGAATTCCATAATCACTAAATGTAGGTCTATTTCTAAGCCAGCATTATTAAATATGATGTAACGGTTTGTTATATTTACTAACTATTGCACTTGAATCTTATATGTTTGTTTCTTAGTCCCCTTTTTTAACAGAGAATGCCTTTATTACTTCTGAACAGTAATATGTCTGTATGTATTCCTGTAATGAAGTTCATGTAGTTTAGATATTGCAGTTGTATGCGAAACAGTAATTAATGATTTATAGTATACATCAAGATTAGCCTGCTATGTAATAACTCATATAAAAGTTGATTGTGCTTATTGTGGGTTGGCATTGTCGAAAGTGTTAGTTGTGTATTAATTATCTGATTAACTACTGTGTATTATTGAATAACTATTGTGATTGCATTTCTTTCTTCTGTAGAGGTTAGGTGTCAGTGAGGATTCAAATATGACTACCTCAGTGCCTGGAAGTCCGTTAGTCATAATAGAGATAAAACCACCGCCAGCAGAAAAACCACTGACTGAAGTGTCACCACCTGTTAAGCCAAAGAGAAAATCACGGTTTGAACCTGAAACTGCTCCTACAAAACCTGAATCCAAACAGAGAATAGATGGAAAGTGGGACATGTTTGCAGAAGCTGATAATTTTGGAGGACATTCCGATGTGAGAAACAGGTTTCCTTAGTATATTTAATGAAAACATATAATTACAGGTGTGCCGGTTGTCTAACAACCGGCGCTGATACAAGCAATATATTTAAATAAATATTTAACTCGAACGGGAAAACGGTTAGTAGTTTCAGTGTTTAACGGGAAGGCGAAATCTAGGTTGCGGTGGTGCTTGCCACGCGATCTGGTGGTCGCCTGGAATCGCGGATTCGGTATTGCGCTGTACCAACCGTTTTTGGTGTGTCTTGCTTCGTCGCCCAAACCGCCAACATCTCGTATCTCTCCGTCAGAGCGAAGAATTCATTTTTTGAAAGTAATTATCACCCAAGGATGGGTAGATAATCTCGCACAGATCTGCGGGCCCCCGTGCTTAGACGAGGACGCCGGCACAGGATGAACATCTCCACCATGAACGTGTCACCAGAGGCTCTCGACTTCGTCTGCCGGAGGGAATAGCGAGATGAGCACGCCAAACCAACACTACAGGCACTGGAAGTATGAACTCAAACACCACCACATGTGACAAACAAGGTGACCTCAAACCAATTGTTATTATTTTATTTTGACCTACATAGACACCCAGATTTGTGCCGATAACACTTCATAAAACTTGTGGGGTATGAGTGACACACTATCATATTTCTTTCATCTTTTAAACGTTTTAGTTGGGCCCCAGTTTAACTGGACAGAATTGTGCGCGGATTTTGGGGGAATTTTGTATATTATGTACTAACTTTGTATTAAGTGTAAGCCCGGGGGCTGGCATGTATCCAACGCTTATTACAATTCATTCACTTATATTTTCTTTCTCGTTTTCGGTAAAAGGGGGTGGTTCAAGTATTAGGGGACTGGTATTTCAAATATGTAAAAGGGGGGTTCCGTTGGTGACAGGATGAACCCCACTGGCTGGTAGGGTTCAGCTATAATTCCTGTCAGGTTAGTTCAGATAATTACGGTCATTTCACATATTTAAATTAGGTTTTGGGTTATGTAAGGGTTGTAAGTTTTCTTATTCTGTAACAGTCCAGCCCCCTGTTTAATCCTGTGTAGGCAGGTTTTGCATGCAGATATTTGCATAGGAACATGTCGGCTTCCGGGCCAATTCAGTTTTCTTAAAGGGTTATATAAAGTATTATGTCACATGACAATTGTAAAAGTTCTTTTTAATCTATTATTGCCAATTCAGTTCTTAAAAGGGTTATATACCAGCATTATGTCACATAACTGTTGTAAATTTTTTTAATCATTATGCTAATCTAGATTTCTTACAAAAAATTTATAAATTATTATCTCACCAAATTCACAAATACAGTTCAGGTCACGGAAAGATTGTAGCTTACCTTCTTTTCGATTTGTTATTGTCAGTTATATTTTTACTGATTTAATGATTATAATTTCACCAAGTTTATATGCACAGTTCAAGCACACTTTAAAGTTGTATCTGGCATTCTGGCCAACCCAGATTCGTGGGAGCACTAGTGATATATATATATATATATATATATATATATATATATATATTGTAACGTAACAGATATGAGGTCCCCCACGTTACATAAAAAATGAAGTAACTATGGTCAAGAACCATACCCTAATATTAAGGTTACTCAGTAATTAGTACATCTGAGATGTACATAAATTTAAAAGATGTAATAAATAACATAGATTGTGAAATATAAACATCGTATCAAATGGGAGGAGTTGAATAGTTAATAATGAAGAGTAAAATACTATTCCAATTAATATTTAATGTGGTACAAATTGTACTTGTTGTTATGCTGTAGCATGGTAGTGTTTACAAGAGATTTATTTTATGTTTGTGGATAGTAAGAGGGAACTGTTATTTTATAGAAGTACTGAGTCAGTGGTGCTCCTTTCATTTATGTTAAAATTGGTCTGTTGACTATTAAGTATAAATACCTGTGTTAGGTATTATATTATGTTAAGTGTATTGACTAAAATTGATTAATGAAGTTGTTTTGAATTAATGTTTGTAAACTTGGCCAGTATGGCAATAAGTGTTTGAAAGTTGACAAGTAGTTCTTCTAATTATGTTGTAAAATAATGAAAGATTCCAGGATGAATTAATTAATAGAATAAATTAAAAACCAGGAAATATAAATCAATGTAGGTAGCCATAAACCAGTGACTATTTGTACAGTAGGTCAGGTAAAGAAAATTAAGTTAAAAAACCAAACAATATTATAACAGTTGTAAGAAAACCTATAGGCCTAAATTTAATATTTGTAAAAGGAAATTAATACCTTTTTAATAAGTCCAGTCCAATGAAACTATAGTAAATTATATACGGCTTAATAAGGTAGGTTGGGTGAGAGTTTTAGGTAATTTGGTATAATTCCAAGCATGGAGTATTTTATTAAAAAGAGTAGTAATGTTTTATAATTCTGGCTCTAGGATATCAAATATCATCCAATGACAGAAAGTAGTGGTTGTTAGGGTAACTAAAGTGTAAAAAATCTTGTTGATTTTCAATCATTCGTTTCGATTGTTATATGCTATTGAGTTCAGATGAGGAGACACTTTTAAAAAAGAATGACACAATTTGAAAAAAAATGAATCTAAATTAATAAATTAAAATTGAAAACTAATTCTATAACACAACTGATGAATAACAAAATAAATTAGACTTCAAAATTATAACCAAATACCTCTAAAAAGGTTGAGAATTTCTTACTCCACTCATCAAGATAATTCCGTTGGATTTAGTATTAAACTCGATTTCCCATGTAACCAGGAGACTAATTGAGGGAAGCAAAAGGCCTAAACTAACGGAATTATAGAAAAAATATACAAGGACCGGCTTAGGAAGAAATAACCTTCATTTTCAAGAAGAAGTTATAATACGACTCCATTTCCAACGAGACCGGCAACCACAAGGATCGTAAGAGAAGAACGAAGGTCAGAAGAGTTCCCGGGGCTTTCCAGTACATCACACCATCAATTTTATTAAGAATCGGACAATTTTTCTGGATGGCAGTAATCTAATTTGTCAATCTTCACTGTTTGCAGACGTACAATGCCACTGTGAGAGTCGTCAATCCGGTAACACCAGCTTATTTTTAATTTCAGTATATTAAGAACTAATAACATTCTGTAATACTAAAGTAACCTTAATTTTGCATTACCTGGCCTTACTAATCGTTAAAAGAATCACACGTACCCTGGGATAAGAGATATTTATTATTATAGTTAATTTGTATAAAATAAAAAGTAACCTGGTCAAGGAAACGATCGATCTATCATTGTATAATCGATATCATGCTATTATCATCTTGAAGAGAACTGTTAGTTGGAATTAAAGGATTAAATTAATAAAGAATCTTTCTTGTATATGATGATGTTTTATGTTATTGTAGAATAGGTATTATATGTTGTGGGTGGAACAATTTACAGATAAAAGGGTGTTAAAAATCCGGTGAACAAGTTAACCTAGACGCAAGCCAATTATCAATAACAGCGCTAATTGTCAACAGCTGGTGGAATGAGAGATTGCCGAACTAGCGTGTTTCCTGTACAAATTTTGAATTGAATTATACAATACAGAGGGACTAGGGTTGGCGAGAATTCTTAATTCATTAAGTCAATACATGAAGTATATCATTGATATTGCGTAAACATTGAATAATTAGGTAAACCTGTATTATAGTATACCTAAAAGGTTATAATAACATAATAACCAATATATTTTCCTATTAAATTTGAGTTACAGGAGGTCACCTACAAGACTACATAATAAACATTTCATTATAAACAGAGTTCTTTACAATTTAAAAGTAACAAACAAGCTATTTGTTACAAATTGGCGCAAACCAACGTGGAGCTTGATTAAACCCCGAAACCTAAATTAAATCTTATTGATCTTGATTAATTTATTTGTTACAAATTGACGCACATAACGTGGGGCTTAACGTGGATACACGGGAGTCTCATATGAGTAAATAAACCCCATAACAAACGAGTTATTTGTTACAAATTGGTGAACCCAACAGTGGGGCTTTCAAACATCCTCAAATATAATTAAAGACCGTAACAACATATTATAAATTAAATATATTTGTTACAATATATACACATTCGGATGTCTGTAGAGGTAGAGGTCCGCCAACTACCAAATGTAACCCCTCTTTAGAATTTTTATGCTTTATAAAAAAAATTTTTTTTTTTTTGAAGAGGGGCCACTAGTTATTTAAAACTAGGCCAAAGGCCTAGAGAAGCCAAAATGCGCTGGGTCCAGTGAGACGGGACTTGCAATTAAACTCTCTAGTATAACCAACAGCAATAGCATTTATTGAGTAATTATTGAGTGTATAAGGTAACAATTTGTTTTTGTTTTTATAATTGCAAATTTTTTTTCTTTTTGTATAAATCTTCCCCGTACATGACCCACAAAATAACACATACATAAATCACATAAATATATATATATCTGTATCACATACACATGTTCAATATCACTATATAAATAACCAACACCCTTATAAATTTAAAGCATAGCCACCCGCCTATATACATTTTCTCGACATACATATATCGCCCCCATCTAAAAGAAATAATTTTAATTAACTGGAAATTCAACCACCCTACCTCTACAGACATCCGAATATGTATATATATATATATATAGTACTGCTGTTAAAATGCACACAGTACATAAGAGGTAAATAATCAATTTTAAAAGAAAAAAAGATACAAAATTAATATTAAAGGGAACATATGTTTTAAAATGTAAACAGAAAACATTGGGAATATCGACTTAATCAATCAACATAGAGGTCGATTCCTATATGATGTAAAACCATATTTAGTTATATGTTCAGAAAATAATATATGAAATTGAAATGAATGTTATAAGAAGAGTAAAGAGTAATAAAATTATAATTTAATAAATAACCAATAGAATTACGAATATAGAGGTAAAATAAAGATTTATTCTTCGTATTGTTTAAATTAGCAGCCATCCTTACTATTTCTTTTATGAATTTGCTAACTGCTATAATTTTTATTGTTCGACTAAGCTTTTCGTCATCACTGACATCTTCAGGTCTTAAACAACCAGGTTGCTAATTATAGCAGTTAGCAAATTCATAAAATAAAGATGTTTAATAAGAAATAGAAAAATGATATATGTGTTAATAGTTATATGATAAACAGATATAAATAAGTTAGGGAATTATCATAGTGGCAAATTGTTAAATTGTTAAGAATTTGTTTTGTATGGTGATGAAGGAAATGTATTAGTCTTCAATTATATTTAATACAAATAACATCATTAGTCTTCAATTATATTTAATACAAATAACATCATTAGTCTTCAATTATATTTAATACAAATAACATCATTAGTCTTCAATTATATTTAATACAAATAACATCATTAGTCTTCAATTATATCTGATAAAAGAAACGTTATTAGTCTAAAATTAAATGCTTTAAGAGTAAGGTGATTAGTCTAATTATATATCTAATAGTAAATACCTGAAGAGTCTAATTTCATAAAAATAACATTTGTATATCATTAAAGTTAATGTAACCTGGAAAGAAAATAAAGTAAAGGATTTTGAATCGTGATACCAGAGTTTGAGTATAATATCTAATAAATAAACAATAATACGAAAAATATAACAATATCCTTGATAGAACGACGACAGAAGAGGAAAATCTTGGACTGGAGAAGAGTTGAAGTGGCCCTAAAGAATAATTAAGTGTTCCAAGGAGACATCGGTGTTGCAGTAGTCCTGGAGAGCGGCATTCAGTGGTGAGAGCAATAAGAGATTTGGGTGAAGAAACAGATTGCCAAGCTTAATATTGCTGTTGAAAAAAGGTAAACAACAACCAGAAGTGAACCCGTGGCAGCTGGAAGAATTCAGAGACAGTTAAGTTACATTAGTATGTTATTTATTTTTTACATGGTTAATTATCAAAATACGACATATTAACCGAATCTGGGTTGGTTTAAAGAAAAGAAAATAGTAGATACAATCGTAAATACGATCAAATAACTTATTAATCATTAACCCTGAGAGAAAGATTTTCTTTACATGTACTATTAAATCATTACCATACGTATAAATAATTACAACAGTACATAAATGACTGATCCAACGTGGAGCAGAGATTAATTACAATACCTACAAAACACAACAGTACAGATAATGGCGCCCATACGTGAAAGCAAAGATTTTCTTTAAACTAGCACCAAATAACACAATTTTGTTAAATTTAATTAGCATAAGAATTTTTTCCTTGTAATTAAAATTAAGTTAAAGATTGTAAAATGGCTAACAAACCAGAGCAACGATATGAATTAAGGAGTAATAGTGCTGAAGAGGAAGAAATTGAAATAGAAATAATAGTAAGGGATGCCCAAGGGGACCAACCAAAGAAACCAACCCAATCAATGGATGCAAATTTTCAGGAGATGATGAGAATTCTAATGGAAGGGAATAACAAAGCCAGCAAAACATTATTGAAACAAATGAAGGAGGATAGGGAAAAAATGGACAAGAAAATGGACAGTAATAATGAAAGTTTAAAGAAACAAATGAAGGAGGATAGTGAAAAGAATATCGAAACAATTAACAGGAAAATGGATAGTAACCAAGAAGAGTTTAAACAAATGAGACTAGATAATGAAACCTTATTAAAACAAAATAATGAAGAATTAAAGAAACAAATGAAAAAAGATAATGAAACCTTATTAAAACAAAATAATGAGGAATTAAAGGAGACCATTCAACAACAAATAAATGGGGTGAATAATAAATTAGACCAGCAAAAGGCTGAAGTTGAGTTAATATTGAAAAATTATGAGGAAGGGAATGTTAGACAATTTGCAGAGGTGAAATTGAATATGGAAACAATGGAAAATAGGTTAGACAATATAGAAACGAAACAACAATCACTGAAGGAAGAAGTGGAAGAGAAATTAGGAGAAAATAAACAAGAAGTCACAGAACAGATGACGAGAGAATTGGTAAAACACAAACAGGAAGTAATGAGCAATATTCAATCCATGGGACAACAGTTGGACAGCAATAATACCAAAATAGAGGATACCATGGGACAATTAGTAGTAAGTGTCAATGAAATAGAACAAAATGGTAATCAAACATGTGTTATATGAGAAGACAAGAATATTAGTCATGAGGTGCCACATATGAAAGGATATATAAAAAATCCTATGGAGTATTTAAGTAGAATGAAGGAATATTTGAATAGTACCAAGGAAAATAGATGGGAGAGAATTAAGCTAATGTTAGATCAAGGGTTCCATGGAATGAATGATTATTGGTGGGATGCTGTTAGAAACGCCTTGAATAGCTACCAGGAATTTATGGAAAGCTATAAAAATAAATATTGGACGCGATCCATACAGACAAGGGTGCGGGAGACTATAGTATATGGTAGGTACAACCCAAGCGTAGGACAAAGACCAACTTCGTATTTCTTATCGCATGTTTGCAGAGCAAGATATTTAGATCCACCCATGGATGACAGATATGTGGTGGAAGCTTTGAGTCATCATTTTCCTGAAACGGTAAGCTTAGCACAATTTGCCAGTCAAGCCCATACTATAGAAGCGATTACATTATTGCTCACTGATTATGAGAGGAAGATGAATTATGACAGTCGTGCTGGGCAAGGGAATATGAGAGGAGACAGCTACCCTAACTGATATCCGGAAGAACAAAACCGTAGTAGAAACCAAATAGTAGAAAGGAGCGACCAGAGAAATGTTCCAAGATACCATGATCGGGAAGGTGGAAGAAATTACTACAAAAACGATAACCGGAATGACCGGAGATATGATAATAATAATAATAACAACAATAATTATAGAGGCAACCACGATTCAAATAAATATCGAGCAAATTTTATATGCCGAAACTATGATTCCCAAGGTTATAATAGTCATTACCCGAGGGAGATTGATCGAAATGAACATTCTTGCAATGAGTATAGACAAAGTGAGGCAAACAACAACTATGAACAGATAAGACATAGAGATCAACATGGTGCCCTTTCACAATCAGAAAATAGTCAACATGAAGGAAGGAGAGAGGAGAGAGCAACTGCAAAGGAAAATCAGGGAACCCATATAGCTCGAATAAACTATATCAGGACTGATGAGAGGGATAACCAAGAGGATTATCGTGGAAACCGTAAAACTAATCCCGATTCCAGGAATGCTGAGGGAAGGAATAGACGGGACGAAGATGAAATAGAACCGTATGTGTATGATCCATACTGTGACGATCCCATAGAAAGATTTATAACCGAATATAATCGACGGAATCCACCGGAAAACCATATTGGTGGAGCAGCCCGAACAGTGGCCAATACAGGATAGTTAAGATAAATTATTTAGAATCAATTAAAAAACCCACCAAATTCTAAAATAAGTAAGAACATATTACCGGATAGTTAAGAGAAATTATTTTGAATCAATTAAGAAGAGAAAGACAGTTAATAACCATAATAATTATTTGAATAACCATTTTAATCAGTATAATAACAATGATAAGAAGAATTAAGACTAGTTACTATTTAAGAAGGGTAGAAATGAGTTAGATGAAGAAAGAATAGACAAATACAACTTACGATAATGATGAAATTCAGTACTTAACTGCATAATTAAAGGTGAATAAATAAATAAAAATGAAGATGAAGATAGAATCTAAAATATCATTGATTGACAGCACCAAGATGGAAATTATCCAGCATGTATGTCGAATAATGTTAACCAGTTACCTCTGAATGATAGAATATTAATTGAAGTGATAAAACACCAGAAGTGAAACAGTAATGGAATAAAAATGTGAAGAGACCTCAAAGAAATCATGTAACAATCCCTTGAATATAAGTTAGTAGCGAAGGAGCTACCTTATAGATAATAATTATATGTATTGTGTTGTGATAGTGCAACTTTTATTTTTTCTTAGACAGAGATGAAGTTCCTCTGATCTCAAATGATATATTTAGGGAAAACGGCGGAGTAATGGAAGCCAAGAGTGCCCCTCCGAATCCGAACCCATGTATAGTATTTAATGTTAGGGAATTATGGTATTTTAGGGATGATACAAATAACGAGGTAAAGAAATAAAAAAATAAATATGACAATATGACTTGAGGTGTGAAAAATAAGAAGAAATTAAGTGTTCCAACATGAAAACAGGAATATAATTAAAAGTAACCAAATAAATGATAGAATAACCCAAAGTGTATGAAGAATCAACATCAAGTTTTAGGTGCTAAGTTAATATATGATATTTGTAAAAAAAAAAGTCAAGGTAGCCAATGTCAGATATGAGGGAAGGTGGATAAATCATCAAGCATTGAGAGCGTTAGAGCAAGTTTTATTGACATTTGTGGACCATTATCAACTAGTGATAGGAGATGTAGGAAGTATATACTGATTATCATGGACAGCTATTAGGTTTACAAAGCATATCACATCACTAAAGCTGATACCCATATTATAATAAAAATAATTTAAAAAAAAAATAATTAAAAGAAAAATAATTCTGAAATTAAGAACCCATGAAATTTATGACCAGGATTGGGAAGGTGAGATTTAAAAGAAAAGATAATGTTTGTATTCATGTTTTTGAGTTTTTTAGCCATGAAACTAGGCACAATTGTTATTTTATACTTATTATTTTTTATGTAAAACCAGTTGGTTTGATTAATGTTATTTTAAGCCATAAATGAGTGTGTAAGATACGGTGAGTCTTGATAGTGATGAACCATACTTGTTATATTAAAAAAAAAAAGAAAAAACCAATTTATGAAATGAATTTTGTGATATACAATTAGCGAATTAATCAGATGTTTTCAATATTAATGTTCGACCATGTTTGTGATAAGAAATTAATTATTTCAAAATCTCATATCAAGTTGTATCTGAGATTATGAAATAAGGGAAGGTATTATGTACTGCTGTTAAAATGCACACAGTACATAAGAGGTAAATAATCAATTTTAAAAGAAAAAAGATACAAAATTAATATTAAAGGGAACATATGTTTTAGAATGTAAACAGAAAACATTTGGAATATCGACTTACTCAATCAACATAGAGGTCGATTCCTATATGATGTAAAACCATATTTAGTTATATGTTCAGAAAATAATATATAAAATTGAAATGAATGTTATAAGAAGAGTAAAGAGTAATAAAATTATAATTTAATAAATAACCAATAGAATTACGAATATTAGAGGTAAAATAAAGATGTTTAATAAGAAATAGAAAAATGATATATGTTTTAATAGTTATATGATAAACAGATGTAAATAAATTAGGGAATTATCATAGTGGCAAGTTGTTAAATTGTTAAGAATTTGTTTTGTATGGTGATGAAGGAAATGTATTAGTCTTCAATTATATTTAATACAAATAACATCATTAGTCTTCAATTATATTTAATACAAATAACGTCATTAGTCTTCAATTATATTTAATACAAATAACATCATTAGTCTTCAATTATATCTGATAAAAGAAACGTTATTAGTCTAAAATTAAATGCTTTAAGAGTAACGTGATTAGTCTAATTATATATCTAATAGTAAATACCTGAATAGTCTAATTTCATAAAAATAACATTTGTATATCATTAAAGTTAATGTAACCTGGAAAGAAAATAAAGTAAAGGATTTTGAATCGTGATACCAGAGTTTGAATCTAATAAATAAACAATAATACGAAAAATATAACAATATCCTTGATAGAACGATGACAGAAGAGGAAAATCTTGGACTGGAGAAGAGTTGAAGTGGCCCTAAAGAATAATTAAGTGTTCCAAGGAGACATCGGTGTTGCAGTAGTCCTGGAGAGCGGCATTCAGTGGTGAGAGCAATAAGAGATTTGGGTGAAGAAACAGATTGCCAAGCTTAATATTGCTGTTGAAAAAAGGTAAACAACAACCAGAAGTGAACCCGTGGCAGCTGGAAGAATTCTGAGACGGTTAAGTTACATTAGTATGTTATTTATTTTTTACATGGTTAATTATCAAAATACGACATATTAACCGAATCTGGGTTGGTTTAAAGAAAAGAAAATAATAGATACAATCGTAAATATGATCAAATAACTTATTAATCATTAACCCTGAGAGAAAGATTTTCTTTACATGTACTATTAAATCATTACCATACGTACAAATAATTACAATAGTACATAAATGACTGATCCAACGTGGAGCAGAGATTAATTACAATACCTACAAAAAACAACAGTGCAATATATATATCACTAGTGCTCCCACGAATCTGGGTTGGCCAGAATGCCAGATACAACTTTAAAGTGCGCTTGAACTGTGCATGTAAACTTGGTGAAATTATAATCATTAAATCAGTAAAAATATAACTGACAATAATAAATCGAAAAGAAGGTAAGCTACAATCTTTCCGTGACTGAACTGTATTTGTGAATTTGGTGAGAATAATTTATAAATTTTTTGTAAGAAATCTAGATTAGCATAATGATTAAAAAATTTTACAACAGTTATGTGACATAATGCTGGTATATAACCCTTTTAAGAACTGAATTGGCAATAATAGATTAAAAAGAACTTTTACAATTGTGATGTGACATAATACTTTATATAACCTTTTAAGAAAACATGAATTGGCCCGGAAACCGACATGTTCCTATGCAAATATCTGCATGCAAAACCTGCCTACACAGGATTAAACAGGGGGCTGGACTGTTACAGAATAAGAAAACTTACAACCCTTACATAACCCAAAACCTAATTTAAATATGTGAAATGACCGTAATTATCTGAACTAACCTGACAGGAATTATAGCTGAACCCTACCAGCCGGTGGGGTTCATCCTGTCACCAACGGAACCCCCCTTTTACATATTTGAAATACCAGTCCCCTAATACTTGAACCACCCCCTTTTACCGAAAACGAGAAAGAAAATATAAGTGAATGAATTGTAATAAGCCTCGGATACATGCCAGCCCCCGGGCTTACACTTAATACAAAGTTAGTACATAATATACAAAATTCCCCCAAAATCCGCGCACAATTCTGTCCAGTTAAACTGGGGCCCAACTAAAACGTTTAAAAGATGAAAGAAATATGATAGTGTGTCACTCATACCCCACAAGTTTTATGAAGTGTTATCGGCACAAATCCGGGTGTCTATGTAGCTCAAAATAAAATAATAATAATTGGTTTGAGGTCACCTTGTTTGTCACATGTGTTGGTGTTTGAGTTCATACTTCCAGTGCCTGTAGTGTTGGTTTGGCATGCTCATCTCGCTATTCCCTCCGGCAGACGAAGTCGAGAGCCTCTGGTAACACGTTCAGGTGGAGATGTTCATCCTGTGCCGGTGTCCTCGTCTAAGCACGGGGGCCCGCAGATCTGTGCGAGATTATCTACCCATCCTTGGGTGATAGAATTACTTTCAAAAAATGAATTCTTCGCTCTGACGGAGAGATACGAGATGTTGGCGGTTTGGGCGACGAAGCAAGACACACCAAAAACGGTTGGTTGTGACGTTAAAAAATAAGCCAAAATATAAAATAAATAAGATTCACTACCAGGACTTACCTGTTATAACTACGCTTACCTGCTGCAGAAATTTTATCAGAAGCCCAGAGTCGCCACCTATATCTTTGAAGGACAGATATGGAGACCTTTACACTTTACCTTAATAAAACGGACAATTTAGCAATCTGACCCCACCCAATTAATAATTCAGAAAGATTCTGGAACGTTTAGACGAATTCCGCAACACAGAAATGAGAAAGTGGTAATGACGAAATAACTTAGTCTAACACATTTTTGTTATGAAAAGAATGCTTTACTTACTAAATACGGACATCCTTAATCCAAAAACACAAAGGAACGAAAACAAACTGAGTTGGTTACATGACTCTTACATTTACAATATGATTTTTACTTACAAGGTAGCCCAGCTTTGCTCATTCACTCTATCACACCCCATACAAACCCTTTTTCAAATGTTATAAAAAATTAGCAAAAAAATAGTTATTCTTTAAGGATCACGGTTTCGTTTTGCGTTAGTTCGATATGCGCGAGGCCGGCCGAACACGTGCTTTCGTTCCGTCACACTTTATGTTATTAGCTGCTCTCGAATCATCACTGCACTGCACTATTTGTAACACCTTTCAATTCCTCGGGTCCCGGTCGGTCTTACTGGATTAATTACATTTTATAACACCACCGACCGGGGCCTAAACGAAACGGTAAGCGTCTATAGTTGGCGTCGGGTTCTAGTTGACTGTATGGCGTCTCTGACTAATATAGACTGGGAACGATAACGTAACAGGTATTACTGTTGTGATCTCATACTTGGTACGGAAATCACTGCCTTGATCTTCGTCCCATGCTTAGCATGTAGTCTTGTAAATTAAAGTAGCGAACGATCTCAGCTAGGCACTGGCTAACGTCACAAAAGGGGCCGGACTTAATACATTATTTCCTGCTGTTCCACGACCATGTGCTCGTGGAGTTGCTTGCTTTTAGCCATTTTGAGTTTCACCAACGCGTGGGTCGGCGCCCATGCTTGGTGGACGCATAGGTGCGCACTGCCACACTCTCGCATAGTTCTTGGAAAAACTAGGGTGGTAAATTCTTTGCTTACTGATTGCCCAACACTACCACGTCTTGCCTTTGTCCCAAACTGTTCAGCTTACCATGAGTTCTCTTAACGTTGCACAATAATTTTATAAATCCCACACAAAAACGAAATAAACAAAAATGTAAATACCCCATACTGTAAAAAATAAAAGGACCCAAAAGTGACCCGTTACAATACCCCCTCGATGAGAATTCTGCTGTCTACAACAGAAGAAATCTCATCGATAAACCCCGAAGAGGACCGGTGAGGAACTGGTGCCAACAACCCCCTCTTGTTCTTACTCCACATGGGTACATGACCCCCCCTGGCTCAGCGACTATGGACTCATCTGAACGAGATCACTGGACTTCTCCGTAAAAGATCCCAACACCGAGAAATCGAACCGACAAGTACCACAGCACGCCTCGCCTTTTAGCATGCTATCCCCAAATATCCTCAATCCCTGGCTTAAATTATGCCAGATCCTCCACCGATATGTTTCCCCTTGTATGCAAGCTGGGCTGCCTTTAGCAAATACTGGGCTCACTCACACGCACATTACATATTACACCTTGGCAAATTCTTTACAATTTACAAAAAATTTAAAAAAATTCAAATTTCAAAATAATATACTTAAAAAATTCTCTTCATCATTTTTTGGTTTTCTTTAAAATGACTTAAGTTAAGCATTTTTTCTACTTGAACATATCCTTAACCTAATATGTAATCACTTAGAATCTAACAATACAATGCAATAAAAAATAAATCAATAAACTAAACATGGTAAATACACCCATAATAAAATAATCCTTACCTAAAATATTCATTTGCTGGCAGGCGAAAAATCAAGTTTTTTTTTTCAAAATTAAAATTTCCAAAAAAATATTTTTCAATTTATTAAATGTTTCCTTTATATATCGAAATGATTTAGTATTTGTTCGAATTGATAAAATAAACAAATTGAATTGACTTCCTACTGCACAAGCTTAGTATGTGTATGACCTCATCAGCTGATCGAAACTAGGTCAAGTCCAAGACCCTTGACCTACATATGTTATGTATGCTTTCTGAAAATACCTTCAACATTTGTAACCTCCTAACTTGAAACACAAAACATAATAAAATAAAATATTTAAAATTAACAAAATATTAATATAAATAATAAGCAAATTGACATTTAAATTATTCATAATAAACAATTCTTAACTTGACATTATTTTCAATTCTACCAAAAGTTTGTCACTGGTTTAAAAAATGAAAATTTTATATTCTTTATTATAAATACCTCTCTTTGCTTAGCAATCTGATTATACACTACTGTGGGTGATGTAAATTATTTATTCTCATTGACTGTATTACTTAATCTGTATACGTATATCATCTTTCTACCTCTGACTCTAACCACTAACAACTTGTAGCAACATGACACCCATCTCTATTAAAAACATCTACCAATCAAGACACTCTAAACCCAACTTACCATTTAACTCAATTCGCCACCTTCTCTCTACATATAAAAAAAATACTCTCTACCCCTTTGTACATAGGATATGTGTTTCCCCGCCCCCAAAAACTCAATTTCCCTTATTTGGCCCCTGGATTCCACCTAAGGCGGCCCCTCCTCACTAAATCGATTCTAATCCCATCCCAACATATCATTTTGTTGCGAACTCCCACATTACACTACCCCCTATTACAAAATTGCCATCCCCAAAATCTCAATCTCATTACCTTACCACATTACAACAAAATAACATCAATTATAAACAACAATATATCACTCAAAACTCCACATAAATTCTCCACAACTACTGTGTCACCATCAATACTTCTCAAAATTCTATAATATTACATTACTCCAAAACAACATCACATTATCTTCATCTCTACTATTTCAACTTTAACTTTGACTTCAACTTGGACAGATCTATATGTCCCATAAAATACTCATCACCCAAAAACTATCTCTTGTTAACTTGCATAAATTATTACTTTACTTCTCATTTTATCAAGTTATTTTTATCATTACTTTAAAACATCTGTAATACATTAAAACATTACATTGAACCTTAATTACTTGGAACAGTTACAAACCATTATACCAGTGACCTGTTATTGCTGATCAGCTGATTTCCTAACACAATGAAAATACATCTCAAAATTGAACAAGTTATATGAAATATATATATATATATTTATCGATCACTACTTCTCACCTCATTGTTTCCCCTCTCTGATTCTGATAATTCATATTAACTGCCTGCCAGACAGTTCAATTATCTGCTTAGTTGAAAAATATATACACATGATGAAAACACATTTTGTTATCAATGCTTATATCTAACTTACAACCATAAAATAATACACTTAAAATTATAGCATGAACATCTTGTATTGAAAGTATGAGCATCTAGTTATTTGAACAGAGCACAAGCAGTTTTATTTGATCCCATTTGAATTAGCAAAAAAATTTTCTGTTGTAAAATTTAAATTCGTGACTCATTTGAGTCACCTCCAATCCACACACACTATTTCAAATTATAGAGGACTGTATCGCCCTTTCGCTTCGACAAAGACTGTATATTTTGGAGTAGGTTTACCTCTCCGTGTCTTTGCTTCCGCTATTACATTTTAAAAGTATTGAACATCAACATGTTCGGGTCTATAATTACATACCCTTAATGCGGGTCTACCACCTGGCTTTGCTGCCCCCAAGCGGGCAGAGTGGCAGCCGCTGTTCCATAGTTCCGGGAGATTTCCCCTAATTGTCTCCCCCCATTGAATTCCTAATATATACCAATTTCAAGTCAGCTATGGTCAAGGGACTTGATATGACCATAGCTGGCCGCTAGCCAAATCCACGATTAGTGCTGGTAAGGCAGTAATCGCCCGAAAAGTCGGGGAAATCTAACTTCATTTCACTGCCTGTTACATTCATTATTACTATGTGCGACACGGTCGTCTAGCAGTGTGTAAATTTTAACACACGAAAGAAGGTGTGCCGCACATTTTCGCCATTTTCGCCTCCGATGGAGGTAACACTCTCTGTTACCCCCAACCCATTTCGCTATCTACGGGACCACAGGCCACCCCCGCAATAGCAACTTACTAACTAACTAATTAAAAATTTTATATACATTATCATATAATATTTTCATCCCTAATCATTTAACCCATTCATAACCTTTTACCATTTGACATCAAACAAAAATTCAATTATATAACCTTTAAATAATCAATCAAAATATTTAACATGTATCAAATTGTTTTAATTAAATTAATTACCAAAAAATATAAATTATATAGTTATCGAAACAATTACCATTAATCAATCACTGTTTTCAAAATTAATTCTGATACTTCTTTAACTTGCAAATATTTCAATATTATTCTTACAACAATCATCTTACGTACACACATTATTTATTTAACATTCCACAATGCACACAAATAAATTCACTATATTTTTATTTACAAACTTTAGTTAATAACTGTTCAGTTTTCCACACTTCATTGTCCAAATTTGCCATGTCAAAAACCCATAAAACAAAATGTTTATAGACTGTCTTTTATTGTTTTACAGTTTAACCTCCATCGTCCCAAATAAGTCTTGGTTTTATACAACACTGTTGACTTATCACCACACAAATGACTGTTTTGTGTGTTGTAACCATACAAACTAAACTCATTAATCATACCAAAATACTCATTAAACCAGTCTACATTCGGTATTTTTGTTACATCTCCATCGGTAAATACATTCATGATCGGGTTAATTACTTTAGTCAAATCATTATAATCATTATTACTCAAATATATTTTTAAACTTTCATTCCATTCTTCATACTTTCTATTCAAAAAATACAATTCCGTTACTTCCTCCCCATACAATTCTCTGTTTAATTCTCTCTCTTCATAACACCACACCACACTCTCACAATTATTCCGGACAGAGGGTACACAATTACTCAACAAAAATAAACACCTCAATTCATCTATCAATACGGGACTCTTGCCCTTCAACAACACTTGTAACCACATTAAATCATCATCATAAACATCATAAATAATAAAGGGAAAATTTGCCCTCTGTCCCCACTCTACTACAACATTATTTTTCCTCTCTCTCTCTAACTCACTGACACACATTAACATCTCATAATCACCACATTCCACCCCCTCATCAATACTCTCTGATATGACATTTTCAATTACATTATTCTTCTCATTATTTTCAACCACATCATTATTATTTATTAATTCTTTATCTGGTATCGTATTTTTACATTTGTCACTACAATTTTCATTTGTTTTATTTTTCTCTGGATTCATCACATGTACTCCCATTCGCTCAACACTCTGTTCTAACTTATTCAAGCTGGTTCTTATTGTTTCATTAGTACTTTCTAAGCATTTATTGAATTCTTGAATCTCATTCTTTAACTCGTTAAACTTGTTATTGGAATCAATTTGTTGCTCTTTATATTTTGTATTTATGTTGCTATTTATATTTTCAGACATGGTTTTTATTAGATTAAACAGATCGTCTATTGACACCTTTTTTTCTTCCACCCCTACGCTATCGTTAGGTTTATTCGTATCTTGTACCTCGGTCATTTTCAAAATTTATTTATATCATACCCTTTATATAACGCCCCCTTAAATCAAAATACCCCATACATAAAACAGTTATCAATACGTAAAAGTAAACACACGCTAGCTCTACCCAAACATAACCTTATTTAGCGTAATTATATACTATAACATTATATAAGTACGTCATTACCACATCCTATTTTCTGTGTATTAAAATAGGTCTATCTCGTATAAAATTATAATTAAACGAAAATCCTGGCAGCGAGAGCCATTGTGACGTTAAAAAATAAGCCAAAATATAAAATAAATAAGATTCACTACCAGGACTTACCTGTTATAACTACGCTTACCTGCTGCAGAAATTTTATCAGAAGCCCAGAGTCGCCACCTATATCTTTGAAGGACAGATATGGAGACCTTTACACTTTACCTTAATAAAACGGACAATTTAGCAATCTGACCCCACCCAATTAATAATTCAGAAAGATTCCGGAACGTTTAGACGAATTCCGCAACACAGAAATGAGAAAGTGGTAATGACGAAATAACTTAGTCTAACACATTTTTGTTATGAAAAGAATGCTTTACTTACTAAATACGGACATCCTTAATCCAAAAACACAAAGGAACGAAAACAAACTGAGTTGGTTACATGACTCTTACATTTACAATATGATTTTTACTTACAAGGTAGCCCAGCTTTGCTCATTCACTCTATCACACCCCATACAAACCCTTTTTCAAATGTTATAAAAAATTAGCAAAAAAATAGTTATTCTTTAAGGATCACGGTTTCGTTTTGCGTTAGTTCGATATGCGCGAGGCCGGCCGAACACGTGCTTTCGTTCCGTCACACTTTATGTTATTAGCTGCTCTCGAATCGTCACTGCACTGCACTATTTGTAATACCTTTCAATTCCTCGGGTCCCGGTCGGTCTTACTGGATTAATTACATTTTATAACACCACCGACCGGGGCCTAAACGAAACGGTAAGCGTCTATAGTTGGCGTCGGGTTCTAGTTGACTGTATGGCGTCTCTGACTAATATAGACTGGGAACGATAACGTAACAGGTATTACTGTTGTGATCTCATACTTGGTACGGAAATCACTGCCTTGATCTTCGTCCCATGCTTAGCATGTAGTCTTGTAAATTAAAGTAGCGAACGATCTCAGCTAGGCACTGGCTAACGTCACAAAAGGGGCCGGACTTAATACATTATTTCCTGCTGTTCCACGACCATGTGCTCGTGGAGTTGCTTGCTTTTAGCCATTTTGAGTTTCACCAACGCGTGGGTCGGCGCCCATGCTTGGTGGACGCATAGGTGCGCACTGCCACACTCTCGCATAGTTCTTGGAAAAACTAGGGTGGTAAATTCTTTGCTTACTGATTGCCCAACACTACCACGTCTTGCCTTTGTCCCAAACTGTTCAGCTTACCATGAGTTCTCTTAACGTTGCACAATAATTTTATAA
This sequence comes from Magicicada septendecula, assembly GCA_034769895.1. Taxonomy (NCBI): domain Eukaryota; kingdom Metazoa; phylum Arthropoda; class Insecta; order Hemiptera; family Cicadidae; genus Magicicada; species Magicicada septendecula. Next base: position 1,291,179,586 of record CM068367.1, read on the forward strand.
ATCCCACACAAAAACGAAATAAACAAAAATGTAAATACCCCATACTGTAAAAAATAAAAGGACCCAAAATTGACCCGTTACATGGTACAGCGCAATACCGAATCTGCGATTCCAGGCGACCACCAGATCGCGTGGCAAGCACCAACGCAACCTAGATTTCGCCTTCCCGTTAAACACTGAAACTACTAACCGTTTTCCCATTCGAGTTAAATATTTATTTAAATATATTGCTTGTATCAGTGCCGGTTGTTAGACAACTGGCACACAGGCTGTGTAAGAGGCTATTAAAAAATCACCACAAACTCATGTAATTAAAGATTAACAGTTAAAAATAGTTACAGTTAATATTATTAGTGTAATTAGAATATTTCTGTAGATAATTTGTGTAGTGTATTGACATCCCCTTATTAAATTGTTTACTGAGAGTGTCATATGAAAACCATGTGATGTTTGTGATGAGCACTGTTAGGCAAAACAGATGTTTACCTCTTTGAATTCACGCCTGGTCCAGGATGTTTTGTAACTCTACCTGTTAAATTGTATTGTGGGGCATTAGTGGATGTGAGCAGTAGTATTGTGGAAAACCATTTTGTGTATGTTTGAACAAAAACTTGATAAGATTGATTGTACATTCACTTTGGTAATTGCTGGGGTAATTTTAAATTCTTTTTAATGTTTTAGGTTATGACTATTTTCTATAAATTTCTGAAATTTGTATAATAAGAAGTGAGCTTTGTGTGACTATGATTAACTGATTGTAAGGAAATATGAAAAAACCATTGAAAACAAATTTGTATTGGTTTTTATACTAATCATTAGTATAGTGGGTACATGACTTGATTTCTAGCCTAAAGAATATGCGTGCTTTTGGTAGCAAGTATTCCCTTTCCCAGCCATCATTTACCACTCACTGACCTAAATATAAGGGTTTCTCCTACCTGGCTAGCAAGTCTTTCATAGACGTAACTTTGATATCCACTTGATATATCATTTGCCAATTTAAAATGATTTCCCACTTGTAATCAAGTTATTTCCCATTATAAAATACGAATTGCTTATGAGTAAAAACAGGCAGAATATGTTATCAGGAAATGTAAATAAGATGTGTATGTGTGCATGTGCACTCGTGTGTGTAGGAGCTACGAGTTGTAATTGCTGATAGAACTAAGTTATTATATTTGACATTATAGGTAGTATTTGTAACATATTAATTAAAAATTATTTATCCTGTATTAAAAATACTTGAGAAATAATTGTATCTGTGCCATAAGTAGTGTTTTATAGCCTGCTTTGATTTTATAAGCTGATACTTAATATTAATTTTTGAAAATTTGTCTTTTCTTGTTAGAGTCCGAGTGTTATGGAAAAGGGTGGACTTCTACCAGAAAATCCCAGTCTTACAGATAACTGGGATGATGCTGAAGGTTACTACAGAGTGCGAATTGGAGAAGTTTTGGATTCAAGATATGTTGTCTATGGCTACACAGGCCAGGGAGTTTTCTCCAATGTAATTCGAGCCAGGGATGCAGCTCGTGGCAACCAAGATGTTGCTATTAAAATCATTCGTAACAATGAAATCATGTAAGTGGTTGAAATTGTTTTGGTTAGTACAGTAGAACTAACATTTATTCAAATGTTAAGATTGAATCGATTAAAAATTTGTATGCAATTTTTTTTATATTATTAATCATATTTAATCATTTCCTTATTTAAGTATGTTAAATATGGTTTATTAAATATTTCATATAGAAAATAGTAGTAGAATAATAGCATAATATGATAAACTGAACAATAATTGACTTCATTGGAGAGAGTGAACATGATTAGGTACTAATAAATTCAGGTATGTGTGATATGATTTAGTAGCAACTTAAGTAAATAATTCACATTCGTAATATATGTTTTCTCTTTGTATTTAGGCACAAAACAGGTTTGAAGGAGTTAGAAATTTTGAAGCGATTAAATGACACAGATCCAGACGATCGCTTTCATTGTCTACGGCTTTTCAGACATTTTTTTCATAAGCAGCATCTTTGTATGGTGTTTGAACCTCTCAGTATGAATTTACGTGAGGTAAGTAAATAAAACCTGTATAGATCATAAAATGATTGGTTAACTTTTCACTTATAAGAGAAAACATTGCGTTTTATTAATTTGAATTAATTTACATTTGTTATGTATATTATCTGGCCAGTTAGTTTTTCTGTAACATGAGAACGTACAGGTTGTTTAAATTATTGTTCTGATTAGTACTGACTATTGGTATAGTAAACGTATTGTATGCAATAAATAATAATACACATTTAATAATGCTGTTGTTTGAAGATCATAAGAAAGTCTGGTGTGTATTCTCGCAGTTCTAATATTCAGACTATTATTGGAATATAGTATGTTAGTCTAGTGCATATGATTTTATATAGGTAGATTTGCTAAACATGAATCATGTATTTTTGTGCCAACAGTGAAATGGAGTCACAGTGTAGAGTAGCTTTTTCTCTAAAGAAAGAAAGTAATACATAGAAATTAATTTATAACACGTTTAAGTTTTTGAAATGGAAAAATTAAAAAATAGAATGTTACAGGAATGAGAGACTTAGGGTCCAGTGTCTCTAAATAGTGTTTTCAGAAGCAGCACTATGTACAGGCAGGCCCGTATTTAGGCACGTGCTATTCTGTGCTCGCCCACAGGGCGGCAAGATTTGGGGGGCAGCAAAATTTTGGATTTTTATTTTTTAGATTCACAATGAAAGGATATTTCCAATGCATTAAAACCATTATTGGTGACGAATAATTGGCAAGTAATCGTCTCGTCACCAATAATTATAACATTGGTCAACTATTGAAGGAATCAATTATTAAAATAATTTCCAATGTAATTGCAACGATTTATGAAATCAAATAATCAATGCCATTCATGTAGATTGTTGAGAGCAGTGTATACTGTTAAGGAAGCAAACGTTGCATTCCTGTCTGTCACTTGGTTATTTCCGCTTACTCATATGTCATATTGCCATTCCAAATCCAGTGTTCCGCTGCTGTTCTACTAGTGCTACTAGTCTGTATAAATGAGGTAGGGAAGGTTTTTGTTGGCAGCACTGTGCTGTCGGCTGCCGCTCTGGTCTGGCTCGCGCGCCGCTCTGTGCTACCGTTCGCCTATTCTATTCAACTAGGTTATGTTAGTTTTTATTAAACTGTGAACTATGATGTGAAATGAAAAAAAGTACGAGTTTATTTTTTACTTCTTTAGTTCTTTATTGGCTTGCAAATTGATATTTAAGTATAAAATTATGACATAACTGTGATTAAGAGTAAAAAGAATAAGTTTTCTGTAGACTACATCCTACATGAATTATATGTCAATGTCGAGAGAATTACGCTATTTAAAATTACGTTGTAACTTGTAATACCTACAACGCTACAACAGACTGCCATCATATGTTTATGTTTACCAATTATAATATACTTAACTTGAGCTGGTATATCTGTAAAATCACGGCTTGTTTCCTTGTTTGAGTCATAAGTTTGTGTGGGTGGGGCGGCATATTACTTAGAGCATGGGGGCACACATACCTAAATACGGGCTTGTGTACAGGAGATACAAAATCATTCAGCATTTCCCACTCTGCATTTAAAAAAAAAAAAATCCAAGAAAGAGATTAAAATTAGTTTAGATGATTTCAACAAGTGTAGGCCTACTATTTGACGAATTATTCACAAAGATAATTCTTTGTAAATTCTTTGTAATAAGATAGAAGGGGAAATACCAACATTAAAAGTGACTTGAAGGATTTTAAAAGATGATGCAGTTATAATGGTAGTGTGTTGTAATGGTTAGGTGTACTGCAAGGCCCCAAAACCTACCGTACTTGCACAGAAAATCTAAAAATTCAATAACCAGAGTTACCATCCATATTTTTATAGGTGGTATATGGAGACCACATCATTATCTCCGTTACAAAAATCTGAAACACTTAAGCTTCCACCCTACTGCCCAAGATCTTGATCCTGATCCTGTAGAAATAGAGAAATAGGGCCATCATCAAGTAGTGTGTTAAAACAAAAATACATGAACTTTTCTGTGGATAGTGTTATAAACTTAGTGGCAAAGAAATTTGAGTGTATTTCTTCACACATGCACACATGTATTCATTTACTTGTTAATACAACCATAAATATGTCAGACCTATACATAGTAGTGGGGGGGGAAGTAATTGTTTGGATGAAATGACGTTGTAAGGGGGCAAAAGGGGTAAAACAAATTTTAATCATTTTAAACAATAAACCAGTCTTTGTACTATTCAGTAACAGTCAGTACAAGGTACGCATTGGGAATTGTGACAAAGAATATATGGTGTATGGACTATATCTTCGCGGTTGATATGCATCGGCACAGGAATGTAAGCAGGTTGTGTTAGCAAGGGGGCGTATGCGCCCACAAGTGAGCGTTCAGGTGGCCAACGTTCTCAGGCGTTTGGGCACGCACAGGTACATTCTTTCTCGCCCGGTGTGTGAAGAACAAAGACAGTCGGCAAATAACATCTGAAGGTAACGGACTCGAGCAGTGGTGTGCATCGCCGGCCGGGCACATTTTCCATCTCGCCTGCATGTATAAATGTGAATAAAAACCAGTGTTTGTTGTTACGTAGCGGCGGCTGTTGCGAGGTTCTGTATATAGGCTCGCGAGCCGAAAACTTTTTTTAAGACTTTCAAAATTTTAACCAAAGTATTAAAATGTGATTAAATTAAAAAACAGAGTCATAGAAAGCGTGTGAGGACAGTATAACATCAAACAGAAGTGCAGTGAACAATTTAACAATGAATACGTAATTTGGACGAACTATAATATACTGCTGGCAACACGTGGTCTGGAGGGACATAACCAGAGAAGTACCTGTAATTTTAAACCAATAGTCATGACAAGTTAATAAAAGCGCTAAATAAAACAAAAATAAATGGAAATACGTGTGAATGAGAGAACGAGCAAACTGGGTTGTCCTTACATAATCTAAGTAATTAATAACTTGTAGTTTAATTAACCAGTTGTATGTAATGGTAATTAATGAATGTCAAAGAAAAATTAATGCTAAATTTTGTCGGTAGTAGTCATGTTTTTAAAATTTAAATTTGGAAGACTATATAAAAGAGAAGTCATACTAGTATTTTATAAAAAAGAATTACATACAGAGAATAAATAAATTTTAAAATGAATAAAAAGGATTAATAGCATAACCATGCGTTAAGTCAATTATTACGCCAAATTAACATCACCTATCCCGTATGGCAAATTTCGCCTAACGAACCTGGTAAGTAAGTGAAAGTGTTTTAAGGTCTCCATATCTGTCCTTTAAAGATATTGGTGGCGACCTATGAGTAATTTGGAGTCTTCTGTTTTGGTAAGTCAGTGTAAAGTGTAATCAGGGCGAGTGCGTAAAAAGATCGCACGCAGTAAGTAGAAATCACGTGGTGGAAATTGGTAAGGTAAAGTAATAGAACGTAACAAATGGCAACCCTGCCAGGATAACTCAGATGAATTTATTCTTATGGGTTTAGGCCCGATTTGAAGTATGCAATAGGTGGTGATAATAGGCGGTTTTTTTGTATTAGAAAAAATTACGAGATTTGTGATTAGAGGTTAAGACGTAAAATACTGTGAGTAAAAGTTATGAGATTTTGTTTAGATAATAACTAAGTAATTAATTATTTGATTAAAGAATAATTAAATTTATAAAAATGGAAAATACAGAAAACAAAGTCAGTTTGTCTGACTCAACTATTATAAGTGAATCAGAAATTCAGTCAGAAACTCCTATAGTAAATCAAGAAAGCTGGACAGAATCAGCTGTTATGGACGAGGCGAGAGTTCATTCAACTCCCGTCTCGACTAGGGAAAGTAATAAAACTGATGACGAAACGAGAAATTGGTTTTGTGAGATAATGGGGGAGATTAAACTGATGTCTAATCAAAATATTAGTTTAAAAGATGAGATTAAACTGATGTCTAGTGATAATAATAAGAAATTTGATGCATTAAATAATCGTTTTGACACTAGATTTAATGAAATAAGTAGCGACATCAATAATCGTTTCGATTAAATGATAAAAAATTTAATGAATTAAGGGGTGAGATTGAACAACAAAATATCAAAAGTGAAAGTAATTTGAATAAACATCTGAACGAGATTGACGAACGGTTAATGACATTTAAGGAACAAGTGATAGAGTCAGTGGAGGAACAGATTAAAAGTAAAGTAACTCAGATAATTAATGACAAGGTAAGTGGTAATTACGGTAGTGAATCTAATATTGAAGTAAGCGATAACAGTGATATAATTAAAAATGTGGAGTTAGAGAATAAAGTTGTGAATATTGACAGTGCTAATGAAGTTTTAGTTGAAGTAGATTGTAACAATGGAATGTTAGTGAGTGTTAATCAGTTAGAGAGAGAGTATGAAGAGAGTTTACAGGTAGAGGGGTTGCAGAGGGTAAAATTTTCCCGTGGTGTTGTGGGGGGTGAAGAAAGGTCTTCACGAATGTATTGGGTAGATAAGTGTTCTACCAATAATTGTCCTTTGAATTTTTGTGTTGTTACTGGAAGAACCAGGAGGTGTTTTAATATAGTAGTACCCTCTGTATGGGATGGTAGAGAAAGTGTGCATATCACATAACGCCATAGCGTTATGGTGGGAGATATATATAGAGAGAGTTGTTTGTAGATAGGGAGATTTATTATATAATTAATAATAATGAAATGAGTGTAATTAAAGATGACAATAGTTATATAAAAGTAAGACTATTAAATAAAAATGGGGTTAAATAAAAAATCAGTGAATGGACATTTTAAATATTTTAGTTTATGGTAGTGACCTGGCTAGATTATGTAATGAGGTGTGGTAAACAGAAAAAAATAATGACAGAAAATTGTAAATAAATTTATAGTGAAATTAATTGTGTCTATGTTGTAAAATGTACAACGTGTATGTAGGAGAAATGGATTTAATAATAATAAGAATATTGTATCAGACTAAATAAATAATGAGAGTTTGTAATAAATGAACTGTAATTGTTTGGGAATAAGGTAATTAAAGTAATGTTGTGTTTTAAATAATTGATTGAATTAAAGAATTTGAGATTAATTAATTAATTAATGTTGTATAATTGAATTTTGCTAATTTATGTAAATGATTTTTCTGAGATTTGAACTTTAAAACAAATAGTAAATAAGCAAATAAATGTAAAATGTGTTTAGTTGTGGAGTCATATGATTGTTATGTTTCAGAAGGTACGTGTCATATGGTTGTACGTGATATTGGTGGTAATGAATGTTTATAATTTTGTGTGTATGACAGTAATCATGTGTTTATTCAATTGAGTGATGTAATGTAAGTATGAAGTTTATAATGCAATTTAAATAAAGTAAAATGTTTAATGTTCTAATAATAAATTTTAAATGAGTTTAAAAGGTTTTAAATTAGATGATTAAATTAATTTGAGGTTGTTATGAGTTTTCTAATGTAATTTTCAATGGTCATATTAATGTAAAATGTGTAAAAGTTGGAGGTTGGGTGATAATAATGATTTCAATAAGGCATTTAAGCCAATCAAAGCTATTTTAAATGGGTGTTAGACCGAATAAGAATTCTGGAATAAAAATAATACAGAAAAGGGTTAATAGTAGGGACACAGTAGCGATAGTGCATGTATGTATAGAAAGTGGGAGTAATGTAATGGGAGAGTAACTAATTGATGGTGAAATTTTGTAGTGAGGGTGTAGGTGTAAGGAGTCCTCAATGCAAGACGTTGTGGCGGGAGGTGAATAGTTTTACATGGGGTTTGGCGGAGTTACCTGGGGGAGACCAGGAACTAATAAGGGAATGAGTATAAGGGAGGGAACACACATCCTAGGTACAAAGAGGTAACAGGTATTTTATTATAAGTGGAGAATGATTTAAGTGGAGTTAGAGAATTATTGGTAAATATTTTTGAGAGATTGGTGTCATACTATATAAATCCGTTAATGGTTGTTAGGAGGAAGAAGGGGGTAAGGTCATATTTAAATACCCATTCAATAAATCAAATCATTGTGAATGACTGAGAATCACCCAAACTAATTGATGATGAAAATGTGAAATAAAAAATTCATAGTTGAGATATAATAATAAATGAAATGTGCTGTAAATTGAATGTTGATAATAAATTTTAATTATAGTAAATGATAAATAATTAAAGGTTGATATAAAAAGAGTTAATAGAAAGTTCAAGTTGTAATGTTTGTAATTTTACATGCAAATTTAAAGGTCAATTGTGTATATTAATGTAATGATGTTAATAGTCAATTTGAGTGTCAATTATGTTGTATATTATTATATATTATGTTGGTGTGGAGGAATCTTAAACATGAATTATATGTTGTTTTTAAAGTGATTCCCCACTTTCGGGCGGTCACGGCCTCACCGAACCCTGACCGTGGAATTGGTTCAGCTTTGACTAGCTATGGTCGGGGCTCATTGCGTCTCGTTCTGCCTAAACTGGCCATAGCTGTTATCGTTGTAAGAGGTGAATTTAGAAATTAACTGGGGGGTAAATCAGGGGAATCACCAGAACTATGGAACAGCGGCTATCCATCGAATGGGATGGTAGACCGTTTAAGGGCATATACCTAAGGTTAGTAGGATTACTGGTGTCCTCGGACATCAGTAATACCGAATGTTTTGTAAGGCCGTAGCAAGAACGGGGTAGGCAGCGTCTACCCCCTAGAAAATTTCCATTCTTGTGGAGGCAACTGGACGCTACAGTCCAGGGGGGCCATAGTGTGTGTGGAAGGGAGGTTACTAAGGTTAGTAACGAATTAAAACCTTAAACTGACGTAAACTGAATAAGGTGGATGAGCTGATTAAATGATTTTATTTTGAGTCAAGAGATACTATGCTAAAGGCAGATGATTGTAGTAGATAATTTGTTCGAAAGTAATTGATTTAAAAATGTTATGCTCTATATGATAATTTTATAGATGACTTTACTGGTTTTCTAAAAGATTAATTCTAGGAGAGAAGGTGTTGATTATGTTTTATGATGTACTATGTTAGAGTGTAAGAATTATAAACATGTGTTATGCATTTTACATTGTATAATTTTTTGGAGTGTGTCTAGGGTGAGGTCATTCACCTGACCATGAGACATCAGTTGATGACTGGTTTTAGATATGTAGTATGTTCCTCATAATTGATTTGTAGATTCTTTTGTTAATCAATTTAATTAAATGAAGGAATAATACTTTTTATTGACAAAATAATTCTTTTTGAAAAATTAAATTATTTTGAAGAAAAAAAAATTTTTTTTGTTCTTTGCCGTAAAGAATTTTATTTTAATTTTTTATGTTCACTGTAGGTAGAGAAGGTGTCAGCTGATACAGGATGTTTATATTATGGTATATTTTATAATCATGTGTAATTGTGTTTGAATAAGTGGATAGGGACAAGTTGTTTATTTTATTTTGTGTAACAGGATTGTTAACAGGTAAATTAAGAGGAGTTGTAAAGAAAAATTAAATGCATAAAGACTTTGAGTTTTGAAAATTAGGTTTAAATTAATTGAACCAGATAATGTAAAGTAACATCCAAGTAAAGTTTTGATAGGGTACGTAGATTTATTTAACTGTTTGGACCAAATTTGAATTTTATATTAATTTTATATTATAATAATTAATGTGCAGATAGTGTGTAATTTAGTAATGAATATGTGTACGCACCCAGTACTTGCTAAAGGCAACCCAGTATGTATGTAAGGGGAGATGTATCGGTTGATGATCTGGTATGGTATAAGGCCAGTTTTGGAATTTTGTTCAGAATGTTACAAGGTTAGGTGGTACTGTGGTGAGTAACTGTCCGACTTTACGGTGTTGGGATCTCGAGCAGAGAAGTCCAGTAATGTCGTGCAGGTGCAGCCATGGTCGCCAAGCTAGGGGGGTGGTTTACCCATGATGTGCTAAAAATTAAAGGGGGGTTGTTGGCGCCATATCCTCACTGATCCTCTTAGGGTTTAGCAATGAGAGTTTTCTGTTTCGGCAGAAAACCTCTTATTGGGGGGGGGGGGTATTGTAACGGGGCAAAAGGGGTAAAACAAATTTTAATCATTTTAAACAATAAACCAGTCTTTGTACTATTCGGTAACAGTCAGTACAAGGTACGCATTGGGAATTGTGACAAAGAATATATGGTGTATGGACTATATCTTTGCGGTTGATACGCATCGGCACAGGAATGTAAAATTGTTAGCAAGGAGGCGTATGCGCCCACAAGTGAGCGCTCAGGCGGCCAACGTTCTCAGGCGTTAGGGCACGCACAGGTACATTCTTTCTCGCCCGGTGTGCGGAGAACAAAGACAGTCGGCAAATAACATCTGAAGGTAACAGACTCGAGCAGTGGTGTGCGTCACCGGCCGGGCACATTTTCCATCTCGCCCGCATGTAAAAATGCGAATAAAACCCAGTGTTTGTTGTTACATAGCGGCGGCTGTTGCGAGGTTCTGTATATAGGCTCACGAGCCGAAAACTTTTTTTAAGACTTTCAAAATTTTAACCAAAATATTAAAATGTGATTAAATTAAAAACAGAGTCATAGAAAGCGTGTGAGGACAGTATAACATCAAACAGAAGTGCAGTGAACAATTTAACAGTGAAAATGTAATTTGGACGAACTATAATATACTGCTGGCAACACGTGGTCTGGAGGGACATAACCAGAGAAGTACCTGTAATTTTAAACCAATAGTCATGACAAGTTAATAAAAGCGCTAAATAAAACAAAAATAAATGGAAATACGTGTGAATGAGAGAACGAGCAAACTGGGTTGTCCTTACATAATCTAAGTAATTAATAACTTGTAGTTTAATTAACCAGTTGTATGTAATGGTAATTAATGAATGTCAAAGAAAAATGAATGCTAAATTTTGTCGGTAGTAGTCGTGTTTTTAAAATTTAAATCTGTTTAAATTTGGAAGACTATATAAAAGAGAAGTCATACTAGTATTTTATAAAAAAGAATTACATATAGAGAATAAATACATTTTAAAATGAATAAAAAGGATTAATAGCGTAACCATGCGTTAAGTCAATTATTACGCCAAATTAACATCACCTATCCCGTATGGAAAATTTCGCCTAACGAACCTGGTAAGTAAGTGAAAGTGTTTTAAGGTCTCCATATCTGTCCTTTAAAGATATTGGTGGCGACCTATGAGTAATTTGGAGTCTTCTGTTTTGGTAAGTCAGTGTAAAGTGTAATCAGGGCGAGTGTGTAAAAAGATCGCACGCAGTAAGTAGAAATCACGTGGTGGAAATTGGTAAGGTAAAGTAATAGAACGTAACAACGTTTGTTTCTTGTAATGGCATGGTATATTGTTAATTGATTACAAATATGTTAACTTTCACAAAATTTTAACTCTGCTTAAAAACAGTGTTCAAAAAAGAGTATATGCATAAACACTTTGCAGAGTATAGATATTAAAACTATGTACATAGACAGTTATTCAAGGACAGGCTTATTTTCAAATAAGGTAGTATCTGTGATTTTCCTCTCACTTGTCTCAAATTTCCACCTTAGTCCCACCACAACCTGTGTGACTACTTTATGTCTGAAATTACAAGTTATATTAGTAACTAAAATTTTATTAATTATTACATATCTAAGTGAAATCAGATTCACATCAGTTTTCTAATGTAGAAATAAGTAGGTTTAATTTATTGATTTGTATATTTTGTAAAGGTGTAGATTTTTGTTTTGTAACTCTTATATAAAATTGAAATTAAATATTGTATACAATGATTGTTTTTCAGGTTTTGAAAAAATATGGTAAAGATGTTGGCCTCCATATAAAAGCAGTAAGGTCATACAGTCAGCAGCTTTTCTTAGCTTTAAAACTTCTGAAGAAGGCAAACATTTTGCATGCTGATATTAAGCCAGACAATATTTTAGTAAGTATTGTTCGAGGAAAAAAACAGTTTTGTGAGGGACTGTATTTTTAGAATTAGTGGATGTAGACATTTGTGAAATTATTGGACATTTTTTTTAATAACCCTTTTTTTGTGTATGTATAGGTAAATGAAAGTAAATTAGTGCTCAAATTATGTGACTTTGGTTCTGCATCACATGTAGCTGAAAATGAAACAACACCGTACCTTGTGAGTCGTTTTTACCGTGCACCTGAAGTCAGTAAGTATTTTTTCCTTTTTTTGTCTTTCTTCAGTTTTTTAATTACACAGAGGGATTGAGAGATTTTGCAAGAGATTTATTTATTTTTGAAAGTATTGATATTATTTTTTTATATTAAGTGGTTAGCTCATATGATTGTCTTGAAGAAATATGTGTGCATAGTTGAATAAAGGGCCCTTGTGCATTATACCCCCAGCTACAAGTGTTGATATAATTTATTACTGATACTGATATGCTGAGTGTTTTCATCAAAGTGATAGATAAAACAGAGGGAGGAGGGTATTCAGTATTGAGCTGTTATTAATTAATTGCATAATAAAATACAAAACAAAACTGATTGAACTTCCACTTACCGTCAATCGGTATCTCGGGTCCAGGGTTGCGTCATACGAACGTTAGGATACAGGCGTAATTTTATGTTGTGTGAATGATTTACACAATACATTTTTTATGAAGAGAATTCATGATCTTTTAATGTTTTAAAGATTTAATAAGTTTTAACAAATTTTACTCATGCTTTCGCATATTAAACAACATTGAAATGGTTTCTTCTTCTCGTTATACTTTACAGTTATGCAATTTCTATTCTATCCTAGTCTACTAGCTTACCTTATTTTAAGTCATACTTAAACACATACAGAGCCCAGCCTGCAATTTTTCACACTCACACATACATGAAATTTAATTTTAAAAACCCCAAATCATTTTAAAAATTTATCGTACCCTTCACCGCCGGCAACGTGGTTTACGCGCGCACTCGTTATTACTTTTCTGGATTTATTTTTTGTTGTCCAAAAGTTATAGAATTATGTTCTCCACTTTTTAACTCGACTGCGGTCACATAATTTTTTCTCTTGTTTCACTTTTTACTGGTAAAATATGAAGTTTGTAAAGAGCCTAACTTGCGTCGGTCCGGCTAACAAAGTTAGGCTCTTTAACTTGAGCGATCAGCTAACAAACTGGGAGGGAAAACGTCGCAGGTGAAGCTAACGTGATCTCATACTTTTGGTGGAAATCACTGCCTTGGTTTTCGTCGCAGGAGTTTCGTCCCTTGCAATTCATGTAGTTGTTGGGGTGACAACAGTATACGATCTCAGTGAGGCACTGGCTAACGTCACGAGATGGGCGGTTCTTAAGTTTTCGTATCCGCCGTTTCAGTCAAGTAGACGAAACAGAAACTGTAATTTTCACCATCTTGGTGGTTCACAACCGCGTCAGTCCGAGCGTATACTCACTTGACGCGTGCGTGCGCGCTGTCACACAGAAACAAAGTTCTTGGAACTGAGGGCTTGGTGAATTCTTGTTTACAGATTGCACAATGTCATACTGCGTATTTCTCCTTTGTGATAAACTGTTCTATTTGCCACGTGTTCTGGTTACCGTTGAAATAAAATTTACACAATACCTTTGTCAATCCCCGAAAATGAAATAAATTTAAAAATACAAATACCCACAAAATTGGACCGTTACAGTATTTGGACTGGCATAATCTAAAATAAAATAAACAATTTAGGCCATTAAACAATACAGCAGTATGTAGAGTTTAGAAAATATGTTGTGTTACATATTTATGGAGAATATTAGGATAAATTATTTTGGTTTCATTCATTTGTACGCAATTTTTCAAATTTGTTTGTGTGTGTGTGTTGTATTGGATGTATGTTAACCTTGTAAGCGTAACTATAATTTCTGTATAGGCAAGGGACATTTCACTATAATATGTAATGTTACTGTTGTGAACATGTTTGTAGTCTTTCATTATGGAACTTGTTGAATCAAATTTAAGTGTAGCAGTTCCATTAAGAGTACAATAATAAGAATGTTTTAGTGGATGGTTAGTGAGGATCGGTCAATTATACAAATTTTAGCTATTTTGCGTCGACATTTTGACAATATTTATTGTCATTTTCAGGCCCTGCGTATGAAATACAATAGAAATATCAAACATAACGAAACAATTAAATATTTGGGTGAATGTGTTGGTGTATGTGAGTGCGTGCGTGCATATGTATGTATCATTTTATATGTGAAGACTTATGATAGTTTGTTTACATCTTCAAATTATCTTTAAGAAAACGAGCAAATTATAGTATGAGAGAACTTAATTTATACAGTATTACAATTTAAATTACTAAATGTAATGATATTTTAATTAATTAAACAAACAGTAATCAACAATTGGATATTAGATTGGTACATAAACTGTAGGTAGATCTGTTATCTATAATGTTGTGTTATAAAGTCTGTAACCCTTTAATACAAGTTGGTAAATCATTTCTGTTATTGTGTGCATAATTCTCTATTTTATATGAGGATGATTGTGTAATAAAAATGGTGAGTGTTTTAGAGTGCCAATCGTGGGCAAAGGCAAGTGAGAGGGAGAGAGATAGAGAGTGAGAGTGAAGAGAGATAATGAGAGGGAGAGAGTGAATGAAGAGAGATAATGAGAGGGAGAGAGAGAGAGCGAAAGGTGAGAGAGGGAAGAAGGGAGACAGTGAGTGAGATGTAGAAGAGAGAGAGCGAGTGGGAGTGATAGATCGATTTCAGGTTAGAGTGAGAGGCTGTGAGAAGGACTGGCAGGGGGAGAATGGGTGAGAGAGGTGTGATTGTGGACACATACATAAATTACATTATTCTGTAGTACTCTTGACTATATTTTATAATATGATTACAATTATTATCCAAGTTTACCTGTTAGTAAAATTTTACAGAAATGTTTGTTTGTAACCTTTGTCAACTATCTGATTTAAGTCGTAATGTTCTACCGTTAATGTGTAAATTGTATGTTTCTAAATTATTGTTAACATTATAACAAAAAGAAAGTATTGGGTGAAAAGTAATGTGTATGTGTTGTAAACTGTGTCGGGCGTTACCTCCGCGCACTTTTGTTACTTACTCTGTTGACTGGATACTCTGCAGTGATGTAGTCCTGTAACACAACTTAATACTATGCTTTTTGTGGGCGCCACTTGGAAACGTTTGTTCCAAGAAAAATATATGATTGATAAAAAATTTTTAAATCTACGAAAAAATTTAAACAAGTCAGTTTAGCTTGGAAAAATCAGTTAAGTTTAATGGTTCTTTAAAAACAAACAAATCGTCTGAAGGACTAACATTCATAGAAAAAAATTATAAAATTGCAGAGAAAAAATTTTACAAGTTATTATTATTGACAATTTTTTATATATCCAATCAAGTATCGGCTAGTATAATTCAGATTTTGACTCAGTTGAAAAGCATGAGTTTAATATGTGAAAAATCTTTACTCTCAGGACGTGACTCCTTTGAACTACCAAGACATATCAATTAGATGCCTTACAAGAAAGAACTAAGTGATTTGAAGGTGTATGTGTGGCGTGTAAAGTACAACTGTGTGATAAATGTAACCAGGTAACAAATGACTTTAATTTTGGTAACTCACGTTCCAATGGTCGTTTATTCTCTCACAGGACACTTCCTTCGGGTAGTTTCTCAATCTCGCCTCTTCGGGTGTACACTGAATCTATTTAAAGTCAAATTTTGCGATCATTACTTATTCCGCACTTTTTGTCAAAACGTTTGGCAGTAGAATCTCGTTCAAACGCCGCCGCTACGAATCATCTGTTTAGCGTTGATTCAGAAATCTGCCACCGCAGCGCTGATTCCCATGCGGTGTTGAGGAAGGCTCAGTGTATTGTTTGTTACGTTCGGGGGAATTCTTTGTCACGTTAGTCAGTCAATGCGAACACAGCAGAATTCGTTCTCTATTTAAATGTTTGGTCCCTCCTGGGCCGTCGACGTTCTGGCTGTGTGATTTCTATTAAAATTTGCCGTATCGCTGCTCTATTTCGGCGATACTTTTTTGGCGTAGACTCTCGTTGAGGTTAAGTCAGTCAGTTATGTCTATGTACGGGAAAAGCCTTCCTGCCGTGTCTTGTCGATTTCTCGCCTCTTTGGTTTCGCCTTAGCTGCGTTGATCAGTGTTGTGTGAGATGCATCAGTTCTGGAGTTCAATCTTCAAGTGTTTTTGGGTCGAATTTGGTCTCGCTTTTATACTAAATCAGGTAGACTGTTTTCATCGACTTCCGGTATATTTGTGTAAAAATTCTTTCTAGATTGTTCGAGAATAAACGAAATGGAATGTCATAGAACAATTTTCACTTCCGTAGAAGCTTTTAGAACGAATTTCTTATTCTTCATACAAAGGATATTTCAAAATTTATACTGGTATTTATCAAACAGTTTCACATTAGTACTTACAATTTGTATGCCATTAATGTATTTAGATTCCTTGTTTTTAACTGAATCTAGCGATACTAAATATGATTGGTATCTAATTAACTTAAACAATACAATATACAACCCTCACCTTGAGTTGTTGTCATTGAAAACTCAATTTTTATAACAAAAATTGTTGTGGAGTTACAAAGTTCCTTCCACAAGCTGAACATCTACTACTACTACTTTCCTACAACAAAATAAACAAATTTTAACATCAATAAAACACAAATAAATACAATTTTATATGGCCTCTGCTCATGGCCTAGATTCTTGTCAGTTTTCTAATACAATGATTAGTCTTTTTCTTTAATATATGTATTATTTCACCACTATACACACAGAGTTTATTATTTTGTCTATCTTTTGTGATACCTGATTACTTTGTACATATATTATATTTATCACAAGATGACATAGCATCATTGATTGGTCTTGAGATGTCATTTTTTATGGTGTGACAAATCTCACTCTAATTAGTTAAATTCTTTTAGAATTGACTTTACTTTCAACTGAGTTTGTTTCTTATTAAGGTATTCTGATGTATTGTACCCTTTCTATCTTATTTTTGTTAGTATTAAGTAAGTATTTAGCCAGATATGATTATTTTTGTACTGGATGATTGGCTTCAGCCATACATGGTATAAGTAAATATTTTGCTGACTTGACTATTACAATGTTAAAGTTGGTCAGGTATATTAGTATAGTTGCTTTATATCATATTACAGCTTTCTAATACAGTTTGGTTGCATTTTGGCAACATTAAATTCATAAATTATACAATATTAGATGCCTATTACATTTTTTTAGTTAACACTGTTTTTGGCTATTTTGACTGCTTTTTATTCATTTGACAGCTTCCTTTATTTAAGATAAATTGTTCACTATTGTCTGCTTGACAATTACATATAGTTTTTATTTAAATCTGATAATAATTAATTTTTTCATGAAATCTTGGTGTATGGTCTCAAATCCAACACATTAATATTTTTTTGTCATTGCAAATATACAATTTTTATTTTAATTTAAACTCTTTCTAATAATGTATTTAAGTCATTTAATACATTTGTTTTATTTACATCACATAATATAATAATGGATCATGTCCATTTATTCACAAAAAATAGTTTTTAATACTATATTCATAGTTATAAAACTTAATAATTATTGACTTTATTATAGTGGATTCTGACATTATTTCTCTCTCTTATAGTGTCTTATGGTTTTTTCACTCTTATTCACTTTAATAATATATATGGGGTTTTGTCTTAGTCATAGTTTGGTCGTTTTTTCAAGTTGATAGAAATAATTATTATACAAAATTACACAATTTTTTGGGACTACTTGGGTTCGATACTGTTCACTTCACTTTCCTCTTATGCTAACTTACTATATAAATGATTTCTTTTTATGGAACGTTCTGTGACGTTACATATGCCTCACCGTTAAAGTTGATAATTTTGGAAAAACATATCTCTGGTTTTGATGAAATTATCATCTCTATAATAACCCTTTATTATTAGCTTCTTTATATTTCATTCTTTTATCTTATAATTAAATTCCTGTACTACTCCTTTAATATATTAATCCAACTCAATATTCCTAGTTCGTTCTTTGTCGTATCACCTATTCCTTTCCTTTTTACCTTGATGTTTTATAATTAATCTTTGATATAATTCCCTATCAATTCCCTAACTTACATAGAGGGTTGGGAGTCAGAGTGGCTCGCTATGGCATACATTCTCTGTCCCTTCCTGTCTATAACTACTGAAATCAGAGGCAACACATCCCTGTTCAGAAAATAATAATTGCACCTTTGCAACAAATAATAATAATAATAAAAAAAAAAAATACAATATTCAAAGATCATAGGCTCCTACACATAAATTCCCTTTCTTAAACTCTTCTGATTAATTCACAATTATATTAATATATCGTTCTCCGCAGGTTAAAATTATCGTTTAAAATCATTCAATGTTAATAGCTATATTTATATTCATCATTATCTCCTTATGTAACACACTGTTTTCCCTTCTTTTTTTTTTCATTTATCATTTCCATTTAGTATCAAATATCTGACAGTATTTCTCCTTCTTTTCTCCTTTACTAAGTGTCCTTCTCGTAATATTTATTTATAATAATCTCTCTCCTTCTCTAAGTATGGGTAAGCTGGTAAATATACGTTGACATGGCTATTGGAAATAAATCTTGCCTATAGTGGAATGTGTCCATCTCGTAATATTTATTAATAACAATCTCATTATACAATAATATTTATATTTATTTAAAATCTCTACCTCCTTTCTAATTATGGCTAAGTTAAAAAATTCACGTTGACATGTTTAGTCAAGGTACCTTCTCTATGATGCTGTATTTGACTTGGGTCTTTGGTCATGGTACTTGGTCACTTATTGCGTATTCGATTTGCGATTTTTTTTTTTTTTTTTTTAATCATGGTACTTTTTTAATGAAGTCTGGTTATACGTTCCTTTTACCTTGTTCCTAATTGTGTCAGTTACCTCGTAGGTATTGTTTTCATGTTTGATAATATTTGGGTTATATTTGTCAGTTTGGGTTAATTACGTTGACTATTTCAACCCCTTTTGGTTGTGTTCCTTATATTATGTCCTTATTTATCATTCCCATTCCTTTTTAATTCCTTCTCTTTTCAATATTTGACCTTCGATGTTTATCACCTCTACTCCTTCAAATGCCTGGTCTATGACATTTATTCTGGATGATTGGCTTCATGGCCTTACCATCTCATCACATGTTTGGGCCACAATTTTTCTGCATAGCGGAATTCCTCCTCTCTCTCACTTTCATTTTGGGGATCATTATCTGGTTCTCGGCCAGTTTCTGCCAATACATGGTTTACATAAAATACTCGGGGTTTTTCGTCATTATTTGCCTGATTATGCTGTAATGAGAAACCCGGATTTTCGTGAACTGTTACCCGATTCTCATTGTTATTTTGATTAACGTTTGGCTCTTGTTGGTTGTTACTTTCGTTTCGGGGTGGTTTGCTACTCCTACCCTCTGATAACTTTTGCCGGTTATTCGCCGTATCACCCTGGCTACCTGGCGCCTGTTGAGTCATATACCCGTAACTTGGTAAATTGGGTGGATATGGTCGTCGATTATCGGCCATCATATAATTTACCTGGGGCCTATATTCATTTTGGTTTCTCCTATCGCTTCCTCCTTGGTTTCCCCCGTTGCGATAACCATTACGTTGACCATAATTATTTCCTCTATAATTATTCCCGCGATAACCGTTTCCCTGGTGGAAGTTCCTACCGTAGTTATTCCCGGCGTAATTACCTCTGTTTGGTCCCGGATAGTTGCGGTTAATCGGGCCCTGAGTGTTATCATTTCGGCCATTTGGTGGGATATTATTATTCTGATTATTGGTGTTTAGATTATTACCGTTCCCACCTCCATTCCGGTTTGGTCCGTTATTACTGTTGTTGTACTCTACCTTACGATTGGGGGGTTGGTAATCCTGGAACCTTCCTGTGGATTCGCAATTTTCCAATAATTTGGCCAGATCGGCTATTTTGCTAATCTGTTGGTATAATTGGGCATCCTTGATCCCGTAGCTGTAATGTCCAGCTAACTGCCTTACCAAACATTCTTCTGGGATCGGCGGTATCAACTTCCTTGCTAAACATACCTTTCCCAGGAAATAAGACGTCGGGGACTGTCCATAGGACGCGTCGTATTTGCCATAGAAAATGTCCATTCTTACCCTGTTTTGTGCGGTCTCTGACCAATACTTTTCCTTAAACTGGCGTTTAAACTCTGCTAAATTCGTTATTTCTGGTCGTACCGCTATCCACCAGTTATCCTTAGTATTTTTAAACGTCTCGTCAAGCATCTCTCTTATCCTGTCCCACCTTGTTTCTCTACTTCTCCCAATAACCACCTCCATTCTTTCCAAAAATTCCATTGGGTTTCGTCGATAGTCCTGGAAGTTGATTACTTCCCTGTTTTCACCATGACACGTATGAGTGTTTAGTATTGGTGTGTCTCTCAGCGCCTCTAATCTTTCCTGCAGGTTTTTCTCTCTCTGGTCTATTTCCAGTATGCTATTTTTGTTAGTTTTTATTTGTTCATCCAGCCTGTTAGCGATGTCATATGTTTCCTGCATCCTCTCGCTAACGTCTTTCTGGACTTCCTGCATGATGGCGTCTTGGTTCTGCCTTACCTTGTTTTCGAGATTTCTAACATCTTGTTTGGTCTCTACTGTTTGCTCCTCTATACTTTCGAAACGTGTATTGTTTCCCTCCCATAACCTTTCCAACTGTTTCTCCATGTTTTCGACCTTCCTGTCACTATCGATTTTATTATCATTGATCGTTTTGTTTACTGTTTCGTATTTTATGCTAATTTCTTTTTTCAGGGACTCTATACTTTTTTTATTCTCCTCCTGAAATATCTCCAGTTTCTTCCCATTGTCATCTATTTTCTCGGTTATATCCTTCCTCAAAGATTCTATGTTTTTGTCTAATTTCCCCATGTCTTCCTGTCTATTTTTATTCATATTTTCTTCCATTCTTTGGAGCATCGCCATCATCATTATTACGTTCGCGTCTACGCTCTGTGTTATTTTTTCTGGTTCGGGTTTCTCTATTTGTTCTACCATTTGTATGGGTTCTTCTCCCGTTTGCTCCTCTAATTCGTCTGTCGTTTGTACCGGTCTTTCCATTTCTAGTGTGGGCGGTTCTAATTCCGTTTCCTCCATTTGTACTGCCTCTCCGTCTTCCACACTTAACTCGGGTTCCACAGTCTTCTTCACCTTTTTTCCCTTTGGTTGCGGCATTTTAATATGTTGGTAGTTGCCGGGCTTGTTCCGTCTTTTTCAAGCCTCACTAGTTGGGCTGCCAATTTATAACAAAAAGAAAGTATTGGGTGAAAAGTAATGTGTATGTGTTGTAAACTGTGTCGGGCGTTACCTCCGCGCACTTTTGTTACTTACTCTGTTGACTGGATACTCTGCAGTGATGTAGTCCTGTAACACAACTTAATACTATGCTTTTTGTGGGCGCCACTTGGAAACGTTTGTTCCAAGAAAAATATATGATTGATAAAAAATTTTTAAATCTACGAAAAAATTTAAACAAGTCAGTTTAGCTTGGAAAAATCAGTTAAGTTTAATGGTTCTTTAAAAACAAACAAATCGTCTGAAGGACTAACATTCATAGAAAAAAATTATAAAATTGCAGAGAAAAAATTTTACAAGTTATTATTATTGACAATTTTTTATATATCCAATCAAGTATCGGCTAGTATAATTCAGATTTTGACTCAGTTGAAAAGCATGAGTTTAATATGTGAAAAATCTTTACTCTCAGGACGTGACTCCTTTGAACTACCAAGACATATCAATTAGATGCCTTACAAGAAAGAACTAAGTGATTTGAAGGTGTATGTGTGGCGTGTAAAGTACAACTGTGTGATAAATGTAACCAGGTAACAAATGACTTTAATTTTGGTAACTCACGTTCCAATGGTCGTTTATTCTCTCACAGGACACTTCCTTCGGGTAGTTTCTCAATCTCGCCTCTTCGAGTGTACACTGAATCTATTTAAAGTCAAATTTTGCGATCATTACTTATTCCGCACTTTTTGTCAAAACGTTTGGCAGTAGAATCTCGTTCAAACGCCGCCGCTACGAATCATCTGTTTAGCGTTGATTCAGAAATCTGCCACCGCAGCGCTGATTCCCATGCGGTGTTGAGGAAGGCTTAGTGTATTGTTTGTTACGTTCGGGGGAATTCTTTGTCACGTTAGTCAGTCAATGCGAACACAGCAGAATTCGTTCTCTATTTAAATGTTTGGTCCCTCCTGGGCCGTCGACGTTCTGGCTGCGTGATTTCTATTAAAATTTGCCGTATCGCTGCTCTATTTCAGCGATACTTTTTTGGCGTAGACTCTCGTTGAGGTTAAGTCAGTCGGTTATGTCTATGTACGGGAAAAGCCTTCCTGCCGTGTCTTGTCGATTTCTCGCCTCTTTGGTTTCGCCTTAGCTGCGTTGATCAGTGTTGTGTGAGATGCATCAGTTCTGGAGTTCAATCTTCAAGTGTTTTTGGGTCGAATTTGGTCTCGCTTTTATACTAAATCAGGTAGACTGTTTTCATCGACGTCCGGTATATTTGTGTAAAAATTCTTTCTAGATTGTTCGAGAATAAACGAAATGGAATGTCATAGAACAATTTTCACTTCCGTAGAAGCTTTTAGAATGAATTTCTTATTCTTCATACAAAGGATATTTCAAAATTTACACTGGTATTTATCAAACAGTTTCACATTAGTACTTACAATTTGTATGCCATTAATGTATTTAGATTCCTTGTTTTTAACTGAATCTAGCGATACTAAATATGATTGGTATCTAATTAACTTAAACAATACAATATACAACCCTCACCTTGAGTTGTTGTCATTGAAAACTCAATTTTTATAACAAAAATTGTTGTGGAGTTACAAAGTTCCTTCCACAAGCTGAACATCTACTACTACTACTTTCCTACAACAAAATAAACAAATTTTAACATCAATAAAACACAAATAAATACAATTTTATATGGCCTCTGCTCATGGCCTAGATTCTTGTCAGTTTTCTAATACAATGATTAGTCTTTTTCTTTAATATATGTATTATTTCACCACTATACACACAGAGTTTATTATTTTGTCTATCTTTTGTGATACCTGATTACTTTGTACACATATTATATTTATCACAAGATGACATAGCATCATTGATTGGTCTTGAGATGTCATTTTTTATGGTGTGACAAATCTCACTCTAATTAGTTAAATTCTTTTAGAATTGACTTTACTTTCAACTGAGTTTGTTTCTTATTAAGGTATTCTGATGTATTGTACCCTTTCTATCTTATTTTTGTTAGTATTAAGTAAGTATTTAGCCAGATATGATTATTTTTGTACTGGATGATTGGCTTCAGCCATACATGGTATAAGTAAATATTTTGCTGACTTGACTATTACAATGTTAAAGTTGGTCAGGTATATTAGTATAGTTGCTTTATATCATATTACAGCTTTCTAATACAGTTTGGTTGCATTTTGGCAACATTAAATTCATAAATTATACAATATTAGATGCCTATTACATGTTTTTAGTTAACACTGTTTTTGGCTATTTTGACTGCTTTTTATTCATTTGACAGCTTCCTTTATTTAAGATAAATTGTTCACTATTGTCTGCTTGACAATTACATATAGTTTTTATTTAAATCTGATAATAATTAATTTTTTCATGAAATCTTGGTGTATGGTCTCAAATCCAACACATTAATATTTTTTTGTCATTGCAAATATACAATTTTTATTTTTATTTAAACTCTTTCTAATAATGTATTTAAGTCATTTAATACATTTATTTTATTTACATCACACAATATAATAATGGATCATGTCCATTTATTCACAAAAAATAGTTTTTAATACTATATTCATAGTTATAAAACTTAATAATTATTGACTTTATTATGGTGGATTCTGACATTATTTCTCTCTCTTATAGTGTCTTATGGTTTTTTCACTCTTATTCACTTTAATAATATATATGGGGTTTTGTCTTAGTCATAGTTTGGTCGTTTTTTCAAGTTGATAGAAATAATTATTATACAAAATTACACAATTTTTTGGGACTACTTGGGTTCGATACTGTTCACTTCACTTTCCTCTTATGCTAACTTACTATATAAATGATTTCTTTTTATGGAACGTTCTGTGACGTTACAACATTTATTCTAATTTGTTTGTTAACACCAGTAGGGAGTGAAACATGGTAAAAATAACTTTTAATAATTAGGCTACATAGTGAACATCCCCTAATCTGTTTTAGTTATAGGTAATATATTACTTTGCTATATGTTGACTGCTGTAGGTATAAACAGTTTATGTACCAATCTAATATCAAGTTGTTGATTACTGTTTGTTTAATTAATTAAAATATCATTACATTTAGTAATTTAAATTGTAATACTGTATAAATTAAGTTCTCTCATACTATAATTTGCTCATTTTCTTAAAGATAATTTGAAGATAAAAACAAACTATCATAAGTCTTCACATATAAAATGATACATACATACGCACGCACACACTCACATCACCAACACTTTCACCCAAATATTTAATTGTTTCGTTATGTTTGATATTTCTATTGTATTTCATACACAGGTCCTGAAGTTGACAATAAATATTGTCGAAAAGTCGATGCAAAATAGCTAAAATTTGTATTATTGACCTATCCTCACTAACTATCCACTAAAACATTCATTGATTGATGGTCACTAAAAATTTAAGGATTTAAGTAATAAGAGTATTAATCATAACCATCTAGTAATACATATTATATTTTTTGTGTAAAATTAAAAAATGCCCAGTTTTTTTGACAACTTTAGAAGCACTTGAAAATACTGAAAAGAACAGAGATTACATATGCACTTTAAAAGTTGTTTGTTATCTGTAATGGAGTTTTTGATTAAAAAAAAAACAGCATTCTTACGACTGTCAAACTATGTAATATAACCAACCATTGCTTGTATTAATTTTATCGTCATCTCATTAACAAAATTAAGGAGATCTGTCTATAGTTGTTTATTTGAAAGTCGTGAATTTGTACATCAAATTAAAGTGTGTAATACTTTAATAGTAGTTTACAGTACTAAAATTACTTTTCACAGACAGCTTTAAGATTGTATTTTATTTGTTCCTCTTAGTTTTAGGAATACCTTATGATTTTGGTGTGGACATGTGGTCTGCAGGGTGCACTATTTATGAGTTGTATACAGGGAAAATAATGTTCTCTGGGAAATCAAATAATCAGGTCAG
Source organism: Magicicada septendecula (assembly GCA_034769895.1). Taxonomy (NCBI): domain Eukaryota; kingdom Metazoa; phylum Arthropoda; class Insecta; order Hemiptera; family Cicadidae; genus Magicicada; species Magicicada septendecula. Next base: position 1,291,204,921 of record CM068367.1, read on the forward strand.
TATTGAGGCGTGCGTGCGTGCGTGCGTGCATGCGTGTGTGCGTGCGTGCGTGTGCGTGTGTGTGTGTGTGTGTGTGTGTGTGTGTGTGTGTGTTGGGGGGGGTAATGGGTTGGACTATCGATATATAGTGAACCTAAAAATAAATAGTGTGAAATACTACAAAATCTCTACAGTCTGAAAATTTTAACTCACTTGATACCAGTGATTTAGTGTATATAAACTGTGCGGCAACTTAAATTTCTTCCTATGAAAACTAAACATTTTTAGTAGCACTTGGTCAAGATAACTTGGTCTGCCTTTAAATTCACAACCTTCATAAGCAAATACGTTGTGTAATTAATTTTAATATTTGCATTAATATGTTATATGTATGAGGCTTATTTTTTAAGTAAGAACCATTTGCGCATCTTAATCGCACAGGCCGATGGCAGCAGGGTAAGTTCGTGCGAGGTCGGCAGGCCCCCCACTATGCAGCCACTAAATTTCAAGTGTCTGCATGTTGTTAGTAGTTTGGTTAGACAGCATGCATTGTTCACTACCATGTTTATTGATAATCCTGCTGATTGTGATTAGATTTTTGAATGCAAAAAATGTTCATGCCGCTGAAATTCATCACCAGCTCGTAGAAGTGTATGGGGAAATGTCATGAAAGATGGAAATGTGTGTAAGTGATGTAGGTTATTCAATGAAGGAAGGACCAATGTCCATGATGAGAATTGGTCTGGACAACCTACTGTCATCACTGAAGATTTTATCAAAAAAGCCGACGACTGTATTCGTAAAAAACAGGCAATTCACTATTGATGAGTTGCACCTGTCATTTCTTTACGTATCACAATATGTCATTTACGACATGAAGTCTTTTCAGTAATTAAAATATTAAATTCGTCACTGTTCGGACACCAACTGAAGCATTACTGGGTAATTAATATTAAATTGTCCCTGTTCGGGCAAAACAACTGAAGCGTGTTCAGTAATTAATAATTCAATTGTTCATTACCTTACCATTATTCGGACGTCAACTGAAGTGTTAATGAATATTTAAATCTGGAAATTCATGTGGAAGTTAACCAAGTTATCGTCTAGTGTAGTCGGCAGAGAATAATAGGCCAATGCAAATAAACAAATACATATTTATAAGTTCATATAAAACATTACTTTATTACATTTTACTATGACATTCTTGTTATGCTCCCATTCACATAACATACTCTTCCCCCTTTCTCTACATATTTTGTATTCTTACTTTCAGCTCTGTTACGGTCCGTTATCGGACATTATTAGACACATTAAATGCAACTTAGATATGATAAACTTATATCTACTTATTATAATTACATTATATATACTGTATAAGGCAACCCAGCACCCGCTCATTCATTCTCTTTCACATATTTTACCCCCCTCTTTTGATTTAGTGCTTTTTATTTAAATGGTTATATTTGTTTAAATTTATTTTTATTGAAATGTAGTTACTTCCATGTTGCCGCCATGAAGAACACGTGTTGTAATTAGTCCGTTTTTTTTGTTCACTGTTGTATTCCGAATTAAGTTCGCACTGTTAAAATTTTGATCACTGCCGAAAATATGTTCTCACTGGTTCACTGAAGATGATTTGATGCTTCACAATTTTAACGTTACTTTATCATTTTTAGTTGTAATTTAATCACATTATTATCACTTTTAATAGATTTTTTGGCTCCAACGCCTGTTTAACGAACCGTGTCTATTTACACAAATTTTCTAATCTTTAGCCGGTCGGTCTACATGGTTTACTGTATTTTAGGTGGGACCGTGCACTAACGCCTCTGCGTGGTTCCGAAGTTATATGCCAACTGACTGACGCTTACTGGCTCGTTTCCAAGATGGCCAAAATCTTCCTGCTCATGGCAGCTTCCGTTTTCATTGGATGATGATAATTACCATAGACTCGCGCTCGCCGAGTAGAGAAATTGTGTGGACAGGCATACGCGCGCGCTGACACATTCCAACGCACCTGGATTTGTCGCATGTTGCTGGGCTTACAGGACAAACGTGCAACTGGGTGGGTGTTCCGAAAGTTACACACTGCTTAGTACTGAAACTCCTTGTGGGCGATTCCCCGTTATTACGATTGATAACTAATAAAAATAAAACCCCATAATTCTGTACCATTACAGACATTGTTACCGAGGAGCTTCACTACAGAAAAATTTGTAAGCAGTGGGTATAAAAAATGCTGACAGAAGAACACAAGAACGAGTGTGTGGCCCACTTTGACATTTTTGGAGTGGTATCACAAGGATGGTGATTAGCTTTTGAACCATATTGTGACTGGAGATGAAAACTGGATCTGTCACTATACACAAGAGACTAAATGACAACCCTTTAATTGGCATCATCACTGTTGAAACCAGACTCTATCATCCCGAAAATCATGGCTACAGTCTTCTTGGATCGGAAAGGCATCCTTTTGGTTGACTTACGCTTACAAGAAATGACAATAAATGCGGAAAAGTAATGTGAAACACTCACTAAGCTTTGGTGCGCCATTCAAAACCACCGCTGTGGACTGCTTTCAAGCAACATCTGCTTCCTTCGTGACAGTGCTCTGCCACACACTTCAGCAAGGACGACAGTGCTACTGGACCAGTTTTGATGAGAAAAGCTTAATCATCCACCTTAGAGTTCTGATCTTGCACCTTCAGACTTTCATCTTTTCTCAAAGCTGAAGGAATTTCTAGGAGGGAAGCAGCTGATGATGATGAATTGAAACAAACTGTCACTACTTGGTTGAACAGACAGGCGGTAGATTTCTTTGAAGATGGTATAAATAAACTAGTGCCACGTCTGAACAAGTACTTGGATCTTAATGGTGACTATGCAGAAAAGTAGAGTAATGTTGTAGTTTGTTTGCATTTATAATTTTATTTGTCAGTAAAGTTTTCTTGGCTATGTAGCAAACTGGTTGTTACTTAAAAAATGGCCCTCATAGATTGAGACAATTGTATAGTCACATGCAAAACCAGTTTTACCACAGGTCATTGTTAATGTAGTATGTCCTTTATTCAGTACCATGTTTATACCTCTGTTTACCATTTATTAAATACTGTACTTTTTCATGCCTCTCTCTTTTGTCCTCCTGCTCTTCCCTCCCCTTCCCTCCTGCCTTCCTCCCTCTCCTTCTCCAACCACCTCCACTTTCCCTTCCTTCTCATCCTCTTTCTCAGTCAGATTTGTGCCTTGTTGTATATAGGCCTCCTCTAATTGCTTTCATTTCTCTATCCAGTGCTGCAATCATCTGTTTTGATCTTGGATGTTTCCTACCTGTCTTATCTGAGATCATCATCCCACTCTCTTATGTTCGTACAGTCTCCAGTCCACAGTCTGTTTATTTCAGCTGTCATCTTCTTGTGTAATGTTATTACCTGCAAAACTTCATTTCAGGTTTGCTAGCTTTTTTCTTGGACACTTTTGCTCTAGCTCTGCTACTGATTAGCTCATTTCTTTTACTGTATGAGCTAACCACATGTCACTACTTTGACATATCACCTACTACTGGTTAATTTATGTACTCTACTTTGATATTTAGAATAGTGATTTGCAACATGATTTAACAAATTTTCAGTGAAAAAGTAGCATGAATTGAACTTGAGTAATGTCTAATTATTAATAATTTATAGTAATTTTGTTACTAGGAAAGTGATTCTAGGGAAAATGTAATGAAGTTATGTGATAAATAAAAAGTAAGATAAGTCAGCTTTCTTTGGTTGTTAGCATGAAAGGAGTGAAAATTCTACATGATTAATACTTCCATTTAATTTTGTTTGTGTTAAGGCAAAGTTTGAAATTTTAGACATGTACAACTTGTATTACTTGTGAGAAGTAGACTTTTAAAATCTCTAGTTGAAATTTTACTGTATAAGTGAGTCATGTACATTTATCGTATTTACTGTATTACAGATGCTGAAGTTTTTCATGGATCTGAAAGGAAAAATGCCTAACAAATTGATCCGCAAAGGTGCATTTAAAGATCATCATTTTGATGGCAATTGTAACTTTCTCTACCACGAGGTAGACAAAGTTACAGAAAGGGTAAGCTCCGTTTATATTGTACGTACACTAAAATGAACAGTTAATTGTTATGTAAAAAGTCTGTACGCGTGGCCATGGTTGGATGTTAAAAATAATGTCTCTGTTATGTCCTGACGTTTCCATGGCTTGTGAAGCAACCATCTTCAGAGTGAGGACCAATGGAAAGATTGTCCCAGTGACTGGTAATGTCAGAATGTCAGGAAGTAACAAAAACATCGTATTTAACAATCAGCCGCAGCCTGCAAATCCCGAAGTTTAGATAATGACTTGGTTGACTCGGGCCGTGAAAGTCTACACAGTTGTTTAAAATAAAGTATGGGCCTTTTTTCACTATATTAAAAAAAAAAACAAAAGTCAACTAGAGGAGTGTGAATAAATACTGAACTAATCATCTAATCTTAGTTAAACATTGTTTGTTTTGAAGAATTTGCTTTTAGAGTGCATATGGTGTTAGCTTTGGGTATCGACTGTACAGTGAAAACAACAACAGTGAAAACAACTGTGAAAGTAACCTAATGGGTGACTGCCGCATCCAGAAGCAACTATTGAATTGTGAGCTGAAAGGATGGTGAGGCATGGGACATCGGAAGAAGTTGGAGTGACCAAACCTGAACAAACCATTTTTGGTTTAATTCTTGTTGAAGATGATGATGTATTGAGTTTGATGTTGCATAGATTTTTAGACCCTAAAATTCTGTCCATTTTTTTATTTGAATTGTTTGTGACTGTTTCCATTTGAGTATATTTTTTGCTTACTGTAACATTTAACAGTTAGTATTTTCAGATAAAATAAAAAAACAACATGACTACATGACTTGAGTCCAAACAAAAACAGGCATAAAAACCTAGACATATACGAATTTAATTTAGCAATACATGCACATCCAGTCAAGCAGCATATAACATTAAACATAAGATACAAAGCACTGTAATGTTGAAATAACATAAACATAATGTTTATAACAAGGTTTTAATAACAAAAACCTCCTGACACATATTTTCTTATTGAAGCGATGAATAAAAAATTACTCACAATGAGTACTCACATTATGTTGGGAAATATACATATATACAAACATAAAACTACAGCCAATTTAGACATGAAAAAAATCTAATTACTACAAAACACGATACAATTTTTTAAATACTAAACACTGGAAATGCTCATACATGGAAATTTAGTACCAAACCCATCAGCCAACAGACAGCGTCAGCCCCATTACTACTTACTAATAACAAAAACCTGACACATATTTTCTTATTGAAGCAGTAAATAAAAAATTACTCACAATGAGTACACAGTCTGTTGCCAAGCCTTATGTGTCTCAAGTTAACTGAGAATACATCTTGATGACAAGGAAATAAACTGCTGCTTAATTGAAAAAAAAAGGAATGAAAAGAAAATGTGTGTGTGCACTCATGCATGGTGTGTGTATGTGGGGGGGGGGTATAAACACTGCAATTCATGGCAACTACACAACAAAAGATTTTTGCCATTCTAGAATTATACAATACCACTAAGAAATGCAGTTAACTAATGTGGCAGTTTTTGACAGTTTCATTGTGTTTAGGTGTATTTGATCACCTTATAATACTTTGTGGCCCATTCTAAATAATCATGATTTAGTTAAACTGCTTATCCACTTGCGACAAGAAACACCTGGCCATAAATTGGTACTGATAACGAACTCAACATAATACTGAAAACACCGAATTATGATGACAACAGTGTCATAATTCCTTTGTAGTTTATTTATAATAGTAGTCTTTTATATGGACTAAATATTTTGTTTGCAGGAGAAAGTTGTCGTCATGTCAACAATAAATGCTGTTCGTGACCTTCACACAGAGCTTGTTGGTAACCAAAATCTACCCGATGACCAAGCTCGAAAAGTGAATCAGTTGAAGGACCTGTTAGAACGCATACTTATGTTGGATGCTTCTAAGAGACTACCAATTAACCAGGCGCTAATACATCCCTTCATCCAAGAAAAGATCTGAGCTACAGCCTCTGTCCACGCAGAGGTAACAGTCAGGCTTGTGTGAAATCATTTAGTGATCTAAATTTATTGTAATCATATGTTTTTGCTGTTAGAAACAGCAGATTTTGTCCAGACAGATAATGGTATGAATTTTACCATAATCTTATTAAAACAATTAATTTAGACTTATATTAAACTGCTTTCTACAGCATTTGGTGATAAATATTTTAAGAGAAAAGCTGTGTTCAAGGTCTTTAGTTCTTAACAGCCATGAATTTTTTGTACTGTTTCATTCTCTTCCAGTTTATTTAGTTTTGTTTTATAATAACCATATTGTTTGCCTCAATTATACGTATTCAGAACTATTTTATTTTTACATTTACATTCAAAACAGTTGTTTTCAATAACCTTTGATTATGTCATTCATGTGTTTCATAGAATATATAAGAAGCTGAACTGACCATAATGCCTTGTATGTACTGTTAGTGTATTATAAGCATAAGAAATAAACATTTGAAAAGTACAATACATAGTGTGTAAATAAATATTAATGAAATAAGTATTTTAGCATGTGAGGTATAAATTTCCACACAGTGTGTCGTGTGTATTATTAGTAAATATGAAAATTGGTATATAGATTTGTTCAGGAAAATTTAAAGAGTTTTCTTTGGGAGAAGATAGGCCAGTATGATGCTTAGTATTATTACATATATTTTGGCCTATATATTGTACTGTTGAATTATTTTTGTTAAAGATAAGTGGCAAAAGTGTATTTAGTTTCATATTAAAATTTCATAATGTACCAAAGACTTTGTTGGCATCTGCAAGTTCAGGCACATGTAGAAATGATGAGTTTTAACTCGTTCAAAGCATCCTTTATCCTTTCTCTTTATCATTTTATAGATTTGGTTGTTTTTGTAGTTAGTGTCGAGTTGAGAAAAGGTATTTGAAATGTTTAACATTTTTATTTTTCTGTAGACTGTTGCCAAACCTTTGTGTGGCACATAAGGTGACACTTAATATAGCATTTAAAATCAGTGGATGAAAATGAGTGAACACAGTCATAAGTATTTCTTCCTTAGGTTTTGACGACATAACTTGCTGATTGATAGTTTTTGCAGAGCGATATGTATTTTATAATGTTATATCAGTACATTTGAAACATCTGTGAACAATTTTGTTGTACACAATGGAAACAAGTAACACAAGATGCAAAGACAAAAAATAAACAAGTTATGCAGTACAGTGCCGGAAGAAGAAATGCTACATACATTTTATTCATACACAGAACATGGCATTAACTTTCTGTAAATATTTGTACAAAATATTCTCAAAAAATATTGATCAAGTGGTTTTGAATTGATCCACCATCAATACACCATCATCTTTTAGGTGATTTGATGCCTATTAAGCATTTGATGCTAAGGTATTTTTTATCATTTAAACAAAAAAATATAATTTTATAAATTTATTTTTGTACAGTCTATATGATTGTTTTCTTTTTGTTTGTAAAAAGTTAAACAAAATCTCTCATTTATAGTCAACACTTAATAATATAGAAAATTAGCATGTACATATTGATATAGATATTAAATGTTCAATTGTATATATTAAAGAGTAGGTCCCTTTCATAAATCTGTATTTTTCTATATAATACAGTAAAAGTTACGCATTTAAAATCGGATGTATCATAAATGAGATATATACTTGTGCTAATAATCCGTATTGTGTATTTAAGAGAACTATGTTATGAAAGCCCACTTAAGGTTATATTGAAGTCTAACAAATACGTGTATGAAGTGTAGCAGTTATTTATCAGTGTACCTTGAGAGATTTAAATTATATACGTATGACAGATATAAGTATTTTTTTTTCTACTCAGGATAGTGTACCTTTCCTTGAAAAGGTTTCTGAATCTTGCTTGGAAAACAGAATGGTTAGGAACTTTCTGTTTTATTTTATTTCTACCATTTCCTCGGAGTCATTTCATATATATATATAATATTGTAATATTATTCAATATAATTTGTTGTGCAAGTAGTGTATTGCGTTTGTGTTGTTTATACGACAAATTTTAGATATTGAAACGACAAAAATGCAATACTCTACTTGCAGAATAAACTATATTGAATAATATCACTATATTATATAATTGTTGCAAGAAACCTCGAGTTACGTATATAGAAAATTTTATATGTTTACAAAATTATGTGGTTAACATGTTATTGGGATTAGTAATTATCATTTATAGCATTCTGATTCTGTGCAGTTTCATATATACATAACTTAAATGTATTAGTTGTATGAATTAAGTTTTTGTTTAGGAATGTAGTGTAATTGTATAATAATATTTTTAATTAGTTAATAATGTAAAATGTTCATTGAGCCAAGTTGAGAGGATAGAAATTTGTTTGTGTGGTTATTGCAGTTAAGACAGTCAGTAATCCTGAAGACAGGAACTACTTGCATTCAATATTAACCGAGGTGCTGTGCCGAACGGTTTGTTGACTTGTGATGGACAGCATCAGTAATGATGTCAACAGAATTCTTGTGTAACAAAGGTTCATATTGTGTATATAATTTTATTATGTTAGTTTTTCTTTAGTAAATAAAATGATACTACAAAACATAAATATTTTTAAGAAAGTGTTTATTTTTAAAACTAATGTATTCAGCAAATAACATTGAACAGCCATTCTATAACTTTTATCACGTATTCTGTAGTTTTTTTTTTTTAATAACAGTTAAATGGAAAAGTAACAATTATAGTTAGGGATATAATAATTAAGGGATTACTGATGAGTGCTGAGTAAAATATTTGTTTTTGTAGCAGAAAATTGTATTCACTATGTATGTAAATAAATGGGATTTTAATAACAATGAATTGTTTAAAGCAGTGTGAGAAAAAGGAAAATATATTTTAAACCATTTGTGTTTTAGTGAAACATTTACTACTTATTCCACTATATCCCTTTTCAGTGGTAGCAGTTTATTGACATTGCTGAACTTTGTCAGTTGTTATTTATGTATAATGAAGTAGTAACTAAAAACAGCTGATTTCAAAATATAAGAACAGTAGTTTACATGTAGTGTCTTGTTGAAGTTATTCCACCCAAACTTGTGTGTGTTTATATAAACATTTGAATGAACAAGATAGGTTAAATGATTTTGAGTCTGAATCTCGTATTTTGCTTGGTGATTTTACATTTTCCAGATTGTTAACACAACTGGGAAGGTGTGCGTGAAGTTAGTAACGGTACTGTAATATCACCTTCTTAGTCAGTAAATCCATGAAGCGTTTGACTGCTCACAGTGGACCACCTCCACTTCGTTCAGTTCAGGTATTCTAGCAACGAGTGGGTTTGAACCTCTGTTCTTCAGGTGACTGTATATATTTTTTCTTTATTTTTGTGAATATAACATTTAATAGCGCTTATAAAACAATTGCTGTCATTCTTGGTTATTCATTTACGGATTCAAGTATGTTTTGCACTCATGTTGAGACGATGGTTTTTAAAGGGTGCAATTTGTCATTTGACATGTTTGCTGCAAAAAAATATATAGTGAAAAAACAGACTCATGGTAAATGAAAATTATCTCTCTTTACCAGGACAATAAAATCAGATTTAGAAAAACCAGAATACTTCGAATATTTTGTCTTTATAATTGTTGGTTGTGTTTGTATTAAAGAGTAATATTGGAATATACAAAAATGTACAAATCTGTAAGGTTTTTAACATAACTCAGATTTATTCAAGCAAATTTGATTAACAGAAACTGAAAATTTTCATTTATTTATATCTTGAAATTGAAATTTGAGACGACAAACACATGCCATTTTAAATTTAGGAAAAGTTAGAAGATGTCCTGTTATGCAGATAACAAGGTCTCTGATAGTTTTTTTATTCGTAAATATTTTTTATTTTTGCCCTATTTCCAGAAGCTGTTGACAAATTGTGTAAAGATTATTCAAGATAGTGTCTAATCAAGTGGGACATTTGTTTACCTTTTTATATTAATTTGTGATTATCTGCTATGATTTCCAGCTAGGGTGGGGTTGGCTTTGTAGGGTAGGGGTTGAAGAACTGTTGGCTTTGCAGGGAGAAGAAGGGTTGTGACAGATATAGTGAGGAAAATGTATAAGCAAAGTAGCTGGGTACTACTGATAATCAACTTGTTTCAAGTATTTCACTTGTGATATTTTAATGATGCACAGTTAATGTAATTTTTGTTGCCTGTCTCTGAATTACAAGATAATATGGTTGAATAAGATAACACTTTCTGCCTGAGTGTTTTACCATATTGAATCAATCAATCATTACATATTGTTATAAGGATAGCACGAATTATGATGTTAAAATAGTGGACTGAATCATTAAGTACCCGACAAATTTTCAACACTTCAATTTTTGTAAAGCACACTTGTATTACTCTAGTCCTCATATGTTATGCTGATATCTGATTCATACTATATTCAACAAATAATAAAAATCACATAGTTAATGAATTCATTAGTTCATACAAATAATATAATAGTTAATACAAAGACTTCGATATCACTCATTAAAATAATGCGCTGACTTAACATCAAATAAAATATGTGAATAAGTTGACCAATTGTTACAAATCAATTCGCTGAAATGACTGTTTATATAAGCCTAACCAAGGTCTCCAATGGCATGATCTTCCAGTGTTTCTGCATTTGGGGCTGGGGGGGTCTGGAATGTGTGAGCAGGTGCCCACTTGTGTGAGAAAATACTGGGATGTAGTGTCTACTTGTGGATTTACTAGTACTTGATAAACTACATGTATGTTGGGGTATTCTAGCAATGAGTGGATTTAAACCTGTGTTCTTCAGGTGATTGTATATATTTTTTCTTTTGTATATATTTTTTCTTTATTTTTGTGTGTTTACAGTATATTTCTTCTGTTTATTGAGACAGTACTAACATAGGTTGACTCTATTGCATCCCCTTCAGTTTAATAAATAAAAAGAATCATTGAGTGTAGCAGGCAGTGCATCCTGAGGAATTTGATTGTTCCCAAGAATTGTGATGAAAAGCGGCATTGTCCATACAAACACAAAGTGTAGAATCCATTGATTCTTAATAACTTCAGATTTTTCTTACTGGCTCCAAGTTTAATCAGTTTTTTTGTTTTTGTAGAATGTTTTGATTATTGGAAAGCCATTTGGTTTTTATTTTATTATACTTTTATTTAAAAAAAACATCATTATGATTACTGTATGTTAATTGAGAAACTTCCGTGGATAGGTGTTTGGAAATTATGGTCATTTATTCATATAAACATTTGAGGACACTTGGAAATTTTTTTAAAGTGAATTTGGCAAAAATAGACATTAGGTATTAGCATGCACAATTTTTATTGCATGTACTATGAATTGCAAAATATTATTGTTTGTTGTAATCTTTGAGCCTATATGAGGTTTATTGCCTATAAATACTTTGCCATTTGATATCATAATTTGAAGTCTATAATGTGTATGTTTTTATTTTTGTAATTTCGATTACAAAAGCCCACTATGGACAGTAAGGAATGAATGAATAATGAATTCAGTGTATACATACATACGCAGTCTTATAGAACATACTCCAGAAACATATCCTTTTTTATCAGCTTACAGCTGTGCTGTCTTTAGATTACGTCGTTTATTTGATCACAGTCTGATTAACAAGTTGAATGGCGTGAAGCGTTTCAGTATGGACTTCATGATGATTGTTGTTGTAGTTTTTTATCATCCGCTGTTTATCATTGGTGTTCAATTTTTTCCAAAAAAAAGTCAAGGATACTATCATTAAAAACATGATGTATTTGTTACAAGATACCTCTGTAATTTGTGAAGAAACCGTCTTAAATGTGTCTTGTAGTTAAGGCAAAACACATACATATCAGCATCATATCATACAATTCATATATCCATAGTACAACATGTTGACTAAATAATATAAGATTCCATAAATTTTTGTAACCAGCAAATCATATTATTTGACAATGAGGGAATTTAATTAAACCAAGATCAGTAGATTTTTTTCAGAATTTTTTAAAGCACCATATAATCATAAAGCTGACACATTTACAGGGTCAGCTAGATCATTTTCTGGAAGCTAGTATATTTATTAGAAATTTTCAAGCAACAAAGTTATGATTGAAACTTTTTTTGCAAATGAAGGTTAATTAAGAAATATGATAAATTAAAATATATTTATTTGCAGACCTAATTAAACGTGTTAATAAGAGCTTATAAAAGTTTGATTTAACCTATCTTGTTCAATTCTCTATATTAACACACAGTGAGAGTAGTGTGTTTACTGTGGTCTATTTAAATGCATGCATTCGTTCAATTTATTAAGAGCTTTTTTGTGTGTCTACAAAAAATGTTGTAAACAATTTGACCTCATAACATGAACGAGATACTGAATTGTTAAGGTTTTCTTTATGCAACATAACCTTGCATTGAGGAAAAAAGGATACCGTGGTGGTAGGTTACACGTTTATAGAAAACATATTGAAATGATCAGGTAAGAAAAAGTGTTCAATATCCACATGTGATGGTTACAGTTGGACATGATTAAAGCAACTCCCAGGAAGCTCTCTGCAGGAAAATACTTGTGAATGGATACAGAATGTTTGATTAGTTTTTAAATTGGGTAGATTTCTATCTAAAAAACCTTAATGTTTACATTAACAGTTCGTTTGTACATTTTATGATTTAATGTACAAAAATTCAATTTTTTATTGTTTTAAAACTGTTGTTTAGAAGTACAATATAATTTAAGTTGATTATAGACATTGAACCGTAACATGATGGTGGTCTTTACAGCTGTCCAAAAGTATTTTACAAACTATATAGTTAGCCAGTAATATACTTAAACCAATAAAATCTGAAGGTAAATTCCTAAGCATGTTGGATTATTAAATTATAAGAACAATATGCAGGGTTATTATATCATATACACAATATAATTTTTGTCAGATTTCTTTATATTATCAAAGTTGAAATGAAACTCTGTGAGTGTGCGTGCCTGTTAACTTTAACTTGTGTGTTAATTTTTTATATTAATTTGACCATTTTGAGGAGAAACAAATTGTAAATTTATATCTAACGTCTGTAGTAGACAGACACGTATTTCACAGAAAATAAAATAATTTGTTTACATACGTTAAGAAAAATGCTTAAATATTTTACTCCATTTGTGATTTTAAACTATCTGAAATCACTTATGTCAGAGTATTTTTCACAGCTCATTGATAAAGACTTGTATACTTCTAATGGAAAAAAAGCTGGTATCTGAATATTGTAAGGTTTTCCAAGGTGCAACATACTATAATGTATACTGTTATTGATTTAATATTATAAATCAAAATAATATATTTAATCTGTATTGTAGTTTATTGTATATCTTTTAATTACAAATGTATCTTTAAGTGGAAGAAATCCTTCGCTGCAATAATTTAACATTAACATATGGAAATGAGGAAAGTAAGTAAGTCTTCGTGAAGAACAAGTTGAAATAACACTTACATAAGATTTTAAAAAATCTAGTTTTCCTTGAAACGTGATTCAAATATTATCTGTATTTATTCAATGACAGAAGTGCATATAAATGTGCAGAATATTTAATTTGTGGTAAACCATTTATACATTGAACACAGTACAATATTACTGAACATCTGTTATAGCTGACATATTAATGGTATAGTTTTGAAGCAATCATAGTATTTAATTAAACTTGCTGGGCTGTTTAACTGCATTCCGTTGTTTAAAAAGGCCAGACGTTTTAGATTAGTGGCTGACATCTTCATCAGTGGTGTTGTGGAAGCCAGCTTTGGTGGCATGACCTTTGATAAAAAGAAAGTCAGCATTCCAAGGGAAGACTATACCACTGAAGTTGATGTCGAAACATCTGCTTTTTTTATTTACTAATGGGCCGTGGCTTCATAACCTGCTAAGTATAACATTAAAAGACTGGCTGTGAAAGTTTAAATAATATGAATTATAGTGTACTGTTAATTGGTAATGACAGTATTACTACTTTAAGTTATTAAATAAAAAAAAAATTTGGCGGTAAAAACTTAATCTCTGCAGGTAATGTTTAAGACATGTATTCACTTATACAGATGTTCACTTATCACAGAACTTTTAATAACAACCCTTTCTTCAGTTGACAGCTTCGTTTCATTGATATTGTTATTGATTTCAAACATTTTGCTCATTCTATGATGAGGCGTCCTCATTAGTAAACCACTTTTTTACCACATCCTTGATTTACCTTTGAAAATGTTACATTGTAGAATGGTTGAAACGTTGGTGTTAATAATGCTATCTATACAATGTGGTTATCGACCAAAATAGTTATTGCATATATTTAAGGCATATATGTAAATTATTATAGATACTTTTTTATTCAGGATATAACCAAGCATTATGTTTAATTTGTACCAATTACATATTTATACATCTTGTAATGTTATGAATAAGCATATTCGTTACTATAAAAACCAGATTTACATGTATAAAAAGCATATTGTTTGGCCAGAAATACGTGTAAAAAAGTGTTTACTCTCATATGAGTATATGATTTATGGTTAAATCGTTAGTAGATTTTTACCAAAATATTTTTGCATAAATACAAAAAATTAAATCTACAAACTTAATTACAATATTATTTTTTTTTAATCTGTACAGACATAGGTATTTGTATCCATTCACTTATTTATGATATAATCAAGGATGTATTAGGCTCATTTTTTAGATGAGATTTCATATACAAAAAGTAAATGGATATTATATAAAAAACTGATTTTGAAAAAAGCAGGTGGAGTGAAAGTCGGTCTTAAGATGAGAAGGAACTTAGTATTGGGGAATATATATGATACACATACAGTTTGCTTTGTACAGACTAGTAATGAATCATTACAGTGGAAAGATAATTTTAAAACAAACCATCCCCTATATTATTGTTTCTAAACAGACTATTTATGTGTAAGTAAACATAAATAGTAACATAAACAATTCGTATTGTTTAAATTAGTAGCCATCCTTACTATTTCTTTTATGAATTTGCTAACTGCTATAATTTTTTTATTGTTCGACTAAGCTTTTCGTCATTACCTGAAGATGTCAGTAATGACGAAAAGCTTAGTCGAACAATAAAAAAATTATAGCAGTTAGCAAATTCATAAAAGAAATAATAAACAATTCGATTAAAAAACAAGAAATAATTTTATTACAATCAACTTTTTAATAATCGTGTACAAATAATCTTCAATTATATTATAATTTTGTTTTATTCTGTGCGTACAACATTCATGGTTGCTTTTCTAAGAATAAGACATACGTACGTATTGTATATTGTAAGTGAACTTATTTGAGGTATTTTTGTAGTAAGTATGTGGTAAGTTTTAATTGTTATTTTATATAAATTTTCTATATAAATTCACGCATTTTGTGTAGTTGAAGTATACTAATTTTCAGATACATTGTAACAATTCACTCTTAGTATGTTCCATTAAATAGACACTGCATTTAAATCAACAACAGCAGTTAAAAGTCTGTGTTTTCTAAAAATAAAAAATATAATTTTTCTTTAGTTTCTGACGGCAGAAGAGCTGCATACTTTTCATAGACAATAATTACCTAAAAATGTTTTTTTAACTTTTGTATGTAATTAAGTGTGACAACTTTTGGTCTTTCTTCTTGTTAATTCAGCATATAGACAGTAATACGAGTTTATGATTTATGATATTTCAGTGTAAAATGTGATAAACATTTGGGTAACTGAAAATCATATTTGTTTCAATATGTTAACAAAACCTGTGATTGTAACAATATTTTGATTGTACTCGCTTTTATTTCATAAGGTTGTACGAGGTTCATTCAGAAAGTAAGTTCCGGTAGGCTAACAAGAAAAATCATTTAACTAAACAAATATTTTATTGCTAGCATATATTACACCCAACCCTAATTCACTTTTTGCCATGTACTTGCCATCATTATATAAGCACTTATTATAATATGGGACAAGCTCGTTCACACCCTCCACAGCACTTTTCCACAGTTCGTCATCATTTATGAAACTACTTTCTCTGAAGCTAACAAATTTTTCAGATGCATAAAAAGATGATAGTCACTTGGTTCGAAGTCTGATCTATAAAGGGGGTGATAAAAAATATTCCATTTGAATTTCTGAAGCATTACGCATGTGGCCATGGCGATATGTGGTTGTACATTGCCATGAAGCAGGACAACACATGAAGTCAGCAGGCTGTGCTAGCGATTCTGAATTGCCCTTCTCAGTCTTTCAGTGTTTGACAATACACTGTAGAATTTATTGTCGTATGACATTCCAGGAATTCCACAAGTAAGACGCCTTAGTCCGAGAAAACTAGCCATAACCTTCTTGATTTTTTGCTTGTTTCCTTGAATTTTTTTAATTTAGGTGAACTGTGCTTCCATTCCACTGATAGTTGTTTGGTTTCTGTGTTTATGTACAAGATACAAGTCTCACGTCCCTACGTTTGAGGTATTTGTCTCCTTCACCATGATACTGGTCTAAACACTTCTAGTTGCTGCCATTATCTAAATTTTATGGGCCTTGATGAGCATTTCTGGCACCTACCTGGCACAGATTTTGTTGTAATACAGAACAGTATGTGATATTTCAGAAAAATTGTCACTTAACTCGCTTATTGAGAGATGTCTGTTTACACAAATCTTGTCATCAACACTCTACATGTTATGTAAGCTTGTTCACAAATGAAGGTCGGCAACCACAGTTTTCATCATGAATGTTTGGCTGTCAGAGAACTCCTGACCTCATTTCCATACTTTACCATCATTCTTCATGAAGTAAGTGTGGCATGAAGTAAACTAATGCACATGCCCAAACTCAATCATGTCACTAGGCAGAAGTGACACGCAGCCAACCTCATTTTCTGAATGGCCCTTGTATTTCATTAACAGAGCAGGTAAAGCTGTTTCTGCATTATATTTTTGTTTGAACATGTAACATACAGGGAAGAATCACAAGAATATGTAGCAAAAAGTAAAGTAAAATATGATCTCACCTAATCTTTGATTACTACGTAAAAGTTACTTAGTGAAGAAATAATTTATAGCCATAACAGCCTTGATGCAGTAATGTTAAACATTAATCAAATAAATATGTGAATTTATCCAGTGCTTTAAAAACCAGCAAATCAGTAATTCTTTTTAATTGTTATGAAGAATCATATCTATACTTGAATCTATCTTTAGATTGTACTGATAGAACAGTAGTATCTTACTGATGGTCATAACGGTTGTTCAGTTTATATTTTATACCAGAAAAGTAGAAATTTTTGTTTTCAGAATTACACATTGTATCAAAAGTTAACTACTATTTATTATGATTTAAAAGTGGTGTCTAATGAAAAAATTTGTCAAGCAAATACAAGAAATACTAAGGTCTTTTGAATACATGAATTCAGTACATATGGTATTTCACACGATTTTATAAAAATACTTTGTGAAGTAACATAATACCGATTTTGTGTTTGCAGTGATTTCTATCTGACTGTTACCCATCCACCAAGCATTACACAACAAGAGCTGGTGATGAAAATGCTTACAGTATTTCAGTACGCTTGATACATTGTATAGAAATTCAACCTGACTTGCTAGAAAGGGCAAGCAATTCTAGCAAGTCAAGTTGTATTTCTATACAGTGTATCAAGTGTACATAACAAGTATTGTAACCATTTTCGTCACCAGCTCTTGGCTTATTATATTTTAACTGCAAATGAATAGTGATAGTTTGTGTGTGTGTGTGCACGCGCGTGTTAGATTTTACTATTCATTTCTTTTCTACTGCAATTATCTTCTTTAGTGCCTTCATAAAGAGTTTATGTGTAATTTGATACATAGGATATGCATATGTGTGGTCCGTCAGGTGGTGTGATGTGATGTAGTGTATTTCAACTAGACCACATACTTGAAATCAGAACACACTAATTGTTGTGTTGATTCCATATTTGGAATTCCAGACGTTTAGTCCATTCTGAGTGTGTGAAGTATTCCCAATGATATAATCCCCAGTGTGTGTGTTATGATTGTATCGTAGTACGACCATGAAAGTGGTCTGTAATCCATTGGAAAGTTTTGATACTTCAGATGTTCACCAAAAATGAAGATATGTTCTGCATATGTATGTTCACCAAAAAATGCCATGAAGTATGTAATCAGAGATATGTAAATGCCAGTAAAAATATTCCAAATTCTGGATCCTTTCTATGTACATTCTAGAAATCTTTGTTTAAACATTTTTTAATCATGGTTATAACAAAAAATACTCACTGTTCTCCTTTCTTGGAGGAAAATCAACTTCAGAAATTCTGTAAAATAATGTGCTGCCCAGTTGTGATAAAATTTTAACCAATGACTACCATGAATAATTCTGATCATATAATGATAAAAAAAACTAATTTTTTTAGAACAGTTTCCTTACTGCGCATAAAGTCAGAGATGGTACTGTTTTAGTGTCATTGTGTGTGCACATATACAAAGCTGTTTTTAAAAACATACAACGATGTACGTTTTTAAATTGGTTTTTATTTAACAGTAACATGGTGAGAAGTGAAAACTTCTTGTGGTCATGGAGTGGACATTTGAACTTGAGTATCCAAACTATTGGAATGGGCTTCTCCCTATATAGTTGAATAGAGTTTCTCCATAGTTAAAAATAATTCCAAGTCAGATGAGTAGTACGTAGTATACATGTATAGGATAGCTAAGATGGACAGCTAAATGTTTAATTAGGGATAATATAGAAGATTGAATAACTCATGTGTGGTGTTAAGATATTTAAGCTCTCGTTTACTTTTAATAGTGTGGTTGTTGTAGAGTACAGCAGAGTGGTCAATTAATGAAAACTGCATTTCTCAGACAGGATAAAAATATGTGAGTCTGGGGTTAAAGCATTCTGGGGAACATGAAAGACATCCATGAACTGGTTTCTCATTTCGATTTTTCAGAAAAGTTAGGTGATGAGCCCATAAAAATGTAGTGTTCATTTTTGTATTGTATGTAGATAATTTCTGAAAATTTGCTGGGAACAACCCTTTTGAATGTGGCTGTTCAACAGTCTGGGAAAAGTTTACAATCATTGATTATTTTTGGTAATTGAATGCTCTGCTGTAGACGTGCAGTTGTGGAGAATGATATTTAGTGTTTCCCATTTTCACTGAGTTTCTTGCAGTTAAAGTGACATAAAAAATGAGTAGATTATTTACAGAAGTGATTTGAGGAAGAGACTGACTGTAAAATCTGGATATTTTTTCTATCTTACTACGAATTTCTGTTTAGTCAAAATTCTGCAACAATGTTGTTCTCATAATAAAACTAGTGGAAAGATTCCACAAAGTTTTCTTTATTGAAGATATAACAAATTATAACTTCTGTAGTGCAGCTTCATGTAAGTTGCAGGTAATCAAATGTAATGTAGAATTGTGGAAATGTGTAGAAATATTTGTAAGTTGTTTTCTCTCTTGCTCCTTTTATCCTGATCTTATGGACAAAATTGCATACAGTTTGTAAACTGGTAAACCCAGTTCTACAGTTGATTGAAAACAAGTGGGTTTACTGTAGTATATATGTGGCACATAAGTAAAATAATATTGTTGGAAGCTTTGGTAAAAATAAATTTTATTTCAATAAACTGCTTAATTGTACTCTATACTGTATATTAAATTTGAAGACAAAAATGTCCTTGCTGACTGAAAGTTAATAAGATATTTTGTTAAATTAATTGTATTTTAAAATTTAGAACGCAGTGTTGCAAAATTCAGTTGGAAACCACTGAGATTAGATTAAGTTGTTTACGTTAAAATGTATCATTAAAATATTATATTATTGTTGCAGAAAGTGTCTGTTGAAGGGAGTGGTGGAGAGGAGGTGTGCTCTTGCTTAGCATAAAGGTATTTCCCAGGAACTTGGTCATCAATTGACTTGATCCTTGTAAAAATGTTTACCCTCATCATCCTGTACATTTAAGATAATTGGTACATTCGTTATCAGTTAACATATATAACAAATTCATATTTGGGCATTGAAATGATAAGTTTATTAGCAGTGTGAAAATATAATTCTTAATGTGATTACCAATTCTTTTCAATCAGTATCTGCATAGCAAGTACATATCAAACTCGATGCAGGATTTCTTAAGTTTAACAATGAGCTGATCTAATGTATGTGTTCATGATTTTATTCTAGTATGCATTGTCTGTAGATACAAATAATAATTATGTATCGAGTAAAAATTTCTGCAGAAATAATTATTAGGAAGCAGGGGATTAACAGCTTGTCTTCGTTTGCATTGAAAATGCATTTTATGTCCTTAAATTTACACGGTTTTCTGAAAATGTAACGCTGATGCTCAGGATTAAATGTGTCCTTACTAGTCACAGTAAGATTTTATGACATTTGTCTTGCTTGTGTCATATCATCATTGGCGGCTTTGCTCTACTATGCTTATCAGTCCTTAGCCTCCAATAACGTATGTGCCCAGCAATTGTTTGTGTGGTGGTGACACGTCCAGTCCAATTCTGTTTAAGTTTAATTATATACATTGTAGTTATTCTGTTAAAGTTGCAATAAGCCTAGATCTTTCCATACACATCTGCATCACTTGAAGCTTAGATACCATTGTTTTAATGAAAGTTTATGTTGCTGTCATTGTAGGCAGCACACACTAAACAAGTGCCTTTGTGTTTAAAGTTATTAGGATTTTGTGGTTGAATACATTTGACAGCACTGTTTGGTTAACCCTTTCAGTCTTGGTAAGGTTGTTATAAATTTTGTTTTAGAGAATTAACTTGATGCAAATTTTTCTGTCGGCTGCGTCAAGTTCATTTAACATTTCTTTCATTTCTCCTAATTAATAAGTTTCTATAACTATATCCTATGCAAAATGAAGATGGTTAAGCTATTGCCAAGTTGTAATACTTATTCCAGTTGAATTATTTTAATGGGTCCACAAGAACAGCAATAAACAGCTTTGGTGACATCAAGTGTTGTGTTATCTGATACCCCTTCTGATATTGTTGCCGTTGTCATGCAGTTGACAGATGTTTCTTGCATTTTGGGCAGGCACTGTGCGTAAGTTTAGTATGCGTATCATCATTGTAGCTTTCATTTAGAGCTTGTAAAGATCTGCAGAGGTCTGGTTTGTCAAATGCTTTTCATATTTACAAAAGCTAAGACCAAGGATTGGTTGTATTTTATAAATTTCTCTGTCAGTACAATCAAAGCGAACTCTTAAACGATGAAAAACAATAGATTTAACTGTAATTTATTGATTTAACTGAAACTGTAATTTTATTTTTATGAAGTCAAATACGTAATATTTTATAGGTTTTTATAGTTGGAATCCCAGACATTTAAAATCATTCTGGATTATACCTTGTTGGTAGCCTACATGCATTTATTAACTATTAGAGTCTGATAGTAATTGTACAGAATCACCATTATGAATTTCCAATAACTTACCTAAAGACATTATTGAGATATTGGCAAAATCGAGTTTAGATCAAAATTGATATAATCTGTGTGGAGGTGTTCAGATGTTAATGCAATTTCTCATTAAAATAAATTCTAAGTCAGTTATAAAAAAAAGGATTTGTTATGTAATAACCTCTTAATTAGATTTTCAGGTAAAATGGTGTACTAAAACCTACTTTCACAATGTACCAAAACTTTCAATGCCTAATTTAGATTGTTAATATATTTGATGTTCTTAGTGTTGTACTGCATATAGAAAGTGTAGTATGTTTTGGCATTGTTTATTACTGAACGATGGGTATGTTGCATTTCACAGGACCAGTCTGGGGAACTCTTACTTACTCTCTAAGCCTGCTCTGGTGTTTTCACCACTTAAGGTAGTACCTAGCGATATCATTTAGCATGTTGCATATTAATTATAACTTATTAATGCTACAGATTTTTTGTCTTAATTTTGTTGTAAGCAGGTAACTAACTTGTAAGATATTCCAGTTTTAATGTGGCTGTATCTAGTTGTGTCGCAATGGCCTAAAAAATTAATTTTAGTATTTTTTGTATAACTGAAAAGGGACTCTTCTTCTTGTAGTTAGCAAAGTAAGTAGGATGCAGATCACGGCCAAATGATAATGTAAGAAAGTTTGAATGACAAAGTTGTGTATATCAATTAAAATCCAAACACACACATACCACAATAAAGATAAGCAGCAAGTTAGAAAATGCTGATTACACTTAAATACACTACTAGAAACTTATCAGTAAAGTTGTTAGTATACTTTGAAGATATTAAAAAATCAGGGCTATAGAGTAGGTACTAGGTTCTGTAATAACGTGTAGTCTGTATGAGAGAGATGCCATTAAATTTTGATTTGACTTATTAAAAAGCTCTATTGTTTTTTATTTTACTATCTTAAAACATATTTATATTTCACATTTGACTGAAGTGTAGATTGATTGTTGTCCCCATGGAAGACAACAGATTATTTCAAAAATAATTACTCAACTTGATAAGTGAAGCTTTAATATCCATTTAAATAGTCTCCTTTCAATCGAGACATATTTACATAGTGTAATTTACATTGTGTATACTACAAGATGTTCTTGAGGCTCTGAAATTGGATCCTTTTTAAAGTGCCATCTTGTGCTTGGAAAATAACCAGAAGTCACAAGAGGCCATGTCTGGATGCAGTGCTTGGCCATGAGTCTTGATGCAAGCATGAAGAATTTACTGGTGGTCCTACGTATTCCACATTCCAGTTGTGCAACTTTTACAGCTTTCATCTGTTGTTCAAACCACGCTACAAAATCAGTTGAGAACCACTTGACACTATGTATTCACAGTCTAGCTCACTTGATCTTAGGGGGGGGGGCATCACTGTTTGAGTCAACTGAACCTTGATTTCTTGGTCACACCCAAGACTCATCACCAGTAATCACAGCTTTCATGAAATCGTTATTACTGAATACATGCCCAAATTATCCATTAAGAACCAAGTCTCTCAGTCAAGCAATGTCTCCAGCCATCAACAGTCTTCCTTGAACAATTTTTGTATTCTGTGAGGTATTTTTAACTTTTTACTTGCTTTCCAGAGCGCTGCCATTAACTGAAGTTCAGCCACCTTCAAGCCAGTTATACAGTCAATTAACGTGTGTAACTCCTTTATGACAGTTTGATGAGCACATTTTATATATAGCCACTTGACTACTGCCACTCATTTTCTGTAGCAAAAGAAAAACATCACACAGGGTGAGATTCTATAAATAGGGCAGGTATACAGATACATTGGTTATTCTCCCTCTAAAAACTCATAGGCAGAGCTGTGTGTGCAGGATCTTTTGGTTTAATTATTTCACCAGTTTTGATCATAAAAGAATCCACTTAGGGACATGGAGAGCCCCTGGGACTGATCTAATGAATCAAATTGATCATGTCCTTGTTAGCAAAAGACATGCAACCTCTGTAGTAGACACTAGAGCAATGAGAGGTCTAAACTGTGATACTGATCACTATCTGGTGAGAGCAGTGGTCAGAGAAAAGCTAGCTATGATCCAAAGAGATAAAGGAGAGAAAAGAATGAAATGGGATGTCGATAAACTTAAAGATGGTCATTGTTGTGGTCAATACCAACTAATGATAACTAACAAACTTGATGAGGAAATCAATAATATTGAAGAAAAGTGGACAAACATGAAAGAAGCTGTTATAGAGGCGGCTAGAGAGATAGTAGGTGTGAAAAGGAGAAAACAGTCCGAATGGTTTGATGACGAGTGCAGAGAAGCTATACAGAAAAAGAATGAATGCAGAAGGAAAATGTTGGAGAGAAACACTAGACAGAATAGTGACCGATATAGAGCTAGCAGACGCGAGGCAAACCATTTATAATGAATTTGACTCTTAATTTAAATTTGTTGTGCCCCACGTTCTTTGGGAGCCAATTTATATAATGTGCAATTATGCTAATTTATGGAATTTAATTATGTAATTATCCAATTAGGTTAATTTATGTCAAATTAATTTAAATTACGTAATATATTAATTACTTTGATGTGATTGACTGTGTTCATTAACGATTAGCATAATTACTGCACTGAGACTCTTAAAGTTGTATAAAAACGATATAGGAAAATTTACTACAAATAATTCAATTGACGTTAGTGTTTGTTACAAGGTAAAACAACAATAATGAACACATAAATACTTAGCAAATAAATACTTATTTATTTGACATTATTCAAATAAAGAAAACTTCCGATATATGGATATAAATTATGCCCTGTAAGTACATTCATAAAAGAAAACATATATATAAGAATACAAATTACAATATGAATTCATTACGTCGTTCGCTGAAAAAACACACATATATATAACACAATGAATATACATAAACATAGACAATCAATATATTAATCTTACACTAATGCATTCATTTTGCCTCAGATGAATAGCTTTATATATTTAATGTTATCATTACATTGATATAATTTCTCAAAGTGTGGTTTCTTTGAAAAGAGTCTGGACAGTAGAGTTATTATAACAGTAATAACATGAAGATTTACTTGTGATAGTGGATTATCCAAAAACTCCATCGGTGAAACTCATTTCCACTGATGATCCAAATAAGTAAAGGTTGCGTAGATTTGATGCTTGTCATCACTTAGCACACGCGGATAAGATTCACTCGCGGTGTGTGTGTGTCCTCTGTTGGTGTCGGCCGTTAATATGAAAGTCTATAAAGTTTTGTGTTGCATAAGTGCATTCATTGTTAATGATCGTGTATAGATAACTGTCTACCGTCAAACTTCTTCGTGCGTCTATATACGTTAATGTATTGTGTTTAGTTTACATGACGTATTGTCTCATAATATCGTGCTTGAATCTTGGCGGTAATTATAACGCTTCACACTGCGTTACCGCGGTACACTTCCGTAACTCGGTAAAATATTGACGTAAAGTTTTGTGAGTCTGTTATTAAATGAAGACTGATTAACTGATTAACTTGCGAATAAATGACTTAGTTCTTAACAAGCGGTAGCTGAGTAAAACTGAGTAATTGAAAGTTTTTAACAACTGAAGTATACTGCTTGATTGAGTCACTGCTGATACACTAAGACTGAATAACTTGTGACTAATTGAAAGTACTATGTTAACTGACTAAAGTACTGCGTAACTGAGTTTTAGAAAGACTGAGAAATATATTAAGACTGCGAGCTATAGTAAGACTGATGGTTATAGTAAAACTGACAAATATAGTAAGACTGAGAGATATATTAAGACTAAAAAAATAGAGTAAGACTGAGGCTCCGTGTGCCCTGTAAACAGTTTTTATTAAGCTTCATTTACCATAATGCAATGTCCTGGCAAATACGCCTTTGGTCAATCACGATAGGTCAGATAATTCCTACCACTACGAAAAACTATGGTTCTCGACCCCTGATTCACTTTTCTCGTTGCCCTCATGACGACAGTCCACTCCACTTGCGTCCTGGGAAGATGCTAGACTCTGGTTGGTTATCGGACATCCCCTCAAGTACACTACGAAAGGGCTCCGTACCATTTCTTAGAATGTAGAGCAATTCCATGCCTGTCCATCAAGCTTTTGTTCAAGTATGCTCTGAAGGTCTGCTGTTATTCTCATGCGAACAATACGTAGCATTTTGTTATTGTTTGACTTCCCACGACCCTTTTTTGTCAGTTAGCAGCTCCTTGCGTGTCGTCATCCCCAAGATGCCACTCCGGTCTCCCGTCATAAATACTAGTTGTCATCCTTACGATGTTTTCATGCTGTGCACACATCCTGGCTGCATTCACTCTGTATAAACTGCTTTGTCTTCACACGGGTAAGACTCTCCTAAACCCTTTGTGTGAGTATCCTTTTCTTATTGCTGGCACGCTTCAAATTAACCTTACAGCGTGTGTTCACTACAATTTCTCCGTATCTGCGCCACCGTACTGCATCCTTTATTTAGTTTGTTGTGGTGCTGTAAATCTGAGTTGAACCGAGTCTGTCACAGTCGATTCTACTTTCTATTGTAGTGTTGTGTCAGGCATTCTCTCATTGTTTCCTAGCAAGCGTCCAGTTGACATGTTGTTAAGTTGTCCCTTTATTTATTACTTCTGGCTTGGGTTGGGGTGACTCGACCTGTATAACGCACTTCTTGATCAAAATTTATAAAATTAAAAATTTTGGTCATTACAGTGTCCCCAAATTGGTTTGGATGTTGGATCCGCAGAAGACATTCTAATCCAATTTCCACGCTCTGTCCTTGTTGTGGGAGTTCTCTTTGGGAAAGGTCACGGTCGTTGACCCAGTTTCCTCTGCTTGGCGTATATTGGTAGATATTCCTTATTTTTTTGTTATTAATTGACTAGGAATTTATTGCCATGCATCTGAGTAAGAATGAACGCATTTTTACATATGATACATGTATAAATAGGTATAAAATTGTTTTATAATAATAGCAATAACTGAGGATACCTATGTTATCCATTTACGACATAATACATGAGATAATGATCTTTCAACATTAAATGTAATTAATCACGTATTGTCTTAATTATACTACGATAGATAATGTCTTTAACTTATCTCAAGCGTTTCAAAACAACAATTAACGAACAAATAAACACACACACACACACACACACACACACACACATATATATATATAAAATCACTAATCATCATTAAACATCACTTACAATACGCATTATTATTAACAATATTAATTGACAAAACATATACATGACCTATGAACAATTAAAGGTTCATTTCATATCATTATGATCATTGATAATTTCGTTCTATACTGTTTCGATTGTTCAACCTCGTATTTGAATAGTTGATTCTACATCACTTAATTGTTTTATATGTCCGTTCGTATGTTCATTATGTTTCAGCAATTTATTGCTGCATATCCGATCAAAGTTTTCACACCATAAGTGTCTCTTATATCGAAATGCTTCATAAATATTAGTCATTTGACATCTAATTAGTGTCATTAAATAGATACATTGTGATCTCAGAAGTCATGTGAAATTTTAAATTACGTATGTTACTATGTTACACATCTTATTGTCTAG
The DNA here is from genome assembly GCA_034769895.1 of Magicicada septendecula. NCBI lineage: Eukaryota > Metazoa > Arthropoda > Insecta > Hemiptera > Cicadidae > Magicicada > Magicicada septendecula. The sequence continues at coordinate 1,291,232,114 of CM068367.1, forward strand.
CTAGTTGGACTGGTTCTGCGAGACAGTCGCCTAGTGCGCGTGCTCCTTTCCCCATGGTCAGCTAACTGCTGATGTCATTTTCACATCCCTGCGTAACTTGCATCTTCTGCTCGTGATACTTCTTGATCTGACGCACGTTGAATTTTCCTCTTATTCTGTTGCTGTTATCGCAGTCAGCAAGTTCGTACGTTGCATCGCCGAAGACTCGATTAATCTTATATGGTCCTGCATACAGTTCAAAAAATTTATCAATTTTCTTCATCGCGGCGTCTGATTGATGATAGGTTCTTATCAGTTGACATGTTGTTAAGTTGTCCCTTTATTTATTACTTCTGGCTTGGGTTGGGGTGACTCGACCTGTGTAACGCACTTCTTGATCAAAATTTATAAAATTAAAAATGTTGGTCATTACACATTTATGTAAGAAGAAAAAAAGAGAATACATGAAGGAGAAGGTGCGTAAAATAGAGGAATTATCAGAACAGAAGAAAACAAAAAACCTGTATAATGAGGTAAGAAGTATAAATAGAAATTACCAACCAAAGCTAAATATCTGCAAAGACAAAGATGGAAAACTAATAGCAGAAGACAGGCTGATCCTCAACAGATGGGCTGAATATTTTGAAGAAATATTAAATAAGCCTGACATAGTGGAGACTGTAGAAGAGAATGTAAGAATAGGTCCAGAACCATATGTAGAAATTCCCTCAGTTGAGGAAGTGAGAAGAGCAATTAATCGACTAAAGAACGGGAAAGTGCCTGGCGAAGATCAGCTTGGCCCTGAACTGATCAAAAAAGGCGGTGGAGCACTAACTGCACAAATTCATGATATAGTATGTAGTGTATGGGAGGAAGAGACAATGCCAAATGACTGGAAGACTGGAGTAATATGCCCAGTTTTTGAAAAAGGAGATAAAACTGTATGCAGTAATTATAGGGGCATAACACTGCTAAGCTGTGTCTATAAGATATTTTCCGTGATTCTCCTTGATAGGCTAAATGTTTATGTAGAGGAAATCTGTTTATGCAGAGGAAATCCTAGGTGAACATCAAAGTGGATTTAGAGCCGACTGGAGCACATCGATCAAATTTTCGTCATGAGGCAGTCACTCGAAAGATATTTCGAATATGGTATTGACCTCCATATACTGTTTATAGATTTCAGGCAAGCCTTCAATACTGTAAATCGAAAAATGTTGCGAATAGCATTGGAAGAATTGGGAGTACCTCAAAAGATTGTGAGACTGGTACTGCTCAGTCTGAAAGATTTCAAAGGAAAAGTAGTTCTGGGAAGAAACAAAAGCCGAGATTTTACGGTTGGTACTGGAGTAAAGCAGGGTGATGCACTATCTGCAACCCTCTTCAACTTGGTACTACATTATGCTATAAACAAGATATACTTCAGAGGACACATCTTCAAAAGGACGAGGCAACTAGGAGCATATGCGGATGATATTGTGCTGGTAGCCAGGAACAAAAATGTATTAAAAGATACCTTTATTGAAATGGAGAGGGAAGTAAGCAAAATTGGTTTGGAAGTCAGTGAGGCTAAAACAAAATATATGAAAGTGTCTGCGAAGGAAATTAGAGAACTGCTAGACCTTCACACAGGCCATTACTGTTTCCAAGGAGTTACAGAATTTAAGTACCTAGGTGTTATTCTGAATAATGAAAACCGAGTGAGCAGCGAAATAGTAAATAGAATCATAACCGGCAATAGAGCCTACTATGCAAACCAATCATTACTGAAATCAAAGCTTCTAACTCCAAGAACCAAACTGATGTTATATAAAACACTGATCAGACCTGTTGTTGCTTATGCATCCGAGACATGGACTCTCGTAAATAAGGATATAAGCACTCTTAAGAATTTTTGAAATAAGAATATTGAGACAAATATTTGGACCGGTGAAGGAAGGGAATATGTATAGGATCCGAAATAACTGTGAGATAAATGAGTTGATTGGTGGACAAGACCTGGTGAGGCACATAAAATCAGCTAGAATTAGATGGCTGGGACACATATCCCGTATGAATGTTACGAGGATGCCCAAAACTATATTAAGCGGAACGATATTGGGCAAAAGAAGAAGAGGCAGGCCTCGAAGAAGATGGCAGTAGGATGTGGAAGAAGATCTGAGAAAGATGGGCATTAGGAACTGGAGACTGAGGGCAATGGACAGAGATGAGTGGAGACAGGTCGTAGCGGAAGCCAGGGCTCACCATGGGCTGTAGTGCTGGAGAGTAGTAGTAGTAGTAGTAGTGTTGTGTATACTACAAGATGTTCTTGAGGCTCTGAAATTGGATCCTTTTTAAAGTGCCATCTTGTGCTTGGAAAATAACCAGAAGTCACAAGAGGCCATGTCTGGATGCAGTGCTTGGCCATGAGTCTTGATGCAAGCATGAAGAATTTACTGGTGGTCCTACGTATTCCACATTCCAGTTGTGCAACTTTTACAGCTTTCATCTGTTGTTCAAACCACGCTACAAAATCAGTTGAGAACCACTTGACACTATGTATTCACAGTCTAGCTCACTTGATCTTATGGGGGGGGGGGGGGGGCATCACTGTTTGAGTCAACTGAACCTTGATTTCTTGGTCACACCCAAGACTCATCACCAGTAATCACAGCTTTCATGAAATCGTTATTACTGAATACATGCCCAAATTATCCATTAAGAACAAAGTCTCTCAGTCAAGCAATGTCTCCAGCCATCAACAGTCTTCCTTGAACAATTTTTGTATTCTGTGAGGTACGGTATTTTTAACTTTTTACTTGCTTTCCAGAGTGCTGCCATTAACTGAAGTTCAGCCACCTTCAAGCCAGTTATACAGTCCATTAACGTCTGTAACTCCTTTATGATAGTTTGATGAGCACATTTTATATGTAGCCACTTGACTACTGCCACTCATTTTCTGTAGCAAAAGAAAAACATCACACAGGGTGAGATTCTATAAATAGGGCAGGTATACAGATACATTGGTTATTCTCCCTCTAAAAACTCATAGGCAGAGTTTGTGTGAACAGGGTCTTTTTTTTAATTATTTCATACAGCCTTCTCAGTTCCTATATGATGACATTAGTAAAGCTGATATGTGCCTATTGCCAGAATAGACACGTTATGGTGAGTTCATGAACTTATTGTTACACTTTGTATAATATTGGGTGTTTTTTTTTAGTAAACTCTAAATTTTTTATTCATATGTGTATGTGAAACATAAAATTAGTAATAGTTATTTTTATTGTATTTTATTTTGTGGGTATGTGTGTTTATAGGCTAGGTTCTTTAATTTTTTGTAAAAATATTGATTTCTCAATACAAAAGGAGTAATTGCGAAACTTTTAATTTCAGAATAACTCTGAGCCAGGTTAGAAACTTCAAAGAGGGTAACTTTTTTTAATTCAATATATTTTATATTAGTGTTAATAATAAATCTGTATATTTTTATATAATAACAATATACCCACTTTAAAAATGAGATGTTTGGTCTGTTATGAACGTTCTCACGTTTTTCCTTAGCGGATATGAAAGTGTGATATAATAAATAATTATATTATTAATCAGTTATGCTTGAGACAATACTTGCTCATACTTGCTTTTCTTACATATGTAAGAATTGGATTCTTTTTTCAGATCACATAATCTTAAAAAGTATATAAAACACGTTTATACAATTAAACATGTTTGTCTTTATATTCTCATATTCTAAAATAATATAAATTGCAGTTTATAATCAGAAGAAATGTTCTTCTTTATTTAGATATTTGTGTATTTGGTAAAATCTAACAGTTATTATTTTCAGTGTGATTCAGTGGATATTAAAATAAAGAGACAAAAAGAAGACAGCAGGTGTTCAGGAAGATGAGTCAAGTTCAGAGGTTAACCACGGTTCGCAATGAGTAAATAAGTTGTCCAGTTTAGTGCTCCCAAGAAAAGGGACTGTTGGGTGTAAGCTACTTATTTGAAAAAAAAAGAAAAAACGTGGGAGTAAAAATTTAAATAGTTTTTATTTTCTAAGCATAGTTTTAAACACTTCATTTTAGAAGTATTATGTGATTGTAGAAGTTAAACATGTGAAATCGAACATATATGTTGGAAGAGTAATCTGTTCATCAGAAATATTATGACAATAATTTATCCTTCTTCCTGCAAGCACATGTAGATATCTACTTTTTTGGTGGTGAAAAAGGACTTCGAAACTTGGAGATATGTATCAGTATGCTAATATGAAATTTTCTCAAGTCTTATAATTTAGATGTTCAAAATTTAATATTTTTCAGAACATTTTTTTATTTTCAAAAACTAAATTCCCTGTAAATCTGATTTATAAAATTCATATTTTTCATTCAGTACAAATTCTGATTAATAATAATAAGTAAGGTATTATAGTAGTGGACTGGTTTTTATAGTTACACATATGTGCATATATTTCTGACTTGTAATTTCATTGGGTTTTGTTTGAAATAAAAATTCAGTGGAAAATGAAACAAATACTTTTGTAAACATCATAGCTCGCTTTTATTTCAATTTTTTTTTTTAACATACCATGTCAGCGTTTGTTAGGTATTATTTAGAGTGTCTTTATGTGATAAAATGACAGACAAATTTGCAGTATCACTTGATATAAAAATAAAAATGCACTGTTATGGGCTGTTGCTACGTAAGATCTCCAACAATTTATTTAATTTTTAAAAGGAATTTTTTGTAGTGAATTGTAAACATGGTGGATCAGAAATTATAGCGAATGTAACTTTGTTTTCACATTTATTAAGGACAGTGTGATGTTTTTTGCATATTATATACCCTAAAGAAGCTTTCTGTGTGGTAGCATATAATGCAGTGTCGATAATCTAAGAATCCAGATTGTCAATAATTTGAATGTATCACAAGTGTGTTCTTTTTATGGTATAGCAACACAGAAATTTTGTTTTTTTTTAATACGTGAATTTTTAAACATTTATTATTTTAAAACAGCATACAGTTATCACGTATTTATTATATTGTAATTGGAAGTTATAGTGCCACAGTTGTTTTTATTTTTGTAATCACAAGTTACACAAGTACAAGACTTATGTAACTCTTGTCACAATTCATGAATGACGAATTCGTTTTACACAATCCTGTTATTATAATACTAATGTTCCAAAGTCTAAATTGATTAATTTGAAGTACTCCAGGTCACAAATTCAGAGTATCAGTTTTCTACTGGATGGATAGGTAATCATTTACCATTTTTCATTGGCTACTGACAGATTTAATAGACTTTTTCAACCAGTAAAACCTTAACATAATACTACACGTGCTGAATTCCCAGTTGAGCTCCACCTACAACCTCCAACTTGTGTTTCTGTCAATTAAATGGAAACAAATAGTAAAATCAGACACCTTAGGCCCCAAAACCCTTAACAGACATATCTAATTTTAAATTCGATCTCTGCCTTCCACTGCTTAGAACAAAAAAATATGTTCTGTAAATAAAACGTTCATAAAAATTGAAGAGTAGGAAAATTATGTAAAAAATTATCTCCGTTCCCTACTCTTTCCAAGCCAAAGGATAGTGCTCTCAAACAATGTCTGCATTCACTGTAAACCAAGAAGCTATCACATATCTTTTTAGCTAGGCAGAAAGATTAGTTGTTTGTTCATGATAGCAACAAAATTAAACAACACAGTTGCATATATTTTGACATACATTGTGTGGTGTTTTTGTGACCAACCAATGTGATTTACACAATCAACCATTTTAGTTGGTGTGGTCCTGTTATGCATAAAATATATTTTGTAATTTTGATCTAAGAGTGAAGAACTAGGTGAATTCTATAATTTCTTTGTAGGTTCATACAAACGACTGATAATAAAGTTTACTTGAATGTGACAGAACTTCTGGATTTTTTATTAATTGCGGATTTGGCATCAGATGTGTAGGTAATCAGTTATTGGTGAAGCAGCTACACATAAAAGAATTCTTGAGCCTGTTTAGAGGACTGTCATAACAAAAGTAAGTACAGTAATATGTATTATTTGTATTGTATTTGTATTATTTATCAAAGGTCAGATAATCACCTTTTCTCACTTTAGCTTTCCTTCAGAATAAAAGTGAGTTTAGCACTGTTTACAAGACAAAATTAAACTCTTTAAAGCCTTTCATTACCATTTACATGTACAATCTTTACCAAAACTAGAGCAAAACATCTGTTTTGTCACCCACTTCACAGTGCTAATTCATTATGTCGTTTTTGCTCAATACAAATTTCTCACTGTTCATTTTCTTCCAAACAAATCCTAAGTGTGCCAAAATTTTCTTAATATAAAACCATTGGAACAGTTCACTTTTCCAACATAGTCTCTCACGAAATAGTTGACGAAAAATCATGGACTGGTTGGTCTTCAAAACACTTACATGGTTCATATTCACTCATTGGGACATAGTTTTAGATCATTTGAAATAAATAAGTAATATTAATGATAAAAATAAAATTGTTTATGCTGAATAAGATGTTACTACAAAAACATGAACAGTTTGACTGTACTTAGTAACTGAGAATACTACCTTTGTAATTCACTACAAAATTAACACAAGTATTTAAAGTATTCCACCTTAAATCATTATATTCTCCCCATAGATTTGCACAAAATTGCCAGTATTTCGTCATGAGAAATCTCAACACAGCTGGCAGGATTCTAGGTAGCTGGGCACTATTTGGGACAATTTGTAGAAACAAGTATCAGTGACAATGAACTCTCTACCTCTGTTGGATGTGTAATGAGTCACGCTACATATCAGTGTAATAATGGTGATTTACCCCCACTCTTAAGCAAGAGTATAATGGAAATAATGGATGGTAAAAGGAAGTTACTTTCCAGATAGCTATTGTTTTTTGCTCAGTATGTGAAATACATATTTGCACAGATGTTTACATTTGTAAACACTGTATTGTATTATAACATAGTTCTGCATTTGTAAATATTACTATTACAGATGTTTATGACATTCAGATAAGGTGCTGTACAGTTTTGTCTTGACTAATGTTCGATTATTTTACCTTGGAAACTTGAGCTACAAAAAAAGTTAATACTATGTAATTTTTGATTTCTCTTTGAGCAAGATTTATTATAATTTAAACTGCCTTAGAGAAAAAATTTATTGTAGGTCTGTTGTAGGCCCCTTTGATGCACTCACGCAAGTAGTCTGCCACGCGTTTCTTTGTGGCGTGTTTTGTAAATCAACGGAGGCAAGTGAGGCCATTTATGCACACGTGTGACAAAAATCATAACGCACATTCTGAAAAACATGCCGTGCATGTTGTAAGTACATGTGTGTAAATTGGTGCTTTTATGGAAACGCGCGGCATACCATGCCGCCCGTTCCCACCGTCTCAGTACAGACGACTTCTCCTACAACACACATTAGTTTTTCTTTCTAATGATTCGTCAATAACTACAATAGTGACGTTTAATGACACAAAAAATAATTATTTTTTGTCCAATGAAATATGTTGTGATGAAAATATAGAATACTATTTTTTTTATTTCTGTTCAATTTATTTGATTATTACTATTAATTAAGCTGTTGCCAAACAATTTTGAATTAATTGTATGACTTAATAAATGTTCATAAAACAAATTTGGAGCATTTTGGAGCGGTCGTGGCGTAGTGGCTAGCGTGTGGCGCTGCTACGCTGTCGGCGCGGGTTCAATTCCCGCCGGGGGCCATCTGATTTAGATACGACTGTTCCCCCTCGCAAGGCAATGGCAAACCAGCGAGAGGTATCCTGCTTAGTATAAACCTTCCCCAACTATGCCGTTCGGATCCGGCGTTAAACTGTAGGTCCCATATACCTGTGAGAGACTCGGTACCACACGCACCACGGGTATATGCGGGGAGGGTACTAACCAGTCGAAAGGCTGAAGGACTACGAAAACAAATTTCTTCTTTAAATATGATGCCAAACAAAAACTACTTAAATTGTTTAAAACAGTAGCCTATTTGTATTTTTGTAGCCTTATATATGTGGAGGTATTTTTCTGTTAGTTAGCTCTCACTGTGATTAACTATAGTAATGTAATGTTTTGTTCAATGCTGTTTTCACTTGAAAATTGTTTTTAAGATTTCGTATGGTGTTTCAGTTTTCACTCTGTTTATAAAAGTGAAAATTAATAAATTAATTAAAATGTCAGTAGTAAAAATAGTGCCAGATAATACTGGGCAATTAACCAAACAGAACATTTACTTATTTTTTGTACACTGCCACACTATGCCGGATAATTAAAAAGAGTCAGCTACGCTTGTATTCTTAGATTAAATTTTATTTAGTATTTTTTCTTAGATAAAATTTAATTTTATGTACGCGACTTATCTCATAGTTATTGCCAGCATTTCCTGTGGAGCAAATGCCCCAACCCCTGCACTAAATCCTGTCTTGTTTGAATCATTTCTAGCATTTATTGACCAGTTCATCATATGATGCCACAGACGTTTGAAAAAAATTAAAAAACGTCTCTCCATCTTCCTGTAATTTTCCATAGAGGTTATGGAATGCCCCGTCAACAAAACGACTACGATCAATGGGATGAACAATTCATTGTCTTTTCTGTCCGGATCTATCTTTCAAGAGCAGTGCCAAATGAATGTGAGAGAATGTGTACAGAGGTTGGCAGCACTCCTTGTTGCGCGGCAGAAAACATTTACGCGCGAGTGCATAAAAGGGTCCATAGTAATTACTTTAGTTATCAATAACAATATGGGAGGTAATAAATTAGTAAGATGATAAACAAATGAATAAAGATAAGCTGATAAGCAACTTCAAAATTTCTATTACATCGTCAAGATTTTCATCATTTACAACTGTTTTAATGTGATAACATTTAACATCCTTCAATAACAAACATTCAATGTATGTATTTAGTATCTATAAAGATGACACTTTCTTAACTATGTTGACAGGTTAGAGACCTGATGTTTGTTGAAATATGGAAATTTTCCAGTTGTGGCGAAGTCGAGAAATATCTCAACACTGAAGACAAGTGTTTGGCTATTACTGTTTTCGAATTGTGAGAAACTGTACATGTCAATTAAAGATGATAATTTTTTGTTATATGTATTATTTACTAAACCCAGTCTTGTAATAAGAATAAGTAGTCAGAATGGATAAAGAATCCAGTCCCCTGCAGCCTTCGCTATACATACAGCCAGTTTTATGTACATTTTTGTAATGTTATATGCACATAATATTATTAATCTTTTATAGTATTCTAAGTTACAATAAAGTTACAACATGTATACACACAATATTCTAATAAATGCGTGTACAAGTAGTAGTAGCAGGATGTTAAAGAATGAAACAGACTTGTGACCACAAAATCTTTGAAATGAAAAGGTGAAGAATATTGGGTACAGCGGTAAAGACAATTTGTATCAGTAAACTGCCACAGTATGTGTTTGACGTATCCTGAACAAGTGGGAAGCCAGTCTGAAATCTGTAAGGTGAAGTCAGTTTGTGTTCTAGAATGTGTAAAGCCTTAAATGTTCCATTTATACCAACACGGTAAAAGTTATAATCAAGAAAAATGAATTTTAAAAGTAAAAGTGTAATAATAAATTGTAAAATGATTAGAAATGTTCGGACGATCAGGCTATTCTGTTGGACTCGGAAAACAGGTTGCAGATGGGTATACATTTATTAAATCGAATCTGCACAAACTCTGGATTACAAATATCCACACTTAAGACAAAGGTGATGGTTTTTCGTAGAACTGATCCTATATGGGGAAACGTTATAGATGGTACTGTCCTGGAACAAGTCAGCAATTTTGAATACAGTGAAACTTCGATTAACCGTCACTCTGTTAACTGTCAGTCCGTACTCTATGTACAGTAACCAGATTACCGCAAAAAATCATCCTCGCTTTACTGCTGAGCGGCGGAGGCGCCGGAGTGGCGCACTATTGTTCTATCGATGAATCACGTTCTTGACCCGCCTAGCTATCGCACACGTGGTCAGTTTCAGTTGTGGCTAAGAAGCTGTTGTGCTCGGTGCTGTACGTTATTTGTTGCGTAGTGGCTTAATTGTTTCGGCATACGATAGTGACATTCACACCAGTAAGTTTTGTTGTTAAGGTTTTTTTTTGTTTTTGTGCAACAGCTAAAAAATGGCTGAAAAGCGTAAACGGGTCGTGTTAGATCTCAACTAGAAAATTGAGATTATTAAACGTTTGAAAAAAGGTGAAACTCCCATTAGTATTGCTCTCATTTACGGTGTTGGAAGAACCACAGTGAATGACATTAAACGTGATGCTGAAAAAATAGAACAACATGTTTTAAAAATGCAAAACATCGATGGAGCTCCTAAAACTCGTAAAACCATGAAATCAGCAAAATATGACCAACTATACACTGTTATGTATCAATGGTTTATACAAGCACGGAGTAAAGGAATCCCACTTTCAGGCCCCATAATAATGGCAAAGACGGTTGAAATGAACAAAAAACTTGACGGAGATCCTAATTTTAAAGCAAGCATAGGGTGTCTCGATAAGTTTAAGTGTCGCCGTGGCATTCGGAAACTAGTCATTAGTGGTGAAAAACTTAGTGCAAATAGCGCAGTTATTGCCGAGTACAGAGAACAGTTTAAAGAGAAAGTGGCCAAATTAAACCTCGTTAGGGAACAAGTGTACAATTGCGACGAAATCGGGCTCAATTGGAAAGCTTTACCACAAAAGACGTTGGCATCACTTTCGGAGACATCAGTCCCGGGTTTTAAAGTCCAAAAAGATCTGATCACTTTAATGGTTTGTGCAAATGACACCGGCAATCACAGGTTACCCCTGCTTGTGATTGGAAAAGCAAAAACACCTCGTGCATTCAAAAATTTTAATTTGAACGCATTGCCTGCTACCTATTATGCTCAAAAGCGTGCTTGGATATCTCAAGATATTTTTTCCGATTGGTTCCACGAAGTGTTTGTGCCACAAGTTAGAGCTCATTTGGCTGAAATGCAGTTACCACAGGAACCATTGCTGCTAATGGACAATGCTCCAGCACATCCCACTTGCGGAATTAAAAGTGATGATGGCAAAATAACATGCCTCTTCCTTCCGGCAAACACAACACCACTAATCCAGCCTATGGACCAGGGCATAATCGAAAACATGAAACGTCATTATAGGAAAGCTTTTATTGGAAGTTTGATTTCATCTCATGATGAAATGTCTGTAAAAGAGTTCTGGAAAAAGTACAACATAAAAGATGCAATTTGCAATGTTGCTGGTACATGGGATGATCTTCAAGTGTCAAATCTTCAAAATGGGTAGAATAAACTCTGGCTTGAACCTAATGATAGCGAACCTAAGGAAACTGGGAATGTTAGTGTTGACGAAATTGTGCAACTGTGCAATAATGTACCGAATGCTGAAGACATAACGCCAGCAGAAGTAACAGAGTGGTTGGGATGTGACAAATTGGACGGAGGCTTTGACATTTTGAACGACGATGAAACTGTTTCCAGTGTGATTGACAACGAAGAAGAAGAAATTGACGAAGACGAGCGTTATATTTTGAATGAAAAAACTACGTTAAGCCATTCAGAAGCAGAAACAATGTTATCAAAATGCATTGAGTGGTTTGAGGGGCAAGAAGAGGCAAACGCAATGCAGATACTTCTCCTACATAAAGTACGGAACATTGCCGCTCAGAAAGCACGAGCCTCGAAGAAACAAAAGAAAATGACAGACTATTTTTAAATTTGAATATGTATGTACGTCTAGAGTGTAAGTTCATGTAACAATATGTACAGTACATATGTTGTACTACATATACTGTACTTAATGTAAATTGTATATTGTTTGTTTCTGTAAAATAAAATACATGTATGTACAGTGTATTTCCAGTTCGTAAACATGCATTTTTTATCATTCGTTCATATGCAATGGATGGGGGTGGGTTGTTGTTTAAGGTTTTTCTGTTATCCGTCTATTCGATTAACCGTCTCACGGTCCCGGTCCCAACCCCGACGGTTAATCGAAGTTTCACTGTACCTGAGCTACAGTCTCTTATAATACAAGCAACGACATGAATAAGTTGCATAATTTCAACCTTATGTGCGAGACCATGAGGCGAACTCTTCAAGTCAGGAAGTAAAGAAACGCACCTAAAATTCTACAAGGTGATGATCCTTCCCACACTTCTTTATGAGTCTGAGAACTGGATTTTAACAAAAGGCCAGGCCAGTCGCATCCAAGTGGCTGAAATGAGATGTATCAGGCATGTACCAGGCAGTGGCGAAGCTAGTAGTTAATGAATGGGTAGGCAAAAATCTTACCTTAAATTTTTTTTAAGGAATAACTAAAAGGACGGTAGTTCAAATCGGACGCTGAGGTAGAGTTTGCTGTTAGCGAATGGTTCCGCAAACAGCCGTAAGAATTTTACTAGGAGGGAATCTACAGATTAGTGCAACAGTGGGACTCATATCTTAATGTTAATGGAGACTTCTTTTAAATTCGTTGAATAAAAAATACTTTACAGCCCTAAACGTGTTTTTATTGAACAATCCTTGTATAAGTCATACACAATAATACAACTGATTGAACTTCAAAGTTTTAAACTTGATTAGTTTCTATATATATATATGTTTAATGTTACAAATAATTCAAATAACAATCTTGATCATCTGTTAGTTCAGCGGTATAACAGGAACACTTTTAATAAACACACTTATAAACAATACAGCATGCTTTAACTTAACTTTTTGCATCACGGAAGTGAGACATGCCTCAACGCTCTGTGTGTACAGCGCGGCACAATCCCCCTCCCCCGCACTTCCCTATCCTACCAGCACATTGCTTACTATACATACGATGTACACAAAAAACCCTGAGGCAAGTTCACGTTGCCTCAATCGCTTTGAATGAGCTATGCCGAATCTCACCTGTCACCATCTAGCGGTCGCTCAGTAAAACACCTTTCAGCTTAATAAATTCGACAGTCACAGTAACAATCTTTATGTTACGTAGTTCATACGTATTTATAATTTCTATTCTACAGAATTTTTTAGGGTAGGCATTGCCTCAATTGCCTCCATGTAACTTCGCCACTGGTACCAGGGTATATTCTCCATGATCATAGAAGAAACACAGATATATGGCAGGAACCAAATATTATGAGTATACTCGACAGGATTGCCCAGTATCAGCTGAATTGATGGGAACATCTTTGCCAAACGGATGACCGCCACATCCCCAAACAACTATGGAACTATAAGCCAAGGGGATGGAGAGGTGTGGAACGCCCAAGAAAGTGACTAGCTCTAATCTTTTACTTGTTTGAGACTGAAACAAACCATCCTTGATTCTGTTACAAACAAACATTCCTACCTGGAAGGCAGATTTGTAGTAAATGTGTTTTTAGTTAAAATTTTTAATGGCGATGTACTCTTTCATTTCTATCCCTTGTGAATATTTTTTCTACTAGTTATTATTCATAACACTCTTATCTTTCCAGGACTCATGGTCTAGGACTGGTTCTAGACATCACAGTTGCAATTGACCCATCCAAATTATTTTAATATTTTAAACTAATTGTGTGTTTATTTGTACCTCTGAATGTTTTAGTGATGTGTATAAAAATAAATATCGTGTGTATATTTTAAACTGTTTATTCATTGAAATAAATGAATAATGTCTCTGGAGGTAACAGAATAAACTGTGACCCTGTTATAAGTCAGATGCTGTGTTCTTAACATGTGCATAAAAAATAATATAATTCAAAAGTAATCAGCTGTGTAAGAACTTTCACTAAAATGAATACTATCCATTCAGACACATGACTGTCTCCAAAACATGTTTCTAGTTGTCAACCAAGAGGTCAGAGGGCTGCAGGGTGTGTAGGGACGAACATGTGGGACAGACCAGTAGGTCTAAACCATATAGTAGTACACGATGATGATAGTGTTCATTTTATTGTCTAGGAATTAAAAAATGTTTTTAGTGGAAGCAACATCGCTGTTAAGTTGTACATTTTTGCAAGCTACATGTATTCATTGCACAGTCTTTAATAAAATAATGCTATTAAGTAGATAACATTGTACATATATTCAAATTAAAATTTAATGTCTTAAATGAAAATAATAACAAATGCTAAACAGTCAGGTAGTTGTAATTATTTGGTAGATATGCACATAGGTCACACTTTCCAATGAATTCTACACACGTGTTTTTGTAAGACTTCTTTCAGATAGCCATCACTACATGTCTCTTGGCGGATAGTACTGCTTGAGTACTTTGGAGAGTTGTTCAGCCAAAGCTGGGGTTGCAGCACACAACATTCTGCAGCTCATCAAATCAAACGGCCCACCTAAACAGAAATTATTAGCTTTTTAGAAAAAAAATTACACACATCGCACAGTGGTGGTTCTAGAACTTGTAAAGTATGGGAGGGCATTCTGGTAGGTGGAAATAACATAATAATTACACATAACTAGTTTCCAATTACAACAAAAATAGTTTTCAATGTGATAACAAAAGTACATTAAAATTTAATAAAGACATTGAGGCTTCTGGGAGGGGGCCTGGCCCTTGACACCAGGTCAGAACCACCACCAATATCATAAAGAATTAGTTTCTGTTTCAAGATATTTTATTTACTCTAAATTACGGACACCTCATTCTTTTCCTCTTCCCCTCTGCCACACTTGTTTGTTTACTTACGTCATATGACAGATCAAACTTGCAACCAATCATAACCATTTGACTGTCCTGGTATTCTCAGGCCAACAACTTTCTGACCTACTCTTGTATAAACCTGGCTCAGTTGATTGGACTCCAACTGCATGTTGCTCTGTTCAAAGAAAGGAGATCCCTGACTTGAGAACTATATAACTTTCACAATATCTAAAATAGATACACCATGGAAATCCTTGTTCATTTCTTTGTCTAGCCATGCAATTTCATATTTTTTGTATTTTTCTGTTGAGTCTAAGTTGAACAAAGCATGTCAGAAGTAACGGATTTTCACTGTTCTGATCCAAGCATAGATTTGGTCTAACTATTATGAATAATGTATGTATAATAAAGCATTTTCATGATGAAGATGCTGCTTGTAATTGTTTTCTGCACATTACTGCAAATTTTTATTCACTGACATGCAACATGTAAAGACTTAATATTTTTTATAAACATCTGCTAGCTCCATTACAGTTACACTTTAAAAAGTACTTTTTGCATTGTATGTATTAACATTCATAAAATGAAGTGGGCATATCTTCCTAATTTATGTAATTAATATTTTACCTCCATTCAGTAAAAATCTTTAAGAAATGTTTGCGTCCAATAAGTTCCTTATTGGGACCACTTTTTCCTTGCATCAAATTGGGTCACTGGGAAAATTATAAACTCTCCATATTAACTACACTTTTTTCATTGGGTAACAAATCAAGTTAAACCCATGTGCCATCACCTACAGACACACACACACACACACACATACTATAGAGTGATACAGGCCAATAAATGATACGAAATCATTGAAAATTAACAGGCCGTTTTGTGAAAATTATATTTAACATATTTCTGAAGCACAACATTGATCAGTTACACAAACAGTAATATTTTATGCTTTATTACATCTTGCAAAAGATTTAATATAGAAATAATATGGAAAACATCCATAATTAATAATTTTTGTAGTCAAGATAATTCTACAAAAAAGCTGATAAAAACATTGTCTATTATGCCCAGTGAGTCAGAATAAGTACGCAAAATGATTTCCAGAGTAGACAAATCAAAACATTCTCGGCGATGTATTGTCACCGTTGGCTCTACTAAATTCTTTCTGCAGTAAGGAATACAAGTTGAAATGTAGGTAGATGATTCTTGGTATTTTGGTCAGTTACTTCTTGTTTAATTTTACTCTGGTCAATTGTGTAATTATCTCATTGATTTTCTTTCTCGAATAATCTAGTTAATGAAACAACACTGATATCAGGTTCATTGAAAAACAATTGCTGTTCCTTTTATAAATGTGTTTAAATTGTAATTATCATAAATTACAATAATATGTAATTGTGTATTCCTTTTACGATCAATTTACCATTAATGAAAAGACTAAATATTTTGTATACAGTACTTCAATGTAAAAATGAGTTCATACACTTCGTATGTCTATAATTCTTTTATGCTAGAAATATATACGACTAAATTTTGGTTGAAACAATGTTGTCATAAGTGCTGGTTTATAAACATGAAAGGTCATGCTGGTTATATTTTGCGGTATATTTAAGTATCTTTTTTCTTGTGCAGCATATTAATTTTCATGACTCGCATAACAATCAATTAAAAAATTACACTTATGAAATTTAGAATTATTTGTAATAAACATTTTTCTTAAAGTCAAATTTATAGGCCTGCACATTTTCAGGTAACAACAGCAAGTTTTAGTACATTACTTGTACAAAAATAAAATTTTCAGAGGTAATAGAGGACATAATGTCCAAATCACATTCTATCAGAAAAAAAATAAACTGGCTCGTAACAAAATCAAATGGACAGTTCCCAATCAATAAAATTTATTTAAGTAGAAAGAGGTAAAGTTTTTAAGTAATGTATCAACCATAAAGGACTTTGTAATCAGATGACATGCCTTACTGGACCACGGCTACCAATTTACAGGTCCCTGGTTCAATGCTTGGCAGTGCCACACATCAAGGTGCATGTATCTGCTGTCAGGTCAGTCAAAACCATACCCTGGTATATACTGTGGCCGACAAGGAGGGTGGCTGGATGAAAAGGCACAGGCCACCAGACAATAGCTTGGATCTGGTGCCCAACCCAGTCTGTGAATTACAAAGTGGCATCCAGTGAGGCTTAACAATTTTTTTTAATAGAAAAATAATACTATGTGTAATGTTATTTAAACGAGTCCAAACACGGCCCAAATATGACGCAGAGTTCATTATTTTTTAAATGTTCTTTTAATTATTTCTAAAACAACAGTATTTCTCTTCGCATTTATACTGTTTGGTATTGTTTTCTTTCAAATGTAGTTCAAAATCCAAATATAACAAATTTATTGAGATAAAATAGAATGGTAATAAAGTTTAAGGACTCTGAATGTCCAGTTGATAACTCAGACAAAAGGCATTATGCACAAGGAGGGGTCTAGATGCAAAACCAGACATCTAATTGATTTTACAGTAAACACAAAAAACTAATATTTGTATTTTTATAGGTTGAATAGTGCAACAGATTTTTTTAATACAATCAGATGTTGAAATTTCAAGTTGCAATATTCACTTTATAATAGGTGTATTTTGTTTTCTTAAAAAACAGGTGTAATTTTGGTAAATTTCAGGGTTTGCTTCTAATCAGTGGAAATGTCTGCTTTTACACCAAATTTTGTGTAATGAACTGATAGGATTTACACAATAATAGTAAGGTACAACAATAATAATTAATTACTAAATTTTGTAAAATGCTGCCTTTATTAAAAAATACATGTATGACATTTTTATCTTATGAAATTACTTTTTTAGAAAAAAGATTGTAAAATTAATAAGTTGAAATGAATCGATAATGATAAACGTATTGTTTAACTTAAATTTTTAGGTCTTCATTCTCCTCTTGTTGTTCACATTTGTCAGTATCTTCTGTATTATGTATATTTTCTTCAGAATTTTGTTTATCAACACAATTTTTTTTAGAAAATGCAGATTTTCATTTGCTTGTACAGTCTGAACCACAAAGTGTACAGTCAATAGTGAGCATACGTCGTCAATTTTTTTTCTTTTTTAATTGAATTAAAAGATGTATATTTTTTATGTGTAAAAGATCAGGCTTAATAGTGGAAACTCTTTTTCCTTTCTTTAATATCGACTTCCCACAACCAATATCAGTGCGATACAGAGGCTCACCTCTGACAAACACATTTCCTTTCTCTTGGGTCAATATCATACGCTTTCCACAATTAAATTTATAATGCCAAGATAATGTTTGTTTGAGATTTTCTTTTGGCGCTTTCCGTTGTATGCTTTAAAGTTAGAGGATGCTATATTAATAACAGTACCAAATCTTTCAAAAATATCAAAATATGTTTCTGGTTGTACAACTGTGTCTATTTTTTTTACACATTCCTCTATATTATTACCAAAAATACGATCTGGTGGCATAAAACTATGACCGACTGAAAAATTAATTCAACCTGTTTAATTTGTGGCAGTGCCCCTGCCATCCATTTAATTAGCATAGTAACCATTGTCGTATTTTTGTTCTGTCCCCCACAACCATCTGCAACCAATCGAAGAGTGTCTATTTCAGGTGAAAACACTGTACAATTTAACCGATAAAAAACTGATGAAACAATTTCATTTGAATCAACTTTTAGGTCTATCAACTTCACACCATGTATAAATGACCACATTGTCTTTTGTTAGAGAACTTTTAGAATGCCCTTGAACTATTGTAAAATTGTATATAAAAAACTCCCGACAGTAATAAGCTTTTTGGTCAGGCAGTTTTGGTATCGTCAGGTTTTTTTCACAGTCGAACGAAAATGTTTCAGTATTACATCTATTGTCTTTTAATATTGAATAAAAGGCAGATGCTCGAAGTGAATGCACTCTTTTTTCTGTCATAATCTGAATGCATTTATTTGGTTGAGTTTCCCGTTTAAGTTGCTCTTTAAATAGCAAACAAGAAGAGCAAGCATCTGTTAAAAGAGTTCCAAACCTTAAGTTATATTCTGTGTTAAAAGTTTGTCTAAAAAATGATTCTTTAATTTTTAATGACTGGTCGGTTGTTTTATTATTGTACATCCGCCACAACTTTTTAATGTTCAAATTACATGATAGATATTTTCTTTCTGTCTTTGAATGACAGTAGTGGCTCTCAACACACTGAAGAGACTCAATAAATTGTCGCACTGATATTTCGTTTGGATGTCTAATCATTGAAGTGTGGTCACCTCCACGATTTTCCTTAGGTATAACTCCACTATTTTGAAATTTTTTGGCAATGTTAGCTACTCTATCTTTTCCAATTCCAAATATGGCTAAAAATGTACTTCTGCAAACAGGCACCTTCCTTCTATTTTCAGAAAATATAAAATACTTTGTACTTACAGTATGAGGTTTATGCAGTGCTTCATACCTTTTCTTTTTTGGTGCATTTGTTTCTAGATGTTCAGTATAAAACAGTCTTGTTCAATTTTATTTTGACAATCATAGAATTTTAAATGTGCAGTTTTAATATCTCATTGTTAATGAACAACATTGAAATGTTGATAAGGCTTTCCTCGATGCCCACATTTTGGATAAACAGGCATACTGACTGGTTTATATCTGAAACAAAAAGAAACGCCACATTTTTATAATGATAATAATAAAAGATATTATAATTATGTACAAAACAGAGGTATCTATAGTTTATATAAGTAACGATGAATTAGTTCAAACGGTTCAAAATGTTTCAAGAGAAAATTTTATTTTAAAAATTTAATGTTTAATAGAAACATTATGTTATAGGTTATTCTAAAACTAATGTAATTTCAAAAAAATAAACACTAACCTGTTACATTTTTCAATTGTACGCTTCCACTTAGATGAATCCCGCAATTTCTTTCTCCCTTTTCCTACAGCAGATGGCGTTATATTAATAGATTCCATAATGCTTCTTTCAAAAACGAAAAAAACTCTCCCTCTCTATTTTATGCACCTAAGCATTCAAAGAATTTCGACAAAACCAAAACATCGAAGCATGATAATGTTTTTAGGCTTTTTTAGGGAATCGAAAGTGTGGAAGCATTTTGATGACGTTACACATTTTGTGGAATGACGCCCAGCCTAAAAACATTATCATGTTAAAACAATCTTTTTAAAACACTTTGAACACAGAGTTGAAGGTAGTACAGGCCATTATAGGTTAGCTTTCACAACAGCTGCATTGAAAACAAGATGGCTTCTGTCATGTGACCTTGGTTACTTGGAAATGTCTGATTTTGCATCTTACAAGCTAAAAAAAAGTCGGGTTTTGCACTGAACAGTAAAATTGTAAGCCAAAAAGCATTTCATTTGTCTGGTTTTGCTTCCAACTGAATATGTTATTGTATGGAGCTCTGTATTGTGAAGAGATTGGTATAAATACCTTATATTGACCAAAAATGGAAAAGTCGGCTTTTGCTTCTAGACCCCTTAAATTAAAAAAGTAAGAGTGAGGTTGGGCCAGCTGCGCGTGTGTGTGCAGCAATGAGATTACACTAGAAGTCCAGCCAGCCTTCTTAACCAGCAAACTATAATAATAGGTAGCTGAGATGTAGTACTAACCATATTATCTTCCTTGCACATCATATGGTACACGTTGGCAGCCTACCCTGCCTATTGTAAAAACACTGGTTCAAAACAAAGCCTGTTATTTATATTAACTACTAGCAGGTACCCGCGGCTTCACACACGATTATTTGTATATGATTGTTGTGGTAACTGTCAAGTTGGTAAATTGCTAATGGTACATCTATATTAATAATATTCTTATATTGTAAGTTATGAATATCCGAAAAGTGCGAAGCAATAGATCCATCATTCATGTTTCCTTGATAAGTAAAATCTAAATTTGATTGTTTAGTAGATATTTACAAACATTCAGTAACACAATTAGATGAAATGTTTATTCTTGGATTTCGTTGTCCATGACGTGTCCGTTACTTAACTAAGTATCACTATTACTTTAACGACTCAGAACACTAGGTTTTTTATAAGTAAAAGCAAAAAGTTTTACCTTACAGCCTTAACCAGTTTTCTCCTTTAAAAGGCTTCTTCAGAGGCTGCCACAGGTAGCGCTATCCGTCTTGTTATGGGTGATGAAATCGAATTTCGAAAGATCGATGCTGTGTGTGTGGGTGAGATATGTTCGAATAATGCGTGCAATTTGAATTGTGTCTGTTCATTTAGGATGTCGTTTTTATTTGTTTTTGTGTGTTTGTATATTTCCAATTGTTCTAGAGTGTCTAGTTTTCGGCCTTTTGTGTGCATGTGTAGAATGTTCATGTTATTGTCGATGTGTTTTTATATGTGTGGTTTGCTTCAATGAGGTGGTTTGCAAAGGTGGATTCTGTAGTGGAGTGGAGTGCCTTTGTGTGTTCAATGTATCTCTGTTTGAAGCTACGTCCTGTCTGGCCTATGTAGAATTTACTGCAATTTGAGCAATTTAGCTTGTAAACACCGGGTAGATCGAATTTGTTTTGTGCATTGTGTGTTCTGTTTTGTTAGTAGTTTTGTAAGCGATTCTGTATCCTGCTTTTTTAAATTTGTGGGCTATTTTTTCAGTTTGTTTGTTGATGTATGTTAGTATTATGAATTTGTTGTTTTCTGTCTTTGTCTGTTGTTTGTTTTGTGTAGGAGTTTACTGACTATTGTTCTGTCATATCCGTTAGATTCTGCTAGATATTTTATCGTGTTTAGTTCGTCTTTGTAGTCTTTTTCATCTAAGGGAATGTTTTTAAGTCTATGTATCATGGTTCTGAAGGCAGCTAGTTTGTGTTGTATTGGGTGATTGGAGGTGTTGTGTATTAGTGTGTCAGTTGTAGTTGGTTTTCTGTATATACTGAATTTGTGCCTGTGTTCTAGTTTTGTGATGGAGAGGTCTAAGAAGTTTATGGTATTGTTGTGCTCGTATTCGGCAGTAAAGGTTATTTACTTATTTTTTGCGTACCGTATCACTTATTATATAATTACCTTATTATCCACTCTAGTGATACAAAGTTTCGTCAGTTATGATGCGTTTCGGGACTAAGTCCCATCCTCAGATAATATTTATTTCAAATGATAAACTAATACAATAAAAATCGCAACCATGATACTGGTCAAGTCAATTAAATAAAATAAAACTACAAATCGCATGTGAAATGTTATACGAACCATGGCCGGAGCTCCCGCATGCATTCACCCACAACCGCGATCGTCACGCGACTGGTCAAAGATTAATCCAAACCGATGGCAGTGTCGAGCAAGTAGTTTGATGCAAAATTTATCTGGTCATTTAGTAAACTGTTTTTAGTGGTACTATTTTTTATAGCTTTATAAATTTCAAATTCCCGCATGGGTGAACGCATGCGGGAGCTTCGGCTGTGGTTCGTATAACATTTCACATGCGTTTTGTAGTTTTATTTTATTTAATTGACTTGACCAGTATCATGGTTGCGGTTTTTATTGTATTAGTTTATTATTTGAAACAAATATTATCTGAGGATGGGACTTAGTCCCGAAACGCATCATAACTGACGAAACTTTGTATCACTAGAGTGGATAATAAGGTAATTATATAATTAGTAAAGGTTATGTTTTTATGTATTTTGTTTATGTGCGTTAGTAACTGTTCACATTGGTCTTTTGTTACCTCTGTATAGTATTAGAATGTCATCAACGTATCTGTGCCAATATAGTATTTTATGTGAGTGTCTGTCATTGTGAGTATTTTTGTTTTTTGTAAGTGTTGGAGGAAGACTTCTGCTAGAATGCTGGATATGGGGGAGCCCATGGGTAAGCCATCGTTCTGTGTGTAGTATTTATTGTTATAAGTAGTTTTGTTTTGTGATAATGTTCAGAGTTTCTGTTATTTCGTTGATAAGTTCATCTGGTGTGTTGTTCTGTTTGAGTTTGTTTTGTAGGATGGTGATTGTTTCAGAGATGGGGATGTTTGTGTACAGGTTTTTAATGTCAAAGGAGGCTAATGTGGCATTATGGGGGATGTGTATGTCTTTTATTTTTGTTACTATGTCTGTGTTGTTTTTTACTGCAATGTTGTTGTCTAGTTGTGTGTGTTGTCTGATAATTTTGTCTAGATATTTTGCGAGTTTGTGTGCAGGGCCATTATGGTAGTTGATAATGGGGCGGATCGGAATGTTTTCTTTATGGATTTTGGGAAGCGCTTGGAGGGTAGGGGCTGATGGTCGGATTTGTTTCATGTAGGGCTTTTGTTTATGTGTCATTATGTGTTTGGCTTTGTTGACTAGTTGTTTTACTGCGTTTTGGTATCTGTCGGTGGGGTCGTGTTTTAGTTCTGTGATGTTGTTCTGTTCCATGAAGTTTTGTACTTTTTTGTGTTAGGTTGTCTGTGGGTATGATTACAGTCGTGTTGCCTTTGTCTGCTTTTACAAATGTGATGTGTTTGTGTGCCTTTTCCCTCAGTTTGATGGCTGTGTGTATTTCTGAGTTGTGGTTGTTGTTGTCTGGTGTCTTATGTGCTCCTTATTATATTGTTTATATTATGTCTTAGTGTGTCTTGATGTTCTGGTGCTGTGTTTTGTATATTTGTTTCAGTGTCAACTATGAGATTTGTTAGTGTTTGGTTGTTATGTTTGTAATGTATGTTATCTTTTAGGCCTTTATCAAGGAGTGTTTGTTCGTTTTTAGTGTGACGTGGATGGAGCACATAAGACACCAGACAACAACAACCACAACTCAGAAATACACACAGCCATCAAACTGAGGGAAAAGGCACACAAACACAACATCACATTTGTAAAAGCAGACAAAGGCAACACGATTGTAATCATACCCACAGACAACCTACACAAAAAAGTACAAAACTTCATGGAACAGAACAACATCACAGAACTAAAACACGACCCCACCGACAGATACCAAAACGCAGTAAAACAACTAGTCAACAAAGCCAAACACATAATGACACAAACAAAAGCCCTACATGAAACAAATCCGACCATCAGCCCCTACCCTCCAAGCGCTTCCCAAAATCCATAAAGAAGACATTCCAATCCGCCCCATTATCAACTACCGTAATGCCCCTGCACACAAACTCGCAAAATATCTAGACAAAATTATCAGACAACACACACAACTAGACAACAACATTGCAGTAAAAAACAACACAGACATAGTAAAAAAAATAAAAGACATACACATCCCCCATAATGCCACATTGGCCTCCTTTGACATTAAAAACCTGTACACAAACACCCCCTTCGCTGAAACAATCACCATCCTACAAAACAAACTCAAACAGAACAACACACCAGACCCACTTATCAACGAAATAACAGACACTCTGAACATTATCACAAAACAAAACTACTTTACTTATAACAATAAATACTACACACAGAACGATGGCTTACCCATGGGCTCCCCCATATCCAGCATTCTAGCAGAAGTCTTCCTCCAACACTTAGAAAAAACAAAAATACTCACAAACAATGACAGACACTCACATAAAATACTATATTGGCACAGATACGTTGATGACATTCTAATACTATACAGAGGAAACAAAAGACAATGTGAACAGTTACTAACGCACATAAACAAAATACATAAAAACATAACCTTTACTGCCGAATACGAATACAACAATACCATAAACTTCTTAGACCTCTCCATCACAAAACTAGAACACACGCACAAATTCAGTATATACAGAAAACCAACTACAACTGACACACTAATACACAACACCTCCAATCACCCAATACAACACAAACTAGCTGCCTTCAGAACCATGATACATAGACTTAACAACATTCCCTTAGATGAAAAAGACTACAAAGACGAACTAAACACGATAAAATATCTAGCAGAATCTAACGGATATGACAGAACAATAGTCAGTAAACTCCTGCACAAAACAAACAACAACAAAGACAGAAAACAACAAATTCATAACACTAACATACATCAACAAACAAATTGAAAAAATAGCCCACAAATTCAAAAAAGCAGGATACAGAATCGCTTACAAAACTACTAACAAAACATAACACACACTATCAAAACACACACACAAAGCACAAAAAAATTCGATCTACCCGGTGTTTACAAGCTAAATTGCTCAAATTGCAGTAAATTCTACATAGGCCAGACAGGACGTAGCTTCAAACTGAGATACATTGAACACACAAAGGCACTCCACTCCACTACAGAATCCACCTTTGCAAACCACCTCATTGAAGCAAACCACACATATAAAAACATCGACAATAACATGAACATTCTACACGTACACAGAAAAGGCCGAAAACTAGACACTCTAGAACAATTGGAAATATACAAACACACAAAAACAAATAAAAACTGTAGACAGCAAGACAAAGGATGAGTAGAGGGGGTGTGAGTAACATGTTTCTAAATAACGGGTAAACTGCCAGTGTGGTTTTCTATTGTAACAGTGACAACATCGCTTATCTGTACTTTGTTTTCATTCGGCGTTTTTGTAGTGCGTTTGCGGTATGGGTGATATTGTGGAGACTAAAGGCACGCAGTCAAATCAAATTAAACGTAACCCGTACGATGCGAATTATAAATTAATTGTGATACAAAATGTAGAAAAACATGCAATCTCGAAGCCGCAAGGAAATTCGATATTGATGAATCCTGTATTTACCGATGGAGAAAACAGAAGGAACGACTTTCAAATGCAAATACAGCACGACAAGCATTCGCGGGACCTCAAGTTGGGCGTTTTACAGCAGTAGAGTCCAGTGTCTGTGAATACGAACGGCTTTTAAGAAGGCAAGGACTCCCTGTCACTAGACATGTTTTAAAATTAAAAGCTTTAGAAATCGCAGAAGAATTAAAAGTCTCCGGTTTCAAAGCCAGCTTCGGGTGTATAAGACGAATGATGCGGCGAAATGGATTTGCGCTTAAATGACGTACATCACTCGCGCTAAAACTACCGAGTGACTACAAAGAAAAACTCCTACAGTATCAGCGGTTTGTCATTCATTTACGCAAGAAGCATAATTATTCACTTGAACACATGGGAAATGCCGATGAAATGCCCATATTTTTACTTCCATATTCCTTAAGGAATGGAAGTATGGTGATGGCAAAAAAAATCGTGTTCGAGATTACTGCAGATTCTGATTCTACTACACTCAAAACATGAAAAAATATCGGTATGGAGAACCATACATGACTTCCATATTCTAAGATTTATATTTAAAATCATTTTCAGCCAAACAGCCAGGCTGTCTTACCTGCCTTTTTATTGCCGTATTAAATGAAAAATATTATATTACATTAAAATTAAAAAATTATAATTTTATTGCCTGGCAACAAAATTATTTTATTTTTAACAATTACCATTGTTTCAAAAAGTTTAAATAAATTTTCAAGTACTTTACTCTTGTTAAAACGTAAAAGGTTGCAGGTAAACTACCCCTTCCCCTTAACCGATCTTCACCAAAATCGAAAGTCATCGAGACCTCTACAATTCAGGGACGTATGCAAAAAATTATTTGATTCTGTTTGAATTTGCGGCTGTTATCGTTTGCCATAGAAAATACGCTTGATAAAAAAACGTTGCAGGTAAACTACCCCTTCCCCTTAACCGATCTTCACCAAAAACAAAAGGTCTTGAGTACTCTACAAATCAGGGCTGTATGCAAAACATTATTTGATTCTGTTTGAATTTGCGGCTGTTATCGTTTGCCATAGAAAATACCCTTGTTAAAAAAACGTTGCAGGTAAACTACCCCTTTCCCTCAACCGATCTTCACCAAAAACAATAGGTCTTGAGAACTCTACAATTTAGGGCTGTATGCAAATAATCTTTTGATTCTGTTTGAATTTGCGGCTGTTATCGTTTGCCATAGGAAATACCCTTGTTAAAACATAAAACGTTACAGGTAAACTACCCCTTTCCCTTAACCGATCTTCACCAAAAACAATAGGTCTTGAGTACTCTACAAATCAGGGCTGTATGCAAAACATTATTTGATTCTGTTTGAATTTGCGGCTGTTATCGTTTGGCATAGAAAATACCCTTGTTAAAAAAACGTTGCAGGTAAACTACCCCTTTCCCTCAACCGAACTTCACCAAAAACAATAGGTCTTGAGAACTCTACAATTTAGGGCTGTATGCAAATAATCTTTTGATTCTGTTTGAATTTGCGGCAGTTATCGTTTGCCATAGGAAATACCCTTGTTAAAACATAAAACGTTACAGGTAAACTACCCCTTTCCCTTAACCGATCTTCACCAAAATCAACAGATCTTGAGAACTCTACAATTCAGGGCTGTATGCGAAACATTATTTGTTCTGTTTGAATTTGCGGCGGTTATCGTTTGCCAAACAAACAAAATTACCCTTGCTAAAAAAAAACCGTTGCAGGTAAACTACCCCTTTCCCTCAACCGATCTTCACCAAAAACAATAGGTCGCGAGTACTCTGCAAATCAGGGCTGCATGCAAAAAATTATTTGATTCTGTTTGAATTTGCGGCAGTTATCGTTTGCCTTGGAAAAAATCTACAGACACACACACAGACAGACAGACACACACACAGACACTTTTCGGAAAACGACTTTTTTTCATGTTTTGAGTGTAGTAGAATCAGAATCTGCAATAATCTCGAACACGATTTTTTTTGCCATCACCATACTTCCATTCCTTAAGGAATATGGAAGTAAAAGTCGTTTTCCGAAAAGTGTCTGTGTGTGTGTCTGTAGATTTTTTTTCTATGGCAAACGATAACTGCCGCAAATTCAACCAGAATCAAATAATTTTTTGCATACAGCCCTGATTTGTAGAGTACTCACGACCTATTGTTTTTGGTGAAATCGGTTAAGGGAAAGGGGTAGTTTACCTGCAACTGTTTTTTTTATCAAGGGAAATTTTTTTTTTTTGGCAAACAATAGCCGCAAATTCAAACAGAATCAAATAATGTTTCGTATACAGCCCTGAATTGTAGAGTTCTCACGACCTATTGTTTTTGGTGAAGATCGGTTAAGGGAAAGGGGTAGTTTACCTGTACGTTTTATGTTTTAACAAGGGCATTTCCTATGGCAAACGATAACAGCCGCAAATTCAAACAGAATCAAAAGATTATTTGCATACAGCCCTAAATTGTAGAGTTCTCAAGACCTATTGTTTTTGGTGAAGATCGATTAAGGGAAAGGGGTAGTTTACCTGCAACGTTTTGTTAACAAGGGTATATTTTATGGCAAACGATAACAGCCGCAAATTCAATCAGAATCAAATAATTTTTTGCATACAGCCGTGATTTGTAGAGTACTCAAGACCTATTGTTTTTGGTGAAGATCGGTTAAGGGGAAGGGGTAGTTTACCTGCAACGTTTTTTTATCAAACGTATTTTCTATGGCAAACGATAACAGCCGCAAATTCAAACAGACTCAAATAATTTTTTGCATACGTCCCTGAATTGTAGAGGTCTCAAGGATTTTCGATTTTGGTGAAGATCGGTTAAGGGGAAGGGGTAGTTTACCTGCAACCTTTTACGTTTTAACAAGAGTAAAGTACTTGAAAATTCATTTAAACTTTTTGAAACAATGGTAATTGTTAAAAATAAAATAATTTTGTTGCCAGGCAATAAAATTATAATTTTTTCATTTTAATGTAAATCTGTACATAGTATAAAGTAAAGTCGGTCCGTTTTCTCTCTGTGTTTGAAATCGCTAATCTCAGGAAGTACTGAACGGATTTTATTCAAGTTTTCGCCAATAGATAGAGTGTCTATCGAGGAACATTTATGTGTATAATTAATACATATATGTTGTACATTAGCTTATCTATCACGGTTTATGTCAAGTAAGTGGTATAGTTTACATCTTATATATAAAAATGAATGTTTCTTTGTTTGTCCCGTATGCGTTCCTATACCATTCATCCGATTGCGATGAAACTTCGGTGAGTTGTGCGCATGTCCGCGAAGGTTCCTTCCACATCTCCTCCTAAACCACTGTACCGATTTCAACCAAACTTGGCACAAATATTTTACGCAACGGGAGAACCAATATAGGATAGGTGTTTTTTCGATGGGGTCCTTTTGGGGGTTCTTTGGGGTCTTCCACATCGCCTCCTAAACCACTGGACCGATTTCAACCAAACTTGGCACAAATATTTTACGCAAAGGGAGAACCAACATAGGACAAGTGTTTTTTCGATACGATCCTTTGGGGTCTTCCACGTCTCCACCTAAACCATTGGACCGATTTCAACTAAACTTGGCACAAATATTTTACGCAACGGGAGAACCAACATAGGACAGGTGTTTTTTTTCGATACGATCCTCTGGGGGGTCCTTTGCGGTCTTAAAAAACTATTAGATCTGGTTACTATGGCAACCCAATAGAATAAATTCTGTTCTAAATATATTATCGCATTAAATTGAAGACCACGCGAACGAAGTTGTGGGCAACAGCTATTTATTTTTAAGAAGCCTACTTTAATTAAACTTTATTAATTAAACTAACATTTTCATTACGTACAACGTGAAACTCCGTAGCGAAGCACGGGTATTCTGCTAGTCATGTATAAGAGAAAATATATCGTGCGTGGCAGGCAAGCATATCTCAGTTATGTACTGTTTACGTTTCAATTTTATTATTATCACTACCGCAATAAAAAGGCAGGGAAGACACACACACACACACAATTCGCGTTATTTCTGGCCTCATTCATGTTTATTTTCTTACATTTGCACGGTTTTTAAATGGAAAGTGCCGAACCCATACCAACATAATGCATGCAAGCCGAAAAAGTGTCCAGCGTGGATAGCGATTTGCTTCCTGTGGATCGCTGGGCAGTGTAACTGCATGTGTTTACAGAGGAACGATTCATAGACAGACTTTTCGTCTTTAGGGAATGAACCCTCTGCAAGATGCTGAGGGTCCATGAGTGACTTCGGAGCGCTCCTTCTTTTCCGCGTGTTTGTTCTGTGAAACGTACACTGTAGATTCGCAGATTTATTCTAAGCAACGCTCAATAGGAAATGTTGAAAATTTTTGTCCAAGGTGAACCCTCATACACAATAAACCTGCTCTGATGTTTTAATTACGGACATCATAATATTAAAACTTTGGAAACTTGAGCACTACTTAATGGAGATCAATCATTAACTTATACAAGCCATTAATTTTATGCATATTTTTTATATATATATGTGTACAACGTTATCGGCAACAAAGAAGTAGTTTTTGTTAAAATTCCTTCCCGGGATATTTGGCCGTAGTCCAATGTTTTCTACAAAACCAGACGTTTCGGCAATGCCATTGACTTCCATCATCAGTGAAAATCGAGTGCGATAACGTGAGGTGGTATATGTTAGTGACCACAGTACTGTGGTTAAGGCTGAAGCAGTAAGTAGAAAGAAGTAGTTTCTATGGTAATATTCCATTTCGAAAATGATTTTAAAAATAAATCTTAGAATATGGAAGTCATGTATGGTTCTCCATACCGATTTTTTATTTACGTATATTTACGGTGGACCAAAGGGAACCAAATCTGTAACAGTAAAGATTATGGGAAATGAAAAATTATGAGGCATGAATAGCATCATCAGTGGTTGTCGGTTTTCTATAAATATTAAAGTTGACTTTGTTATCTATTTTTGTTAAAGTCAAATCTAAGAAGTTTATTTTATTATTCTTTTCCATTTCTGGGGGGTGAAGTTGATCACCTGCACGAGGTGCCCCCTGCGTAATCTAAACGATCAACACGAGGTTCGCCTTTCAACGCGCTGACTAAAATGAAGATGGCTTCAAAAAACCTCACACAAACACAAAACAGCTCTTTTAAGAGCTCTGACACTAGCCTCCATATTATTTATTGGAATGCAGGAGGCCTCAATGATGTAAAATTTTTGCAATTCAAACAAAACGTCAACCACTTAGACGTGGATCTATTTTTTATTGTTGAAGCAGGAGCCACTACTGAAACCCCTGATTATTATCAGACGAACGGCTACACCGTTACTATGATGAAGAGATCGAGACAGATCGCCTCTGGCATCCTAATTGGTGTTAAAAATAACCTAACAACAAAACTACAAGTTCTGCATGAAATGGAAGTGGATGACAAGTTGGAGGCCGTCCTGGTCGAGGCATGGAAAAACAAGCAACACTTTAGTGTAATAAATCTGTACAACCCACCCGGCAACCCCCCGGCACCCGGCTTTTCTCTTTGAAAGTGATTGAGAGGACAATACAGCCAAATAGCATAATTGTCGGAGACTTTAATAGTCAGTCACCAAGATGGGGATACTCAAGACGTACTGCATCTGGAAAATGCCTGGAGGAGTTAATCGACAATAACCAATTGGATGTTTTGGATACACTTCCAACTTTCCTTTCTTTTACGGGTCAAACGTCAAGGCCAGATTTAGTCATCACCCACCCACACATCTCCGACAAAACAAAAGTCAGATTACTTGACGACGCCGGCGGGCATGGCCATAGAGCCCTTCTAGTCACGTCACTTACTACAAGGGCACCCTACAGTAACTGCAGGGCCCCGCGCTGGAATTTTAAGAAGGCAAATTGGGCGAAATTCCGCACACTTACAGATGAAGCTCTTTCCCTCATGTTAGTATCAGACTCTCCTGAGAAGACTATTGAGGCAGTAAATAAAACATTGCTCGACTGTGCTCTCCAATGTATACCCCGTGGACAGGAAAAAAAATTCCAACCCTTTTGGAACTCTACTCTGTCCTACATGAAGGGAAAACGAGACCACTGCCGCCGCACAGCTGAACGGACGAGAGCAACTGAAGACCTCATCTCCCTCAGGAGACACCAAGCCAGGCTGCACACAGAAATAAAGAGTGCTAAGCGCTCTGCCTTCAAGACTTTTATAGCCAAACTTGACTTTAGTAATAACGGCACCCAAGCCTACAAATATATCTCACAGCTTAATAATGACAACCCGCCAAAGGCACAACAACCATTGCTCTGTGCCAACCGCCTACTCACCGATCCCTCGGACATCGCCAATGCCTTATGCAAGCACTATGCGAATATAAGCCAAGTACACGGAGATAAAGCCATAGCCAGAACTCTGCTAAAACAACCCTCGGCCACATGTTTAGATAAGAAAACCCAAGACCTCTCCTAAGATCCTTTTACTATTGTTGAGCTAGAAAATGCCCTTGTGCAAACCAAAGAAAAGAAGTCTGCTGGCGTGGACGAAATTTTCCCCGAATTCCTCACACACATGGGCAATACAGCCAAGAAAACCGTGCTAGCCGCCATCAATTTGACATGGGAAAAACACGTGCCCCACATACGGAAGAAGGCTGAAATCATCCCTATCCTAAAAAAGGGAAAACAAGCAGACCAGCAGAAAGCTACAGGCCTATCTCCCTGACGAGCGTCCTGTGTAAACTAGCAGAAAGGATGATCACAAACCGTTTGAATCAACTAGTTGAGGCTAAACAAATTGTTGACCACGCCCAAGCCGGATTCCGCAGACACCGCAGCACAATGGATCACGTAACCAATTTCACACAACACGTCAAAGATGGGTTCCACAGGAAAATGTCAATGTTAGCAGTGCTAGTCGATATAAAAGCTGCATATGATACGGTATGGAAACCCATGCTCATCCATAAGCTGGCCATACACGGAATATCTGGCAAACTATTCAAATGGATTAAGTCGTTTTTGTCCCAAAGACAAATCCGAGTGCGATATTCATATTGCACATCGAAATTTTGCATCCAACAGCAAGGACTAGCCCAAGGAGCAGTGCTGAGCTGCTCGCTGTTTAATATCATGATCGATGACATTCTCGAAGCAGTAAGAAGTGTGCCAGGCATCAAAGCGCTCCTCTATGCGGACGACCTTCTCATCTGGGCAACCAGTGGAAACACACTGTCACTTGAGGCGTGCCTGAACGAGGCCTTAATAAAACTCGAGATGTGGGCAAAGCGAAACGCAATGACAGTAAATTCTGGCAAAACCACCTTTCAACTGTTCTCACTCTCTACAAAAGTACCGCCAATTAGCCTATTTTACAGCGGGACAGCGCTGGAAGAAAGCGCCATTTCTAAATACCTGGGAGTACAATTGGATAGGCGCTTAACGTGGAAACCTCATGTGGACCAAAGCGCGGAAAGGGCTTTAAAAAGAACACGACTACTAAAGAGATTGACAGCCACTAAGTGGAGAGCTAACCAAGATGTCCTAAAGACTACCTATAAAGCATATATTAGACCCATGCTAGAATATGGAAGCGAAGTCACCGTCACAGCAAGCGCCAGCGTACAAAACAAACTCGATCTCGCACAAAATACAGCCCTAAGAGTAATAACAGGCGCTGCAAAATCCACCCCCATGGAGGCACAAACCCAGATAGAACCATTACAGTCATATAGAGAAAGGTCAGCACTGCGATTCTGGGAGCGCTCCAGGCATGTCTACAAGCGTCTATGGAACGACTACCGACAACCTGCTCCCAGGCTAAAGACAGAAATAACCCCATTAACCATGTACAAAAACATCGCCGAAAAATACGATATTGCCCTCACAGAAACAGCGCCGCTGAATACCCATCAGGACTTCTTCAGTCTCTTACCCCAAGCCAGCTACCATCTTAAGAACCACTCAGCACCTAAACATGCATCCACAGATTTAGAACTAAAGCAATCAGCTTTGCAAACCATCCATGAAGATTATCCCGAGCAAGAGTGGATCCATATCTACACTGACGGCTCATCAATTCCGGGCAATGGAAAAACAGGAGATGGGTACTATAGCTGCCTTTTCCAAGGACACTTAGCCGTGGGCAGCCCCCCTTAGTAACTACGATGGGGAAATTGAAGCAGTTCACGCTGCCGTTGATGAACTGGAAAAAATCACTCCCCCTTCAAAAGCCGTGCTCCTAGTCGACTCGCAGGCCGCAATACGCAGTCTATCACGGAACTCTCAAACCGACTGCCAAAGAACTATCGACTGTAGAAAGAAACTGGAGACCCTGGCGAGTCGAAGGTGGATCCTAAAACTCCAATGGATACCCAGTCATGTCAACATCTGGGGCAACGAGGAGGCCGATAAACTGGCCAAGCAAGGCACAACCCTACCCCAGCCTACCCGCCTGCAGTCCCTACAATCTTCCAAAGCTCAAATAAACTCCGCCGTCAGCATATGGAATAAGCGAAGACTGTCTGAGGCGGCCACCGGTAAAAAATGGGAAAGCCTCATCACCGAGGGTCCAATCAACCCCAACCTCCCTCATGCAGTGTGTGTCGCCAACTTCCAACTAAAAACCAGACACGACTATCTCACTTCACATCTGCACCGCCTCCACGCGCTGCCAACCCCTGAGTGCCAGCTGTGCGGCCACGCGACGATGGCTGCCGACCATCTGAGAGACTGCCCGGCCTTAGACCACACCCCGTCCAACGAGGACACCGATATCGCCGAAGCCCGACGCTACTGGTCAGAGCGTCGCCTAATGGCTCAACAGCCAAGGGTGGGCATTGGCTAGTAAGTAAGTAAGTCTTTTCCGTTTCTAATGTAAATTGCAAACTTTTTGTTATGGTATTCAAATATTTATTAAGCATCTCTAATTGTCTGCAATTACCATTATAGATCACTATCGTGTCATCCACATATCGACGATAAAATAAGATTTTGTTGTAATGTTTGTTTTTAGGTGATAATATTTCGTTAGTTTCGATGTGGTTTAAATAAATTTCCGCCAGGATACTTGATAGTGGGGATCCCATTGCTAATCCATCTCGCTGTAAATAATATTTATTATCAAAAGTAAAATAATTTTAATCTTAGTGCGTAGGCTTTCACGGCCGGTGTCATTACGATTATTTACTAAAACTTCCGGGCTGAAAGGCCGTGGTCGATTGCTTAAGATGCTGCTAAACGTTTCGGCCGCACCACCGGTGGCCATCTTCAGTAGCAAAAGAAAAAGAAAAGTGTTCGATAGATGATACGCCGAACACGTCTCCCAATGGACTGGGAACAAGCAACAGTGAGTACCTGCTATGATGCCTCTATTTATAACATTTTGTCCGCTTCATCTGGTTGATCTGGTAGGCCGGACCAGTCGGAGTTGCCTGAGGTTGTTGGCTCTGCTGTCTTGCCCTACATCCGTGGCGTGACTGATCGCATCGGCAGGTTGCTGAGTAAGCGGGGCGTCAGGACGATCTTTAAGCCAACCAAAAAGATCCAACAGTTCCTGCGACCGGTGAAAGACGCCAGGGATCCACTCTCGTCGTGCGGGGTGTACAGTATTCCTTGTACGTATGGCCAGGTCTACATAGGCACCACGAAGCGTAGTGTCTGGACGCGCCTCTCTGAACATCGGAGATACTGCCGCCAGGGCCAGCCGGAGAAGTCCGCAGTTGCTGAACACGCTCTGTCCCACGACGATCACCGGGTGATGTTTGATGAAGCCCGCGTGTTGTCTTCTGTCCGGGGTTACTTCACTCGCCTGCATCTGGAGTCCATCCATATTCATAAGAATGCGTCCGTCGCTATGAACCGCCGAGGAGAAAGCATCTCCTTAAATAGTGTCTGGCATGGTCTATTTTCCATGGCCAATCAGAATTGAGTATGACGAGCTGGCTTCTCATTGGTCCGTGCGATACACCTGAAGCGGACAAAATGTTATAAATAGAGGCATCATAGCAGGTACTCACTGTTGCTTGTTCCCAGTCCATTGGGAGACGTGTTCGGCGTATCATCTATCGAACACTTTTCTTTTTCTTTTGCTACTGAAGATGGCCACCGGTGGTGCGGCCGAAACGTTTAGCAGCATCTTAAGCAATCGACCACGGCCTTTCAGCCCGGAAGTTTTAGTAAATAATCGTAAAATAATTTTGTTTCAATATTACTTTTGTCAAATTAATAATCTCATCGACTATTTCATGGTTTAATGTGGCTTTTGATAGTAATAAACGTTTTGTTATTTCCATTGTTTCGTTAATTGGTAAATTCGTGTACAAATTGACTATGTCGATGAAGCAAAAGTATGTCTTGGTTCAATTGTAAGTTTTTTTGTGAGATCTACCAATTCTAAACTATTTTTCAAACTATACTCCTTATTAAACACTATATGTTGTCTTAAAATTTTATCAATTTTTTTGGCAATTTTATACGACGGTGCAGACGTGAAATTTACTAAAGGACGGACAGGCATGTTATTTTTGTGTATTTTCGGAAGTCCTCTAAGTCTAGGTGCTTTAGGATCTATCATTTTTAAATATTTTTTCTCTTCATTCGTTATAATATATTTGGTTTTGTTTAACACTGATTTCACATTACTATTAAACCTATCAGTGGGGTCACTCTTAATTTCAATAATGTTATTGTTTATGAAAAATTCCTGTATTTTACGTTTATAATCCTCGTGATTTAAAATTACGAGTGTCTGGCCTTTGTCAGCTTTGGTGACAATGCCGTTATTGTCTATCAATTTCCTTTTTATTTCATTAAGTATTTTGGTTTCTTTATTGTAACTAGTTTTTATATTTTCGGCTTTCAAAACTTTCTTTATTTTATTATCAACTGCATGTCTTACAACTGTTCTTGTTTCCTCATCAGATATAGAATTTATTGCCGTTTCGGCGTTCAAGATTTCATTTATAAGTGATTGTTATATCAAAGGATTCAAACTAAAAGAATAATAAAATAAACTTCTTAGATTTGACTTTAACAAAAACAGATAACAAAGTCAACTTTAATATTTATAGAAAACCAACAACCACTGATCATGCTATTCATGCCTCGTCTTATCACCCTTTTTCACACAAAATGGCATTTTTTAATAGCATGGTACATAGATTGCTATCATTGCCCCTCTCCACAGAAGACCATAAAAACGAAGTCGACGTTATTAAACACATAGCGATAGCCAATGGATATAAAAGTAACATAATAGATAAAATAATAAATAAGAAACAAAATAGACTAATAAATATTGACGTGCCTAAAGAAAAAGTAAAATATATTGCAATAGAGTATGGCGAAATGTTACATCATACTTTATAAAAACCAATTGAAAAAACAAAATATTGTATTGGCTTCAAAAGCAAATAATAAACTCGAGAACAAACTTAAATTTAAAAACCAAAATAAGTCTTTTGATGAATATGACGGTACTGGTGTATACAGGCTTAATTGTTCGGACTGTTCAAATTTCTATATAGGACAAACGGGTCGTTCGTTCAAATTGCGTTATAAAGAACACATCCCAAGCTCTAAGTCAAATATAGGAAGATCCACATTTGCTGAACATTTAAGTTTACCAGATCACAACATAAAAAGTATTAGTGAGAATTTGGACATATTACATAAATGCAGGAAATCACTTAAACTGGACACTCTCGAACGGTTTGAGATATATAGGGTGACTAAAGAGAATTACGATCGCATCCTAAATGAAAAATCAATACATAAAAATAATATTTTATTCAATAGAGTCAACGATATAGAACGAGATATTAGCTGTGTCAGATCGATAAAGTTTATCAAAGGTCAAATTGGTATCGATTAATTTTACTGTATACTGTGTGCCTGCGCAGGTCCGCAGCGGCCACGTGTATTGTGTTTCGTTCTGTTTTGTTTTGTTTTTAATGTGTGCCAAATTATTTAAATATTTTCGTACTATGTATGTGTTGTTTATATTGTTTGACGAGATGTGCAAACATCAACAAATGTAGTTTTACCCATATTCATTGAGGATCTGATGATGACACTTCATGTGTCGAAACTCGAGTAATCCTGTATTTGGATTTTAAGAAGCGTGACAGAAGGTAATTAACCTGTTTTATAGTTAAAAGAACCTTTATAATATAATAATTTCATTAAAATATTTTGAATATATAAAATAATCGAACTGTAATTTTATATCGAATCAGATTCAAGCCGTTGCGGCAATTTCAAATAGTTGTTTGACGAATAAACTCATTTATTG
The DNA here is from genome assembly GCA_034769895.1 of Magicicada septendecula. NCBI lineage: Eukaryota > Metazoa > Arthropoda > Insecta > Hemiptera > Cicadidae > Magicicada > Magicicada septendecula. The sequence goes on from CM068367.1 coordinate 1,291,269,784, forward strand.
TTTTAATACTGTTTTATTGATCAGCTAAGCCTTAAATTAAATTACATTAATTATTTAAGAGAAAAAGTGAACTTCTTAAGGAGACGATCTAGAAGAAGAAGAAGAACAGATATTAAATTGGCTGCTACATGCAATCAATACGGCCTAGATAATCTATTTGAAGTGAAGAAATAAATAATCTTACATCAGAACACGCACAGTTATTGAGCAGTATATTTGTTATTAATTGAACATAAACAATTAAAAAACAACTACACCAATTAAAATTAATTAATGACATGAAAAATAACCAATAAAAAAATAAATAAATAAAAATAAATTTTTTTTATTAACCAATTATTATTTAAAATATTTATATTTGTAATAAATTTGTTTTATTACAAATTGGCGCTCATCTTTAGGGGCTTAAAATAGGAATTGGTAGGCCTATAAGAGAAAGACGAGTTGCTCAATTTTCTATTTTAGCTTGGCAGCTGTAAACCAGTCAGGAAAGTCACTAAAATGCCGAAGAGATCAACATCCAAGAAAAGGGTGGCACAACCCGAGGAGGAGAAAGACATAGAGGACAAGGAGGCGAATCCAGTGGAAGATAGGGAGATCATATTAGCTCCGGCGGAACCGAACCAACCCACACTACAAGAGGAACAACCAGAAAAGCCCACACGAACAGAGAACGTAGCAATGCAGGAAATGCTCAGGCTAATGATGGAGAAAATGGAGGAGAATAGTAAGAAAATGGATGAGAATAGTAAGAAGATGGAAGAGAAAATGGAAAAATTGAAAGGAGACAACCAATCCACAAAAGAGGAATTGAGTCAGAAAATGGATGAGAATAACAAATCGACAAAGGAAGAATTAAGTAACCAAATTGGAGATACCAATAAGAAAATAGAGGAAACCAGTAAGAAAATGGAAGAGAAAATCGATGGAAATAGTAAGAAGATGGAAAATGACAACCAACAATTGAGGGAAGAGTTAAGGGAGAATAGTAAGAAGATGGAAGAGAAGATGGAGGAAAATAATAAGAAGATGGAAGAAAAAACCAACTATTAAGAGAAGAATTAAGGGAGGTTAACCAGGAAAATATGGACAGATTAGACGGAAAGATAGAATTATTGAAGGAAGAGTTGAGTCAGAAGATAGTAGAGAACCATGAAACAATCAGCAAGAAGGTAGAAGAGGAAATAACAGTAACAGAACTAAGGATTACAAAAGCTGACGAAAGATGTAGTCAGACTGAGCAAGAAGTACAGAATCTTAAAGCAGAAGGAAACACCGAAGTACAGAGTTTTAAAGCAGAGGTAAACGCCAAGGTTACCAATATAGAAGTTAAACAAAAGGAAACGCTTGAAGAATGGGAAAAGGTGAAGAACCGATTCACAGAAAAGTATGACGGAATAGAAGCTGCCATTACCAATATAAATGGCCAGGTTCGCCAGAACCAAGCAGACACAGAAACCTGTCTGAGTAGACCAACTAGTATTACCCATTGTGCCACTGCAAAAAACCGAGAAGGGGTTAATTTCAGGTTGTACCAAAGAAAACCTACGGAATTTATATCTCGTATAGAAGAGTATTTTGCTAAACATAGAAGTAACCGTTGGAGTACAAACAAGGAAGTACTCGATGAGTCATTTAAAGAGATGACCGATAATTGGTGGATGGCCATCAGAGATGATATCACTAACTATCAAATGTTTAAGAGATTGTTCAAGGCCAAGTATTGGTCGGAATCGACGCAAAATATACTAAGGGACAATATATGCCATGGGAAATATAACCCATATTGGGGTAACACCTTGACCTCATATTTCCTAGGGAAGGTGTGCGTAGCCAAACACCTAGAGCTTCAAATACCCGAGGAGTGCCTAGTCAGCAAATTGTCCTATCACTACGAGGAGGATATAATACGAGCACGAAGGAGTAGCCAGATTAAGACCGTACAAGCTATGAAGGAGTTACTCGAGATGTACGAGCATGAAGACTATTACCGACAGAGTAGAAAAAGAACTGACAGACCAGAATTCAGGAATGGTGGTAGCTACGTGAATAACGGTCAAAATAATGCGAATAATAATCATTTTAACCCCTCGAACCGAAATAATAATTATTATAATAATAGTCGCAACAGTAATAATAATAATAACAACCATAATGGTGGAGGTGATAACAACCAATTAAACAGAATACCTATTATAATAATAGTGAAAACAATAGAAATAGTCAGAGAAATTCAAATCAAAATAATAATTACCCTTATCAAAGTAACCATAGAAACTATCAATCAGGTGTTAATTATAATAATAACAGGACATACCGACCGAGGGTGAACTTCATAAGAGCAGTAGGCAGTGGCCAACGGAGGTACCAAAACCAAAGGAGGAATAGTTTCCATGAGGACAGAGAATGACAGATAAACCATGAAGGTGATGATCGGGGAAATTATGTACACAGACGAAGTTCCAGCCTGGAGGACTAAAATAGACAGCGGAGGAATGAAGTGCAAATTGACGATCGCGGGGAGCGACACGAACCAGCCCAAGATTTTCAAACCGACGCTGCAGTCGGCCCAATCAACAATAACACTCCACCTTTAAACTAGAAGAGGCGGTGATAGACAATCACAACCCTTCACTGCTCCAATCTACTGGGTATGAATGAGATTTAAATGAACAAAATGAAAATAAGAAAATTACAATTATTTATAATAATTACTTAAAAGATATCAGAACAGACTTGTTGGAAGAAGATGATATAAAAATTCATACTCAAAATAACGAAATAATATATGTAATGGCAGAAGTAGAAGGTATTCCATCGCAAATCATGATAGACACCGGAGCGAATGTCTCAATAATTAGCAATAGCGAGTTAGACCGTATACAACAGGAATGTCACCGAACATTACCGGTACTACCAATTAATAATGTTGTACGTATAGGCGCCACTGGTCGGCAAAATAAAACGATACGTAAACAGGTATCTTTAAATGTTACAAGTAAGGGGGTAAGTTTGGACATGGTGTTTCTCATTGCAGCTGGATTACCATTTAATATCTTGATCAGGTGCGATTTGTTGAGAAGAAACTGCTGTTATCGATTTGTGTAGAAAGAGGGTGTCCTTGTTTTCCGGAGACTCAACATGGACCGCTGATTTAATAAGTAATGAAATAATAAATTCCCAACCGGGTCACAACAGACAGATTGAATTAAATTATATAGAAGATAAATCATTATACAATAACTTAGTATACCGGGAGAGTGAAGATAACCTGTGGACGCAGAAGATACAGGAGATACGAGATTTCCAGCACAAAAACCCGACGGAACAACTAACAGAAAACCAAATAGATCGTTTGATAGAAATATATGAGAAATATCGTGCTGTATTTTCTGATGAGCCCGGGAAGGCCAAGAATTATCAATGTAAGATCCGATTTAGGGAACCAGTAGAGTTCAATCGTAAATCCTACCCTATAGCGCAGTCACTGAAGGAAGCTGTCCGAACTGAAATTAATAACATGATCAGCCGAGATATAATAGAAACCAGTCAGTCACCATTCACCAGTCCGATAGTGGCTATTCAAAAGAAAAACGGTAAGGTCTGACTCTGTCTAGACGCACGAGAAATTAACAAAATGATTGTAAATGATCGAACTTCGCCCGGAGAAATCCTAAAGAAATTTTACGGGACTAAATTTATTACAACATGGGACACCGTGTGCGGATATTGGCAAGTGGAGTTGCACCCACAAAGTCGCCAATATATGGCGTTTATCTTCAAAGGGCGCAATTACCAGTTTAAGAGGTTGCCCTTCGGTTTAGTAAATTCAGTAGCCATCTTTGTGGCATGTATGGACCAAATACTCGGCCCAGATGCACTCCAGTTTACAACGGTGTATGTTGATGATTTGTTGATAACCTCTGCCGATTGGGAAGAACATTGCCACCGAGTGGAGCATGTATTAAAGAAACTCGCCGATAATAATATTACTTTAAAATTAGAAAAGTCCAAGCTTATAGCTAAGGAGGTTCAGTTTTTAGGTTTCAATCTGAACAACCAAGGAATATCTCCATCTTCAGAAAAAGTATACGCTATACAGAAATTTCCTCAACCTAAAAATCGGAAACAACTACAATCATTTTTGGGTATGTGTAATTATTACCGAAAATTTCAAAGAAATTATTCAGAGTTAACTGCCAAGTTCCAATACCAGTTATCTGCTAAAAATAAATGGAAATGGTGTAAAGAGCAAGACGAGACTTTACAATCAATCAAGGACAAATTTCTAGAAGTAGTAATACTCCACCACCCAAATTTTAACAAGCCTTTTTTCTTGAACTGCGACGCCAGTAATATTAGTCTGGGAACCACTTTATACCAAGAGGACGAAAATGGCCAACATCTCGTCATTAGTTTCGCTAGCAGAACCCTGAACCAATGTGAGAGAAACTACGTCACGGAAAAGGAATTGCTCAGTGTCGTGTTTGCTTGTGGAAAATTCCGGACTTATATCTTAGGGTATCCAGTGACCGTCCGCACAGACCATAAATCGATATCGTTCTTGAGAAGGTGTAAGTTAAGTCACGGTAGGCTGACCAGGTGGATACTGGCCTTGCAAGAATATAACCTACAGTAGGAATATATTCCAGGAAGCAAGAATGTGGTCGCCGACGTATTGTCACGAGTGGATTTACAAAGCCAAACATTTGAGGGTGAGAAGGAAAGTATACTGAAAATTTATAATATTATCAAAGACAGGTCCGATTTCGAAAAAATACTACAGAACATAAGCATACACCAGCAGTCTGACCCAAAGCTAAGCAGTATTCAAAAACGTCTAGCTGATCAAGATGACACCATAACAAAATTTTACTGTATGCATAATAATGTGTTGTTTATAAAGCCATCTCTTGATGAGGAAATATGGAAGATAATAATCCCTACTGATATTGAAAAGGAAATCATCATGGCCTACCATATCCGGTACGGCCATATGGGAGCCATGAAGGTAGTAAAGGCGTTGGAGGAAAATTGTCACATAAAGGACATCAATTGGAAGGTAAGGAGGTATATCAAGAATTGTTTTATTTGCCAGCTAGTAAAAACCAATAACGATAAGAAGGAGGGTGTGATGATACCTATAACCTCACAGAAGAAATTGGAGAAGATTTTCTTGGATGTATGCGGGCCATTTCCCCGTAGTGGCGGACGCCATCGTTATAAATATATCATAATAATGATGGACCATTTTACTAAATTCATAAAATTATATCATGTGAACCGAGCCACCACTGTAAAGGTTTTGGGAGTAATTACAAATCAATATCTTCCTGAGGTAGGAAAACCTATATCAATAATTACAGACCATGGAACCCAATTTAAAGGTAAAAGATGGAAGGATATGTTATTGGTGCTTGGTATAAAGACCTATAAAACATCTGTTTACCACCCAAACAGTAATCCAGCAGAGAGAGTGTTGAGAGAGGTAGGTAGAATACTTAGAACATACTGCCACCATCAACAGAAAAGGTGGCAAGAATACCTATTAGCCACCGAAGAATTTCTCAATCTAGCACATCACCCAGCTATAGGAATTACCCCATATACGGCAATGCATGAGAACCCCCCCCCCCCCCCCGAGCGATACAAGAAATTATTGAAATTCCGACCCACAAGGAATATGAATTTAATCAGATAAGATTTTATAATAAAATAGCCGAGGACCAGGAAAGGCGAATTAACAAATATAAGAAATCAGTTAAAAAAGTACTAAAATACCAAATTGGAGAAAAGGTGTTGCTTAAAAACCGGGAACTACCGAGTACTATGGAAGGGATTACTAAAAAACTATTACTGTTGTATACGGGACCATACGTGATTACTAAGGACAATAAAAATAACACGTACAAATTGAAGGAGATTAATTCACCAAAGATAAAAGGTACCATAACCAATTATCAATAAAAAAATATTTTGATGAAGAAGAAACATCAAAATTCTAAAATGAGTAAGGACATATTACAGCTTATCTAGAAGAAGATATTTTGAATTAAATAAATAACATCTGAAATCTAAGAATAGATAGGGACATCTTATAGTTAATATCAAGGAAATTATTTTAAATAAAATAAGAAGGGAAAATAAATAAATTATCTCAATATTAAAATAAATAAGAACAGTTTACAGAATATATTTCAGAAGAACTTTATTTTGGATCAATTAATAAGGAGGAGTAATGAAATAAGATATCTAAGGTTAAAAAAAAAAAACAAGTATAACAACATTAAAGAAATTGAATGAAATAATATTACAAAAGAAAATTTTTTATCACAACAATGAAGGCTAAACAGTGACTACTCAAGACAACTATATAAATGAAATACTCATCGAAACAAAAATGTTACAGGACTTTAAAGTAAAAAGGTAAATAAGAATCCAGATATTGTATATATTTTCAATGTAATAAGTTGATGAAACCCCTGAACCAAAATAAGATTATCGAAGAATAAAGAGGAGAACCAATTAACTAAAACAGATAAGGAAAAGGTATTAAAACCAGATATTATGCCATGAGCAATAAACTAATTAATGAAACAACAAATGAAAAAAAACTATATACATAAACATGCGCTACCCAAAATGTAAACAAGAAACAGTCTGTGACAACAACTAACTAAAATCGTAGAATTTCACAAAAGAAAGGCTGAAATGGATATTATGCCAAATACCTATTGATAAGTAATATAGAATGAGCTTTGAAATGTAAGAATAACCATATGGATAGAAATATTAAATAATCTGAATAATTATGAAGTGATGATTCTAAGTATATTTATTAATAGTCAAAATGGACTACTTATTATAATTGACATTTTTAATAACTGGATGTAGATAATTCCACCAGTTTTTTATTATTGAGCAGAGATGATAATTCCTCTGGGCTCAAAGAAGTGATGTATTGGTCAGCAGAGCAAAGAATCCGAAAAAGTGCCACTCTGAACTGTTCCAGCTCACATGTTAGGGAATGTTAGGGAGTAAATATATAAATGAAGAAACACTAAATAAGAAGGGAAAAATATACATATATTAAATAATAAAAGGATGAATCAGATTAAAAATAACTATCTCATAAGAGTAGAATAAAAAGTAAAGGCAACAAGAATGCATATCAATTTAGAGCTCAACCAAAAGAAACAGGTATATCAGGGTAAACGAAGCCAAGACGAATATAATAAAGAAGAATATCAGAAGCAATTAGTTCACCCAAGGTAAGAGTATGTGTTGAACTAATCACTTTTACAGGGGGGCATTTGTAGCACAACGAAGTTTTTACCTTGTTCTACAAAATAAGATAATATATGAAAGGAAGGGAAGAAGTCATCTAGAAGGAATAATATCAACTTAAATAAAAATCAACAGAAAAGTATTTACAATTATAAATAAAAGAACTTAACAGAACTAGAAAAGTCGATTCAAAGGAATTATATGTAGTCAAATTATAGCCATAAGGTGTTGAAAAATAAATAATAAGAGTATCATATCAGTATAATAATTAATAGACCCAGTAAGATATGGAGTAGTGAGGAGTAACAGCCCAGGACAAATAAATTAACATGACAATTTTTAAAATAGGAAACAGTAAGGAGTAATAGCCCAGGACTAATGAATTAAAGGGAAATAATAATCCAGATACCCAAAAGATCTATTATAAAGACAAAAACCTTTAGAACAGCAAATAAATAATTCAAAAGAAATTAAATTATATCAACTATACCAATTTAAATGAAAAGACTAGCCCAAATAAGAGAATCCAATACATATAATTAAAAATGATGTAAAAATTAATTATAATTAAAATAGATTTGATTAAGGGGAACACCCCAAACCATTTTCAAAAAAGAACAACAAAAGACTATTATTAATATAAAGTTTTAATGTATTTATTTTTATAATTATTTTATGTTATTACTGTTTGTGAATACCATACAAGATGTGTTGATACTAGTAAATGCTAGATGTTAGAATGTAAGAATTTATTGTATTTTAATCATGTTAATTAATGTTATATTTTGTAAAGTAAGGAAAGGCAAAATAATAGTTCAAACTACCCATGAATAATGGATCAAAAAATATGAAACTAATAAGATGAATTAATAATAACTTTACTAGGAAAATTGGAAATTGATGACCAAGACAAATTCAAATTTGACCATATAAATCTAATCAAAGAATACAAGTTAATAGAACCTAGACTAATTTGAGGTAAATTACCCTATTCAAAATACAAATACATTATCATAATAATAACCACGACCTATAATAGTAATGAGAGGAATCAACATGTAAAATTGACATAAAATAGGTGTTTGTACCAGATAAGGCCATAATCAGTAAAGTGTACTAGTAAAATGCAAATAATTTGTTAAATGTTTAAATTAATAGCCAGATGTAAATTAGGTAAATTACAGATATGTAATTAGGAATCGAGTGAAAAATAAATTGTAACATAAAACATATTTTAAACCATGTAATAGGTAATTCTGTAAGTCAAGATAAGGCCTACAGATAAATTTCAAAGAATGTAATTAAGAAGCACAATTCAAACCAAAATAGGGAAAATTTAGTATTAAATTGTATAAAATAAAATCAGGAATATTGTTATATAATTAAAATTACATAAAGTTACTAAACAAATAATTTATAGCCATTTAAACATAAAAATGTCAATATTTTTTATATATAAGATTGAATTCAAAGACAACAGCTGATGGCTGAACAATGAGAAATGATACCGAAATATTATAAATTTTATATATGAAAGAACAAAAATCAGTTAGTTGATTGTTAAAAGCCAAACGAGATAGACGTGTCAAAGGACTTCTCAGAGAAATATTAACGAAAATTTTAACTAACACTAACTGAGATATATGACGAAGCTATACAAAGATGAATAGAAGATAAATCAAAGTGAAGACTACTATAATATTGATCACTGAAACCTTAAATAATATTAAATTAAACCGTCACTACATATAGACACGACAGAAGAACCAAACTGAACTCAAATAAACAGACACCGAGTGAAGTGAACCTTTTGGGACATAACACTACTATTACCGAACCAAAATCCAGTGGGTAAATAACACTACACTCTACAACTTGTGGATATTCCAAGAACAACATCACTGGAGAGGAATTAACCAACGGAGACGTTTATTTGAAGAAAAAACTCGTAGCTGAATTTACATCGCAGATCAACTCATTAAGGCAGCCATCTTGATTCCATTCGAAGAGGATGCTGGGAACGTGACGAGTGACGTCAGAGAAACCAACAGTATCGTAATATTAACTTTTTATATACATTATACTTTTTATTTTGTCTGTTTCATGAATATGTTTTTTAATACTTTGTAAGTATTGAATTCTCTTGCCTTTCCTGACTATTTCTACAGTTAAAAGAACCTTTATAATATAATAATTTCATTAAAATATTTTGAATATTGTAGCGTGACAGATGTATGCATAATATTGAATGGCAATTGATCATTAGAATAATGAAGTTATAATATTTAAATTTTGAAGAAAGCATTAAGTTTAATATAAATAAATTAATTCATAGCAACTGTGGAAAGAAATCATTATTATAAGGAAAATACAAGTTCAAGTAAAAGGAGTTACTAGTGATGAGTCATCCAAAACCAGTCTCATAACCAAAGGTTCTTAAGGTATAACCCAGGAAGGTAAAAAAGTAAATAACCAAGCAGTACAGAATATGACCAAACCCACAACGAGGGAGAATAAATAGAATAGAAACCCTAAAATAAGCCAAGATCAACCAATACAGGTGGTGTATTTCTGAAATAAAGAAGAAGATGGAGAAGATCCCAAGAAACCTGATGGCATCAAGAAGAAGATGGAGAAGATACCAGTCCTAGAAGGCAGGAGAAAAGAAGACTGATGAAAGAAGAAGAAGGCAGCATCCTGAAGAAGATGTCATGCTCTTATAAAAGACACCCAAATCCCTATATCCCCAAAATAAATATCTAAAAACAAAAGTATAACAAAATAAAAACCACATGTATACAAATTTAAGAGAGAGAAGTGTATAAAGTAAAAGTTGCCTGTGAACTAAGATGAAACAATAATATAGTACCCATGGAACAAATCTCCATTGAAAAACGCTAACCAATTTATTATGTTAATAAGACTATACGACCATTTAGCATTAACATGATATATAAGTGCAAAGTGAACCAGTGATAGTTTTGGGTATTATAAAAAATGAACCTTGTGTTTCATTCTAGGCAATCACAAACATTGGATGCAATGAAATATGCATTTTTCAATTACTTGAAATGTGTACTGTGACAATATGTTGTTCATAAGACATGAATCTGTTTAAAATAACATTTTGTTTTACATGAAAAAAGAAAAACAGAGTTCATAATACCTTTTGAACAATTCATACTATTTATTTATTAATGACAGGGTACAATTCCCCAAAGACAATGTATAAAAGACGGTATAAAAACTGAAGAATCTTACTTATAATAATAGTTAGAAATAAGAATAAATATAAGGTTTTTATGTATATAGTATAAGAATGTTTAAAAATGTTTTAGATATAAGGCCATTTGTTTGGGTCTGAAACAACTAACATCAGAACTATAAAAATAGTTACCACTTGTAAATAGTAGAGAGTAATTAAGATGTTAGTTAGTAAAAAACCTTTTTTGTAAACCATGTTTCCATGTTGGAAATGGGGATTTTGTTGCAAAATGTCTGACTTGAAGACAACCATTTATTTACAAAAATATTCTTTATTTGTTTTAACTATTATTTGTATTGTAACCAATACTAATTGTTATTGTGTAATTTGAAAACATGTTTAATTTATAATACTATATGTAAAAGTCAGAGAGGGTATCACACATCATATATTGTTTGTAAAATATTTTGTAAGAAAAATTGTTAAAAAATCATAGGCCAAAAGAATGGAAACCAAACTTCATCAAAACAGAGAAATTAATCATTTAAATGCGAATAAACAAAAGGGGTTTAGACAAAATAAACTTGAGATCATGCCATATAATTGCACATACCATTTAGAGAGCTTTTAATAAATATATTCAGAATTATAAATAAAAATGAAAATGACTAAACTCAGAAATTTGGACATGGGAGTCATATATTCCAGAATAATGTTTCAGAATACAACTAATTCAATTAATTACCAGAAAATAAGGGAATATGAACCTTTTAATACAATATAGGATTATTAATATTAAATATAACTGATAAAATGGCTGAATTTATATAATGACAGGAAGTAAATTTTGATGTTTTGACTTTTCAGAGTATACCAAACTGAAAGTAAAATTACTATTTTTTGGACAGAAAACACTATAAAACGGCATTATTTAATCTGAAAATAAGCTGAATGAACTGAAAGATTAATTTAAATAACATCTAGTGAATAAAATTGACAAATAACCCAAGTTTAGGTATTTATATAGTGAAATATTAAAGTGTGCACAGGATATGAAAAATATTTGAACAATGTTAAGAATAATATTATATTGGCTAAGAGTTTAATTGAAACTGGAGGAAACAGTTAGTTGATTATTGGTATTCGAACGGTTAACATAAACGAGAGTTTTGTGACGATCTAACCTATCTTACAAAGGTAAAGTTAAATGGCGAACAGTACGTTACTGTGAAGTCGAGAGTGAATTATAAAATCCTTCCAGAACATATACATTGTGACAAAAACAATCAAGAAACACTAATTAACACTAAACAATACATATCTACTCCGAAAAACACCACAAAACACCAGAAAACTGTATAACACATTAACCAAATTAGTGTCGGAATTGGGAAAAGTGTTTTGACTTATAATTACACAGATATACTAAATACAACCCAGAAACATTACACCAGTCACTACACAACATTTAACAAGAGATTTGCAGACACAAGAACAGGAATACTGCCAGAAAATACATTATTTGGAACGCAGCAGGAACGAGCAACATTTTGATCAACTTGATGGCCGCCATTTGCTTTTGACGATCCCAGTGCCTTCTCCTAGTTCAACCAGCTGTTTGGTGAAAACAATTATTTTAATTTTCAAATTATTATTCAATGTTTGTGTTTAGTAATAATTATTCATTTGATGTAACGTTATACTTTTTAAATATTAGCCCGATTTCTCTGACTTTGATAATAACTGGCTGTTTAAAGAACCCTGTACGATTTTTATATAATACTTTGTAATTTTTTCGATATCCTGAGAATCGATATTAATCGATAAGAGTCAATATTGCCATTAATTAATAAAACATTAATACTTTTCAATACTTAATAGTTCTTTATTTCTTCAATAATACTAATTACCAATAATATAATTCTAAGTGATAATCTACAAGGACTTTACCACCTATAAGTGAAGATAACCTAAAAAATAAAAAGATAAACAAGTATCGATTGGTTTGAAGACAATCTTATGAGTGGTGATAGTTTATTTAAAATATACCAAAACTTTAATAAAAATTTTCAGAAGAGCATTACACTTTTGAAAACTTCACAGCCCTATATTAATTAATTGATCATAATTAATTAATTAATAAAATTAAAAATTTTTTTTTTTATTATTTTTTTTTAAACATAATTTTTTTTTAAATTTCCTTCAAAACAATAATTTTTGTTTTGAAACTTTCGGCGAAGCTGAACATATATATTCCTTCATCAACTTTACGCTACTCGACCGGTCTTGCTACCATTGGGACTCGACCAGCTGGGAAACTTAAGGAAGTGTTTCAGGCCAGTAAGACGTCGAGAGCCACACCAAATACACACCAATTTAAGAACACACACATCAATCCTTTTTTATATATTATTACAAATTGGCGCACAACTTTAGGGGCTTTAATTAGCGATTGGAAGGCCAATACATTCTGCCCAATCACTAGTTGGAGCTAGGCAACAGCTACAAAGTCAGAAAAAGATAATAAAAAGGGAAAATGCAACGACGTGCAACATCTAAGAAACGGGCGGCGGAGGCCGAGAAAGAAATAGAAGTTGACATGGACAACAAGGAGGCGACGCCAGTAGAGGTGGAAGAGTCGTTACCGCTGGTGTTGTCCAAACGACCGGTACAACCAGAGGAACAACCCGAAATGCCTACTCAGACAGGGGAAATCAATGTTCGGGAGGAACAGTTAGAAAAACCTCCACAAGCAGAAAACACAACCATGCAAGAGATGTTTAGAGTGATAATGGAAATGAAGAAGGACAACCAAACAACAAAAGAAGAAAATCGTAAGGAAAGGAAGGAAGACAATCTAACATTAAATAAAAAGTTGGAAGAATGGAAGGAAGACTTGAGTAAGAAATTGGGAAAGGATAACCAGTCTTTGAAAGAAGATTTAGGAAATAAAATCGAAACAACAAACAAGAAGATGGAAGAAGAGATGGGGAAGAAGTTATAAGAATTGAAGGAAGACAATCAGTCCTTGACGAAGAAGATGGAAGAAAACAGCAAGAAGATGGAAAAGAAGATGGAAGAAAACAGCAAGAAGATGGAAGAGAGGATGGGAGGAAAGTTAGAAGAATTGAAGAAGGATAATCAATCCACAAAAGAAGAGTTGACTGGATGAACAAGAACATGGAAGAATTGAAGGAAGACAACCAATCGTTCAAGGAAGAATTCAAGGCGACTAAAGAAGAGTTGATTAATAAAATTGAAAATACCAATCAGAAAATAGATGAAACCAGGAAGAAGATAGAGAAGAACAACCGGCAATTGAAGGAAGAGTTGAAAGAAGATAACAGGAAGTTGGAAGAGAAGATGGGGGAGAAATTGGAAGAATTGAGAGAGGACAATCAAATTTTGAGAGAAGAATTAAGAGAAGTCAATCAGGAGAATTTGGACAAACTGGACGAAAGAATGGAATTGTTGCGAGAAGAAATGAATAAGGAAATCAAGGTTAACAAAAAAGCGATGGATAAGAAGATGGAAGAAGAAAATATAATGGTCAATCGACAGATTCGAGAGATTGATGGAAAGTGCAACCAGACCGAAAAGGAGGTGAATGAGTTTAAAGAAGTGGTGAACATCAAGTTCACAAATATTGAAGAACATAGTCGTAGGAAGGTAGAAGAACAGAGGAAGGAAAATCAAGAAGAATTCGGAAAAGTACGCAACCAGGTCACAGAACGGTGTAATGATATACAAGAGACCATGGCCAATATCACCGGTCAGGTGCGACAAAGCCGAGAGGAGATGGAAGCGATCAGAAACAGACCGACTCATTTCACCGGATTGCCTGTCAACGAAAGCCGAGAGTGGCTCAACTTCCGGCAATACAAACGCAAGCCGATGGAGTTCCTAGCTAGGGTAGAAGAATATTTGACCAAGCATAAAATTACTCAATGGAGCCATAGCAGGGAGATATTCGACGAGTCTTTCCGAGACATAACAGATAATTGGTGGATGGCCAACCGGAGTGAAATTTCCGACTACCAACAGTTCCGGAAAATGTTTAAGACAAAATACTGGTCTGAGACCACCCAGAACTTGATCCGTGACAATATTTGTAATGGAAGATACAGGTCACAATTAGGTAGCAGTATGACGGCATATTTCTTGGGGAAGGTGTGTATGGCAAAACACCTTGAGCCAGCAATCCCAGAAGAATGTTTAGTGAACAAGATATCGTATCACTATGATGAGGACATTATCAGGGCCCGGAGAGGTAGCCAGATCAAGACGATCCAGGGAATGACCGAGTTATTGGAGGGATACGAGAACGAAGAGTATTATCGGCAGAGCAGAAAGAGAAATGAGAGACCAGAAGTAAGGCCGACTACCTACCCCAATAACAGCAATAACCATACAAGTAACCGGAACCAGCCCAGTAATTACGACGGCCATAACAACCCACCGCGTAATAACCAGTTTAACAGTAATTTTAACGGCGTTAGGAATAACAACCCCTACCCAAACAATAGAAACAATTTTTATCAACAAAATAATAATGTCCCATACAGTCAGAGAAATCCATATCCCAACAATAATGGTGACAGACCTTACCCACCTAACCGAAATTACTATAATAACAATTTTAATAATAACAATAGTAGCAATAGTAATAACCGAGTGTCGCGTCCTAGGGTAAATTTTATAAGAGCAGAAGATCGCGGACCCAGGAGATATTATCAACCGAGGAGGAGCAGCTTCCACGGCGCCGACCGAAGATGGAGGAGTGCGGAACGAGACGGCCCAAGACACGAAGAGGGAAGACGAAGTACCAGCCTGGAAGATCTTGGCAGACAACCGAACAGGGCGTTAAACATCAACCAGGGTACAGAACGTCAGGAGACAAACCAGAGTTTCCCGAACGATGCCTCGGTCAATAATAACATAAATACTGACCAAAATACTTTAAACGAGAGGAGGCAGTAATCAACAACGATGACCCGTTACTGCTTATACTTCCTGGGTTAGAAAAGGATGATTCGCAACAAGCAAACAATAATAAGATTATCACTATCATAAGTAACCATTATCTGAAAGACATACGAACTGAACTTTTGGAAGAGAACGAGAAGAGTCTCAGCAACAGTAATAATGAGATAATTTATATAACAGCGGAGGTGGAAGGAGTTCCCGCGAAAATAATGATAGACACAGGAGCTAATATTTCAATAATAAACTCCAATGAATTGGAGAGAATCCAGAATAAATGTGGAAAAACCTAACATTTGAAGGAGTAAGAGGAGCTAACCATCAAAGAGCGACATTTAGAAGAGAAGGCATTTATAAGGAAAGAAAAAGAGAAGATCAACTTACAAAAGTATAAATAATACGGGCCAGTGTAGAGTACAATATATGCCCATATGTTGTGGTAAATGATAAGCATAACAATACATATGAGTTGAGGGAAATCGTTTCAGGAAAAATCAAAGGAGTGTACAATCAAGCTTCTATGAAGAAATATTATGAAGAATGAGTTGTGAGTTTTAGAATTTTGAATTTTTTTTTTTTTTTTTTTTTTTTAAATTCGAAAATAATGTAAGTACATCTTACAACCTAATATTTTGAGAAGAACATTCTGGAGAATTATAAGAAGAAGGAATTTAGAATTTTGAATTTATATTTTAAAAAATTCGAAAATAATTAGGTTGTACATCTTACAACCTAATATTTTGAAAAGAACATTCTGGAGAATTAAAAGAAAAAGAATTTTTAATAATTTTTTAAAAAATTCTAAAATAATGTAAGTACATCTTACAACCTAATATTTTGAGAAGAACATTTTGGAGAATTATAAGAAGAAGGAATTTAGAATTTTGAATTTATATTTTAAAAAATTCTAAAATGAGTAAGTACTTCTTACTACAACCTAATAATTTTGAACAAACTTTATGGAAGACAAAGAAAGAGAAAGAAAAGGAATTTTGAATTTAGTTAAAAAAATTAAAAATTTAGTAAGAAGATCTTACTACCACTGATAATTTTGAACAAACTTTATGAAAGAATTAAGAAGAAAGGAATTTTGAATTTATTTATAAAAATTTAAAATTGAGTAAGTACATCTTACTACAACCTAATAATTTTGGAACAAACTTTATGGAAGAAAGAAAAAGAAAGAATTTTGAATATAACTTATTCTAAAAACTGTAAGAACAACTTACAACCTGATAATTTAGAACAAAACTTTATGGAAGAAAGAGAAAGAGAGAGAATTTTGAACTTAATTTTACAAAAAATTTAAAAATGAAGTAAGACCAACTTACTATAACTAAGTTTATGAGAAAACTTTATGGTAAATAATTAAGAAGAATTTGAATTTGGAGAAATACCAAAATATTCAGAAATAATAGTAAAATCACAGTACTATAAACAATGCTGAATGAAACAATTCTGGGAATAAATGAATTAAACAGAATTTGAATGTTGATAGAACGTCAGAACTTTGAAACAAGATAAGATCAACATATTACAAGGATTTATGAGAAATAGTTTTCAATTAAATAAAAAGAATAGTTTGAATTTTACATTAAAAATAACCAAGTTCCAAAAAAATAATTATGTGTCAATTATAATTGAATTGAGAAGAAAATAAAGGGATTAATTCAGGAAAGTGAATTAACTTTAATCCAGAATAAATGCTAGACATTCACAATAGCATTTGAAGGAGTAGAGAAGACTAACAAAAAAGAGTGTAAAATGCCAGAGAAGGAAAAAATTTGGAAGCAAAGAGACTAATTACTTATGAAACGATAATGAAAACAGTTAATTAAGAGCAAAGAAGAACAACTCATACCAAACATATGGAGAAGATGATTTTGAACCAATGATAATAATAAGACTTATATGAAATGCAAAGAGAAGAAATACCACATGAAATATGATATAAATGAATTAATGTTAATGAATGCGAAGGCGGATTAATAACTTTCTAAGAGAAAGGAAAGAACCAAAATGTTTAAATAAAATGATCAATATAACAACCTGTATATCTAATGTACAGATACAATGTTAAAAAATTAAATATAATATATTAAGACCATTCAAATAATGAATACGAAAGACTATTTATAAAGACCATGCTAATACTATGAATAACCAGAAGAAAGTATAAAGAGAATTCAGATGAAGAAGAAAGAGAGTTACACTGTAAACAGTAACCAGAATTATTAAAAGAAAGGTTTTCAACCATAATTAAATTAAATATATCAGACAAGTTAAGAGTTTTGAAAAAATATATATGTAATGAGTATAATAATGATTATGAAGATTTATTAAGATAGAAAATGTGAGATAATCTGAGAGACTACGAAGTGGAGAATCCAAAGATATTTTTATTAGTCGAAAATGAGACTACTTTTTATTTATTTATTCGATGACTGACTGAAGATAATTCCAGCAGCATTATGTTTTTGAGCAGGGATGGATATGCCTCTGTACTCAATATATAGAAGTGGTGTATGGCCAGCAGAGAAGTAGCGTACAGTGCCCCTCTGATCTGCCCCAGCCCACGTGATAGGGAATGTTAGGGAATTAATATCCCAAGGATACAACACGAAGTTGATATAGAAAGAAAATGTATTACAATTATAATATTTCTCAGAAGACACTAACTATCCGAAAAGGATCAGTAGTAAAACAAATAATTATATATATAAAATTAATTAAACTCTAATTATAAAAAAAAAGTCGATATAAAAATGGAGAAGAAAATGAATTATAAGAAATGATGAAATTATCATAAGAAATTATTTCATCCATAAACATGTCTGAAATAATTACTTCTGGAGGGGAGCAATCTGTAGCGTGACAGATGTATGCATAATATTGAATGGCAATTGATCATTAGAATAATGAAGTTATAATATTTAAATTTTGAAGAAAGCATTAAGTTTAATATAAATAAATTAATTCATAGCAACTGTGGAAAGAAATCATTATTATAAGGAAAATACAAGTTCAAGTAAAAGGAGTTACTAGTGATGAGTCATCCAAAACCAGTCTCATAACCAAAGGTTCTTAAGGTATAACCCAGGAAGGTAAAATAGTAAATAACCAAGCAGTACAGAATATGACCAAACCCACAACGAGGGAGAATAAATAGAATAGAAACCCTAAAATAAGCCAAGATCAACCAATACAGGTGGTGTATTTCTGAAATAAAGAAGAAGATGGAGAAGATCCCAAGAAACCTGATGGCATCAAGAAGAAGATGGAGAAGATACCAGTCCTAGAAGGCAGGAGAAAAGAAGACTGATGAAAGAAGAAGAAGGCAGCATCCTGAAGAAGATGTCATGCTCTTATAAAAGACACCCAAATCCCTATATCCCAAAATAAATATCTAAAAACAAAAGTATAACGAAATAAAAACCACATGTATACAAATTTAAGAGAGAGAAGTGTATAAAGTAAAAGTTGCCCGTGAACTAAGATGAAACAATAATATAGTACCCATGGAACAAATCTCCATTGAAAAACGCTAACCAATTTATTATGTTAATAAGACTATACGACCATTTAGCATTAACATGATATATAAGTGCAAAGTGAACCAGTGATAGTTTTGGGTATTATAAAAAATGAACCTTGTGTTTCATTCTAGGCAATCACAAACATTGGATGCAATGAAATATGCATTTTTCAATTACTTGAAATGTGTACTGTGACAATATGTTGTTCATAAGACATGAATCTGTTTAAAATAACATTTTGTTTTACATGAAAAAAGAAAAACAGAGTTCATAATACCTTTTGAACAATTCATACTATTTATTTATTAATGACAGGGTACAATTCCCCAAAGACAATGTATAAAAGACGGTATAAAAACTGAAGAATCTTACTTATAATAATAGTTAGAAATAAGAATAAATATAAGGTTTTTATGTATATAGTATAAGAATGTTTAAAAATGTTTTAGATATAAGGCCATTTGTTTGGGTCTGAAACAACTAACATCAGAACTATAAAAATAGTTACCACTTGTAAATAGTAGAGAGTAATTAAGATGTTAGTTAGTAA
This sequence comes from Magicicada septendecula, assembly GCA_034769895.1. Classification (NCBI taxonomy): domain Eukaryota; kingdom Metazoa; phylum Arthropoda; class Insecta; order Hemiptera; family Cicadidae; genus Magicicada; species Magicicada septendecula. Next base: position 1,291,289,345 of record CM068367.1, read on the forward strand.
AAAACCTTTTTTGTAAACCATGTTTCCATGTTGGAAATGGGGATTTTGTTGCAAAATGTCTGACTTGAAGACAACCATTTATTTACAAAAATATTCTTTATTTGTTTTAACTATTATTTGTATTGTAACCAATACTAATTGTTATTGTGTAATTTGAAAACATGTTTAATTTATAATACTATATGTAAAAGTCAGAGAGGGTATCACACATCATATATTGTTTGTAAAATATTTTGTAAGAAAAATTGTTAAAAAATCATAGGCCAAAAGAATGGAAACCAAACTTCATCAAAACAGAGAAATTAATCATTTAAATGCGAATAAACAAAAGGGGTTTAGACAAAATAAACTTGAGATCATGCCATATAATTGCACATACCATTTAGAGAGCTTTTAATAAATATATTCAGAATATAAATAAAAATGAAAATGACTAAACTCAGAAATTTGGACATGGGAGTCATATATTCCAGAATAATGTTTCAGAATACAACTAATTCAATTAATTACCAGAAAATAAGGGAATATGAACCTTTTAATACAATATAGGATTATTAATATTAAATATAACTGATAAAATGGCTGAATTTATATAATGACAGGAAGTAAATTTTGATGTTTTGACTTTTCAGAGTATACCAAACTGAAAGTAAAATTACTATTTTTTGGACAGAAAACACTATAAAACGGCATTATTTAATCTGAAAATAAGCTGAATGAACTGAAAGATTAATTTAAATAACATCTAGTGAATAAAATTGACAAATAACCCAAGTTTAGGTATTTATATAGTGAAATATTAAAGTGTGCACAGGATATGAAAAATATTTGAACAATGTTAAGAATAATATTATATTGGCTAAGAGTTTAATTGAAACTGGAGGAAACAGTTAGTTGATTATTGGTATTCGAATGGTTAACATAAACGAGAGTTTTGTGACGATCTAACCTATCTTACAAAGGTAAAGTTAAATGGCGAACAGTACGTTACTGTGAAGTCGAGAGTGAATTATAAAATCCTTCCAGAACATATACATTGTGACAAAAACAATCAAGAAACACTAATTAACACTAAACAATACATATCTACTCCGAAAAACACCACAAAACACCAGAAAACTGTATAACACATTAACCAAATTAGTGTCGGAATTGGGAAAAGTGTTTTGACTTATAATTACACAGATATACTAAATACAACCCAGAAACATTACACCAGTCACTACACAACATTTAACAAGAGATTTGCAGACACAAGAACAGGAATACTGCCAGAAAATACATTATTTGGAACGCAGCAGGAACGAGCAACATTTTGATCAACCTGATGGCCGCCATTTGCTTTTGACGATCCCAGTGCCTTCTCCTAGTTCAACCAGCTGTTTGGTGAAAACAATTATTTTAATTTTCAAATTATTATTCAATGTTTGTGTTTAGTAATAATTATTCATTTGATGTAACGTTATACTTTTTAAATATTAGCCCGATTTCTCTGACTTTGATAATAACTGGCTGTTTAAAGAACCCTGTACGATTTTTATATAATACTTTGTAATTTTTTCGATATCCTGAGAATCGATATTAATCGATAAGAGTCAATATTGCCATTAATTAATAAAACATTAATACTTTTCAATACTTAATAGTTCTTTATTTCTTCAATAATACTAATTACCAATAATATAATTCTAAGTGATAATCTACAAGGACTTTACCACCTATAAGTGAAGATAACCTAAAAAATAAAAAGATAAACAAGTATCGATTGGTTTGAAGACAATCTTATGAGTGGTGATAGTTTATTTAAAATATACCAAAACTTTAATAAAAATTTTCAGAAGAGCATTACACTTTTGAAAACTTCACAGCCCTATATTAATTAATTGATCATAATTAATTAATTAATAAAATTAAAAATTTTTTTTTTTATTATTTTTTTTAAACATAATTTTTTTTTAAATTTCCTTCAAAACAATAATTTTTGTTTTGAAACTTTCGGCGAAGCTGAACATATATATTCCTTCATCAACTTTACGCTACTCGACCGGTCTTGCTACCATTGGGACTCGACCAGCTGGGAAACTTAAGGAAGTGTTTCAGGCCAGTAAGACGTCGAGAGCCACACCAAATACACACCAATTTAAGAACACACACATCAATCCTTTTTTATATATTATTACAAATTGGCGCACAACTTTAGGGGCTTTAATTAGCGATTGGAAGGCCAATACATTCTGCCCAATCACTAGTTGGAGCTAGGCAACAGCTACAAAGTCAGAAAAAGATAATAAAAGGGAAAATGCAACGACGTGCAACATCTAAGAAACGGGCGGCGGAGGCCGAGAAAGAAATAGAAGTTGACATGGACAACAAGGAGGCGACGCCAGTAGAGGTGGAAGAGTCGTTACCGCCGGTGTTGTCCAAACGACCGGTACAACCAGAGGAACAACCCGAAATGCCTACTCAGACAGGGGAAATCAATGTTCGGGAGGAACAGTTAGAAAAACCTCCACAAGCAGAAAACACAACCATGCAAGAGATGTTTAGAGTGATAATGGAAATGAAGAAGGACAACCAAACAACAAAAGAAGAAAATCGTAAGGAAAGGAAGGAAGACAATCTAACATTAAATAAAAAGTTGGAAGAATGGAAGGAAGACTTGAGTAAGAAATTGGGAAAGGATAACCAGTCTTTGAAAGAAGATTTAGGAAATAAAATCGAAACAACAAACAAGAAGATGGAAGAAGAGATGGGGAAGAAGTTATAAGAATTGAAGGAAGACAATCAGTCCTTGACGAAGAAGATGGAAGAAAACAGCAAGAAGATGGAAAAGAAGATGGAAGAAAACAGCAAGAAGATGGAAGAGAGGATGGGAGGAAAGTTAGAAGAATTGAAGAAGGATAATCAATCCACAAAAGAAGAGTTGACTGGATGAACAAGAACATGGAAGAATTGAAGGAAGACAACCATCGTTCAAGGAAGAATTCAAGGCGACTAAAGAAGAGTTGATTAATAAAATTGAAAATACCAATCAGAAAATAGATGAAACCAGGAAGAAGATAGAGAAGAACAACCGGCAATTGAAGGAAGAGTTGAAAGAAGATAACAGGAAGTTGGAAGAGAAGATGGGGGAGAAATTGGAAGAATTGAGAGAGGACAATCAAATTTTGAGAGAAGAATTAAGAGAAGTCAATCAGGAGAATTTGGACAAACTGGACGAAAGAATGGAATTGTTGTGAGAAGAAATGAATAAGGAAATCAAGGTTAACAAAAAAGCGATGGATAAGAAGATGGAAGAAGAAAATATAATGGTCAATCGACAGATTCGAGAGATTGATGGAAAGTGCAACCAGACCGAAAAGGAGGTGAATGAGTTTAAAGAAGTGGTGAACATCAAGTTCACAAATATTGAAGAACATAGTCGTAGGAAGGTAGAAGAACAGAGGAAGGAAAATCAAGAAGAATTCGGAAAAGTACGCAACCAGGTCACAGAACGGTGTAATGATATACAAGAGACCATGGCCAATATCACCGGTCAGGTGCGACAAAGCCGAGAGGAGATGGAAGCGATCAGAAACAGACCGACTCATTTCACCGGATTGCCTGTCAACGAAAGCCGAGAGTGGCTCAACTTCCGGCAATACAAACGCAAGCCGATGGAGTTCCTAGCTAGGGTAGAAGAATATTTGACCAAGCATAAAATTACTCAATGGAGCCATAGCAGGGAGATATTCGACGAGTCTTTCCGAGACATAACAGATAATTGGTGGATGGCCAACCGGAGTGAAATTTCCGACTACCAACAGTTCCGGAAAATGTTTAAGACAAAATACTGGTCTGAGACCACCCAGAACTTGATCCGTGACAATATTTGTAATGGAAGATACAGGTCACAATTAGGTAGCAGTATGACGGCATATTTCTTGGGGAAGGTGTGTATGGCAAAACACCTTGAGCCAGCAATCCCAGAAGAATGTTTAGTGAACAAGATATCGTATCACTATGATGAGGACATTATCAGGGCCCGGAGAGGTAGCCAGATCAAGACGATCCAGGGAATGACCGAGTTATTGGAGGGATACGAGAACGAAGAGTATTATCGGCAGAGCAGAAAGAGAAATGAGAGACCAGAAGTAAGGCCGACTACCTACCCCAATAACAGCAATAACCATACAAGTAACCGGAACCAGCCCAGTAATTACGACGGCCATAACAACCCACCGCGTAATAACCAGTTTAACAGTAATTTTAACGGCGTTAGGAATAACAACCCCTACCCAAACAATAGAAACAATTTTTATCAACAAAATAATAATGTCCCATACAGTCAGAGAAATCCATATCCCAACAATAATGGTGACAGACCTTACCCACCTAACCGAAATTACTATAATAACAATTTTAATAATAACAATAGTAGCAATAGTAATAACCGAGTGTCGCGTCCTAGGGTAAATTTTATAAGAGCAGAAGATCGCGGACCCAGGAGATATTATCAACCGAGGAGGAGCAGCTTCCACGGCGCCGACCGAAGATGGAGGAGTGCGGAACGAGACGGCCCAAGACACGAAGAGGGAAGACGAAGTACCAGCCTGGAAGATCTTGGCAGACAACCGAACAGGGCGTTAAACATCAACCAGGGTACAGAACGTCAGGAGACAAACCAGAGTTTCCCGAACGATGCCTCGGTCAATAATAACATAAATACTGACCAAAATACTTTAAACGAGAGGAGGCAGTAATCAACAACGATGACCCGTTACTGCTTATACTTCCTGGGTTAGAAAAGGATGATTCGCAACAAGCAAACAATAATAAGATTATCACTATCATAAGTAACCATTATCTGAAAGACATACGAACTGAACTTTTGGAAGAGAACGAGAAGAGTCTCAGCAACAGTAATAATGAGATAATTTATATAACAGCGGAGGTGGAAGGAGTTCCCGCGAAAATAATGATAGACACAGGAGCTAATATTTCAATAATAAACTCCAATGAATTGGAGAGAATCCAGAATAAATGTGGAAAAACCTAACATTTGAAGGAGTAAGAGGAGCTAACCATCAAAGAGCGACATTTAGAAGAGAAGGCATTTATAAGGAAAGAAAAAGAGAAGATCAACTTACAAAAGTATAAATAATACGGGCCAGTGTAGAGTACAATATATGCCCATATGTTGTGGTAAATGATAAGCATAACAATACATATGAGTTGAGGGAAATCGTTTCAGGAAAAATCAAAGGAGTGTACAATCAAGCTTCTATGAAGAAATATTATGAAGAATGAGTTGTGAGTTTTAGAATTTTGAATTTTTTTTTTTTTTTTTTTTTAAATTCGAAAATAATGTAAGTACATCTTACAACCTAATATTTTGAGAAGAACATTCTGGAGAATTATAAGAAGAAGGAATTTAGAATTTTGAATTTATATTTTAAAAAATTCGAAAATAATTAGGTTGTACATCTTACAACCTAATATTTTGAAAAGAACATTCTGGAGAATTAAAAGAAAAAGAATTTTTAATAATTTTTTAAAAAATTCTAAAATAATGTAAGTACATCTTACAACCTAATATTTTGAGAAGAACATTTTGGAGAATTATAAGAAGAAGGAATTTAGAATTTTGAATTTATATTTTAAAAAATTCTAAAATGAGTAAGTACTTCTTACTACAACCTAATAATTTTGAACAAACTTTATGGAAGACAAAGAAAGAGAAAGAAAAGGAATTTTGAATTTAGTTAAAAAAATTAAAAATTTAGTAAGAAGATCTTACTTACCACTGATAATTTTGAACAAACTTTATGAAAGAATTAAGAAGAAAGGAATTTTGAATTTATTTATAAAATTTAAAATTGAGTAAGTACATCTTACTACAACCTAATAATTTTGGAACAAACTTTATGGAAGAAAGAAAAGAAAGAATTTTGAATATAACTTATTCTAAAAACTGTAAGAACAACTTACAACCTGATAATTTAGAACAAAACTTTATGGAAGAAAGAGAAAGAGAGAGAATTTTGAACTTAATTTTACAAAAAATTTAAAAATGAAGTAAGACCAACTTACTATAACTAAGTTTATGAGAAAACTTTATGGTAAATAATTAAGAAGAATTTGAATTTGGAGAAATACCAAAATATTCAGAAATAATAGTAAAATCACAGTACTATAAACAATGCTGAATGAAACAATTCTGGGAATAAATGAATTAAACAGAATTTGAAATGTTGATAGAACGTCAGAACTTGAAACAAGATAAGATCAACATATTACAAGGATTTATGAGAAATAGTTTTCAATTAAATAAAAAAAATAGTTTGAATTTTACATTAAAAATAACCAAGTTCAAAAAATAATTATGTGTCAATTATAATTGAATTGAGAAGAAAATAAAGGGATTAATTCAGAAAGTGAATTAACTTTAATCCAGAATAAATGCTAGACATTCACAATAGCATTTGAAGGAGTAGAGAAGACTAACAAAAAAGAGTGTAAAATGCCAGAGAAGGAAAAAATTTGGAAGCAAAGAGACTAATTACTTATGAAACGATAATGAAAACAGTTAATTAAGAGCAAAGAAGAACAACTCATACCAAACATATGGAGAAGATGATTTTGAACCAATGATAATAATAAGACTTATATGAAATGCAAAGAGAAGAAATACCACATGAAATATGATATAAATGAATTAATGTTAATGAATGCGAAGGCGGATTAATAACTTTCTAAGAGAAAGGAAAGAACCAAAATGTTTAAATAAAATGATCAATATAACAACCTGTATATCTAATGTACAGATACAATGTTAAAAAATTAAATATAATATATTAAGACCATTCAAATAATGAATACGAAAGACTATTTATAAAGACCATGCTAATACTATGAATAACCAGAAGAAAGTATAAAGAGAATTCAGATGAAGAAGAAAGAGAGTTACACTGTAAACAGTAACCAGAATTATTAAAAGAAAGGTTTTCAACCATAATTAAATTAAATATATCAGACAAGTTAAGAGTTTTGAAAAAATATATATGTAATGAGTATAATAATGATTATGAAGATTTATTAAGATAGAAAATGTGAGATAATCTGAGAGACTACGAAGTGGAGAATCCAAAGATATTTTTATTAGTCGAAAATGAGACTACTTTTTATTTATTTATTCGATGACTGACTGAAGATAATTCCAGCAGCATTATGTTTTTGAGCAGGGATGGATATGCCTCTGTACTCAATATATAGAAGTGGTGTATGGCCAGCAGAGAATTAGCGTACAGTGCCCCTCTGATCTGCCCCAGCCCACGTGATAGGGAATGTTAGGGAATTAATATCCCAAGGATACAACACGAAGTTGATATAGAAAGAAAATGTATTACAATTATAATATTTCTCAGAAGACACTAACTATCCGAAAAGGATCAGTAGTAAAACAAATAATTATATATATAAAATTAATTAAACTCTAATTATAAAAAAAAAGTCGATATAAAAATGGAGAAGAAAATGAATTATAAGAAATGATGAAATTATCATAAGAAATTATTTCATCCATAAACATGTCTGAAATAATTACTTCTGGAGGGGAGCAATCTGTAGCGTGACAGATGTATGCATAATATTGAATGGCAATTGATCATTAGAATAATGAAGTTATAATATTTAAATTTGGAAGAAAGCATTAAGTTTAATATAAATAAATTAATTCATAGCAACTGTGGAAAGAAATCATTATTATAAGGAAAATAAAAGTTCAAGTAAAAGGAGTTACTAGTGATGAGTCATCCAAAACCAGTCTCATAACCAAAGGTTCTTAAGGTATAACCCAGGAAGGTAAAAAAGTAAATAACCAAGCAGTACAGAATATGACCAAACCCACAACGAGGGAGAATAAATAGAATAGAAACCCTAAAATAAGCCAAGATCAACCAATACAGGTGGTGTATTTCTGAAATAAAGAAGAAGATGGAGAAGATCCCAAGAAACCTGATGGCATCAAGAAGAAGATGGAGAAGATACCAGTCCTAGAAGGCAGGAGAAAAGAAGACTGATGAAAGAAGAAGAAGGCAGCATCCTGAAGAAGATGTCATGCTCTTATAAAAGACACCCAAATCCCTATATCCCCAAAATAAATATCTAAAAACAAAAGTATAACGAAATAAAAACCACATGTATACAAATTTAACAGAGAGAAGTGTATAAAGTAAAAGTTGCCCGTGAACTAAGATGAAACAATAATATAGTACCCATGGAACAAATCTCCATTGAAAAACGCTAACCAATTTATTATGTTAATAAGACTATACGACCATTTAGCATTAACATGATATATAAGTGCAAAGTGAACCAGTGATAGTTTTGGGTATTATAAAAAATGAACCTTGTGTTTCATTCTAGGCAATCACAAACATTGGATGCAATGAAATATGCATTTTTCAATTACTTGAAATGTGTACTGTGACAATATGTTGTTCATAAGACATGAATCTGTTTAAAATAACATTTTGTTTTACATGAAAAAAGAAAAACAGAGTTCATAATACCTTTTGAACAATTCATACTATTTATTTATTAATGACAGGGTACAATTCCCCAAAGACAATGTATAAAAGACGGTATAAAAACTGAAGAATCTTACTTATAATAATAGTTAGAAATAAGAATAAATATAAGGTTTTTATGTATATAGTATAAGAATGTTTAAAAATGTTTTAGATATAAGGCCATTTGTTTGGGTCTGAAACAACTAACATCAGAACTATAAAAATAGTTACCACTTGTAAATAGTAGAGAGTAATTAAGATGTTAGTTAGTAAAAAACCTTTTTTGTAAACCATGTTTCCATGTTGGAAATGGGGATTTTGTTGCAAAATGTCTGACTTGAAGACAACCATTTATTTACAAAAATATTCTTTATTTGTTTTAACTATTATTTGTATTGTAACCAATACTAATTGTTATTGTGTAATTTGAAAACATGTTTAATTTATAATACTATATGTAAAAGTCAGAGAGGGTATCACACATCATATATTGTTTGTAAAATATTTTGTAAGAAAAATTGTTAAAAAATCATAGGCCAAAAGAATGGAAACCAAACTTCATCAAAACAGAGAAATTAATCATTTAAATGCGAATAAACAAAAGGGGTTTAGACAAAATAAACTTGAGATCATGCCATATAATTGCACATACCATTTAGAGAGCTTTTAATAAATATATTCAGAATTATAAATAAAAATGAAAATGACTAAACTCAGAAATTTGGACATGGGAGTCATATATTCCAGAATAATGTTTCAGAATACAACTAATTCAATTAATTACCAGAAAATAAGGGAATATGAACCTTTTAATACAATATAGGATTATTAATATTAAATATAACTGATAAAATGGCTGAATTTATATAATGACAGGAAGTAAATTTTGATGTTTTGACTTTTCAGAGTATACCAAACTGAAAGTAAAATTACTATTTTTTGGACAGAAAACACTATAAAACGGCATTATTTAATCTGAAAATAAGCTGAATGAACTGAAAGATTAATTTAAATAACATCTAGTGAATAAAATTGACAAATAACCCAAGTTTAGGTATTTATATAGTGAAATATTAAAGTGTGCACAGGATATGAAAAATATTTGAACAATGTTAAGAATAATATTATATTGGCTAAGAGTTTAATTGAAACTGGAGGAAACAGTTAGTTGATTATTGGTATTCGAACGGTTAACATAAACGAGAGTTTTGTGACGATCTAACCTATCTTACAAAGGTAAAGTTAAATGGCGAACAGTACGTTACTGTGAAGTCGAGAGTGAATTATAAAATCCTTCCAGAACATATACATTGTGACAAAAACAATCAAGAAACACTAATTAACACTAAACAATACATATCTACTCCGAAAAACACCACAAAACACCAGAAAACTGTATAACACATTAACCAAATTAGTGTCGGAATTGGGAAAAGTGTTTTGACTTATAATTACACAGATATACTAAATACAACCCAGAAACATTACACCAGTCACTACACAACATTTAACAAGAGATTTGCAGACACAAGAACAGGAATACTGCCAGAAAATACATTATTTGGAACGCAGCAGGAACGAGCAACATTTTGATCAACTTGATGGCCGCCATTTGCTTTTGACGATCCCAGTGCCTTCTCCTAGTTCAACCAGCTGTTTGGTGAAAACAATTATTTTAATTTTCAAATTATTATTCAATGTTTGTGTTTAGTAATAATTATTCATTTGATGTAACGTTATACTTTTTAAATATTAGCCCGATTTCTCTGACTTTGATAATAACTGGCTGTTTAAAGAACCCTGTACGATTTTTATATAATACTTTGTAATTTTTTCGATATCCTGAGAATCGATATTAATCGATAAGAGTCAATATTGCCATTAATTAATAAAACATTAATACTTTTCAATACTTAATAGTTCTTTATTTCTTCAATAATACTAATTACCAATAATATAATTCTAAGTGATAATCTACAAGGACTTTACCACCTATAAGTGAAGATAACCTAAAAAATAAAAAGATAAACAAGTATCGATTGGTTTGAAGACAATCTTATGAGTGGTGATAGTTTATTTAAAATATACCAAAACTTTAATAAAAATTTTCAGAAGAGCATTACACTTTTGAAAACTTCACAGCCCTATATTAATTAATTGATCATAATTAATTAATTAATAAAATTAAAAATTTTTTTTTTTATTATTTTTTTTAAACATAATTTTTTTTTAAATTTCCTTCAAAACAATAATTTTTGTTTTGAAACTTTCGGCGAAGCTGAACATATATATTCCTTCATCAACTTTACGCTACTCGACCGGTCTTGCTACCATTGGGACTCGACCAGCTGGGAAACTTAAGGAAGTGTTTCAGGCCAGTAAGACGTCGAGAGCCACACCAAATACACACCAATTTAAGAACACACACATCAATCCTTTTTTATATATTATTACAAATTGGCGCACAACTTTAGGGGCTTTAATTAGCGATTGGAAGGCCAATACATTCTGCCCAATCACTAGTTGGAGCTAGGCAACAGCTACAAAGTCAGAAAAAGATAATAAAAAGGGAAAATGCAACGACGTGCAACATCTAAGAAACGGGCGGCGGAGGCCGAGAAAGAAATAGAAGTTGACATGGACAACAAGGAGGCGACGCCAGTAGAGGTGGAAGAGTCGTTACCGCCGGTGTTGTCCAAACGACCGGTACAACCAGAGGAACAACCCGAAATGCCTACTCAGACAGGGGAAATCAATGTTCGGGAGGAACAGTTAGAAAAACCTCCACAAGCAGAAAACACAACCATGCAAGAGATGTTTAGAGTGATAATGGAAATGAAGAAGGACAACCAAACAACAAAAGAAGAAAATCGTAAGGAAAGGAAGGAAGACAATCTAACATTAAATAAAAAGTTGGAAGAATGGAAGGAAGACTTGAGTAAGAAATTGGGAAAGGATAACCAGTCTTTGAAAGAAGATTTAGGAAATAAAATCGAAACAACAAACAAGAAGATGGAAGAAGAGATGGGGAAGAAGTTATAAGAATTGAAGGAAGACAATCAGTCCTTGACGAAGAAGATGGAAGAAAACAGCAAGAAGATGGAAAAGAAGATGGAAGAAAACAGCAAGAAGATGGAAGAGAGGATGGGAGGAAAGTTAGAAGAATTGAAGAAGGATAATCAATCCACAAAAGAAGAGTTGACTGGATGAACAAGAACATGGAAGAATTGAAGGAAGACAACCAATCGTTCAAGGAAGAATTCAAGGCGACTAAAGAAGAGTTGATTAATAAAATTGAAAATACCAATCAGAAAATAGATGAAACCAGGAAGAAGATAGAGAAGAACAACCGGCAATTGAAGGAAGAGTTGAAAGAAGATAACAGGAAGTTGGAAGAGAAGATGGGGGAGAAATTGGAAGAATTGAGAGAGGACAATCAAATTTTGAGAGAAGAATTAAGAGAAGTCAATCAGGAGAATTTGGACAAACTGGACGAAAGAATGGAATTGTTGTGAGAAGAAATGAATAAGGAAATCAAGGTTAACAAAAAAGCGATGGATAAGAAGATGGAAGAAGAAAATATAATGGTCAATCGACAGATTCGAGAGATTGATGGAAAGTGCAACCAGACCGAAAAGGAGGTGAATGAGTTTAAAGAAGTGGTGAACATCAAGTTCACAAATATTGAAGAACATAGTCGTAGGAAGGTAGAAGAACAGAGGAAGGAAAATCAAGAAGAATTCGGAAAAGTACGCAACCAGGTCACAGAACGGTGTAATGATATACAAGAGACCATGGCCAATATCACCGGTCAGGTGCGACAAAGCCGAGAGGAGATGGAAGCGATCAGAAACAGACCGACTCATTTCACCGGATTGCCTGTCAACGAAAGCCGAGAGTGGCTCAACTTCCGGCAATACAAACGCAAGCCGATGGAGTTCCTAGCTAGGGTAGAAGAATATTTGACCAAGCATAAAATTACTCAATGGAGCCATAGCAGGGAGATATTCGACGAGTCTTTCCGAGACATAACAGATAATTGGTGGATGGCCAACCGGAGTGAAATTTCCGACTACCAACAGTTCCGGAAAATGTTTAAGACAAAATACTGGTCTGAGACCACCCAGAACTTGATCCGTGACAATATTTGTAATGGAAGATACAGGTCACAATTAGGTAGCAGTATGACGGCATATTTCTTGGGGAAGGTGTGTATGGCAAAACACCTTGAGCCAGCAATCCCAGAAGAATGTTTAGTGAACAAGATATCGTATCACTATGATGAGGACATTATCAGGGCCCGGAGAGGTAGCCAGATCAAGACGATCCAGGGAATGACCGAGTTATTGGAGGGATACGAGAACGAAGAGTATTATCGGCAGAGCAGAAAGAGAAATGAGAGACCAGAAGTAAGGCCGACTACCTACCCCAATAACAGCAATAACCATACAAGTAACCGGAACCAGCCCAGTAATTACGACGGCCATAACAACCCACCGCGTAATAACCAGTTTAACAGTAATTTTAACGGCGTTAGGAATAACAACCCCTACCCAAACAATAGAAACAATTTTTATCAACAAAATAATAATGTCCCATACAGTCAGAGAAATCCATATCCCAACAATAATGGTGACAGACCTTACCCACCTAACCGAAATTACTATAATAACAATTTTAATAATAACAATAGTAGCAATAGTAATAACCGAGTGTCGCGTCCTAGGGTAAATTTTATAAGAGCAGAAGATCGCGGACCCAGGAGATATTATCAACCGAGGAGGAGCAGCTTCCACGGCGCCGACCGAAGATGGAGGAGTGCGGAACGAGACGGCCCAAGACACGAAGAGGGAAGACGAAGTACCAGCCTGGAAGATCTTGGCAGACAACCGAACAGGGCGTTAAACATCAACCAGGGTACAGAACGTCAGGAGACAAACCAGAGTTTCCCGAACGATGCCTCGGTCAATAATAACATAAATACTGACCAAAATACTTTAAACGAGAGGAGGCAGTAATCAACAACGATGACCCGTTACTGCTTATACTTCCTGGGTTAGAAAAGGATGATTCGCAACAAGCAAACAATAATAAGATTATCACTATCATAAGTAACCATTATCTGAAAGACATACGAACTGAACTTTTGGAAGAGAACGAGAAGAGTCTCAGCAACAGTAATAATGAGATAATTTATATAACAGCGGAGGTGGAAGGAGTTCCCGCGAAAATAATGATAGACACAGGAGCTAATATTTCAATAATAAACTCCAATGAATTGGAGAGAATCCAGAATAAATGTGGAAAAACCTAACATTTGAAGGAGTAAGAGGAGCTAACCATCAAAGAGCGACATTTAGAAGAGAAGGCATTTATAAGGAAAGAAAAAGAGAAGATCAACTTACAAAAGTATAAATAATACGGGCCAGTGTAGAGTACAATATATGCCCATATGTTGTGGTAAATGATAAGCATAACAATACATATGAGTTGAGGGAAATCGTTTCAGGAAAAATCAAAGGAGTGTACAATCAAGCTTCTATGAAGAAATATTATGAAGAATGAGTTGTGAGTTTTAGAATTTTGAATTTTTTTTTTTTTTTTTTTTTTTAAATTCGAAAATAATGTAAGTACATCTTACAACCTAATATTTTGAGAAGAACATTCTGGAGAATTGTAAGAAGAAGGAATTTAGAATTTTGAATTTATATTTTAAAAAATTCGAAAATAATTAGGTTGTACATCTTACAACCTAATATTTTGAAAAGAACATTCTGGAGAATTAAAAGAAAAAGAATTTTTAATAATTTTTTAAAAAATTCTAAAATAATGTAAGTACATCTTACAACCTAATATTTTGAGAAGAACATTTTGGAGAATTATAAGAAGAAGGAATTTAGAATTTTGAATTTATATTTAAAAAAATTCTAAAATGAGTAAGTACTTCTTACTACAACCTAATAATTTTGAACAAACTTTATGGAAGACAAAGAAAGAGAAAGAAAAGGAATTTTGAATTTAGTTAAAAAAATTAAAAATTTAGTAAGAAGATCTTACTACCACTGATAATTTTGAACAAACTTTATGAAAGAATTAAGAAGAAAGGAATTTTGAATTTATTTATAAAAATTTAAAATTGAGTAAGTACATCTTACTACAACCTAATAATTTTGGAACAAACTTTATGGAAGAAAGAAAAAGAAAGAATTTTGAATATAACTTATTCTAAAAACTGTAAGAACAACTTACAACCTGATAATTTAGAACAAAACTTTATGGAAGAAAGAGAAAGAGAGAGAATTTTGAACTTAATTTTACAAAAAATTTAAAAATGAAGTAAGACCAACTTACTATAACTAAGTTTATGAGAAAACTTTATGGTAAATAATTAAGAAGAATTTGAATTTGGAGAAATACCAAAATATTCAGAAATAATAGTAAAATCACAGTACTATAAACAATGCTGAATGAAACAATTCTGGGAATAAATGAATTAAACAGAATTTGAATGTTGATAGAACGTCAGAACTTTGAAACAAGATAAGATCAACATATTACAAGGATTTATGAGAAATAGTTTTCAATTAAATAAAAAAAATAGTTTGAATTTTACATTAAAAATAACCAAGTTCCAAAAAAATAATTATGTGTCAATTATAATTGAATTGAGAAGAAAATAAAGGGATTAATTCAGGAAAGTGAATTAACTTTAATCCAGAATAAATGCTAGACATTCACAATAGCATTTGAAGGAGTAGAGAAGACTAACAAAAAAGAGTGTAAAATGCCAGAGAAGGAAAAAATTTGGAAGCAAAGAGACTAATTACTTATGAAACGATAATGAAAACAGTTAATTAAGAGCAAAGAAGAACAACTCATACCAAACATATGGAGAAGATGATTTTGAACCAATGATAATAATAAGACTTATATGAAATGCAAAGAGAAGAAATACCACATGAAATATGATATAAATGAATTAATGTTAATGAATGCGAAGGCGGATTAATAACTTTCTAAGAGAAAGGAAAGAACCAAAATGTTTAAATAAAATGATCAATATAACAACCTGTATATCTAATGTACAGATACAATGTTAAAAAATTAAATATAATATATTAAGACCATTCAAATAATGAATACGAAAGACTATTTATAAAGACCATGCTAATACTATGAATAACCAGAAGAAAGTATAAAGAGAATTCAGATGAAGAAGAAAGAGAGTTACACTGTAAACAGTAACCAGAATTATTAAAAGAAAGGTTTTCAACCATAATTAAATTAAATATATCAGACAAGTTAAGAGTTTTGAAAAAATATATATGTAATGAGTATAATAATGATTATGAAGATTTATTAAGATAGAAAATGTGAGATAATCTGAGAGACTATGAAGTGGAGAATCCAAAGATATTTTTATTAGTCGAAAATGAGACTACTTTTTATTTATTTATTCGATGACTGACTGAAGATAATTCCAGCAGCATTATGTTTTTGAGCAGGGATGGATATGCCTCTGTACTCAATATATAGAAGTGGTGTATGGCCAGCAGAGAAGTAGCGTACAGTGCCCCTCTGATCTGCCCCAGCCCACGTGATAGGGAATGTTAGGGAATTAATATCCCAAGGATACAACACGAAGTTGATATAGAAAGAAAATGTATTACAATTATAATATTTCTCAGAAGACACTAACTATCCGAAAAGGATCAGTAGTAAAACAAATAATTATATATATAAAATTAATTAAACTCTAATTATAAAAAAAGTCGATATAAAAATGGAGAAGAAAATGAATTATAAGAAATGATGAAATTATCATAAGAAATTATTTCATCCATAAACATGTCTGAAATAATTACTTCTGGAGGGGAGCAATCTGTAGCGTGACAGATGTATGCATAATATTGAATGGCAATTGATCATTAGAATAATGAAGTTATAATATTTAAATTTGGAAGAACGCATTAAGTTTAATATAAATAAATTAATTCATAGCAACTGTGGAAAGAAATCATTATTATAAGGAAAATAAAAGTTCAAGTAAAAGGAGTTACTAGTGATGAGTCATCCAAAACCAGTCTCATAACCAAAGGTTCTTAAGGTATAACCCAGGAAGGTAAAAAAGTAAATAACCAAGCAGTACAGAATATGACCAAACCCACAACGAGGGAGAATAAATAGAATAGAAACCCTAAAATAAGCCAAGATCAACCAATACAGGTGGTGTATTTCTGAAATAAAGAAGAAGATGGAGAAGATCCCAAGAAACCTGATGGCATCAAGAAGAAGATGGAGAAGATACCAGTCCTAGAAGGCAGGAGAAAAGAAGACTGATGAAAGAAGAAGAAGGCAGCATCCTGAAGAAGATGTCATGCTCTTATAAAAGACACCCAAATCCCTATATCCCCAAAATAAATATCTAAAAACAAAAGTATAACGAAATAAAAACCACATGTATACAAATTTAACAGAGAGAAGTGTATAAAGTAAAAGTTGCCCGTGAACTAAGATGAAACAATAATATAGTACCCATGGAACAAATCTCCATTGAAAAACGCTAACCAATTTATTATGTTAATAAGACTATACGACCATTTAGCATTAACATGATATATAAGTGCAAAGTGAACCAGTGATAGTTTTGGGTATTATAAAAAATGAACCTTGTGTTTCATTCTAGGCAATCACAAACATTGGATGCAATGAAATATGCATTTTTCAATTACTTGAAATGTGTACTGTGACAATATGTTGTTCATAAGACATGAATCTGTTTAAAATAACATTTTGTTTTACATGAAAAAAGAAAAACAGAGTTCATAATACCTTTTGAACAATTCATACTATTTATTTATTAATGACAGGGTACAATTCCCCAAAGACAATGTATAAAAGACGGTATAAAAACTGTAGAATCTTACTTATAATAATAGTTAGAAATAAGAATAAATATAAGGTTTTTATGTATATAGTATAAGAATGTTTAAAAATGTTTTAGATATAAGGCCATTTGTTTGGGTCTGAAACAACTAACATCAGAACTATAAAAATAGTTACCACTTGTAAATAGTAGAGAGTAATTAAGATGTTAGTTAGTAAAAAACCTTTTTTGTAAACCATGTTTCCATGTTGGAAATGGGGATTTTGTTGCAAAATGTCTGACTTGAAGACAACCATTTATTTACAAAAATATTCTTTATTTGTTTTAACTATTATTTGTATTGTAACCAATACTAATTGTTATTGTGTAATTTGAAAACATGTTTAATTTATAATACTATATGTAAAAGTCAGAGAGGGTATCACACATCATATATTGTTTGTAAAATATTTTGTAAGAAAAATTGTTAAAAAATCATAGGCCAAAAGAATGGAAACCAAACTTCATCAAAACAGAGAAATTAATCATTTAAATGCGAATAAACAAAAGGGGTTTAGACAAAATAAACTTGAGATCATGCCATATAATTGCACATACCATTTAGAGAGCTTTTAATAAATATATTCAGAATTATAAATAAAAATGAAAATGACTAAACTCAGAAATTTGGACATGGGAGTCATATATTCCAGAATAATGTTTCAGAATACAACTAATTCAATTAATTACCAGAAAATAAGGGAATATGAACCTTTTAATACAATATAGGATTATTAATATTAAATATAACTGATAAAATGGCTGAATTTATATAATGACAGGAAGTAAATTTTGATGTTTTGACTTTTCAGAGTATACCAAACTGAAAGTAAAATTACTATTTTTTGGACAGAAAACACTATAAAACGGCATTATTTAATCTGAAAATAAGCTGAATGAACTGAAAGATTAATTTAAATAACATCTAGTGAATAAAATTGACAAATAACCCAAGTTTAGGTATTTATATAGTGAAATATTAAAGTGTGCACAGGATATGAAAAATATTTGAACAATGTTAAGAATAATATTATATTGGCTAAGAGTTTAATTGAAACTGGAGGAAACAGTTAGTTGATTATTGGTATTCGAACGGTTAACATAAACGAGAGTTTTGTGACGATCTAACCTATCTTACAAAGGTAAAGTTAAATGGCGAACAGTACGTTACTGTGAAGTCGAGAGTGAATTATAAAATCCTTCCAGAACATATACATTGTGACAAAAACAATCAAGAAACACTAATTAACACTAAACAATACATATCTACTCCGAAAAACACCACAAAACACCAGAAAACTGTATAACACATTAACCAAATTAGTGTCGGAATTGGGAAAAGTGTTTTGACTTATAATTACACAGATATACTAAATACAACCCAGAAACATTACACCAGTCACTACACAACATTTAACAAGAGATTTGCAGACACAAGAACAGGAATACTGCCAGAAAATACATTATTTGGAACGCAGCAGGAACGAGCAACATTTTGATCAACTTGATGGCCGCCATTTGCTTTTGACGATCCCAGTGCCTTCTCCTAGTTCAACCAGCTGTTTGGTGAAAACAATTATTTTAATTTTCAAATTATTATTCAATGTTTGTGTTTAGTAATAATTATTCATTTGATGTAACGTTATACTTTTTAAATATTAGCCCGATTTCTCTGACTTTGATAATAACTGGCTGTTTAAAGAACCCTGTACGATTTTTATATAATACTTTGTAATTTTTTCGATATCCTGAGAATCGATATTAATCGATAAGAGTCAATATTGCCATTAATTAATAAAACATTAATACTTTTCAATACTTAATAGTTCTTTATTTCTTCAATAATACTAATTACCAATAATATAATTCTAAGTGATAATCTACAAGGACTTTACCACCTATAAGTGAAGATAACCTAAAAAATAAAAAGATAAACAAGTATCGATTGGTTTGAAGACAATCTTATGAGTGGTGATAGTTTATTTAAAATATACCAAAACTTTAATAAAAATTTTCAGAAGAGCATTACACTTTTGAAAACTTCACAGCCCTATATTAATTAATTGATCATAATTAATTAATTAATAAAATTAAAAATTTTTTTTTTTATTATTTTTTTTTTAAACATAATTTTTTTTTTAATTTCCTTCAAAACAATAATTTTTGTTTTGAAACTTTCGGCGAAGCTGAACATATATATTCCTTCATCAACTTTATGCTACTCGACCGGTCTTGCTACCATTGGGACTCGACCAGCTGGGAAACTTAAGGAAGTGTTTCAGGCCAGTAAGACGTCGAGAGCCACACCAAATACACACCAATTTAAGAACACACACATCAATCCTTTTTTATATATTATTACAAATTGGCTAGCCCAAACAGTGGGGCTTGATTACATCGGAGTCTCACACTTCACAATCTCCATAAACACACATCAATCTCTCATATTATTACAATATATAAAATAATCGAACTGTAATTTTATATCGAATCAGATTCAAGCCGTTGCGGAAATTTCAAATAGTTGTTTGACGAATAAACTCATTTATTGTTTTAATACTGTTATATTGATCAGCTAAGCATTAAATTAAATTACATTAATTATTTAAGAGGAAAAGTGAACTTCTTAAGGAGACGAGCTAGAAGAAGAAGAAGAAGAAGAAGAAGAAGAACAGATATTAAATTGGCTGCTACATGCAATCAATACGGCCTAGATAATCTATTTGAAGTGAAGAAATAAGTAATCTTACATCAGAACACGCACCGTTATTAAGCAGTATATTTGTTATTAATTGAACATAAACAATTAAAAAACAACTACACCAATTAAAATTAATTAATGACATGAAAAATAACCAATAAAAAATAATAAAAAAATAAATAATAAATAAATAAAAATAAATTTTTTTATTAACCAATTATTATTTAAAATATTTATATTTGTAATAAATTTGTTTTATTACAACGTGCTAAGTCAGTCTTAGCACAACTTTTTGGTAGAATCCTTATATACGTAAATGTATCACAGTCCGTATACTCAGTTTTTATATAAATTTTTACACCAGTGGCTCGTTATAAACTACATTTTTCGTTCTGCCATTATCAGAAAAAATAAAGAGCTCGCTGCTTCTGCTTACTCGAGAACATGCCACATACAGTTGTCCGTGAGAAAAGCAAGCAGCTCTTAAATCCACACCAGCTGTACATAAAGTTTGCCCTTGTGAGTTATTGATAGTCATTGCAAAGCATAAATTAACTGGAAACTGAAGTCTTTTAAATTGAAATGGAAAGTTATTGGGTACGATCGGAATTCTTGGGATAAATACTGTTTCTCCTTTGCCACAGCCTGTTAAGATAGTCGTTTCGATATGTGTTTTTAGCGACCTAACTTTCAAATCATGTTCCATTGAATAACTGTGGTGGCTTCAGATTTCTCATGAGTATAATTGGAACACCTAGTTTTAATTTCAATGTGTGAGCTGGTAATCGTGATGCAGATAAAGTATTCAAAAACTCAGTTGGGTACTGCATCCTCTTCATTCAAAACTGTATTAATGGAGTGATGTTTTTTCGTCTCCTGGAAATTTTTGCAATATGTAGCTATTTATGGCATTTACTTGTTCGTTTCTTGGTGCTAGTATAACACGCTCACATAACCACACATCATCATGTAAATTTATAGACTCAATATGTCCATAAACCTTTTCGATCAAATCTGCCAGTGAAGAAACTGTATGACATAATGATGGCGGTAAACATATCGCACCGACTGTCTTTGGTATCTTACCATCTCCAAGGTTTAATAAAGTAGTAGAAAATTCGTGAATATCTGCATCACCTCCAAGTTGGACTCTCATGTTTATTGTGAGTGATACTGTTTGAACGGTATGCCATATATTCGATCGTTTGACGCAAGCGTTTACCTCATCAGCTCTGGTACCTCGCGTAACTACGGGCAATGTTTGTCTGAAATCTCTGGCAAAGAGAAAAGTTATTCCACCCATAAATCTGTTGTCATTGCGTAAATCTCGTAGAGTTCTATCGAGAGCTTCTACTGATTTTTCTACTGAACAAGGAACCTGTCCAATGACTGTTGCTTTTGCCTCTTTTTGAGGATTTCACGAAAATGTGACATTGCATTGTCATTGAACAGATTCATCGCTCGCATTGCTACAGCCTTATTCAGGTGCTGTTTTTCAATAAAATTTTGCACCATTTCCCACATTTTGCACTTCTCCCGAATCTCATTTGAAGTGAGAGATTCATCTGACTTTTCCTCCTCCTCTTCACCAGACGAGATCTCCTCCATAACCTCCTCCTGTTGTTCGCGATGCAGGTCCATCAGTTCGTTGATGGTCAGTTCCTGGCTATGTTCTTCCACCAGCTCTTGAATGTCGGCGTCATTCACCTCCAGCCCCATGGTCTTCCCTAAGGACACAATTTCATCGACAATCGGCGGCTCATTTTCACCAGCAATCCCCTCAAAGTCACGTCCAAGAACGCAGTCAGGCCACAGTTTTCCCCAAGCAGAAGTGAGAGTTCTCTTGGTGACCCCATCCCATGCTTTATCGATGTTCTTCAGGCAGTTCACGATGTGGAAATGATTTCTCCAAAACTCTCGGAGGGTAAGGTCTGTTCCTTCGGTCACTTCGAAGCATCGCTGAAATAGTGCTTTGGTGTGCTTCTTGAAGTTCGAAATGACTTGCTGATCCATAGGCTGGAGTAGTGGAGTAGTGTTGGGAGGAAGGAACTTAACCTTAATGAACTTGAATTCCTCCAGTAAGTCGTCCTCAAGGCCTAGAGGATGAGCAGGAGCATTGTCCATAACCAGCAAGACTTTGAGCGGCAGATTATTATCTAAAACGTATTTTTTATTCTTCGTATTGTTTAAATTAGCAGCCATCCTTACTTTTCTTTTATAAAATTGCTAAACTGCTATAATTGTTTTTATTATTTAGACAAAGCTTTTCGTCATTACTGACATCTGATTTGTACAACCAACCTGTACCTGAAGATGTCAGTAATGACGAAAAGCTTTGTCTAAATAATAAAAACAATTATAGCAGTTTAGCAATTTTATAAAAGAAAAGTAAAACGTATTTCTTCACTACAGGACCAAAGACCTCGTTCATCCATTCAACAAAGAACATATGAGTGACCCAAGCCTTAGTGTTGGACCTCCACATAACATTTAACTGGCTCTTCTGCACCTTGCATTTCTTGAGGGCTCGTGGATTCTTGGAATGATACACAAGCAGGGGCTTTACTTTTAAATCCCCGCTGGCATTAGCACACAATAACAGGCTTAAACGGTCTTTCATGGGCTTGTGACCGGGCATTGCATTCTCTTCTGCTGTAATGTAGGTCCTCTTCGGCATCTTTTTCCAAAAAAGTCCTGTTTCATCGCAGTTAAAAACTTGCTGTGGCAGGTAACACTCGGTAACAATGAGCTTCTGGAACTCAGCAGTGAATGCCTCAGCTGCCTTAGCATCCAAACTTGCAGCCTCCCCGTGCCTCGCAACACTATGGATGCCACTTCTCCTCTTAAAGTTATCAAACCATCCCCTGCTGGCCTTGAAGTTTTCTTCGATTTCTGTTAACGTACGTGTACTACATGGCAGTTTACTTACGAGGTTGGCGTACAACGTCTTTGCCTTCTCGCAGATTAAATTCTCGGTCACAGTATCACCTGCTAGTTGCTTATCATTTATCCAAACGAGAAGCAACTTTTCTACATCTTCCAGAACACGTGGCCGTTGCTTTGATACTCTTGTGACTCCTTTTGCTGTATCTAGCCCTTTTATTTCTTCTTTCTTCTTTAATATTGTGCAAATCGTTGACGTAGACTTGTTATAAAATCTCGCGATATCAGCCACTCGCATACCTCGTTCGTGCTTTTCGATCATTTCCTTTTTAACTTCCATCGTAATCATCTCCTTCTTCCGACCGAATTCCTTTTCAGCCTTGTTTTCCTTCACTGGGCCCATTGTTGCAGTACAGTTATAACACTAATTATAACACTAATGAAAGAAACAAAACATGTATACGCTCGTACAGTGTTGACTATGCGAGCGAGGCACGCCAACTGAAGTCCAGCGCGGGAGAATATTACACACAATCGCCCAGGAAAGAGAGGCAGAGGGGAGGGGAAAACGTAGGCACACATGACGCTCATATTGCGGAACCTCGCTCGCTTATCAAGTTACAATTTATTTAAAAGTTTTGCTTGTCTTGCAAAACACTCGTAGACCACGTTACTCGCCTTCCGAGGTTTCACTGTATTTTCTAATGAAGTTGGGCCACGTACATTGTGCAGAAGTAAAGGAAGAAAATAACGTTCATGATTGTTTGGATAAACTGTATACACTCGACCCAATACATGTTCACGAAATACGTTCTCGCTACCTTCTAATAAGACTCCTTGACGTCTACGTTGACATTTTTCTGTCTGCCTATTGAAAGTGTAATATGCTGGCACTTTGTCGTCGTACAACAAAGTTTTGGCAAAGTCATCTTCCCGACATAGATAAAAAAATGCCATGAGAGTGGCGTTTCTTGGATTTTCTATTCTTTCGTGCAAATTATCTTCACGAAAATAAACTCTGCCCATTTTCGAGATGTACATCTAGATGAATAATAGGTGGAAAACGCTCATGTATAGGGAAACAGAAGATTCTCCATATAGCTTCAGATGTGCTTATGTATCGACCATTTTGAAACTATAATACCTCATCGTAAGAATTTTATATACCAATCGTAGCTAGATCGGAGCCTTTATTGACATATTTACATACAGTCATACCCCGCTTTGCGTGACCCCACATAACGCGAATTCGCTATAACGCTTTTTTTTTCTTCTAAGAAAATATATATTATAAATATTAACAATTACATATACAATACCAATAATATTGTATATATACGTATCATCGTAAATGTAATGAATATGTAAATTTTGAATTTAACAACTAAAGTTAGCGTATTTTATTTTGAAAATGACAAATAAACACAATTACATTACTGTATTATTTTTTAAGGTGTACGAACACGTCAGCCTACCAACACGTTCAGTGGAAACGTAAAAACAGACAGCTGATTTGTACAGATAAATAAGAGGTCAGACGTAGATCTGTATATAAGTGTCAGCCAAAACAGTAGTACGTTTTGTAAACATACATGGCTGTGCCATTACACATTATAAATGTTATTTGACCTTGAATACAGCTTGTTGGCGGGGTTCTGACGAATGAGAAATCGTATCTCTGTGCTGGCGACCCGTGGTGACGCTGAATAGACACAACAAATTTTCACTACGCACAGCAGTGGCTGACGTTTAATAATCATTTCTGAGTTCCTGATGCCACAACTCAGATTAAACTGTGCACAATGTTTGTAGAAAATGCGGACGTGTGTGACGTAGGCGTTAGTTTGCAAAATGCATCTTCCATTCCCGCCAGAAATGTATTCACATTTCTTGTTTTCTTGTCTCAGCCAAATAAACATTACTGTACTGTATATGTACTAATTTACATTCTTGGAATGGTAGTTCGGGT
This sequence comes from Magicicada septendecula, assembly GCA_034769895.1. Classification (NCBI taxonomy): domain Eukaryota; kingdom Metazoa; phylum Arthropoda; class Insecta; order Hemiptera; family Cicadidae; genus Magicicada; species Magicicada septendecula. The sequence goes on from CM068367.1 coordinate 1,291,314,376, forward strand.
TAATCCATCCTTTTTAGGGCCCCTTGTTGAACTTAAGTCTCGGTCAATTTCCTGGAAAACCATTCACTCCCCCCCCTCCCATTATTGTTTCTAAACATTGGGAGTACGTTTTCCTTTCAGTTTAGTTCGAACACTCAATTAGAACGGATTAACAATGTACGCTGATAAAATGTCGAAATTAGCAGTTAACCGTAAATTGTTGACTCTTGAAGTTAAAATGAAAATTTTAAATCGTATGGAGTCGGGTGTTGGTGCCACAGAAGTTGGTCGAGTTTGTCATATCGGAGTCAACCATACGTACAATTGTAAAAAAATAAAGAAAAAATTGTGCTATCCAGTCAGTCCGCGGGTACATCTATTGCTGCTACAAAAGTGAATCGGTCTAGATCCTCTATTATAGAAAAAATGGAACACCTACTGTCAGTTTGGGTTGAAGACATGAACCAGCGGCGAATGCCTTTAAGCCAGGATGTTATCATGGCTAAATCTAAGTCCCTGTTTGACGACATTAAAAAAAAAGGAGGAAGAATTTTCGACCATTGAATTTAAAGCAAGTCTAGGTTGGTTTGATCGATTCAAACGTCGCTCAAACCTTCACAGCCTTCGACTTCAAGGTGAATCAGCAAGTGCCGACATGGAAGCAGCTGATAAATATCCTTCCACATTTAAGGATTTGGTGAACAGTTGAAGCTATCCCCCTAACCTTGTTTTCAATGTGGATGAGACAGGGCTGTTTTGGAAAAAGTTACCTTCACGCATTTTCATTTCTAAAAGTGAGCGACAGGCCCCCGGTTTCAAAGTGGCCAAGGATCGGCTTACACTTCTATTGGGGGGTAATGCAAGTGGAGATTTGAAATTAAAACCTCTTTTGGTGTACCACTCAGAAAATCCACGAGCGACGAAATTTTATAAAAAAGAAAATTAGCCCGTCATATGGACATCAAATAAGAAGGCTTGGGTGACAATGGCTCAAACCTTCACAGCCTTCGACTTCAAGGTGAATCAGCAAGTGCCGACATGGAAGCAGCTGATAAATATCCTTCCACATTTAAGGATTTGGTGAACAGTTGAAGCTATCCCCCTAACCTTGTTTTCAATGTGGATGAGACAGGGCTGTTTTGGAAAAAGTTACCTTCACGCATTTTCATTTCTAAAAGTGAGCGACAGGCCCCCGGTTTCAAAGTGGCCAAGGATCGGCTTACACTTCTATTGGGGGGTAATGCAAGTGGAGATTTGAAATTAAAACCTCTTTTGGTGTACCACTCAGAAAATCCACGAGCGACGAAATTTTATAAAAAAGAAAATTAGCCCGTCATATGGACATCAAATAAGAAGGCTTGGGTGACAATGGCTGTGTTTACTGACTGGTATTTAACCATTTCATCCCCGAAATATTGTGAGAAGAACGTCTTAGAACATAAAGCCCTGTTAGTTCTGGATAACGCGCCCGGTCATTCTGTTACCTTGGAAAGCCTCCAAACTTATTTTCCTGTTGATGTTGTGTTTCTTCCTCCCAATACAACTTCATTATTGCAGCCTATGGATCAGGGAGCAATTGCTGCTTTTAAAGCGTATTATTTGCGCCGCACATTCGGCCAATTAATTCATGAAACAGATTCAGCAGACAAGCAGTCAATGAAAGAATGGTGGAAATAGTTTAACATTATGAAAGCCATTGAAAATATTGATCTTTCATGGAAAGAAGTTACACAACATTGCATGAATGGTTGTTGGAAAAAACTGTGGCCAAAAATGAAGAAAATAAAGTTTTTTCAAATTTAGTGAATGACATCACACAGCTAGCCAACACAGGGAGGCTAAGTGAAGAATCCATAGAAAAACAAGACATTATGGAATTGATTGAATCCGACGCGCAGCCTTTGACAAACGAAGAACTTCTGGATCTACAATCTCAAGATGAAGTGGAAAAAGAAGAGATCGTTCCTGAAGAAACACCACGAATTTTGTCAACTAAAATTTTGAAGGAAGGTTTAATGTTAATTCAAACAGGATTAAACCTCATAGAGCAAAATGAAGTTGATTGGGAGAGAATCGCGAAAGTCAAAAAAGTTGTCAATGATGGAATAGATTGTTACCAACAACTATTAAATGAGAGGAAGCGAAAACCATCTCAACCAACTCTACACACATTTTTCAAAAAGGCTGTGACTGAGAAGCCACATGAGGAACCTCAACCCGGAACTTTTCAAGGATCTTCTTTGTGATCAATTGTAAGTGAATTCGGTAGATGTTTGTATAAATTATTTTTGTACATATTCGTTTGTATGTACGTATGTATATCTTTTAAATTAAAATGCCTTTTTTGAGATTTCGTATTATGAATATTTATTTATCAAAACCTTTGTACGTACATACGTATTTTATTATGTTTATAACACATTTTGACAAGGAAAATCATATAAAAGCAATAAAAACTAAAACAACGAGGTATTGGTCGGTAAAAAATAGGAAACCCCACTTAGCGCGATTTTCGTTTTACGCGAATCGCCAAAGAACGATACTCGCGTTAAGCGAGGTATGACTGTATATATTTAATGGATTTTACACTCCTACACAATTCAACATTGATGTGAGCACCAACAGCTCGTGAAAGCACAGGTGAGTATGGAACTACCCATCTATTGTCAACTATCAAAATCTCATCTCTCAAACGGATTTCACACTGAAAACCTCCATCTTCAGGACTTAGTCGGTGATCAGGGTAGCTGTCATCATTTATCGTCGTTTCTTTAGTAAGCGATGTAGGATATCGTTTAGTACACTGACCCTCCTTCATACATGGTGACTGTGCATTAATTGTTCCACATGGCCCATGAATCATATGTGTTTTAACTATATCATGAAGCACTGGACCTTTATCAGGGCCCGACAGCTCTGCACTAATCACAGAATCTATCTGATGTGGTCGTATTTTTTCTTCTAACCAGAGCAAAATATGTGGCAAACCTCTTTTGTGCCACTCTACGCTGTACATGTAGCAGACAACTGAGCCACAAATTTTACCTTTCACTAAAAAACCATTAATTTCTTCAATTTCAGATGAAATACGTGTGCTACCAAGTCATGTTGATCTTGAGCTGAAAAGCCTTGATGCAACTCCTGTACGATCTCTCTCCACTTAGGATTTGTAGTGGACGTAATAAATCAGGCCGCGAGTGTTTGCGTACGTAGCAAAAAGCGTCTTGCGTTCGCTCATGCATATATCGTGGACCTCCTGTGAAACTTGAGGGTAGAATGACCAAGCGGCCTAAGTTATCCAAACTGTCATTATTTTGTAATGCATCTTGCAAATGTATGTAATTCTCAGCTCTTAACTGAGTTTGATGAGTACGGATGTATATAAGCCTTTTCGTCTCTATCTTAGCATACATATCAACAATATATTGATTCAGAAGCTGTTTGTAATATATTAAATGATTGTACTCATCTTTTCTCATCATGAGTCTGTACGAATAAAATTGTAGAGCTGAAACTTTCTTAGTAGTTTGTAACCCAGTCTGAGGATCAACTAATTTTAATGTAAAATGATAACCATCTTCTCCTCTGCGAAACATTAAAGGTACTGTAAAGCATCATAAGCTCGATGTGTTTCTGCAATTCGATGTAGCGTACGCTCCCTCGCACGGATTATTATATCTCGTTTATTGCATTCCTGGTTAACTAAAACTACTGCCACCTCATTAGTTGTCGGTGCATTGTAGCGACCCCTGTGCTCTTCATTATTTTCTTTTCGATCAGCAGGAATCACAATATTGTACTGATTATTATTCGCAGATTTTACAAATTCAAACGCACTTTTCAGCTCACTAACACATGGTTCATTGCGTGAAGTAAATTTTGAAGTTCTGTTACTAATGTCTTATCCAAGTTACGAATATGATCCATTCTTGTTTCAGCTTGCTGTAAATAATCAGCTATGAAATACAGCTGTAGAAATTTTGGTACTTCGTTTTGTGTGGGGAGTAATGATCCCATGAGGTGATATACTTGCCCTTGAATTTTGAAAGTAGGCATGAAGCTCCCTTCGACTATTTCATTGGCTCCGAATGATGTAAATTGAAAAGCTGAATTGTACGATTAATGCATTCAAAAATTTTTTCGATAAAAGATGTTCTCCATTTAATAATGATTTTAACGGTTCTGGAGGAGGAAGTATGGGATCTAATCGCACTTTTCCTGCAGAGCAACATAATCCATGTGATTCATTTTTCTACTTTAAAGCTTTGCAATGTGGGCAAACTATACTTGGTAACTCATTATCTGTTTCATTCGCGTAGTTAACAATTGGATTATAATTGAAACCACTATTTAATTTTGCATTCCATCGTAAAGTAGGACCTCATGATCTGAGAGTCGCTTGCCTGCGTCTTTGTGCTGCTAATCTATTTTCATGATTCATAGGACTTTCAACCTGTGAGACTTCTACTAATCCAGATCTTTCTGAAGATTTTCCAGGAGCTGATTGCAATTCGACTCCTTTGACGTCATTTTCAGATGCTCTAAGACGCAGCAGCAGCAGCTGCTGATTCTTTTCGCAGCAGCAGTAGACCTTCTTAAACATGATCGTCTTTTTGGCATTGCAAAGCTAAAAAAAGTGGAAATGTATTTATTTTATCTACAGTAAACTAATAAATCTCTAGGGGGCAATTAATAATTTATACAATACATATTGCACATATTACTTACCAATGACGTAAAATTAACAAAAAATTAACTACATCACTGACACTCATCGCATGACAGGTGAAGTAAGTTAAGTATAATTCTCGAGAATTAATTATTCCTACTGCACATAGGCCTACTGAATATTCAAATGTCGAAGAGTATGGTTTGTCAGAATCAACGTGTACTATATAATCAATGTTACAATATAATCAAACAATGAATTATTGTATTGTGTATATGAATTCCATATGCTGATAAGAATTCCATATCCCTACTAAAATGTAAATATTCAAATGGATTAACTGATATCAATATACTTACGTATACACTATTTGTATTATTCTATATGAATAAACATTTCATCTAATTGTGTTACTGCATGTTTGTAAATATCTACTAAATTATCAAATTTTGATTTTACGTATCGAGGAAACATGAATGATGGATCTATTGTTTCACACTTTTTGGATATTCATAACTTACAATATAAGAATATTATTACTATAGATGTACAATTAGCAATTTACCAACTCGACAGTTACCACAACAACCATATACAAATATTCGCAATTGAAGCCGCGGGCCTTAAAAAAATGACTTTTTTTCCAATAACTTCGGTTCTTTTTAACCTATCATCATCAAATAAAGTGGAAACCCTTCCGTTGGGTACCTGCTATGAGCGTGCAAAGTTTCATTGAAATTGGTTCAGTAGATTCTGAGATTACCGCGAACAAACGTAGACCCCCCTAGAGATTTATTAATATACATAAAATAATTACTGTTTGTTTAAAATCTGCTATATGGTTAAAATTTTGTTGAGCATTCAAAACAAAATTTCATGTTATATTTAAAGGAAGATATTTTAATATATGTAATAATTATTATGAGTACTTACAATAATCTGAGACACTGTTAAACATTTATACATACAAACTCATTAGTGAATGATAACACCATACTAAGTAAACATAAGACAAGAGAATACATATTACATTCTTGGTATAATTTTCAGAAGTTAAATTACAGGAAAGATTCAACTATGATATAAACAAAATTCATTTCTATTGATTTGTACATAATATAGTGTACAAAAAAAACAGTGAAGACCCTGAACTTTTGTTGCCACAGTAACAAAGCATTGGCAGTGGGACATGCAATTGTATTGACTTTTCTGTCCAGCTATGTCATAAAATACGTATCACTGAGCTACGTCATTGATTTAGCCCAGTTCAGTCCTTTCTTATCTTGATATTTCTAATAATAACAATCTGAATACTAATGTTTATTTACCACTATTATTAAAAACATTGTAAGTACAAAAAAACTGTAGGAAAAAGAATGTGAAGTAACAAAAAAATCAATGGTATAGGGAACAAAAATACAAATTAAGATATGCAAAAATAGAAGCACACATGCCTACGTATTTGGAAATAATGATAGAAATATGAAAGCAGAAGGGATGAAGGGATAGCTAGCATGTCAATTGTACTACAATTCAAGTGAAACTGAAGTTAAGAAAGGTAATAATAAGTAAAAAAATAAAACAACAGTACATAAAATAATGTTTAGGATAATCTTAGCACAGAGGAGTAAGGGCTGAATACTACAGAACTCACCAAAAGTCAAGTTAAAAGTAGTAAATATAAAATTTCAAAGAGGGGTTTAAGGTGTAACTAGCTGAGGCAGAATAAGAATTAACAACTGAAAAACGGAGTAAAATCAGTTATTACAAGAATACAAAATGAAAATATAAAAAATTTACAGGCATTACACAAATGCAATGCACACAGAAGGGCATTGAAAATGCTTCAATAAATCTAATATATATATATATATATATATATATATATATATATACATATATTTATTTATATTCTTATTCATTCACCAATCAATGAATTCATTCTTCATTCACCAATCAATGAATTCATTCTTCATTTACCAATGTACAGATTATAAGTTAAATGTAGTCGCATTCATAAGCGAAGTTTTATATGTGTACTACGTTATTGACAACAAAGAATTAGTTTCTATGGAAACTCACCAGTTCCCATTTTCGATAACGCACCAGCGATCTGCCGCAAATGTGCGACACGTCCTTATAAACATTTTCAATGTTAAAAAAGAATTTGATGAAATGCCAGTTAAACAAAAATAACACAGCTAGATCTAACAAGCTGCTAACAGTAATTAATTTTTAACACCCAAATTGTGATGCCCAGACTTAACTATATCTTAGACCAAATGATACCAAATATCCTTGGGACTCAGAATATCATCTTTAATGTCTTAAACTATGGATATCAGAGTACAGAGCAGTGATTCCCAAATGGTATTCTCTGGGAACTATAAAATTATCACACAGTCATCATATTTTAGGATCAATGTATTAAAAATAGAAGTACTGTACTGACAACATTTGAAGTAAGACACATTTCACAGCCTACGCTATTCATTTTATTTATAACATCTTTATGTAAGTTTTGATTTTTACAATAACAATAAAACTGAGATTAATAGTATTCAGGGCTGCAATAGTATTTCAATCAATTTTGAAAGGGAGCTGGTACGAAAAAACGTTACAAGTTGCTGGTATAGAAGGAAGAGTCATTACTATTAAGCAGGCATGCTAATAATTATGGTTCACAGGAAAACTGTTTAAAGAAACCAGTACTAGTGGTTTATTAATAAAATATAAATTAATTTAAACACGTACCTGCTGGATCAATGACAACACCACCAGCCTCTCGGACTAACAGATCACCTGCTGCAATATCCCATGCATGAATACCAAATTCACAGTACGCATCTACACCACCCAAAGCAACCATTGACATATTAAGTGCACATGCTCCTAATGCCCTTATACTGAAACCATTTAAAATGAACAAACATATTTAAACTTGGCAAACATGTTTTTAATGCTAATCTTAAATACAATGTTTGGCCAATTTAAAATTACCTAATATTCTATAGACACGAGGGTGAGTCAATAATTATCTGAATTGTAGTCATCCTTGTTTTCTGTTGTCAAACTGTCATTTTTGTGAACATTGCTGGTTTGAACAGCTGCCTAGTAACATTACTGAATAGTTTTTGTGGTGCTATGTCAGTTTCATTGCTGCTGTTATGCTTTCCATTAAGTGATCAATTTTTGAGGTGGGCATCTGGAATCAGAAGCCCTAACCACATGATATTTAACACAATAAAGAAAAGCACTTTATTGCAGTGGAATGTTTAAGAGTGAAGGGAAAGATTAAAAAATGGTTATATGCATGTTATGCGTCAAGAAAGAGTTAGACTCATATCTGAGGTTGCAACCCTGACAGAAACTAAAGTTACTACTGATGGAATGGCAAAGCATCTGCAAATTAGGTGTGCTTTCCTAATAAATTCACCTACACAGACTTGATTTCATAAGTAACCAGGGTCCCAAAAGAACCAGTGCGTACATGGCTCATAGCTCAGCTGAAAACATTTTTCTGACGTCATTAAGAAGCTTGTGTATAGAAAGGAAGTGATCTATGTTAAAAGATTATGTTATTAGTGTGGACTACAGATAATTATTGACTCATGCTCATACAATAACTATAATTATAATATAACTATATAGTTATAACTATATTATAATCTTATTGATACATTTGTCATGCATATGATCCATGGGCAAACCACCAATAGTAATTCAACACCTCACACAAATATACCATACTATATCTGGCATGTCCAGATTCTTCATTCTATCATAAAGAACTGCACTGATTTGCAAAGACAAAAAACTGATTTGTAAAGCCTAAACTTATAAACTGGCTAAAATAAAGTTGAATCTGGTCTAAGCAAATACTATAAAACTTCAGCTTTTTGTAATTGCTAGTGTGCCAATACAATTTAATTCTGTACAATTCAAATAAATACCAAACGATTCTTAACATTTTAGTATAACAGTGTTCTATTTTCTTCATCCATTTTTTAGCACCTACAACAAGGTACATATTTTCACTGCTATATTAATTGTGAATAGGTCTTTTACGCCTTATTGAGTGTTTACAACCATATCTTTTCTGGCAAACTGGTTCACACAATAAAAACCATACAAAAATTAGTTTTTCAAGTTAGTATTTAATATGTTTTGTAGAATAATTTATTATATGTGAAACTCATTGGTTGACATGAATCACAATACCATCACTTCTGATGTAATTGTTGAAAAGTTCAACTTAACAACTGGAAAGTCGTTTCTCAAAATGTTCTGAAACTACTATATTCAAAATCACATCTGATAAAAATGTCATTTTAAAAAAGTGGTGATTTTGGGTTCAAGAGCTTCAAAATAAATATTTATAATTAATACTGAGAAAAATATGGTTTATTCTTTCATATTCAAAAATAAAAAACTGTATTCATGCAATCGTATCAATTAAAAAAAAAAAAGTAAATAGTGACTGAAGGAACATTTGCACAAGGCTTTGGGCGATGAGTTAAATTTAATGAATAGTTTAAAAGTGATTAGTTAAACTTATGATGCAGTAAACTTCAAATTAAATGCAGTCAAAACACCTCACTATTACGCAGTTTTTATATAGCATCAGAAATTAATTTAAGAGACAAATGTAGTAAAAATATTCTCACTCAATACATCATTATATGGTCTAACAATGTCAGTTGTTATCAACTGAATATTTTTTAAGATTACTGCAAAAAGTAGACAAACATTTTAGTAAACACAAACACGCAGAAAAATACATCCAGTTAGTACAGCTGACTATAAAAATCTTAAAGAGAAAAATGCTGAATTAAAAATAACACTACTTTTAGTACAGTCCACACAATTCTGATTATGTCACCTCACTGGTTAAATGCCACATCATGTAACGGGACAAAATATGAGGGGTTTTTATTTTATTAAATTTGGGTTTTTATTCTAAATATTAAAAATGTTAAATTCATTTCCATCTGTGTGGCCAGTCTCCGGTTGAATCTAAAGCGTAGTTTCTAACAAAGGAGCTGTGGTGAAACAATACAAAGGAATGTCGTGTTGTCGACTGTAGCACAATTCTTAGAACTTTGCGGCTGTGTGGCATCTACGCCCAAACACACGACACCAACAAGTGCACATACCCACGCGGACCAAAAGACGCTCAAGATGGCTTGGCGATGAATTTTTTCTTACATATGGTCCTAGCTGGCGGATGTAAGTTTAAGTCCAGCCTACTTTAGTGACGTCGACCAGTGCTTACCAAATATCATCCACGTAAAAAACGCAAGAAACCCATGTGTTGAATGTGTCACCACTCTGACTACAAAATAGAAGGCATTGCTTTCCGCCTGTTCGGACCGCAATCTAGTTGAGAGTGAACTTAGAGACGCTCTCCCCAGTTCTCTCACCGAAGCGTACCTGGCCAGGTAATTGCCCCAAGGGGCTCTTTCAAAATGTATGAGTATCAAGTAAAAAGTGAGTTTCAATTAGTAACAATGTGACAGTGTTGTTAGTTTTTTCGGCAAAAGGACATCCTAATTTGTTTTCTTTGGACATCGACGAACTTTATAAATGAGGGAACTCGAGGTTGAGAGGACGCCACATGCCGGCGAGGGGTATATGTATTAATTGCAATTAAAATGGGGCGTATTTCTATTCAAAGGGGGTTTTTAAAATTAGTATGAATGCGAGTGAGAGCAGGCTGGGCAGCTTTCCTAAATATAAAATGTTTTATGTTAGTTTGTAAGTGTATTTTGATGTTATGAAATCGATGTCCTTGAGTATCGTCAATAATCAAGGAAATGATTTGTACCCGTTTTTTAAAAAATATGGAAGGAACTAATTAATTATGTTTATTTTTGTGGGAGTATGTTTGTAAAATTATAAATGAAAAAACGATTTGAAATTGATTGCATAACTACGCCTCATGGCGAAGCGCATGTAACTATGTGGGTGTAAATGGGAGTAACAACAATTTAGTAAAAATTAAACAGAAGTTTTTCTTTTCAATGTATATGTCGTCAGAATATTTATTTCGTACCCCCACACTGTTTCTGAACTCGCTTATGAACGAACTCTGGGACCCTAGTGTGAAGAAAAAATGGTAAGTACAAAATATGAAACATTATTCTTAATAAATAATAAAAAATAAATAAAATGTTTTTATACAATCACAAAATGGATAAAATATCTGGCACTAATAAGATTAAGCTGAAACTAAAAACATTATTGTTTTTAAACAATAAAATCGTGAGACTGATATTTTCAGACAAAAAAACAAAATTAGTGAGACTGAAAATACAATGGTAATGGTAATGGTTTAAAAAACATAGCAAGAAAGAATACAATCATTGTGCACATACCAACTGGGCATGAAGCGATTAGTATTAGATTATGTGGAGAGAGATATCAGTGCTTGCAGTCTAGAATTATTTACAGAGTGAATTATTTAATGAATATTGGAGTAGTTGCATATTCATCAAATAAATAAGAATCCGCTATTTGATAGAACTGAAAAAAAAAACGTGGATGCATAAAATACAAAAGGACTGTCATACAGAGAATATTATACATTGATGTCCCAAATGAGGCAAAAAACAATCTCTTTACACTTATTTTAGGATGACAAAACTGCACTAACAACATAATCTACATAATCATGAACACATGTAGTGGGACACTGCAGAACAGAACATGCGGTGAACTAGCAGGGATTTGCTGTATTTCCACTTTCCCCAGAAAATACATGGGAATTATTTACCCTGTTGGTGCATTCCTATATCCCATGGTTTTTTTTTTTGTATATTTGTGCATCACTATCATTACCACTCATGCTTCCGCATCTGTGATGGTCTCCACTGGTCTTATAGTAAGCACTATACTAAAACTACGACATATGTTATACAACAGAACCCTGTGAATCCGAACTAATTGGAACCGACCCCTGTTTGCATTATAAATTGTTTGAATTAAGCAGACATAAAATGTAAGATATATGGAATGGTAATAATTTTACTACAGGCTACAATCCGCTTGCCTGTCACTGTCAGTGATCGCACACGTAAGTAACATTGACCCCCACTATCTTCACTTCGTTATACACAACTGCCTGTTTATGTAGTCCTACAGTACTGTCTTTATTTACAGTGTATTATATTTGTGCATACTCTGTGAGTGTTACAGCTGAGTTAATATAACATAACCTTGTTTTCATTAAAAACGTCTTTCTGAATTTTATGTTGCAGTACACTAAAAATGTCAAGTAAGCATAAACACAATTTGTGTTCATTAAAAGACAAGTGTGAAATGGTTAAACGTTTGGATAAAGGTGAACATGCTACTAAACTGGCTACAGAGTTTGGTGTCGGAATGCAAATATCAGCGATTGGAAAAAGAACTGAACACTTCTGTGGAAAAACATCTGATGATACTATCGAAAAACAGCAAAATTGAAATGTGTACCCACTTGGCAAGATTGACACTGTATTTATGGTTTACACAAGAAAGGGAAAGAGGAGCACTCATACAGAACAACTGAACTCTCTTTTACAGGGCAATGTTTCATTTACTGCGAGTAATGGTTGGTTAGATCGATGGTAGAAGAATCATGGAATTTGTCAACTATCCATGTGTGACAAAATTTTACCTTGTGATCAAACTGCTGTTGATGAATATAAAATTAAATTCAAAAATTTACTATCTCCTTTAAACATGTCTGAGGAGTGAGTTTACAACTATGAAGACACAGATTTAAATTTTAAAATGCTTCCAACTAAAAGTTTGTGTTCGTGGATGAAAAGTAAGCAAAGAATGCTAAATGGCACTAGCATGTAGCAATGTAACAGGGACAAATAAAATGTCACTTATGATCATTGGTAAATTGGCTAAAATGAAAAAAAATGTCAATATGGATTCAGGTCGTTTATTACAAAAATCAGAAGAAAGCTTGGATGAATGCACAGCTATTTAAGGTGTTGATTCATAACCAATTTGTACCCGCAGTAAAAATCTATTCTGAGAAAAACAGTCTGCCTGTTGAAGCATTGTTGGTTATTGACAATGCTCCATCATGCCCAATGAGTCTGAATTAATCTGTGGAAATATAAGAGCTGTATTTCTTCCTCCAAATGTAACACCATTACTTCAGCCCATGGATCAGGGTGTGCTGCACAACATGAAATGCATGTACAAGAAAAAGCTTCTTCGGTCACTCATTTAGGATGATTATGAAAATCATTCTTCATCTCAGAAATTAAAGGAAATATTTCTATCAAAGACATTATTTACTGGATTGCTGAATCATGAGATAGTGTAACGGTGTGACCATAATAAAATCCTGGAGAAACTTATTGTTACGGAAGTTGATCAACAAACATCAACGGAATACATAAGTGAAACAGAATCCATTCTTCCGATGGTGTAGCAGCTACTGGGTTGTGAAGAAAGTGATGAGAATGGCATTATTCAGTGGGTTAATGTTGACAAAGGCCACCAGGGCTATTCAGACAGTGATATCATGGCTTACATTCAAGCAGAAGCTGACTCCAGAAAAAGTGATGATGCAGATCCTGGTCGGAACCAGTTTCACCTACAGAAGGCACTTAACATTGGAGTGGGCACTACAATATGACAAACAGCACAGCAAAGCTACATCAACTGGTGTCATGTTTGTGAAGTGCTGGCAAGATATTACTGCATCGTCCCTAATGTCCAAACTTCGCCAGAAGAAACTGACCAACTTTGTTTTTAAAAAAGACTAGGTATTTTTTTAAAATAATTTTTGTACTTTTATTATTTTATTTTTATGTTGTCTGTGTACTGTATACACTATATTACTTTATATCATAAATACACCTACCATTAATTACCATATACGATTGTTTCTATACATAACATTCTGTTTATGGTACACTAAAAACTCGTTTATCCAAAAATCCGGCTTATCCAAAACAATTTTTAGTAAATTTTAAAAATAGACAAAAGCATTTTCCTGTCACTATAATCTGTAGCGTAGACAAGCGATTCCACATGATATAAAGTAGAAAGTCAATTATCAGAACTAACTGGGATAAGGGGTACTCCAAATTATCGATTTGTTCAGATTTTCAAACTTAAAGTATTATGTTCATATACTGTAAACATAAAGTAATGTAAAATTGAAACTTCCCCTGCAGAACTTCTAACAATGAAACGACTTCGAGATCGGGCAGCTAGCAAACGAGCTTAAAAGCTTACGCAAAAAACTACGATTGAATACTGTACGAACAAGCAATAGAACTGTTCCAGTACTGTAGAAACTATAATTTACAGTGCGGTGCTGTTTTATTGTGTCATATTCACTGTAAGTAATTTTTAAATTATTATTATTAAATAAAGTTACTGTACTTACATATGTATTATTATTTAAATAGAAGTTTCAGTTTATCCAAAACGGGCGCTGTCCCATCAAATTTGGATAAACGAGTTTTTAGTACAATTTCGTCTGATTTGCTGTGATAAAGTTGTGCATATTATTGTATTTTATCTGAATTTTATTTTTCAAAAACCTGAAAAATTCAGATTCACAGGGTTCTACTGTAAATACATTTATTAAGTTACTGCAAAACACTCACCCATGAGCCATTGGGTATAGAGTATTTACATTGTCCAAAACAACCTTCATCTTCTCAGGGTCACGGTTTGACCCAAATTCCAAGCACAACAATGATTTTGATAATTCTGTACACATTTAAAGATACAGAATTTAAAAAAAATAAATTAGACACTACAGTTTAAAATGTTTGCATATATTAATAAATAGGATTTTTAAATATTTACAATTACTAAGAGAACAAATATTATCAGTTATAACACTTGACTACATGTTAAGTGTGTATCCCATATACACAAGTGTTGCCATACACGTTATGGCCCTAGGGATGTTTTATTTCAGTTACCACTAATGATTACAGAAGTATTGGTTACATAAACATCTACTGGTCATTTAAGTATTAGCATTATGAAGTTTGGCTATTTAATCTCCATTTAATGAAGAAATTTGTGTTAGTGGTTGAAATCACAATCAGAATGATCACTGTTGCACACCACCATATAAAAATTATTCCGATTAGCGCTTTCAAGCTTCACAGCTCATCGTCAGATCGGGAATAATAATAGATTCCCGATCTGACGATGGAGCTGTGAAGCTTGAAAGCGCTAATCGGAATAATTTTTATATAGTGGTGTGCAACAGTGATCATTCTGATTATTTAATCTCCTGTTGCCTTAATACACCTGCTCCTCCTAAATAGTTTGGACTTCATAAAGTAAACCACACCAACAATTTTATTTTTCCCAGATTATGGTTTAATTGTTTCAATCTGTTCACATACACTTTAGGACTTTATTCAAAAGAACAGGGGATTTATGTCATCTTCTATCCCAATCTGATTTTCTCCACCTCTTTGAAGTAAAATCATTAGCACACATTCCTAGAATTTTTTAGTACCGGTATTTCTATCTTAAACTCATTGCCTTCACTGAATAATTCTATATCTATGCCTTCTGTATTTGAGCCTTTTATTTTCCTATAACACATAGCTAATACTAATTTTCTTAACATGTGTTTTCACTAAATTATCAACACTAATCCATGCTTCCTTTATGCATCCGACTACATCTGCTAAAGAAATCTATTGAATTAATCAGTGATATAAGAGTAGTCTGTATGATGTTGATAGTGGAGTCTAAATGACTGAATTATTACTATATCCAAAGGTTATGAGTGGCAGATAAAAACAATTTTAAACTATACTTAATGATATCTTTAAGTGGAATTGAACACTATCAAAAACCAGCAGTACTCTCTTGTTTTGTTTTTTATTTACATATTAAATATTTTGGTACTTTCCAAATAACTGTATGTGCACTATATTTTCGATGTTTTGAGTATGGAATAGTATCGATACGTTACACAGTGAAGAAGTGTACCAATTGTAAATGAATGTAATTGTATTGCCTATTGTAATGCAAAAAATACCTAATGTTGTAATGAGGTTAGATAAATATATTTTGATTTTTTAGTTTACTGTTTAAAGAAAAAAACGATCAGGGTTTGACAAAATATGAATTTTATAGGTATATACAAGGACTTTAATAGTATAACATTTGGTGATAATCTCAAAATGCATGAAATCAATGCAACTAAAAGCAAACAGAATTAAGCATTGTTATAATATTCAAACATTTCCTTCTTCTTCATTTATAAGCATGCTGAACCTACACTTAAAATGTTGTTCAAAATGGATTTATTTTATGGCTATGAAACTGTATTTAAAACCTAACCTAAGAAACCCAACCTTGCATAGACAACATTAAAAATTTTTTATGCAAATGTGGTACAGTTAAAGTAGAAGATATATTTTTTACAAATCGTAGTAGAACCATAAGCACAGTGTACACGAACATACTGAAAACATTGCAAATGTAATGCAGACCAGAAAAAATGAAAACCATGGATAGGTTTTTGTCAACAACAAAGAATGTAAAATTTAATGTATAAAGCTAAAAATAATGTGAGACATATTTAGTAACCCACATTCATTCAAGTTGGTTTTTTTGTGATCTGTACAAAAAAGCGAGTATTATTTCACAGGTAATATCTTCAAATAAATACACTGCAAGTAGGTTTATTTTCACCTGATGCACGTTTCACAAAAATTATTCTGTATCTTCAGAGGTTTGTGTTATTGTTGTGTTAGTAAATATTAAGATTTTCCCAGATATTCATTTTGTTATCTTTTTGTATGTATTTAATTAATTGGACATTTTGAATGTCTGGAAATGTATCTTTATTGTTTAAACAGTGTGTGACTAAATTAGATTTGTAAATATTAGGTTTTAGATACGCCCTGCGTTGTTGCATATATCTCTTGGACAGTTTTTTATTTGTCTGGCCTACGTAACATTTATTGCAATCTGGACGTTCTATTTTGTAAACTCCATTTTTATTATGAATGTTGAATGTAGGTTTTATTTTATTAAAACAATGTTTTCTTTGTTATAAGATATTTTTAAGTTTGTATCTTTAAATAGTTTGCTTAGTTTATGAATTATGTTTCCATGATAAGTAAAGTTGATATATTTTATATTTTCATTAGTGGAAGGGTTTTTACACAAAGGTTTGTATGGTGTTTGTTTAGTGAGATTATGGATATTTCAAAGGTGTATTGGTTTTTCTGTGTTTTTTCGGTTTGACTACTAACCTAACAAACGCCCTGTTTTGCTAGGTTAACACACACACAGATTTAACCGGCAATGGTGATAGAAACACTTTGCATACAAATTACTGGGCAATGAAAAGTGGTTACAACTAAAAACAAACAATTTAATAGCATAAAGCAATCATGCTACGCTAATTAATTTACTACAATTATACATGATAATCACTGTATATCAATTACTATTACATAATCAAAATATTGAAAATTAGTGCAAGTACAGTTTTGGAATAGGTAAAAATTTTTCAATCCAAAGTAAACATAACACTTGCCACACAGGAGTTTTGGTTGTATGTCATTCTACATTTAGTTCAGACATCCTAAGATTTTTAAACATCTCAGATAAATGCACTGTAATGATGGTATTTATTCATCTACTGTGCTGACATATAATGTCATCATTATGCTTTAAATTTTATGTACCATATAATTTTGAATTATATACCATTGTACAAGCTTTGAATGTCAATGACTTTGTAGAAATGACTGATAGAAAAGCACTGAGTCATCAGTATTATAAATACCTTTGTAATAACAATTTGTTATTAACAATGGCAACTATTGAAGTTGTCTGCCACAATGTTTTGACTGATGGATACCCTTTCAACATAAAAAACTTTTAAAGTGATATTATTTTGAGGGTAGTAGTTTTCTGACCAACTGCTACTTGTAGCACATTTCTCTATTTGAAGCTGTAATACTTTTCTTTGGGGAATTTTCCTACTGATTGAAATTTTTGTGACATCTCCCCTCAAACCACCATAAAGTTAAATTGTTTTTCTTTATAGGCTGAAAAAGTTTCTGTGTTTTGGTTAGCTTTCTCAAGTGACCTTTGTTTTATTCTTTTACAATTTTTTGAAACCGAGTTTCATGACTCTTGTCCTTCTCTGTCAATTTCTTTTCTAACAGACTACATACAGTAACTTTAATACCGATAACTTGTAAATAAGTTTCTAAATTAAATTTTTTTCAAAGTTTATTTCTGACACATTTGAGCTAACAATTGTATGTAATAAAGAAAAATGTCCTCTTCTCTCCTCTCTTCTCTATCACACACACACACACAATGCGCATACACAGACGCACACAATATAAGAGAGAATACTGGAAAAATTATGAATGAATGTGTCAGCATATGAAATAAAACTGCCCTTTGTTTTGAACCAATGTCAACATCAATTCTATTGAAAGCTTATTGTAGGAAGCAATAACATTCTACTTTGAGACTCTTCCATCTAGATTTTAGAACTTATAAATTCACTGCTGAATTAGTTAACTGGTAAAACTAAAATACACCAATGACACAGAAACGATAATGAACTAAAGAACTAGTAAAATTATTGCCTGTGAAAATACTAATATATTGTATAATATATAATTTATAATTTATATATTTACTGTGTATATACTAATATCTGATAAGTAAATTACTTTCTTATTAAAATTTTATGATCTTGGTGAGGTTATAGAGGGGTCGTTTAATAAAATAATAACATACATTCTTAAAATAATAGAGAAATTCATAAATCTAATTTTGTTCTCAGAAATAACACATGTAGTCGACTTGGGGAGATAGGCATCAAGAGAGATTTCACTGTTCAAATAAAATTAGAAAACAAGAAAACCAACAATTCACATTACGTGATATAAATGTGTATGATACAGTGCCTCTTCCGAACATGCATTCAGATAGTCTAATCGTGTAATCTAAAGAACATACAATTTTTATCAAAAACCGATCTACTACTAAGTCTTTTAAATCACTACTTTAAGCTCATTTCCAAACTACTTCTAGTGAGTAACAAAACTTGTGATTTTTATCTAAGTTCAATGTTTAAATACACATGTGGTTTTCCTCACCAGTCTTCCCTGAGGCTTTAATGGTACGGCCATTTAAAAATGCTCCTTGACCTTTACGTGCTGTGAAAAGCTGGTCCAGAACAGGATTGTACACAATTCCAATTTCAGTGATTCTGTTAACTAGCAGTGCTATTGAAATACATACATTTGGATTACCGTGCACAAAGTTCATTGTACCGTCGATTGGATCTATAATCCATGTTGGCGCAGATGTTAACTCTATTTTAGCACCTCCTGCAGTTGACTCTTCACCTATGAATCTAAAGAATGTTAAGTAATCTTAGTTTGTTAAATTAACATTAGTTTGTTATATTATATGTTACATATTGTGTACTGCTATTAAAACTAACAATATATAGAATTTTCCTTTTTAGCAAGGCAGATGTAAGCCAAAAAAATGTAATTGGAATTGAGGGTTTGACAACTATAGTAGTGGACTGGTTGTAAGGAATTTATTACAAATACTATATTTAGGTAGCAATTTCTATAATTGGTAAACAGTAAAAAAAATTCTGCACTAAAGTAATACAGCCTAATCCTTAATGATTTTAATATGATAACTAATTTAAAAGATTGTTTACTAAAATTTTATGTATCAGCTGTCATTCTAATACTTAAATAGGTTAATTTTCATTTAACATGTAAATAACATATAAACAGAAAAAATATTAACAAAGAAGCGTTACAAATTATTCACAACTAAATGAAGATGGTAAATAATTTAAAAAAAAAAATTTATTTAAAACCAAAGGGAAGACAAACTTTGAGATGATCTGGAAATCGGTTTAGGAACAGATACCTAGTACAAAAAATTACTAAAGAAAAAGAACTGACACCACTGTACGTGAACATCATCTACTCCCACAGACAGAAACAAAAAGAAAGTAATCTTTCAATGGAGACTATACCACTGAGAACAGATCAAAACCAAGATGCGTAAATCCGCTGCAGACAGATGTAGGCAAACTGGAGATACGAATTTAGACGGTACTGATGCGGGATAAATAACAGAATTGGCTGATAACGGTGAAGAGAGATAAAAGCTTGTAATTAGCAAAGAAATGCACAGACACCTGCAGCATGATTCATTGTGAAGTAAAATAGAGTTCCAAGTAAAACAAAGCAGTTATTGTTTTGTGAATGTACAACCAAATAATAATAATATAATATAACCCCTTGCTATCTATGAAGGGGTGAGCAATGTTATCAGCTCAATGTGTGAAGGGTGTTATTAATGTTCTATGAAAAACTCCATTATGATAATGATTAATGACAATTTGTAATTAATGTAAATCAGCTACATTTCAAATGAACAGTTCTTATGAATGTCACTGTTATTTTTTATCAATCAAACAAGTGCCAGATGTTTATTAAGTTGAAACATCTGAGACTTCTGAATTGTATTATTGCTCCACGATCAGTAAACATTTTTATATTTTGAATACTCATAATAATAATAATAATTATTATTATTATCATTATCGTCACAAGACAATAAATAGACAAGGTTGAGGCCAGTGATGGTCTGTATAGGATAGAGCAAAAGTTTAGAATTGAAGTACAAGTACTAAACTAGACATTTGTTAAGTAAAACGTTTGCGTCAAGATCATTTCGAGGGACATGAAATGTGTAGATTGAATTGAAATCTTTAAAACTCTTAATTACATCTTTCAGTTACACCTTTTAATTACATGCTTTTAGTGAAACGGATCTATTACAAATTAAATGCTGTGTAGTAACATGTATTTCACCCTAAATAATGATAAAAGTTGAAACTAAGACTTCTCAGATGCGTTGGAGTATTTCAGAAAATTCTAAAAGGGCGCTTCAAAGGCAAAATATTTGAAACTGCCAGTCTAAGCAGGTGCATCGTGTACACAATTCTTGTCTGAGTTAATAAATGTCCTTGTGGTTTAACCTATACTGCATGTCACACACACATACACACACATGTGCGCATGCACGTTCGCACACTTTGTTTCTACAAGTAATTTGAACTGTCTGCGTATATTCCACATAGAAATGCTTACTTGTGTTCTGGGAAGACAGTGGATAGGCCATTTATTAAGAGTTTCTCAACTTGCTGGTCTGTTTCTGTGACAAAATCTATTTCACTAGCTTTAGTCAGAACTGTTTTGTTGGCTTGCCATAATTTGTCTTTGATCACCTACAAAATAAATAATACATCTTATATTAACACACACTATATCAACAAAATCTTGTTGATTTTCAATAATTTATCATTACCATTGCTTAAATTATTGTAATTTGTTATACAGTGAAACCTCGGAATGCGAGTAACATGGTCTACGAGTGTTTTGCAAGACGAGCAAAAATTTTAAATAAATTGTAACTTGATAAGCGAGCGAGGTTCCACAATACGAGCGTCACGTGTGCCTACGTTTTCCCCTCCCCTGAGCCTACATTTTCTCTTTCCTGGGCGATTGTGTGTAATATTCTCCCGCGCTGGTCTTCAGTTGGCGTGCCTCGCTCGCATAGTCAACACCGTACGAGCGTATACATGTTTTGTTTCTTTCATTAGTGTTATAACTGTACTGCAACAATGGGCCCAGTGAAGGAAAAGAAGGCTGAAAAGGAATTCGGTCGGAAGAAGGAGATGATTACGATGGAAGTTAAAAAGGAAATGATCGAAAAGCACGAACAAGGTATGCGAGTGGCTGATATCGCAAGATTTTATAACAAGTCTACGTCAACGATTTGCACAATATTAAAGAAGAAATAAAAGGGCTAGATGCAGCAAAAGGAGTCACAAGAGTATCAAAGCAACGGCCACGTGTTCTGGAAGATGTAGAAAAGTTGCTTCTCGTTTGGATAAATGATAAGCAACTAGCAGGTGATACTGTGACCGAGAATTTAATCTGCGAGAAGACAAAGACGTTGTACGCCAACCTCGTAAGTAAACTGCCATGTAGTATACGTACGTCAACAGAAATCGAAGAAAGCTTCAAGGCCAGCAGGGGATGGTTTGAAAACTTTAAGAGGAGAAGTGGCATCCATAGTGTTGCGAGGCACGGGGAGGCTGCAAGTTCGGATGCTAAGGCAGCTGAGGCATTCACTGCTGAGTTCCAGAAGCTCATTGTTACCGAGTGTTACCTGGCGCAGCAAGTTTTTAACTGCGATGAAACAGGACTTTTTTGGAAAAAGATGCCAAAGAGGACCTACATTACAGCAGAAGAGAATGCAATGCCCGGTCACAAGCCCATGAAAGACCGTTTAACCCTGTTATTGTGTGCTAATGCCAGCGGGGATTTAAAAGTAAAACCCCTGCTTGTGTATCATTCCGAGAATCCACGAGCCTTCAAGAAATGCAAGGTGCAGAAGAGCCCGTTAAATGTTATGTGGAGGTCCAACACTAAGGCTTGGGTCACTCGTATGTTCTTTGTTGAATGGATGAACGAGGTCTTTGGTCCTGTAGTGAAGAAATATGTTTTAGATAATAATCTGCCGCTCAAAGTCTTGCTGATTATGGACAATGCTCCTGCTCATCCTCCAGGCCTTGAGGACGACTTACTGGAGGAATTCAAGTTCATTAAGGTTAAGTTCCTTCCTCCCAACACTACTCCACTATCCAGCCTATGGATCAGCAAGTCATTTTGAACTTCAAGAAGCTATACACCAAAGCACTATTTCAGCGATGCTTCGAAGTGACCGAAGGAACAGACCTTACCCTCCGAGAGTTTTGGAGAAATCATTTCCACATCGTGAACTGCCTGAAGATCATCGATAAAGCATGGGATGGGGTCACCAAGAGAACTCTCACTTCTGCTTGGGGAAAACTGTGGCCTGACTGCGTTCTTGGACGTGACTTTGAGGGGATTGCTGGTGAAAATGAGCCGCCGATTGTCGATGAAATTATGTCCTTAGGGAAGACCATGGGGCTGGAGGTGAATGACGCCGACATTCAAGAGCTGGTGGAAGAACATAGCCAGGAACTGACCATCAACGAACTGATGGACCTGCATCGCGAACAACAGGAGGAGGTTATGGAGGAGATCTCGTCTGGTGAAGAGGAGGAGGAAAATTCAGATGAATCTCTCACTTCAAATGAGATTCGGGAGAAGTGCAAAATGTGGGAAATGGTGCAAAATTTTATTGAAAAACAGCACCTGAATAAGGCTGTAGCAATGCAAGCGATGAATCTGTTCAATGACAATGCAATGTCACATTTTCGTGAAATCCTCAAAAAGAGGCAAAAGCAACAGTCATTGGACAGGTTCCTTGTTAAAGTTGCACGAAAAGAAAACAATTCTAGTGAGCCAACAGATAGCAGTGATTCCGTTAGTGAAATTTGTGCTACACAATAACCCTTCTCATGTCATCACACCAACAATGACTCTACTGTAAGGTAAACTGCAGTTTAAATTGTTTTACGTTATACTGTATTTTGTATTAGAAATGTTATGCGAATAAATATTTTTGTGTTGTGGAACGAATCATCCGCGTTTCAATTGTTTCTTATGGGAAAATTTGCTTTGATATACGAGCGCTTTGGATTACAAGCACGTTCCCGGAATGAATTATGCTCGCAGTCCAAGGTTCCACTGTATTAACAAAAGGCATCTGCAAAAATGTAGCAAAATCAGATGTCACAAACCAATAGCCATGACAGGAGTCAACAAGAGTGCCATGACAATAGAAATCCAGGAATTATATATATATATATATATTTTGTAACATTACATAACCCATGCTTAGTACTGATAAGAAATAAAGAAGTATTTATATAATAATAAGAATAAAAAGTCAGTAGTTACCCATTCCAAAAGTCAGAAATGAGGGATTAAGTATCATGCTATGAAAACATTTGTACCATAAAACACTGTAGCAATTAAAAACAATGTACTAAGTGTTATCATAAAAGTGCGGTGTGTACAAAGTGCAACATAGTATGATAGGTGTAAATGTTAAAAACTGAAAAGGACATCAATCACAAATAAGTGAAGATGCAGTACTATAGTAATAAACTATAAGTTTAATAATAAGTTGTTGTAGTTTTGTGTTGTTAGGCCACAAAGGCAATATCAATGTAATTAAAATATTATTTTTGTTTATGTTTAAGGAATCCAGGGTTATATAAAAAATTAATAATTGCTAATTAGAATAAAGTAATGAGATGGTAAAAAAGGAAAATAGTGCCAGAGTAATAATACATTTACAGAAGTATAAGTCAGAAATAAAGCAAGTTAAAAATCATTAAATTATAAAATACAAGTAGCTAAGCTTATGTAAAGATGTGAAGAAAAACCTTATATAAATTAAATTTAATTATAGTTAAAAATAATAAAGGAGTATTTTTCCTAAAAGAAGGGAAGAAATAAAAATAATTAATACTAGTCTATTTACTAAAACTGTACCTAGGTTAGCCAATAAAAAATCATCAAATTCTTGGTCACTAAGAGTAACTAATCAACAAGAATTGGTTAATTGTTAAATGGTATTCCAAGTGAGTACATGGAAAAAATAATGTCCAGTAAATTATAAAAATTTAATAACTACAATTCGGAAAAACCACCACACTAAATTAATGAAACGATTCAGCACGAGCCACTACATCTGAGACATCCATGGAACCACAATAATTAATGCCAGAAAATCAATGAAAACAGAAAATTCATCTAACCATTTCATGGCCTAGAAATTTGGAACTGTAACTTACTTGGGTGAGATCGCCTCATTTTATAAACTAAAAAATTACACATCACCAACAAGTAACGAACACTAGAAACAGTAGCACATCTTTCAATTTATAAGAAAACATAATGTGAACATTATAAACTTTATTTATTTAACCAATAATAGTATAAACGTGGGCTCATTAAAAATTTTCAGCAGCCATCTTTACTTTCATAGCCTTCAGTGAATACGTAGTCTGCGCTCTGGTGTTTAAAAAATGAACTTGTTGAATCAAACTTTAAGAAACAAATTTTTATTATTGTAAAGTATGATACGAGTAACTAAACATTTCTGACTTTCTTATAGTTCAAAGAATCCTCAAAATAACCCTGAGATAAATAATATATTAATTTTAATAGTAATTGTAACTGAATACATATGTTGTGTTATATGAAAAAAACTAATATCGAAAAAATGTTTGATTTCAAAAATAATCGATTGTAAACTCATGATTTGGAGACAATAATTTCCAGAAAAAGTTAAATCAGATTCAATCAATAAATACCTTTCTTTTAGGTAATTGACTGTGTATTATTTCTGGTAGATAGCAGTTTTGTTACAGGAAACAAGGGAATAGCAGAGAAGAGTAAGAAAATTAGCTCCGACATAAGAAATTATGAAGTACTATGAATAACATAATCTGTAATTGGTTTGCAAATAGAAAACAGCTGATGCAACGCGCATAACATCAAACGATTAAATCGTATTCAAAGAAAGGAATTCTCTCGCGCTCTCTCTCTCTTACTCATTTTCAAACAACTGCACTGATATAATACCTAATAAAGAAAACTGTGGTCAATATTTTCATAATCGCACACTCTCGATTAAAAAATAAATAACACTATCAGTATACAAACTTTGTAACTATAAAAGGCGAGAGTAGAGGCGAATTTACTCACAAGACGTTACAGAATGGCGCTCAACTTAGCGGGCTCAAATTAGGAAAGAATTTCGAAATATATAAGTAAATAACGAAAAACCTAATTTTTGTCGGCAACTGTAAGAAGCCAAGAAATGCATAATACCAGAGGCAAGTCAAAGAAGAGGGCAGAAGACACGGAGAAGGAAGAAGGTGGACAGGAACAAGAAATAGAACTAGTCACGGACAGTGAAATGGACCAACAGACGGGCGATCAAGAAAAAACTGAAGTAGTTATAAACACGGAAAAAGAGCAACAAGTGGGTGACAAAGCGGAAGCCAGCGGAGAACCAAATTGGCAAGAAATAATGAAGTTAATGGCTGAACAAAGCAGACAAAACAATGAAAACTTAATAAGACAGATGAAAGAAGAAAATAACGAAAATTTAAGTAAAATAAATGAGGAAAATAAGGAAAACTCAAGGAAACAAAACGAAACCTTGAGCGAAAAATTTGACAGGATAGATGAAAATTTTAGGAAGCAGGAGGAAAACTCAAGGAAACAAAACAAAACCTTGAGGGACAGTTTAAAACAAATTGAGAAAATAAACGAAGAAAATTTAAAACAAACTGACAGTAAGATGGAGAATTTCAATAAGGAGTTAAGGGAAACTCTCGAGGGTAAGATTGAAAATGTTAACAAAACGCTTAACCAAAAAGTAGAGGAATACAAGATGACAGAAAAGAAAATAATAGAAACCAACCAAAGATTAAATAAAACCGAAGAAACGATCGGACAAATCAGAACAGGAATTGATTCCCGAATGGATCGAGAGGAACAAAGTAATCAAGTTCGAATAATGGCCATACGCCAGGAAAATAATGATCAATTGGACAGTATGAAAAGCAACATAACCAGTAAATTCACCGATTTCAATGATACAATAGAACATGTAAAGAACCAGTTTAATAATCAGGGAGAGAAACTAGAAAATTTACAACATATACAAACCAACCTACAAGAGGAGATAGATAGAATAGGTATAAGATCAACATGTAACGCTCAACATACTATCCCAGATAGTAGAGAAAGTGTAAACTTTCGGGACTATCAAAGGAACCCACTAGAATTTTTAGGAAGAGTGGACAGAATATTAAACCGGTCGAAAGAAAACCGATGGAATATGATCAAAGGTACACTAGATGAGTGTTTTAAAAACATCAGTGACAACTGGTGGACTGTCATTAGAAATGAAGTGTGTGATTATGAAAATTTTAAAAGGTTGTTCAAGCTGAAGTACTGGTCCGAATCCGTACAAAATATTATTCGAGACGATATCTGTCATGGGAGGTATGACAGCATTAAAGGACCGACACCTACGGCTTACTTCTTAGGAAAAGTATATGTGGCAAAGTATTTAGACCCGAAAATTCCAGAAGAATGTCTGGTAACCAAGATAGCGTATCATTTTGAGGAGAAGATTATCAGTGCTCGATTAAGCGGACAAATAGAGACAATCGGAGGTATGGAAACCCTCTTAGAGAATTATGAGCAAGAATCGTATTACAGGAGGAGTAGGTGGAGATCCGGAAATACGGAGGAATGAACAACCCAGAGACACTCGACAACGAGTAAATTATGTAAGGGCAAACAACAATTATTACAATAACCGTTACCAAGGAAGACGGCAAAATTTTAATAACAGAAACTATCAAAACAATTCATATCAAAGAGAGGAAGTTCTGCCAAGAAGTAGGAGCGAAGAACAACCAAGATCCAGAACCAGTGAGGACGAAAGAAGGCATTCAAACGAACATCAACCTAGTGAGAATGTTGAATAATCTACTAATAATGATGGAAGTCGGGGAAACGGGTACCAGCAGTGAGAAGAAGTGACAGCCCGTCATTGCTAGAGACAACCGGGCACAGAATTTACCGAAGTCCTCATAATAAATTAAAGAAACCAATAACAATTATCAGGAACAATTATTTAAAAAATTTACAGGCGGAATTACTGGAAGAAAGAGCAATTAAAGAGTCACCATTAAATAATGATATAGTTTATATACAAATAAAATTAAATGGAGTATTAGCAGAAGCTATGATTGATACGGGAGCAAATGTTTCAAATATTGACCAATTAGAGCTTGACAGGATTACAGAATTAACCACCGAAAGAATACCTACATTACCAATTAACAACCTGACAATTATTGGCGCCACCGGGAAACAAAATAAGACAATTAGAAAACAAGTATCTCTGAATGTTACCAACAGTGGGATAGGAATACCTATGGGTTTTTTAGTAGCCAAAGGGTTACCTTTTAGGATATTAATAGGGTGTGATATGCTACGGCGACACACTGCAGTTATAAATCTGGCCAGTGGTAAGGTTACACTGAGTACAGAAGAAGGTGAGTTATCGGCTGAGATAATTGGTTGCCAAAGTGCCCCTCAGTGTCTGAGCTCATACTATATTAGGGAGAATAATAGGTTAACCTAAAGTAAAATACTAAAATAACCATACTAAAGTAACCATAGGTAAAAATACTAAAGCAACAGAGTCAGAGATGTGGCAGAGGAAGACAGAAGAGGTCATAGAGTTTCAAGGTAGGCAGGCCCAGGAAACAGTCAGTGTAGAAGAAAAACATCAACTTATAGAAATTTATGATAGATACAGAACGGTATTCTCGGAATCACCAGGAAAAGCTAAAAACTTCCAGTGAGAGTTAAAGTTCAAAGACAATGTCAATTTTAATAAAAGGTCTTATCCCATCGCTCAAGCTTTGAAAGAAGCAGCACGACAAGAAATTCAAAAGATGATAATGGAAGATATAATTGAAAGAAGCAACTCCCCTTATACCAGCCCATTGGTAGCTATACCACAGAAAGATGGTCAATTTAGATTATGCCTCGATGCTCGAGAGCTAAATAAGATGCTCATTAATGACCGCACGTCTCCAGGTGAGATTGATGAGATAATGAAGAAATTTTATGGATGTAAGTACATGAGTACTTGGGATGCCGTTTGCGGCTATTGGCAGATAGAATTGCACCCTAACAGTAGACAATATGTTGCTTTTATATTTGAAGGACAAAATTATCATTTCAAACGCTTGCCTTTTGGATTGGTAAATTCTGTGGCTGTGTTCATTCAATGTATGCACCAAATTCTTGGTAAAGAAGTTTTAGATTTCACAAAGTATATGTCGATGACATATTGATTACTTCATGTACTTGGAAGGAGCATTGTAATAGAGTGGAAACAGTATTAAGCTACTACAAAATAATATAACATTGAAATTAGACAAATCGAAATTTATCACACACGAACTACCATTTTTAGGATTTATTTTGTCTGCTACTGGGATAACACCATCACCCGAAAAAGTAAAACCTATCCAGGATTTTCCGAAACTGAAGAATTTAAAACAATTACAATCTTTTTTGGGAATATGCAACTATTACCGGAAATTTCAACATGGTTATTCAGAAGTGACAGCAAATTTCCAACATTTACTATCAAAGAAAAACAAATGGAAGTGGGAAGAAAATGAAGACAATAATTTTAAATTAATAAAGGATAAATTTTTAAATAGCATAATGCTACACCACCCAAATTTCAATAAACGCTTTTTCATCAATTGTGATGCCAGCAATATTAGTCTTGGAAGTGAATTATATCAGGAAGATGAGGAAGGCAATCATTGGGTAATCAGTTTTGCAAACAGGGTACTGAGTAGTTGTGAGCGAAATTATACAGTGACTGAAAAGGAACTACTGAGTGTTGTGTTTTCTTGTTTAAAATTCCGTACATTTATATTGGGCTACCCAGTAACTATAAGGACTGACCATAGGTCAATATCATTTTTGAAAAACTGTAAGCTTAATCACGGTAGGCTCACCAGATGGGTGTTGATACTCCAAGAATACAATTTAGATTGGGAATATATCCCTGGAAAAAGTATATCATAGCAGACAGCCTGTCACGAGTGAACCTAGAAAAGGGAACATTTGAAGTAGAGCAGGAGAGTATTGGTAAAATATATTACATTATTAAATTGAAGAAAGAATTACAGGAAATAATCAGTAGATTAAAAGCAGATCAAAGAACGGACCCCAAATTAATTAAAATTAGAGACAGGATACTACAAAATGACCCTATAATAACAACATTTTTCTGTGTTCATGAAGAAATACTTTTTATTCGTCCAGCAATTAAGGATCAGGTGTGGAGAATGTATGTACCCCAAGTAACTGAAGTAGCCATAATAAAGGACTACCATGAAAGATATGGTCATATGGGACCACTCAAGGTTATTAAAGCGTTATCAGAACATTGTTACATAAAAGCAATCAATAAGTGAGTGAGATTAGTACTAAGCAATTGCAAAATATGCCAATTAGTAAAAATAAATAATGAAAAAAGAACAGGAGCTATGATTACAATAACATCTAACCGCAAACTTGAGAAAACATTCCTAGACATATGTGGCCCTTTTCCTAGAAGTGGAGGGAGACATAGATTTAAATACAGTAGAGTCCCGGTTATCCGCCATAAACGGGCTGGCGGAAGGGTGGATAAGCTGGAATGGCGGATAATAGGGAGAGTTAAATAAAACGCAAATTTATCATAAAATTACGTTGTAATTTTGTAAATGTAATTAATAAACATCATGTTTTACAACAAATCAATAGAGAAAACAATACAGTACTGTACAATTATATTACAAAATTATAGTAAAATATTTTAGAGAACAATCAACAATATTAAAGTTATACACTTACAAAAAAAGAGAAAACAATTACGCCTACTTTAGTACTTCACGCTTCAAGTTTAAGAATTCAGTAAATTTTAACAAGAAAAATTTACTAAAAATAAATATAGAATCAGACTAATGTGTACGTAATAAAATTGACTTACACTGTCAGAAATGTTGGAAGTGAGAGTTCAGTTCATGATGAGTGAAAAAAATTAGTGATCTTCGACTGCCTCCCTGATGATTCCCGCTTCTTTGCTGCCAAGTCTCGCCATCTTTGGAGCATCATTATGTCGACAACCCTGGCTTCCTCTTGCTGCTCAACGTACTGAATGACTGCTTCAAGAGCTTTAACCCCTTCTTTATGTATGATCTTTTGGGGCTCAACAGTTTCAGAGTCTTGATCTTCAACAACATCATCGCTATTAACAAGTGTTACAATTTCTTCGTCAGTTATTTCATATTGGTCGTCTCCTGAAAGCCAATTCCTTATTTCATCCAACGATGCATCCTCACATCCAGGGATACGTTGCACCAAGGGCAAAATACTTTCATGAAGTTCATCCAGCATGCTTTCAGCCATATTTTCATCCTCGCCCAACAGCTTATGCCACAACTTCGCAATTGTTTGTGGCCCGACGTCGGCCCAGGCCTTGCGACCCAATAAGCGACATCCTTCAAATTTATACTTTTCAACTTCTTAATCAAGTTTTGCCCATCTTCAATTTCTTGTATGACTGTTGACAGAAGCTTTCTTCGGTAGTTTCGTTTAAGTGTTTCCAAAACACCCTGGTCCATAGGCTGACAAATGGCAGTCACATTTGGTGGCAAAAACAGCCTTTATGTCCCCATCTTTAAGTTCATCTGGATCAGGGTGAGTTGGGGCATTGTCTAGCAGTAAAACTGCTTTTCTGGGTAGGTTGTTGTCTTTTAAAAACTTCTCTGTAGAAGGAACAAACTCTTTAAAAAACCATTCCTTAAAAATTTCACTAGTCATCCATGCACTTTTTTGATTGAAATATTTTACTGGAAGAGCATGTTTTGAAATGGTTTTAAAAGCCCTAGGGTTTTTGGACTTTCCAATCATTGCCAGGTCCATTTTATGGTTTGCTGTGGCATTACTGCATGCTAAAATAGTCGCTCTCTCTTTACTACGTTTATAGCCAGGGGCTGCAGCTTCAGTTCTAGCTGCAAGGCTCTTACTCGGTAACATTTTGAAATTAAGGCCTGTTTCATCGCAATTAAATACTTGATCTCCTGTTAAGCTTTCAGTTTCAACAAAGTCTTGAAATTTTTCTTAAACTGCTCCATTTCTTGAAAGTTTGATGACAGTTTCTCGCCGCAAATATTCAACTGACGGATTCCATAACGCTTCTTCCATCTATCAAGCCAGCCAACGCTTGCTGTAAAATCTGCATCACCTTCGTTAAATTCTTTTTGAAACTGCGCCTTTTCTTTTAAGATAGGTCCCGAAATAGGCACCCCTTTCTCCCTGAACTGTGTAAACCAAATGTACAACGCTTCGCTAACTTTTTCATAATCACTATTTTTCATAGTTTTTCTATCTTTAAAAGCAGTCTCAGTAACTCGTGAGGAACACCATTTTTCTAATTCTAATCATCTCTTCTTCCAATCTCCAACTGTGCGATGACCGACGCCGTAGTGGTCAGCCACCTTCTGCAGCGTTTCCCCTTTATCCAGTCTTTTTAATGCCTCAAGCTTGTCTTTTATTGATAAACCAATTTTCTTCCTTTTCATAGCCATAATCGCAACACTATTAACAAGACTACACTGCGACACTTTCACCAAAACTGCACTAGTCACTCACGGACACACCGCGTAAAAATAGCCTCACTGCTCACTACAGCACACAACAAGAAACTGCAGTCTACTAAGCGATGAGCATGTGAGCGATAGCGTTGGATGTTGGGGGTGGGGTAGGGTGAATGACACATGAGTCACAGCTAGGCTATAATAGGCGATGGGCAGTAGGCCAAATTCCTGCGGTACAGTCAGGAGCAATCACAAAGAGAGCACGTACACTCATGCCCGCAAACTATTGGCACACTATTTTCGTTGCAGTAATTAAAGAAAATATTTTTTACGTTTACGTTTTTTTACGCCACTTGGGCGGCGGATAACACGGAACAGCGGATAATCGAAGGGTGGATAACCGAGACTCTACTGTATATAATAATTATTTTTGATCATTATACCAAGTATACAAAACTCTACCCCATCAATAGAACCACCACAAAGAAAATTTTAGAAGTTATTATTCAGAAGTACCTGCTAGAAGTGGGAAAACCAGAAACCATTGTAACTGATCATGGGACCCAGTTTTGAGGAAAGAAGTGGAAGAAGAAATTGCTGAAATGTGATATAAGAACATATAAAACATCGGTATATCATCCGAATAGTAATCCAGCAGAACGTGTCTTGAGGGAAGTTGGGAGAATTTTACGAACCTATTGTCACCATGAACATAGTGAGTGGAGCCAGTACCTTGAACCAGGTGAAACCTTCCTTAACTGGGCATACCATGAAACTATTGGGACCAGTCCTTATCAAGTGATGTTTGAAAAACCACCACCACGAGAAATCATATCATTAGTGAATTTTCCTCCAGGAGAGAGAGTAGGGTATAACAAAATAGAAATGCATAATAGGTTGCTGCATAAAGCTGAACTTTTGTATAACAAGGAAACTGGTAAGAAGAAAAGAATTAACCCATATAAAGTAGGAGATAAAGTGCTAATAAAAAATAGACAGCTACCCAGTTCTATAGAGGGTATAGCGAGGAAATTACTTTTACTTTATACTGGGCCATACCTAGTAACCCAGGTGAAGGAAAATAATATATATGAAATAAAGTCAATTACTAATAACAAAATAAAAGGTGTATATAACCAAACAGAAAAGAAAATATATTATGAAGAATGTTAAAAGAAGATGAATGATTAGGAATTCAACAATTAATTTTAATAAGGAAATAGAAATAAATCTGTTCTAGTGGGGGAGCTTTACGCAACATTACATAACCCGTGCTCAGTACTGATAAGAAATAAACAACCCTCGAAAATTGCGCTCGCCCACTCGCCAGTGGCGAGTGGGTTTTGACTGTGGAAAAAAGGAGAAAAGAGGAGAGAAAAAATGAAAAATGGAAAAAAGAAGGACGTCTATTAAACCAAAACACGTCATGTTTTTGTTTTAGTAAAGGCGCTTGTTGAAGTCATAGGCCGTAAGTTAGCTGTCACCGTGTGAATTGTATAAACAAAACTGCTCTGTTGGATATAAACATCTTAAAACACGTCGAACAAAATAGTGTTGCTGAGAGAGGGGAGCGGAAATGTCACGGCGTTCTGCGCGGTCCGCCGGCCTTTGTCATTCCTTCCAAGTTGTACAACTGCTAATTATTGTTGAGTTGACCAGATGTGTTACGCGTGTGATTTATTGTTTCGTGTACTAAGAGTATTCTCAATTTCTAAGATCATGTTCAGCGTGTATTTTATTTTTCGTGTTATTTTATTCATAATGAAACAGATTAAACTTAATTATTTCTTTAAAAAAAGTTCTACTGTCAATACGACGACGCCTAGTGAGTCTGTGAGTGCGACATCTACTGCTAGAGATGTAAGTGCCGGGCCTAGTAGGGAAACTGAAATGCCTACTGTGGGAAACGCGAGTTCTAGTGGACTTAGGCCTACTCACGGTTCCTCTGGGAAACAAAAATTTCAAAGAGCTTGGCTGGATATCTTCCCCTGGCTAGCTTACGATTCTGACCGCACAAAATGTACTATATGCGCTAAATACCCTCAAAATAGTGACCCAAAATGGGTAGCAGGCTTTTCTGGTTCCATGAAAAAGGAAACTTTTGTGTTTCATGGTAAAAGCCTAGTACATATGGACAATTTAACGCGGTTTGAAGTAGAGTCAGAACCAGGAAAAGCTCCTCTTGCCAAATGTATTAAGAAAATAGAGTCTTCTATGTTTGAGCATCTAACAACTTTATTGAACATAGCCTATTTTATAGGCATCAATGAAAAACCATTTACCGACTTCCCTAAGCAAGTTGCCCTAGCAACTAAATTAGGTGTAAATGTGGAGACAAAACAATATGTAAACGATAAAAACTGCCAAGTTTTCATTAATTTTATTGCTAAACAGTTACAAGAAGATGTGGTTCAAAAATTAAAAAATGCTCAGTGTTTCAGTATTTTGATTGATGGTTCCACGGACCGAAGTGCTGAGGAACATGTGATTATTTATACTCGTTATGTGTGTGAAGGGAGATAAGAGAAGACCTTTTAGGCCTTGTGCCTCTCGAGAGCGGTAGGGCAGAGTCATATTTCACTGCTGTTACTGGGCTCTTGGATAACTTAAGGCTTTATTGGAGAAGAGAAAAGTACATGGTTAGTGTGGGAACTGACGGGGCGTCATCTATGATTGGCTCAAAGTCAGGTTTCGTACTTCATTTGAAAGAAGAAGCTCCTCATTTAATTAGCATTCACTGCGCCGCGCATCATCTACAATTGGCCATACTTGATGCTGCCAATTCCATCCCTTACCTAGAAAAGCTTGACGAAACTGTGAAGAACATATACAAATTTTACAAACGATCCTCAAAACGCCTCCATGAGCTTAAAAACACCGCGAAAACTTTACAAAGTGAGATAGTAAAACTCAGGGTGGCTATGTAGTAAATCTGACGCTTTGAAAGCTTTGCGGCGTGATCTCGTACCTCTGGTCATCCATCTTGAGGATATAACGAACCGGAAAGCTACAACAGGAGAAGCTACGGATACAGCTAGAGCAAAAGGCTATCTAAAAATCCTTACAGCATACAAGTTTGTAAAAACATTAAACTTTTTGATTTACCTGTATGGGAAACTAGAGCCATTTGGTAAAGTTTTACAGTTGAAACAGTTACTGGTCTCACAGGTGCGATCATCAATGATGGTAACGGTGGAAATGGTTCAGTTCTTGCTTTCATCTGAAGGATCCAGTGTGAAACAATTCCTTTCTGACACTTCAGACTCAGAGAAACTGAATTGCTCAAAATACAAAGGCGACCAAGGCATTGTTCTCACAAACACGTCTCAAGGGGAGGAAGAATATAAATCAATCCGTAATAAGCTGATCGAAAGCACAGTTCATTACTTGAACTGTCGTCTTGATACACTTGAGACTGTAGTAGGCACCAAGTGCCACGTTCTGGATTTCTTGTGCCTTCCTCAAGATGACACCCTAACTGCATATGGCAATGAGGAGATTCTTCAATTGGCGCATGTTTTTATTACTGGTGATATAAATGAGGATGTTTTGCTATCGGAATGGCTTCAATTAAAAATGATGGTTAAAGAAGAGCAAATAACTTCAAAAGGACTGGGTGAGCTATTAAAAACTCTGTACAAGTTTCCTGAGCGTTTTGGTGAGCTAAAGAAAGTATTTTACGGAGTTGCATGCATGGCAGTAACAACAGCATCTTGTGAACGGGGATTTAGCTTCGTTAACAGGATAAAAGTGAAACAGAGAGTTTCCCTGGACATCACTTCATTAGGAGATCTAATGCAGCTGGCAGTAAATGGACCACCCTTAGAAGATTTCAACCCTGGTGTAGCAATAGACAAATGGTATTTCTCGTCGCGACTTCGCCATGTTAGTGGCCCACAAGAGGAAACACTCAGCCTAGTCCAGCTTGATTATTTTTAATCAATTATTTTTCATCTTCAACTCGATAAGGGATTATCAGAATATAAACTGGGCTAATGAATAATGTAGCAGTACATGCTAAATATTAAATAATAAAGTTTTATTCCCCCCCCCCCCAGGAAACGGTATCTGGTGAGTGGAAAACACAAACAATTTTCGAGGGTTGAAATAAAGAAGTATTTATATAATAATAAGAATAAAAAGTCAGTAGTTACCCATTCCAAAAGTCAGAAATGAGGGATTAAGTATCATGCTATGAAAACATTTGTACCATAAAACACTGTAGCAATTAAAAACAATGTACTAAGTGTTATCATAAAAGTGCGGTGTGTACAAAGTGCAACATAGTATGATAGGTGTAAATGTTAAAAACTGAAAAGGACATCAATCACAAATAAGTGAAGATGCAGTACTATAGTAATAAACTATAAGTTTAATAATAAGTTGTTGTAGTTTTGTGTTGTTAGGCCACAAAGGCAATATCAATGTAATTAAAATATTATTTTTGTTTATGTTTAAGGAATCCAGGGTTATATAAAAAATTAATAATTGCTAATTAGAACAAAGTAATGAGATGGTAAAAAAGGAAAATAGTGCCAGAGTAATAATACATTTACAGAAGTATAAGTCAGAAATAAAGCAAGTTAAAAATCATTAAATTATAAAATACAAGTAGCTAAGCTTATGTAAAGATGTGAAGAAAAACCTTATATAAATTAAATTTAATTATAGTTAAAAATAATAAAGGAGTATTTTTCCTAAAAGAAGGGAAGAAATAAAAATAATTAATACTAGCCTATTTACTAAAACTGTACCTAGGTTAGCCAATAAAAAATCATCAAATTCTTGGTTACTAAGAGTAACTAATCAACAAGAATTGGTTAATTGTTAAATGGTATTCCAAGTGAGTAGATGGAAAAATAATGTCCAGTAAATTATAAAAATTTAATAACTACACATTTTATTTGCCTCCAAGAGCGTTTAAGACTATAAAACAGGTTAATTACCTTCCGTCACGCTTCTTAAAATCCGAATACAGGATTACTCGAGTTTCAACACATTAAGTGTCGTCATCAGATCCTCAATGAATATTGGTAAAACGTTTGACGAGATGTGCAAACATCAACAAATGTAGTTTTACCAATATTCATTGAGGATCTGATGATGACACTTAATGTGCTGAAACTCGAGTAATCCTGTATTCGGATTTTAAGAAGCGTGACGGAAGGTAATTAACTAGTTTTATAATATTAATAACTACAATTCGGAAAAACCACCACACTAAATTAATGAAATGATTCAGCACGAGCCACTACATCTGAGACATCCATGGAACCACAATAATTAATACCAGAAAATCAATGAAAACAGAAAATTCATCTAACCATTTCATGGCCTAGAAATTTGGAACTGTAACTTACTTGGGTGAGATCGCCTCATTTTATAAACTAAAAAATTACACATCACCAACAAGTAACGAACACTAGAAACAGTAGCACATCTTTCAATTTATAAGAAAACATAGTGTGAACATTATAAACTTTATTTATTTAACCAATAATAGTATAAACGTGGGCTCATTAAAAATTTTCAGCAGCCATCTTTATTTTCATAGCCTTCAGTGAATACGTAGTCTGCGCTCTGGTGTTTAAAAATAAACTTGTTGAATCAAACTTTAAGAAACAAATTTTTATTATTGTAAAGTATGATACGAGTAACTATACATTTCTGACTTTCTTATAGTTCAAAGAATCCTCAAAATAACCCTGAGATAAATAATATATTAATTTTAATAGTAATTGTAACTGAATACATATGTTGTGTTATATGAAAAAAACTAATATCGAAAAAATGTTTGATTTCAAAAATAATCGATTGTAAACTCATGATTTGGAGACAATAATTTCCAGAAAAAGTTAAATCAGATTCAATCAATAAATACCTTTCTTTTAGGTAATTGACTGTGTATTATTTCTGGTAGATAGCAGTTTTGTTACAGGAAACAAGGGAATAGCAGAGAAGAGTAAGAAAATTAGCTCCGACATCAGAAATTATGAAGTACTACGAATAACATAACCTGTAATTGGTTCGCAAATAGAAAACAGCTGAT
Organism: Magicicada septendecula; assembly: GCA_034769895.1. Classification (NCBI taxonomy): domain Eukaryota; kingdom Metazoa; phylum Arthropoda; class Insecta; order Hemiptera; family Cicadidae; genus Magicicada; species Magicicada septendecula. The sequence continues at coordinate 1,291,352,293 of CM068367.1, forward strand.
GCAACGCGCGTAACATCAAACGATTAAATCGTATTCAAAGAGAGGAATTCTCTCGCTCTCTCTCTCTCTTACTCATTTTCAAACAACTGCACTGATATAATACCTAATAAAGAAAACTGTGGTCAATATTTTCATAATCACACACTCTCGATTAAAAAATAAATAACACTATCAGTATACAAACTTTGTAACTATAAAAGGCGAGAGTAGAGACAAATTTACTCGCGAGATGTTACTATATATATATATATATATATATATATATATATATATATATATATATATATACAGTAGAGTCCCGGTTATCCGCCATAAACGGGCTGGCGGAAGGGCGGATAAGCTGGAATGGCGGATAATAGGGAGAGTTAAATAAAACGCAAATTTATCATAAAATTACATTTTAATTTTGTAAATGTAATTAATAAACATCACGTTTTACAACAAATCAATAGAGAAAACAATACAGTACTGTACAATTATATTACAAAATTATAGTAAAACATTTTAGAGAACAAGCAACAATATTAAAGTTATACACTTACAAAAAAAGAGAAAACAATTACGCCTACTTTAGTACTTCATGCTTCAAGTTTAAGAATTCAGTAAATTTTAACAAGAAAAATTTACTAAAAATAAATATAGAATCAGACTAATGTGTATGTAATAAAATTGACTTACACTGTCAGAAATGTTGGAAGTGAGAGTTCAGTTCATGATGAGTGAAAAAAATTAGTGATCTTCGACTGCCTCCCTGATGATTCCCGCTTCTTTGCTGCCAAGTCTCGCCATCTTTGGAGCATCATTATGTCGACAACCCTGGCTTCCTCTTGCTGCTCAACGTACTGAATGGCTGCTTCAAGAGCTTTAACCCCTTCTTTGTGTGTGATCTTTTGGGGCTCAACAGTTTCAGAGTCTTGATCTTCAACAACATCATCGCTATTAACAAGTGTTACAATTTCTTCGTCAGTTATTTCATATTGGTCGTCTCCTGAAAGCCAATTCCTTATTTCATCTAACGATGCATCCTCACATCCAGGGATACGTTGCACCAAGGGCAAAATACTTTCATGAAGTTCATCTAGCATGCTTTCAGCCATATTTTTCTCCTCACCCAGCTTATGCCACGACTTCGCAATTGTTTGTGCCCCAACGTCGGCCCAGGCCCTTGCGACCCAATAAGCGACATCCTTCAAATTTATACTTTTCAACTTCTTAATCAAGTTTTGCCCATCTTCAACTTCTTGTATGACTGTTGACAGAAGCTTTCTTCGATAGTTTCGTTTAAGTGTTTCCAAAACACCCTGGTCCATAGGCTGACAAATGACAGTCACATTTGGTGGCAAAAACATAGCCTTTATGTCCCCATCTCTAAGTTCGTCTGGATCAGGGTGAGTTGGGGCATTGTCTAGCAGTAAAATTGCTTTTCTGGGTAGGTTGTTGTCTTTTAAAAACTTCTCTGTAGAAGGAACAAACTCTTTAAAAAACCATTCCTTAAAAATTTCACTAGTCATCCATGCACTTTTTTGATTGAAATATTTTACTGGAAGAGCATGTTTTGAAATGGTTTTAAAAGCCCTAGGGTTTTTGGACTTTCCAATCATTGCCAGGTCTATTTTATGGTTTGCTGTGACATTACTGCATGCTAAAATAGTCACTCTCTCTTTACTACGTTTATAGCCAGGGGCTGCAGCTTCAGTTCTAGCTGCAAGGCTCTTACTCAGTAACATTTTGAAATTAAGGCCTGTTTCATCACAATTAAATACTTGATCTCCTGTTAAGCTTTCATTTTCAACAAAGGCTTGAAATTTTTTCTTAAACTGTTCCATTTCTTGAAAGTTTGATGACAGTTTCTCGCAGCAAATATTCAACTGACGGATTCCATAACACTTTTTCCATCTATCAAGCCAGCCAACGATTGCTGTAAAATCTGCATCACCTTCGTTAAATTCTTTTTGAAACTGCAACGCCTTTTCTTTTAAGATAGGTCCCGAAATAGGCACCCCTTTCTCCCTGAACTGTGTAAACCAAATGTACAACGCTTCGCTAACTTTTTCATAATCACTATTTTTCATAGTTTTTCTGTCTTTAAAAGCAGTCTCAGTAACTCGTGAGGAACACCATTTTTCTAATTCTAATCGTCTCTTCTTCCAATCTCCAACTGTGCGATGACCGACGCCATAGTGGTCAGCCATCTTCTGCAGCGTTTTCCCTTTATCCAGTCTTTTTAATACCTCAAGCTTGTCTTTTATTGATAAAACAATTTTCTTCCTTTTCGTAGCCATAATCGCAACACTATTAACAAGACTACACTATGACACTTTCACCAAAACTGCACTAGTCACTCACGGACACACCTCGTAAAAGTAGCCTCACTGCTCACTACAGCACACAACAAGAAACTGCAGTCTACTAAGCGATGAGCATGTGAGCGATAGCGTTGGATGTTGGGGGTGGGGTGAATGACACATGAGTCACAGATAGGCTATAATAGGTGATGGGCAGTAGGCCAAATTCCTGCGGTACAGTCAGGAGCAATCACAAAGAGAGCACGTACACTCACGCCCGCAAACTATTGGCACACTATTTTCGTTGCAGTAATTAAAGAAAATATTTTTTACGTTTACGTTTTTTTATGCCGCTTGGGCGGCGGATAACACGGAACGGCGGATAACCGAGACTCTACTGTATATATATATATATATATATATATATATATATATATATAGAGAGAGAGAGAGAGAGAGAGAGAGAGAGAGAGAGAACTGCGAATGGGAAGATGGCTTTTTCTCATACAGCTGACCACAAACTTTATGAAAATGTCCCAAGAGAAATCACTACCTTTGCAGCAAGGGCCAGAACGGCACATATAATCACACAACAATATTTGTTCTGGTTCCAACTGAGCACTTCTCCAGACTGAAGAGGCTGCAATGAAGCAAAAAGAAGAATCCTTAGCTGATATCCTCTGGAATGCACATCCACCAGTGCCAAGAGAAACAGACAGTCCTTATAGGTGACCATGGAAAACTGGAAGATGATATCCTCAAATGCAAGGCTTTATGGGGTCCAGCGGTTGCAGCGTACTCTGAACATCGGGCCATCGACGTCACCTGATGCTGGATGCGACTTAAGACGTAAGGTATATTAACAAACAACTAACATTACTGTAATGTTTATACGTTCATCTTTCAATCACCAACGTACCAACTGTCCTTAGCTAGAAACGTAAAACTTTTACTTAGTAAATATTTATTATTAAAGATTAGAATAGGAAGTAATTTCATCTAATTTCATCAATATAATGACTTTATTCTCTATGTTCTCATTTACCTAAAACTATTATAACTCATTCCTTCTAATATACAATTTTAAACATATTTGGGCAGTCATTTCAGGTTATAAACTTTACAGTTCCGCTTCCCCTAACGATTGCAATGTACTCTGAGAAAACAACTGTGGTATCACTATAACATGATACTGTTATCAACTATGCTATCATTACAGCATACTACTATTGTTCCAGTTTATAAAATCAGTAACATTTTCTGTTATACACGTTAGGTGAAATTTGTGTTGAACAGGCCTAACAGCTGAATGTTAGAAATACCATTTCCATACACCACTCTTACTTGAAGCAATAAGCTTCTTTCAAAGGAAATCGAAAACCTTTTGGGCCTGGAAAATATAATTCTCACATGTGACTTATTAGCACACTTAACCAATGCATTTAGTTTACAGAATACACAATTGAAACAAATGCACAGTACACAATGAAAATAAGAATCATCCATAACCAACTCCCTGAACAAAATTTTTCTATTTTTAAAATAAAAAAATATTTTCCAGTCTTCTGGATGACCACATGGTGGCTCAATAGCTAGGATGGGAACCTTATTTATACAGGTAGATAAAGGATCAAAGATCCAATAAAATCATTCAGTTTTCTAGTTAGTATCTTGCGTTTAATTCATAATAAGGGGCACGCTTAACTAACTTTATAATCATAGTTTAATTGAAGCCTTGTTAAGTCAGACCCCACATCACCTTGGTCCCTTTACAACTTGTCCAGCTCTTAAATATTTTCCAGTATCTTGCTAATATTTAAAAAGCACACTTTAGGAACCAATTAATATGTAACAGCATTTCAGTAACATACAATTAACTGAAAACTACAAACCTAGAATTCTGTTTAAAATCCAAGATAAATCTGGAATGGCATAATAAAACGTGGTTGAATAAAATCTAACTGTAGCTTTTATTTACATGATAAGTAATGTCTATTTCTTTGCATCTAATTACACAACTTTATAGAATGATAAGTATGATGGGAATTTAGACATGACAATCATACAGCTTCAAACTTTTGATATTTCTCTACAGCTGCTATCTTACTGTTATTCTACTGTCTTGCTAAGTCAAATCAGTGGGAACCTCAGAAACATATACGTATATTATATATATATTATAACGTTAACTGTTATCTGTTGTATATATCGTTGATGAGCCACACGTTGGGTAGCACATTTTATTTATAACGTTATAAATGTTCAACGGGTGTAATCGTAATAATAACAACGCAAAATTGTTTATAATATTTACATTTATTAATTAAAATTTCAAAATAAATTGTGAATTAAAACTTCATTATTATTGCATGTGTAAGTCGTAGTACCCATACTTGTTGATTACATACACGTAATATCGCATATTCCATACAAACATAAAATACTCTTATAATTATAAATACATTTGATTTTTATATAATATTGCTCTCGACTTGCTCAGTATATTATGATTAATTTATTATATTCTCAAATCGTTCTTTTTAAAATAATTCTTATTGTTGTTGCATATGCATTTGTCATTTCTATTAATTACTTTAGTAACTTTCTATTCTTTCAAAATTACATTTAAATATTTTCAATAAATTATCAATTCAAAAATTATGCTATAATTACTATACAAGAACATTTACAACTCAGATTAAACTGTGCACAATGTTTATAGAAAAGGCGGACGTGTGTGACGTAGGCGTTAGTTTGCAAAATGCATCTTCCATTCCCGCCAGAAAAGTATTCACGTTTCTTGTTTATCTTGTCTCAGCCAAATAAACATTACTGTACTGTATATGTACTAATTTACATTCTTGGAATGGTAGTTCGGGTTAACCCATCCTTTTTAGGGCCCCTTGCTGAACTTAAGTCTCGGCCAATTTCCTGGAAAACCATTCACTCCCCCCCCCCCCGTTATTGTTTCTAAGCATTGGGAGTACGTTTTCCTTTCAGTTTAGTTCAAACATTCAATTAGAACGGATTAACAATGTACGCTGATAAAATGTCGAAATTAGCAGTTAAACATCGTTGACTCTTGAAGTTAAAACGAAAATTTTAAATCGTATGGAGTCGGGTGTTGGTGCCACAGAAGTCGGTCGTGAGTTTGACATATCGGAGTCAACCGTACGTACAATTGTAAAAAATAAAGAAAAAATTGTCCTATCCAGTCAGTCCACGGGTACATCTATTGCTGCTACAAAAGTGAATCGGTCTAGATCCTCTATTATGGAAAAAATGGAACACCTACTGTCAGTTTGGGTTGAAGACATGAACCAGCAGCGAATGCCTTTAAGCCAGGCTGTTATCATGGCTAAAGCTAAGTCCCTGTTTGACGACATTAAAAAAAGGAGGAAGAATTTTCAACCATTGAATTTAAAGCAAGTCAAAGTTGGTTTGATCGATTCAAACGTCGCTCAAACCTTCACAGCCTTCGACTACAAGGTGAATCAGCAAGTGCCGACATGGAAGCAGCTGATAAATTTCCTTCCACATTTAAGGATTTGGTGAACAGTCAAAGCTATCGCCCTAACCTTGTTTTCAATGTGGATGAGACAGGTTTTGGAAAAAGTTACCTTCACGCACTTTTTCATTTCTAAAAGTGAGCGACAGGCCCCTGGCTTCAAAGCGGCCAAGGATCGGCTTACACTTCTATTGGGGGGTAATGCAAGTGGAGATTTGAAATTAAAACCTCTTTTGGTGTACCACTCAGAAAATCCACGAGCGACGAAATTTTATAAAAAAGAAAATTAGCCCGTCATATGGACATCAAATAAGAAGGCTTGGGTGACAATGGCTGTGTTTACTGATTGGTATCTTAACCATTTCATCCCCGAAGTAAAAAAATATTGTGAGGAGAACGACTTAGAACATAAGGCCTCTTAGTTCTGGATAACGCGCCTGGTCATTCTGTTACCTTGGAAAGCCTCCAAACTTATTTTCCTGTTGATGTTGTGTTTCTTCCTCCCAATACAACTTCATTATTGCAGCCTATGGATCAGGGAGCAATTGCTGCTTTTAAAGCGTATTATTTGTGCCGCACATTCGGCCAATTAATTCCTGAAACAGATTCAGCAGACAAGCAGTCAATGAAAGAATGGTAGAAATAGTTTAACATTATGAAAGCCATTGAAAATATTGATCTTTCATGGAAAGAAGTTACGCAACATTGCATGAATGGTTGTTGGAAAAAACTGTGGCCGGACGTGGCCAAAAATGAAGAAAATAAAGTTTTTTCAAATTTAGTGAATGACATCACACAGCTAGCCAACACAGGGAGGCTAAGTGAAGAATCCATAGAAAAACAAGACATTATGGAATTGATTGAATCCGATGCGCAGCCTTTGACAAACGAAGAACTTCTGGATCTACAATCTCAAGATGAAGCGGAAAAAGAAACACCGCGAATTTTGTCAACTAAAATTTTGCAGGAAGGTTTAATGTTAATTCAAACAGGATTAAACCTCATAGAGCAAAATGAAGTTGATTGGGAGAGAATCACAAAAGTCAAAAAAGTTGTCAATGATGGAATAGATTGTTATCAACAACTATTAAATGAGAGGAAGCGAAAAGCATCACAATCAACTCTACACACATTTTTCAAAAAGGCTGCGACTGAGAAGCCACATGAGGAACCTCAACCCGAAACTTCTCAAGGATCTTCTTTGTGATCAATTGTAAGTGAATTAGGTAGATGTTTGTATAAATTATTTTTGTACATATTCGTTTGTATGTACGTATGTATATCTTTTAAATTAAAATGCCTTTTTTGAGATTTCGTATTATGTACGTGTATTTTGTATGTACATACGTATTTTATTATGTTTATAACACATGTTGACAAGGAAAATCATATAAAAGCAATAAAAACTAAAACAACAAGGTATTGATCGGTAAAAAATAGGAAACCCCGCTTAGCGCGATTTTCGTTTTACGCGAATCGCCGAGGAACGTATCACTCGCGTTAAGCGGGGTATGACTGTACTTGATAGTAAATGAGTACTCACCAATGACTAAAATCCATCTCAGTAAACGAGAGTTTGTTACTTTACATTTCAGTAGAAATGACAATGCTTGATGGTCAGTATGTATTTCAAAATGAGTACCATAAATGTAATATCAAAATTGTTTAAGCTCATAGACAATTGCAAGTATCTCCTTCTCTGATGTTGAGTAGTGCCGCTCTGCTCCTTTGAAAACTCTGCTCGCGTAGGTGATGACCCTTAGTTTTCCTTCGGAATCCTTCTGGTATAGTACACTTCCCACGGCGTAATCACTAGCATCAGAATAAATTACAAATTTTCCTTCTCGTTGAGGATGATGTAGCATGATGTTTTCTACGAATAACATCTTCACTTGGTCGAAGGCTTCTTGATGCTTCTTCTCCCATTTCCATTTTCTTCCCTTCTTTGTCAATTCTAACAAAGGTCGAGTCCTTTCGGCATATAATGGTGTAAACCTCCTGTAATATCCAGTTATACCTAAAAATGCACGTAAACCTTTTAAGATTCCTGGGTATAGGAAAGTTGGTTATACTGGTTATCTTGGTAGGATCTGGTTGTATACCTGAGGATGAGATGATGTGTCCTAGGAATTGGATGGAAGTTTTTATGAATTCACATTTGTTTAGGTTTAGGGACATGTTTTCTTACCTAAACTTATGGAATATTGTTCGTAGATTTTGGATATGTTCATTGAATGTCTTAGATATCACTAGAATATCACCTACAAAGATCATCGTATAAGGTTCCACCTCTGGGCCTAATGTTCTTTCCAAACATTTTACAATAGCTGCCAAACTCGTACTTAATCCAAATGGTACCACTTTATGTTGGTAACACTTGTTCTTATACAGGAACGCAGTAAATTTTCTATCCTCTTCTCGGATTGGAATTTGCCAAAAACTTGAACGTAGATCTAGTTTAGTCAAGTAGCGTGCTACTTCACACTGTAAACAGCTTGTCCGCATTAGGCGCACAGTCATATTCTTTCATTATAATACTGTTCAGCTCCCGCATGTCCAGGCATAGATGAATATCCCCACTTTCCTTCTTTACTACAACAAGAGGATTTAAGAAGTTGCTGTTGGACCGTTCTATCACGTTATTATCTAGCATGCGACTTATTTCCGTTTCTACTTCTTCCTCGTAACACATTGGAATAGGGTATGTCCTCCTGACGAATTTTGTTGGATCTGGTACAGTTATAGTATGTTTGTAGACTGTTGTCTGCGTCGGTGTTTCATTGAATATATCTTCATATTCATTTATTAATTCTTGAAGCCGCTTTTCTTCCTGTTTAGACATCTTGTCGGTTGTCTGACTTGTACATCGAGTTGGTACATATTGAACTTTGGGTTTAGTTAAGACAATAGGTGTCTCACTTACCTTATTCTGTTTTTCTTCTTCATTCATACTTATACTATGTTGAACACCCTTATAATTACATGTTATCTTATTATTAATGATATCAATCTTAGCATCTAGCACATTCGATAAATCAATTCCTATAATACCATCATATGTTAGCTTATTCATAATAATCATTGGACATTCTATTTCTAAATTTTCATGTGTAATTGTTACGTAGGCTTGTTTTTTTACTTTTTCTCGCTTATTAGTAGCGGTTGTAATGTTCATATTATTCACAGGTAATATCGCTGTATTTTAAAATAATTTTTATTTCGTTGCATCCAGGCAGCATTTAAAACTGACAGTTGACTACCTGTGTCCACCAACATTTTAATTTGACAATTGTTGATAAGAACATTAACAGTAGGGCAATGTGTGTGTGCGTGTTCCGCTTGAATTATACCCTCGTCCGTGCTAAGCAATTCGTCTCGTATGTCGACAGGATATATATTGTTTATTGTGTACTGCTGTGTATGCGTCTCCAGTCATTGTTGAGAAGTCAATGGTTCATTTCCCGCTTCCGGTTCACATCCCTTCTTCATGTTTCTATTGTTTGCTTTTACTGCATTGACTGAGCGATCATATGGCTTATCGAATTTCTTTTTAGAAGTAGGCCAGACATAGCCTCCCTTCTCTCTCACTCTCACTGCTTCTCCCCTTATCCTGACGAACGCCTTCTACACGCTGAGTCGTTGTTGGCTCGTGCACTAGGATAATATGTGCTTTATTTTGCATGTGTTGCGTTTGCTGTTTATAATTATTAACATTGTGATTATGGTTATTATTGTGATTACCGTGCGGTGGATAATTGTGTTGTGTATTATCACCGCAAGTGATATTTTCAGATTGTGTTACAAATATTAAAAATTCTTCAACTGTTTTAATACCTTGAGTGTAAACAGCGAGTTGGACATTTTTCTGAAAATGGTAAGACAGTTTGGATATTATTTCATATTCTAAAAATTTAGGTTTAAGATGTTTCACTCTTTCAATTTGTGTTATTGTATACTGTTCAATACTCTGACGGCCATGAATATTAAATTTACCATATTCTAGCTTATCACGTACCTGACGTTGCGTAAGGATATTCCAATACCTATTTTCAAACGAGTCACGGAATTGTTGATATGTAGTGACATTATCACGTATGACAGTATACCACTGTGCTGCTGAATCTTTGAAATGGCAAATAACAAAATTTATTTTCTCGTTTTCATCAATATTACTACCAATTTTTTCCATTTCTTTTTCGCAACTGACCAAAAATTCCATGCTGTTCTCCCAATTATTTCCTGTGAATGTTAGTTTAACCCTATCTTCTAATGGTGCCGGATAAACCATCTTCTGCGCAGGACGTCTACGTAGCTCCGCTCGAAGTTGATCCATTTCAGTCTTCACCTCCTCTTTCATATTGGACATCTCTCCAGAATAATCTTTCGCAGTCTTGGATGTTTCTTCTAGCTTATTCTCTATTACCATGTATGTGTTTCTATTTCACGCGTTTTACTTGTGGTCGCTTGAACCTGATCATGGACATCCCTTATTTTACTGTCCTGTTCATGCTTTGCTACATTTATTTTCTCTTATACATTTTCAGTTATTTGTTTATGAATGTCTTTTAAATCTTTCTTCCATTCTGCGCGTAATTCTTTATGCTTGTTTTCTATCCTAACAGCTTGCTCATGAAGGGCTTGTTTAACGTTATTTTCATGTGCATCTATGCGCGTATTAGTGTCTATAATTTTATCCACTAACTGTGTAGTACTATCTATTAGATCTAGCTTTAATTCTTCATTTAAATCTTCTGTTAGTTTTACATTATCTTGTTTTAATTCTTCAACCATGGCTCGCATCATATTTTGAAGTGCCTCCATACTGAAGTTACCTGGTTCTGCCATGTTGAATTACTTATTTTTTTATATTATGTTTTTAAAATAATTATTATTGGTGATCCAGGTTATACTACTCTTTATTTATTATTTTGTTTTTATTACTATTAATATTATTATTATTAACGTTACTATTACAATTACACCTTTTCTTTTTACAATAGAATTACCTGTTGAGCGCCAGTTGTGCTCAAACAATTAACATAACATACAAATAATACTTAATATAAATAATAGTTGTCACATAATATATTTTTTATTTAACACACATTTACTTTTTAGAGCATACATTTAACTTTTAAATTTTTTAAATACTTAAATGGCATGGTCGCGCACCAAGTTCTTGGCGCCAAATATTTATAACATTTCGTTGATGAGCCACACGTTGGGTAGCACATTTTATTTATAACGTTATAAATGTTCAATGGGTGTAATCTTAATAATAACAACAACGTAAAATTGTTTATAACATTTAAAACATTTATTAATTAAAATTTCAAAATAAATTGCAAATTAAAACTTCATTATTATTGCATGTGTATGGGTAGTCGTAGTACCCATACTTGTTGATTACATACACGTAATATCGCATATTCCATACAAACATAAAATACTCTTATAATTATAAATACATCTGATTATTATATAATATTGCTCTCGACTTGCTCAGTATATTATGATTAATTTATTATATTCTCAAATTGTTCTTTTTAAAATAATTTTATTGTTGTTGCATATGCATTTGTCATTTGTATTAATTACTTGAGCAACTTTCTATTCTTTCAAAATTACATTTAAATATTTTCAATAAATTATCAATTCAAAAATTATGCTATAATTACTATACAAGAACATTTACATTTACAAGCTATAAATTACACTTTTAGAAATTATTGTCTTTCTGTTGACAATGTTTATCTGTCTTTGATTAAGTCTTTTGTTATGAGGAATACATGGCTTTCTTTCACCTTAATTGTAGCGGTTCCTCAGCGTACCCTCTTCTGGTCCTGAGTCCTTGATGTTGGTGAATCCTGATTAGTCGTGAAGTCCTGGATCCTTTCCTCGTCCTCCGGATCCTCTCGGAAGTCCGATGGCTCGTCCTCTACGTCTGGAATGTATGCCATGTAGTGTGCTACTCCCTCGTCCTTCGTAATAGTCTCTGGCTGCAGCGGTGGTGTCACAAAGTGATGATGTTGTCAAGCATCACCTCCGGCTGCCACTGTGGTTTGACAAGAAAGAGTTGAAGTCGCCGGGCATAGCCTCCAGCTGCCTCTGTAGTTGAACGAGAAAGAGAACAAGGCTGATGTGCCTCGCGTATTTATAGTCTAGGGCGGAAAATTCATGTTTCGACAATTCTCTGCAGGAATAGGTCTGCCGTGGTGTCCTTTTACAAACACGACTATTCACACACTTATTTCACTTGTCTTCGCAACATGCGAAGTCTTTTGCAAATTACCCAATATTCATCTGGTCGGTAATTTTTATGTGTACAACTGTGTTTAAACCGTTTCTCGTTATCTTAATTATTATGGGTTTTATTTATATTTATTTTCACTGTATTCGTACTTTTTATTATTTTTGCACCATCTTTCATACACACATGCATCTTTATATTATACACACTGTGGCATATTTGGTTTTGTGATATTTCATATACACTTATCACCATTTAAATAATTCATATATTTAATAACGTTTATTTAGGGGTGATGCTTTGCAGGAATCAACTGGACGCACTCACACACGTAAGATACACGTGTACACATAGACGCAGCTGTGTGGCATGACCTACCTGTTCAAGCATGGAATTTTGTTGTCCCCTTTACAGCTTTCAATCTGAATTATTATTATTACTAACAATATAGATTATTTATTCAAATTATATTAATTATCTTAACTTATTGTGCAATGCACAGTACCCTATACATTTGTACTGTTGCAATATTGCTGTAAATCTGTCCACTGTTAAGATTTATTAATGACACAAGCGTAGTTTATGAAATATGCTAGGTTTCAATTAAATATCATCATGTTTGATCATTTATATATTCATAATCTGCATAAATTTCCTGCTGACAAATCAGTACTTAACAATTTAAGGTCATCTTCAGAATGCTCTTGGATAAGGGGATGTGGGAAAGTGTTTTGTTCAATAATCTCATGACAGTATTTGTAGGCAAATCTTTATATGCTAAGACAATTCAAATGTCTTCAAAAAGTTAACACCATCAAACACAAATAATGATCATAAATAAATGGAAATTGGTAAAATGTCAAAACAGGTAGAGTTATAGTTTAATTCTGTTACACGTATACAGTTGAATATTTTGTTGTTTTAAATCCTCTGCTACAGACTACTTTTAAAATAATAAAACCACATAATAATTAATTATTTTTAAATACTTACACTCACATACAACTACTTTCATATTAACACATAAAACCTTATTGATTTTTTCCGATCTTGAAAAACACATCAGCTGTATAAACTGCACTTAGTACACACTGTCAGGCAATATCAACATATCAACTCACAACTGGCTCAAAATCACCAAGGTGGCGAATTCCAAGTTTGGTTTTATGATGAAAATTCTTAGAAGCTATGATTATGAAAGTTAGCTTAAATCATCACTAAACTTGTGTTTAAACTATATTTAAATGGGGCAAGCATAGAATTCATTTTTTTTTCGTAATAGTGTTTTTAAAGAGACGCTTAGTTAAAAAAGGTCATTTCGGGAACATTTTTAAAAATTCAATTGTATATCTAAAAAAAAATATTATCTTTTTTTTTACTTTATACATAGCATAAGTATATAGTTAGTATTATGAAATAAAAAAAACATGTAAAATATTACCTACAATAAAGCTCTGAAGCAAAAGTCCACCACAAATGAGGTAAAGTTACTATTTTCAAGTATAAAATTTTCCAAATGAAAAAATATAAATAACTTTCATAATTAAATTACCTTTACATACAAAGAATTAAACTTTTTCAATAAAATTATAATCTTATTTTATGAAAATATCTGAAGTTGTACGTTTTTTTTTCATAATTGAAGTAGTGTTCCCGGAAATGATCGGGTGTTCACGGAATGACATGTGTGTTCCCTCAATGACGATATATGTAGGTACAGTATGGGGATATTGAAATGATAAACGTGTAAAAAGTTTCGGAAATGAATAGTTATTTATTAAACTGGCTACAAGGTTTGTACTTAACATAAAATTAACTTTACTTAGTTTTAATCAGTTCTCATAATGCAGTCTTTTTGATTAAAGTACACAGCCAAGTACAACTAACAATCACAGATCTATATTTTCAGTACGTTGGTGATAATCACCCATACTAAAGAACAATAATATCAAATCTAAATTAAATTATAAAACAAAAAAGAGTTTGCTTATGCATAGACAAAAATTACAAAAATATTAGAATTAAATATCACTAAAGTATTGACGACTCGGAACACTAAGTTTTTTATAAGTAAAAACGTAAAGTTTTACCTTACAGCCTAAACCGGCTTTCACCTTTAGAAGGCTTCATCAGAGGCTGCCATAGGTAGCGTTGTCCGTCTTGTTGTTGGTGACGGGATAGTTATTCGAAAGATTGAAGCTGTGTGTGTGTGTGTGGTGAGATGTGTTCGAATAATGCGTGCGATTTGAATTGTGTCTGTTCGTTTAGGATGTCGTTTTTATTTGTTTTTGTGTGTTTGTATATTTCTAATTGTTCTAGAGTGTCTAGTTTTCGGCCTTTTGTGTGTACATGTAGAATGTTCATGTTATTGTCGATGTTTTTATATGTGTGGTTTGCTTCAATGAGGTGGTTTGCAAAGGTAGATTCTGTAGTGGTGTGGAGTGCTTTTGTGTGTTCAATGTATCTCTGTTTGAAGCTACGTCCTGTCTGGCCTATGTAGAATTTATTGCAATCTGAGCAATTTAGCTTGTATACACCAGGTAGATCGAATTTGTTTTGTGCTTTGGGCGTGCGTTTTGATAGTGTGTGTTCTGTTTTGTTGGTAGTTTTGTAAGCGATTCTGTATCCTGCTTTTTTGAATTTGTGGGCGATTTTTTCAGTTTGTTTGTTGATGTATGTTAGTGTTATGAATTTGTTGTTTTCTGTCTTTGTCTGTTGTTTGTTTTGTGTTTTGTGTAGGAGTTTACTGACTATTGTTCTGTCATATCCGTTAGATTCTGCTAGATATTTTATCGTGTTTAGTTCGTCTTTGTAGTCTATTTCATCTAAGGGGATGTTGTTAAGTCTATGTATCATGGTTCTAAAAGCAGCTAGTTTGTGTTGTATTGGGTGATTGGAGGTGTTGTGTATTAGTGTGTCAGTTGTAGTTGGTTTTCTGTATATACTGAATTTGTGCCTGTGTTCTAGTTTTGTGATGGAGAGGTCTAAGAAGTTTATGGTATTGTTGTGTTCGTATTCGGCAGTGAAGGTTATGTTTTTATGTATTTTGTTTATGTGCGTTAGTAACTGTTCGCATTGTCTTTTGTTTCCCCTGTATAGTATTAGAATGTCATCAATGTATCTGTGCCAATATAGTATTTTATGTGAGTGTCTGTCATTGTTTGTGAGTATTTTTGTTTTTTCTAAGTGTTGAAGGAAGACTTCTGCTAGAATGCTGGATATGGGGGAGCCCATGGGTAGGCCATCGTTCTGTGTGTAGTATTTATTGTTATAAGTAAAGTAGTTTGTTTTGTGATAATGTTCAGAGTTTCTGTTATTTCATTGATAAGTTCGTCTGGTGTGTTGTTCTGTTTGAGTTTGTTTTGTAGGATGGTGATTGTTTCAGAGATTGGGATGTTTGTGTAATACATATTCTAATGTATATATATATATGGGATGTAATAACATACATTACAAACATAACATCCAAACACTAACAAAGCTCATAATTGACACAGAAACAAATATACAAAACACAGCACCAGAACATCAAGACACATTAAGACATAATATAAACAACACAATAGGAGTACATAAGACACCAGACAACAACAACCACAACTCAGAAATACACACAGCCATCAAACTGAGGGAAAAGGCACACAAACACAACATCACATTTGTAAAAGCTGACAAAGGCAACACGACTGTAATTATCCCCACAGACAACGTACACAAAAAAGTACAAAACTTCATGGAACAGAACAACATCACAGAACTAAAACACGACCCCACCGACAGATACCAAAACTCAGTCAAACAAATAGTCAACAAAGCCAAACACATTATGACACATAAACAAAAGCCCTACATGAAACAAATCAGACCATCAGCACCTACACTCCAAGCGCTTCCCAAAATCCATAAAGAAGACATTCCAATCCGCCCCATTATCAACTACCGTATTGCCCCTGCACACAAACTGGCAAAATATCTAGACAAAATTATTAGACAACACACACAAATAGACAACAACATTGCAGTAAAAAACAACACTGACCTAGTAACAAAAATAAAAGACATACACATCCCCCATATTACCACATTAGCCTCCTTTGACATTAAAAACCTGTACACAAACATCCCAATCTCTGAAACAATCACCATCCTACAAAACAAACTCAAACAGAACAACACACCAGACGAACTTATCAATGAAATAACAGAAACTCTGAACATTATCACAAAACAAAACTACTTTACTTATAACAATAAATACTACACACAGAACGATGGCCTACCCATGGGCTCCCCCATATCCAGCATTCTAGCAGAAGTCTTCCTCCAACACTTAGAAAAAACAAAAATACTCACAAACAATGACAGACACTCACATAAAATACTATATTGGCACAGATACATTGATGACATTCTAATACTATACAGGGGAAACAAAAGACAATGCGAACAGTTACTAACGCACATAAACAAAATACATAAAAACATAACCTTCACTGCCGAATACGAACACAACAATACCATAAACTTCTTAGACATCTCCATCACAAAACTAGAACACAGGCACAAATTCAGTATATACAGAAAACCAACTACAACTGACACACTAATACACAACACCTCCAATCACCCAATACAACACAAACTAGCTGCTTTTAGAACCATGATACATAGACTTAACAACATCCCCTTAGATGAAATAGACTACAAAGACGAACTAAACACGATAAAATATCTAGCAGAATCTAACGGATATGACAGAACAATAGTCAGTAAACTCCTACACAAAACACAAAACAAACAACAGACAAAGACAGATAACAACAAATTCATAACACTAACATACATCAACAAACTGAAAAAATCGCCCACAAATTCAAAAAAGCAGGATACAGAATCGCTTACAAAACTACCAACAAAACAGAACACACACTATCAAAACGCATGCCCAAAGCACAAAACAAATTCGATCTACCTGGTGTATACAAGCTAAATTGCTCAGATTGCAATAAATTCTACATAGGCCAGACAGGACGTAGCTTCAAACAGAGATACATTTAACACACAAAAGCACTCCACACCACTACAGAATCTACCTTTGCAAACCACCTCATTGAAGTAAACCACACATATAAAAACATCGACAATAACATGAACATTCTACATGTACACACAAAAGGCCGAAAACTAGACACTCTAGAACAATTAGAAATATACAAACACACAAAAACAAATAAAAACGACATCCTAAACGAACAGACACAATTCAAATCGCACGCATTATTCGAACACATCTCACCACACACACACACACACAGCTTCAATCTTTCGAATAACTATCCCGTCACCAACAACAAGACGGACAACGCTACCTATGGCAGCCTCTGATGAAGCCTTCTAAAGGTGAAAGCCGGTTTAGGCTGTAAGGTAAAACTTTACGTTTTTACTTATAAAAAACTTAGTGTTCCGAGTCGTCAATACTTTAGTGATATTTAGTTAAGTAACGGACACGTCATGGACAACGAAATCCAAGAATATTAGAATTGTTCGAAAACATCAACATCAGTCTCAAAGTAATAATACTCTCGGTTCTGTTCTTTTTTCAGTAAAGGTGTAGGAAAAATATTAATTACTTGCTCAAAAGCAATATATGACACATCTTTTGATTCTAGTTTAAATTTTCTAGCACTATTACGCACAGATCTCAAGAAAGTTACTAAAATTTCCCCCTCATCTTTATCAACACAAGTCTGACTGGTGGCAACATATCTGTAATAGACATTTTCCTTTTGAGTAGGTACTTTAATTAATAAAAATGTCCCAGGGGAAATTAAATTTGGATGTAAGCTTTCTTTGCCGTGGCCGTAAGATGTACCAGCTTCAACACTATTGATTTTTTGTTCAGCCTGCTGACGAACAGAGATTGCCATTAAATCTTCCTCATCCGATGAAGATGAGTTATAAATGCTTTTATAAACGTTATGTCTCTTCTTGAATTTCAGCAGGTCTTCAAAATCATTTGTTTCCATGGGTTCTTCCGGATAAGGAGATTCTATCAAAGGCGTATAAACATCCATGGATTCGACTACGTTCGCGTTTAAATCACTAGAAAACGTGGATAGTTTTAACTCCTTTTGAAAATGTTCGTGTTGATATACTTGTATTGAAACTTCTGGCCCTCTTTGCCAGGTAATTTTCGTGATATTCATAATACCTGGTATAGCATCTAAAGTTTTCGGGACCATATTTTTTATGCTAGTGATGTCATCAGGGATTATTTTTACTTGAATAGCAGACTCTGTGAACAGATTGGCAAAGTCCGAGGCTGTTTTAATGTCCTTTCCCATTAACACATGGCTGTCGGCAGTTCTTTTAAGAACACCACCTACGCCATCCATGGGCCCTTTTCCATGCCCAGGTTCACTGAATGTCCAAGTAGCTTTTGTTATTTGCTGGAATTCATGAATCAATGTTTGAAGCCAAAGATATATATTCATACGGTTGCGGTACTGGGATGTTGGACCGCCAGAGTAGATATGGAGAGTGTCAACATTTTTGTTTTCCAGAATCATTGTTAAGATCGATTTCATATGAGCCCACACTGCATGGGCCTGGTGATCCAAATTTTCACTCACTGTAGCAAAAGATCTTGATTGCAAAGCATTGTTAACGTTTCGTGAATAATATACATCTGTATGAATAGATAACTGATTTTTGGCAAAATGGGTGGACTGAATTTCATTTGCATACTTAGTAGTGTAGTTCTCTGAGAAGTCTATCTGTATTATAATCTCTTTTTCAGTTAAGTTTTCTTTGAGCTCTTTTTTCAGTTTGTTGTAACTATAAATGCTATAGAGATGTTTTTTTTTCATTACTGGAATGTCTTCAGCTAAAGCCATTTTTAATTCTTTGACTGTACTCGAGATAGCAACCTTTTTTGTAATTTTAAACGTCTCCTTCTCACCTTTTACAATTTTATCCTCATTAATGGACTTCCACTGAAAATATATCAAAGAATCTTTGTTGTCACCTGGCTCGAACGTTTGATTTTTGCATTTATCACACAAACCATTCATAGTCATAAGAAGTTACGTCGCAACTGTAATCCTCAATCAACTTTTCTGTGCTCCCGTGATTAAGCTGTTGTAAACTTTTCAGTTTATTAAGTTTTAATTCGAAATTTTCATGCTTAACGCACAAACAAGTTTCTCGGTCTCTTAGTTTTGGAGCTACAACCCAAAATGGCTTTGCCCTTAGTAGTGTCGCATAAGGTACATTAATGCCAGTTTCTTGGACGAATTTTGATGTCAACGCTTTAACTGTGAATAAAAGGATGCGCTTTTGTTGTTTAAAACCGTTTTTCTTTACGAAATCTCTCTTAGCTGGGCATATCCTACTGATGGTATCTCTTTCGAAGAAATTTATGACCTTTTGATGAACTTCTGGCTTCAAAACTATCTCGCGAACTTTGGCATCAGATGTCATAATCGATTTATTGTTTTTCTCTTTTGGTAAAAACTTCTTGGCCATATGTAGTAATTTGTATTTTCTCAAGGTAGTGCCACTGACACATTTTTGGAAGACTTCTCTCTCTTTGGAATTTTTTTGTAAAGTATCAGCCTTTTCTTGTAATTGCGTCGTCAATACTTCACTAAACAAAAGGCTTTTGCGCACTTCAGGAGGTACGTGAATATCTTTTATTAAAGCATTAACTTTGCTGTTAGGAGTGGAAGGTGACGCTTCTCTTTTTTCGTCCCTTCTTTTTAGTTTTTTCTTTAAAGACTCAATTTTACATTTCATTTGAGCTATGGTTTCTTCCTGTTTTTTATTTTACGGTATGCTTTTGCTCTATCTTTCCGTACTATTTTTCTTCCTACTTGTCTTCTTACTGAAGGGGTTACGGCTGAATCATCATCTGAATTTGGAGGCGTATTGGTAACTATATTTGCCAATGCCTTTTTCTTTTCCCTGTATTTTTTTGATGCTTTTTTCCAATTTTTCCTCTGCTTTCGCTTCTTCCGCTTTGTCATCTCAGTAATGTTCTTCACTTTCTTTTCTGCTTTTTTTCTGATAGTATGCTCTGTCTTTAGCCCTTTTAATCTCTCTCTGTTCAGGAGTCATCTTATCTAAAAATTTTCTTTTTCTACCATTAGCTTTTTCTCTTTGGCGAAAATAAGCCGAACTATCTTTTTTCAACTGTTTTTTCGGTCTTTTTTTATTTTTACCCGCTCTGTCAGACTCTATATTGCTACAAAAAACCCATGTATATCTTATTAAAAATTAATTAAACACAGCTTATATAGTAATTTAATTGAGAAATTTAATAGCAGATATCACTTCGGGAACGAAACAGTCATCTCGGGAATGCCATAATCATTTCGGGAACGTGTCATCATGTCCGGGAACGTTCCCGATATGACCGTTCACGAAATGACGTTTTCAAATAAACGCGCGCTTTATATTGACGGCAGCCATCTTAGATGCAGTCTAGCAAGGTTAATGTAAATATTTGAAGTTATTTTTTAAGCATTGTACTTTAAAAGGTATTTTTTCAATATTTCAAACTAATAAACGCATTCCCGTAATGATGAACTATTTTTGTACACTCTGTAGATACTGAATTGAAAAGTACTTACCACTTAATTTTAATTAATCTGGCGGAAAACACTAACGACAGTTGCACTGACTACCTTTCCCTACCACAACTGCGCACCAGCGTCTAAAGGCGGCGTTCAGTATAAACTATTTTCAGTCAGTTACAGCTGTGTTCACTGAAATGACGCATACGTTGTCGGACAAACTTTTTAGTATATTTGTATATATAATAATTTTATTTTATGATTAATACGGTACATAATTAAGGTATTAGATAAAATTGGTGGCTAATAAGCACTGAAAACGGTTAAATATGTTTTTTTTAGGGAATTCTAGGTGTTGGTTTCTACGGATCAGTACTTTGGGACGCGTTCTCGAAATTACTTTCCATATATATATATATATTTTGAAATAATATTAAAAATGATTTACTTTTGAAGTATATTGTATGATGTACAGTTAAAACGAATAAATTTTAGTAGTTACTAGTGTTCATTTGTTCAATAAAATTGAGATTTTATTAATTTATTTGCTGGCGAAGCAAATTCTCCACCTTGGTGATTTTGAGCCAACTATGAATAATATGATTTCTTTACAGATTTTATCAATGCTTCATTATGTTTCAGATAAGCATATAATGATAGTTGATGCAATTTTTTGTAATTTGGGATATAATTGTACTATGCTGATAGAATTTCTTATCATGTCATTATTAAGATAAATTTTTATCTTGATAATTCAAGCAATCGTCATCTAATTTTCATTGTTCTACACTATACACTGGATACAATTTTTATCTTGATAATTCAAGCAATCGTCATCTAATTTTCATTGTTCTACACTATACACCGGATACACCCATCTGCCTAAACAATATGTTTACAAAAAGCAGTACTTTTGAACTGAATACTGTTCTCTATTTTTAGTTGCCTAATTACACTGGTCTACAAAAAAAAACTTTTTTTTTGTCCCAAAGACTGATCTATATTGGATGATCTATATAGTTGTTTTTGTGCTGAATTCAAAAATTCCAACCATTTTTCTCTATCACGTAAGGGTTTTGTGTGACAGCTAGGTAAATATTTTACATTAATAACATTTACAGTAAAGAAATTAATCAATGTTCAACGTACCTAAAAGGTGTTAGCTGAAGATTTCCTGGAGTACTTTGCATCAGGAACATCCCTTTTGAGAGTCCAGCAGTAATCTGCTAACATATTTGAGCTCTACTTCCCTTGATACCTTTTTTCCATGCTTGAAATGTCTTGATGAAACCGTTCACCGTGTTCATCGCTTACGGCTCCCAGGTTTTCCGGAAAAAAATTCAAGTGAGAGTGAAGAAAGTGGATCTTGAGAGACATATTGCAGCCTAAATGTTCATATGCTTTCAGCAGCTGATTTACTAGATCCCTGTAGTTGTCAGACTTGTTGCCTAAAAATTGCGTCACTACATTCTTGAAAGAAATCCATGCAGTTTTTCTAAGTCATTCAACCGTCTTCAAAATTTTCATATTTATTAGTTCTCTTATTTGTGGTCCTATGAAAATTCCTTCTTTAATTTTTGCATCACTAATTCTGGGGAACTTTTCCTTCAAATACATAAAACCTCTTCCATTTCTGTCCATTGCCTTCACGAAATTTTTCATCAAACCTAATTTGATATGAAGAGGTGGAAGATAGATCTTTTGGGATCAACTAAATGAGCATTCATCACATTTTTTTTACCAGGTGTGAGAGGTTTACGTGAAGGCCATATCTTCTTTTTGAAATGACTTTTGCGATTCCTGCTGTCCCACTCACATAAAAAGCAGCAAAATTTTTTGTATCCAGTCTGTAAACCTAGCAGCATAGCGATCACCTTAAGGTCTCCACATATGTTCCAATTGAATTTTTCATACATTATCTTGTCTAGAATAATCTTCATATTTTCATAAGTTTCTTTCATATTAATAGCATGTGCTAGTGGAACTGATGGAAATTTGTTTCCATTGTGAAGAAGGACAGCTTTTAGGCTAGCTTTAGACGAATCAATAAACAAATGCCATTCCTCTGGGTTATGAGAATGTCCTAGAGTATCCATCACTGATAAAATATCATTACAGTACACAAAATCCCCTTCTTGAGAAAAAAAGTTCTTGAAATCCTCTTGACGATTTCGAAAGTAGCATACCTTAATTCCACGATTAAGAAGGTTCCACCCTTTTAGTCGTGATCCCACAAGTTCTGCCTGATTTTTTGATAAATGTAAATCACGCACTAAATCATTTAGGTCTCCTTGTGTCAATAAATGAGGCTCGATAGAAACTTCAAAACTTGGATTATGTTGATCAGAGTGATCTTCATTCTGATCCTCTTCTGAGCTTGGATATTCATTTATATCGATTGATACCGGGTGGTTTGGTATTGGGAGATCATCACTGTGGAGAACAGGTCGAATCACTGAAGGTATATTGGGATATTTCAAAGTGTGTTTTGACTTACTTGTTATTCCCGTTGTATTTGTTAAACAAAAATAACAGTCGGAAGAATGATCTTTTGGCTCTCTCCACACCATGGGAACTGCAAATGGCATATGGCGAGAGCCGTTTGGCCACCCCGTTAAGAGCCTTAAACAAGTAACACAACAAATAAGGGGGCCCAACTCTTGTCCTGATCTCCTACCTTGCAACCAAAATAAAGTTGATAGCACTTTTTTATTAAAGGGGTAAAGTTTCGCCTTTGAAGTTAAAAGTCAACTCACCACACACATAACAAAACGTGTCCAAAACGCGGCATTTTTGAGTTTTCACACAAATAAAAGCTACTAATACAGAACAATAACACAGTGTTTAAGAGATAAACAATACGAGTTGTTTATAAAAGAATACACTTGCACGCCTCTGTATGTTCATAAAATAAGCACAACATAACCTCCAAGCACACTTCTGCACAAATGTTCACTACAGCCACACATATTACATGACAGCAAGAATCAACAAATACCAAACGTTTAAAAAACAATCTACCAGAGTGCAGCTTGTATAACTTCGCAACTAACGTTGTATATCAGCAATACTGAGGCAGCGAAAGTTGAAAACGTACATATACATGATTAACTAGGTCCCTCAGAGAAAAAACGTATATATACGTGATTACTGATCAAAGGGTTAACCAAAGTCTATATGTCACATGTAGCTTTTGTTTTCATTTCCTCAAATAAATAAACAATATGTGCTCCAAGTCAATACTGTAGTAATATTTATTGCAAAATAATATAATTTCCAACATAGAAAATTGAAAAAAAAAAGTTATTCTTATATCTATAAAACTATACATGATAGCAAAATTTTGGTAGCAAAACTGGATTCCTCATATGAAAATACATAAGAATCACATAAAATTTTGTCTGGGACAAAACATGTGTTGACCAGTGTTACTAAATATGTTATGAGAAACATAAACATAAGCATCCATCATAAATAGGGTGGTCATACTCTTATTATATAATGCCACCAGACCCAGATTCAGTACCAAATATACTTGTCCCACACATTTATATAATATAATATAATATTACTCACCTGTAATTAGCACATTTCTTGCAGTTATTATTATCCCAAAAATTCTATTTCTAAGAATAAACATTCGACTATGTAAATGTATATTTCTCAAAACAAAATGTCCGTCTCATTGGAGAGCGAATATATTTAGTCTCTGATGACAAAGAAATTTTATGCATGATACATACACCAGACAGTGTTACTTATACAACTGTCAAAGAAAATAATTGATTTGGGGGGTAATTATATACTTAGACAATGGAAGAAACTTAAAGAATACTGCTAATCTTATTTCTTAAATATTAAATATGTAAATAAAACGTATTTTACTTTGCATAGTTTAAAATACTGTTACATAAGAAGTTTCTTCTGTTAGGTCCTTGTTTGATTAGTGATATGAATCTTTCTCATTTTGTCTTAATCATACACATATATATGGATATACAAATATATATGTGGTCATACACAGGGCTGCAACTAGGGGGGAGCAAGAAGGGCATAGTCTAGGCACCGTGCTAAAAGGATGTGAAAATGACAAAAGATAGTATTTGGGTACTGAACGTACCCATATTGGTGCTCACAACAATCCACACAGCTAGTAATAAATAATTTAATATGAATGTAACATATTCTTTATAATGTGGAATCTGATGTTAGAGACATAGAGACATAAAAAAGTACACTTGCAGGAGCGGAAAGTTAAAACACCATGACTTGGCAGTTGTTGACACTTAGAAAAACAATGCCTATACCAATACTCAAGGGCCTAATTTACAAACACACTCTTGAAGACGCATATCCAACTTGACTACAGCCTTAAGGCTATTTTTAACTTCGGGGGAAAGAAATCTTAATAAGTTGAAATGATTAAAAATTACTTAAGAAGCAGCTTGGGGAAATCTATTTTAAATTTGAGTATTAATTTTTTTAATGATCTCAGGAGTTCAATTGCTATGTATTGTATGTATATTTTATAGTTTTTCCAGTAATTATGCTGTATGCTACAATTCTGATAGTCTTTTCCAGTACATTGATTGGCAGTTATGTGCATCACGCTGAAAAATTAAATTAAAGACAGTTTTAAAACACTATATAATAAAAACCCAATGAAAAAAAAACTATAACCTAGTTATGATCATCTGTACCATAAGGAAAGTCATATTTCCCATCAATAATGTAGCTGTTCTCATCAGGTCTTATAACAAATTCTTTTGCTTGAACGTCCAGTAAATTGGCCTCTAGATATTTCTTAGCACACTTAATTCTGTGATCGCAAAATTTTTTTCTTATCTTCACTTGTCAATTCCAAAAAAAAATACATGTTAAATCATTTGATAAACCATACTCGACTGGTTAATCACACTGCAAGCTGCTATATTTTTTCTATGCAACTTGTAAAAAAAGTTCCCAAATAGTTCTATGGGATTGAGTTTCAATTTGGTCTAATGGGGGTCATCTGAAAACACAGTGACTGTATTGTTTCAAAATAAAGTGAACAATGAACGATGTAGCATACAAAACTCTTTATAATTTGGTTTGTTGATTTTTATTACACAGAGCAGTTCATTATTATGCATATTTTCACTACATTGAAGTTTCACAAACAATTCTAACATTTCTGGCTTTTTAGAAATTGAAATCAGCAATTTGTATAATTTTTATTGTGGTATGGGGCACTATGATATCACAAAAAGTGACCTAGTTCCAATTTCAGGCACTTCTTGTAAATTTCTGCATTCATTTTTTCATGATAATCATCCAAATGCAGGCCTGACTTAAACTACATGCATGTTTGAAAAACCTATTGTATCACTAGCTGCACGTATCATTATTAGTATTTGCCCTTTACATAATTTTTTTTTGTAACAACTCAGGGATCCACCAGATCAAGCTATACCATTATGTGGGTGGAATGTATAAGATTTGTTCAAAAAAATATTGGTTGGAAACTTTTTCTGCATCCTTGATTTTTTTTTTAATATGTGACACAATTGAAACAAATGTCATTTTTTGCTAATACAATTAGTCTGTTGTCAACTCTTTTCTTCTATACCCCACACAGTTAATACTTTTCTAAGAGATTCATTTCATGTAAAAAGACAAAATCCAAGTTCTGCACGTTCTTTTTACAAACAGACAATAATGATCTTAAAGATGACAATGTTTTTTGAATCACATGGAAATTATATATTATATTATGCAAAGCACTGACAGTTAATTAATTATATTAAGTTGAATGTTTAATATACATTTTGAGTTTTTTTACTGACATGATTCCGAGTTTGTTCAGTTTTAAAAAGTTCAGTTTATTTGATCCTTTTAAAAGTTTTCTTAGAGAATGAGCAGGTGTTCCACACACATTAGCTACTTCACTTATGATTCTAAGTGTGTCTTTAGGATTGTCTTTTGAAACTGAAGTATGCACATTCATAATGATGCACTTGCTTTGACTTCTTAACAGGACTCCTTTTCCTAAACAATGAGCAAATCTCAGTTTAATTATCATATATATTTTATGTAATATAATGAATGGTAATTCTTAAGCAAGTGCTGATAGATTAAGATAAGGTTACCACACCCCATTCCCCCCACTCTACTTAGGACCCACTGTGTTTAAAACTTTGACAAACTGTGTTCAATTCTCTATTTCAATACATCTATAAAAATGGCATACCTAATTATGGCATAACACCATACATGTACTGTTTATCAGCTATACATTCTCTACATTCACTATCTTAACTTAGAACCTACAAATACTCCATCACAGTACTACAATGCGTATTTGTAAATGCAACCAATAACAAGAGCAGTTTGTAGTAAGAACCTAAAAAAAAGTGAGTAAATCTGGCCAAGGTTGCCAAAATGCAATTTTACTTTCCTTAAACTTGTTCAAACTAAGAAGGACTTGTCCCTCTCTCCCACAATGACCCTGACCACATACGGGCAAGTATTAGCAATGTGCAATAACAAAATGCTAATAATTTAAAACAT
The DNA here is from genome assembly GCA_034769895.1 of Magicicada septendecula. Lineage (NCBI taxonomy): Eukaryota > Metazoa > Arthropoda > Insecta > Hemiptera > Cicadidae > Magicicada > Magicicada septendecula. Next base: position 1,291,379,461 of record CM068367.1, read on the forward strand.
ATATACCATATTCTGTTAACATTATTACAACCATGTTCTTTACAGGGCTAACACACCAATATTAATGCACATGCTAGGAAACATATCTACTTCAAAACTAACATAGCCTACTAAATGGAAGTATTCCAAAACACCTAATCTGTAAAATTTATTATAAAAAACAATACTGAATTATAAACTCTCCTTAAGTAGACACACTACATAGGCATTATAGCTATCAACCTTGGGAAGTTTCTAATTAATTCGTTTCCCAAGTTTTTAATTAGGAAAAGTTAATTAACATCCAGCGAAAGTACTGTTTTTTTTCACGCACATGTATAACATTAATTAAAAACCTTTAGGTGATAAACATGGGCTACAGTACAGATACAGAACCTGCTACAGTAAGATACAGATATACAAACAATTGTCAAAAATTAAAACTAGTGAAAGCTCTTATTGAAATAACCACAAAAATATGACTACTGTTTGGCCTGGAATATAAGCTAATCCCACATAGGCCTACAGAATTTTAATTCATAAATACGGGGTTTATTATTTAAACTTATAATTACTGGATCTGAACTGTTATTTAGTGAATAAGATTTTGTAATTTTACTTTACTTTTTAATTGCTGAAAAAATGACGATCAGAACAAGAAACATTTTACAAAATGTAAATCATATAAATTTCGGAGTCTTGCTTTTTACAAAACCAGTAAAATGTCACCCCACTCCCAGTTTAAAAATGATAGCTCTTTGGCCGCAAGTTTTAACAGATAAGATTAAAATGTCTATTCTTGAAATAGGGCCATTACAATTGTAAAAATATTGCATTTCCATTACACGATTCAAATAGATCTTTTTCAACTACTTATTATGACAAAAAATTGAGCAATAATGAAAAAGTTCCTAGAACATGGCTGGTTTATTCTAAGTCAAATAATTCTGTATTCTGTTTTTGTTGCAAATTATTTAAAGTTTCTGATAATGTTTTTAATGATGATAAAGGTTATAGGCCTACTGACTGGCGACACTTATCTCAAATTTTAATCAGACACGAAAAAATTAAGGGGCATTTTGAGAAAGTTAAGAAATATGTTGAGCTAAAAAAAATCGATTGAAAAAGGTACAACTGTTGACTCAGTCAACCAAAATTTAATTCTGTTAGAAAAAAAAAGATGGACATCAATTATTGAAAGAATCATTTGTGTCATTCAATATTTAGCTGGACAAAATCTAGCTTTTAGAGGAGCAATCAGAAACTTTTCGAAAAAGGTAATGGTAATTTTTTGAAGCTAATTGAATCAATTTCAAAATTCGATAATATAATGGCGGAACATATTGGCAGAATTCAAAAAGATTACAATAATATGCCACATTATTTAGGGGATAAAATCCAAAATGAATTAATTTAGTTGTCTTGATTATTCATCTCTTCTTTCACAGCACTAACCTTAACTAAAAATGAACTTTTTTCATGTGAAAAACTTACTAATTTTAATGGACGCGTTTCGGCTTAGTATCCGCCTTCTGTATCCCCCATGGGGCAGTCTGTTACCAAAGCTGAAGAAGGCGGATACTAAGCCGAAACGCGTCCATTAAAATTAGTAAGTTTTTCACATGAAAAAAGTTCATTTTTAGTTAAGGTGAATTAATTTGTCTAATAGGTGAAAAAGTGAAGGAAAATATAATCGAAACATTAAAATTTTGTAAATATTATTCAATTATGTTAGATTGTACACCTGATGTTAGTCACGAAGAACAAATAACTGTAGTTGTCAGATTCATTTTCATTAATGATATTTCAAAGAATATAGAAATTAGAGAGCATTTTTTAGGGTTCTGCCCAGTTACAGATACAACTGGTGAAGGACTAACAGCCTTTTTATTGAATTATTTAAAAGAATTAAATATTGATACTAAGGATATGCGAGGGCAGGGATATGACAACGGTGCCAATATGAAAGGCAAACATAATGGGCTGCAAAAAAGAATTCTTGATATAAATCCTAGAGCCTTTTTTGTCCCTTGTGCAGCTCATAGTCTTAATTTAGTTGTAAATGATGCTGCAAAAAGTTCGCTTGAAGTAACAAATTTCTTTGGTATTATTCAAGAAATATATGGTTTTTTTCAGCCTCCACCTATCATTGGCATATTCTCATGAAAGAACTTCCTATGATAACTGTAAAAACCTTTATCTGATACACAGTGGGAGAGTAGAATCGATGCCATTAAAACCCTTAGATTTCATTTAGAAAAAATGTATGATGCTCTCTTTTCCCTTTATAATGATACATCAAGAGACAATGACACAAAAAACCTTGCAAAGTCACTAATTAATAAAATAAAATCATATAAATTTGTGTGTTCTCTAGTAATTTGGTACAATATTTTATCAAAAATAAACATTGTAAGCAAAATCATGCAAAAATCTAATATTATTTTACCAGAAGCTGTAAAAATGTTGTAAGAAATTCAAAATTTTTTCAATGAAATGCGATCTGAAAGTAGTTTTACAGCTATGCTTAATGAGGCAAAAAAAATTGCTGAAGATATAGACTGCGAAATTGTTTTTCCCACTATAGGCTTGGTTAGACCGAGAAAAAAAAGGTTTTTTTTTATTATGAACATACAGATGAACCAGTCGAATCACCAGAGTTGAATTTCAAAGTTAATTTTTATTTTTATATTCTTGATATAGTAGTATCAAAATTAAATGACAGATTTGAAAAGTTAAACGAGTGCAACGACTATGTTGGCTTTTTAAATAATTTAGGCTCTTTATCTATAGATAAAGAAGAATTAATAAAATGTTGTATGGATTTAAAAATTAAATTTACCGATTCATCTACAAAACAAATGGATGTTAATGGAATTGATTTGTGCAATGAAATTGAAATATTGTCCATTTATAATAAACCCAATACGACTTTGGCCAAGGAGGTTTTAGAATACCTTGTGGCTAATGATTTAATTAGCACTTTCCCGAATTTATCTGTAGCCCTAAGAATTTTTTTAACGATGCCTGTCACTGTTGCTCATGGTGAGAGATCGTTTTCAAAATTAAAAATAATTAAAAACTATTTGAGATCTACTATGAGCCAGAATAGACTTACAAATTTGGCTGTAATAAGCATCGAGGAAGATCTGCGAGGCGTTAGACATAACGGATTTAATTAGAGAATTTGCAATTAAAAAAGCAAGAAAAGTCGCTTTTGATATTTAAATTTAGAATTTATGTAATTTAGTTCATGTTTATAAGTTCTAAGTTAATTATAATAAATAATATAAGGTGTACTGTGTTATAACTATTAAAGCATTAAGTTTGTATTAAATTTTTTTTTTTAAGTTTATACAAATAATAGTAACTTAATGATATTATTTACTATATCATTAAGTAAATGATATAGTAACTTTAATGATTTTTTATTTTTTAAACAAGTTAACAGTTGTCAAGGAAATGCAGAATTTTACAAATAACACTATTTATGTCTAAGGACCTATATAGGGGCGGCAAATTATATCTTGCACCCGGGCGGCAGATACCCTTGGCTCGGCCCTGACTGTACACCTGTGATTACAGTTATGTCACCTTCTCTTAAATTATTTAATATAAAACCTTCAATAAGCAAACTATTTTGAACAATATACCTCAAAATCATAACTTTACTAGTATCAAAAAAGAGCTTCCAAAAATAATATAATTAGTTACATACTATGTTTTTCAACAACTATATTTTAAATCACTGAAAAGTCAGCCAGTTTACATATTATTAACACTGTCATAAGTAACCATAAACCTACGACTATTTTTAGCCTATAATTTTATCTCACACACACACACACACACACACACACACACACACACACACACACACACACACACACACACACACACACACACACACACAATACATATATATTATGAAACGATTACAGTGCACATTACATCAGAACATTTGTTAATGATCTTAAACATATATAAATAATTTTCACTGTACTGTATAAAACATATCTTCCCTGTTTAACAATGTTGAAGAATTTATGTTGTACAGAAACTCTAAATTTAATATTCATAATTGTTATAATAAGTTGAGTTCTTAATGCACTTGATCAACATAAGCTGTACACATGAGAATACTATGATAACTTATTCTCAGTTTGATTGTCTAAAGTTTTGACACAGCAACCAAAAAATTTTTTGTATTAGCTTTCATTTTTAAATCTTTTATTTATAAGTGGATCATGCATGGTGGGAGAGGCAAGTTCCCCAAATTAAAAAAATAATTCATAGTCCTGTTGAGAGAAAATTAAACAATTTTCTTGCAGAAAGCTTGGGATTATTTTTGGAAAGCACCGTGTAAGAGCAGCCATGAACTACTATATTTAAAAGTATTGTATGGATAAATTTAAAAACAGTTCTTGGATTTTGTTGTCCATGATGTGTCCGTTACTTAACTAAATATAATTAATACACTACCGACTCGGAACACAAAGTTTTTTATGGGTAAAAAACACTTTACGTTTTTACCCATAGAAAAACTTTGTGTTCTGAGTCGGTAGTGAATTAATTATATTAAAAAAAACTCCCAAATAATTTTTATTTTTGTTGACATTACATTTTTTATTTAGCAATATTTTTTTTTATATTTTGATTATACTCTGTTAAAAAATTTGATAATTTTTAGGTTTCATAGTTTTTAGTTACCTCTCTAGAAATCGGCCCCTCAAAATTCTTAACTGGGTCTGCCAACCTGGGCAAGGAAGCAGTATAAAAACTGAACGACATGACACAGTATAGGGCCCCTGTATGTAACTGTTACAGTTATACATTTGTGAGAATTTTTACAACTTGAAAGTATAATTATTTCTATTGACTTTTTAATTCTGTATTACTACAGTCCCTATTCCTGGGACTGTAAGAAGGCAGCTTATAGCTGTCATTCTTACATCAAATTTCTCTGCTACTGTATTGTTTCATGTAGGTGGTGGTTGGTTGTAGGTGGGTGGTAGGTGGTGTTGTATTGATTAACAACTGACAGGCAAAAGGTTGGCACCCAAACTTATATATTATTTTTCAAGGGTATTTACATATTAAGGAATATGACTGACTGCCACATTAATTGGAATTTAACCACAACCTATGCAACATATACTTTCCTCACAACAGCCAGCAATATAAACAAGCAAAATGAGAACTGATAGGTTCACCTCATTGTCTGGTAGTCACCAGTCAAGAAAGAATTCTCCGGACTGTTTCATACCAACATGTGACAACATCTTTGTCATCTGGCCATATAGGGAAGAACAACTCCATGCTTCAAATAAACAGCATACACACACGCAAATGAAGACTTCAAAATTTATGTGGCAAAGAAGATGTGACATTCAACATCCCGCCATACCAGTAGCTGGAATAGATAGAAAGTGATCTTTCAAATAATGAAGTGGTGAAATTTATATGTTTAGGTTCATCAAAGATTGTATATGGAGGAAATCAGCATGCTGCAGCTACAGCCTGGAGACCGACAAAATTTACAAAAATATGAAAAGACCATAACTTTTTCAAAAAACACAAAATCTGTCGACTCTAATTTTACCAAAAGCCACTTATGTATCTGAACGTTGAGATGAGAGATTACAAATAAACTGATTACTTAAAAATTTAAGCTTTCTGTATGTGTTACAAAAAGAACTTGATTATGATTGGTGAACAAATCATGGTGTTTTGGTGAAGGTACGTTGACACATAAAACCATGTGGAAACACTATGATTGCTGTGCTCAAATAGCTCTCAGCCTCTAAAAAAAAAAAGATAAAAACTATTGATATATGATACACATTTTTCAATTACTATGCATTACCCAAGACAATAATTCTTCCGGAGCCAAATAAAATATGAATTTGTGATTAGTAAATATGAATTTGTGACAATTTTCACTTGTGTTACAATAAATATTGAAAAATTAATGTGAGAAAAATCAGCTTTTTTAATATTATCAAAATGGTTTTGAAAAGAAAGGCTTGGCATCCAGTTTGAACATAAGGTATAAAAGAAAATCGCCAACTGTGGTGAGCCCTACGCTCTCTCCTCTCTCCTATGGCACTACAGCCCTTGTTGGCCCATGGCCTCCTTCAATTCCCCCCCCCCATTCTCTTCTGTCGGTAGCCATCCTCCTCCAGGAACGCACTTTCAGTATTTCGAGCCCTACGCTCCAGCCACCTATTATCACTACGTATTCATTTTGAAAGGTTGTCAGTTCCATAGGAATCAAACATTTGACTTTCAGATTAGTTTCCAAACACTATATAAACTGGTCTACTAAGCCCAAGGAATGATAAATTCAAGGATACAAATCAGAATTTACAAGCACACTTTCTAACAGAATACTATTCTTAAGAGGGAACCTGAAAATTTTTGAAACGGATCCTGAGAAGAGGACTAAAATGGTGTCATAATTAGGCCTACACAAAACTGAATTATGGCAATTATGTTACATTACATATTTCTTTATAGCAAGCCATCCAGTCAATTGCCAGCATTAAACAAAATGTTCCTTAGGATGCCATATTGATCTAAGAAGAGAATATGACCACAATTATTTCAGTACACACAAACAGAGCACTACAATACTGTTTACTGATATTGCAGTCTACACTGGCAATATACTTGTAAATGATCTAATAACATGAATAGTACCCCAAATATGGGAGATACCCTCTACAGGTGGCCCATCATTGTTAAAAAAGTCCTTGCCTGTGTGATATCTGAGAATACTTTGCTGTCAAGTCTGCATTGTCTGTTGTATTCTAAAATATGATACAAAACTACACAAACTCAGTGCTACAACATTATTATCTAATGAAGAAAGTAACCAACTGATCATTTAAAAACATCAACTGAGACCAAACACTATTTATTATGATACTTCTAAAAAACTACATTTTGAATTCACTGTAATTGGTTATAAATTAAGTATATAATGTGAGCTATATAAATAACTTAATAATTCTATGAAGTTTGTTAATTTAATTAAGGTACAACTAAAAAAATTTAATATTGTTTTGAATTTAAAATGATGCAATAAAATTTCTCTAAACCGGTAAATATGATTTACCTTTCCAGCTTCTTTCACAAGTTTAAGAACCACATTATAATATTTATCGGTATTTTCATTCATCATATAATGGTTAGATATTCACCGAATCAACAGTGCTTATCACTAATGACATTAGGAACACCAGACAATCAAATATATCTACGAACAACAGCACAGCACTGCGTAAACATACACAACTATCTAAACTGATAGATATAGTGGGAGAACACTTTAACTGATAACAGCACAAATTACCATATACTGGATAATTTACACAGAAACTAGCGATTCTAGAATATTATCAACCTTACAAATTATACCTTTCCTGCTTCTCGGGCTAGCTTAACAGCGACGTCAAAATACTTATCCATATTGTAACTTGTTATATATGTTCAGGTACTTAAAATAAAATCAGGTGAGGCTTGAAATTTTATTTATTTACAACTAAACTAATTTACATTTAAAAGTCACTATTCTTCCAACAATACAGCGGAAGAAGTATACACTTGCGTTGATGAGATTTATATAATTGTGCTTGCGTGCTTCGATTGCGTTCGATCGCACAATCTTTATTTTCGATTAGTTGTTTTAATGGATAAAAGTAAAACGATTACCGTTCGGTAAAATATAACACACATTCATGCTCAACATAAAAAGTACTTCGGATTCACTTTTAGACACAAAACGATGGTTAAACATGTAAAATTGTAGTTTCCAGTATTTTATTGTTGTTAGAACATCCTCTTAAGTTAGAATTTTTGTAAATTAAGCTGTTTGACTGTAATGTTTTTGTTTTATTTTAGTTATATTTATTATTTGTATTGTTTTTTTGTTTTAATTATATTTGGTCCGTTGGTAACACTGACACTGACATTTCTCTGAATTCTTCCAATGAGGGTTTACTTTACTTACCGTCAGTAATTCAGTAACATTTCTTGGTAGGAGCGATGTGTTAAATGTGTAGTGTCGTCTGCAGTGTCGTGTAGTACGTGTTGAGCATATTTATATGTTAAGAGTGTTACTATAAAATGGAATTCAGGTTTAATGTAAACGACTATATCAAACATGAAATTACGAAATTTAAAAACAATCTTCTACCGGAGGATTTTGTTGGAGATCGGCGTTCCGCTGGGTAAAGATTTTTTGTCAAAATGTTTCCATTTAAATTGTCATCATGTTATTTTAACTCTATGACTAATGCAGCTCTTTTTTAGTCTAAACTATTAGTGGTAAGCATCTTATGGTGTAATACGGTAGCAAAGTATGAAAGTATTGATGGTATACCGTATTGATAAATAATGACACAGCTATTGATCGAATTTATTGTCTAAAACATGTTTTCGGGCCGCGTTATTACAGTATAATTTGTGGTAGATTCGTAAAGTTATAGTAACGGTTTATGTTGAGATTTACTATATTAATTATTTGTTTTTAATTTAATAAACAAAATGTTGTAAACTTACATCAATTACAGCGATTTATCTTGTTTCATACCTATCAAGGACATATTGTGGTTCCCACCCATTAAAAGGCCTTCGACAAGTTTACTGTTTTGGTTTAGTTATCATGAGGTATAACTGCTGAGTGCAAACCGAGTGGATCTTTTTTCTACATTTGAAATTCTGCATGGCGTTTCAAATTTTGAAAGTGTCGACTTATGTTAAAACACAGGCAGGTTATAATTTTAAATAAGAGTATGGTATGGTTACTCTTATTTATAATCCTTAAATTTTTAGTGACCGTCAATCAATGAATGTTTTAGTGGATGGTTAGTGAGGATCGGTCAATAATACAAATTTTAGCTATTTTGCGTCGACGTTTCGACAATATTTATTGTCATCTTCAGGACCTGTGTATGAAATACAATAGAAATATCAAACATAACGAAACAATTAAATATTTGGGTGAACGTGTTGGTGATGTGAGTGTGTGCGTGCGTATGTATGTATGTATCATTTTATTTATAATAAAGATTAGTTATTGCCTCATTGATTACTGTATAGAAATATTTATACAACATTGTAACTTGGATTCAGTGGCTTGTACAAAGTGTTCAATTCTTTAAATTGCCAATATCTGTTACAAGACACACTATATATGCAGTGGATGTAAAATGTTTTGCCTTATAATACAATATTAAATCTTTTTATGCATTAAACATATGTCGTCAAAATGGGAATAGTTATTTTAATACAGTTGAAGATTAAATAGGCTAATTTATTTTAGCTCTACAGAGAGGTATAAGCCTACAGTATGAGCTTGTGAAACCATTCATATTCGATTTGTCCATATTTGATAACCATTCGATTCAGGTGTCCATTAAAAGCTACCCTTTTACTATATTCTTTATTTTTCTTTAATTATCACAAGCAGTTCCCTTGTGATTGATGGCAAGACTCTTTAATTTGTAAAATTTTTTTTCTGAAATCCAATGTGTTCGTATGAATACTATATCAGGTTTCAAGTAATAAGTGTATTTTTAGTGTCGTTTTAGGTAATAAACGAATTTTCAGTTTTAATAAGTTTGAGGGAAAATTGTATGTAGCAGAGAAGCGACAAAGTTGTTATGAAGACTGCTAACACAGATAAAATAGCTGAGTTTTAATAAAGAAAAAGGGATTTCATATGTTAAGAAAATGTATTACTTCAACAAAAGGTAATAGTAGGCAGTCTGACAGCCACAAAACTTGCAAAAACCGCTTTTTTGTGTTTCTATGTAAACTACAGGTCAAACTAGGGAAAAATTGCACTTTTTATGGCAAGTTGAAAAAAATGCATAATTATTTATAGCAGTAGGCCTATAGCATTGAAACAAAATGCTGCTTCGAGTTGGTTGCTTTTCCAGTAATCTGCACAAAAACCGAATAATAGTGGAAAAAGAGTTGTACCATAAAAAGGGAGACATGTATAGTAATAGGCAAGGGGTGGCCTTTGGGTGGGCCTTACTTCGAGTTGGTTGCATTTTCTGTTATGTGCACAAAAACTGAGTATTATTGGAAAAACCAGTACTAGTGGTAAACAAGTTCTGTCACAAAAAGTAAGACAGGCCTTACTTCTTTTTTTTTTACATGGATATTTCACAAAAAATTAGTATTATTTTAAAGGCATATTGGTTTCCGTGTGTAATTTTAATTTGCATGTTCACCTAACAACGCAATCTTTTTGATTTTTTTCACATCTGCACCTAGTTTTGACCTATAGCTTATGTAGAATCACAAAAAACGTGGTTGTTGTAAGTTTTGTGACTGCCAGAGCTCAGGTAGTGACTGCTGACTATTACCTAACAAAATTGTGTTAATCCACATAGGGTACATTATATATGTCATAAAAATAAACTTAATCGTTCACTGAACGAAGATAAACACTTGTCTTTTGTGTTTTTAGTGGGCATTGTGCAGCTTTGACCAGTCATATTTTTTGTTACTAAGTACAATGAAACCTCTCTAATTCGGACTTCTCTAATTCGGAATTTACGATAATTTGGACTACCTAAAAAAAATTATAATTCACAAAAAAAATTAATTTTGTGAATTCTTTGTGAAAAAATTTGCCTTTAGGGAATTCTTAAAGTGTTATGTTGGCAAAATGTGCGATACGCACCCTCACCCCGACTGGGTTTAGTCCAGTTTCAACTGCTGCTTTGGTAGTGTGTGCGTCATTGTTATTGTATTCGTGTGCGTTCTATTGTACTGAAGTTATTTCATAGTTGCGTACAGCTTTTCAAACCACATTTTCTTCAAACGCTGTTTAGTATTAATTTACAGTACTGTATTACAATATGAGTGCTAGAGGTAAATACAAGACTTTAACTTTAGAAGACAAAATGAAAGTGTTGAGTAAAATAGACGCTGGTTATTCTGTGCAGAATATTTTAAACGAGTTTGGAATTAGTAAGTCTACGTTTTATGATATAAAAAAAGACAGAAAAAAATTTCCAATTTTGTTTTAAAGCAAGATACGCCATGTGAGTATTGTTAAAAGAAAACGAACGACTGCAGCAAAGTTCAGTAATATTGACGATGCTGTATACACTAGGTACAAGCAGCAACGTTCAGTTGGTGTTCCAGTTAGAGGTGTAGAATTACAGGCAGCGGCAGAAAGATTCGCTCAAAAATTGAGAGAAACTGATTTTAAAGCTAGTACAGGATGGCTTTTTAAATTTCGGCAGTGGCATTCCATTGTAAACCAGAAAATATTTGGGGAAAGTTTAAGTTCTGATGTTTCTAGTGTCGAACCGTTTCGCCAAAAACTTAAAGCAGTAATTACTGATGAAAAACTTCTTCTTTCCCAAATTTATAATGGTGACAAAACAGGCTTGTTTTGGAGATCAATTCCTCAGAACACTCAGGCCTATAGAATGGACAATTCCACACCAGGCCGAAAGGTAAATAAACAAAGACTATCTGCTTTCTTATGTGCAAACGCAGATGGGTCTCACCGTCTAACATCCGTCGTTGTTGGAAAATCAGCTAAGCCTAGAGCAATTAAAAACATTATGGAAAAACTACCACTTATTTACAAAGCAAACAAGACTGCATGGTTTACTCAGAAATTTTCCAGCGATTGGTTTTTCATAATTTTGTGCCAGAGGTTAGAAAATTCCAGCTAGATGTTTTAAAAATAAAAGAAGAGGATGTTAAAGCTTTGTTGATATTAGACAATGCTCCTGCTCATCCCTCCCGTAAGTTATTGACTAGCAGCGATAGAAAAATCAAAACTATTTTCTTGCCTCCCAATACGACTTCGCTTATCCAACCAATGGATCAGGGAGTAATCCTCAGTTGCAAACTCCTTTACAGACGTAAACAACTCGACGAATGCATGGTATTTTTTATGGACGATGAAGAAATGGACAATAGGGGTGAAAAACTCTTAAAAAAATAAAGGAATACAGTATTAAAAGTGCTATTTATAATTGGGCAAACAGCTGGAATGAGATCAAAATATCTACATTATGCAATGCATGGAATAAGATTTTGTATGATAAAGAGCCAGAGATCGACCTGCAAGGTTTGGAAGATGAAGATTATGCAGGTGCTTTTGGAGCTACCAACATTGAAGACATAAGAGAATGGTTGGGTGCCGATGAAGATGACGTAGGCTACCAGAATTTAACAGAGGAAGAGATCGTCTATCAAATGCAAGGTCAGAAAGAAGAAGTTGGAGATGATAGTGACGATGAAGAGGACGACGATAATGTTCCTAAGCGTACACTTTCCAAGGTGCGGGAAAATCTAGATGCAGTTATTAGCTTTATTGACACTGACCCAGAATTTCAAAAATACTATTTAATCATCAAAGAAATGCGTAAAGAAATTATTAAAAAACAATACAACAGGGCAAAACAGTCTACAATTTCAACCTTTTTTAAGCCTGTAGCTTCAGTTCGGGAAGAATCAAAACCGCCAACTTCAGGGGACCAGCCATTAATATTACATAACTCTTTGTGTGCTAAAGTGAAAACACTGTCAGTGAAGTTTTTTTTTTGGTATCATGAAATTATTTATTCTTCTGTTTTGTAAAATACAATAAAATTAAATTTCCATTAATATTTACATACATTAATAATTGCAGGTGTGCATTACTTATAAACTTTTTGCGTGCGAACTTAACTTGAAAACATTGATGGTGAAAGATTGTTGTTTATGTGAATGTAGTTATCCATTTTGTAAGTACAATAAATTTAAATTTCCATTAAAATTTACGTAGTTTTAATATTTATTTTTACTGCACTTTACCTATACTGTAGTATGAATTTCTATAAAATATTCTATAATTCGGATTTTTCTCTAATTCGGACTAGGCTTCGCCCCATATAATCCGAATTAGAGAGGTTTTACTGTATAGTGAATGTCAGTGTATAATTGTCAGCTGTCACTTGTCAGAGAATGAAGAATCATTCCATATGTTCCACAGTGTTCAGTCATATTTGAAGACAAGTCAGCAGCTGCTGAATATATTTTTGTCATATTTGATTTATAGTTTTTAAGTGGCCATAAATTTCTCTTATGTACACAAATTTTCCTCTAGAGATCAGTAAACATGAAGGCATGGACAGGATGTCTTTAAGAAAATTCGTACTGCTAATGGCCGTACCTACACTCATTTTCAATATTTTGATTATGCTATTATTGGCATTGATATGAAGTGAATATCGCCAGCACTTCTAGATAAATAGAAATCCTGGAAATTTATTTGTGTGTGTTATAGTTTGTTGATGATTGGAATCGTATTTCATTGTCATATTTTTTACAAAAAATGTTTCTAGCAATATAAGTCCGATGTGTGACTGTGACACCAAAAGTTGGCGTTGTTAGGTTAACATGCAAACTAAAATTACACATGGAAACCAATATGTCTATAAAATAATGTTCGCCTTTTGTGAAATCCTTGTAAAAAATCAACTCAAAGTAAAGTGGATCTCTCTTTTTTGTGACAGATCTCGTTTTCCAACAATACTCGTTTTTTCAATAATATTCGGTTTTTGCACACATCACAGAAAAAGCAACCAACTCGGAGTAAGGTGGGGTGGCCCTTGCCTGTTACTATTAATACAAAAGATTTATGTTATGATATTCTGTGTTTCTTATATAACTTGCACCTTTACTTGTTGTTGAATTTAACACTCGCGTTCATTAAATATATTCTTCAACTATTATTTATTTATTTAATTAATTGTTTAATTCAATTATGATGTTTTTGTTTATTTGTATTTGAGTAATTAATTGGTTGTAGATCCGTTGTTGAATGTATACAGTTGCTTAGATCTCTTGACGTTAGTTATGTTAGCATGTGCGATATGTGTTATGTTGGCAAAATGTGCGATACGCACCCTCACCCCGACTGGGTTTAGTCCAGTTTCAACTGCTGCTTTGGTAGTGTGTGCGTCATTGTTATTGTATTCATGTGCGTTCTATTGTACTGAAGTTATTTCTTAGTTGCGTACAGCTTTTCAAACCACATTTTCTTCAAAACGCACCAGCACATTGCTTACATACGATGTATACAAAAAACGCTGAGGCAAGTTCACATTGCCTTATTTGCTTTATAATGCCGAATCTCACCTGTCACCATCTAGCGGTCGCTCAGTAAAGCACATTTCAGCTTAATAAATTCGACAGTCACAGTAACAATGTATAATCTTTACGTTACGTAGTTAATACGTATTTATAATTTTTATTCTACAGAATTTTTAGGGTAGGCATTGCCTCAATTGTCTCCATGTAACTTCGCCACTGATCTCAAGGGTGACTTCTTTTAATTTACAGAATAGAACGCTACAGCCTTACTTTACAATGCTTTTATGATATATTATATAGTTAGGTTAGACACCTTTAGTTATTGAAAACTAATAAACGAAAAGTTCGATTATTCTGAACCAGTTTAGGTTAGTTATAAGAACGTTAACACATGAAATCTTACGTCGGAATATGTTAATTCCTCTAAATAAATTTAAAACAGTGTTGATTACTTATTGTATTATTGTTTCTTGCGTCAGTACACATGTGTATTATACTATACTGTTAATAGCTAAAATGTAAACAATGTAAGTATTTGCACCGTACTCCCTGGCGATTAATCGCAATGATTAATTATTAACACTTCTAACGATCTGATTCAATGATCATGGTTACACTTCACTTAATTTCGCATATGAACGATTTTATTTTCTTCTTCATAGGCTACTGCCTTGGTTATGTATTGTACTTAACCTCGTTCTTTTACACACACTTCTTGTAAAAGTTTCACTACTATTGTCGATGCACTGATTGAATTATACTTCTTCCTTCTCGTTGATTATTAAATTTTGGATGATAAGTTGGCCTGGACTTGTTGTTGTTAGTTGGGTGAAAATAAACAAAATGCTGTCTGTTTACATCTGCGATTGTTTATATACATTTCTTAGAAGTCCGCTTGGCGCTCTCGGCGTGCTTCTAAAGTCGTCCGTGATTGGTCGGAAATTATGTCATGATGACCTAATTCTATTTATAGGCATTACATCTTTGCATTCGGAGCGTCCTTGTCGATTGTGTTATTATTTTATTTTATTTATTCAAGATTCACCAAATTTATGATGCTAACGTTTATATCTTAGTTATTACAATTCCAATTCGGGTTCTATTACTATCATTGTAAAGCTTATTTATTTATCTTTATTTTGACATGGCTTGATGCCAGTTTGGTCATAGTTTTCATTAACATTTCTTTATTTTAAACTTACTAATGCATTGTTTACATTCGTCGTTTGCTAAATGTTGCAGATCCGACTAATAACTTTTTCCTAATATTTGTTTAATTATTCTTAATTTCTAATTTGAACATGATTAATTGATTAAAAAGAATACCTTATATATAAATGCTGCATTCAGCTGAACAATATTAATTATCTATTTACATTTGTTGATTTTCTAACATAAACTTCCATATTTTACTACTGTATTTTTACTTTAACATGTCCTTCTTATCTCTTATTCTTATAACATCACACATGTGGTGGTGCTTTACATTCTTTTTATCATTGTCATGATTTTACTTCATTATGCTTGGTAGAGTTTCTATCTGATTCTTATTTCCATGACTTAAATTGGTCATTCAGGGTTTGTTATCATTATTTTACAATGTTTTGTCCCCTGACTATTATTACATTTATGTACACATTTTATCTACTTATGATGTTACCTAAACACATTCAGTGTTTACATTTATAGTTATTCTTAATTTATGATAATACATATTTGGCTTTCTCATTATCTTTTACAGTTTGTGATTATTCCTAGCATGGTTCTCTATATTTGTCTTTTTTTTTTTAAATCATTGCTTTGACTTGGATCAGCTAATGTGCTGTTTTTTTTATTTATAATATATGGTACAATAATATTCAAGTCATTTGTTATTTTACTTATTCTATTTGATTTTATTTATCAAAGGTTTTTTATTGAGCTCACTTAACAGTTTATGTGGGAAACTTGTCTTGTCATTTCGTCTTTGTCATTCTGTTTATTTATGTTGTAGCGTCATTTAGTACAGGAAGTGGATTTACCACTGTTTATTTGAATTGCTTCTCTCCTTTCATTCTTTATTGGTTTGTTAATTTTACTGTTACATTCTTCCTGGTTACTTTTATAGTTCTTTTAGTATTATTCACCCTTCTGGTGTTCATTATTAGTATGGAACATTTTGTGATGTTACATATGCTCCCCTCTCAAAATTGATAATTTGAGAAAAACAAGTTCTTTGGTTTGACGAAATTATCATTTTAACTTGGTTCAATTACAAAACTACTGGTTTCTTCTTTATCTAACTTAATGGTTTTTTGTGTATTGGTTTAGACTATGTTCATTGTTAGTCTCCTATCTTCAGCTTACAAGTATTGGTCAATTTTTCATTTTATTGGTTATTTGGTTATTTATACATTTGTTCTTATCTTGATAATTTCCCTATTCTTCTGTAGTAATACATTTCTCCTTCTCATTATACGTATCTCGATTCTTATAACAATTCTCCTTTTCTCTTTCATTTACCTCGAAGTTGTTGATTTAATCCTTGAAATATTATAATTCCCTAACATTTTCCCCTTACATTTATAGCAGGTTCGGAGTCAGAGGGGCATCCATTCTCCGCCGTTCCTTAACTATACACTCACAGATCAGAGGAATCTTCATCTCTGTCTGAGACAATAAAAAGTTGTACATAACAACAGTTGCACTATCACAACACATAAGACATTATATATTATTTATACTTCATTATAAGACATATTCATTAATTAGAATACTCAAGGGATTAGAGGTTCCATTACATAAATTCCAATACTGTATCACTTCTGATGCTTTATCAATTCATTTAACATATTTCTCTTCATAGGTCATTGTTTGTTATAACTTGACACATTTGTTGTATTATCATAAGCTTTGTTGTTTTCATCAATACTATCTTGGATGTTGGTTTTGTTATCATACATCTTTTTATTTTCACACTTATTTTCATCACCATATAATTATGCAGTTAATTCTTAAATTCATCATCACCTTATGTTGTAGTTTTCTGTTCTTCTTCATTTTCACCATAATTCATTTTTAACATTGATTATACAATAGTTTGTAACATTTTATGTTGGTTAGTTTCTTTTAATTATTCTTTTAAGTAGTTGTTTCATTTATTATCATTATCTCTTTGTTTGTTGTTTAATTATTATCTTCTAGTTTGTTGTTTAATCATTATCTCTTTTTATTTATTATACACTTTATATTAGATGGATTGTTCATGATATCGTCTAGTCTTTGTCTGTTCCCGTAATTATTTTATTTTTACTCGTAGTTGGTCTAATATATTTCATTTAGGTTCACATAATTCTTCTCTGGTTTGCTTCATTTGGTTATCTATAACATCCGTCCTTCTTCTTCAATGGTTGATGGTTACTTGGTTTAACCATGGTCGATTATCCTTGTCGCTCTGTTTCCTCGGATTATTTTGGTGTCCAGATTGGTTTCTGTACTGGTGAAGTATCTACTTATCATACGGCTCTTCCAATCTTCCACTTGGCTGCTACGAAATCTTCATTCAGGTCATGGTCTTCCGTCACGGTTAATTCCTTTTTAATTAACAGGTATTGTAGCTCTTCTACCATAAAATAGTCACTGGTATTTAATACTACTTCTATCATTCTATCGTTTGGCTTGTTTACCAAGTATTTTAATTGTGTATTATTTATTGATAATATCACTGACATTGTCTGATACATTTCAATTGTTGTCATATTTATTTTAACTATATTTTTATTTAAGTTTTTAGTCATTATTTTATGGTGATTTACTTTTAATATTTTTATTAAGTTCTTTCTATAATTTTTAAACTTAATTAATTCTCTCTGTTAATTAACAGGCAGGTTAAATATGTTAACTAACCCACCTTTAATCATCTCCATCCCTTCTCGTGTATTTAATATTTTCTTTGGAAATATTTTTCCTATCTTCTTGGTCTTCGGAATTGTTTGGTTCTTTACACTTTTAGTGTTGATTTCTATGTGTTGAATATTTTCTTCATTTCTGTGGTGTTTATTCTCAGATAACAATGCTTTTGAGTCTTCTTTATTCTCTGTTTGTTTACCATTATTTTCAGTTTGCAGATTTAATTGTTCCATAGTTTCATCATTTGGTACTTCTTCTATCGCCGGTTTGCCCTCATTTTTTATTTCTTCGCTCCATAGTTGAATTTTTTTGTTACTATCCTCTAGTTTCTGGCATAAAGCTTCCGTGAATTTCCTGTTATCTTCTAATATTTCCGTCATCATCCTCATCATGGTTTCTTAGAATTTTTCCTTTGTTATCGTGGGTTTCTCTGGTTGGTTTTCGATGGTATTACCTCCTGTAACCTCCGCTTTAGGTGCGTTCGTATTATTGGTTTCTTTCAATTTTTTATTTAATGGTTCTGGGTTTTTAGTTGTATTTTCTATGATTGTTTTTATTGATTGTTTATTATCAATTATTATTTCTTCAGTGTCTTTATTATTCACTTTCGTTATATCATTATTATTATTTATTTTCTTGTAAGGGTTTTATTCACGGTTTCACTGTGTTCATTTAAAAGTTCACATGATTTATTATTATCATTTTCTTTTATCGGTTCGAGCAACACTGGTTTAGTATTTATGATTTCTTCCTCTTTGTTATTATTATCACTGATAATCTGTTCTTGAGTATTTTTATTTAACTCTTAGTGGTTCTGTAGACTTCTTACTATCGTCCATCTTCTTCTTCATCTCCATCATTTTCTCTTCTCGCACTTCATTTAATTCCTTCCTCCATTCACAAATATCTTCTCTGGATTGTTCAAACATAACCCTTATCCATGCTCTTAACTCTGCATTGTCCGTTTGTATTTGTTCCTCTGGGTGTCTGATTAATTGTCTCCATTGTTCATACTCCTCCAGTGTATATTGTTCTGTCAGATGTGCGTATATTCGCGTTTCTTCGTTTTTCATTCGTTGAAGATTATTGTACCATCTCTCCCAATCATCATTAGTCATTTTCTCCACCTTTTCCTCGTTAATGTTGTGGGTTGCCCCAATAGCCTCTTCTTTATTATACTTTGTGTCTAGCTTCCACATTTCATCATAAATTTGTCTCAATGACATTTTGTAGTTCGGCTTCATCTTTATAGTCGCACGACCCATCTATGCTCTTCGTGGTCAGTGGTATTTTCATAAATATAACCCATGTCTCTGCTGAATTTTTTGAATAATACTGTCATCCATTCTGCATAGCTTAATGGTCTGTCTGGTTCTGGCATCTTCTTGTCTGGTTATAGCATCGCTCTTCTTGGTATGGTCGTTCTGTTGTAATTGCCGGGCTAAATTAGGATAATATAATTAAAATATAATATTCTCCTGTCTATTTTTAAAGCCACACTAGTTGGCCGCCACTCTAATACAAAAGATTTATGTTGTGATATCTGTGTTTCTTATATAACTTGCACCTTTACTTGTTGTTGAATTTAACACTCGCATTCATTAAATATATTCTTCAACTATTTTACTTCCATATTCCTTAAGGAATGGAAGTATGGTGATGGCAAAAAAAATCGTGTTCGAGATTATTGCAGATTCTGATTCTACTACACTCAAAACATGAAAAAAAGTCGTTTTCCGAAAAGTGTCTGTGTGTCTGTGTGTCTGTCTGTCTGTCTGTCTGTAGATTTTTTTTCTATGGCAAACGATAACTGCCGCAAATTCAAACAGAATCAAATAATTTTTTGCATACAGCCCGGTTTTGCAGAGTTCTCGCGACCTATTGTTTTTGGTGAAGATCGGTTGAGGGAAAGGGGTAGTTTACCTGCAACGGTTTTTTTTTAGCAAGGGTAATTTTGTTTGTTTGGCAAACGATAACAGCCGCAAATTCAAACAGAATCAAATAATGTTTCGCATACAGCCCTGATTTGTAGAGTACTCGCGACCTATTGTTTTTGGTGAAGATCGGTTAAGGGAAAGGGGTAGTTTACCTGTAACGTTTTATGTTTTAACAAGGGTATTTCCTATGGCAAACGATAACAGCCAAAAATTCAAACAGAATGAAAAGATTATTTGCATACAGCCCTAAATTGTAGAGTTCTCAAGACCTTTTGTTTTTGGTGAAGATCGGTTAAGGGAAAGGGGTAGTTTACCTACAACGTTTTTTTAACAAGGGTATTTTCTATGGCAAACGATAACAGCCGCAAATTCAAACAGAATCAAATAATTTTCTGCATACAGCCCTGATTTGTAGAGTACTCAAGACCTATTGTTTTTGGTGAAGATCGGTTGAGGGGAAGGGGTAGTTTACCAGCAACGTTTTTTATCATGCGTATTTTCTATGGCAAACGACAACTGCCGCAAATTCAAACAGAATCAAATAATTTTTTGCATACAGCCCTGATTTGTAGAGTACTCGCGACCTATTGTTTTTGGTGAAGATCGGTTGAGGGGAAGGGGTAGTTTACCTGCAACGGTTTTTTTTATCAAGGGAAATTTTTTTTTTTTGGCAAACGATAACAGCCGCAAATTCAAACAGAATCAAATAATGTTTCGCATACAGCCCTGAATTGTAGATTTCTCAAGACCTATTGTTTTTGGTGAAGATCGGTTGAGGGAAAGGGGTAGTTTACCTGCAACGTTTTTTTAACAAGGGTATTTTCTATGGCAAACGATAACAGCCGCAAATTCAAACAGAATCAAATAATGTTTTGCATACAGCCCTGATTTGTAGAGTACTCAAGACCTATTGTTTTTGGTGAATATCGGTTAAGGGGAAGGGGTAGTTTACCTGCAACGTTTTTTTATCAAGCGTATTTTCTATGGCAAACGATAACAGCCGCAAATTCAAACAGAATGAAATAATTTTTTGCATACGTCCCTGAATTGTAGAGGTCTCAATGACTTTCGATTTTGGTGAAGATCGGTTAAGGGGAAGGGGTAGTTTACCTGCAACCTTTTACGTTTTAACAAGAGTAAAGTACTTGAAAATTTATTTAAACTTTTTGAAACAATGGTAATTGTTAAAAATAAAATAATTTTGTTGCCAGGCAATAAAATTATAATTTTTTCATTTTAATGTAATATAATATTTTTCATTTAATACAGCAATAAAAAGGCAGGTAAGACACAGCCTGGTTGTTTGGCTGAAAATGATTTTAAATATAAATCTTAGAATATGGAAGTCATGTATGGTTCTCCATACCGATATTTTACTTCCATATTCCTTAAGGAATGGAAGTATGGTGATGGCAAAAAAAATCGTGTTCGAGATTATTGCAGATTCTGATTCTACTACACTCAAAACATGAAAAAAAGTCGTTTTCCGAAAAGTGTCTGTGTGTGTGTCTGTCTGTCTGTCTGTGTGTCTGTCTGTCTGTGTGTCTGTAGATTTTTTTTCTATGGCAAACGATAACTGCCGCAAATTCAAACAGAATCAAATAATTTTTTGCATGCAGCCCTGATTTGCAGAGTACTCGCGACCTATTGTTTTTGGTGAAGATCGGTTGAGGGAAAGGGGTAGTTTACCTGCAACGGTTTTTTTTTAGCAAGGGTAATTTTGTTTGTTTGGCAAACGATAACAGCCGCAAATTCAAACAGAATCAAATAATGTTTCGCATACAGCCCTGAATTGTAGAGTTCTCAAGATCTGTTGATTTTGGTGAAGATCGGTTAAGGGAAAGGGGTAGTTTACCTGTAACGTTTTGTTTTAACAAGGGTATTTCCTATGGCAAACGATAACAGCCGCAAATTCAAACAGAATCAAAAGATTATTTGCATACAGCCCTAAATTGTAGAGTTCTCAAGACCTATTGTTTTTGGTGAAGATCGGTTGAGGGAAAGGGGTAGTTTACCTGCATTTTTTAACAAGGGTATTTTCTATGGCAAATGATAACAGCCGCAAATTCAAACAGAATCAAATAATGTTTTGCATACAGCCCTGATTTGTAGAGTACTCAAGACCTATTGTTTTTGGTGAAGATCGGTTAAGGGGAAGGGGTAGTTTACCTGCAACGTTTTTTTATCAAGCGTATTTTCTATGGCAAACGATAACAGCCGCAAATTCAAACAGAATCAAATAATTTTTTGCATACGTCCCTGAATTGTAGAGGTCTCAGTGACTTTCGATTTTGGTGAAGATCGGTTAAGGGGAAGGGGTAGTTTACCTGCAACTTTTTACGTTTTAACAAGAGTAAAGTACTTGAAAATTTATTTAAACTTTTTGAAACAATGGTAATTGTTAAAAATAAAATAATTTTGTTGCCAGGCAATAAAATTATAATTTTTTCATTTTAATGTAAATCATGTATAAAAGAAAATATATCGCGCTTGGCAGGCGATATTAAGATTTAAATATAAATCTTAGAATATGGAAGTCATGTATGGTTCTCCATACCGATATTTTATTTATTTAATTAATTGTTTAATTCAATTATGATGTTTTTGTTTATTTATATTTGAGTAATTAATTGGTTGTAGATCCGTTGTTGAATGTATACAGTTGCGTAGATCTCTTGATGTTAGTTCACCCTCCTGTTGAATCGTGTCGTCTGTGTGTGTCAGTGTATAGTCTAGACCAGTGGTTCTCAACCTTTTTTTGTTCACGGCACACTATCCTATGTAGTGAGTTCCCGCGGCACACTAACGTACGAGTTGGCAACAGTGCAAGAGGGGACTGACTAACGTACAAGTTGGTAACAATGCGAGAGGTGACTGACTAACGTACGAGTTGGCAACAATGCGAGAGCCTCGGTCTAGCGCGCGCACAGCTTGCCTTCACCAGTCAGTTGTTTGTAGGCTTGCAGTCGTAACGCTATTTTGTCTGTGTTCTGGCATATTTTGAGGTTGATTTTTAGTTTCACGCGTGTTATATGCGTTATTGTGTTAATTTTGATTTTTTTTAAATCTAACTTCAGTATGGATAAGTTTTTGATTAAAAGGAGAAAAATTGAAGATGAGTCAGTGACAGAATCATTTAACAGTGACAAAAGTGAGAATGAACCGATTCCGAATGTAAGTGTCATGAAAGCAGTACAGGGGGGCGTAGAACCATCAGTAGGTACTGGAACAGTCCGTAAGTACCAAGATAGTTATTTAAACTTTGGATTTATGTTCAGTGAACCTGAAAACCGTCCTGCACCAGAATGTGTCGTGTGTGGAGAAAAACTAAGCAACGTAAGCAACATGGTCCCTAGTAAATTGAAAAGACATTTGAATACCAAACATAGTCACTTATCTGGGAAAGATAAGAACTATTTTAGCTGATTGTTGTCATCAGAAGAAAAGCAAGCAAAAGCTATGGTACGGAGAGCAACTATTTCTGAAAAAGCACAAGTGGCCAGTTATAAAGTTGCCAAAATAGTAACAAAAAAATGCAGCCCCACACTATCGCAGAGAACGTAATTTTACCTGCCTGCAAGGAAACTGTGAAATCGATGTTAGGTGACGGCGCCGAGAAGGAAATATCCTTGATTCCATTGTCAAATGATACTATTTCTCGGCGGATTGATGATGTGTCTTCAGATATCCAGTGCCATGTACATGAAAAGCTAAGCGACGGTCGAGTATTTTCACTACAGCTCGATGAGTCAACTGATATAAGTAAGAAATGTCAATTACTGAGTTACATCAGATTTGTTGATGAGGAATCGATTATTGAATAATTCCTTTCATGTACTGAATTGCTCTCAACATCAACCGGAGCAGATGTGTATAATTCCATATCCAGCACCTTGGAACAAAATGGGCTGTCCTGGAAAAATTGTCTTTCTGTTTGCACAGACGGTGCACCAGCAATGACTGGAAGATTCAAAGGATTTGTTGCAAGAGTGAAAGAAGATTTCCCGAGTATAGGTTCAACACATTGCTTCATACATCGTGAGGCTCTGATGGCGAAGACTATTCTAACAGAACTTAAAAGTGTTTTAGACTCAGTCGTTAACATGGTAAATTTCGTTAAGTGTAGGGCTCTTAAGACAAGACTCCTCAAACAAATGTCCCATGAAGTGGGATATCGACATGACACTTTGGTTCTTTATACTGAGATCCGCTGGTTGTCAAAAGGTAAAGTCCTGGAGAGATTTTTTGAGTTGAGAAAAGAGCTATTAAGTATGTTTAGCATCGAAAACCCAGACTTTGCAGCTCAGTTAAACGACGAGGAGTGGTGTGCAAAGGTAGCCTACTTGGCTGATATTTTTTGCCATTTAAATTACCTAAATGAGAGTATGCAAGGAAAACAAGAAAATGTGCTGAAGTCAAGCGATAAACTCACCAGGTTCTTAAAAAAACTTAGAATATGGAAATTATATGTGGAAAAGAAAAATCTTAAGATGTTACCTCTGACTTTCGAGGTAGATCCACACGGGGACACATAACATCCGAACTCATTTTAAATCACCTCATGGCTCTTGAGAATAACATGGCACAATATTTTCCCTCCATCACTGTCGACAAGTATGACTGGGTGCACAATCCTTATGCTGTGTCCCCAGAATCCACCACCGACCTTTCTCTGGAGAAAGAAGAGCAGCTCGCAGAACTTCAGACAGACTGAACACTTCAACTGAAATATGGTGACCTACCACTTCTCAAGTTTTGGATGTTAGCGAAGAAAGAGTACCCAGTAATAGCAGTGGAAGCAGTTAATACCCTGTTACATTTTTCAACCACCTACTTGTGCGAGGTGGGCTTTTCGACACTAACAAACATAAAAAACAATAAGCGCGAGAGACTTCTCTCAGTTGAACAGGAAATGCGTGTGTGTTTGTCTTCAATTCCACCACTTTTGTGAACTTTTGTGTAAGAAGCGACAAGCTCAAGTTTCTCATTAATAACTCAAATCTTTTGTTGTAAGGCATAAGCCAATAAATCCCCTGTAACATAAGTTTAAGTTCTTGAATATTATTCTCTTGTTCTTTTTTTAAAAATAAATATTGAGTGAAATTATTTTAATTACTTTTTCCAGCAATATCACAAAGTCTCAGAAGTTTCGCGGCACACCTAGCTAATCTCACGGCACAGTAGTGTGCCGTGGCACACCCATTGAGAACCACTGGTCTAGACAAAGTTATTTTATATAAATTAAACCTTCACGTACCTGTGATGTTGTACTGGAAGTTCAGTCTGTCACAGGTGGTTAATAAACTGTCAAGCTTTTGATCAAACAGTATATTAATGCTGTGAAAGCTTTTTGTGAGCACTTTTAAATTTTACTTGGGCGCCATATGGGCTTTCGAGAGAAATGTCCCATAAAAAGAATTCTTCTGAATAATTTACTAATTAATCCTGATATTTTATAAATCAATAATTGATTAAATAGTTAAATCAAGATCACGCATTAATTTTCTGTTTATTTGCTTATTATAAAAATGCAACTCATTAATTAGTAATACTGATTAATTATTTGATGAAATAATTGTTGACAGTTGTTGTTACTTTACAATTCAGTTATTTATTGCTCGTTCTAGAATAAATTCAATGAAATACATTCGGTTTATAACAACAAACGGATTACAGATCATCCGGTTTTTTACTTTTTTATCTAGCTCAGTTCGTCTGCAATGAATACTCTAGTTTTAATTGATAGATTATTTATAATTATTATCTATCTCAAGGGTGACTTCTTTTAATTTACAGAATAGAACGCCACAGCCTTACTTTACAATGCTTTTATGATAATAATATATATTGTTAGGTTAGACACCTTTAGTTATTGAAAACTAATAAACGAAAAGTTCGATTATTCTGAACCAGTTTAGGTTAGTTATAAGAACGTTAACACATGAAATCTTACGTCGGAATGTGTTAATTCCTCTAAATAAATTTAAAACAGTGTTGATTACTTATTGTATTATTGTTTCTTGCATCAGTACACATGTGTATTGTACTATACTGTTAATAGCTAAAATGTAAACAATGTAAGTATTTGCACCGTACTCCCTGATGATTAATCGCAATGATTAATTATTAACACTTCTAACGATCTGATTCAATGATCGTGGTTACACTTCACTTAATTTCGCATATGAACGATTTTATTTTCTTCTTGATAGGCTACTGCCTTGGTTATGTATTGTACTTAACCTCGTTCTTTTACACGCACTTCTTGTAAAAGTTTCACTACTATTGTCGATGCACTGATTGAATTATACTTCTTCCTTCTCGTTGATTATTAAATTTTGGATGATAAGTTGGCCTGGATTTGTTGTTGTTAGTTGGGTGAAAATAAACAAAATGCTCTCTGTTTACATCTGCGATCGTTTATATACATTGTTTAGAAGTCCGCTTGGCGCTCTCGGCGCGCTTCTAAAGTCGTCCGTGATTGGTCGGAACTTATGTCATGATAATGTAATTCTATTTATAGGCATTACATCTTTGCATTCGGAACGTCCTTGTCGAGTGTGTTATTATTTTATTGTATTTATTCGAGATTCACCAAATGTATGATGCTAACGTTTATATCTTAGTTATTACAATTCCAATTCGGGTTCTATTACTATCGTTGTAAAGCTTATTTATTTATCTTTATTTTGACATGGCTTGATGCCAGTTTGGTCATAGTTTTCATTAACATTTCTTTATTTTAAACTTACTAATGCATTGTTTACGTTCGTCGTATGCTAAATGTTGCAGATCCGACTAATAACTTTTTCCTAATATTTGTTTAATTATTCTTAATTTCTAATTTGAACATGATTAATTGATTAAAAAGAATACCTTATTATATATAAATGCTGCATTCAGCTGAACAATATTAATTATCTATTTACATTTGTTGATTTTCTAACATAAACTTCCATATTTTACTACTGTATTTTTAATTTAACATGTCCTTCTTATCTCTTATTCTTATAACATCACACATGTGGTGGTGCTTTACATTCTTTTTATCATTGTCATGATTTTACTATTTCTTTTATGAATTTGCTAACTGCTATAATTTTTTATTGTTCGACTAAGCTTTTCGTCATTACTGACATCTTCAGGTCTTAAACAACCTACTTATTGGTTGTTTAAGCCCTGAAGATGTCAGTAATGACGAAAAGCTTAGTCGAACAATAAAAAATTATAGCAGTTAGCAAATTCATAAAAGAAATAGTAAGGATGGCTGCTAATTTAAACAATACGAAGAATTAAGTCATGATTTTACTTCATTATGCTTGGTAGGGTTTCTATCTGATTCTTATTTCCATGACTTAAATTGGTCATTCAGGGTTTGTTATCATTATTTTACAATGTTTTGTTCCCTGACTATTATTACATTTATGTACACATTTTATCTACTTATGATGTTACCTAAACACATTCAGTGTTTACATTTATAGTTATTCTTAATTTATGATAATACATATTTGGCTTTCTCATTATCTTTTACAGTTTGTGATTATTCCTAGCATGGTTCTCTATATTTGTCTTTTTTTTTTAAATCATTGCTTTGACTTGGATCAGCTAATGTGCTGTTTTTTTTATTTATAATATATGGTACAATAATATTCAAGTCATTTGTTATTTTACTTATTCTATTTGATTTTATTTATCAAAGGTTTTTTATTGAGCTCACTTAACAGTTTATGTGGGAAACTTGTCTTGTCATTTCGTCTTTGTCATTCTGTTTATTTATGTTGTAGCGTCATTTAGTACAGGTAGTGGATTTACCACTGTTTATTTGAATTGCTTCTCTCCTTTCATTCTTTATTGGTTTGTTAATTTTACTGTTACATTCTTCCTGGTTACTCATGTATAGTTCTTTTAGTATTATTCACCCTTCTGGTGTTCATTATTAGTATGGAACATTTTGTGATGTTACACTATACGTCTCTCCCTTTTTATGGCACAACTCGTTTTCCATAATACTCATTTTTTCACTAATACTCGGGTTTTTGTTTCGCACAAAATTTGCTTCCAGTGAAGTTTTCAAGATTTTACTGAATAACTCAAAAGAATATTGACCACCGAACGAATAACAAATCTTGTTTTCATTTATTAATATGTTATTTTTTTAAATCTTACTATTCAGAAATAATAATATTTTTCATTTTACATTTTCTATTGTTTTTGTTAAAAATACATGATATTCTTTGTTTTTAATGTATCTCTCTTTCAAGCATTGTGGAGACATGTTAAACATTAGGCTATATATTTCCTAACCATGGCTTTTATTTCTTTAAACAGTAAGCTAAAAACCAAAAACCATTATTATCTTAACCTCACAACAACACGTACTTTCGCTTTACATTTGTAAATAGAACAATTTACAATTAGAACACTTCTTCTTCTTCATCACATCGTAGTATCTTGATACAATCGCATATTCAAAACGTTGAAAACATAGTGCGGGTACGGATATTGGGACAGTTGTCAAAATTTGTATCGTAATCTTTAACAGAATCCTAATATGTATTTGATTCAGAAAGAAAAAAATTTTCAGTTTCATTGTCACTACATTCCTTCAATAATTTCTTCGTTCAGAGATTTTTCATATAATATAATAAAATATACGAAGTGCTAATATAGGCCTATTGAATTAAAAGTGAATATGCCAAGATACTCTTAAGCTCCCTTAGCTACAGAACTCACTATTTTCAACAAAGTGCATAATTTTGTGTGTGTGGACTATTTATATTATTAGATAAATTTCGATATTAGAAATTTTTCAGTTATCAGAAAAATTATTAAAATCCTGACGACACTAGGGTCATTACATATCAATTAAAAAAAAAAAAAATATCTTTCCTACCCACCATCTCAGATTTTGATGAAACTTGGCTTATTTGTTCGCCCTGCAGAGATAAGTAACCACACCAAATTTTAACCGTCTATCTCTCCCCATTTTCATTGTATAGGCTTTCAAAGTTTTGAAATTTTGGTGTTTTTCACAATCAGATGTCGCGAAATGAGACTTGCTAACCTTTTGAAAATAATTTGTAACTTTTTTATTTATCATCCAATCTTTGTGAAATTTTGTAGTTGCATACTCTAAACTATAAGGATTCTAGAAAAAAATATACAGTATCTTTATGTAAAACTACTAACGCTGGAAAAAATGTTTTATTTGCATTTTTATAGTTTTTTTTGTGTAAAAAACATGGTTTAGCGTTAAATTGAATATCATAGAAATGGAAAGGGATAATCACAAAAACGTTTTTTTCAAAATAATCCTCAATACATGGGCTATCATATGAAAAAATAAAAATCATGGGGTTTTCATTCCTTTGTTGTTGTTTTTTTCTGTTAAAGGTAAGTTTTTAAAATTTTTTATTGAGCGTTTTTACTAAGCCATAGAAATTTAAAAGGGTCTTAAGTATTTTTTTAATAAAACTAAAATTTTAATTGAATTTAAAACAAACAGGCCCTATATTAAAACAGATATAAGTTAGAACAATATCAACAACTTCTCAAATAATCAATCAAAATTCAAAAAATCCCTAATTGCATTTTCTTGAAACTTTTGAATTTCGAGGTATAGGCCTAGGTTGCTATTATTATTGAAGAATAAATAACTAATAAATATTTTCATCCATAGGAAATATTCTATTTTAACCTAAATAGGCTGGTTCAAGAATTTTTTTTTAATGCTGACACAAAAGACCAAATATTTTTTAACATTATGTACATTTAATAAAATGGAAATTTACCGAAATTGCATTCCAATATTTGTTACTTACAGTGTGTACAGTCCAAGAAATTTAATGGAGTAACATTTTTTTCTGAATTGAACTCATACACTCCTCTGAGAATTGGTAGGTTCCTCCAGTTGATGTGTTGGAGGCTCAACAATTTGCAGGCACATGAGGAATTGACATCAGGCAAATGTCCTCTCATTTGGGCCAATGAGATGATGGTGATGGTCCTGCAGGATGCAAAAATTGAACAGTCACATCACCTTCTTTATTTACTTCAGTGATGGTTCCAAAGTACCACAGACTGTCATATTTACAAGCTACATAGCATGATGGGTTCAAATTTTATTCTCTCACAAGTGATGTCAATTTAGTTTAGTTTATTTAATCTCTCATTTAAAAATTGTTTAAATTAAACATTACCAATTTTGAAAAAGTACAGTCTTCCATACTTTTCTAGTAAATAGCCAAATAGTAGTAGTTAAAATCAAAATTTTAATTAGGTCTGTATGTGTCTACCTATCATATGGAAATTGTAACTATTGTGTTTTCATTGTTTGTATTATCTATGGTTGTGTTACAAATTTTCAAGAATGATTTTTTCTATTGTCCATACACAGGTCCTGATTATGACAAATATTGTTGAAACGTTAACACAAATAATATAAATTTTGTGTTACACTTATTCCCCAATCCTTGCTAAACCTTCCATTGTTAAACATTTATTAATCGACAGTCATTACTAACTTAAGGAGATTATTATTATTATTGTTAATTCATAATTCGTGAGTTTAATTTAAAATTCTTGTTTATCACGTTTGAAGAATTGTGTGTGTGTGTGTGTGTGTGTGTGTGTGTGTGTGTGTGTGTGTGTGTGTGTGTGTGTGTGTGTGTGTGTGTGTGTGTGTGTGTGACTTAGAACAATTATAAATTTTTTGTAGGATTAGGCCTATATGTGTGTCATATTGACCAGTTTGTTATCAATATTCACATACATCATTACAAGTTACTGCATGCAGAAATAAACCATTTCAAGGCTGACCTTTAGACAGCAGCCTAGGATTAGAAATAGAAGTAGACTTGTACATATACAGATAATTGACCCAGGAACAAGTTAGTAGACATTATCCACAAAAAGGAGGTCAACTTGTAGTATGATTATTATAGTGGCAATGTTAATGAATAAATATTTTAATTATGGTGGAGAGAATTAGATAAACTGGAACTGTTTAATATTTGTTGCCTGTGTATCTATTTCGTTGCCTGTGTATTTATTACATAGAGCATCAGTTATCAAAACATCTCGGGACGAGGGCCCGTTCGGATAAACAATATTTCGGATAATAGATCGTAAATTGAAAGCATTGTTTCTCTTTACAAAAACAAAGGTTTTTATTACAAAATCATTTCTAACATACTGTTATATAATTACAGCAACCTGTATACTGTACTGTAGTGTATTACTAAGGCTAAAAATCGTTGAATTAAAACTGAGTGTTTGAATAAAAACCAAAAGTCAATTTAGAGTTTAAGGACAAACACTGTATTATAAAATTAATTAAAAAACAGACATTTGGTGACAAAGACTTCCGTTGACACAGTTTGTTTACCAATTTTTAATGTGTTTATCGAAGTTTGTTGATGTAAGTGTGTTTATTGATTCTTTGTTTATATCGACTGTAAGGCTGTATAACTACAGTGTTTATTTATAACTACAGCATTTATTTATTACTGTAATAATTTATAGTATACAATTTTTTATGTTCAATAAATATCCAATACATTTCTGTCCAATACATTTCTGTACAGTACAGTACATAATTGTACTTTTTATTGAGTTCAGATAATAAGATAATAGATTGTTTGGTTAATTAATGTTCGGATAATCGATGCTCTACTGTATTATCGTTGTATGTAAATCCTTTTCTGTAAATTTAAATTTGGAGAAAGATTTAAATATTATATGCATAATGTCTTTTACCTGTTTCTTGTGGTATTTAGTGTCAAATAAATGAACTTCTACTCTCAGGATGTATAAATATATATTACATTATATTTACAGGTTGTGTACAGCAGTAATATCGGAGATATTAGATGAAATGGGTTTGGCATCTGCAAAAGCACAAGGACTGCTGAAACCAATAACCAGTGCTGACAGGTTAAAAAATACAGAGCACATTGTGTATCTATTAATTGAACCAGATGCAAACAGGTAAAGAGATTATTGGTATTAAACATAATTTTATTACAAAATGTTTCAAATTGGAAAAACTGAATTTAAGTTTTGTGAAAATGTATTTTATAGTATTTTAGAAAAGTATCATATTATTTCTGTGGGTCAGCTTTTAGTATTGCCGTATGTAAAAAAATTGTGGGTGTGTGTACTTATGTACATACTTCTTTGGCGTGATTGAAAAACTAAGGGTTAACATGCATGCTAAAAATTCATACGAGTAGAACGATAAGAGGAGTGAAGGGAGATGGTAAATACGATTATCGGTTATAGATACCGCATCCAGCTGGACCCGTGAAAAATATTTGGAACGGATTGCGGTTTGGAGTTAATAGATTGGAGATGACATGTAGCAAAAGTTCTTTTTGTTTATCGTTATTATTATGCCATTTTTCATATGGTTGACGTTTGAGAAAAACTCTTGGCCTCTTAATTCCAGCACGAAGTATATTGCAATAATCTTCGTCTGAGGAAATATTGTTATTTTGATAAAAAGAATCCAAATCAGAGTAATCATTATTTTCGAGATTAACCCTAATACCTTTATAACAATTTGAATAATTTTTGAATTCAGGCTCATCTTTTCGCATAGATGATAATATAGTTGTAGATCGGCAAGGCATAAAAGTTGCTTAAAATCTACACTGCTGAGGTTTATTTGCCACTATTTTTTTATAGCATGTAACGTGTGTTTGTGTGTTTATAATATGACTATTATACACTAAAAGATACAAATTTAATTCAATTTAATTAATTTAAATTCAATATTATAACATTTTAGTAGAGAAAAAATTAATTTTTTATCAAATAGCTCAAAATACTTACGAATAGTGTATTACAGTAATGGATTTACTTTTCGATAGACTTCTGAATAATTAAGTGTGATCTATAATTTAAAATATAGAAATATATATTAAATTATTGGATTAAAGCAAACATAATGATAGAATACTTATCGAAACTTTTATTGATTTAATATAAAAAAGACTTTTGAAATTAATACTTATGAAAAATTAACCTCAAATATTTTTAAACACTTATTAAAATTTTGTTACACAATTTTTGTCACCGAAATATATTTCACAGCACAATGTATATAAAGTTATTTAATTATATATCCATTCATGATCAGCACCAGTAGGTCCATCGTGGTCACGACCGAAATGTTTTTTAAACACTTATTAAAATTTGGTTACACAATTTTTGTCACCGAAAAATATTTCACAGTATATAAAGTTATTTAAAAAGAAAAGTTAATTACTATAGTGAGTTAGAGTTATAAGTTAGTTGCCCGGTGGTTTCTGCAGAAAGTTTCTGATTAGACTTCTAATAAACACAGAAATTGATGTAATTAAAAATTCAGTTTTGCTGACCACTTGATGTGTGTGTGTGTGTGTGTGTGTGTGTGTGTGTGTGTGTGTGTGTGTGTGTGTGTGTGTGTGTGTGACGTTTCACAATTATTATTATTATTTACGAATACAAGACTGTGTTTATATTTAACGCAACTGTATTGTGTAAACCACCAGCTAGGTAATAGAATTTTTGTATGATTCTTGCCCTATGTATAATTGTTGCGCAGCAATTTTCTTTTTCTTTAATATATAAATGATCAAGACGTTGATGGCATGAAATAACTAAATAAAATTGAAGAAATAAATCATCGGGGTATTAATTGTTACTTTTAAATTATATATCCATTCACGATCAGCACCAGCAGGTCCATCGGGACCGCGACCAAAATGTTTTGGTTTTTTGGCCTCAGGCACGTTGTCCACGGCTAACTTCATCCTGTTAACTTTCTGTTTCCGTTGCATGGTGCGCGCGCATTTCGTTACATACAACAAATTTCACCCTCACGCGCCTAAAGAAGTATAACTTCAAAAACCTTTCAGCATAATGCTTGAATATTTTTTTTAAAGCTAAAGCAGATGATACTGTGCAAACCATTTTTGTAACATGAATGTGAGCTTTAAAAAAGGGTTGAAACATGCTTTTAGTACTGAAGTAAGTACTGAACGATTCAAGTAGAATTAAACACTAATGGATGTTTAACAAAGAGTTTCCAGCACCCGAGTTAACGGTTTAAATCTTATATTCTTGTGTTTCTTTTTCTTTTTATCCAATATGCACTTAGTAAGTTACCCAAGATGAATTGGAAATAAATAATTTGTCATCTAAATAATTTAAGTTATTCTTATGGCTACTGAATAAAAAGGCAGTTACTGAAAGTTTAATCATTACAAATCATAAAGTTTCGGACTTTAGCCACCATGAGGCAAAATTAAGAAACACACTGATTTACTCACATTAATTTTAACTCACGATGGCTAATGTCTAAAAACTTTATAATTTGTAATGAGTATATTTCCCCATCAGTTAACAATAATTTTAAGAAACACGTTTAATATAGAGTTTGCAACATCTGAGTTAATAGTTAACATCTTATATTTATTTTGTTTATATTTCAAAATTACACTTTGAACCGTTAGAAATTAGTAATTTTTTTACCTGCTATCCAGATTGAGACTTCTTTTATGTTACTCATGTGACATGTTTCAGTATATTTGTTCCATCTTTAGGTAGATTTCGCTTATTAGATATTATTAAACATTATGAATCATTGACAGATAAAATAATGTAGTGCTTGAGTATTTGTAAAAATTGAATGCGCATCGGGCTGTGCCGAGACTATATCAGTGTAAAATTATGTGTGGTGTTTTTTAAGTGATTGACGACCCCAATCGGGTGAATTAAATGTTTTTATAATATTAAAAACCTGAAGATGAGGATTTATCCTCGAAACGCGTCATTTTAGAAATTAAAACAGATAAGTCACAAGACGGGAAGTTAATACAGGTAATGCCTAATATTAATTCTAATTAGGTAAATTTTATAGCTACTTCATTATACGACACAGCATTCAGAATACAAGGGAATGAAGAGCCACACTGTACATCAAAGTTGGTCAATGCGGGTACAAAACCAGCAGAGATAGCATTACATTATCATGGTACACAGTGAAAGCAGCACTACTCGTTGCCAACGATTAACTGTTGTACTTTATCCTGTATGACCGTTATCATTTCCCATGGACACATCGATATCGATGGCTGTGTTGTACAGTAGATTAGATCGAAACGAAACTTTATCATTAAGTAGTTGGTCCGCTTGTAACTTAGAAGCCTTGTATATCTCATATTCCTCCACAGCATTCATGTATGCACCTTTTTTGCAATTATGAAGCAGTTTAAAGTTTGTGTGGATGTCTGAGTACTTATGATTATACAGCATTAAATCTAGTTACGCTCAACATTTAATGCTGTGTAATCATAAGTACTCAGACTTCCACACAAACTTTAAACTGCTTCATAATTGCAAAAAAGGTGCATACATGAACGCTGTGGAGGAATATGAGATATACAAGGCTTCTAAGTTACAAGCGGACTAACTACTTAATGAAAAAGTTTCGTTTCGATCTAATCTACTGTACAACACAGCCATCGATATCGATGTGTCCACGGGAAATGATAACGGTCATACAGGATAAAGTACAACAGTTAATCGTTGGCAACGATACGATACGCATCGGGCTGTGCCGAAACTATATCAGTGTAAAATTATGTGTGGTGTTTTTGTGTGTTTTAAGTGATTGACAACCTCATTCGGGTGAATTTGATGTTTTTATAATATTAAAAACCTGAAGATGAGGATTTATCCTCGAAACGCGTCGTTTTAGAAATTAAAACAGATAAGTCACAAGACGGGAAGTTAATACAGGTAATGCCTAATATTAATTCTAATTAGTTAATAAACGTGACTTTAACCAGTCATTTGATGACTTTACAATAGAACAATAGAACACATTTTCTGAATTGTTTCATGAGAGGAATATCACAAAATGGATAGGAGGTAAAAAGTTTTTTATTTCTAATTAAATCTTATAATCTTTATAAATTACACAGTATGTCAAAAGACTATTTCGAATATTCCTAGTGTGTGTGTGTGTGTGTGTGTGTGTGTGTGTGTGTGTGTGTGTGTGTGTGTGTGTGTGTGTGTGTGTGTGTGTGTGTGTGTGTGTGTGTGTGTGTGTGTGTGTGTGTGTGTGTGTGTGTGTGTGTGAACAGAACACAGGATGATGATCTAGAATAAGTATATCAGAGCATGGATGACGGACATTAACATGTTTTAAATTGATTTATGCAATTTTTGTCAATTAGCTATAAGTTTTGTATTTAGTGATGGAAAAGGACTTATGTTATACCAAATTCTTTGTAAATTTTTGCTCTATAATGTCATGTACTTTGTGAATATGTGTGCGCGTTCGTGTGTGGTGAACCTTCGTTATTATATCTTCCGCATTAGTTATCCGATCGGCATGAGACTTGGACAGTGAATTATTTATGAAAATAGCTACATTTTCTATATACTCTGTTGTTCTCAGCTATTTCTTAAATGTGGTTTTTTAGTAATTGAAAACTCAACTTTTCACTCTTATCAATTGAAGAGTAATAAAATTTCTAGATAAAATCTATGCAGGCTCTCGCAGACTTATACAAAGATTTGGCTGCAACGTGTCTATCTTTTGTCCAATCTACCACGTAGACAGTCGATTGACCAATCAGAAGCCCCTAATTTCAGTCAGATCCGTCGGGGGTCATGTGCACTTTGAGGCAGTTCATCGGAAGCCGTTGCATAGTGAATGTGTGTCCTTCGTCAAGAGTTTTTCTTGTTCGAACTGGTTTAATCTAAAGCAACTATAAGTCTTGGGACTCCTTTCGAGTTTGTCGGCTAGAACCAAGCGGGTGAACTACCAATTATAATTTATTAAGTGCTATTACGTGTTAGTGGAAGATTTTCCACTTAGGGAGATTTATCTACCGTGGTAAATCCTTATTAACGCGGAACACTTCAAGAATAGCTGGAAAGTGTAAGCATTATACACCGCTTTTTAAATTATCACTCATTATCACCCTGAGAATCAATAATTAATAATAACCAATTGCGAGCAATAAAACTAACGATTCGGAAAGTGACAATTTGTGCGTAAAAGCAGTATCAGTGTTATCAGTTGTTCGGCGAACCCCAGCGCGGAGAGAGAGAGTGTGAGAGCGGAGAGCGGCGGTCATTGCAGAGAGA
Source organism: Magicicada septendecula (assembly GCA_034769895.1). Taxonomy (NCBI): domain Eukaryota; kingdom Metazoa; phylum Arthropoda; class Insecta; order Hemiptera; family Cicadidae; genus Magicicada; species Magicicada septendecula. Next base: position 1,291,416,534 of record CM068367.1, read on the forward strand.
GGAGTGAGCGGTGGAGCGAGTGACGTCGCACCTAGTGTAAAGGAATTCTACATTCAAGTAAAATTCACCAAAACTGAACTATATAAACTTTTCCATAATAAATAAAATACTGTACATGACATTTTGTGTAATTTAAATATGTCGTATAAACAATTATTTACTTGTATAAATAAATAATATAATTATATATATAAATATTATTACAAATATAATATATATTGTTAAGTTAATTAATCTATTAAAAATACAAATATAAATACAAATACATAACTTATTTCCACCTACCTGTAAAATTTATTTGGGTCCAGAATTCGATCGCACGAACGTAGGATGTTTATGGGTTAATTGAATTACTCAACTCATGTTTGAAGAGAATTAAATTCTTTTAATGAGCAATTATTTCAATGTTGTACTATTAGTTTTCCAATAAAAATTTATCAAATTAAATTAAAATTTTCGCACATTTTGGTAACACATCTTATATGGTCATAATTAAATTATACAACTTACACCTATGAAGACTGCCCAGTCTGCTCTCTCTCTCATTCACATTAAAAAAAAAAACCCGTTAAATCGATATATACCCCATGATTATAGAAATTAAACTGATACCCCTCGCCGGCACGAGGCGTCCTCTCAACCTCGAGTCACCTTATTTGCAAGTCCGTAGATGTCCAAAAAAAATATACATGTTGATGTCCTTTCGTTGGCCTAACACCACTGTCACATAATTGTTAATTGAAACTCACTTTTGACTTAAAATTTATAAATTTTGAAAGAGTCCCTTGGGACTTGTACCTGCCCAGGCACTGTCTGTAATCGGACTGCCGATAGCGTCTCTCTGCTCACTGCCAACTAGATTGCGTTTCACCAGGTGGAAAACAATGCCTGCTAATTAATTGTCGCTGTTGTGTCCCCTTTAACACACGTGGTGTTTTGTGTGTTTGTCGTGGATGACATTTGGTCAGCACTGGTTGACGTCACAAAAAGGGTTGGGCCAAGACTTACATTCATCTGCATGGTCAAGGAAGCGAACAGCGATTCTTCTCTAAGCCATTTTTGAGTTTTACAATTCGGCGTCGGTCCGCGCACCTGCTGGTGTGATGCGCTCGGACGTACAGCCACACACTCGCAAAGTTCTAGGAAATGACGCTGGGTACATTCTTTGGTAACGATTGCACAACTGATATTGCGTATTGTTCCTTTGTTAGCTCACTGTTCATTTCAAACACGTGGACTGGTCACAGATGGAAATTATATTTATGAATATTTTTAATAAACCCCAAAAATTTAATAAAATAAAAATCCCTCCAAATTCGTCACGTTACAATATATATATATATATATATATATATCGGTATGGAGAACCATACATGACTTCCATGTTCTGATATTTATATTTAAAATCATTTTTGAAATGAAATATTTCCATAGAAACTACTTATTTCTTCAGCTTTAACCACAGTACTGTGGTCACTAACGTACACCACCTCACGTTAGTGCACTCGAATTTCACTGATGATGTCAGTCGATACCACAGCCAAGCAGCCCGGGAAGGAATTTTAACAACAAACTACTTCTTTGTTGCACTGATAAAGTAGTACACATATAAAAAATTATTCCTTCCCCTTCAACTATCATTTTCATGTACAGAAAATTACCCCTCCCCCTTCAACGGCCCTTTTCATTTATTTATATTTCATCTACCTTTCTACAATGGATTATTATGACCTTCTTTTCAAGATACTTTATTTATCAAAATTAAGTAGTTTACTCTTGTTAAAACGTAAAACATTCCAGGTAAACTACCTCTCCCCTTCAACCGATCTTTACCAAAATCAAAAGGCCTTGAGTCCACTACAACTCGGGCACATAATGCAAAAAATTATTTGATTCTGTTTGAAGTTGCGGCAGCATGTTTTGAGGGTAGTATAATCAGAATCAGCCCTTATCTCGAACACGATTTTTTTTGTCATCACCATACTTCCATTTCCTTATGGAGCATGGAAGTAAAAATAAACAGATTTAGATTGTCTTCCTAATATAGCAGAATTTGTATTCGAGATAGTTTGGTAATTCTAGTGTGAGAACATTTTGGTATGGCACTATTTTCGTCTGTGATATTACTGAAATAATGTTTTAAAGTGGACTCATAGAAGTACATCCTTATGCATTTTATTATATTTGGGAAACTACCTTGGAGTAACAGTGACTATAATAAATAGTTCTTCTTTATATGACGCAGTAAATTAATGAATTATGTTGTAACAGTTACAAACATCTGTTGGCTAAATGAACACCTTTCAAATGAGGTCAAATCTCAATGAATTGATAGAACTGGGCTACGAGACAAGTGGACAATAACCAATTTAGTTTAAAGAACATTTGTGTTTACAATGTATACATTATTTTCATTTGTGTGCATTTCTTTTTGTACACAATTCATTTGATATGACACTAGGTTTACAAATCTGTTTTACTGTTTTATATATAATGCTCATATTTTTTTTTTTTTTATTTACTACCCTTTTTGTAGGTTACAACTGACAGTACATTTTGTCCTGCATCCTTTTCCCAGAGTCAGTACTTACCTGACGTTTGCCTTAAATAATGTGTCACTTGCCTTTTTTTTACTATATTTTGCACTATGCTTATAATGAAAAATATATATCACTACTATAATATCTTAGTCTACTGTATTACAAACTATGTTATAGTGGGGATGGTTTAACTATAATGATAGTGGCCATAGTTTAACTATAGTGACATATGATAGTGACACTGTGAAGTTTTTTTTTTTTACTGGATTTTGGTTTCAGAGGAAAAGGTAGTGTTGTTGGTCTCCTGAAAATGGGTTGGAAAAAATTATTCGTATTTGATGCAGCTGGACTTGTACATGAAAAGGATTCCCTCTGTGTTCTGGACTTCTATGTACATGAATCAAGGCAAAGAAAAGGCTATGGAAAACAATTGTTTGAATACATGTTGAACGTATGTAGTCTACAAATTTGTTGTAGCTTTTATCTATTTGTCATTTTGTTTGTCATTATACTGCATGTAACAGAAACAATTAGCAACACAGACGATTTAAATTTAGGTGGCCAGTGGAAACATTTTCGGAGGTTCTGTAAATCCTCAAAATAGCTGTCTAGTATACTATTTAGATAATATCATATGACCCGGTGATGCTCAGTACTGTGTGAATTGCTAGTCAGACTAGTTACGATGATTAAGATTGTTTGTCTGAATGTCAATTCCATGTGTGTTTAGTCTTAGTTGCATATAGTCAGATATGAGAGTTAAAAAAAAAAACATCTTTGTGTGGGGACAGCATTGACTTTTTCAATATTATAATAACTATAGACATAATTAGCTCTTAATTATTACAAGGAAATTTGTTGTTCTTTTTATCAAAATATTACTCATAGATAAAACACTTAACTATCTTAGCAGAAGAGTAAATTTTATTTAAACATTTACCTAAAAATTAGTGTTCTGAAATTGGAAATAGAGCATTAATATAAAAAATACTCATGTATTATACCAGCCAACTATTTTATATAATTTGTATATTGTATAGTCAATAATGTGTTATAGTGTTAGAAAATACAATTTAATCAATTGGTTAAAGTTACAGTCAGTTTATGTGAATTAGTTAATGTCATAATTAATTTATGTGAATTAGAACAGGCATATGTAGAAACAATAAAAACTATTTTAAAATTACTAGCAGTGAACATCAGTCCCATATTTGTTATTAAGTTTTCCAGTTACACTTTATATTCATTTTCATGGGGACAAATTATTAAAGCTTTTTTTTTTTTGTAGCTCAGAAGTGATTTGTCATATTTATTATTGGTGTTGACAAATTAAGAGTAAATCGTAAAGAGTGAGAGGGAAATTGTAGGGCAAAAATGTTGTCTTTGTGATTTGTTATGATTTCTTGTGTATTTAAATTCCCAGACTCTGTTACCATGTCCCAAGAATAAGTTAACGACTATACAATGATTGCTAATAAAACTAATTGATTTATTCAAAAAGTAATAGCAAATTGTAGTGAATGTATATGTAACGAATTGGGTAAATTTCAGAATTCTGGATTTACATCGTGTGTTACAGACTTCTTATAAAATGCTCATTGTAGTTTCATTTTTCATGTTCATTTCATAGTTTTTACTACGTACAATAATAATAGCAAGCTATGTTAAAATTTTTCAAGTCTGAATATTTCAATTTTTTTGTAGTGTGATGTATTATAATTACAAGTCATAAACATGAGATAGTTCCTTACATATCTTAGAGTTTTTTAAATCGCTTAATTATTTATACCAGTTCTTAAACTGCTAGGTTTTTATCACCATCATCATCAGTAACTCCACAATCGTAGGCGTCAGCTTCCATCAGGAGTTTCCTCCAGACTTCCCTATCTTTAGCCAATGTCCACCTATTTTTCACTCCAAGTTCTTCACATCTTCTAGGATTCCATCAGTCCATCGAAGTCTAGGTCTTTCATGTCCTCACTTTCCTGCTGGTGTGCATTTCATAATCCTCTTAAGAAAATCCTCCTCATTCATTCTCTGTACATGTCCAGCCCATCTCAGGCCTAGCTATCCTAATTTATGTCATAATATTAGGCGATCTATATACCTTATAGACCTTACCTGTCATAGCCTTATATACCTGTCATAGAGCTCTCTGTTGTACCTTATTCTCCACTCTCCACCTTCCCTAATGGGCCCATAAATTTGCCTAAGTATTTTCCTTTCAAAAGATGGAAGTCGAAACAGATCACCCTCTGTCAGTACCCATGTTTCACTTTTGTACATCAGGACCAATTTTACCAATGTTCTATATAGTCTAGCTTTTGTTTCACGGTGTAGAAGTTGTGATATAAAGTATTTCATCAGCGCATAGTAGCATCTATTAGCATTCTGAATTTGTTTGCTTATCTCTTCATTTAAATATTATTGTTTCCATTTACCAGAGAGCCCAAATACAAAAAACTTGAACTAGGTTTTTATACTTTTACATATGTCATGTGCATGTTGTTTTAAGTGTACTGACTTTTTCATTACTTTTGCTGATTGTAGTGTGTATGTCGATGTTGCCAATAATGTATAAATATTTATTGTAATCAAAATATATAAACTTGCAGGGTAAGGTGTCCAATTCATTAAAAGTTTCTGGATTAAATGTGTTGTCTGATGTCATTGGTGCCAACCACTTTTTTATGAATTAAGTAATTTGTAGATCTTATCGGTTATAGGAGTGAAGGACTGATAAATACCAGGCCTGTTAGTAATCTTTGTAATTTTTGTTTGTCACAGTCTTATTCAATTTTTATTAAAAAATCTTTAGTTTTTTTAGTTCTGCGTATATGATAGGCCTAAACTAGTCGTGATAGCAACATTTGTTTCATGATGTTTTGCATTACATGATGAATTTTGAAAAACTCCAAAACATGTTTTAATGTTTCAACTTTTTGTGCATATTACTTTTATTTTGCAAACAACTTGTAAATTTTTGTAGTTTTATATTCATTTTAATATTTTTTGGATACGACTCAAAATTGCAGGATTGCAGTGTGTAATTCCAGGTTTTTATAAACAGTCCCCAAAACAAAATAATCTAGGTAACCAACTTTAAGCCTTTTGGGACTGGCATTATTTATAATGGTCCATGCAAAAAGGCTCAGGAAATTTTTATACTGGTTATAAATTTTTCATCCTCTTGCGCATATGATTTGTGATTAGGTGTGAGAGATGTTTCATTTTTTTTCAAGTCGTAAGTTATTAGTACAGAAAACAATGTGTTGCTATATTTTTTTGACTATAAGTATTAATAAATTAACTGGTAATGCATATTTGGGGGGGGGATTTTGTTTAACTAATTCCTCAAATTACCAAACTATCGTACATTATATAAATAACACTCACATATTTTACCAAGTATATGAAACAAAATAAACGCTATATTGCTGTATTTGTAACACAAGGGATGATAATAACATGTATTTGAGTTCTATACATGACATCAGAATAACTTATTTTTTTAGTCATTGGATGTCTGTACACTTTAATAAAACTGAAGATTGAAATTAAAATAATCATTTATTTAAAAAATGTTAACATAGCTTGCTATTATTATTGTACGAAGTAAAAGCTATGAAATACAATGAAAATTTTGTAAGAAGTCTGTAACATGAGATGTAGGTCCATAATTTTGAAATTTACACAATTTGTTACATATACATTCAGTACAATTTGCAATTATTTTTGAATAAATCAATTATGTAAGTATACTAAATAAACATAACAATATAATATTGTTCTAAGGCTTTCACGGCTGGTGTCTATTGTATTTAAAATATCTATCAGGCTGTTTGGCCGTGGTTTAAGGTTCACATTCAAACCAAACGTTTCAGAAGCACCACTGGCTGCCATCTTCAGTGGATATTTGAGTCAAGCTAATGCGGGTTGTTGTACGTCAAGCCCACAGTACTGTGGTTAAGGCTCAGTACACCACAGTGCTGTGAGCCTGACATACAACAACCCGCATTAAGTTGACTTGAATATCCAATGAAGATGGCAGCCAGTGGTGCTGCTGAAACGTTTGATTTGAATGTGAACCTTAGACCATGGCCAAACAGCCCAGTAGTTATTTTAAATACAACCATAACAGTATGTTTATTAATTAAAAATCCATACAAATACATAATTCTGCCAATCACAATATTAATATTAAAAACATGAACATAATGTGGAAGCATGTTCCACATCCATGTCTTTGTCAATATGCCAGTGTAATATTGTATTACTGCTAAAAATAATGCTATTTGGTGGTTGGATTGTAAATACTAATGTTTATTTTACACGTGTCCAGTTGGTAGCCCAAGAATTGATTCTTGTAACAATAGCAGCAATTTTAAATGACATTGGCTATTGGTGCATGACATCTGATATTTCAGATGCTGGACTTCAAAGTCTTTTTTGTACATGTATTTTTCATCTTGCAAACAACTATCTTTTTGGAATTAAGTCACAAGTTTGAATTACTAGCTACACTAATCGTACTTAATATTTGTATTTTTCTGTGTGCATTCCTTCTTTGGTATGTAATGTCAACAAAAAAGAAATGATTAGCATCATTATTCAGAATTATTCAGAAATTATTAGAATTGTTAGTCAGTATCAGTGTATATCAGATGATGATCTAATATATTCATTAAGATAAGTTTGTGCAATGCCATATAATGAGAGGCTTAGCACAGCAGTTACCAATCACTCTTTTCGCTTTCATGCCCCCTCTCATTATGACTTTTGAAATGTCATGCCTGTATGTTTTTTATAAGATTAGCAATTCTAAACATAAGCATGATACATTAGTGCAATGCACATGCACTTATTGTTCAGTGTTCTATATATAGTTACCAAAGGTCAACATTATCAGTTCAGGAAAGAGTATAGAAGAGTATATTGAGTATATAAAGAGTATATTGAAAGTGTTCTAAAATATTTATGATGTAAACACAATTAATTGTATAACGGAAACATTACATACAAACAAGATTTATCCTAAATGAAGTACAAATCAATGTTAATCCAATATTTAATTTGTGATATGAAAATATAATAAAAGTTGAATTCATATTGATGATTATTAAGTATCAATCTTTCACATCCTTCAAAGAAAGAATCAAATGATGATAAAAAAATCTGTTTTGCGTGTTTTGGAAAGAATTAATCATTCATGAAGTTACATAAGAAAAGCTAGATTCCCAGATGTTGAAACTACTGTTTTTTCTCATGATTCGGTCACTTGACATTTGTTCTGTCTCTTTGCAAAATATTCTGGTCCTAGAATGTTCTCAAGCTGATTTTTTTTTTTATGGAGTGTGTATGACTAAAAATAATAATAGTTATAAAGTTTTAAGTAATTTTTAGTAAAATAATGTGATCGCAATATTTTAAAAAGTTGATTGTTTTAACCACAACAAAACAACCAAAATACGTATGATGGTATAAGTTATCTAGACAGTTTATTACACGTCTTTCTCATTCTTTAATAACCATGATTTGTAGGACATTTTGTAAATATTGGTGACTAGGCATTTGTGTCTTGAAAAAAAAGTCATTAAAATGGAATGTTCAATTTAAGCTCTAATTTGAACAGTTAATATTAAAATTCATGCTTCAGAATCTGTATGAATCAGCTTAGCACAGTCCCTATGAGTGGCACCCTGCAGTTTGAGAAAAGATTCTCTAGCATACGGGATAGATGAACAGTAACAGCTTTAAAAAAATAAAAAACTTTTTGAAATAAAATGGCTGTTACAATTATTTTTGTAAGTTGAGTTTTTTTAATTCCTAAATGTGATATGAGAGAGGTGTAACAATGAATAGATAGGATACGGGTATATTCTATGACTAATTATAGACTCAAGTGTATAATTTTGTAAATTGGAGTAAATTTTGGAGTCAAAAAATTGGAAAGATATTCTCACTTTGTTTTTTTTGTACTATTGAATCATTGAATGTTTTAACATTTTATGAAAAGAAGGTGTACGTTGATACATAAAAGCGTCTTTGCATTAGGTAAACTGATAATGATAAGAGTAGGTGAAGTTGAGTAGAACTATAGCATTTACAACTGGGTTAAAAAAATAATAATAATAGGGGTATTAATAATTAAAAAATTGAGAATTGTAGGGTTTTTAGTCGGACATTAAAAATATGTGCTTCCTTGTAATACTGAAATGCTGATCCTCTAATTGATTTATATTACTATTCTCTTATGTTTCAGGATGAACATGTCGCTCCACATCAGCTGGCAATTGATAAACCATCCCAGAAGTTCTTAGCTTTTCTTTATAGGCACTATGGGTTAGAAAAAATACTACCACAAACAAATAACTTTGTTCTTTTTGATGGATTTTTCTCTGATTCAGAGGACAATGAAGGTACGTTTGTATAAAAGTATGTTTTAACATATACAGTAGTTGTTTTCAAAATTTTGTTCTTGTTTTGTGTACCTGGATGCTCAAATACATAACCATATTATGAAAGCTATGAACTTAAAATCATTTTTAATTTTCAGTACCAAAAATTTAGTTAATTTGTATGTGATTTTTGCAAAAAGCTTACTCATGTTCCAGTTATATGTCTATAGGCTTTAGGATTATTAACAAACAGTGCACTTTTAGAGGGTATTGGTCTACATTATACTTCAAAAATTATCATGAGGTTACACAACAAATTTTCCAAGTTCATTGGTGTCCAGTAAGCATACACTTATAAGAAAAAAAACATTTGTTTTACTTTGTCCTTTTTTCTTTGTGTTGTGTACTTTTCTTCATATTTGGCAAAGAAGCTGTTTGATACAGTGAAATATTTCAAACCATTATTGTTTTTCATTTTATATGTGTATGTGTATTGGTAACTTGCTTATGTTTATTCTGACTGTCCTTATAATAATTTGATGCCTGCAGAAATAGTGTAATTCATAGAACAATATATTTCATTGGTGAGAGTTATATTTTAAATAGGGTAAATTCTCTACTTGGATTGCTTTCATCGTAAAATTTTTCTTGCCTTAGTTTTGATCCCTAGAGTTTGGGATCATGCTCAGAAGCTGTGAGTTGGCGGTTGAAAGACCATGTTGGAACACCTTACAACACTCATTGCCTAGGAGTTGTATATGTAAAATATTTTTCTATTCTATGCAGTTTTTTATTTTCAGATAGGGTTTTTGAATTTGGTATCATTATTTTATTTTTGGAGTATTAATTTTTCTTGTTCCTTATCTTTACTTATTTCAGGTCATTTTTTTACCTTCCATTAATTCATTTCCTTGCATTTGTAGTGTAGCACATTAACATATTTAAACTTTATCAGAACCTCGAATAAGTATGAGTACACATATTTCAGAGGTTTCATTACTTGGTGCTGAACTCAGAAATAAAGTAGTAATTGGTAGACAGTTGGATGACACAAGTTTTTGACAAGAACAAATGGATCTTGAACATATTGTGGACCTCTTCTGGTGTTAAAAGAGGATGGTCATCAGAGGGTAGTTCCTTTGACACCAGAAGACTGATGCTATGACCTCACACTATATAATCCGATGCTTTCCGTTATGATCAGAATTATCCAGTTTAATTAAACATGACAATTTGTATTGTCTTGTCAGTAGTCAGAAAATAAAACAACATAATATAGTAACATTTATTAAAAATATATTTCATGTGTTGTAGCGTCATGTCTGTTTATAACAGACATTATGCATGTGTGCATTACAGTTCATCAGGTAATAAAAATTAGTTTTCACCTGTCAGTTGGTACTGTAATGATTTGTGGCATTATTTTTTAGTCGTACAGGATATTATTTGTTAAAACTTTTTTTTGTAATTGTAATATTTCTTTTGTATGCAGAATCTATCATTTCCTCCAAGCAGTCAGTAAAAAATGGCCTTGATCATCAGTCTATAGAATCCACAAAGAAAGCAAGCACACCAAATTTAAATTTTTTGAAAAGGTATGTAAATGTTTACTTAATTCGTACTGTTTACTGTAATGTGTGTGTGTGTGTGTGTGTGTGTGTGTGTGTGTGTGTGTGTGTGTGTGTGTGTGTGTGTGTGTGTGTGTGTGTGTTCTGGCCGTATTCTGTTTCTGTGTTTAGGTGTATCTATATAAAGAAAGCAATTTACAACAGTCGAGAAAATTTTGATAATGGTAAATAAATTCAGTCAGTTATTTGTTTAAAGGTTCTACGCTTTTCAATGACCACTATTAAAATTATAAATTAAACAGCTGGAAACCATGTATTCCAGCAAAATTAAATGTATTTTAATTTCTTAATTTCAGGTTAAAATAATCAACAGAAATCTGTAATACTATTTGATTCGTTTTGTTGGCGATTACTGTTATCATTACAAGTGTCTGATAATATAATAGATAAATGTCACTGATTGCATAATAACTATAAAACAATCCCTGTATATTTTTAAATTTTCTTTTTATTATGTGTCATCAGACAGTTATGTTACAACAGTCAGGCCTGTAATATCAAAATATTGTGATAATTCTACTGGAATTTTTTTTTAATTTGAAGGGCATTGCACCGTATTAATGAAATTGATAAATGAAATAAGTTGTGTCATCTGTACACTCAGGACTTTTTTTTAGGTGTATGATTTTAAATAAAGACATCAGATAATTTTTGTATATTATTCAGTTTTTTGTAAACAGAATTCTGATAACGTTTGTTTATCTGAAAGTTTCATGTTAACACATTTTACAGCTGTTGTGATTCGATTTGTGATGAAATAAAGCAGAAGAATTAAACACAGACTAAAATTGCACAAATCACCCGTAATAAAACTGTAAATTAAAGAGATTGCACTTACACGTTAGGCAAAGCACTATATTAGTGTTAAGGAACTGTTACAAACTCTTGAAAATAGAATTACAAAAATAAAATTCTTTCATAAACAATCCATTGAGGCTAATGATGAAACCATTGAAAGGAGAGTGAAATAACAAAATTAGTTACAAGAGCAGTGATGTACAATCATATACAGTCTATAAACAGACTGGTAAGTAGGTTGTTAAGTCCGATATACACTTTGTAGACGTTTTAAAGGATTATGTGTGTATTGTGAAAGTTTGACATGAAGATAAACAGAAGCGACAGTAATGCAGATAATATTATGTTCAACTGGATTATATGAAGTTAATATATGGCTCTGAATCTTGGATCAGGAAGAGAAGTAACAGATACATATTGCTAAAGGAGGTTGTAGAGACGTTTGTAGAAGGCTAGCATGAACTGTGTCAGAGTGATTTAAAAAAAGATTGTAGAAAATCATTGTTAAAGAAGTACTAATGACTAATGAGGTGAACTAGTTGTATGACTGTGGTGTTTGGGGGAAATTGATTTATTTGTGGTTGACGGTTTATTCTAGAGGAAGGCCAAGAAAAACATTCTTGGGGCAAGTGGCTATAGACATTATGTGAAAGGATACAGGTATTTAAAACAGGATAAAATCAAAATGTGACCACCTCTTAATCCATGGATAAAATTGTAGTAAGTAGAAGATAGTTTGACAAAGGGCAAAATCAAATCCAATTGTTAATGCAGATTTGAAATTGGCTGATGTTTGAAAATGTTATAAAAAGTACTGATTTCAAGTTTATATATGTACACACTGATCTGAGCACAATGTGAAGAGACAAAAATTCTATTTACAAGGCATTGTGTGTTCCCATATTAAAAAAGTAACATATTAAAAAATCATGTTGTTTAACATTATGTTTTTATTTTCTTTGCCTGTATACTGTATGGCCATGGTCTGCTTCAGGTTTTTATGTTGCCCGTTTCATAGGCTTGGTGTTGAAATTATTAAGGAGAATTTTATCAAGACGGTTGTAGATTAATAACACAACCATCTAAGTATAAGTAACATACATTGTGGTTTAGTTTAGAATGTTTGAATCTTCAGAAAATGTCTGCAACTGCAACTCGAATCCCCCAAACTTTCAGTGACACTGAGAAATTTCAGTTAATACTTACAAGTGGCAGGTGAAGATATGGATTATGACAGTAGTAAAGAAAATTACAGTCAGTAAAGTGATGGCATTGAGTCATCAAGCTTCACTTGCGTGAATAGTGAATGGGGTATACAAGTATATTATACAGCATCACAGTTTTAAGTGTCATAAATGATTGTTTGAATTATTTTAAATATATGATTTTTTACTACATACTTGTGTAGATGTGTAATCTACTACTTGTGTAGATTTGTAATCTACTACTTGTGTCTGCCTATATAAGTAAGTTTGCTTGTTTGTTTTGGTGATTCAACGACTGTGGCATGTACTATATTTGGTACAGTATGTAACAGTATGGTCCCATATAGTTTTTGATGACAGCAAACCATCTTGTTTGTTGATATGTGTTGGGTAGGCATTTTAAACATAATTGCTGTATCTGCAAAAAGTTTTGTTACATACCATGTTTGCGTGGATATGTACAGTAACTTGTGAAACCACTAGGAAGAAGATTGTAAATATAGGCAGGTGCATGATGAATGGTGGTCAATCAATGTTGTGTCGGTCCAGTGGCTATGCAAGTGTGATAATGTTTTTGTTCTTGTTGATTCAAATCGTGTAAATATTTGAGTAAATGTATTATAAGTAGAGTACAACTCTTGTGTCAATCAGATATCAATTAATATTTACATTTTTTTAACATAGTACTGCAATTTGTATACTGTACGGTTTTTAAAATACAATTTTAGTACTTCGTGAGTTTGCAGGCTGAGGTTTTTCAGGTTTTATTATTATTTTCTCGACTTGATCACTTTGATGTCTGCAAATACATACATCAACTACAGTATAAAAAAATGCATAAAAAAATTGTATGTGCTTGAAAAATAAGATGGAGTTGCTTTTATTCTTGTGGATGGCGGTTACATTTTTTTAAATTATAGTTATCATAGGAGGGGAGTAAAAATCAGGAAGATGTAGAATGACTTCTTTCTCAGGAATTATTGGAATTACAACTAGGCGTTTTTCTTCTTACAAAATGTTTGCAGCTAACAATAAATAAAGAATGAACACACATTTTAGGTTAGCCAGTGAACAGTTTTTGGGTTGGGTAATGTGAAGAAAAATTGTTTGCACATCCGTTTTGTTGCTTTTATAAACATAGTATTTCAGATAAATAACAATTGCTAACGTACTAGTATTAAAACTGAAGGCAAATGTTCATTGGCAGTTGTAGTATTGAATAAAAGCTTATACGAGGGGCATTCAAATATAAACCTAATTTTTTTTACACAGATTTATTGGTGACAGATAAAATTAAAAAAAAATATCTTATTTTTGTACATAGTTTCCTTCAACAGAAATACATTTTTTCCACCGGATAGGTAGCTTCTTGATCCTGTCATCAAAAAAAGAAGACAGGCGCTCCAACAGCCAATTGCACACATACTGCTCAACCTCTGCATCGCTGTTGAATGTTCCCCTCCTAACGCTTCCTTCAGCACACCAAACATATGGAAGTCATATGGAGATAAGTCTGGACTATAATGAGGGTGTTCAAGAGGTGTCCAGTGAATTTCAATGAGTTTATTGCGAGTTTGAGCTGCAGTATGCGGCCGTGCATTGTCATGGAGAAGCAGAACGTCGCGAATTGGTTGCTGGCGTTGTTTGTTGCGATAAGCGGCCCTGATGTCATCCAGCAGCTGGCAGTAATATGCCGCATTCGTCTTTCGATCGTGAAGGAAATCAATCACCAACATACCTCTTGAGTCCCAAAACACAGTTGCCAGAATTTTCCCAGCTGACAGGCGAGTTTTGACCTTGACCGGCACCACTCTCCACTTTTCCACCACTTCCGTTCTCCACTGCATCATGACCGCTTCAAAATTTTTTGGCTCAATCAAACACTTTTGTTCTTGACAGAGTAGCGTCTCCAAACTATGCCTGGAGTCTAGTCAAAATCTCAGCTGATTTGACGCCTTCATTGGCGAGAAATCAGATAATTACCCGTTGTGCAACAGACGAAGGTACCTCATGCTCAGACATTGTGCTACTGATGCGGGAACGTGTTCTGCTGGCATGGCTGGGCATTCCCCTACCTCCACACATCCCCACCTAACTACCTCAAGCGCCCCACCTCATTCACTCCTCTTCCTGAGTTCACATGTAAAAAATCCGGTTCATATTTGAATGACCCTCGTAAAATGTATTGGTACATGAGTAGTCCATTCAGGGTGGCCACCGACCGGGAAAACCGGGAATAATGCGTGAATTTCATTGACTGGGAAAAACTACATTAATTATGCGTGAATTTTCAGGGAATCCTGGTATTTAAAAAAAAGTTATGAGTATGACATTATTAATATGTGTTTTTTAGCAACTGCTGACTACTTTTTTACGTTCGAGAAACTAAAACCATGCTGAAATCCATTATAAATTTGTATTTCAGTAGGAGATGTGAACGCCGCCAGCGTTGTAACACCCCGTTTGAATCAGAGATGCCAGTAAAGCATCCGATTCGGTCTGAGCAGTACGCGCACTTTTCCTCTCAGCTGCTTTTATAAATTTAAAAATATTAAGGCAGTGTCTTTTGACAAGCCTAACAGTATTTCTGAGGCTCAGCGTTAGAAATATATTAATTAAAAATCATTACTGCTATATATACGTACAAAATATCGTACCCAATCCCTAGTCTAACAGTCAGTGAACGGAACGGTGTTTTTCTCACGTAAAACTATGGTACTGGTATCTGAGCTGCGTAGTCAGTCGTTCAATTCAAACACCGGTGTTTATTTTAAATGAATTCTTTTCGTGATTATTAACAAAACCATGTGACAAAATAATTCATTTTAAGTTTTAGACGTAAATACAAATAATTAATTATCATATAGATTTATAGTTGTAGGTAATTAGTTTTATTGTTATATTTAATTTTCTGACCTTTAAAACTGCTTAATCTATAATTTTATAATGATAATGTGATGTATTTTATACTTACACTTATTGTTTTTTATTAATGGTACCTATAATTCAATTTTTTATTTTTTTTATTCTTTTTATATAGCCTAAAGGTACCATATAATGTTATTATTTATATTCTTAAAACTATCGTTTTCGGTCACAGACCATCGTCAGGTTATATATAGCACATTTGTTTGTAACGCAAAAATTGAGCAATTGCAAATTTTACGAAATCAAACTATGCTGAACGCAAAGAAATGTGTATGTTTTAGAAAGCGGGGAGGTAGTGAAACGCCTGTACCATTAGGCGGCGTTACATGAAAGAAATTAACTTGTAAAAAAAAAAAGCTGTAGAGTATAGCGGTAGGTTAGCAACGCCAGCCTTGGGGCTGACGTCTATAAGGAAGGTAATATTAGGCTAAGTCACGTTTTGGGACATAACTATCATAAAATGTATTATTCGCTAGGATATTAGGGGTGTTTGCCAATGTTGTAAACTTTAAGTGCATGTAACAATAGACACCGTTATGTTCTAGAGAGCGATGTAAGATTGAGATAGATAGTGGCACTAGTTTTTTAAGCACGTGTGACGCGAAAAAATATTTGGCAAATCAGAGGAAGCGTTATGTGTTGCGCGGGAGGTTTTCGCTAAGGAGATTGGGCGATTTTGTATTTAGCGCTAGTCTAAACCTATGGGATTGTTTTTCTATCAAGACTTGGTAAGGGAAATTCAAAGCCTAGTATAAAAATATGAATTTGGAGAGAAATCAGGCAGTCTTCTTTATATCGGTGAAACTACACTAAGAGACTCGCGTGCGCTCTTTTGCGTTAATTATGTAGATATAAATTTTATTAGTAATTTAAAGAATAAAGTAAATTCGCAGCAGTAAACAGAAGTCCGGGAACGCGATAATTGCTAACGCTAAATTTATAAAGTTTAATATACAGTAATAAGTTAATGAGTGAATGTTCGGAGTAGTAACGAACAACGAGAAGTAAACACTACATATAAATGTTCATCAATACGATATGTTGTGGTGAAATCACTGAAGAAAGCGAATTAGTTCGGGTTAAATTCACGACGGTATGAGATAATCGAGACGCACGCGACGCGAACTGTGTTAGATGCACTTAATGTAAATTCAAGAATACGTTGTAAACCAGAGTGTATAATTATACGACATAATTGTATGTATCACCAATATGTCAAGTGTAGTGTACATCTGTGATAAAGTGAATTAGTGCATTCATAACCAGGATTAACGCGCAACAAACAGCTGCTGACGACTCACCAGCATGCAACACCTTAAGGACTACGCACATCAGAAGGATTCTCCACGCAAGTAACAAATAAATGGACATTTGATTCAATATTGTTTTATAAATATATATATTTGTAATCAAATATAGTGACTCAATTTGTCTAAAAAGAACTCATTGCCACAAAATAATATTCAGTTTGTAAGGCAAAACTATTCAAGTCATGTTAAAGAAATTTGTAGTATATAAATGCAAATGAATCATTAAAAGTTGATTGATATATTTTAATTTGTATTTATTATTACTGGCACCCTGAAGTACAATAAAGAGTCGGTACATTGGAGTAAGTGTTATAGTCTATTGAGTAAAAATACTAATATTATCAGTGATTAAAGTGGTTTGTAAACCTTACTTCTTACATGCTTATAGGCCAACATAATATGCAAATCAACAATTTAACTCTTTCGTAAAGGCCTATCAAGTAGTGTATTACATTCTGGTGCCCGGAACGTGGGACAGTTGAGTCATTATTAAACAAATTATAGATTAAGACTAAGTAGAAGTTAAGAATAGAAATAGTATCAAACATAGTATATGATTACGCGAAGTAGGAGTAGGAGAGACAAAGACACACAAAACAACATTCACAACCTGTACAACAACATGAGCACAAATACAGATACCCAAAGCAACGAGATGGAATTTGAAATAAATAATCAGTTAGGCGATCCAGACACGCTCGCAGACATTTCAGAGGAGAATCAAGCGTCAGGGACGTGGGGACAAAACGGACAGAACGATGAAAACGTAGAGACACAACAATTTACACCAACAATAGTAGCAGAAATTCGAGAAAGACCAGTATGTCAAACACCACTAGAGAAAGACAAAAACACTGATATATACACAATACTACAACAATTACTAGAACAACAGTTGTGACAACACACACGACGACTGGAGGAACGATCGAAAAAATAGAAGAACAGATACAAAAACAATCAGAACAAACAAAAGAACAGCTCTCACAACAAATACAAAAAGAATCGAGAAATACAAAAGAACAACTCTCACAGCAAACACAACAAATACAAGAATTATCACAACAGTCGAGAAAACCAGAAAAACAACTGTCACATCAAACAGAACAAATACAAAGACAATCAGAACAGCTGGCACAAACAAAAGCACAGATAGCACAACAAATTGCTGAACATGCGAAAAGAACAGATGAACGGTTAGAACAACATGAATTAAAATTAGAACAAGCGTTACAAGAGAGAACAAACAACAAACAACTGTTCCAAGACTGCCAAGTAGAGACTAACAACAAAATCCAAGACAACACCGATAAGATTACTGAGCTTAGTATTAATACTAAACAGCAGATCATAGAGTTGGACGAACGGCATAGCAACAACATTCAAATCATGAGCGAAAAAATCAATGTAAATAACAAAAGATGCGAAGACAATACGGCAGCAATCAAAGAGTTATGAGCCGAAAAGCTGGAAGAAATGAAGAAAGTGAACGAAAATATAAATGTAATTGACCGTAAGTCAGAAGAAACTGACCTGCAAATACGACAGATACAACGAGAAGTTAGGAATAAATTAGCCTCAGTTAGCAACCAGTCATGCAACCGTAACATTACTCACAAACAAGTCAAAGATATCAAGTACAACGGGACTGGAGACTTCCCGATGGAGTTTATGAAGGAGATGGAAGATATCTATATGGAACATTGCCAAGATAACGGCAACGTCGCATGGATCGGAAGGCACCTAGAAGGAGAGCCGCAGTGTGGTGGAGGTTGATAAAAATAGCGTGACCAACTTCGCAGAATTTAAGGAAGCCTTCACGAACAAATATTGGAATGATGTGATTCAAGAAAAAGTAAGAAACGAGCTCGAGTTTGGACGTTATCAGATGGAGAGTGGTATGAGCATGATACAGTACTTAGAACGGAAATTGTTGGAGAACAGGCAGCTAATTCCACCGATACCGGATCAATACCTGATCAGAAAAATTGCAAAACACTATTCTCAGGGGGTACAGACGCCATCATTACTCGTGGGGTTACAACTATTAATGAGTTCGAGCAAGTATTATCAGAGTTCATGAATTTGAGAAGTGAAGCAAGGACAATGACCCGGACACATTATGACAGTTGGCGCGAGCATAAGCAATGGGTAAGAGATGAAGAGGAGAGTGGGAGAAGGGTCGAGCAAGGACGGGCGCACGAAAGTGAAAACCGACCGACTACACAACACTACAATAGACGGCCAAACAAATTTAAAAATGAACCAGAGCCGATCCCTTCGATTAGCGGTATCCAGAATAACATAAGCGCCACTGCAATGTCAAAAAACTAGGGCAGTGTTGTACATATGAATTAGATTTAAGCACCATTAATGAGTATATTAATACCACTTTTTAGATGTAAGAGACGATTTATTGTGTAACGATGATATAAATGTAACCTATCGTGTGAACAAGTGCCCGGAGGCCAGGATATCATTAAACGGAGTGCCCATCTGCGCATTAATCGATACTGGAAGCCAAGTAAATGCTACATCTGAGCAATGGTTTAAGAATAAGAAGAAGGAATTGGGGAACGTAGAAACATTGAGACTATCGAATACTGTTATCAAAGGAGCAACTGGAAATAAATCGAAAAGGGTGACGCAACAGGTTTTGTTGATGGCCAGGATCGGAGATGTGGAAGTTGACAGCGTATTCATCGTGGTACCAGAGCTGGTAAAGGATTGTATAGTAGGCGTGGGGTTGCTGGAAGAACATGGGTGCGTTATCGACTTACACAACAAACAGTTAATAATTCCAGAAAAAGGGGACCAGAAGGAAGCCACGGCAGAGATATTCTACGTAGAAATCGCGTCTGGGGGAGAAGATATTGAAGCGGTAATCAAACAAAAGGTGCGATCAATCGGCAGAATCACCGAGGCGGAAAGGAATGAACTACAGCAAATCTTAATGGACAACAAAACGATCTTCCGAAATACTCCCGGTAGGATTCAAGCATACCAACACAAATTCAAGTTACTGATCGGACACCGTACTGCCAGAAGGGGTGGCCGATTCCACTAAACTACCAGAATGCAGTGAGGGCTGAGGGACAAAAGATGGAGGCACATGGTGTGATTGAAAGGGTCCAAAGTCCATATGTCAACCCTATGGTCACAGTTATCAAAAAGGACCAGACGGTCAGACTGTGTTTAGATGCGCGCAAGCTGAATTCTGTTACCGTTCCTGACTATGAGGGAGCCCTTCCGATAAATGAAATATTAGCAAAATGTGGGAATATCAAAGTAATGTCCACGATAGGCCTACGTAGTTCGTTCTGGCAGATCCCATTACATCGGGAATGTAGGGACTTCACAGGATTTTTATACGAAGGAAAATGCTACCGATACACGGTGACGCCGTTTGGGCTAAAGACGAGTTTGGCCAGCTTGACGCGGGGACTAGACCGAGTGCTATCGAAGGAAGTAAAGGAGTTCACCATTTTGTACGTCGATGACTGCTTATGCATATCGAACAGTGTTGCAGATCACTTACGGCACCTGAAGTTATTGTTACAAGATTTAAAACGAGCCAATCTAACCGTTAACTTTAGCAAATCACAATTATTCCGAGAGGAAATTGATTATATGGGGTTCCGGTTAACAACCACGGGTATTACCACTGCACCAGACAAAATCAGGGCTATACAGGAATTTCGGACACCGAAAAATCAGAAACAGCTCAAAGGATTCCTTGATTTAACCAATTTTTACAATAGATTTACCAATAGATACGCCAAGGCTACCCAACCATTATTGAACCTCCTAAAGAAGAACGTTACTTTCAAGTGGACGAGCGAGATAGACCAGCACTTCGAGACAGTCAAGAAACTATTTGTCGAGGCGGTAATTCTCAAGCATCCTGACCCCAAGGAGCGGTTTTATTTGCAAACCGATGCGAGCTGTTATGCATTGGGCGGACAGCTATATCAATTAGACAGTAACAATGATATTGGAGTGGTTGCTTTCACGAGCCGAGTGGTGAGAGGGGCGGAACGAAACTACTTTACCACGGAGCTGGAACTGCTGAGTATCGTCCATTGTTTGCAAAAGTTCAGGACTTACGTGCTAGGGAAGCCCTTAACCATCATCACCGACAACAAGGCGTTGGTTTTCATCAAGAAATGTCGTCTAAATAACTCCCGTATAACACGGTGGATCCTCGCCATACAAGAATATGACTTCGAGATTATGCATTGTAAGGGTCGAGATAACATTGTAGCCGACATCTTAAGCAGACATCTGGAGGACATAAATGAAGAGCAGGCAATAGACCAAATCGAAGAATTTGAAATTAACCTTGTCAGTGTCCACATCAGTAAATAAATCAAGAAACAACTTAAAAACATACAGAATTATCAATTAGCCGACACCAAACTGAAAAAGATTATCGA
Source organism: Magicicada septendecula (assembly GCA_034769895.1). NCBI lineage: Eukaryota > Metazoa > Arthropoda > Insecta > Hemiptera > Cicadidae > Magicicada > Magicicada septendecula. The sequence continues at coordinate 1,291,437,777 of CM068367.1, forward strand.
GTCAATTCAATCAAATGAACAGCATAAACTTGTCAGGAAATACACTTGGCATAATGGAAAGCTGTACCGTAAAGATAAGGGAGTATGGAAGCTAATGTTGACGGAGGAGTTGTGTCACAGCATGATCACGGAGCTACACGAGGCATACAATCACGTGGGGAACCGGCGGACATATCAGCTGTTTAAGGAAAATTTCACCGGGGATTCCATAAATAAAATCACAAAAGCAGTTACGAAAACCTGTATCACATGCCAAAAGAGTAAGGATCATTTTAAAAGGATGTTAGGAGAGACGTGACTGGTCATACCGAAGAAGAAAGGCGAACTGATCAGCGTCGACTATTATGGACTGCTGCCGATTTCCACAGGGAAAGTAAGGTATATCTTAACTGTAATCGACAATTTTACTAAGTATGTCAAATTATATAAACTGAGCCAAGCCACAACTACTGCCACAATAAAGAGAATTCAATTATATTTTGAGGAGGTAGGAAAACCAGTAGCTATTTTATCTGATAACGGTACACAGTTCACCAGCAATTGATGGTCTACCGCATTGACAGACATGGGTATTAAGGCAAAATATACCGCAATCTGAAATCCAAATACAAATCTGGCAGAGAGAATAAACAGGCAATTAGGTAATATGTTCAGGGCAATGACCTTCGATAAGCACACCAAATGGGCGCAGTTTCTTAAACTCATTGAGGCGTGCATAAACCAGACCTATCAGGAGATAATTGAGACCACCCCTTTTGAAGCGCAGTGGGGGAAGTAACCAGAGCGGGACTGGATAAAATATATTGACCAAGATATGATACCTCCAGACCAACCCATCAACTATCACAACATCTGCCTACGAATTAAGGAAAAGGGAGATAAGAGGACAGATAAACTCAGCACTACTCACCACCTTACTAGATTTCACATAGGAGACCAGGTCTTGTTAAGGGCGTACCCGATGTCGGATTTAAATAAAAAAGTAATAGGAAAATTTTGTAACCTATTCGAGGGTCCATATAAGGTAACTAAAGAAATCGGAACAGCGACCTACCAGTTGGAAGATCCACAAAGACCAGGACATATCCACGGGAACTTCAGTGTACGACAACTAAAGCCTTATTATGAGAAAGAAACCCAAAATTCACACACACATACAGGAACATCACATGAAAATTAAGAAACAAAGTGTAATAACACACAACCGAATATTGATGTAGTAATCGTAAGTTATCAAACTAAATATAAAGGTGTTCAATGTAATCAAAGCATAATGAAGTTTAGTCATGTAAGAAGTCACAAATGTTTAGAAAAATAAGAAAAGGAGTAATAATGTATTGAATATGAGTATAAAAAAATAATACCCTAAATAAGTAAATGAAAATGGTAACAAAAATGTTAAAAGGGAGATTGCTTTATGTAAACAGTTGTTATTGAGAAGGAAAGTGGACCAGCCCCATTTGGGAGTAGTTTGGCAAGTTAGGTAGAGAGGATGGGAAGTGTATGTTAGTAAACAAACCATAACAGGCTATCGACCCTTGTGTGTAGTAGTAGGTATTAACCGAGTAATATTGTACTAGTGTACTCACCAATTTAGACTAAGTAATATAAAGCAAGTAATTAACTTGAATATATTGTCAATTTTAAATATAAGGAATGAACTTGTAATTATATCAGTTTATTAGAATACATATAAGCAAGGAACTTGTAATTATAAGAGCTTTAGGGACGCTTCAATAGAACTAGTTTCCAAATTTGATAAAATTGTAAGGCTAATTCTATGGGGGGACAATGTAACGCAAAAATTGAGCAATCGCAAATTTTACAAAATCAAACTATGCTGAACGCAAAGAAATGTGTATGTTTTAGAAAGCGGGGAGGTAGTGAAACGCCTGTACCGTTAGGCGGCGTTACATGAAAGAAATTAACTTGTAAAAAAAAAAAACCTGTAGAGTATAGCGGTAGGTTAGCAACGCCGGCCTTGGGACTGATGTCTATAAGGAAGGTAATATTAGGCTAAGTCACGTTTTAGGACATAACTATCATAAAGTGTATTATTCGCTATGATATTAGGGGTGTTTGCCAATGTTGTAAACTTTAAGTGCATGTAACAATAGATACTGTTATGTTCGAGAGAGCGATGTAAGAGTGAGATAGATAGTGACACTAGTTTTTTAAGCACGTGTGACACGAAAAAACGTTCGGCAAATCAGAGGAAGCGTCATGTGTTGCGCGTGAGGTTTTCGCTAAGGAGATTGGGCGATTTTGTATTTAGCGCTAGTCTAAACCTGTGGGATTGTTTTTCTATCGAGACTTGGTAAGGGAAATTCAAAGCCTAGTATAAAAATATGAATTTGGAGAGAAATCAGGCAGTCTTCTTTATATCGGTGAAACTACACTGAAGAGACTCGCGTGCGCTCTTTTGCGTTAATTATATAGATATAAATTTTATTAGTAATTTAAAGAATAAAGTAAATTCGCAGCAGTAAACAGAAGTCCGGGAACGCGATAATTGCTAACGCTAAATTTATAAAGTTTAATATACAGTAATAAGTTAATGAGTGAATGTTCGGAGTAGTAACGAACAACGAGAAGTAAACACTACATATAAATGTTCATCAATACGATATGTTGTGGTGAAATCACTGAAGAAAGCGAATTAGTTCGGGTTAAATTCACGACGGTATGAGATAATCGAGACGCACGCGACGCGAACTGTGTTAGATGCACTTAATGTAAATTCAAGAATACGTTGTAAACCAGAGTGTATAATTATACGACATAATTGTATGTATCACCAATATGTCAAGTGTAGTGAACATCTGTGATAAAATGAATTAGTGCATTCATAACCAGGATTAACGCGCAACAAACAGCTGCTGACGACTCACCAGCATGCAACACCTTAAGGACTACGCACATCAGAAGGATTCTCCACGCAAGTAACAAATAAATGGGATTTGATTCAATATTGTTTTATAAATATATATATTTGTAATCAAATATAGTGACTCAATTTGTCTAAAAAGAACTCGTTGCCACAAAATAATATTCAGACTGTAAGGCAAAACTATTCAAGTCATGTTAAAGAAATTTGTAGTATATAAATGCAAATGAATCATTAAAAGTTGATTGATATATTTTAATTTCTGTTTATTATTACTGGCGCCCTGAGGTACAATAAAGAGTCGGTACATTGGAGTAAGTGTTATAGTCTATTGAGTAAAAATATTAATATTATCAGTGATTAAAGTAGTTTGTAAACCTTACTTCTTACATGCTCATATGCCAACATAATATGCAAATCAACAATTTAACTCTTTCGTAAAGGCCTATCAAGTAGTGTATTACATGTTCACAATATTATATTGTTATAATATAACTTATAGCTTTAAGAATGTAAATAATAACATTATATGGTACCTTTAGGCTATATAAAAAGAATACAAAAAATAAAAAATATAATTTTATAGTTCCAAATCAGGCTTATCAAACTGTTCGTAACCAAACATAACCTAACTTTTTTCGTGTTTTGTTACCGGCCTCATTCGACTTTTGAAGTTACTTTTATTGTTGTCTTTACTTTTCCGACCTTTAAAAATGTTTCATCTATGATTATAAAGTCAATCTAAACATTAGAGGTGACTGTGAAATAGTGAACAATTACCAATTTTTAATTTGAATGACTTCCCATGCATATTAGTAAAATATAATTTTTTAAAGAAAACCAAGAGTATAAGACAAATACTTACATGCATATATGTTTTAATAAGTTTTAGTCACTTTCTTCAGCCTTTTTTAATAATTGAAAATAGCCTTTTTTTTAATTAGTCATGTTTATCACTTTTTTGGACTGCAAAACCTGCTTCATGACCTGAAATGTGAAATATAATAGGCCTACTGAGATTATTTAACAACTGTGGGAAGAACTAATAATTCTTTTTTTTTGTAGTTAGCATTTAATTTAAACTAATCAGAACTTCATTATTTTGGTAAGTGTGTTATGAGCATACATGGTCCAAGCGATGCTCAGTACACTTTGTAGAGTGACAGTTCTTTTGTGTGGAGTAATTTTTTAACATATTAATAACATAAATATTTAATTTGATAACCTATATTATATTATATTTTTGCTGATTATTTAGAATTAAGAGTAAGTGAAAGAGTAAGTAAGACATGTCGTAAACATGAATATGGTATTATTTTTTTTTAATGTTTCGTGTCATAATTTGATTTTCCTTGAATGTGTAATCAGTAACCTGGAATTTTTTTGAAAATGTCCTGGAAAACCTGGAATTACGCATGAATTTTCTGGGCTTGGTTTAGTGGCCACCCTGTCCATTGTGAATGTTCTGCAGTGAATTTACTTTTTATATTAACATTTTTTATTTGCTTTTAGTGTTCATATTATTCAAAAGGTTAAAGATCCAACTACACAGATCAATACTTTGAACTATCCCTGGTTACAGTTGACAATTAAGTTGTCTCTGTATTTACATTCGTTAATGAAATATTTTTGTAGTTTATGTTATGAGACAGACAAGCAACTGATGGTTTCTGTATAATTGTTGCAGTGATAGTTTTGGCCTGTCGTATTCAATATATGGGCGCAGTGCAGCATACAAACCACAAAGTACGATTGGGAAGGTACAGTAACTATGCATAATGAATTTACTAATTATTATTGTATGGTTATTAACAGAAACTAAAACATTAATTAATTGTCACATTAGTGCAGAATACGCAGCTTCATGTATGGATAATACTTTTGCTGTTTGTGATTACAGATAATTCAACCTACAACAGGTTCATTTCAAACACCAAAAAGGAGTGGGTGTGTATCGATTGATTGTATTAAACTATCGCATGTCTTTTTTCTCCTCCCTTTGTGTATTTATTTTCTATTAGAGTTTACAATGTTTTGGTTGTGTGGTATCTTTTGTTTTTTGAGGGAATGCGACAAAACTTTGGCTCTACACGCACCAATTTTTTCACACAGTTGTTATTAGAAATGCTGCCTTATTGTGTACTTGGGGTGTAGATGTTGAAGCAGCTATTGTTGCTGATAGGATTGCTTGTGGTATGTCTGCTTTCTGTGAACAAAATATTTTATCCTTTTTTTAGCCGAAGGTTGTTGGGTTTGCTTATTTTTAGCTGCAGATTGTTTCTGATTATCATCGCGTATTTGTGTTTGTATTTCAGGTATTAATGGTTTTTAAAAATATACATCAGAATTTTTAATATTAGTGAATAGTAAATATTTTTAATATCACATTTTGTATAAACACAATCTGCATGCCAATGTTCACACACACACACACACACAAAGTTTGATATGGTAACATTGTTTTAGTTACAAACTTTTACATTCTATCAGACCATTGTGACGGATAAAAATAACCAGCAGAACTGTTTGAAGTCTAATAACTTAAAAAGTTTAAGTCTATGTTTTATGTATTTGTTTCACATACCCAAAGACAAGAGAGCAAAGTTCAGTTTCATTAATGACTGAAGTTGAACTGTAGATTATATTAGTTGTGCTGAATTGGCATTTGATGAGAATTACAGCCCAGATAGTCATATTCTTTTCAAGTACCACATATTAAACCATAAATGGTGGTTTCCATAATTTTGTGTGTTACATTGATGATGTAACACATATAACACATACGTGTTACATTGTATTGATGATTTTTTTCATATTGGCATTTGTAATTGATTGTGTACTTCAATTTTTTTTTATTAATTATGTAACAAGTATATTGTTATAATTACGTAATAACAAAAGTGCACACAAGCTCCTGTGAAAATACAGTAGACTTGTGAAGTATTCGAGTACAGTAAGCCCCCATTATAATGGACCTCACTTATAACGGACAGCTGTTATGTTGAAATGAAATGTTAAAAAAATCAAAGACAGTCAGGCTCAAAAATGATGCTTAGAAATGCTGGACACTGTATGTAGGTGTCTAGGGTTGTTGAGCCCTGTGACTCATTCCATTCATCAACTGTTCTTTCTCCCGGGTGCTTCTAATTAATAGTCTACACATTGCTCCATATACTAGGAACTGACCGCTCATCATAACACTGCTCCTATCTGGATTTGGGTATATCTCAGTGAGTTGTACACAGCAGGTATGTATGGTATTGCCTTCTTTCGCTTGTGCTGATTGTTGAGTCCTCAGCTGTTGTACTGGTTTCTTGTTATAGTACACATTTTAGAAGTTTGCTGTATCTTTAAGTAAGCCGACTGTAGGCCAGAAGAGAAAGCATACAAATCTTTCTCTTTATTATAAACTATCAATTACAGAAAAGCTGGAAAAATGAGTTTCAGTGTTGGACATTAGAAAGAAGAAAAGTGAAATCTATAACTTTGTTCTCAAGTTCAATGTGAGAAAAGAAAAATGTGAAGTGAAGCAAATGCAGATGCCTTCTGATAAAACTCTAGATGATGTGTACAAATGGTTTCCCCAGCTTTGATCATCAGGATTAGCAGTGATAATTCAGTTGGCTTCAGAGATATTGCCCAAGCAGTTGGGACTTGACTAGTGTTTTTGGCACTTTAAAAGCTAGCTCAGATTGGTTGTTTAGATTTTGTAAGTGTCATAATATTTCAAACAGAAAAATTTGTGGGGGAAATTTCCAGTGGTGAGTCTGGATTTGTATAACCTTCTAGAACAGAGCAAAACAATTTAATTAAAAAAGATGGCTTACAATTTTGATGAACCAGTACTGTTTTGAAAAGCTCTATCTGAAAATACACATTCTTCCAAAACTGAAAAATCAATGCATATCATAAAAAAATCAAGGAACATGTCAGTATTGCTGTGTGCAAATGCAGATAGAAGCCGCAAGCTTAAAACTGTTATTATTGGCAAAAGCAAAAAACCATGTGTGATAAAAAACATAATAGACAATCTGCTGGTTCATTATTATAGCTCACTAAACCATGGAATACAACTGCCTTAACAGATAGGTTTCACATAAAAGCTGCACTAGAAATAAGAAATAGAACGTTTGAAGATCCCAGAAGGCAAGTAAAGCCCTTGATACTGTTAGATAATACATCAACCCACCCTGCAGTTGAAACACTTACAGTAAAGATAAAATGATGAAGTGCATGTTCCTGCCAACAAACACAATGGCTGTGTTTCACCCAACGGACCAAGGAGTGATTACATGGCAAAGCGGATATACAAAAGAAATTTCTCAGTCAAGTTTTAGAAGCTGAGGAGCAACGTGATGGAGAAGAAAACAGAAGATGCCAAAAGACACTGCAAAATTTAAAGTCATATAACGTACGATCTATGATCTAAAATTTTGCAGATGCTGTAAAAGAATTAAAATCTACAACTTTAGCAGCCGCATGCAAAAGCTTCTCTTGGGTGAAGAATTTAGTCCCTCAGAAATAGATACATGTGAATCAGAAGACTTCCATGAGACCCTGCAATGAAGAGGAGAGGAAGGCATGTCATTAGTGGATATTGAGTCCTGGTTTGAAGCAGATGGAGATGATCCTGGCTACCACATCGTGACTGAAGAGGAAATTGCTGATAATGTAACAGGAGTGCTATAAAGCTGAGAGGAGGAAGATGATAATTCTCAGCCAAAATTTAAAGTGAGCAAAGTTAAAGACCACGTGACACTGTTATTGAGTATGTTCAGCAATCAAAAAATGAAAACATATCTCCCTATTATGAGCACTTGCAACACCTTCACAAGTTATTGAGTAAAGAAATTAACTCTAATCAGTTTCAAACAAAAGTTAGTAATTTTTTTAAGCCAGTAAATACTGAAAGTAATTCTGACATATCTTGTTTTTGAAGAAGACAGACATGGTACAAAGTTTTTACTATAATTATGAATATTTTGTGTAAAATTTTAACCATTCTTTACAATGGGATAAGTTTTTATTACAATTATATGTACAGTATTTTTGTATAAGATATAACTTTTTACTTCTGTATTGTTACCTATTTTATATAAATATAGAAAAATAAATAGTTTCTATTTTTATCCATGTACTTTAAATGAGTAATATCCATATTATTATGGTTACAACAGACTTTCAATATAACAGTCACCTTAGAGCGCCCCTATTAGTCCATTATAGTGGGGGATTACAGTATATTGAATTTTTATTATATTTCATGTGGTTTTGAGTATTTGTAGTAGGGTTTCCATGATGACTTGTGACTTCATGTAAGAGTATGCTACCTTGGTCCTTGTATCCCCTGATACGAGAGGATTCACTGAATGTACATGACTTCAGTGTCTTATCAAATATTAATCAGATCCCTACAGAATATTATAAAATCGAATGTATTCGTGATAAAGGGAAAAGAAAATCCATTATTATTGCATACTAGAGTAAATTTTTCTTGATTCCAGTTAATTTTTGTATAAATAAATTAAGTTTATGGATGTGATAATAAAGTTATTGGTCTTCCTTTGTATTAACTGATTTATCATATATCCTAAGGAAAATGAGATTGGCTTTCTTGCCATCTTTTTTTTGTCACAAGCTTATCGATTATCTTTGTGTGATTTTATTGTAAATACTGTAACACAATGTCTGTGTTACATGTAATTGTATTTCCTAAATCAGTTTTCTACAATGTAAACACTTCGGCATATGGTCTGTGAAATTATATGGTCTCTGCTAATTCTATCCCAAAATTAATTTTATTACATGTGTAGGCTATGTATAATTATAAAAATTAAACGTTTTCTTCTGTGATGTTAATTTTTTAGTTAATTTAACAGTTTTGTGTCTTTTATTTTTTTTGTGGTACTGTTTTTGTATTTATCATGTTTACTTGTACGACTGTATTATAAAATATTTTTGCATAGGCTACTATTGAGTTACTGGTATTAACGGTGTGATTTATTGCAGGACTAGTTTAACCCGTTCAGTGATTTTTAGTTGTACATATAATTACTCTGTTTAAAATATTTTGAAAAGGCAGTGCAGTATTGTATATTAATCTGCAAAGTGTTCATCTGGACGTATTCATTGTAAGGAAGAGATCCATTCATTTTGTGATTGTGCCCACAATCCGTACTGAACTATAATTTTTTAGTAATTTAAATAAACAAATTGTAGACAGATTTGAAAGTCATATACAGTATGTCTGTAAATTCTTATTGATAATTACCATGTTTTGCTATACGCAATGAGTAGGAGCATGTCTCATATGTTGTAGTTAGTAGACTTCATCTGATAATCATATTTTCTTTTTATTATATATTTTGTTTTTATTATTGTAGATATAATGAAAGAAAGATTTGTGTAGGTCACTTTCAGAAATCCATAACTTCCATCCCGTTCATAACTGCTGTTGATGTATTAATTTACTTGCTAGTATTGCATTGTGTAGCTTTGAATGTCACCCATTTTGCTCGTGTTCTGTTCATATTAGTTTAGCATATTGAACTGCATTTTCTTTTTACCTACTTCTTTAACCCAGAAAAGCTTTATGTTTTAATTAATGTAATTTTAATGATAAGTACATCCCGTTAGTGATAGTAATTAAAAGCTATGTACGTGTTATTTTTTCTCAATAAGCTAGTCTTGGTCCCAACTGAGACAACTATACTCTTTCCGTTCTTAGTTCAGTCCTGATGTAAACAAACCCACGTGGCAAATCTAAAACGCTATTGGTCAGGGACGTTGACACTGTTCACACAGTAATATATTATGCTTGTGTGCAGAATGTCTGTATAGTCATGTGAGAGTTATCTTGCCACTTATATCGGGGCACGTCGTTTTAAGACTTCCTCCTTATTACTGTATTCTGAATTGTATTGAATTAATATGGAGTCAGTTGAAAGGATATGTTGCCTGTCACAACACAACATTAGGTGCTTGATATAAAACAATTTATTGAGAAGGCGGTAAATGAAACAACGGGGGACAAGTGGAGTCATTGTATAGAGCATATAATCAAGGAAGATGATAAGCTATGGCAACTGGCACACATTACCGACGTCATTGTGGACAATGAACAATCTCATCAATAATAATGCTGACTCAATTGACAATACAAGTTCAAACACAGATATGGAAGGCTTGAATTACTCTCTGATAGCAAGTGACAGTATTCAGTACACTGGTAATTATCACAGCTTCTATTTTCGTTTTAAATAAACTTTACTTTTTTGTTTGTGTCGATATTTAAACGGTTAATAAAGAAAAGCCATTAACTGGTGTTATAAAATGTTTCACTGTCGGTCTGACACTGTCACACAAATTTTACTTTGGTCAGGACAAATGATTACAATTTACATGTGTTTATACAGTATCAATATTATGTACCCTGCCTGTACTCCTTCCGTCAGAGTGACACACCTCTAATTCAAGTAGCAAATAGCATTTCAGATGTACCACGCCTGTTTGTTTATATCAGGATTAAGCTAAGAATGGAAACAGTATAGATGTTGTCTGATGTTCAGCCATTGATATCCCAAAGTTACAGCTGACATGCAAGGCACTACACACCATCATTTTGCTCTGCATTTGTCACTTGACTTTAAAAAAATTGTTCAACTCAAAAGTTTAGTCCTCTTGGGTCTTCTTTACTATTGAGATTCTTCATCATTGACATGATATTATAGTTATGCTTCATGTAATTTGTGCAGTTGTGGTTGTTGTGGGAATGAAACGTTGTATTTCTGTTCCAACAGAAGCAGACATGGCCTGTGCAAGTGTTGCTCATTTTTTATGCATCAGACTATGTCATCAAAGTCTCAATGAATGTCGCTATTGTGAAAGTACCAGGGAGCAGTGACCAATATTTGTTCTGGAACGTTTCAATTCTATGTTGTGTTTTAAGATTTCTTTTCTAAAGAATGTTGTTATTTTTGTTCTTCGCAGTAATCATAGTTGGGTGAACTGCTTGGAAAGATGTCATGTGTTATTGAGTCCCACTTAAATGAGCTTTCTTGTTGATGTGTGGTTTAGAACAATTCCAGTGTACCAGGGACATTAATAAACTTTCAATGTTGAAATCAGTTGACTTAAATTAAAACTTTCTGAAGTGTCATGTATACTTAACACAAATTTAAGTAATCTGCAGTAACATATTGGTTCAGCCACTCACTGGAAATTGGGTTGCATTTGGGGTCTGAACTGAGAACAAATCCTGTGACAGCTGTAGCTAAAACGTTCAGTGAGCTTGACTTTGGGTCATGATTATATGTATTAGAAAGTTTTAGTATTGAACCATCATGCCTAGTGTGAGACCACTGGTGAAGATCACAATCCACTGGGAAAGATCTAAGTATTAAATATACTGGATTTGTAGGTTACTTAGAACGCTTATTAAATAATGTTTTTGTTATATTCCCCTGTTAGTGTTGTGTTTTGATAATATGTTACAGTTACTACACTGTTATGTAAAACTCCTCACAATCAAGTTATAGACAGAACTCGCTCATTTTAAGTCAGTGTATCCATTTTAAGTCATCAGTGCGGTTCAATAGTGATTCGATAATGTTGTAATAATTGAAATGTGGTGATGAACAATAATACAATAAGTCGTGCACTATAAAGCTTTTTTTTAATGCTATAACCTATGTATCTCTGTGCATTTAAGCATAGTAGTCTTTTTAGTAATCTTTTTAAATAGTGTTTTTTTTTTTCATCATGTTACATATTATCTCCATATACATTGTATTCTTAAATAATTACTTAATTATTATTACTAGTGTACGCAAAACAGTTTGAAATTTTTGCATTATGTCGAATAATACATTTTATTGTTGCATCTGTTTAGCTGCTTAACCTACACCATAGTAGAATATGCCTTCATTAAGGTTTTAGAAATGCAGTTACAGAGCTTTGTGTGTTAATTTTTTGTTATCATTTTAGCTGGTAACTGTTCTTTTGCTTTGCTTATATTGACACAGTGTGCTTATTTTATAAAATACAACCTTTTTGGGGGTTTTCTTGTGTCACAAATAATGCACATATTTAGAAGACTAGTTAGATTAGTGACTTTATTGTAAGTTTTAATGTTTTGCAGAAAAACGAGTTTGTGATATCCTGTGAGTAAATAAATCTTCTTTCATGTTCATATAGTTTAATATAAAAAAGTGAGAATTACATTTATTAAACTTACAATACTTATGACTTTTCTGAATTGTGACAAACAAGCTATTTGCTGATGATAAATGATGATGCCTGGTAAGGGAGAGATAATTTTTAGCGTGCCATCATCAAAGATAAATCGTATTTTGAAGAATTTTCCTGTAGCCAGGAAGATTTAGATACCATTATTGTAGGTCTGTTTAGGTTCTGCTAATTCGATATTTAATCTCCTTTTTTTTGAAGTTATACTTCTTTAGGCGCGTTGAGGGTGAAATTTTTTGTATGTAACGAAATGCGCGCGCACCATGCAACGGAAACAGAAAGTTAACAGGATGAAGTTAGCCATGGACAACGTGCCTGAGGCCAAAAAACCAAAACATTTTGGTCGCGGACCTGCTGGTGCGGATCGTAATGGATATATAATTTAAAAGTAACAATTAATAACCCGATGATTTATTTCTTCAATTTTATTTAGGTATTTCATGCCATCAACGTCTTGCTCATTTATATATTAAAGAAAAAGAAAATTGCTGCGCAACAATTATACATAGGGCAAGAATCATACAAAAATTCTATTACCTAGCTGGTGGTTTACACAATACAGTTGCGTTAAATATAAACACAGGCTTGTATTCATAAATAATAATAATTGTGAAATGTTACACACACACATATCACGTGGTCAGCAAAACTGAATTTTTAATTACATAAATTTCTGTGTTCATTAGAAGTTTATTCAGAAACTTTCTGCAGAAACCACCGGGCAACTAACTTATAACTCTAACTCACTATAGTAATTAACTTTTCTTTTTAAATAACTTTATATACATTGTGCTGTGAAATATTTTTCGGTGACAAAAATTGTGTAACCAAATTTTAATAAGTGTTTAAAAACATTTCGGTCACAGCCCCGATGGACCTGCTGCTGCTGATCGTGAATGGATATATAATTAAATAACTTTATATACATTGTGCTGTGAAATATTTTTCAGTGACAAAAATTGTGTAACGAAATTTTAATAAGTGTTTAAAAATATTTGAGATTAATTTTTCGTAAGTATTAATTTCAAAAGTCTTTTTTATATTAAATCAATAAAAGTTTTGATAAGTATTCTATATTTTAAATTATATATCACACTTAATTATTCAGAAGTCTATCGAAAAGTAAATCCATTACTGTAATACACTATTTGTAAGTATTTTGAGCTATTTGATAAAAAATTAATTTTTTCTCTACTAAAATATTATAATATTGAATTTAAATTAAATCAGTTGAATTAAATTTTTATCTTTTAGTGTATAATAGTCATATTATAAACACACAAACACACGTTTACATGCTATAAAAAAATAGTGGCAAATAAACCTCAGCAGTGTAGATTTTAAGCAACTTTTATGCCTTGCCGATCTACAACTATATTATCACCTATGCGAAAAGATGAGCCTGAATTCAAAAATTATGCAAATTGTTATAAAGATATTAGGGTTAATCTCGAAAATGATGATTCCTCTGATTTTGATTCTTTTTATCAAAATAACAGTATTTCCTCAGACGAAGATTATTGCAATATACTTCGAGCTGGAATTAAGAGGCCAAGAGTTTTTCTCAAACGTCAACTATATGAAAAATGGCATAATAATAACGATAAACAAAAAGAACTTTTGCTACATGTCATCTCCAATCTATTAACTCCAAACCGCAATCCGTTCCAAATATTTTTCACGGGTCCAGCTGGATGCGGTATCTATAACCGATAATCGTATTTACCATCTCCCTTCACTCCTTTTATCGTTCTACTCGTATGAATTTGTAGCATGCATGTTAACCCTTAGTTTTTCAATCACGCCAAAGAAGTATAACTTCTAACGCGCGTACATAAGTACACGCACCCACAATTTTTTTATTAGCATGCAGTAAGGGAATTGACTTCAAAAAGTTGTAAACATTGTCAACACATGTTAATAATATTATAAGGAAACAATAAAAAGTAATTAGGTTCTGCTAGAAATATTTTATTAAAATTTATCCAATCCAACTAAAATTTACAAAATTATTAATAGACAAACACAGTCATTACATTTAATGACTACACCATTGATATATTGATTTTTATTTTACTTTCTTTTTTATATTTTAAAATTTTGTTTTGATGTCTGTTATAAATATCAAGAAAACGTTTGTTTTATTGAGAAGTGTGGGTACGATAATATACAGTATTTGGATACTTAACTTTCTTACCAGTGACCGAATGGTTCAATCGTATGCTCTTTATGTAATTGAGAAAAAATTTTGTAGCACACTACAGTTAGAATATGGTGTTTTTTTTAATTTGTGTGTAATATTATTTCTGCTTTTTGTGCGTAGGCTTTATGAACTTTATTTAGTTTTATGTATCTCTAAGTAAGTTTGTCAGAATGAAAACAAACTGTGCAGAACGCCTGCTAAATAAATCAGCATAACTTTACCTTAACTTGTAAAGTTATGTAAATTTAATTCAATTAGTCAGTAAGTTTTTGTTAACAGTTACTTACAATTTTGTAGCTACGTACTTGGGGGGAAATATAAATATCAAGATTCATAAGAGTGGATGTTAATAGAATTTAAAGAATTGACAGATTTTTCTTCATGCAGCTATTGGTGAGTTAAGTGGGCTATTTTGGCCTCTTTAGTTAGTAGGTCTCTGGCACGTTAAAAAAAATCTTTTTTGTAGTATTCTTGTAAACATTTTTTTGTATTCTCTTGCACATGTTTATGTTATTAGATCACTGATTTTACATGCCATTGATTACATTTTGTCACAGATAATTATTCGGTCATGTTTAATAATGTACAATATGTGTGCTCATTACTCATTAAATTTGGTATCGCAGGCAACAGTTTATGTTATTAGAGTTTGTATTGTGTACTATATTCCATTGCACCACTGTACTTCAATCCCAATTCCCCAAGATTTATGGTCTTGATCTTTCATTCCTCAAGATGTCATTAACCAGAAGTAAATTATAGTGAGAAATAAATGCAATTTTTTATATCCAGAGGAATTTTATACAGTACTCATTAGTATGCGGAGGCTTCTGAATCTCCCATGTTATTATTTTTAGTAAGCTTTCACCCTCTACTATTGGCATATTTCTAAAAAAAAAATAAGTTATTTATGGAGGAATAATGCAACTGGCCTGTTGATTTCTATGTAACGTTCATTATGTTTTTATTTAACAGGTATGTATTGTAAGAGTTACATTTTAAAATTTAAATGTCACACCTATTATATGTATATAAAAGTATTGCATGGATATTTGCATGTGCTGATTAATTTTAAAAGCAATGTAATAACTGTAGAGTAGCGGGAAATTATTGTCTCGCAGAAGTTTTTAATTTTCTATCCTTGACATATCCATGATTTACCTGAAGAAAAAATTGAAGAGTGTTAAAATCTCTGTAAATTCTAAACACTGCTAATAATTTTGTGTTTATTGTGATAGTTATGCATAGACGCACATAAAACATCTGGCAAAACTGTGTGTGCATGTGCATTTACAAATGATTATGACTTAAAACACAGTTGTACTTTCTTATTCACATTTTATAAATAAAATGTTTAATGGAAGTCGTAAAGAAAATTTGATTTTTTTTTAGTTATGAATTACATGTTAAGAAAATGTTTTAAGAAAATATGTGATTTTTCTGTCTGGCGTACTTGTACTAGCTTATCCGTATTGAGGACTGAATTGATCGATTCCAAAAAATTACAGTTTCAGAAATCTGTTAGGAAAATTTAAAGCCCATAGGTTCAGAGGCCATAAAATTTTGGGTGCTGTAAATGTGTGAACTTTCTGTTGCTGTCTTATTTTGTGAACAGTAAAATTGACAGTGATGTACATTTGAGAGTGTACATCACTTTTTATCTTATGGCTAGTATCATCGAATTTAATTTTTGGTTTACAGAAAACATGTGAAGAATCACACATAGACTCTTACATTTTTATTATAATAGACAAAATTATTTCCTCACAAAGAAAAACTAAATGGAAATAATTGTTGTTTGTGAATGTGTTAAATGCTACGCAGGTTTGGTCTACGTCCATTTGACTTTTTCTCTTGTTATTTTTATACCTTTTTGTATCATCTTCTGGATATTCTTTGTAGATGTAGTTTACCGAGGGAGTTGTAAACTTAGAATACCGTAGCAGGGACATAAAAACATCAGTGTTAGAGAACAGTTAAGACCCAAAGATGACAGTTGAGATCACCTTAAACGTTAGCAACATATTCACCGAGATGGCCAAGACATTACAGTTCAACACAGAAAAATAAACAAAAGTTTATTTGTGTAGGGAGGGGCAGATTAATAAGCATTGTATCAAGGGTATGTCATTGTATTGAGTACACATATCTATCCTTCGTGCACAACGTTAAGTTCACAGTCAGGTGTTTCTAGTTTTTATTATGTTACTGACATGGTATATATTTTTCTTTTTTCAAAAGTAAAGCCACTCCCCCTTCGTTCTAGAACCTACTACTAGAAACTAGAACCTATTTCATAAACATATATGCTGTTAGTACTTTGTCCAGTGCTGGGCGAATGCCTCACCAGCCTTTCTTGAGTGATTTGTCTCCTCTGACCAGTTTCCTGTCCAATTCACTACACATCTTCTGATATTGTCTGAGGTCCAGATTCCATACTTTTCCTATTTGGCAACACTGATGAATTTATTTCTTATATAATATATGCATGTTGCTGAGTTGTGCCTGTGTATAAGTGATGCGAGACTAAAAGCAGTGTACATATTGTAAATATATAACTTTACTAACTGTAAATATGTTTGCGTGGTATTATAAACAAACTTATTTTGTATGCATAAAATTGTTTTTGATGAAAACATAAAATAGTAATGTAAATAAAATTTGTTATTGTGAGCAGTGTATGAGCTGGGCAGCTTTAGATGCACCGTGTTTCCAGATGACACTGACTCCACTGGCTACCTCTAACCGCTGCATCTCACCACCACTAGACAAACTAGATCTCAAATTTCACCACTCCCCTCTTTGGTAGATTCTACTGGAATGGCAAATTTGTTGTAACATAATCGTTTCTACAACAAATATTTGTATTGCTAAGCGAACACACGCTGCTGGCTAATTTGATGGTTGCGTTGGACAGAGAAATTGGACAAGTATTGTGATATGATTACTTACAGCTGGTATACATACCCCTTATATAATTTATTTGTGTCTATCAGCTGTTTATTTATTGCTTTTGTACCCATATTATGCTAATTTTATGAAACCAATTATAGAGATTTTATATATTTTTCCCATTTGTATTACTCTTTAATTAATAGTCACACACACACAGATATACCTATATAAACTGTTTATTTTTATATGACTCTGGTTTCATTGCATAAATATTTAACTATATTATAAATGTTTAAATATTTTCATCACAAAGATGTTATGCAAAGTGTTGTAATGAAGTATTGTCATATTAAGATTATTTGCATAAAATTAAATATTATAAATACAAAAAAATATGCCAACATATAGTTATATGAGATTGTTTTAAATTGAATTTGTTACTTTTATAAACAACTTTTTGTACTCTTGTTTTTTAGAAGTTCTGTTTTAAAATATTTATTATTCCTGTTTATAAATGTGTATTTCTTAATAAAATTTGATACATTATTATTCATTAGTATGATTAATCACATCTTTTTATTTGGTTTTGCACATTGCATTCATATTGGGTCGGTCATCACAAAAGAGGTATTAAGTGGGGATTTTTTTTAAATTAGTGATAGCTTTATGTTCTGTATATAAAATATATTTTCCTATAAATTAATGAATTTAACTCCATGTTGTTATATTATTATTTGTAGTTTAGGTATTGTTAATCTAATTTATTTACATATTTATTTCGTATTAAAATTTATCTGTTTTAATTCATTTCCTTTAGGTGGTTACATGGTTTTAGACAAACTTGTTGAAATATGTGCACTGTTATAAATTCAAAATTTGTATCCATTTACTTGTAAAACTGGGTTAGAGACCTGTTGTATTGTCTTTGCCACTTAAAACTTGTATACATAATATACACTTTTTAAGAAGCTATTACTTTAAAAACAAAAAAATTTTGAATGCAATTGACATTCATAAAATGAAAACATTACTAACCCAATTACTGAGTGTTAACTTTATGATCATTTTTCCGTAAATCCAAAATAGTAAACTACAATTTGTTATTAACAGAATTTGTAAATATAACTGAAACTACAGTCAAAACAAGATTGTTGCATGAAAAAATTTATTCGATTCATTTGTTATAAAAGTAAGTTAGTGGATAACTTTAGGTTGTAACTTTACGTGGTGTTTCCATTGATTGTTTTACTGATCTTATGCATCAAGATTTTAGTTTAACCTCTGATATCAAAATTTTAGTTTGACCAAACGTATCATAAAAGCGGTCTTTTATGAGTCCTTTCCATTACAGCCTTTGTAGTTTTCATTCTCAGGGGGTTTGGCTCTCCTGACATTCAACAATGTCAGGAAACTCACAGGTTCATACGGCATCAGCAAAACATCTCCGCTCTACACAGTGAGGGAAAATATTTCCTTGACAACAGTAAGAGAATTAAGTAATAAAATAGAAAAGGTATGGTATGTCATGTGATCAGTGGGAACATATGAATATTGATGTTGACCATAAGTATAAGTTAATAGTTCCTAGAAAAAGCTGTGTCTTATATGAACTGCAGATATTATTTTGTATTGTAATATTTTTTCTGGATTGTTGGCTTGAATTTTATGGAGCCCTTTTTGAAAACAAGTATAGTAATTATTTGTAGTTTTCACGGTTGAATTTTAATGTTTGCTTTTGTTTTTCGGTTTTTGGGTGTTAGATCGTAGTCCACTGTTATTTTTTCAGCCAGAGATGTTGGCACTGTTGTGTATGCCCTATTGGTGGTGACATGATTAAGGCAGCAGTGACGGAGGACTACCACAGACGTGGGCAAATAAATGCCTGGCTGAAGAAACAATAATGTATCATGGCCCAACACGTAGAAACGAAAAGCAAAAGTATAATTCAGGAGCTCGGAGGAGAAAGGGCGAATAAAAAAAATCGCTTTTTTTCTTTTACAGAATCCTATTTTCTGACATGTTAAGAACACGGTAATAGTACTATCACATATATATTCGCCCTTAGTATTTTGTAAATAGCATTAAAATGTATGGATTGCATAAAACCATCTGAGAGCTTAGTGCTGTAATATTGGAGGAGTAAGGGCGAACATATTTTATATTATTATTTTTTCATTTTACTTGTCATTAATTATTCAAAAATAAAAGTGTAAACTAATCAGAATCTATGTTTTTTAATACTGAAATATATATTCGCCCTTTCCATCCTGAGAGTATTCACAAACTTTAAACGTGACTTCCCAACACCATGATTTTCATATTCGCCTTTTCTACTCCCAGCTCCTGAATTATTACGTATAATCAGTGTACAGTAGTATTAAACATTGAGAGACTTGCAATTATGTGAGACATAAAACAGAAATTTTGAAATGAATATTTTCAGAGTGACTGGGCATCAAGCCACTATTCATTCTTAAGAAGTTTAACAAATCTGATATTGTAAACTTTGAATGTACAAAAGTAAGTCAAAATAAATTTAGCATCTATTTTTTCAAATATCATTTAATTATTGGTAGTTATATGAGCAGATTTGAAACCATTAACGTGGAACATATAATGGATATCTGTTGGTTATATAGACACAACTCCCATTTGTTTACACAATATTACTCCATTGGTATATGAAAGTTTATGTTTCAAAAACGTAATGCAACTGAAATGGAGCATTGCGAACAACTCTTTTATTGTTTATATGAATTTAAGAATTATACAAAAATAAAGACATAAAAAATTATTGTAAAATGTGACCAGATTACAGAATAGTGTATCTTTATCATTACATACTATTTGGGCGCCACTACACAAAATTGTGAAAATAATTAGTCTAGTTAATTTTATTATTAAATCAATGATGTGCAAGAGTCAATGTTGAGATGTAGCCTATATAACCAATAAAGGCACTTAAAAAAATTTCAATTCTTTGTAACACGTATTAAAAACAACTAAAATATTTCTCTTACGAATTACAAATATTTGTTTTATGCTGATTTGTTATATAGAAAGAATGATTATCAATATAAAGTGATAGTTGGAAAATATCTATTAACAAATAATGATTAAATCATTATCTCATTGCATAAGATAGAATTATAAAACTTGTTAATTGACACACGTGTAAAATTGATGATGGATATGTATAGAAAATTTCTTAGTACTCTACATTGTTTGTAATTTAAAAAGGGTAATCTTATTGAACACAGAGTAAGTCTTGCCAGGTAATGTTACACATGTATTTATTTTAAGAATGCTTATTAATAACATCTAGTCTGTATGAAGTATTAACAGCTGTTTTTGATAGTACTTAAAACTATCATAATGTTTTTATAGTGACAAACTAAGGTAAGTTTTGTCTTTAATTTATTTTCATTATTTATTATGACGTTTGAAAAGATGTAAGGTTGTTGTCTCTTTTAATGTTTCGTAACATGTTAAATTGTTAGGCGTGAATAAAGTCACAGAGGAAAATGCTACTTTATTGTGTAAGTAATGGTTAGTGTATGTATCAAAGCGTATTTAAATTGTATAAGCACACAGTTTCAACGCCAATTAAGTTTCTTTTAGTAATATAAATTTTAATCTAGCAGATCACTTCTAAACACAAAAGTTGTGATGTGATTATTTTAAAATGTGTCAATTGCAGTATTATAGTTTCCTTACTGTAGGGTTTACAAAGTTGTCTCCAAATGTGGCTTTTTGTATAATTTATTTATATTAGTGTCTGATCACAGCTATGTTCAGGTCAGATCACCAAGGCCAGTGATGGACTGAATTTTCATTGTACTGTAATTACATTCATAAAACTGTAACGTTTTAAAAATGTAGTCACCAAATATAAACTTGAGTCGTAGGAATCACTACTATTAACCATGAAAACATCGGCTCAAAAATTGATACATGTACATGAAATTAGTGATATATGTTGAAATGTTGAAACTAAAGACAGTGTCTTGTTAAGTAAACTTAACAACAATAATAATAATAATACACTTTTTCATAACTGATATAAAAGAGCTTCTATTAACTTTGCAGTAGGTTTTAAGTCTGTAAATAATTATTTGTTAATAGAAAATAACAACTGTAAAAAATTGTAAGCTCAGAGGTTTGAATTGATATCACTGTGAGTCAGATCCCATGTGCAGGTTGTAGTTTGAAATATTTGGTGAATAGAAATATAAAACAACTGATAGAAAAATAATGAAATTGTGACCAGTCAATGATTTGTTATACTTTTAAAGAATTTTTAAAATAAACAAAAATATTTTCAATCATGTATAACATTTTTCCATCATGTCCTTTGTAATATGATTATGTACATTTGTACAATTAACTGACAATTGAGAAACAATGATACTATGACTTTCCATTCCAAAGCAAGTTTGAATGAGGGCAGATAATTTATTTTTGACACACAGGGTATTAAGCCAGGATCTATCTGTACAGATTTGTGCAGTTGGATTTTATTTTCAATATTTTCATTATACGTAACAACTAGGTCATGTAGTATTCAGCATTTATTTGCATATCCATTGCCAACTGTGATTAAGTTTATATATGTTTTTGATAACTGTATGCTTACACTTATGAGATGTATTTGTTGTTATGTTGCATATGATGTTCAATCATCAAATGACTACTACAACCCTCATAAATAGAATTTGCCAGTATCAATCCTCTGTTCTCAGATCACAGTATAATTGTAGAAACTGCCAAGAAATAAACTGGAAAAATTGGAGTCATGTGTGCTTGCTATGTGATAGTTTTTCATAAAGTTTATGTTGCAACGTTTTGTTTTTGTGTTGTAAAGCAAGCTAACAGACTTTCACTGCAAGCTGTGTATTTATGAATGAATACAATAATAAACCACAAAACGTAACTGCCACTGCAAAATTTAAAATTTTTCAATAAACCATTTTATATAAAATTTTATTTTAAAAAATTGTGGTTTTTGACAGATTGCAATAGTGTTGAATGCCTTCACTTTGCCTTATATATAATTACTCATTTAGAATTTGTATGAAGCACAGTGTTAGTATGTATTTTTTATTTGCATCATTTATTGGTAGGTAAAATAGTAAATCTATAGTGTTCGTATACAGGTAAAAATTTTCAAATATACTAACTAGTTTATGAGCTTTAAGTGAACGACAATAGCTTTAATTTTTTAGTGATTAGATATACAATGCACATTCCAGATGATGATGGATAAACCTCACAGCGCTTAATGGAGTTTAAAAATAAGATAATATTTACGAAATAATATAATATCGTGTATGGGTGTCTGTAACTGATATAATTATCCAGTTACCACTGCATAGAATTCCCATTACCTAGTACTTATAATAAGCTATTTTATAAAATAATACCCTTCCAAGGTGTTATGCCATTGCTTTTTTTATTTCCCCCTTTCTCCGAACAATGACAAAGTAGTGGGCAGTATTTCTGCTCAGTATATTCATAGGCTTTTCAGAAGTGATATTGTCTCTATAGTTTCCTGTAGAATGTACAGATATTCTACCACTATGTGTAATAACATAGATGTGAATCAGCATCAGCTGGGTCACTATTGGCCAAATTGATCTGGTCTGCTGAAGTAGACTGCTTCTGTTGGTTGTAAACACTTTCCAGCAATTACACAGTCTTACCCTTCTTGCTTCTTTTTCTTTCATACTGTCTTCCTCTTATATTCATCTTTCTACTTTTTTTTGGCCATGTGGTTTGTATAGGAAAACTGTTTCTGGAGATCGAGTGTACCGTAACGACTTGGCTGTCCAGTAAATTTTCAATGATTCATAAAATTGTACAGTTTATCTATCATTATGTCTTGAGTAATAAATCATATTGTTTATTATTTTCTTTCTGTCATCTCTCATACTTATTTATTTATATATTTGTTTAAACAAATTTCTCTCAAACACTGCTCATTGCACAGTGAGACACAATTTACACTAATTGTTGCAAAACAAGATTTTTCTACGATAGAAGTTCGAAAAGTAAAGATACAAAGCTCACAAAACATTCAAAAATGCATGTATTTCAAAACAAAATATATATACATGAAGGTATATATCACACTATTTTTTGACATAATAGCCATCAACATCGATCCACTTTTGCAGTCTTCATTTTGTATACAAATGTTGTACACAATGTACACCTCTCCCGCCACCTTCCGCAACCAAGTTTTCACAGCATCTTTCACCTCATCGTCATTAGAAAAATGCATCCCACACAAGTGATCCTTTAGCTTGGTGAAGAGGTGATAATCGCTGGGTGCGAGATCAGGGCTATGGGAAGGGTGGGGTAAAACATCCCATCCAAAAGAATTCAGTAACTACTGGGTTGCTCAGGCTGTATGGGGGCGGGCGTTATCATGCAAAAAACACACCTTTTGTCAACATTCCGCGCCAATTGTTTTGTAAGGCACAACGAAGTTTTTTTAGAGTTTCACAGTAACTGGCAGCGTTTATCGTTGCACCTTGTTCCATAAATTTGACGAGAAGCGGTACCTTTCTGTCCCAGAAAATTGTCGCCATGATTTTTCGAGCCGATTGCAAAGTTTTGAATTTTTTCGCTGATGGTGAATGGGTGTGTTGCCACTGCATTGACTATTGTTTGGTTTCTGGAGTTGTGTGTGTAACCCAAGTTTCATCACCCGTAACAGTGCAGTCCAAAAGCTCTTCACTTACTTCCTTAAAATGTTCGAGAAAAGCTTTAGCGCAACTTGGTTCCATTTGTGCTCGTCAGTCAACATTTTGGGCACCCAACGAGCACAAAGTTTTCGATACCCCAACTTTTCTGTAAGTGGATCGTATAAAACTGTTCTCGAAATTTCAGCGCACGATTCGTGAAGCTCGTCAATTGTCAAACGTCGATTTTTACGAATGTTCTCGATTTTTCGCAAAACTCGTCACTGACAACAGAAGGGCACCCACTCCTCTCCTCATCATGAACTTCCGTTCTTCCTTCTTTAAACTCATGAACCCACTTCGTCACATTCTGTCTTGTCATAACATATTCATCATAAACTGCAACAAGTCGACGATGAATCTCAGCTGCTCTATTGCCTTCCGCGGAAAGAAATCGTATCACTGAGCGCAACTCGCACTTGGCCGGATTTTGATATGCAGGATTCATTTTAATACGACGCTGAGTCAACAACAACAATCAAACTGAGGAACGGAAATGCTTTCTCGCTTCTCCACTCCCCCCCCTACATGCCAGTGCTACCAACTTCGAAAATCAAATTTCCCTATGGCCAGTAGGACCCTTGTATATTTACTTTTCGAATTTACCTCGCAGTAATGTAGTATTCGAGCTAATATGATGTCCGATATTCCTTCCTGATTTCGGGCTTATTAAGTGAATCACACATTTGAGATTAAGGTTTTGCCTTAATATTCTGCCCTCCAGATATATCTAGAGTTGTCCTCAGGTCTAACGAGGATATACAAATACTTTCGTCGATAACTTTATAATTGGCTAGCTACACCAGTAAGTTTGTTAGGGAAGGCTAGTAGATATTCTGTGCAGTGTGAGACTTGGACAAATGAAATGTCAAAGTTTACTAACATAAATTTTATAAAAATTAAAAATTTGAATAAAGTAACATGTTTTTGTAGCTAATATAAAACTATAAAAGAAAAGACAAATTATGAAATTGGTGATATGTTAGTATTAAACGTTAACTGCCAAATTGCGTTGTGTTCCAAATTGTAAGGTATTTTGAAAATTTTACTACAGGAACATTTTACATTTTTTACTTGAGCATTGTGGTTAAAGGAACTATTGTGAACCAGACAAGTGCACGAGTGTTGCAGTACAGTGAAAGTGTTGTGTTAACAATGAGAACAAAAATGAAAATGCAAGCAAATTAAATAATTATTGGCTGATAAGAGCCGTCAGAGTGAAAACAGACATAACGCTTGTTATGCAATGTTTCAGCAATTGTCTATTATTGTACCTGTTCTATTAAAATTTGTTCATATGATTTAAGCTTAATGAAATTTTTGTAGTATGGTAAACTTTTGATATGACAGACTGAGAGAAAGTGACACAGTTATTATACTACGTTGCGTTGTTCAGATATTTGTTCCTTCTGATGTCTGAGGCCCCTTCTCAGACATAGACTTTCACTAGAGCATAAAAATTATGATGGATGTTTTCACATAGATGTATTATTCATCATATTACGAAGCTGTTGCTTTCTGTTGTATATAGTGCTATTGTAGCTCTGTTATTACAAAGTGTGCTTTTCATATTCTCCTATCATCAATTGTTTGTATTCGTGCCTTGAACTTAAGTAACGTGGGATTATTATGTTTAGAAGAGTTTGAATATATTAATAATCTGTTGACTAGTTAATAACTAAGTGTTAGATACACAGAATCAAGAAAGGTAAGGACCTAAGTCCCCTTCTTCATAGAAAATACTTTATTTCATAAGACTAAGAACTGAAAATTGAAAATATAAAATCGTGAAAATGTTTCATAATAAATGAAACCCAAATACCATAGTGGCTGAGTACTTGATTTTATGAAACACCCTTCTACTTCCTAAAAATCAGCTCAGCTGTTGTGATCCAGTTAATATTGCATTTGTTACAGAGACTTTGTGTTGTCTTATACAAATTTTCTACTTTGCCTTTGTTGACTAAATATCACTGAAACTGAATTGCTCCTTGGAGAGTAATGGTGCAGTCCCCCACAAAATCTCAGCCTAGGTGACTATTATATTTAACTAGGGCACTTTTTTCAGTAGGTGGCTTACATTGTATTTTCTCTAAGTATCCTTTATAGTCATATTTTAATTCAGAAGGCTTAATTCATAATATCTTTTTTAACATTGGAAGCATCTACTTTGCAGCTTGTAAGATGTCAGTTTTCCAGTTTGGTTCCTTTGACTTTGTTGAGGACCTGCTTGTGATTTGGCATAGTGACATAAAATGGCATAATATTTCTGTTTCTTAGTTGTGTTTCACCCTGGTGTTTCTCTCAGGGATGGAAGGAGGCTGTTAAATTTCCAAAATTGATATCTTTAGCAGCTATGGTTTTGTGTAATATATGTTGCAGAAAAAGTGAGTTTATTTTTGGTACTGGAATTTGAATTAGTGTTTGAATTTTAAATTTACTTTTATAAGTTTTTCTCTTCTTAAGTACTGGTCAGATCATTTTGTTGTTTCTTGCTCGTACACTTTCCGATTATCATCTTCAAAATCAACACTGTTTTTAGGCTTAACATGCCTTTTGTTCTAATTATCATTTGACATATAGTTTGTGGCAACTATTTATTGAGGCTGTATGGTATAATGAGCAAAACATTAAAAAACCATGTAAGTAACTTCTGTAACTGTACCAGGCACATTACACACATGCACAAAAAAAATGTAACAATTTTGGGGATTCAGAAATAAGTCATCTCCAAGTCGACTTTTCTATGTTTGCTTTTGGAGATGTGAACCAGAATCAAAAATTGAATCACTATGACAGTGCAGGCCATAGAGAATTTGTAGTATCTAAGTGTTAAATAGTCTACCCTATGTCTGAAATTATTCACAATGGAGAATATAAAAACGTAATCTTTGTAATGAACATGATATACATATATAATAACAGTTATACTCAGATATACATAAAGTTGTGCATTAAAAGAAAAAATGCATGTAAAAACAATATACCAAAGAAAATTGTGAGTAAGACTTAAGTATTCAGAAAACGAGAAATGTGTTTTGTATAGTCTGTTTTTGTTTCATGTATTAGGTAATAATAATGTATAATTATATTAGGACCATAATTGTATATTTAAAATTTATTGTTATAAACTTTTTTAATAGGATTTACAGCGATTGTATATATAAAAATAGGGTTTTTGTTTATTATACATTATCATTTTTATATACTGTTGTGTCTGTTACATTGAGACTTTACCATGTTAAAATAAAGAAGGTATACATTTTTATACATTATATTGGTCCATTTATTGGAAGTAGTATTTTGTTACAGTAATTTTTAGTGTAACTTCATTTAACATTGTAAATTTTTATAAATAACCTAAAAACTATTAAAAAACGAATTTAATTGTTTGGACTAGTAAGACTAAATCTGTGATTTTCAAGAGTATTTTTTTTAATCATTGTTACTATAATTATGATTATTGTTATTATTTATTAACTTTGTTATCTTCTATAAGCTTGCTGGCTAAGCTGATTGTCGCTAATAAAATTACTAAATTTACTGTATATCCTGAACGCTCACTGTACTTATTTATTATTAACCCATGCACTTAACAGCCATACCCTGACTAATTCCTTGAATGTTTACTTACCTTGACAGTCTAATTTTAGCATAAATCCTTGCATGTAACATATACATCCACGTGTAGTGTATATTGTGAATGTTAGTGTTATAATTTATTAGTGATCTGTACTATTAGAAAGCATGCTATGTCACAGTAACAAGTATAATTTTACTACAGTCGGTTGGCATATTCACAACTGAATTGACATGACTGTCAATTGTGTAATCACGTAATGACTTGTGCGTTAGTCATTAACTTGTAACAGAACACAAATCCACAAATTTCTATAAAACGTGTAATTTTTAAATTATATAGTCTAAGATATAGACTGACAACTTTGAAAAAAGCCATCACTGATTTCAATACGCGCAGAGTGGAGAAGTAATGCTTCTCCCTCTCCCACTTTCTCTGTCGTACTGCTCCCCTTTCCATCCTATTCATTGGCATGTTGTATAGTTCATGTACGATGTTCTAAGAGTGGATGATCCCTTTCACACAGTTGCCTTGCGTCACATGACTTTCTCCTATAAATGTCCCAGGTGTGTCAAAAATGTTTGTTCTGCGCAGGTCGTTTTCCTATAATATTAGGCTTGAAGACAAACAGTAGATGGAATAGAAAGGTTTGAATGGTTTGGCCATGTACTTTACTAATGAATGGCTACTTTGTTATGGCTAAGAAAATATAATGCAAAACCCCAGGGGAAATAAGGCAGAATACCAAGGGTATTTTGGAAAGAAAACATTAGGAAAGGTGTCGGATTAAAACTTGAAGGATAGAAAAAGAAATAGAGGTGTTAGAGTTTGAGGATGCAGCAGAATGAAATTCTTAAAATGAATTATTTATATTATAAACTGTGTGTGTCAAAAACAATACTTCTGTAAATAATGACTGTCTTTCTTCTTTTTTGTGCCAAAAACATAACCTTCAAGTCGGTAAAAGCTACTAACGCATGAATTAGACTTGCATACATATTAGTAGGACATTGCTAGCTAATATTTAAGAAGATTATGAAGCAAATCCATGTAGACTCTGTTCTGTGTCGTTTATAAATAGAGCGTTAGAAAAAATAGATCGTATAATTAATTAATCCAAAATAAATCATGAGGAAATGAAGACCAATAATAATAATAATAACAGCAACACACACACAAATAGGAAATTATACCTTTAAGCAAGTGGAAGTTTTCACATACTTTGGTATCAATTGAAATAAGTTACTAAACAGTGAAATTAAATCACAAGTAGGAACTTGTACTAATAAAAACTAATGGCAAGAATATGGAAACAGTAATATAGAAAACTCTGATTAGACATACAGTATGTATGTAGTGATGTATGAATGATGTTGGGCTGATAGTGTCAAACACAAAATGTCTGCGGTTGGAATGGCTGGGGAATGTCAGCATACTGGAAGATACAAGAACAACCACAACTAGGAAAGTATTGCTGTAAAAATCTTCTGGTGAAAAAAAGAGGTAGACTCGGAGAGATTGAGAGTCTGAAGGAGGAAACTTGAAAGCGAGAGAGAGAGAGAGACATGAATGGAATGAAATATCCAGAAAGAAGATGGAGAAAGCTTATTCCTGTATTTCATGTTTATGTGACTTGCTATATATTTATGCTCACTCAACACAGTATTGTTATCAACAAAAAAGTTGTATTTGTTACGTAAATCATTATTTCTTGGACTTCATGAATAAATATAACCGATGTGGTGGTCTATATGGTATTTTATGATAATCATAAGTAATTATAATACAAATAATTTTTGAACTCATATGTAGAAGTAGATGTAGATGTGTTCTAATGAAAAATTACGTATCTAATGCTGTGGCTGATTTGGAGCAATTACTACAAAAAGACTTATATGCAGTCCATTAAAAGCCTTCACATGAGATGCCAATCTTTTATAATTTTCTTTAATCTTATGCTACTAAACTGTTTGTGCTAAACATGTTATGCCGCGTTAAGTATCCACTGAATAATTGAGATTTTATGGATTTTGTCTACCACCATGAAGTCAGATGTTACAAGAAGGTAATGACAGCAGCATTTTTCATAAATTATTAGTTATGAAAAGTCAAATATGGCAAACATCAGATACAAAAAAGACATGGCACCATCAACATAATGTACTACGTTGTTCATGAAATCAGCCATTTCTGAAGACTATACTTTGTATACAGCTCAAAACTATACTTTGTAATATGTTTGCACTAGTGATCACTCTGCTACACATATTTACTATCATTAAATTATGTGTATTACCCAATTATCGGACTGTGTGAGATAACAGGTAAGCCTGTCTCCGATAATTGGTTTCATGTTCTGAGGTTAAACTAGGACTCCTACCTGAAGATCGGTCTACTTTTACGTGTTGGTCACCTATAATGATGTTGTGAACTTCATTAATTTTTTCAAGTGTTATTCTGGTATTTGGTTGATGCGGATGAGTCAAATTTTGCACAAAATTTTGACCACTAGCAGAGGACTTACGTCATGTATTTTGATAACGTCTTATCATTAAACTGAGTATAATCTTTGCAAAATTTAACGTGGTTTAAAGTTTTCATTTGTTAAAAATTTAATTATAATACATTGTGCAATGGCACTAGCACTGGTTCCTCACTCATCTCTTAACAACTAACTGAACAATAGCGTTGGGATGCAAACTGCAACAATGAGTCTAGTACACGCCTACAGCTCGCGCTTGGGTAGTCTTGATAACACATGTTCCACTGTTTCAAAGATTTTCTGGTTTATATTTGACTGGTTAGCATAGTAACAAGGAGTTAATCGGTTGTTAACAATATATACTTAACAGACAGAGACAAAACAGCAAAAATATTTTGAGACAAGAGATCATGAGGAGATGCCCAATCAAAGAAGATGGGTAAAAGAGAATTGTGAAGAATTAAGAATAAATCTAAAAAGAAATAAAATCGTAAAGAATATTTGGTGAAAGCAATAAGATCACATATAATACTGTGAGACAAAATATAACCAGGGGGATTGTCGGTGTTCAGAAGAATAATATAGTAAAAATAGACAAGAGCTACATATTAGTATGATGTAAAGATCACATAATTAAGGATAAAAAAAGTCAGCGAATGACAGAATTGAAAGAACAAATGCAAGCTAAAATGAGTTGGAAAGGAAACAGAAGAGAAAGCGAGAACACACAAAGACCTATAGAAGTGCAGAGAAAAAAGATGAAAGTGAAGTGACGTACCACAAGTAATATGTCAAAATATCTAAAACACAAAGTGGGTATAATTCTAAGCTCAAACATACAGTCTTGCAGAGTACAATAAAATAATCTGTAATTGATAACATTTTATCTATAACAGGTACCTTGAAAAATTATCTTCTATTTTTCCTACCACTTGCATGAAATTGCAGTAATCTACAGTTCCTATCACTTTATTCATTATTTTTAATAATAATAAAAAAATATTGGTATGGAGATCCATACATGACTTCCATGTTCTAAGATGTATATTTAAAATCATTTTTGAAATAAAATGTTTCCACAGAAATTACTTCTTTCTTCAGCCTTAACCACAGTACTGCGGTCACTAACGTATACCACCTCCAGTTAGCACATTCGATTTTCACTGATGATGGTAGGCGATGGCACTGCTGAAACTTCTGGTTTTTCATAAAACATTGGACCTTGGCCAAACAGCCCGGGAAGGAATTTTTACAACAAACTATTTCTTTGTTGCCAATAATGTAGTACACATAAAAATATGCATGAAATTAATGGCTTGTAAAAGTTAATGTTTGATCTCTATTAAGTAGTGCTCAAGTTTCCAAAGTTTTAATATTATGATGTCCGTAATCAAAACATCAGAGCAGGTTTAGTGTGTATGAGGGCACACCGTGGACAAAAATTTTCAACATTCCCTATTGAGCGTTGCTCAGAGTAAAGTTGCGAATCTACAGTGTACGTTTCACAGAACAAACACGCGGAAAAGAAGGAGCGCTCCGAAGTCACTCATGGACCCTGAGCATCTTGCAGAGGGTTCATTCCCTAAAGACGAAAAGTCTGTCTATGAACCGTTCCTCTGTAAACACGTGCAGTTACACTGCCCAGCGAACCACAGGAAGCAAATCGCTATCCATGCTGGACACTTTTTTGGCTAGTGCACGTTGTGTTGGTGTGGGTTTTGGCACTTTCCATTTAAAAAGCGTGCAAATGTAAGAAAATAAACATGAGTGAGGCCAGAAATAACGCGAATTGTGTGTGTGTGTGTGTGTGTGTGTCTTGCCTGCCTTTTTATTGCTGTAATCATAATAATAAAATGGAAACGTAAACATTTCATAATTGAGATATGCTTGCCTGCCACGAACGATATATTTTTTCTCATACATGATATAATTAAAATGGAAAAATTATAATTTTATTGCCTGGCAACAAAATTATTTTATTTTTAACAATTGCCATTGTTTGAAAAAGTTTAAATGTATTTTCAAGTACTTTGCTCTTGTTAAAATGTAAAAGGTTGCTGGTAAACTACCCCTTCCCCTTAACCGATTTTCACCAAAATGAAAAGGCCTTGAGTTCCCTACAATTCAGGGAAGTATGCAAAAAATTATTTGTTTCTGTTTAACGTGCGGCAGTTATCGTTCGTCATAGAAAAAATTACCCTTGTTAAAACATAAAACGTTGCAGGTAAACTACCCCTTTCCATTAACCGATCTTCATCAACAACAATAGGCCTTGAGTACTCTACAATTCAGGACCGTATGCAAAAAATTATTTGATTCTGTTTGAATTTGCGGCTGTTATCGTTAGCCTAAAAAAAATTACCCTTGATAAAAAAACGTTGCAGGTAAACTACTCCTTTCCCTTAACCGATCTTCACCAAACACAACAGGTCTTGCATACTCTACAATTCAGTAGTTCATGCAAAAAATTATTTGATTCTGTTTGAATTTGCGGCTCTCATCGTTTGCCATAGAAAATTACCCTTGATAAAAAAACGTTGCAGGTAAACTACCCCTTCCCCTTAACCGATCTTCACCAAAAACAATAGGTCTTGAGTACTCTACAAATCAGGGCTGTATGCAAAAAATTATTTGATTCTGTTTGAATTTGCGGCTGTTATCGTTTGCCATAGAAAATGCCCTTGTTAAAACATAAAACGTTGCAGGTAAACTACCCCTTTCCCTTAACCGATCTTCACCAAAAACAATAGGTCTTGAGAACTCTACAATTTAAGGCTGTATGCGAAACATTATTTGATTCTGTTTGAATTTGCGGCTGTTATCGTTTACCATAGAAAATACCCTTGTAAAACATAAAACGTTGCAGGTAAACTACCCCTTTCCCTTAACCGATCTTCACCAAAAACAATAGATCTTGAGAACTCTACAATTCAGGGCTGTATGCGAAACATTATTTGATTCTGTTTGAATTTGCGGCTGTTATCGTTTGCCATAAAGAAAAATTACCCTTGATAAAAAAACCGTTGCAGGTAAACTACCCCTTTCCCTCAACCGATCTTCACCAAAAACAATAGGTCGTGAGTACTCTACAAATCAGGGCTGTACACAAAAAATTATTTGATTCTGTTTGAATTTGCGGCAGTTATCGTTTGCCATAGAAAAAAAAATCTATAGACAGACACACACGCAGACACTTTTTGAAAAACGCCTTTTTTCATGTTTTGAGTGTAGTACAATCAGAATCTGCAATAATCTCGAACACGATTTTTTTTTTGCCATCACCATACTTCCATTTCCTTAAGGAACATGGAAGTAATAATATATCCAGAGTATCCAGAAAAATAACATATTATTATGTTGTATAATGCGTGCTTCAGAATGAATAAAATATTATAATTCTTAAAAATAAAGTAGACCCTTTGGGAAAAAGATGAATATGTGGGTAATTGGTACTCAGGCAAGTTTAAATGATTAAAGTGGTAGCTCCCATCATTTGGTGTGGGTTGAGCTGGTTATGTATATAAATGATGCTTGAAAATTGACTACTCAAATCTTTTTTTTTATAGTATGTTAACAGAGAAATGATATGAGATGTATGTGCCATCTTTTTTTATTGTGATTATTATTTTACTCCTGCTAATGAAATAAAAATACATGACAGTGTGTATTTGCAGTCATATGGTGGTGTGAGAATATTTGCAGAAAACGGCAAGAGGCGAATGGAAAAAAGTTTTTCTGCATCATTTATATAGCATTAAATGATTGTAGAGATTCTGAAAGTATCTGAGATTTATTAGAAATAACAGAGCTTTTGTATTGATTATGTGACTCGTCAGTTCTACCTGTCTTGAAAAGTTGGAAGAGATTGAAAAAGCAACTACATCTCTGAAAGGAAAGTAAAACCACATTGACAGCGACTTGGTTAAAGAAAGGAAAAGGAAAAATTTTATAATTAATAAAGCAGCCGCTAGATATAACACTGTAGGTGTATGTACGTATTCAGTAGATAACTGGTACTTGACAGACGCAGTTAGTAAATCATGTCAGCACTAGGTTCTCTTCAGTAACTACATTTTGTTTTTTATCTATAGATAGATTTATCTGTGTTTTACCTATGTTCTCATACAGGGCCGGACTGGCCCTCATGAAAAGGCGCAGACCTTTGGTTTTTGAGGGTGCACCCCTCAAGTGGAGTTTAATGTAATCCCGGCCTGGAAACTCATCATACAACACCATTTTGCCAAGAATACCATTTTGTTGATTTTGTATTGTTCACTATTGATTCTCGTTAACGTTTTACTATTATAATGAGTGTTAATATTTACTAGCAATAAATACCAGCTCCTATAAAGCTGAGAATTAAATAATAAAGAACAGGCACACAAGAGTTGCATATCTAAAAAAAATGAGATAAAGTACGGTATTTGATATAATTTACAATTTGAAATTAAACCTTTTTTAATGTACTACAAATAAAAATAAAGGAAAAATAGAACATTAGCTTTCAATGGAAACAAAAGTTGATTGATATTTTTGTACATCAACAAAATACTTTTAAAAATCAAACGTAGTGATAAATTTTTGTTAAAAAAATATCAATGTCACTCATAAGAATGTACGATACCAATGTCTTAAATAAAACACTGAAGTTAATACATAAAAATCAGTGAAGCAAAATTCTACTCTGTACAAATTTTTGTTATGAAGAAACAAGTAAATAATTTAAAATTAAAATTTTTTATGTTACAAGTGTTTGTCTGTGCCACAAAAAAAAAAGAAAAAACTACTTTTGAATGGAGACAAAGTTTTGATTGACATTTTTGTACATAAACAAAATACCTTTAAAATCAAACGTAATACTACATTTTTGTGTACAATAAAGATCAATGTTATTATCAAGATCTTGCCAGCGTTTTAAATAAAATATTGAAATTAATACACAAAAATTAGTAAAGGGTCTACTCTGTACACATTTTTGTTATCAATAAATAATAAAATTTAAAAAACAAAGGTTTAACTTGAATCTGTAAGGAGGCTGTAAACTTAAGAAAATGTTATGCTTTAAGTCTAGGTAAATTTCAAAAACAAGCTACAATACTTTTACTAATTTGCTGCCAACTTTATATTTTGCTAACCTGGAAATAAAGTCAATAGAGATTGCAAATATGAGACAAAAACGAAAATAAATAACTAAGGATAGTACACTTTTTACAATGTCTAACTTTAATAATTTAGTATTCAGTAGGAGAGTAGGCGTTCCATTTCTTCACTCTGACAACAGAGTTCGTTTATGATGACATTGTTGTAAGTGATTCTCTCTCAGACTGCATCATGAGAAGAGCCTCTAGGTTTTCATTAGCCACTGAAGAGCGAAGCCGCGTTTTCACTAGTTTTAGCTTTGAAAAGCTTTCTCACAATTTACTTGAGTAAGAGGAATTGTCAAGAGGTATTTATAAGCTTTGTTGAGCTCGGTGTACATTACACAATTCATATTGTACTCCTGAATGAACTTGTAGGCACATTTGATGCATGACTTTTTTATGTCACAGATAGTTTGTGCACGTTCGTCTTCTGAACCACTTTGAGAATCTTTTTCCTCTTGCTCCAGGTAACTTTCTTTAACGTTGAAGAAATACTTGGCCATTGATCAATGAATGACTCCTAATTCCTCTTTTAGCTTCTCTTTGTCAATAGTCGGAATTAGAGTGCATATTTTTTCCAAGGCGTTTCCAGGTATGCCATTTTTCAATTCAGGGAATCTTCGTGGATCAAAGCACGAGAGGTCTTGATATAATCTTTTTTGGTCAGAAAACGTGGTTACTTTGGTTTATTTGATCAATGACAACATTGAAAACTTGTACTCTAAAATTATCTTCAGCACTGAATACGGCTTTATCATCAGCTGTTTCATCTGGTATTTTTTTGCGCTTTCTTTGTCTTTTTCTGGTAGCTCACTCTCTATGGAAAGATTGTATGTCTCTAGAGATGGATTTCCTTCAATTTTCTCATCAAGCACTTCTGTCATGGCCTTAGCGAAGTTTTGTGCTGCACTCAGAATTTGATGGAACTGGTTTCGGGCGTTTCTCAAATTCTCTTGTGCCGTGAAGACCAAATTCCATGCCTGTGCATAATCCAGGTTCCTAGTTTGTAAATAGTCTGAAAGTGGTGTTGTTATCTTAAAAATTAGCAGATACATCATTGCAGTCAATTATAGTTTATATATAGTTTTTAATTAAAGAAACTTCTGAAGCAGGCTATTTACCTCATTCCGTTACTTGGGGTTGAAATCTGTGGAATTAGCGATAATGGAGAGTGACACAACCAACTCCATGTACAGATTTTAGATTATTTATACCTTGATTAGCTTGAACGTCTTCACATTCAGCCCAGGTATTGTAGTAACCAAATATTTGATAGGTGGCATCACTTTTAGATCTCCATCTGGTTGCCCCAATTTGACTCAATCGTACATTTGGATGTTGGTCCAAATAAATATTCCGTCTTTTGTGGGATTCTTTGATAAATACTTCGGTCTGCTGTAGTAGACCGAAAAAAGATATTGTAGCAGTTATGCACTGGGCCGTATCTGTCATTACAAGGTTCAGAGAGTCGGCATAGCACCACGTGTGAATGTGGTTTGGCAGTTCATCTTGAAGTCGAGTTGAAACACCTCTGTACTGACCGCTCATGTTTCCAGCCCCATCAAATGAGTTGGTGATGCAGTTTTTGACATCAAGTCCTGTAGTATTCAAAATTTCAAGGAAAGAGTTAAACAAGTTTTCCCCTGTTGAAGAATGTACACACTTTAAACCAATAATCCTTTCGTTTACTTCAGTTTCAAACACATACCTCAACACAATAACACACTGGTCGAACCCAGACACATCCGTTGTTGTGTCCATTAGCACTGAGAATAACTTGGCCTCCTTTACTTCATTAGCTACTTCTTTCTGGATAATCAGTTTCATGATGTTAATTATTATATTAACAGTTGTGTTGCTGAGAAATGTTACTTGACCACCCCTTTCTCTCCATCCTTTCTTGGAACTCGTCTTTGAAGTTTCCAATGCTGATTTACTCTTGTTAATAACATTTTGTACATGGTTTTCCAGATTGATGTCATAGTTACATATCATAAGAATTATTTCTAAAAAATTCCCTGGTTTACAGAAGAGTGCATGCACTTTCTTCACTTGCCCTGTAAGCGAGGCCTTGTTTTCCTATCAATTTAATGACGCTGATGACAGCAGATACAACTTGTATCTCTTTTAAAACAAGTACCTCTTTTTTCTTTTTTTAACTTGTTTATCAAATAACAGGTTATCAATTGTTGTCCCTTCTTTGTAAGAATTGTACGTCTTTACAGAGTATAAATGAGCTTTCGACTTTTCGTGTTCTCCTATACTTTGTGTCAAATGCCTATAGCGGTCAAACCCTAGAAAAAAAAAACTGAGGATCCGTCAGTAAAAGCCAAACAAACACTACAATATAGCTTTTTGCTAATTATGTGGTAAGTTAGCCAATTGCGCTTGAATGTTTGGTCGTCCCCAGAATTAAAATGAAACACCCTGTCATCAAAAGGGAGAGGTTCAATAGTTTTTCCATATTGAATAGGATGAAATTGAAAGAAAGAGTTGATGCCTTTTGGTCCGGGTTTTTAGAAATACTCGTCGGGATTCAGCAATGGATTTTCTTCGAACCGAACATCAGAGTCAACAACGCTCACATCTTGAGTAATAGCTTGAGTTGGGAGACACAATCAGAGTATCGTCAATTTTTGATGTCTGTACTTTTGTACATGATGACGCAACAGGAAATTCGCTGTCATCCGCAGTGGCGAAGCTAGTAGTTAATGAATGGGTAGGCAAAAATCTTAACTTGAATTTTTTTAACGAATCACTGAAAGGACGGTGAGGTAGTTTGCTGTTAGCGAATGGTTCCGCAAACAGCCGCAAGAATTTTACTAGCAGGGAATCTACAGATTAGTGCAACAGTCAGACTCGTGCCTTAATGTCAATGGAGACTTCTTTTAAAATCGTTGAATAAAAAATACTTTACACCTCTAAACGCGTTTCTATTGGACAATCCTTGTATTAGAACTGATAGAACTTCCAAATTTTTAAACTTGATTAGTTTATATATATATATATATATATATATATATATATGTTTAATGTTACAAATAATTCAAATAACAATCTTGAGTCTTGAGTTCAGTGGAATAACAGGCACACATTTAATAACCGCATAAAATACACACACTTATAAACAACACAGCGCGCTTTAACTTAACGTTTGCACCACAGAAGTGAGACATGCCTCAACGCTCTATGTGTACAGCGCGGGACAATCTCCCCTCCCCACACTTCCCTATCGCGGCAGCACATTGCTTACATACGATGTATACAAAAAAAGCTGAGGCAAATTCACGTTGCCTCATTCGCTTTAAACGAGCTATGGCGAATCTCACCTGTCACCATCTACCGGTCTCTCAGTAAAGCACGTTTCGGCTTAATAAATTCGACAGTCACAGTAACAATGTATAATCTTTACGTTACGTAGTTCATACGTATTTATAATTTTTATTCTACAGAATTTTTTAGGGTAGGCATTGCCTCCATGTAACTTCGCCACTGGTCGTCCGATATACTGGTTACGATTTCTGAAGTAGATGGTCCTCATCCAATACAGTTTTATCTGAACTACAAGTTGTTTTTGGCGTACAAAAACTTGTGATTTTCGGGCAAGCTTTTTCCCTCTCTCTAGCCTCTTTCTCTCTTTTGAACTCGTGTCCTGATTTTAGTTTTTTCTTCGGTCTCTCTTCCATTGTGACCTAAAATAATAATTTGCTCGATTAGTTCACAAAATATAAAATCTTATTCATCATTTACAAAAATGAAAAATTACAGTAAAAAAAATTTGCAGTTACGGATATTCAATAAAAACAGGGTAGGGTATGGCACGTTATTATTAAATATCACGTAAATGAAAAAACAGCACATAGATAAAATGCCGTGAACATTTTGGAATAAGCCTAGATGGGCAGATGGTCTGTAGCGCTCGAGGATAGAGAGTTTAGGTGCGAGTCATGTCATCAGTTATTGTGTAACATTTGTACAGCTCGTGATAACATAATCTGCGTGCCAAAATAAGAATAAACACAGTTTTGATGTTTCATAAATATATGGTAGTAAATAGTTACTATTTTCTTACCTTAGTGGAAATAATCAGCCGAAAATATAAATAACGTGTCAAATAACTTCTGCAATCTGTCAACTCACAACCATTCCTGACATTTGCGTGACAGAGACTAAACGTGACACCACTAAACTTATTGGAAAAACACTACTCTACTTCCACTTGCACAGCGCCTGAGCGGAGGAAGTAGCCCAAGTCACACAGCACGGACGGGCATGTACGGCGCACACCCTGACCACGCAGCGCTCTCTGCCAGACTTGCACTCGCACAAATCGTTTTGTGTTGCATACACTTTCTCTACTGCTACTAATACAGTTAAGCAATTTGTTATTTAAATATATTTAAAAAAAGTTTTTTTTAATTTCTCAGGAATTTGATCCGATTACCAAAAACATATTCTCATGTAAATGCGTGACAGAATTTTCAGAGCTGGCTGAGGGGGCAGGCCAGTTATATTTGAAAAGGCGCACCGGCCGGTGGACCAGTCCGGGCCTGTTCTCATATATATCTATTGTATCCAATTTGGGGATATATTTGCCCACTTCATTATACTTTGTTTACTGCACCTCTGTACCTGAATTTTCCACTCACTTTACCTTTGTTATATACAAATATGTATTCCCATCACTCCCTTTTGTGTACAAAGAAACCAACCAGTTAAGAAACTCTCAAGTTAAATTATAATCTCTGGGGAAGGGCCTTCTAATTCGTAGAGGGTATACCTCCAGATGGTAGGAGCGTTGGTGGTAGGAGGAAAGTGGAATACCTTCTGCGAATAAAACATCAGTCAGATAGAGGAAACAAGTTATCTAGAGGAAGCAACTAATAAACATCTTCGCATCAGGTAGAAAGGGGATAGTAACATAAGTCTCTGAAAGTCAAGAAAGCTAAAGTTCTTTAGGCAAAAGCTGAACAAAAATGGAAAAGGATTTTGGTTTTTGCAACTTGCAATGTTTAAGTAACAGCACCACTTTTAATGTGGCATTTCAGGAAATGGAAAACATGAAGTTGACTTTAATATGAGTTAAGAAACAAGAACCATTTGAGATTGGGATATGGTACGACCACCTCTAGTGAATGGATGATGGGAAGCATCTGAAAATGGACACCTGAAGTAAGGAGAAAGTTAATACATCTGAGAAGATCCAGGAACATTTACGTCCAAGTAGCAATAGCAAAATGCTAATACAAGAAAATGATTGGTATGACCAATCAAGTCAATATGGTGTGAGATGTGACTTGATCTGTAGAAACCTTTTATGAAAGTAAATAAAATTATAAACTCCGAAGGTGCTCTGTAACAATTAAATTAATTATGATTACAAATAACAAAGTATTCAGATTTTATTAAATGCAATTTATGTGTTTTACCAAGTACTTGGAAACATTTGATGAACGTAATTGCAAAGAAATGTTTCATAGATCAAATCAAGGAGAAAAAATCAAACTATAATAGTATCTGAATAGTATACATTAGTTATTGAATAGTATCTATAATAGTTTTTGAATAGTATACATTACAGGCACGGGTTAATAATACACTCAGTTTGAAAGAAAGAGAAAATTGTAAGCAAAGAAATGCACACGTTACAAACCATGCAGGTAAAATAATGTTTGAAAACAATGAGTCCATTAAAAATTTGGGTTTCTACGTTCATGAGAAGACATAAATGTATGAAACAAGTTTTGCATGACTGTATTAATTTAAAATTGAAATTATAAAATTTTAATATTATAAAAGTCTAATACCATTGTTTTCAGTAAAAAAGTAATTTGGAACTGTTAATTAGGCATATAATGAACCTTACCTTTGTGATAACAACAGTGGTTCTTGTATATCTTAATATTATTCGATTCACATTGTAACAATATTTACTATTTTACACTTTTTATTTTACTTTGTTTACTAACATCAATCAGCTGTGGCTTGCTTCCGCACTCCAGACGCCATCTTAAACTGTTGCCAACTTCATCGAAATATTTACCCAGAGTTCGTTTGGACGAGTTAGTGAGAGCAAAATGGTTATTTGAAATAAACACTGGACAGTAGTGTGGTAATTTTCGCATTCATAGGTTGGCTAATCTGTACTTTCTGAAATTGTGCTTATCATGTTTTTACAACGATACAGTTCTCCGAGTTGCGGCTGGCGGCAGACGTCATTACGTTTGCTGCCTGTTCTGTCTTTTTCACTTTTCTTGTCGTCGCGACAATTATTTAGGCCTTAGGCCTCAACGTTTTTTCGATGTAATCTGAGTATCGCACATTTGCGCCTCATCTACTATGTAGCTTTCTTAACGACTCGGTTTATTCAAAATTAAATCTTTTCAGACTTAGCCAATCTCAA
Source organism: Magicicada septendecula (assembly GCA_034769895.1). Taxonomy (NCBI): domain Eukaryota; kingdom Metazoa; phylum Arthropoda; class Insecta; order Hemiptera; family Cicadidae; genus Magicicada; species Magicicada septendecula. The sequence goes on from CM068367.1 coordinate 1,291,479,360, forward strand.
CCATATGATTTAAATGTACAGCAAAAACTTAATAAATGTATTAAATACAGTCCACTATCGTCATCATTCTGCATCCTGGCAATAGCACCACAAACATCATTCTTCCTAACAGAACATTTTTTGGTACACATGTGCCGACATTAACATTTTCCGGTCAGACTCGGACCGGACTTCAAGATTTTTTTGGTCGCTCCGTGCCTGGATTCGTCATTCATCTTTTGCAACTTATTACAGCGGTTTTCATCATTTTTCTGCCCCAATTTCTGGCCATCACGGGCGAGTCAGCATATTCGCTGATCCGACCGTGTCGGGACTTAGTCAGCATTTCTTTCGTCGCCATTGAGCCTCGTGACGACATCACTGCAAGACCATCCATGTGCTAGCGTCTACACTCCAGTTTAAGCAGTCATCTCTCCGGTCTGTGTGTTTGCCATCTTCTCCACGGCCTCGACGCTCCAGGACATCGCATACCAGGTACCACATCATTAACAGGTGCGTACAATGGCTGAAGAAGGCCTCAAAGTGTTGGTCAGAAAGAGAGGCGGCTTAAAGTCTGCCATAGTGCGAATTAATTCGGCTATCATTAACTGATAAAAACACTAATACAAAACATTTTTTAACGTTTAGACTCGAAAGTCTAAAAAGTTTGGCAACAAAATACGGTGAGGTACAGTCCGAAATTGAATTCATTTCTAAAGACATAAACGCTGCTCAAGAAGACCGATTTGAGGTTGAAGAGCTGTTATATTCAACAGAAGCCAATATCTTGCAATTGATAGAAACCTTCAACGTTCAGACTGTATCTCCAGTATTAACAAACAACATGCAATTAAAACCGATAAGTTTGCCCTGCTTCACAGGCAATATCTTAGAATGGCAGCACTTTTATTCAATATTTCTGGACTTGGTGCACGCCAGATCTGATTTAACGTCAGTGCAGAAATTACATTATTTGTATTCTTCTCTGAAAAATGAGCCGCTAGATTTAATTAAGGCATTACCTATTTGTAACGAAAACTACTCGATAGCGTTGAGTTTGCTGTCCGCTAGTTATGACAACAAGTTCATACTAGCTAAGTATTATATTCAAAATTTGCTTGAAGTAAGGTCAACACTTAAGGACTCTGTCCAAAGTTTGGCAGAATTCATAAATACAATAACGTCTTCCGTTAATTCACTGGCGGCTATGCAACTGTCAGTGGATTCATTCGAGCTTATCACTGTACAATTATTGTCAGCAAAACTGGATCATACCACGTTTAAATTATGGAAGGAGTCTATATACCCCGATAATCTTCCTAACTTTCAAAGCTTCACTCAGTTTTTAAACGCACGTAGACAGTTGCTAGAAAATACAATGCCTTTCGATGGCGGACAGCAGCTCAACAAGCTAACTTTAAGATTCAATAATGAATCTGACAAACATAAATCACGAAACCCTGCTGGCAGCACTGCATTTAAAAGTTATCACTCAGCTTCAAATAAGTATTTATGCTTATGCTGTAAATCTAGTCATCCAATTTACATGTGTGACAAATTTCGTGCATTAAGCACATCAGAACGAGGGCAATTTATATTAAATCATAAACTCTGTACAAATTGTTTAAGACCAGATCATTTCTCATCTAATTGTAAGATCAAACAATCATGTAAGATCTGTTCAAAACGACACCATACATTGCTACACATAAATAATGTGTCAAAACCAGTTTCTGCCAGCAGCAGCAACTACTGTTCACTTAAATTACAATCTACAAACAATGTTCTCTTATCAACAGCAATTGTGTTTGTCATTGACCGGGCTGGCAACAGACAACCCGCAAGAGTTCTATTGGATGCGGGGTCACAAATAAATTTTTGTACGGAATCATTTGCTAAGAAATTACGGCTTAACTTGACTAAATCTAACATACCGATTACAGGTATAAATAATGCCGCTTGCTATGCCACTAATTTGGCGTCTATACGCATTATTTCACACTATCAAAGATTTAGTTTCCAAGCAACATGCGCGGTCTTATCTGCATTAACCCATAAACTGCCAGCACAATCTTTCGACATAAATCAGTTTAATGTCCCAGATAACGTTTTCCTCGCCGATCCGCATTTCAACATATCAGCTGATATCGACATACTTTTAGGAGCAAAATTTTATTTAGATTTAATTTTACCTAACAAATATGTACGTGGCTCTCATTTCCCTATTATACAAGAAACAAAGTTAGGCTACATTCTTGCAGGCAATCTGCCCAAACACTGCCGTCATAAGGGTCCTGCTGTCTCGTTCCTGGCTAGGAACAACGACAGTCAAATTCTGGCGTCTCTCGAGAAATTTTGGGAGACCGAAAATATCCCTGATAATGCACCCATTAGTAACGATTCAGCTTGTGAGGAGCATTTCGTTAAGTCTACTCATCGCAATGAGGAGGGTAGGTTCGTTGTTTCGCTACCATTTAAGTCTGACAATCCCCAGTTGGGTGAGTCCTATGCTAGCGCTGAAGCGAGATTCTTGAGTTTAGAACGCCGGTTCATGCGTGATTCTAAGCTTGTGCGCGAATACGCAACTTTATTCAGGAGTATAAGGATCTTGGCCACATGACGCTTGTCGACGATTGCTCTATCAATTCCGGGGTTTCAAATACCTACTATCTGCCTCACATGCCGTCTTTAAACATTCTAGCTCTACGACAAAACTTCGCGTCGTTTTTGACGGCTCGTCCAAAACTACCAATGGCCTTTCTCTCAATGATGTTTTGCTGGTAGGCCCAAACGTCCAACAAGACCTTTTTTCTATTCTCTTGCGATTTCGTATGCACAACTATGTGCTCATCGCCGACATCGAGAAGATGTATCGACAAATTCTGGTATCTGATAAGGTTGTCATTATCAACGTATTCTGTGGCGTAACTCTCCACTCGAACAGTTTAAACATTTTGTATTGCGAACTGTAACATACGGTACTGCTAGTGCTTCGTTTTTGGCTACTCGCTGTCTTAATCAGATTGGTAAGGATCATGAAGCTTCTTTTCCTGACGCTGCGTCAGCTATAATTAATGATTTCTATGTCGATGATTTGTTAACCGGTGCAGACACCATTTCTGAACTGAACAAGTTGAAATCTGACTTAGGTACGTTGTTGAGTCAATACGGCATCACTCTGCATAAATGGGCATCAAATGAACCCAAGGTGGTCGCTGATCATGATAATTTATCACTCCCTTTAAACAAACAAGGTAATGTGCGTACCTTGGGAATTCTCTGGAATAACACTACAGATTCATTTTTGTTTGACATCAAATCATTCCCAGTTGAATCGAGCATCTCTAAGAGGAAAATCCTATCGATTATCGCAGGTATATACGACCCACTCGGACTCGTCGGTCCCATTGTTTTCCTGTACAAACAGTTTATGCAGCAACTCTGGCTGTGCAATCTTGGTTGGGATGAGCCAATCTCCGGGCAATTACACTTGCATTGGCATTCATTATGCGATAAATTATGTCTGATCGGTAAAATTATTGTCCCACGTTCTATTCGCTGCAAGTCTAAAGCTAAGATAGTTGAATTACATGAGTTTTCGGATGCTTCTGAAAGGGGATATGGGTGTTGTGTTTACATTAGAGTCATTTATCAAGATTCATCGGCCTCTTGTCACCTTCTGTGTTCTAAATCTCGCGTAGCCCCCCTACGACAGGTGTCATTACCTCGCATTGAACTCTGCGCTTGCTTGTTGGGTGGAAGACGTACGTCGCTAATCGTGTTGCCGAAATTCAGCGTGTTACTGAAGCCTACACATGGCATCACATCAATTCACAACATAATCCCGCTGACATTATTTCTAGGGGATGTCACCCCGACGTTTTGCGCGATTGTTCGCTTTGGTGGCATGGTCCTGCTTGTTTGTCTCAATCTTCCGAGTCCAATCTTTTTCGACCCTTTTTACCTTCTAATCTGTTGTCTCCTGAATTCACTGCGGAGGAGAAACAAACCCCCAAACTTTCTTTAATGCCTACCTTAGCCATTGATCTTTCAAAGGACTTTTCTTCGTTGCACCGTCTGACTCACGTATACGCTTACTGCTTTCGATTCATCAAAAATATTAGACTCTCCAGGGCTGAGAAAATGTCGGGCGCTCTTACCGCCGTTGAAATTCATTCCACTCTTAATTTTTTCATAAAACAATCTCAGTCGATCCACTTCGCTGCTGAGCTTAATTGTCTTCGTAATGTGTCTTCTGTTTCTATCAGGAGCAAGTTGTCTCCTCTGGACCCGTTTCTTGATGAGTCTGGCGTCATATGCGTCGGCGGACGCTTACAGCAGTCGCAACTATCTTATGACAATAAGCATCCCATTGTCTTGCATCCATCGGCTCATATCACTCGCCTTATTATTGAACGCGAACACATTCGTCTACTCCACGTTGGTGCTCAACTCGTGCATCACTCACTTCGTCAACGGTGGCGGATCATTAACGCCAAGATAGTCATTCGCTCCATCATTCGTAGATGCGTCAAGTGTCTCAGGTTTAGTGCCAAACATCAGGTTCAGAGGCTTGGTATTTTGCCATCTCCTAGAGTCACTACTTCGCGGCCGTTTCTATTCTGCGCAGTTGATTATGGTGGTCCCTTCATGATCCGTCATGGCGGGCAGAAATCTAGGACTCTGTCAAAATCGTATGTGTCTTTGTTCATCTGCTTGGCAACCAGGGCCATTCATTTGGAATTGGTTTCCTACCTCACAGCCAACGCGTTTTTAGCTGCCTTACGCCGTTTCATGGCCCGTAGGGGCATACCCAGCCAGTTATATTCTGATAATGGCACGAACTTTAGGAAGACCCGCAATGTTTTGCATGACCTTTACAATCTTTGGCATAATCAGGATGCCACCTCATCAATCCAATCCTTTACGACCTGTCATGGTATTTCATGGTCATTTATTCCGCCCTCATCACCTCATTTTGGTGGTCTTTGGGAGAGCGGTATAAAGAGTTTAAAGTATCATTTGCGCCGCGTGGTAGGCAAGTCTATACTCACCTTCGAGGAGTTTACGACGGTTTTGGCTCAGATAGAGGCATGTCTAAACTCACGTCCATTATTTGCCGTTTCATCGGATGTAAATGATCCGGTGCCACTTACACCTGGCCATTTTTTGATTTGCGCACCATTAACGGCGATTCCTGATCCAGACTTATCTCACGTTCCCATCTCTCGTCTTGGACGTTGGCAACTTCTCCAGAAGTTTGTCCAAGTCATTTGGAAAGCTTGGTCTCGCGACTACTTACATCAATTACAACAACGTCACAAATGGAAATTCGCCAAAGATAACGTTTCCATTGGTGACCTGGTTTTACTGATTGAGGATAACTTACCTCCATTAGCGTGGAAATTTGGTGTAATTACCGCCACATTTCCCGGCCCAGACAACTTAATTAGAGTAGTAGACATTCGCACGCCTACTGGTATTTTTCGGAGACCAGTTCATAAGCTATGTTTGTTGCCAGCGCGGGACGAGGCTTAGACACAAGGTTAATATAATTATTTAGCACAATGCTACTTCACTTGGCCACTGGCTTTCATTACCTTATTGTCTGACAATTTGGTCAACTTAATTGTGATATTTATCATCACAACATTTTTATGTTAATTTGCATCATTGTGTGTTTTTATACTAAATGTGCATGTGACTTGTAATTTTACAACCATGCACTGTGTTATTATATCTATGCTTATCATATTGTCATGGTGGTATACTTTGCTATTTTTGTGTTTATATTAATAATTTGTGAGACATAATATGTCCTACATGTTTACATTTTGATATTGGTAATGGGTTATGTGTCATGTCATTGGTGATATTGTTCTTATGTAAAAATGTTGTTATAATATTCGCATGGTCTGCAGCTATACAAACCATGTATGCATTTTCTTGCACATTTGTCAATATGTGTGATATTTTGTTACTCTAGGAATTTATTTCTCGAAATTGTTCAACACATGTATTACATTTGTATAACCACATCTGTTGTACTTGTCACTTATGCCATTGTGCCTTGTATTCATGTATTTGTTTTATCCGCATCTACTGTCTATAATCATACGCCACGCCTATATTTTTTTATTTTTATATTGTATTTTGTATTTGTATTTTGTGATCACGTATTGCACAATTATTATTCATACTTTAATTATGACATACATGTCATTACACTTTGTGCTTACAATCATTCAACTATGTATAGCTTGTTTTCACATAACAATTTATTGTACATTCCTGAAACTTCAGGTTTAGCATGCATCGTGCAAACTATAAGGCGTCATGCTAAATCTATGTCTTTACATGTATAATGTTATAATAATTTTGTTTGTTCATTGTATTCAATACTATTGTATAGGTCTACTGGCCTTAACTGGTTCAAGCTAACCATTATGACTTGCATAAATGTTACAATTATCGGGCCCATCATATGATGAGTCACCGATTATTCATCATTAAACATTGTCAAAATATGTATTTATCATGTCTTATATTGTTTAATATTGTATACATGCAATATATATTGGCAATACATTGCTAATTTTTGCATTTATACTCATGTTCAGGTTGCAAGCCGACCTTGGCCTGCTCAACTCTTATCATCACTCAAGCTTATCTCTAAACAGTTAATGTCATAACTGTTATCTAAGATTTCAACTCAAGGTTCAATACAACTTATTGAGACTGACTTCTATTATTAAGAACTCTGTATTTTTCTACAATAAGTTATTAAAATGTATTAAAAAATCTTTTGATTTTTTGCGGGCAGTTGTGGACAGTAGTGTGGTAATTTTCGCATTCATAGGTTGGCTAATCTGTACTTTCTGAAATTGTGCTTATCATGTTTTTACAACGATACAGTTCTCCGAGTTGCGGCTGGCGGCAGATGTCATTACGTTTGCTGCCTGTTCTGTCTTTTTCACTTTTCTTGTTGTCGCAACAATTATTTAGGCCTTAGGCCTCAACGTTTTTTCGATGTAATCCGAGTATCGCACATTTGCGCCTCATCTACTATGTAGCTTTCTTAACGACTCAGTTTATTCAAAATTAAATCTTTTCAGACTTAGCCAATCTCAACACTATGATTTAAATGTACAACAAAAACTTAATAAATGTATTAAATACAGTCCACTATCGTCATCATTCTGCATCCTGGCAATAGCACCACAAACATCATTCTTCCTAACAGAACATTTTTTGGTACACATGTGCCGACATTAACATTTTCCGGTCAGACTCGGAACGGACTTCAACAAACACTTAATCTGCTTGCTTCCAATTAATTAAGTTTTATTGGTCATTATTATTTCTATTCTGTATTTCCATTAATTATTTTACTCAAAACACTTTCAATTCATATAATTCTCATTATAAATTAATGATTTACACCATTACAAATATCTTTTATTATCCAATTCACATCTCAAAAATATTTAATTTCATTACTAAAATTCCTCTTGAACACATTTAAATCGATTACATAATCACAAATTATCTACTTATATCTTTTCTCAAAAAATTGTTAATCATCTACAAAATACTCTTTAAAACAACACAAAAATCATGTAATTACATCATAAGATCAATTACACATTCTATATTATCAACATCATTATATTCCAATAAACATTTTATGTTTCATACATGATAGACATAATACAACATAATACACACTCAAAATGAAAATGACCATTATTACATTAAAATAAACATCTCACCTTTAAATTTGCATAAAAATTATAAACATTACCACTTTAATTTCAATTTTGAATTGAATCTTCCAACTGTTACATAATACCTTCTATTCTCAATTACTATTTCATATCTTCATCTATCAATAAACGAGTGACTCCCTTTCAAAAATAATAATCTGTTCTATCTACAGGGATTTAGACCTAATCCCACTCTCACTTTCATTCTTTATCAGCAACTACCAACGGTTTAAATAGGTTGACACCGACCTCTCGATAATATCTTCCTCCAACCTTTTCTCTAACTCTACTTGAACCTCTTTTTTCAGAATAGGGCACCTTATAACCTCTTTTGTACATAGGATGTGTGTTCCCTTACCTTATACTCACGCCTTTATTAGTTCCTGGCCCTTCCAGGTAACTCCGCCAAACCCCATTTAAAACTCTTCATGATCCGCCGCCACGCCTTTGCGTTGGGGACTCCCTACACCTCTATCCTCACTACAAAACTTATGTGCCTTTCTCCCATATTCACTATTTACTTTCACTACTCCCTTTCCCTCTACCTACTTTCACTCTCGCTTCTGTGTCACTGCTACTTACCCGTTTTTTTTTTTTTTTGTATCACTTGTACCTGAAACTCTTATTGTGTCTAACACTTGTTTATTGAAATTAATACCTGCTTTATACTTATTAGGAAATCATTACCCAAAATCCATCTTTTACAGCATTTTTAAATCATTTACTTTTTTGTAAAATTTCATAATTACATAAATCAGTTCATATTCATAATCAATTCTCATTATCATAAAACACTCAATCAAAATTATTAACCTTGTTGATTACATAACATACAATGCACATAACTTTAACACAACATATTTAACACAATACAAAATTATCTACAATTTTCGTCATATTATATTGTTTACCACACCTCATTACATAAGTTAGCCAAGTAATTACCATTAACTCAAATAATTAAATGTTCATTCACTATATATCTAACCACCATCATCAAAAATTAATCTTATTTTAATATAACAATTTTCATTTTTAATTACATTCATTATATTATTATTATTTATAGAATAGCTCTTTACTTTTGGTTTATTCCCTATACTGCAAGAATAATTCACCAGATTACTCCCCATTATTAACTCATAAAACCTCTGTACATTGATAATTTTAGTCCTGTCTCCATTAGTAATTTTTGTCACACTTAAATAGTTTACCATTTTATCATTATAGCCATCATCTGCTATCAGTATACCCATTTTATACCCAGTTAAGTAGTTATTATCAATACCCTAAAAATAATCATCATCTGCTACTGTGTTATTTACTTCATAAGGTAAGTCTTTTATGTAATCAACTCTCTTGTTATTTATTTTCTCTATTAACTCTTTATAATCTCTCCTCAACTTGAACAACTCTATCTCTCTCAATCTCTCAAAATCGCTTACACTACCCCATCTTACTTTCTCTCTCTCATTCCATGCAGAGGGCACTGCAACACCTCCTGGCTTTTCCAGGACAACTACAAAAACTTAAGGGACTTTGAGACCTTCCGTCTCCGATTAAGAGACACTTGCCCTCCAAAAACACCTGTGAAAATCTTGTTTCACAATATACACGGGGAAAATTTACCCTCTGCCCCATATTTCTACTTAAACTCTCCTCATATTCTCTCTCAAGCACATCTATACCTACTACGACCGCATCACTACCCCCTACTCCCATTACTCTCTCACTACCCCCTACTATCTCTATATTCTCATCATCGCTATTAATTTTTTCTGTATCACCCTTAGATACCCTTTTTTTTCAATTATTTTACCACTATTACTCTCATTGAACATTATCTCACTGTCATTTTTATAGGTATTCCTATTAATTATGTCTGCTATAACCTCGTTATTATTAGTCATATCGCTAACACTGTCACTTACCTTCTTATTCAGTATCTGATTTAATTTACTTTCTAAATTTTTATTCATTTCGTTAATCTGCTCCTTGAATTTGCTACTTATTGATTCTATTATCTGTTCTTTCATATTATTGCAATGTTCATTAATCTCATGAATATGCTTACTAATATCAACATTTTGTTGTTTTATTTCGTCTCTAATCTCATTAAAATTGCTCTCATTTTTTGTATTCTGTTCATTTAATTTAACATTTATGTCAGTGAAATTATTTTTTACTTCATTAAGATCACTTTTTTCTTCGTTAAATTTTACATTTTGCAGCTCTAAAATTAATTGCAACATATTCATTACCTTATCATTACTATCTATAGATTGTTTATTTTGGATAGGCATTGAATGAATAGTAGCGCCTTCCATTGTTACAGATTCTGTTAAGCTTGATTGACTTTCTGTACTAATGTCAGTTAGGCTGACTTCATCATTATTTTTCTCCATTGTATTTATTTTTACTTAAGTCTTATTTATAATACACATAAACAAATTATATGATAACATAACCTGCGTCTATTTAGACGTAACTAAAATTTGTTATTTATTTACCTCAAACAACCCTTCTGCTCTCCAAAACAGGCCCACGGTTACATAAAATAAATTATTATGCAAACGTCCCTGTTCGGGCGCCAATGTAACAATATTTACTATTTTACACTTTTTATTTTACTTTGTTTACTAACATCAATCAGCTGTGGCTTGCTTCCGCACTCCAGACGCCATCTTAAACTGTTGCCAACTTCATCGAAATACTTACCCAGAGTTCGTTTGGACGAGTTAGTGAGAGCAAAATGGTTATTTGAAATAAACACTTAATCTGCTTGCTTCCAATGAATTAAGTTTTATTGGTCATTATTATTTCCATTTATTATTTTACACAAAACATTTTCAATTCATATAATTCTCATTATAAACAAAATTATTCTTTCTACCTCCCTTACACATGTTATCATATTCAAAAACAATTCAAACAAAACATTGGTAATTAACAATAATTAATTAGAAATTTATTTTTGTTCTATATGAGTTTACCTATAATCAAATAGTAAAAAAAATAAACAGATATTTAAAACACAAATTAAATTTACTATTGACGCAAACCAGCGCTTCATTCACACACACACACACACACACACACACACACACACACACACACATACACTTTCACACCGTACATATCTTTATGACCCCTTTTTTTGAGCTCATTTTTCTGTAAAACATATAGATATTTTTTAAATTGCCAATTTCTTTTTAATTTTCAGTGTTTCATAATTTTAACATTTCTTTATTTACTCTCTCCGAGATGCTACTTATCTTTACATTGTCCAGCAGACTCCGACTGTACCCGCACTCCACATCGATTACTCCATATGTTTTTATTTTACCGCTCGTTCACACTGATTCTAATTGTTCCAAAAAACTGTTGATCACTTTTCTACATTGTATAAATTTGATGAGGTTACATTTTAATCGTTTTAGGCTGTGGCCCCACCTGAAAATTCGTCCGCGGAACTTTTTTGACCATACGGCACAAGATTGTAATTTTAATTGGGCGAGCCAAATTGGTCAAAAGTCTGAGCCGGAGGGGCGATCACGTGGTCTCGTTTTTGTTTAACTTGTATTACGTCGACAGATTCCAAGGCGTTGCTGACCTCGCCTCACATTCCAGTGTTATGTAATTATGGGCCTGTATATAACACAGGCCTGAAAATACTTTGTTGTTGAGTTACAGTTATCAATGTATTTCACCATTTTTTGTACCAACAGAAATCTGGTAAAATTCCTGGGACACAATTTGTTGGGTAAAACTGTTTTTTTATGTGTCTCTTAATGTAGGAAATTAAAATAATTGGATCCCATAATTCTATATCCAGAACTTCCTGAGAAAATAGTTCTAAACTTCAAAAAAGTGGAGTAGAAAAATGCAGTATTAATACTTTCCTGAATATTAAGTGAGTGGTAAAACATGGAATATATACAATTAACAATATTTGTCATGAAATCAAGGAGGTTACATATCTTGGGGGGGGGGGACCTAGACTTAAGAAATTCGAAAGAGGACCTCTGTGGTTTGGGCAGCATATGTGTGCTGGCAGATGCATTTGGTAGTTTTAAAATCTTAACAACATTAAAGCGAAATGTATTTTGTCAGTGTATTACTTCTTGATTGAACAGAACAACATTACTAAAACTACAGCATCTAAACCTCAAGTGACATTAAGGTGTAGGGAAAGACATATGATCAGTTGACAAAAACAAAATCAAATGACAGAATCAGGACAAATTAGCAAAGCAAGACTGGACAGGCCATATTAAAGGAATTGTTACCAACTAGCTCCAAACAGCACTAACAAGTTTTATGGGAAAGTCTGTGCTCAACAGTAGGGACAATGATGATACTCGTATAAGACAAAAACTTATGATAATTTACCTTTGATGACAGATAACAAACTATAGTTCAGTAAATACTGGTAAGTAAAATGGAGCATTAGAGTTAGACGTGCATATGTTGATGAAATAAATTACTATATGTTGTCTTATCACAAATGTTTAGGATAAGGTTTTCAGCTGCCAACATCCACTTGTCTGCAGGAAAGTGGAGATGAAAAATAGAATTTTTCTGAATTTGTTTCCAGTACTGTAATTAAATTATTTTTTTGTAAAATTCTGTTGCTTGACTTGTTTTACAAGAGCATACATTGTATCTTTGGAGGCTGCAATGAGCTTGGAAAATTTCACAAGACATTTGAATCTCTGACATGTACAATACATGACAAGTACTGAATAATCTATATTAGATAATATAATTTAATAATTGAAAAAGAAAACAGTTATTTTTAAATAGAGTATTGTAACTGCAAGGAACCCATAAGTTATTGTTTGAAAATGTTCTCGTTCTCAAATAAACATATTTGTAGGTAACATAATCTGGCCACTTTATTCCCCCAGTACATACTGTAACCATGGAAATATATATATAAGTGCTCTTTTTTTTCTGGACATGACTGTATTGTAGTTTTTGTCCTTTTGGCAACCTTCTTTTCTGATGTCTGCTTCAGGAGTGTGGTGTTTGTCTGGGTTAGTTAGTTTTTATTTGCCCGGTGAGCTTTATTGGTTCTTCTGATTGTTTGGAGTTGGTATTGGCTGTCAGTGTATAGGTCAGGAGAAGAGTATGGAAATGCTTTATGTGTTGTCCCTAATGTTCATTCAATGTGACTGTTTGTGGATCTCTAGGGCATCTCTAATTCCATCCTGTTGTGTTGGTGATGATGATTAGTGTTTACTGGCTTCAGGCTTTCTATGTGGCATTGGTTTCTAGCTCTGTTTTAATACTTTTTGGATCTCATGTGTTAATTCTTCTTTTCCACAACTCTTTGGTTCATTAGGCTCATGTACGAGTTTTTGCAGTCTGCACCTAGCATGCCTGGGTGTTACTTAGATTTATATTATTTCAGTGTCCTGTTGATTCTGGTGTGTGTGTGTAGAATGTGGTCTTTATGTTATGTTCCTTAAGGATCTTGCCAATACAGTCTGTTGTCACTTTGGTGTTGGAAAAAATTATCTTCTTCTGGTCCACATTTTCATTTTCCTTTGGTATGGTCAGAGTATTGTTGGTTGCTCTGCAGATAAAACTGTTTTGCTGGAGTGCATCTGTTAATGTCTGTTCTTCTTCTGTTCTTTGTCAATCAGTTCGTGAGAGCTGGTGTGAACATCTTCAGTACTCTGCAGAGGTGCGCCAGTAGTGTCCAGTGCCTGTGTGCAGAAATTTAGTTGGCATTCCTATACCCTCCCCGCACAATAAAAAATCACTTTATAAAAACGTATCAGTGAAATAAATGAAACAAATGAAATACGAAATATATTAATTATAAGTTTATTGAACAAAAACCAGTGTAATTACAAAAACTATATAAAAAACAAACATACAAGAAGGGTACAAAAACAAAAAAATTTAGAATAAAATAAAGTAATTTATGTTATTTATCAAGAAAATCATTTGCCAGTTGCACCTTATACAGTTTTATGTAAATTAACAGATAATCTTACAGTTTTATAAAAACAAGAATGTTAAATTTTTTTTTATTTAACATCAAGAAAATCATTTTGATGTTTTTGTACTTTGTATAGATATAATATAAATAAAAATTATGTAATACATACGTAATACAATTAACTTAATGAATAATAATATTTTTAACTTTTATAACTTTTATGAATAACTTAATATTTTTTTTCCAAATATTTCCTCCTCGCCTGAAATTTGTGGGGCCTTTATTATCCTGGCGCCTGGTGTGCTGCACACTTTACACACTGTGCCACATGCCACTAGTACTCTGTTGAGATGAGCTGGGTGATGGTGTGATTGTATCTGCTTGTTGTGTGATGCGTTTCCTGTATACTGTGTTGTGGAAGCCTCCATTGTGGTCCTTGTTTATTAGAGTGACCAGGAACAGGAGTTTTTTGTTATCTTCCAATTCTTTTGTGACAGCAATGTTAGAGTGTAGGCTGTTGCTGTGTTGTTGGGAGTTTTCCAGGTCATCTCTTCTATGTGACCAGATGACAAAGTCATTGTCCACACATCTGTGCCAGTTTGAAGTGGAAATTGTCTACGGCTTGTTACTTAAAATTTTTTCATGAAGATGTCAGCTGTGGTGACTCCCGTCAGTGTCCTCTCACTTGTTTATAGGAGCAGTCTATGTAAATGAAGTTAGTAGATTCAATTCAGTGTTCAGTGAGACTGATGAGGTTGTCTGGAAAGTAGTGTGTGTTACTGAGGATTTCTGTAGCTTCATTGATTAGAATCTTGTCTTTATTTTTGTTGACTATGAGTAATGCTTGGTGTTCACTTCATGTTATGTTGTTTGATAGAGTTTAGCTTTCCTTTAAACATGGATGCAAATTCTAGATAAATTTCGTATGTGTGCTGTGTGTGGAATTTAGTATTGTCATAACATCTTCAACTTTACAATACAGGTAGTTTAAAATTCCAGTGGAGATAAATTACAACTTTACAAGTCAGATGTTTTCTGCAGGTATTTTGGTGGGCATGATAGTGAAATTGAAATTCTCTGAAAATATTTTCTTCAGTACTAATTTTGCTGGAAGAATATGAATACTAACACAATGAATGCAGAAACCTGCAAGAGCACACATATACATGTGAACACACACATACACATACACATTAATATATTTATTTATTTTAATTATTTTCAGGTAATGACACAATTTCATTTTTTTTCAGGGTTCAGTTTCACCATAAATTGTTCTATGAAGACTACAATTTATGAAGATTAAACAAAACAATGTGAAGAAACATTGGTGTAGACAATACTTGGCGTACAAGAAACATCAGATAATAGTCATGAAGCATTTAACATGCAAGAAGATATAAATTTATTAGTTTCAAAAGGGAGTACTTATAAACGCACTGTATAAATGAATGACAAAGCACCGTTTTTGTAGGGAAAAAGAAATTAATCAAATGCATATTATCCTAGGGAATATTTTATCGATACAGCAGTTCTCCAATAACAAATTTAGAAACAGAAAAGAATACATGTTCAAAAATTATTGTAATGATTAGCAACTTTAATGGCATAGCAATTGCCATTGTGATTTTGTGTGGAACTATAAGAACTATAATAGCTAAATAAACTGATTTAATATGTGATTACTCATGTGTTTATGTGTGTGTGTGTGTGTGTGTGTGTGTTTGGTTTGAATGGATTTATAAATGTATAACAATTTACTAAAACAGAATTAATACTCAAAATGATAATTTATTCTCTTTTGAGGAATGTTTGGAGAAGTAAAAAATTTTAAACCACCATTATTTTTAAAGTAAAAGAAATAATTTTTATAACTTTACTAATTTAAAAATCAGATTCAAAAAAGTGTAGATTTAACTTCACAAAGGGGATTTGAATTAATTTGATACTTACAAGTGAGGAATAATATTTAGAAATTGTACTGAAGTGGATAATTCAACTTCATTACATGGCTAAGTGTGGTTGGTTGTCTTTAAAATGGAAGATGGCTGCATAGAAGATGGTTTTATATTTTCTGTACAATGAAAATGCATTTAGATGTGAAAAATGTATACATCTGTGTAGAAACGTAATGATTTTTGACAGTAGTAGAACTAAAGGCCTGCATGATAGGGGGGGGGGCTCAGTTTGAAGGAGCCCACTTATGATGTTAATTTTCAAAATTTAATTAATTTTTTTTTATTTCTTTATTGTAGCATCCCTTTTTTGTGTTGACATTTAAAAGTGTGTGGCCTTATATCTCATCTTTGTTACAAACAATCTGTACAAAAGTGTTAATTGTAACCGGAATTAATTTTCATTAAGGAGACAGTATTCTAACTTTTTGTGTTCATGTAATTTGTTTAACAGTGTTTTAAATTTTGTTGTACAAATGCCAATTGTTGAGGTGTAATACCCAAAGACAGAAAATTTTTAAAAATTAAAACAAATTTTCTGTACTATTTTTGTATCATTATGACTGTTGGGATATCGAGAAGGGGTATTATTCAATATTTTGTGGGGAGTATATGTCTGTAGTTACACTACTAAGTTTTATTGTAATAATGTTATTCATTATGACAAGGCATTTATTATATTGTAACGTGTACTTATTTATTTTAAAAAAAGATATAATTTAATATGAAATAATTATATATACATTCATAAGTTCATATTTGCTCAGTTTTTCTTGTACACTTATTTTTTATATTATTATTAATAATAATAAAACTTTTTGTACAAGAATATTTTGTTATTATTTTATGAATATTACAATGTTTGAATTGATTTAATTTTTTTTTAATTTATTAATTTCTATATCTGATTAATGGTTAATACTACTGAAACATTGTAATATTCACAAAATAATAAAAACATATTATTGTACAAAAAGTGTTGTTATTATTAATAATAATTTAAAAAATATTCATAAGTATACTGTATGTTCTTAGTACCACAGTTAATCAAAATTCAAATGGGAATTGCCAACATTCCTTAAATCTTTCCAGTACCTTGTGTGTACATTTATACACATTCCTGTGTAGTCTTTCATAGACATTATTTGTTTTAAAAGTTCTGTAGTTTTTTTTTATGTCAGTTACTTACTGAACCTCTATGATCAGTGTTGTACTGGGTTTTGAAGTCTTATAATATAGTTTCATAGTGATATCTCTGCATTACTGACCATGATAAATGTTTCATAGGAACATATACGTACACAATTCAATTTTAATAATTTTCTTCTCCTTCACTTCAAGGACTAGGTTCAGTTTTGCTAGGTTTAGGTTTAGTTTACACAAATTGTTTAGTGTACTTCCACTTTCATTAGCATTTAACATATTAGTGTTGATTTGGAATTAGTACAGAACACTGAATGTTCTTGTTCAGGTTTGCAGAAATTATTCTTAGCTAGTGAGACATGGGTAAAAAAAGTCGTCTGTTAGATCAATCCACAAAAATTTCAAATGCTTTTACTTTTAAGGCTCAAGTGAGAAATATCTAAATTCAGACAGTGTGACTGGCATGGAGCTATAAGCCTCAGCTAGTGATTTTAGAAATTAATTCTTTCATGACTACATCAAGTTGTAAAAAACTTTTATGTAAAACGTAAAGAAGTAAAATTCTGACAAATCCAGACTACACTAAGTTCAAATTGTATTTTACCAATAGTACAACTTTCCAACGTAACTATAGTCATAATTTGTTATCCATAATTCTGTTAGCATACAACAGTACAGAGTATAATAATAACCATAAGAAAATAAATTAAGATATAAGTATAACACTGTCCTAACATATATTGAGCACCCATAAACTCCAGGTTTCCCTCAAACATCGCCTGTTAAAATGTTAGGGTCAGTGAATTTGGTGTCCTCATTTTACAATAATTTAAATAGTATAGTGAGCATACAGTGGATACGTTTTCTGTAGTAATGTAATTTCACACACAATTCTTCCACTCCTTTTTCTTTTGTACCAGACTCTTCTATGTCCCTTCATGTTAACTTTTTTTCCCCAGAATTTGCCAGCATTTTATCACAGTTTTATATAGTTGTACCCCTTTTCTTGTTTGTTTCGTTGACCTTCTCTATTTCATATGCCATAGGTATCCCTACCAGTAGCGAGGGATCCAGTTATTTAGAGATTTGTTGATGACCAAGCAAAGCAATGAAGGGTAAGTGTTAGTGTACTTCCATTTTGAAAGGAAAGAATTTTAGAAAATCTTTATGAAATAGGTGAAATAAGCATGTAACAAAACCAGTCACTAAAGAACAAGGGAAAAGAATAGGGATTCACTAAAATCAGTGCTACTATCTGAGTGCTCTTCACCTCTCTGGTGTACTCTTCAACTCCACCAGTCTAATACTTGGATGTCGGAGAAATATATGAGTCCTATCATGTCTGGCTTCAGTAAATCTTGGGAAACTTCGATTATCTTCATTTGCTTTGCACACATGAGTTGTTAGTTATGCCAGAATGTTTACATACTGCATATGGTGTGCATTACATTGTACACAACAGTTTATTGTATGAATATAAGTTACAAGTATTTTAAGTTATGTCCAAACTAGACATCATTCTGTAAGTGAAGGCAAAGCCTTTTGTTTCACTCATGTTTGGAGAAAAATGTTTAATGGTCTTTGTTAAAAAAGTTTTAAAAATGGATGGCCTTGCTCATATTAAAAATTATATTAAAAATGATTTCCTGTTATCATTTAACTGGCTAAAAGCTATCTTTGCCTGATGATGGGAAACATTAGGACATTTATACTTGCTGCTGGGAAACAGGGTGTATTTTGGGCACTTCTGATAAATCAAGTTATGAATAGATAAAGTAGTCATACAGCACCACTGATTCCTACTGACGTAAATTTCTTAATTCTGTAAATTCAACCATAGATTAAATTTCTAGATGTCTCCTATTTCTACATTTTCCATTCTATTTCTGCATCCAACTCCTGTGACATTTTGCATGTACTTCATCTGTAGAGTGTGTATTTCAATTTTATGTCCTTCACCAAGTACACATAATTCATACTGAAGAGTTAGTATAAATCTATATATTGACAAAAGTACAAACATGTTCATTTTTCATCTACTTTTCTGATTCTTGTTTATGGTATAATACAGTTGTAGTGATTTTATCACTTTACATTTTTGACTTCTGCTTCTTGTGTTCCTCTTTTGTCTACTGATAGTCCCAGATACTAATGGAATGTTCTCACTTATTAAATCACCATTCTTTCAGTTTTATTCTTTGTATCTTTTCTCTCTTCTCCTACAGCCATGACCTTAGTTTGTCCTTTATTAATTCTCATTTGATTCTATTCAAGTACTGAGTTCCATACATCTAAATACACCCTTCTCTTGCTCTTTCAGCCTTAAACACTGTACCATGTGGTAAATACCCTTTTAGAGATATTAATTCTTTCAAAGTACGTTCTACTTTAAATATTTTACTTTTACCAGACATTTTTTTAGTACCTCACTATTATCAGCATTATTTTCTGTTAAAAAATTATTTTTTTATTCTCTTAAAAGCTTATTGAATGTACAGTATATACACAAGATTATTACCAACCAGTTCTTTAAAACATCTTATTGACTGTGAAAATATCGACACCATAGAAAATTTAAGTACAAATCTGGAGTTCCATAATTAAACAGATACTTTACAATACCTCAGTGCGTATACGATAAACATAAATGTAAAAGCATACAAGTTCTATATAATATTATGTATACGGTAAAAAAAATAGTCAATTCACGTGTAAAAATGTTCACTTTTACCTTATGCAAGCCTTCAATATGCTATAGTTTAAGGTCATATGAATGTATTATTAAACCTAAATATGTATTTTCTATCTATATAGTTATACAGATACACAAAGCTGAAATAATTTTACACTAGTGAAAATAAAACAGTGAATTCAGTTAATAGACATTAAATTTTAATTTTTTACTGAACGTTAAGTACTGACAGAACATTACAATTTTTATTTAATTGTTAAAAATTAAAATCTAATATAATTGTAGTTGTTTTGATTGATCATCATCTTTTTTCACAGGACTACACTTTATATAATAATGAAACTTTCAACTTGTGAAACTTACTTGTCTTTTCCTCTCATACACGTTTCGGCATGGTGTTCGCCTTCGTCAGCTTTGAGACAGACTGCCATTAATTTGTAACGGTTTTTATTTGGAAGGTATAGTGGGGGTGGTGTTTGGACGAAGGGGATTGGCGCGGGGATCCAAATTATTGTTAGTTTTTTGTATAATTGTGTCAAAAAGTGTATGTGATTTATACTGTAATTGGTCGTTAAGTATGTTGTTTGGTTGAAATATACAATATGAAATATACAAACACCACACAACACAACCAAACAACATACTTAACGGCCAATTACAGTATAAATCACATACACTTTTTGACACAATTATACAAAAAACTAACAATAATTTGGATCCCTGCGCCAATCCCCTTCCTCCACACACCACCTCCACTATACCTTCCAAATAAAAACCGTTACAAATTAATGGCAGTCTGTCTCAAAGCTGACGAAGGCGAACACCACGCCGAAACGCGTACGAGAGGAAAAGACAAGTAAGTTTCACAAGTTGAAAGTTTCATTATTATATAAAGTAATATAATTATTTTGGTTGTACAAGAGTGAATCATTTATGCACAGATTCCATATTTAATTTGAAAATATGCATTGTTAAAAGGTTAGCTTCTTCACAATTTGGAAAGTATATTAATGGAAATAAAACAAAATGTATGGATATATTAACCATGTTTGTTATGAATTTTGTTTAACTTTTACGATCATCGTCAAATAATTTATGCATCATGGAACTAATTGTACTTCTTTGTTATAAGTATAAGATATTGCTGTTGTATATTATACCTATATTAAATTAGAATGGAAAAAAGTTAAGTAAACCAGTAATATAAACATTAAAAATCGTTGTCATTTTCTTTTAATTTTAATACATATGTATTCTTTTAAAATTAGAATAAACAAGACCTCCATATCTTTGCTTGATTCCCATTGTCCATCATCCATCATTGTTCCCCATACCGTATTATCCACCATCTATCTGGTAAGATTAATTAATTTAAATATTTGAAAACTGAGAGTGAGACATAGATAAAACAATAAACTGCTTGTAACTATTTTGATAATGGATACGAGGTATTTTAGTAAGGAAGAACTCAGTGAGAAAAGCTGACTCAGGAACAATCCAAGACTTTTTCAAGCTAGAGTTTCGTATGCTGTAAGTTACTACAGTTTTTGTACTTCTTCATTTTTATAAAATGACATTGTCATTATTGTATTGAAAATATAATAGCACAAATAAACATCTGAATCAACCCTTTGAATACAAATTTCCTGCTAATGTAATCTTTGTCATAACATTCTACAGAAGTCGTTAAATAAATGTTAAGATTTTGTAAATACTATATTGCCAGTTTTTATTTAACTTTTCTATGTAATTATTTCAGATCCAAATGTAATTTATTGTTTGAAGAGTATATAATAACTATGAAGAGAAATTAAAATATACTATGAACTATACTAATGGCTTTCAAAAGCAAACATCCCATAAGATAAAAAATTACGATCAATGATAAAGTGCTGGAGCAAATATCCCACTGTCAATACCTAAAATGTGATATTATGTATACATTTGATGATGATATTGAGAGAAAGATAAATAGATTTCAGGCGATTTGTGACACTATTGAAAGAACTTTAGAGAGAAAAACAAGAAAGAAAACTCAAATGGAGTTCTATAACGTTGTGGCAGTCCCCACTCTTTTATATGGTTCCAAAACATGGGTATTATCTAAAAAAGATACAAGTCATATACAAGCTGCAGAGGTGAATTTCTTGATATATGTAAAGGGATGTACACGAAATGATAGAATTAGAAACAATGTGATAGGACATGAATTGGGTATATTCTCTGTAATTGCAAGAACTGAGGAATGTAAGCTGAGATGCATTGAATGTATAGGTAGAATGGAAGCGAAAAGACTACCTCAACAAGTTTTACAATATGCGCCTAAAGGGAAAAGAGATGTGGCAAGACCATACAAATGGCTTGAAAATAGAGATCAGAACAGGTGATGTCGCGTAATCCTGGAATGAAAAAGAAGAAGAAGATGCTACTAATTTACAAATATCAAAATTAGTGGATGTAAGAAATGTGCACACTCATTTATACATTCAATAGTAAATACAGTAAAAATAATTATATGTAAGAAATGAGAATAGTGTTCAATTAAATTTTACAGAGTTTTCTTCACTGGAAAGTGTATAGCTGTCTTGCAATTAAAAAATGTATCAGAAAATTCTTTTGGTAAAATATTTTCAGGCTAAAGGTTGGACAACTGTTATCAGTATTGGTAAGATAAGATTTCTTAATTAAAAACTACACTCCTTTTAGATTCAAAACATGTTTTTATTTTTACCCAAACCAAATGGTTATTCGTTTCAGTACCAAATATAACAATAATGTACTTATAATAATAATGATAGTTTCACCCATTTGACAATGAGGCATCCTCTGTCTCAATCTAACCACTGAAGATACGTCATCTTAGAATAGGTGATATATTTGGTGTCAATTAAAATAAAACATACTGAACTTAAAAGTAGCATGTTTTTCATTATGAAAGTCACAAAAGCTAACGAGACAATTTTAAATTTTAAAGCAGGACCACTATATATTTCCCTTTGAAGTTACGTCCCTTCAAAATTGTCATTATAGTCTTTTTTATCAGACATGCAAAAAAAGTAATGCAAATATTTTGAAATTATTGTGGTCATGTGTGTGGTGGATAGTTATCCACAATTATCATGAAGTGCACTCCACTGTAACTGTTCCTGGAAATTAGTTATGCATGCTGTACCCTCTCCCTCTCCTGATATTTCAGTTTTTCATACCTTTCATGTACTCTAGTTGTCTATCACAATTTTTTGTGCAACAAAACAGATTTAAATAAAAACGTCTTCCTGGGAAAATAAAATGTCTGAATCCATCATAGAATTCTTAAAACAAAAACATGTGCACATATTTTTTTAAAGAACTGTTTACATTTTATAATCGTTTTGTTTAAACCTGTTTTTGGCATTTTACAATACAAGTTACTAATGCTAAAATGGATAATACTGTAATTAATATGAATTTGTTATTGAGTTATATAATCGAGCAATTTTATTTATGTATTATATATTAGGTATTATGTATTATATTTGTTGTATGAATTTTATTACGAATTATTGTAATAAGATTCATTTCACTTATTACCAATGACAAACATGGTTACTTTTATATGTATGTGTATATGTATTAAATTACTAATTTGTGTGTGTGCGTGCGTGCGTGCGTGCGTGTGTGTGTGTGTGTGTGTGTGTGTGTGTGTGTGTGTGTGTGTGTGTTCCATTACTATTATTGTTATAATTTATTTTTTCATATGAACCACTGTGGACCATGTTTGGTTCAACTGGTTCCTCCCTTTTTTTCCTCTCTCATCCTCCTCTCCTATATCTCTTTCATTTTTGAACGATGTCTCTCCCTCCTTTCATCAGTCCAGATGGCACCTGTCCTCTTCTTGGGGTTTTCCTGAAAACCTTAGGCAATTTTTAATTTCTTTTTGAGTGGCAAGCATTCTTCAATGTCTTCTTGAGTAATCTGGAGTTCTTCTACGTCTTTTTCTGTTTCTTTGAACCACGTTGTTACCATTTCTTTATGATAATTAGAATTTTGTTATTTTTTTGTATCGGCCATTTAAGGGCCACATTCCAATTTCAATTCTTAATTCTTGTCTTTTTCTCCAATATTCTTTCATCTTTTCAGTGTGTCTCTTCTTCCTGTCTTCAGTCCACTTTGAACCTGTGTTTTTCTCTCTCGTACTCTGGACTCCTTCCATTTTTAACACTTTTGCTCGAAAACTTCTCTTTCAATTGCTTCTTCTGCGTGTATATTATTTTTTCTAAATCCTTTTGGACTTCTTTAATCCAACTTGATGTTGACTTCTTTCCCTGCAGTTATTTGAAGATCTGCTTTGTTAACCTACTGTCGTCCATTCTATATAAATGTCAAAAAAAATAATAGTCTTTTCCTCATTGTTTCTGTTATATTTTCTATACTCTGATATGTTTCATAATTACTTCTTATTTCCAACCTTCTGAAGTTTTTCATGCGCCTAATATTTTCCTAATAATTCGTCTTTCCAATATTTCTAGTTTGTCTAAATTATAGTTCAATGCTAGACATTCACTTGTGTATAGGCATTCTGGCTTCACTACTGTACTGTAATGCCTTATTTTCACATTTTTAGATATGCACTTTTAATTGTAAATATCTTTAGTTATACCATATGCAGTGGCGAAGCTAGTAGTTAATGAATGGGTAGGCAAAAATCTTATCTTAAATTTTTTTTAAGGAATCACTAAAAGGATGGTGGTTCAAATCGGACGCTGAGGTAGAGTTTGCTGTAAGCGAATGGTTCCACAAACAGCCGTAAGAATTTTACTAGCAGGGAATCTATAGGTTGGTGCAACAGTGGAACTCATATCTTAATGTTAATGGAGACTTCTTTTAAAATCATTGAATAAAAAATGCTTTACAGCTCTATACGTGTTTCTATTGAACAATCCTTGTATTAGTCATACAAAATAATACAACTGATTGAACTTCAAATTTTTAAACTTGATTAGTTTCTATATATATTATTACTAAACGGGTATGTGTGTCTCGTTCGTACCTTGTTCGTGTGTTGATGTATATTGATAATCTATCCTTCTCTAACGCCTCACGTTGTTGGACGCCAATTTATAATTCACCACTGTTATTGTGGGTTTCTCGTTAATTCAGCCCCAACGTTTTCGGCGTCAATTTATTACTTATCGGATGCGTACGTCTCGTTTGAGCCCCGCGATGGACCCGAATTTATTACTACCCCCTTGTGTTCGTGTTAAATCCCCACTGTTGTTTTCACCAATTTATTATGTATCTTAGTTTAGTAGATGTGGTGATATTGTTAATTATATCTCCTTTATCTCTCTTTTTAATATAAGGGTGTTGATGTGAGTGAAAATTATGTAGGTAGGGTGTTAGTCGAAAATTCCGCTCAAGCCTATTCTGTTTTGAAGAGAATGAGAGAAATTTTAATTAATTCTCCTCTCTTTAATACCTGAGAAGTCCACGAATAGCGCTGTGGTTCCCAGCCAAGGGGAATTGTAGGTTAACCCACCGCATACAGTGATTATTGGTTATACTCTCTATCTATCTTATTTCTTATTCACACTCCATTAAATCATACATAAATGAGAAGATATTGAAAGTCTGAAATGATTCTTTATTAGTTTTTTAATATTTAATGTCCAATAAAATTTTTCTCTTACTTAAGATACGAAAAGGCTATAAGTCAGAAATAATCGATTATCGATCGTTCAAGGTTTTATATTAAATTCTGTTATGGTTTTTATAATTCTTTTAAATACAGGGCGTGAAGGTTCTTTCAACTTTTGGGAAGATCAGAAAATACATAAATAGGAATACAAGGTATTACAATATAGTTATATTTTATTAAATATTATTTAAATAATTGTTGCTTTACCGTCCTCTGGACATCGCAGCTCGATGAGGCTGTGTACGGCTAACCTCTATTAGTGTTTGGTCAGTAGCGAAATCAGATGAAATGATCTTCATCCGTCTTGTCTCCAAAGTTGTAATAAAAGTGGAATTCTTGGTCCTTGGTTGATGCAGAAATACCGCTCCTTTTGTTCACCAATGTCCGAGTTTGTGGTTACGTGCTTCGACGAACTTCGAATCCAAATACGTTTTTCTATTGGATTGTGTAAACCGCCAGTTCCAATGTAATTTGGTGGTTATTTTAGTTTCGTTTGTTTTAGAGGATTATATCTTTATGCAGGTAGTTATTTCTCTGGTTTTATTACTTCGTTAATTTAACATTCTGTTCATGATCCGGAATTGGGCGATCCAAGTTCTTCCTTTAATTTTAGTTACTTATTATATCGTTTTATATTATCCAATTATACAATATGGTTAATGGTTATTTGACCAAACTATTGCAATTTATCTTTCATTTATTGTAACTTTTGCTGTACTTAATATTTTAAATTAAAT
Source organism: Magicicada septendecula (assembly GCA_034769895.1). Taxonomy (NCBI): domain Eukaryota; kingdom Metazoa; phylum Arthropoda; class Insecta; order Hemiptera; family Cicadidae; genus Magicicada; species Magicicada septendecula. The sequence goes on from CM068367.1 coordinate 1,291,505,262, forward strand.
TAGTTTTTTATTGAGCATCTCTCTTAATTAAACTCTCCTCGTTCATGTCAAGAAATTCAATAATATGAATCAACAAATTCTATCTATTTTGTCATCCATAGCAACCCTCTTTTTTTATTCTTATTCGATATTGTGTTATTTTATAATCCTTTCATACAATATTCTTCCACTCATCAAAATAATTCCTTTCTAAACTTCCATTATACCCGAATATAATCTTATTTATAGCTTGTTTACTAATTCATATATATTTTGCCGTTTTTTCACTCTTAGTCTGTTTATTTTAATAAATATTATTTTTCCGTTACCAAACATTATCTATCGGTATCATTGCGCTATGGCATTACCATAATTTGTTTAGTTTGAGTTTGTTTATTATTTATTATTAATTATTATTAATTTCTACTGACTCATTAGATTGTATTTAGTATTTGTTACTAATTTCTTTACCTAACCTTTCTGATCTGATTTATTATATAATGTTATTGGTTGTTAGGCCTATTATTATACCTTGATCTACTTCTGAATTTAACTTGTTACTATTTGTAATATTATAGAACCTTTTATCTATTCATAGTATGGTGGTATTACACTCCTTTGGTACCTTGTTAACAATTATAGCCTTTTTATCCAAGTTTACAATTATTATCATCTTATTATCTACGTACATGTATACAAATAATTATCTTTATAATATCTAACAACAACTTTATCTTGACCTATAGATAACACTTAAAAATGAAATTAATTAATACTCAATAACTGTTCACCCACAGTTCTACAATGTTAAACGAATAATACATATTACTTTATTACCTGATATTCTATCAACAGGAAATCTTTCACATGATAACACAAAATACAACATCACGGTCATGATAACAACATAACATCATACAATTCATAACAAGTATTTTTGAGTAACTTAGGTCGTACACTATTTACTCATTCTTATCTATTTTAAAAACATCAATTATTCTGAAATAGTCAACATTAGTTTTTCTTTTTACAATATTTGTCAATGTCTGTTATTTACCTCTCACTGAACCTTGAGGTTTATTACTATTATCATTATTACATGCTTATCTTTTATTATTATTATTACCTTGCATTCTTATTACTTTTAAACAATTATGGGTTTATTTTCTGACCTTTTTATAAGTGTGGAAAATTAAAATATTTTCTTCCCTATTCTAATTTTAATATTTTATTTATGTAACGTCGAGGACCGCATTTCTGTTACGTTACAATATGTTTAATGTTACAAATAATTCAAATAACAATCTTGATCATCTGTTAGTTCAGCGGAATAACAGGGACACTTTTAATAACAGCATAAAATAAACACACTTATAAACAACACAGCGCACTTTAACTTGAATGTTTGGACCACAGAAGTGAGGAAGTCAGGCATGCCTCAATGCTCTATGTGTACAGCACGGGACAATCCCCCCTCCCTTCACTTCCCTATGACTCCGGCACATTGCTTACATACGATGTATACAAAAAACGCTGAGGCAAGTTCAGGTTGCCTCATTCGCTTTAAACGAGCTATGGCGAGTCTCACCTGTCACCATCTAGCGGTCGCTCAGTAAAGCACGTTTCGACCTAATAAATTCGACAGTCGCGGTAACAATGTATAATCTTTACGTTATGTAGTTCATACGTATTTATAATTTTTATTCTACAGAATTTTTTAGGGTAGGCATTGACTCAATTGCCTCCATGTAACTTCGCCACTGACCATATGCCCTTTCCATCTTATGAATCCTTTCTTCTATAGCAGATTTTTCTATAAAGAAAAGATTTTTCTATAGTAGTTTGTTATTATTATTAAGTTTTTCATTAACAGCTGAATAGAAGTGTACAGTAGTTATGAAACATATATAGTCACTTTAATAACTGTACAACTGTATAAGTACATATCTGTATATTGATATAATTGCAATTTAATTTATTAATTGCAACCAAAACAAAAGCAGCCTTATTGTAAGCTGCCAACCAGTTAAGGAGCTATTATAGTATGATTCATGAAAAGTCAAGAATTAGATTGGCTAGATTACATGAGGAAAGCGGACATGTAGACAAGATTATGTGGCGAGAGGAAGGCATAGACACTAAACCCCACCCTGGATTGTGAAACCAACTGGAGAAGGAAATGGGGCTTTTAAATGAAATGAACAACTTTGGTAATTGTAAAAATTTATTATTCAAAACTAAACTTAGTAAATGCGCTTAAATAAATATCCTTTAAAATTAAAAACATTAAGCTAAATAACAGTCATTCACGTGTTACAAGAGTAACATAGTTATTTTGTACAAAAATTAAAAAATAAGTTTTATCATTATATAATAATATTTTAATTCAATAAAATATCTATTACATAATGAGTAGTACTATGAAAAAACTGTAAAACTTAATTATTAAACTATGTAAGTACTCACAAACTCTTTCACATTCATGTGTGTGTGTGTGTGTGTGTGTGTGTGTGTGTGTGTGTGTGTGTGTGTGTGTGTGTGTGTGTGTGTGCAGTGGTAGGTCTAGGATGGGGGCTTCCTGGCACATTCTGATCAGCTGAAAGTGACTTGTGTGACGTGTGTCTAGGCTTTAAAAGCACTACCAAGGGAAATTTTCTTTTATTGTGACAGTGTCTATGAAGACTTTATTGGAGAATACAACAAACTTATTCCAATATATTCTGTAAGTTCTTTGTTTTGGACTGTGCATTTTCAAACATGTTTAAGATCGTACTACAGAGCAACTGCTTTAATTTTTAATTAAACGATGACTGGTTTTTTGTTCAAGACAATCATGTATGGAAACTGTCTACAAACTCTTACTAGCATGAAATACATAACCTTGTTTTGAAAGAATCTTTAATAGTAGAGTTTTTGTTCTTAGTTCAAAACTATTTTCATGAAAAAAATAATGTGAGGCCACTAAATAAATTATGCAGTTTCACAAAACCAATCAAAATGGTATCGGCTAATAGAAAATCATTTAGACAAAACAGGTATATCATTCATTAGATCTAAATTGTTTTAAAATCTATGTAAATGATGATGTTTAAAACAAACACACTGTTACACAAAAACAGCAAAAGTTTTGTGCATATAAATCCAAATCAAAACTATGTATGTGTCTGGTCAGGCGATTTCTTAGTGAACAAATGAGAAAATCTTTTAAGATAAATCAGTTTAACATATTTATCAGAGGGTAAATAAGTTATGAGGATATCAGAGCAGAACTCGAAGTACAGGCCATAAATGAAATTGTTTCAACTTACAGAAGAGAATGGTGGGATCATGTGCAAAGGATGATGGGAGGATCGATTGCTGAAAGTGGCACTGAACTTTAAAGCCATTGGTAGAAGAGACATGAGTCATCCGAGGATTAGATGGGTGCCGGAATAGGTTTATATAACCTAATCCTTGAAGAGAAGAAGAACTTACTGTGTGGTAGAACCTAATCTCCAATACCTTTTTTACTACATTACAAAGTCAATTGTCTGCAATTGCAGGAAAATAAAATTGAGTTGTCTACAAAGTGAATACTTTATTAAAAATATTATTGTAATCTATACTCAAAATTTTAAAAATAAATTGGCAAACGGTTATAGGCCTATTATTTGTCCATAGAGACGCAATGGATAGTAGTAGCTTTTCCTCTCCACCTTCCAAGATGTGTTCAAAAGCCCCACCAAAATATATTCTAGATCCACCACTGAGTGTATTTGTCACAACATGAATTATTTATTAATTTATTCTTTAGGTACTCTGTTGAGATAGATATGTAAAGTGTCACAGTGAACGTTCATATTTTGTTGGTTATAACGATTGGTCGATTGTCATTGGTGCGCACCTGCGAGTAGATGTACTCGTAACGGCTGCTCCAGTGCAGGTAGAGATACCAGGCAACCAGAACGCCGCCGATACCGTTGGCGGCCGCCGAACCGATGAACAGTATCGGCAGAATGTTCCTCACTTCGGGACAGTTGAGGTCGAGGTACTTGAACGTACGGGCGGTAACGTTGACCGGGTCCCGTTCGCCGTCGTCCAGGAGCACGTTGCGACACACGCACACGGCGTTCAGCACGTTGGCCGGCTCGCACGTCATCTGGTACAGGAAAACCAAGTGCACCACGGCGAACGCGCACGCGCAGAAACACGTCACCACTGCCACCACGGATACCACTATGCTCACCACCTGCGCATAACACGTAATGATCATATCAATTCAGGAAATTTTTAATTATAAACGCTATAACTAGTATGCTCTCTGAGCTGCAGAATTCGCTCACTATTTTGAACGAATTGCATTTATTATTACGCTACATAAACTTCGATAATAGATAATTTTTCAGTTATGGAAAAATCCCGATTACCCTACTGTTTCTTTAGTAACATAACAATCATATAATAAACACGGAACATTCCAAACATTTATTTTGGGTTACAGTGCCTTTTTAGTCTGACAGCCTGCTGGATTTTCACAACTTTTTCAAATTTTTAATCTCTTTTTTGGGCTCTGACGTCGACAGATTTTGAAATTTTCGAAAATGAAAACTTTATTCACATGTTGGCTAAATTTTCTTTAATTTGATTGTCACATTCCCTTTAATTTGATTGTGCACATGGATTGTCCACAATTTTTTCACGATTTTGACCCCTTACATTTTTGTCTTCTAACCCCCCATTTTAGGGAGATTACTCTAAAACAATAGGTTTCTGTAAGATAAAAATATGGACAGACACGTCAAGCTTCACGAAAATCGGTTGATGCGTTCAAAAGTTATCGTGAGACATACCCCAAACAGAGATAGATAGATAGACAGACAGAGAGACAGACAAATGTAAAACGGTTGAGTTAAAACTGAGAACGCGCTTCGCTCGATCAGAAAGAAATTGTGTTTTAAGCTCGACATACTCTATATACACAAAAACAGTAAAGTTTTGTCTATGCAAGTCCAAATCAAAAATATCTTTCTTGTCGGGCAATTTGTTAATGAACAAATGGGAAAACCTAAGATAAATAAGTTTCACTTATTGAGTGGAAGAATATATAATCTCCAGTACCTATTTAGTACTACTTTACAAAGTCAACTGTATTATATAGCAAATGACATTAGATACCATCAGGAAGGAGAAGTCTTGGAAGGCCAAAGGAGAGACAGTTAACAAGCGTTATAGGTAACAAGCGACTTATACCCACTACTTATTACAAATGCAGAAGAAGAAGATAATACCGTCTTCCATGTAGTATCTGGTATACGTCTGACAATGAGTTCTCAAGTTTTCGTGATAACATCTAGCTTGAATATTATGAGAAACATGATTCTAGACAACGCAGCAATGTTACATTTCATCAAAATCTCACAGACCATCCAAATAACGATCGGTGTCGGTTTTCGGTATTCGACAGTTCGCTTGCAGCAAATGTCTTAGTGCCATCTACCCGAGACTGACTTGTTCCTCTTTAGTCTTCTCTACATGGCTCTCGCATACTAATTTTCCCTGACAAATTATGCTCCCTGACTAAGAAGCTCTCCAAGCATTTCCTACAATCTTATGATACTGCGAATCGCATCACGGTTCATTAAAAGGAGAATTACAGAGATCCATTCTTAATGAGAAACTTCTTCATAAAATGTAGTAAGAAATGTTACCTAATATGCTGGTGGCATTGTAGAACACTGGGGTACAACTTGGCCGAGAAAACGTGGACCTATCAAAAAAACAATTACGACAATCGTCAGAGTCTTTTTCTTTATTGATTAACTGTCTTCTTTGTTTCGGTTATCAAGCGTATTTTTTCGGCCGACCAGAATAACAGAGTCACATTTTGTTTATCCGACTGAAGACAGTTAATTATAACTTCGATAATAACGCCACAAACAAGCTTAACATATTTTCTGTTAGGGCTGCAAGTAGAACACAATGTGATGCTTGAATACAAAACTGTCGTATGTAATTTTCTGAGAAAAATGGATACAACTACGAAATTGACCAAAAAAATTACGGCAGGACCAGTTTTACTATGTGATTGTGAGCTGGGTATCTCGGTAAAAGGTCGTGTCGAGGATAAAACCAGCGGGAATTAAATATTTACGAAGAATCGTAGGTTGCAAATGTGATTGAACAAGAATACTTAATAAGGAAAGACCTTACTGTACATTCTATGAACAGTAGGATGTAACGAAATCAAGAAAAATGGAGTAACCACGATAAGAGTTAGAACAAAGTATTGCATGATGTTTAAGCATGATGTTTAACATGCTTTCTTCGATTAACATGTTTCTAATTATGCGCTTAAACTTTTCGTTCTTACGTCAATAATCCTTAACAAAGCGGTGAAAATATTTATATAACAAGCAGGTGTAAGTTTTTCAATTATATTTAATGTGTAGAAAAAAGAGTATATTTTCATATCAAAACACTGTAAAATTACCTTGTACGAGAACACATAACATGCCCGCGGGTAGCCTGGAAAGTCCTTTCTACAGCAACAAAGCAGAATTAATCCGAGAACACCTGATAACAGCAACTGTAACAGACAAAAAACAGTGTTACTTTTATAGGCTATATAAGACATCTGATGTACATAAAATTTATAAAATTACGTATACAATTATAAACAATTTTTACTTCCATGTTCCATGAGGAAATGGAAATATGGTCAGTATGGTCATGCCGAAAAAAATCGTGTTCGAGATAACGGCAGATTCTGATTGTACTACCATCAAAACATGAAAAAATATAGGTATGGAGAACCATACATTACTTCCATGTTCTAATATTTATATTTAAAATCATTTTCAAAATGAAATATTTCCATATACACTACTTTTTTCTTCAGGCTTAACCACAGTACTGTTGTCACTAACGTATACCATCTCACGTTATCGCACTCGATTTTCACTGATGATGGCAGTCGATGGCACTGACGAAACGTCTGGTTTTGCAGAAAACATTGGACTACGGCCAAACAGTCCGGGAAGGAATTTTAACAACAAATTACTACTTTGTTGCCGATAACGTAGTACACATATAAAAATTATCCCCTCCCCCTTCAACTATAATTTTCATTTATAGAAAATTACCGCCACCCCGTTCAACTAGCCTCTTCATTTATAGATATTTCATATACGTTTCTACAGTGGATTATTAAGATCTTCTTATCAGGATACTTTATTTATCAAAATTAAGTACTTTACTCTTGTTACAACAAAAAATGTTTCAGGTAAATTACCCTTTCCCCTTAACCGATCTTCAACAAAAACAATAGGTCTTGAGAACTCTACAATTCAGGGCTGTATGCAAAACATTATTTGTTTCTGTTTCAATTTGCGGCTGTTATCGTTTGCCATAGAAAATACTCTTGTTAAAACATAAAACGTTGCCGGTAAACTATCCTTTTCCCTTAACCGATCTTCACAAAAAACAATAGGTCTTGAGAACTCTACAATTCAGAGTTGCATGCAAAAAATTATTTGATTATGTTTGAATTTGCGGCCGTTATCGTTTGCCATAGAAAATACCCTTGTTAAAACATAAAACGTTGCAGGTAAACTACCCCTTTCCCCTAACCGATCTTCACCAAAAACAGTAGGTCTTGAGAACTACAATTCAGGGATGCATACAAAACATTATTTGATTCTGTTTGAATGTGCAGCAGTTATTGTTCGTCATAGAAATAATTACTCTTGTTAAAACATTAAAAGTGGCTGGTAAACTACCCCTTTACCTTAACCGATCTTCACCAAAATCAATAGGTCTTGAGTCCTCTACAACTTAGGCACATATGTAAAAAATTATTTGATTCTGTTTGAATTTACGGCAGTTATCGTTCTTCATGAAAAACGTTCTCTTGTTACAACATAAAATGTTGCAGGTAACCTACCCCTTTTCCTTAACCGATCTTCACCAAAAACAATAGATCTTGAGAACTCTACAATTCAGGGATGCATGCAAAACATTATTTGATTCTGTTTGAATGTGCGGCAGTTATCGTTCGTCATAGAAACAATTACTCTTGATAAAACATTAAAACTGGCTGGTAAACTACCCCTTTCCCTTAACCGATCTTCACCAAAATCAATAGGCCTTGAGCCTTCTACAACTCAGGTATATATGTAAAAAATTATGTGATTCTATTTGAATTTACGGCAGTTATCGTTCTTCATGGAAAACGTTCTTTTGTTACAACATAAAATGTTCCAGGTAACCTACCCCTTTCCCTTAACCGATCTTCAACAAAATCAATAGACCTTGAGTTATCTACAATTGAGGAAGGTGTGCACAAAATTATTTGATTCTGTTTAAATGTGCGGCACTTATCGTTCGTCATAGAAACAATTACTCTTGTTAAAACATAAAATGTGGATGGTAAACTACCCCTTTCCCTTAACCGATCTTCACCAAAATCAACAGGCCTTCAGTCTTTTACAATTGAGGAACGTATGCAGAAAAATATTTGATTCTGTTTGAATGTGCGGCAGTTATCGTTCGTCATAGAAAAAAATATCGGTATGGAGAACCATACATGACTTCTATGTTCTAAGATTTATATTTAAAATCATTTTCGAAATGAAATGTTTCCATAGAAACTACTTCTTTCCACTTATTGCTTCAGCCTTACCCAGAGTAATGTGGTCACTAACGTATACCACCACACGTTATCGCATTCGATTTTCATTGATGATGGCAGTCGACGGCACTGCCGAAACGTCTTGTTTTGCAGAAAACATTGGACTACTGCCAAACAGCCCGGGAAGGAATTTTAACAACAAACTACTACTTTGTTGCCGATAACGTAGTACACATATAAAAATTATCCCCTCCCCCTCAACTATAATTTTCAATTATAGAAAATTACCCCCACCCCGCTCAACTAGCCTCTTCATTTATAGATATTTCATCTACGTTTCTACATTGGATTATTAAGATCTTCTTATCAGGATACTTTATTTATCAAAAGTAAGTACTTAACTCTTGTTACAACAAAAAATGTTTCAGGTAAACTGCCCTTTTCCCGTAACCGATCTTCACCAAAATCAAAAGGCCTTGAGTCTTCTACAACTCAGGCATATATGTGAAAAATTATTTGATTCTGTTTGAATTTACGGCAGTTATCGTTCGTCATGAAAATATTTCTCTTGTTACAACATAAAATGTTGCAGGTAAACTACCCCTTTCCCTTAACCGATCTTCACCAAAATCAACAGGCCTTGAGATCTCTACAATGTAGGGACGTATGCAAAAACGTATTTGATTATGTTTGAATTTACGGTAGTTGTCGTTCGTCATAGAAAAAATTAATCTTGTTATCACATAAAACGTTGCAGGTAAACTGCCCCTTTCTCTTAACTGATCTTCACCAAAATCAAAAGGTCTTGAGTACTCTACAATTCAGGGATGCATGCAAAACATTATTTGATTCTGTTTGAATGTGCGCCAGTTATCGTCATCATATAAACAATTACTCTTGTTAAAACATTAACAGTGGCAGGTAAACTATCCCTTTCCGTTAACAGATCTTCACCAAAATAAATAGGCCTTGAGTCTTCTACAACTCAGCCACATACATAAATAATTGTTTGATTCTGTTTGAATTTACGGCAGTTATCGTTCTTCATGGAAAACGTTCTCTTGTTACAACATAATATGTTGCTGGTAAACTATCCCTTTTCCTTAACCGATCTTCAACAAAATCAACAGACCTTGAGTTCTCTATAGCTCAGAGAGGTATGCAAAACATTATTTGATTCTGTTTAAATGTGCGGTAGTTATCGTTCGTCATAGAAACAATTACTCTTGTTAAAACATAAAATGTGGCCAGTATACTACCCCTTTCCCTTAACCTATCTTCATCAAAATCAACAAGCCTTCAGTCTTTTACAATTGAGGAACGTATGCAAAAAAATATTTGATTCTGTTTGAATGTGCGGCAGTTATCGTTCGCCATAGAAAAAATTACCGTTGTTCAAACATAAAATGTTGCAGGTAAACTACCCCTTTCCCTTAACCGATCTTCACCAAAATCAACGGACATTGAGTTCTCTATAGCTCAGAGAGGTATGCAAAACATTATTTGATTCTGATTGACTGTACGGCAGTTATCATTCATCATAGAAAAAATTACCAATGTTAAAACATAAAACGTTGCAGGTAAACTACCCCTTTCCCTATACCGATCTTCAACAAAAACAATAGGTCTTGAGAACTCTACAATTCAGGAGTGTATGAAAAAAAATTTGATTCTGTTTCAATTTGCGGCTGTTATCGTTTGCCATAGAGAATACCCTTGTTAAAACATAAAACGTTGCCGGTAAACTACCCCTTTCCCTTAACCGATCTTCACAAAAAACAATAGGTCTTGAGAACTCTAAATTCAGGGCTGTATGCAAAACATTATTTGATTCTGTTTGAATTTGCGGCTGTTATTGTTTGCCATAGAAAACAATTACCCTTGATTAAAAAAAAAACGTTGCAGATAAACTACCCCTTTCCCTTAACCGATCTTCACCAAAAACAATAGGTCTTGAGAACTCTACAATTCAGGTCTGTATGCAAAACATTATATTTGCGGCTGTTATCGTTTGCCATAGAAAAAAATCTACAGACAGACAGACACACACACAGACACTTTTCGAAAAATGACTTTTTTTCATGTTTTGATGGTAGTACAATCAGAATCTGCCATTATCTCGAACACGATTTTTTTTGTCATCACCATACTTCCATTTCCTTATGGAACATGGAAGTAAAAGTCATTTTACTTCCATGTTCCATAAGGAAAAGGAAGTATGGTCATGCCGAAAAAAATCGTGTTTGAGATAATGGCAGATTCTGATTGTACTACCATCAAAACATGAAAAAAAGTCATTTTTCGAAAAGTGTCTGTGTGTGTGTGTGTGTCTGTCTGTGTGTAGAATTTTTACTATGGCAAACGATAACAGCCGCAAATTCAAACAGAATCAAATAATTTTTTGTGTACAGACCTGAATTGTGGAGGAGTCAAGGCCTATTGATTTTGGTGAAGATCGGTTAAGGGAAAGGGGTAGTTTACCTGCAATGTTTTATGTTTTAACAAGAGTAAAGTGGTTAATAAAGTATCCTGAAAAGAAGGTCATAATAATCCACTGTAGAAAGGTGGATAAAAAATCTATAAATGAAAAGGGTAGTTGAAATGGGGAAGGAGGTAATGTTTTTATAAATTAAAATGGTTGTAGGTTTTATATGTGTATTACGTTATTGACAACAAAGTAGTAGTTTCTATGGAAACATTTCATTTCACTTTAAAAAAATTCTATATTTTTTCATTTTAATTTAAATCATGTATTTGAGAAAATATATCGTTCGTGGCAGGCAAGCATATCTCAATTATGTAATGTTTACGTTTCCATTTTATAATTATGATTACCGCAATAAACAGGCAGGCAACACACACACACACACACACACACACACACACACACACACACACACACACACACACACACACACAATTCGCGTTATTTCTGGCCTCACTCATGTTTATTTTCTTACATTTGCACGCTTTTTAAATGGAAAGTGCCGAAATCCACACCAACATAACGCGTGCAAGCCGAAAAAGTGTCCAGCGTGGATAGCGATTTGCTTCCTGTGGATCGCTGGGCAGTGTAACTGCACGTGTTTACAGAGGAACGGTTCATAAACAGACTTTTCGTCTTTAGGGAATGAACCCTCTGCAAGATGGTCAGGGTTCATGAGTGACTTCGGAGCGCTTCGGAGGAGGGATGATTATCTGTGTAGTTCGGTTTCTTTATAAGAATAAAGTAAGCCTACCTAATTTGTATGGATAAAGTGACTGAAAATAACATTATATTAAACGACTACCCCATAATAACAAAAATGTCTATAAATAGTGAAATTAGTTTGAGGGTGGGCGATATTTTTTTAGAAATTACCCAACCGAGTTCAAGTAAATTATTTTAAACATAAATCTTACAACACGGAAGTCGTGTATGGTTCTCCATACCGATTTTAAAAATTATATTTAGTTGGAAAAAATTGTCAGCGTTAAATGAAAACATTACATCTAACGGCAATGGAATTTATAAAATTACGTATACATAAATTAGTAGTTTACATAAAATCAGAATATATCTGATTACTAAACTATCTCGGTGTATATTGAACCATGCATATCACATATTTTATGAACTGTGGGCAAATCACTAGATAAATGGTGTTTTATTAGAAATACTGTTTTGAATGTCTGAAGACATTGGCATATTTAAGAAATCTGAGAGGTAGAAATAACTGAAGAAGGAAACGAAAAACGGCTAGCGGAGAGGACAATAAATAGATTTAAGTGCTGAGAATTACGGTAAAGTAGCCTCTACAAGATTTGCCAGTTAGAGACTTCGAAGAGTTATATTTATTTATCCTTGGCTGTTTTCATCGGTTAAACATGGTACGTTTGTTTGTTGGTACAATTCCTGGCCCGTGATTCGACTCGACAGTGTGGTTCACAAGCTCTGTTGTAAGTTAAAATTTTGTTTTAAATCCAAGCTGTAACGAAATTCGACAGATTTGAATATTTTACGTATGAAAATAAGAATGAAACGTAAAATAGTAGCTGAACCACAATTGCCACAAGAATCGCTCGTACTCCTATTACTTGTAATAGTAACACCGCTGTTACATCTTTTACGTTGCCAACATGCCTCGCGGAATCTCGCCAATTAGATGGGTTTACTTGGTACACTTCGACTGTGCCCTATTAGGACTTTACTGAACTTAAGTCGTTTGTTTCAAATCGTATACACCTTTGAATGAAATTTACTTCAAACGAGCGCTGTGAGCGCGGCGTTCGTACGCTAATAACGTGCTGCCATCTATCGCTTTTAATTTGAGTAGTTTTGTCAATCGCAGATAGATGGCGCCAATTGCATCATCGGATGATAACTCTTGTTAGGTACAACTAACACTTTATTTTTTTACTTATAACTTGCAAGTTTTTTAACTTTTGTTATGAAACTGTGAGATATTTAATATTTTCTAATGTAAGTCAAGTAATTTATAACATTATAATTAATTTATTAATATCTTTTCTGAACTCGTAGATTGAATGGAGAAATTATTATTAACATTTATTATATTAATTATAATATTAATAAATATAATAATAATTATATTATTATATATAACATTTTTAATTTCAATTAGGGACAGCTTCATGAAATTTTTCGAAAACTATATTTTTTAAAAACCTAAGAAATTTTTTTTTTTAAAGTTTGTTACTTTCTGAACAAGAAAAAAAAATGATTGTGGTTTATCGTTGATATATATTTTAGCTGATAAATTTTTTTGACGTCAACCTAAATTAATTTTTTTTTAAACCTTTTCGTAACCCGATAAAACATTTCGTTGGCAATTAATTTTTAGTTGCAAACTCTTTATTATATTATGTTAGCATATGTGAGCAACATTTACGTTTATTATGGGAACTAAGAGGGGTTTCATACAAATGTATATACATATCCAGAAAACTTATAACGTCTTTCCGGTAAAGACAGTCTTACAGGTTCTGTAATTGATCTAATTCAATATCACTACGAGAAAACCTGGATATAGTGAGAAAACGAAGTGGGTGATTTGGCAAATCTATTTTCATAAGTTATCAAATGATGACTCTCCCCAACATGATTTACGCCCAACTTGGTGTGGGTACAGTAAAACACTACTTACAAACGAAAGGTACTACTATAAACATTCTCTGCCAAACCTGTCATGGAAGAAATAAAACAAAAAACTAATTTCTAGAGGTCGCTCACATAAAAGATAACTGCAGAAATAAAGCGTGTGGTGGCTAGAGACTGACGGCCAAAACGGAAATTAGCCGTAAAAAAGTGACTGAGACAGGTCCAAATAGAAAAAACAAAGTAAACAGTCAAGAGAAGCTTTGAAAGTTGCATTCCTAATTGTATAGACTGCGATGCACTTTATTTACAGACACCGCGTGTTCACGAGGTTTGATGTGCAGAAAAATTATTGTTACAATACCGTACAGATAAAACTGACAGGTCCCAGACGGTGCACAGGTTACCAGATGCTCATACTATTCGTAAAGTCGTTTTTGTTTCTTAGCAGAACTGAACAGGAAAACGCGGACTCTACTTTTATTAAGTTAGTATTTAAATTTTCGGGCGACCTAATACTTGCATTTTTTTATATAAAAAAGAACGCTGTAATAATAAAGGCAAAAACAACAAAAAGAACAAATATTGGAATCCAACCAAAACGGTATATCCCTCTTCCATCAAATATATTGTTTATAACTGGGTAGCGTACTTTTTTCAATGGAAACGCCTAAATTTTGGCGATATGCGCGCATATACGTAGAAAAACATTTTGTTTCTTTCAGCACACCCTGACAGCCAGAAAACTTGTTAAACATGAAATTTTGTTCACAAAAGTATGGCTAGAATTGTGACTGTTTAAAACTCTTATGCGTCGGTGAACTTTCCCACCGAAATATTTCAATCGTAGCAAGTTTTATTTGTCGCTTCAACTTCTAAAATCTGTAATCATCTTAATACTGCAACAGTGGTGGCTAGAGGACCTTGTTGTTAGCCTTTTGACAAGGTCTGTCAATCGCCACTCACAGGTTTGTGAAAACGACCACAGATTTTTGTGGTTTGAAACGAGAAACGAACGACGAAAGCAGTCCGGGTAAAATCAGAACCAAAATCATAACTATCAATTTCTTTTCCGTTTAGTGATTGATTTCACTGTTTTAAGTTTGGAAACCAAGCGACAGTACACTCGTAAACAACATAGACGGACCTCAATGTATGCAGTACTCAATGTACTCGTAGTAACTGAACGAACCGTTATTATTTCACCCGGATGACAGACATACCCGTTCGTGGTTTGGGGAAAGAGTCTCCTGTCAGGAGACAACTGTTCCCCCATGGTACACCGGCGAATTTGCATCGATCACCGCAACCTCGGCGGTCAACAGGAGTAGTGCCGCGGGTTGCAGTCTCGCACGAACATACGAAAAGTAACCTCACTGTTTCTCCGACCAAGTTTCCATTGGTTCACTAACGTAACCAAGGAACCGATCACTACACTGATTTAAAACGAACTAATCATTAAATCTCTATTAAATGATTTGTAAACGAGCTGATTACAAAGGGGATTACGCTGATCATTAAATTTTAGATAATTTTGGATCATTAAAAAAATCCAAATAAAATTTTATAAAATAATGG
Organism: Magicicada septendecula; assembly: GCA_034769895.1. Taxonomy (NCBI): domain Eukaryota; kingdom Metazoa; phylum Arthropoda; class Insecta; order Hemiptera; family Cicadidae; genus Magicicada; species Magicicada septendecula. The sequence continues at coordinate 1,291,520,525 of CM068367.1, forward strand.
CAGTACCTACACTACTGTATGGTTCTGAAACTTAGTCATAAAGAAAAAAAGATGAACAGGAGATACAAACAGCAGAAATGAAATTACTGAGATCAGTTAAAAGGTGTAGCCTAATAGACGAGATCATATAAGAAATGAGAAGATAAGAAGTGATTTAGATATTTTTGCAGTTAATGAAAGGATTAAAGAATGCAAAATAAACTGGATTCAACACATAGATAGAATGGATGAAAGTAGACTCCGAAGATACAGAAAGATTACAACTCTACAGGCAGAAGAAAACTTGGTAGGCCTAAGAAAAGGTGGAACAGGAACAGGCCGCTAAAGCCTAAAACGGTTAAGAAGATGATGATGATGATTAAATTGTATTAAAACGAGCAAACCTAACCTAACCTACCAGCTATCTTGAAATCTAAGGACTTCAGGAGTCATTCGGCTACCACTCAGCAGCGAGCGAGCGTTCAGTTCAGATGTTTAACAGGGGATGTTACAATTTAATATATCGAGCAGTTTATTTCCTTTCAACTTTCCTCACGGGCTCACGTCTCGTGAGTACGGGTGTGGCAAGCCCGGGGTACCGTAGCTGGACTCTCACTTTGCTTCAACTCGTCTTTGGGTGAGGTCCCTTATCTTTAATCTGTTCTGTCGGTCTTTCTTGACCAACTCTTGTTTTTCCTGACTCCGACGGTACAAGACGCCCAGGGGTCTTTATTTTCACCACTATTTTCTTTCTTCCGCCATGGCCGGCCCCAAGCCCGGTTTGGAAAACGTGAGGTGAAAAGGCGTTCGATTTTAGGGTACTCGATAGGTGGGCATAGCAAAAATGATAAGAAACATCTGGTACCGGAACAACAAGGACAAAACCACGAAGTCCTATCTCGGAAAGAAGAGGACCTCGCCGAGTTTCCTAAAACACCTTCGGCACGGATATACGAACCTCTGCAGAAGTACCCTGGTCCTCTAAGTTAGCCTGTCTACGTCTGCATAAAATAAAAAAAACGGCGGGGGCTGTGTCGGAGCCACGGCCGCAAATCTTCAGAGCGTAGAATACGTCTGTGTGCTTTAGGGTTGCTAATGTGTTATGAATAAAAATGTACTGCAGGAATGGATAAATGTACAGTTCCGATGCCGCTAAGTAGCTCTTGTTTATTTACTTGTTACTATGGTAATTAATTCTGGTCTTGTTGACACCTTTAGTAGTAGTATTTAATATATTTCGTTACTTATTCATTGCATCATCAGAAATACGTATAAACATACATTTTATAATCGCTTAAGACAATTACAAAATATATAGACGTATCTGTATAAAAATTACAAAATATATCAATACAATCGCATAGTAAAAACATTAAAAACTACAGGAACGGATAAAGGTATAGTTCCGATGCCGCTAAATATCATTTGTTTATTTACCGTACTTGTTACTATGGTAATTAATTCTGGTCTCCATGGTTTTGCAACGGCATCACTTTAACAGCCACTATCTTAACGTCCATCTGGAACCACAGTCTGTCACAAACGTCACACGCGTGTCCAAATTCATTATTAAAGAATGTTTTGTGGATGTGCTTTGTAGCTAACTGCCACGTTTTGCTGAATTCGATCGGCTGATACACTTGCGAAATCGGGCGCTCTTCCTCATCCAACTCGACTTCAGTATTTATTTCCTTGTCTTTTAAGCGTTGTCGGTAAATCCTCTGACGTTCGGCATTGGTCATTTTGGGTTTTTTGAATTCCCCATGATTTTCTCTACTCTACTGTATATGCGTTTACGACACTTTTGAGCACGTTTAGCATCCATATACCGCGACATTTTGTCCGAACACACGATTTTTACAACTTGAATTACGATTATTCAAACCTCTTAATAATATTACCGCTATTACGGTACACTACGTAGATAGTACTCGATGAGACAATTTTAACGACACCTCACTCAACGTTCTATCGCATCGGAAACCGGAGAAATACTAATTTTGGTGCGCGCAAAACATTTCTATTTCTCCCCCCGCTAACCCCGCGCTGGATGATGCAATAGCCCGCATATATTGTGCTATTTATTATCTTTGTTCCTTTATCTGTCGAATGGTACCTCGTATAAGCGTGAGTCTTTTGTCGTTTAGATAATATTTCAATTTCAAACGTGACGTGAAAACGTACCGCTCGATTTTCTGGTTGGGGGTGCCTATTCCTGGCCTGAAAGGTAAGACGTATTCTACGTCAAAATGTATTTATACTTGTGAGCAAAGCTAGACAATATCCGAAGGAGATTAAAACTCCAGAATTGGTAATGAGCCGATTACAGGCTCAATCCAGTAAAACACTTGGCCTAGATGCCGAACTGATGGAGGATTTATGTTGGAGATTTTAATTCTGGCAGAGTAGTTGTTATGTGTTGGACAACTAGAATTCCAACAGTAGATAATTGAAGAGTACAAAATTCATTTATCTGTTTAAAAAGTGGACAAAATAACACTGGAAACTGCAGAGACATCACACTGAATGTCGCTTACAAAATTTATAGTTCATTCGGGATAGGGCGTGTTTGTAGCGAATCTGAAAGTATTTTGATTGAAGAGGAGACAGGCTTCAGGTGTGGAAGATACTTAATTATCAATGATTTAATTTTAAGACTCACCTTAAGAAAACGTAGGAAATCTAATGCCACACACACCTGGCCTTCATAGATTTTGAGAAAGCCTCTGACTGTGTCAACAGGAAAAAGCTGTGGGAATGGTGGAAAAGAAGGGCAGTCCAAGACATCTAGTAAAAACTATACAAGAAATGTTTAGACACAGCCAAATAGTTATAGACACCGGTAAAAATTTAACTGCAAAGATTTTTATAAATCAAAGAGTATGACAGGGCTGCAGTATGTTCTCGATCCCATTTAGTAATTGTGTAGATGCCCCTGTAAGGAAATGGAAACATAATTCAACTTTTGGTGTGATAGAGGGGTTCTCAGTAACTTGAACACATTGTTATTTGTAGATGATCAGATTGTAACAGAAAGTAGCGAACAATATTTACAAACTTAGTCGGTACACTCTAGGTGCAGAACGTGACTTGAGAATATCTACTACGAAAATAAAAATGCCTTTTTAGGAAGTTCCCTGCTGAGAATGAAGATTGCGGTAGGTAAGCAGTTAATAGAACAAGTGTGTCATTTCTAGTACTTGGGTTGTGGCACCTCTCGTGAGGAAGTCGGACACATTCACAATACGACAAACGTATATCAACGAACATGTGGCGCCATAAACAATACATTAAGTGGGAAAGCATCCAGAGAACTCGGACACAGTTTTTAAAAACACAGAGATTAAACTCTGAGTACCGCTAAGTGATTCACTGGGGAAGATAGAATCTAAGAATTGGGTGTACAATCCAGTGGTAGTAATTATAAAGTGATGCAATCAATAATGGAAAACGCATACTAAAAGAATGACCCCCGGACAAATCCAGCGCTGGCTATGAAGTATCGGCTAGAAGGGAAATGAAGTACCGATAGATCGAGGTCAAGATGGTGAAACCGTAACAGTCCTAAGGCCTAAACCTGGCAATTTTCAGTTTGGAAAATATGTCTAATATGTTTTCAGGTTCTAAAACGATTTAGAAACTAAACGAGTGTTAAAGATTATTTTGGTTTATTATGGAGGTAAAAGCATACAGTACATGGTTGATACGAGATACTATTGTTACATATAGACAATGAAAGCAGGTGTTTGGTAAGGAAAGTTTTGTTGTTATTTGTACACATACAATAGTTATTTGTAGCTGATAATAGCTTCGTGCACATCCGATTTTAATTATTCATAATTTGAATATCGGTATGGAGAACCATACGCGACTTCCATGTTTTAAGATTTATATTTTAAATCATTTTCGAAATAAAATATTTCCTCAGAAATTACTACTTTCTCCAGCCTTAACCACAGTACTGTGGTCACTAACGTTTACCACCTCCAGTCAGTGCATTCGATTTTTACTGATGATGGGAGGCGAAACGTCTGGTTTTTCATAAAACATTGGACCTTGGCCAAAAAGCCCGGGAAGGAATTTTAACAACAAACTATTTCTTTTTGCCGACAATGTAGTACACATATAAAAATATGCATAAAATTAATGGCTTGTAAAAGTTAATGTTTGACATCCATTAAGTAGTGCTCAAATTTCCATTAATATTATGATGTCCGTAATCAAAACATCAGAGCAGGTTTTAGTGTGTATGAGGGTACACCGTGGACAAAAATTGTCAACATTCTCTATGGAGCGTTGCTCAAACACACGGAAAAGAAGGAGCGCTCCGAAGTCTCTCATGGACCCTGAGCATCTTGCAGAGGGTTCATTCCTTAAAGACGTAAAGTCTGTCTATGAACCGTTCCTCTGTAAACACGTGCAGTTACATTGGCCAGTGATCCACAGGAAGCAAATCGCTGTCCACGCTGGACACCTTTTCGGCTTGCACGCGTTGTGTTGGTGTGGGTTTCAGGACTTTCCATTTAAAAATCGTGCACACGTAAGAAAATAAACACCAGTAAGGCCAGAAATAACGCGAATTGCGTGTGTGTGTGTGTGTGTGTGTCCTGCCTGCCTTTTTATTGCGGTAATCATAATACAACTTTGTAAACTTAAACATTACATAATTGAGATATGCTTGCCTGGCAGGAACTATACATTTTCACTCATACATGATTTAAATTAAAATAAAATTATCATTTTATTGCCTGGCAACAAAATTATTTTGTTTTTAACAATTACCATTGTTTCAAAAAGTTTAAATGAATTTTCAAGTACTTTACTCTTGTTAAAACATAGAACGTTGCAGGTAAACTACCCATTCCCCTTAAGCGATCTTCACCAAAATCAATAGGCCTTGAGTCCTCTACAATTCAAGACTGTGTGCAAGAAAGTATTTGATTCTGTTTGAATTTGCGGCAGTTATCGTTTGCCATAGAAAAAATTCTACACACAGACACTTTTCGAAAATATCGGTATGGAGAACCATACATGACTTCCATGTTCTAATATTTATATTTAAAATCATTTTCGAAATGAAATTTTACTATAGAAACTACTTCTTTCTACTTACTGCTTCAGCCTTAACCACAGTACTGTGGTCACTAACGTATACCACCTCACGTTATCGCACTCGATTTTCACTGATGATGGAAGTCGATGGCATTGCCGAAACGTCTGGTTTTGTAGAAAACATTGGACTACGGCCAAACATCCCGGGAAGGAATTTTAACAAAAACTACTTCTTTGTTGCCGATAACGTTGTACAATATATATAAAAAATTGCATAAAATTAATGGCTTGTATAAGTTGTTTGATCTCCATTAAGTAGTGCTCAAGTTTCCAAAGTTTTAATATTATGATGTTCGTAATTAAAACATCAGACCAGGTTTAGTGTGTATGAGGGTACACCGTGGACAAAAATTTTCAACATTTCCTATTGAGCGTTGCTACAGTGTTCCTAGTTGCAGCGTTCCTATCAAGCTGCGAATCTACAGTGTATGTTTCACAGAACAAACACGCGAAAAAGAAGGAGCGCTCCAAAGTCACTCATGGACCCTCAGCACTTGCAGAGGGTTCATTCCCTAAAGACGAAAAGTCTGTCTATGAATCGTTCCTCTGTAAACACGTGCAGTTACATTGCCAAGCGATCCACAGGAAGCAAATCGCTATCCACGCTGGACACTTTTTCGGCTTGCACGCGTTATGTTGGTATGGGTTTCGGCACTTACCATTTAAAAAGCGTGCAAATGTAAGAAAATAAACATGAGTGAGGCCAGAAATAACGCGAATTTTATGTGTGTGTGTGTGTGTGTGTGTGTCTTCCCTGCCTTTTTATTGCGGTAGTCATAATAATAAAATGGAAACGTAAACATTACATAACTGAGATATTTATGCTTGCCTGCCACGAACGATATATTATCTTATACATGTATATTAACTCATACATAATTTACATTAAAATGAAAAAATTATAATTTTATTGCCTGGCAAAAAAATTATTTTATTTTTAACAATTACCATTGTTTCAAAAAGTTTAAATGAATTTTCAAGTACTTTACTGTTGTTAAAACGTAAAAGGTTGCAGGTAAACTACCCCTTCCCCTTAACCGATCTTCACCAAAATCGAAAGTCCTTGAGACCTCTACAATTCAGGGAGGTATGCAAAAAATTATTTTATTCTGTTTGAATTTGCGGCTTTTATCGTTTTCCATAGAAAATTACCCTTGATAAAAAAACGTTGCACGTAAACTACCCTTCCCCTTAACCGATCTTCACCAAAAACAATAGGTCGTGAGTACTCTACAAATCAGGGCTGTATGCAAAAAATTATTTGATTCTGTTTGAATTTGCGGCTGTTATCGTTTGCCATAGAAAAAAAATCTACAGACAGACAGACAGACAGACACACAGACAGACACTTTTCGAAAAACGATTTTTTTTTCATGTTTTGAGTGTAGTACAATCAGAATCTGCAATAATCTCGAACACGATTTTTTTTGCGATCACCATACTTCCATTTCCTTAAGGAACATGAAAGTAAATATCGGTATGGAGAACCATACATGACTTCCATGTTCTAAGATTTCTATTTAAAATCATATTCGAAATGAAATATTTCCATAGAAACTACGTCTTTCTACTTATTGCTTCAGCATTAACCACAGTACTGTGGTCACTAACGTATACCACCTCACGTTTTCGCACTCGATTTTCACCGATGATGGCAGTCGATGGCACTGCCGAAAAGTCTGGTTTTGCAGAAAACATTGGACTACGGCTAAAGATCCTGGGAAGCAATTTTAACAAAAAACTACTTCTTTGTTGCCGATAACGTAGTACACATACAAAAAATTCTCCCCTCCACCTTCAACTATAATTTTTAATAATAGAAAATTACCCCCACCCCGTTCACCTAACTTCTTCATTTATAGATATTTCATCTACGTTTCTACAGTGGATTACTATGAGCTTCTTATCAGGATACTTTATTTATAAAAATTAAGTACTTTTGTTAAATCATAAAATGTTTCAGGTAAACTACCCCTTTCTCTTAACCGATCTTCTCCAAAATCAACAGACCTACCGTCCTCTACAATTCAGGGAAGCATGCAAAAAAATATTTGATTCTGTTTGAATGTGCGGCAGTTATCGTTCGTCATGGAAACATTTCTCTTGTTACAACATAAAATGTTGCAGGTAAACTACCCCTTTCCCTTTACTGATCTTCACCAAAATTAATAGACCTTGAGCTCTCTGCAACTCAGGAAAGGGTGCAAAAAATTATTTGATTCTCGTTGAATTTTCAGCAGTTATCGTTCGTAAAAAAAAATTACACTTTTTAAAACATAAAACGTTGCTGATAAACAACCCCTTCCCTCAACCGATCTTCAACAAAATTAACAGACCTTGAGTTCTCTTCAGTTCAAAAAGGTATGCAAAAACATAGTTGATTCTGTTTGAATTTACGGCAGTTATCGTTCGTCATATAAAAAATTACCCTTGTTAACACATAAAATGTTGCTGGTAAACTACCCCTTTCCCTTAATCGATCTTCACCAACACCAATAGGTACTGAGAACTCTACAATACAGCGCTGTATGCAAAACATCATTTGATTCTGTTTGAATTTGCGGCTGTTATCGTTTACTATAGAAAAAAATTACCGTTGATAAAAAACTGTTGCAGGTAAACTACCCCTTTCCCTTAACCGATCTTCACCAAAAACGACAGATCTGGGGTACGCTACAAATTCAGGCCTGTATGCAAACAATTATTTGATTCTGTTTGAATTTGCGGCTGTTATCGTTTGCCATAGAAAACACCCTTGATAAAACAAAAAACGTTGCTGGTAAACTACCCTATTCCATTAACCGATCTTCACCAAAAACAATAGGTCTTGAGAACTCTACAATTCAGGGCTGTATGCAAAACATTAGTATATTCTGTTTTAATGTACGGCAGTTATCGTTCGTCATAGAAACAATACTCTTGTTAAAACATACAACGTTGCAGGTAAACTACCCCTTTCCCTTAACTGATCTTCAACAAAATCAACAGACCTTGAGTTCTGTATAATTCAAAAAGGTATGCAGAAGAGTAGTTGATTCTGTTTTAATGTACGGCAGTTATCGTTCGTCAAAAAAAAATATTACCCTTGATAAAACATAAAATGTTGCTGGTAAACAACCCTATTCCCATAACCAATCTTCACCAAAACCAACAGGTCTTGAGAACTCTACATTTCAGGGCTGTATGCAAAATATTATATGATTCTGATTGAATTTGCGGCTGTTATCGTTTGCCATATAAAATACCCTTGATAAAACAAAAAACGTGTCTGGTAAACTACCCTTTCCCTTAACCGATCTTCACCAAAAACAATAGGTCTTTAGTACTCAACAAAACAGGACTATATGCAAAAACGTATTTGATTCTGTTTGAATTTGCGGCTCTTATCGTTTGCCATAAAAAATACCCTTTTAAAACATAAAACGTTGCAGGTAAACCACCCCATTCCCTTAACCGATCTTCACCAACACCAACAGGTATTGAGAACTCTACAATATAGGGCTGTATGCAAAATAGTATATGATTTTGTTGAAATTTGCGGCTGTTATCGTATGCCATAGAAAATACCCTTGTTAAAACATAAAACGTTGCAGGTAAACTACCCCTTTCCCTTAACCGATCTTTACCAAAATCAACAGATCGTGAGAACTCTACAACTCAGGGCTGTATGCGAAACATTATTTGATTCTGTTTGAATTTGCCGCTGCTATCGTTTGCCAAACAAACAAAATTACCCTTGATAAAAAAAAAAGTTGCAGGTAAACTACCCCTTTCCCTCAACCGATCTTCACCAAAAACAAAAGGTCGCGAGTACTCTACAAATCAGGGCTGTATGTAAAAATTATTTGATTCTGTTTGAATTTGCGGCTGTTATCGTTTGCCATAGAAAAAAATCTACAGACACACACACAGATAGACAGACAGACACACAGACACACACAGAGACACTTTTCGAAAAATTACTTTTTTTCATGTTTTAAGTGTAGTACAATCATATTCTGCAATAATCTCGAACACGATTTTTTTTGCCATCACCATACTTCCATTTCCTTAAGGAACATGGAAGTAAAAATAAAATATCGGTATGGAGAACCATACATGACTTCCATGTCCTAAGATTTATATTTAAAATCATATTCGAAATGAAATATTTCCATAGAAACTACATCTTTCTACTTATTGCTTCAGCATTAACCACAGTACTGTGGTCTCTAACGTATACCACCTCACGTTTTCGCACATGATTTTCACCGATGATGGCAGTCGGTGGCACTGCCGAAAAGTCTGGTTTTGCAGAAAACATTGGACTACGGCTAAAGAGCCCGGGAAGCAATTTTAACAAAAAAATACTTCTTTGTTGCCGATAACGTAGTACACATATAAAAAATTCTCCACTACACCGTCAACTATAATTTTTAATAATAGAAAATTACCCCCACCCCGTTCACCTAAATTCTTCATTTATAGATATTTCATCTACGTTTCTACAGTGGATTACTATGAGCTTCTTATCAGGATAATTTATTTATAAAAATTAAGTACTTTACTCTTGTTAAATCCTAAAATGTTTCAGGTAAACTACCCCTTTCTCTTAACCGATCTTCTCCAAAATCAACAGACCTTCCGTCCCCTACAATTCAGGGAAGCATGCAAAAATATATTTGATTCTGTTTGAATGTGCGGCAGTTATCGTTCGTCATGGAAACATTTCTCTTGTTACAACATAAAACGTTGCTGGTAAACTATCCCTTTCCCTTAACCGATCTTCACCAAAATCAATAGACCTTGAGCTCTCTGCAACTGAGGAAAGGGTGCAAAAAATTATTTGATTCTCATTGAATTTTCGGCAGTTATCGTTCGTCATAATAAAAATTACCCTTTTTAAAACATAAAACGTTGCTGATAAACTACCCCTTCCATTAACTGATCTTCAACAAAATCAACAGACCTTGAGTTCTCTTTAGTTCAAAAAGGTATGCAAAAACCTAGTTGATTCTGTTTGAATTTACGGCAGTTATCGTTCGTCATATAAAAAATTACCCTTGTTAAAACATAAAATGTTGCTGGTGTACTACCCCTTTCCCATAACCGATCTTCACCAGCACCAATAGGTATTGAGAACTCTATAATACAGGGCTGTATGCAAAACATCATTTGATTCTGTTTGAATTTGCGGCTGTTATCGTTTACTATAGAAAAAAATTACCCTTGATAAAAAATCGTTGCTAGTAAACTACCCCTTCCCCTTAACCGATCTTCACCAAAAACGTCAGGTCTTGGGTACTCTACAATTTAGGCCTGTATGCAAACAATTATTTGATTCTGTTTGAATTTGCGGCTGTTATCGTTTGCCATATAAAATACCCTTGATAAAACAAAAAACGTGGCTGGTAAACTACCCCTCTCCCTTAACTGATCTTCACCAAAAACAATAGGTCTTTAGTACTCAACAAAACAGGGCTGTATGAAAAATGTATTTGATTCTGTTTGAATTTGCGGCTCTTATCGTTTGCAATAAAAAATACCCTTTTAAAACATAAAACGTTGCTGGTAAACTACCCCTTTCCCTTAACCGATCTTCACCAACACCAAGAAGTATTGAGAACTCTACAATACAGGGCTGTATGCAAAACATCATTTGATTCTGTTTGAATTTGCGGCTGTTATCGTTTACCATAGAAAATATCGGTAAGGAGAACCATACATGACTTCCATATTCTAAGATTTATATTTAAAATCATTTTCAGCCAAACAGCCAGGCTGTGTCTTACCTGCCTTTTTATTGCTGTATTAAATGAAAAATATTATATTACATTAAAATGAAAAAATTATAATTTTATTGCCTGGCAACAAAATTATTTTATTTTTAACAATTACCATTGTTTCAAAAAGTTTAAATAAATTTTCAAGTACTTTACTCTTGTTAAAACGTAAAAGGTTGCAGGTAAACTACCCCTTCCCCTTAACCGATCTTCACCAAAATCGAAAGTCATTGAGACCTCTACAATTCAGGGACGTATGCAAAAAATTACTTGATTCTGTTTGAATTTGCGGCTGTTATCGTTTGCCATAGAACATACGCTTGATAAAAAAACGTTGCAGGTAAACTACCCCTTCCCCTTAACCGATCTTTACCAAAAACAATAGGTCTTGAGTACTCTACAAATCAGGGCTGTATGCAAAACATTATTTGATTCTGTTTGAATTTGCGGCTGTTATCGTTTGCCATAGAAAATACCCTTGTTAAAAAAACGTTGCAGGTAAACTACCCCTTTCCCTCAACCGAACTTCACCAAAAACAATAGGTCTTGAGAACTCTACAATCTAGGGCTGTATGCAAATAATCTTTTGATTCTGTTTGAATTTGCGGCTGTTATCGTTTGCCATAGGAAATGCCCTTGTTAAAACATAAAACGTTACAGGTAAACTACCCCATTCCCTTAACCGATCTTCACCAAAATCAATAGATCTTGAGAACTCTACAATTCAGGGCTGTATGCGAAACATTATTTGATTCTGTTTGAATTTGCGGCTGTTATCGTTTGCCAAACAAACAAAATTACCCTTGCTAAAAAAAAACCGTTGTAGGTAAACTACCCCTTTCCCTCAACCGATCTTCACCAAAAACAATAGGTCGCGAGTACTCTGCAAATCAGGACTGCATGCGAAAAATTATTTGATTCTGTTTGAATTTGCGGCTGTTATCGTTTGCCATAGAAAATACCCTTGTTAAAAAAACGTTGCAGGTAAACTACCCCTTTCCCTCAACCGATCTTCACCAAAAACAACAGGTCTTGAGAACTCTACAATTTAGGGCTGTATGCAAATAATCTTTTGATTCTGTTTGAATTTGCGGCTGTTATCGTTTGCCATAGGAAATACCCTTGTTAAAACATAAAACGTTACAGGTAAACTACCCCTTTCCCTTAACCGATCTTCACCAAAAACAATAGGTCTTGAGTACTCTACAAATCAGGGCTGTATGCAAAACATTATTTGATTCTGTTTGAATTTGCGGCTGTTATCGTTTGCCAAACAAACAAAATAACCCTTGCTAAAAAAAAACCGTTGCAGGTAAACTACCCCTTTCCCTCAACCGAACTTCACCAAAAACAATAGGTCTTGAGAACACTACAATTTAGGGCTGTATGCAAATAATCTTTTGATTCTATTTGAATTTGCGGCTGTTATCGTTTGCCATAGGAAATACCCTTGTTAAAACATAAAACGTTACAGGTAAACTACCCCTTTCCCTTAACCGATCTTCACCAAAATCAACAGATCTTGAGAACTCTACAATTCAGGGCGGTATGCGAAACATTATTTGATTCTGTTTGAATTTGCGGCTGTTATCGTTTGCCAAACAAACAAAATTACCCTTGCTAAAAAAAAACCGTTGTAGGTAAACTACCCCTTTCCCTCAACCGATCTTCACCAAAAACAATAGGTCGCGAGTACTCTGCAAATCAGGGCAGCATGCAAAAAATTATTTGATTCTGTTCGAATTGGCGGCAGTTATCGTTTGCCATAGAAAAAAATCTACAGACAGACACACAGACAGACGGACAGACAGACAGACAGACAGACAGACAGACAGACAGACACACAGACACTTTTCGGAAAACGACTTTTTTTCATGTTTTGAGTGTAGTAGAATCAGAATCTGCAATAATCTCGAACACGATTTTTTTTGCCATCACCATACTTCCATTCCTTAAGGAATATGGAAGTAAAATTACCCTTGATAAAAAACCGTTGCAGGTAAACTACCCTTTTCCCTTAACCGATCTTCACCAAAAACAATAAGTCTTGAGAACTCAATAATTTAGGGGGCTATATGCAAAATATTATGTGATTTTGTTTGAATTTGCGGCTGTTATCGTTTGCCATACAAAATACCCTTGATACAACCAAAAATTGTGGCAGGTAAACTACCCCTTTCCCTTAAACGATCTTCACCAAAAACAAAAGGTCTTTAGTACTCAAGAAATCAGGGCGGTATGCAAAAACGTATTTGATTCTGTTTGCATTTGCAGCTCTTATCGTTTGCCATAGAAAATACCCTTTTAAAACATAAAACGTTGCCGGTAAACTACCCCTTTCCCTTAACCGATCTGCTCCAAAAACAAAAGGTCCTGAGAACTCTACAATTCAGTGCAGTATGCAAAATATTATTTGATTATGTTTTAATTTGCGGCTGTTATCGTTTGCCATAGAAAATACCCTTGTTAAAACATAAAACGTTGCTGGTAAACTACCCCTTTACCTTAACCGATCTTTACCAAAATCGACAGATCTTGAGAACTCTAAACTTTAGGGCTGTATGCGAAACATTATTTGATTCTGTTTGAATTTGCGGCTGTTATCGTTTGCCAAACAAACAAAATTACCCTTGATAAAAAAAAACCGTTGCCGGTAAACTACCCCTTTCCCTTAACCGATCTTCACCAAAAACAATAGGTCGCGAGTACTCTATAAATCACGGCTGTATGCAAAAAATTATTTGATTCTGTTCGAATTTGCGGCTGTTATCGTTTGCCATAGAAAAAAATCTACAGACAGACACACAGACAGAGACACACACACAGACACTTTTCGAAAAATGCCTTTTTTTCATGTTTTGAGTGTAGTAAAATCATATTCTGCAATAATCTGGAACACGATTTTTTTTGCCATCACCATACTTCCATTTCCTTAAGGAACATGGAAGTAATAAACTACCCCTTCCCCTTAACCGATCTTCACCAAAATCGAAAGTCATTGAGACCTCTACAATTCAGGGACGTATGCAAAAAATTGTTTGATTCTGTTTGAATTTGCGGCTGTTATCGTTTTCCATAGAAAATACCCTTGTTAAAAAAACGTTGCAGGTAAACTACCCCTTTCCCTCAACCGATCTTCACCAAAAACAATAGGTCTTGAGAACTCCACAATTTATGGCTGTATGCAAATAATCTTTTGATTCTGTTTGAATTTGCGGCTGTTATCGTTTGCCATAGGAAATACCCTTGTTAAAACATAAAACGTTACAGGTAAACTACCCCTTTCCCTTAACCGATCTTCACCAAAAACAATAGATCTTGAGTACTCTACAAATCAGGGCTGTATGCAAAACATTATTTGATTCTGTTTGAATTTGCGGCTGTTATCGTTTGCCATAGAAAATACCCTTGTTAAAAAAACGTTGCAGGTAAACTACCCCTTTCCCTCAACCGAACTTCACCAAAAACAATAGGTCTTGAGAACTCTACAATTTAGGGCTGTATGCAAATAATCTTTTGATTCTGTTTGAATTTGCGGCTGTTATCGTTTGCCATAGGAAATACCCTTGTTAAAACATAAAACGTTACAGGTAAACTACCCCTTTCCCTTAACCGATCTTCACCAAAATCAACAGATCTTGAGAACTCTACAATTCAGGGCGGTATGCGAAACATTATTTGATTCTGTTTGAATTTGCGGCTGTTATCGTTTGCCAAACAAACAAAATTACCCTTGCTAAAAAAAAACCGTTGTAGGTAAACTACCCCTTTCCCTCAACCGATCTTCACCAAAAACAATAGGTCGCGAGTACTCTGCAAATCAGGGCAGCATGCAAAAAATTATTTGATTCTGTTCGAATTGGCGGCAGTTATCGTTTGCCATAGAAAAAAATCTACAGACAGACACACAGACAGACGGACAGACAGACAGACAGACAGACAGACAGACAGACAGACAGACACACAGACACTTTTCGGAAAACGACTTTTTTTCATGTTTTGAGTGTAGTAGAATCAGAATCTGCAATAATCTCGAACACGATTTTTTTTGCCATCACCATACTTCCATTCCTTAAGGAATATGGAAGTAAAATTACCCTTGATAAAAAACCGTTGCAGGTAAACTACCCCTTTCCCTTAACCGATCTGCACCAAAAACAAAAGGTCCTGAGAACTCTACAATTCAGTGCAGTATGCAAAATATTATTTGATTATGTTTTAATTTGCGGCTGTTATCGTTTGCCATAGAAAATACCCTTGTTAAAACATAAAACGTTGCTGGTAAACTACCCCTTTACCTTAACCGATCTTTACCAAAATCGACAGATCTTGAGAACTCTAAACTTTAGGGCTGTATGCGAAACATTATTTGATTCTGTTTGAATTTGCGGCTGTTATCGTTTGCCAAACAAACAAAATTACCCTTGATAAAAAAAAACCGTTGCCGGTAAACTACCCCTTTCCCTTAACCGATCTTCACCAAAAACAATAGGTCGCGAGTACTCTATAAATCACGGCTGTATGCAAAAAATTATTTGATTCTGTTCGAATTTGCGGCTGTTATCGTTTGCCATAGAAAAAAATCTACAGACAGACACACAGACAGAGACACACACACAGACACTTTTCGAAAAATGCCTTTTTTTCATGTTTTGAGTGTAGTAAAATCATATTCTGCAATAATCTGGAACACGATTTTTTTTGCCATCACCATACTTCCATTTCCTTAAGGAACATGGAAGTAATAAACTACCCCTTCCCCTTAACCGATCTTCACCAAAATCGAAAGTCATTGAGACCTCTACAATTCAGGGACGTATGCAAAAAATTGTTTGATTCTGTTTGAATTTGCGGCTGTTATCGTTTTCCATAGAAAATACCCTTGTTAAAAAAACGTTGCAGGTAAACTACCCCTTTCCCTCAACCGATCTTCACCAAAAACAATAGGTCTTGAGAACTCCACAATTTATGGCTGTATGCAAATAATCTTTTGATTCTGTTTGAATTTGCGGCTGTTATCGTTTGCCATAGGAAATACCCTTGTTAAAACATAAAACGTTACTGGTAAACTACCCCTTTCCCTTAACCGATCTTCACCAAAAACAATAGATCTTGAGTACTCTACAAATCAGGGCTGTATGCAAAACATTATTTGATTCTGTTTGAATTTGCGGCTGTTATCGTTTGCCATAGAAAATACCCTTGTTAAAAAAACGTTGCAGGTAAACTACCCCTTTCCCTCAACCGAACTTCACCAAAAACAATAGGTCTTGAGAACTCTACAATTTAGGGCTGTATGCAAATAATCTTTTGATTCTGTTTGAATTTGCGGCTGTTATCGTTTGCCATAGGAAATACCCTTGTTAAAACATAAAACGTTACAGGTAAACTACCCCTTTCCCTTAACCGATCTTCACCAAAATCAACAGATCTTGAGAACTCTACAATTCAGGGCTGTATGCGAAACATTATTTGATTCTGTTTGAATTTGCGGCTGTTATCGTTTGCCAAACAAACAAAATTACCCTTGCTAAAAAAAAACCGTTGCAGGTAAACTACCCCTTTCCCTCAACCGATCTTCACCAAAAACAATAGGTCGCGAGTACTCTGCAAATCAGGGCTGCATGCAAAAAATTATTTGATTCTGTTTGAATTTGCGGCAGTTATCGTTTGCCATAGAAAAAAAATCTACAGACAGATAGACAGACAGACAGACAGACAGACAGACAGACAGACAGACAGACAGACAGACAGACAGACACACAGACAGACAGACAGACAGACAGACAGACAGACAGACACACACACACAGACACTTTTCGGAAAACGACTTTTTTCATGTTTTGAGTGTAGTAGAATCAGAATCTGCAATAATCTCGAACACGATTTTTTACTTCCATATTCCTTAAGGAATGGAAGTATGGTGATGGCAAAAAAAATCGTGTTCGAGATTATTGCAGATTCTTATTCTACTACACTCAAAACATGAAAAAAAGTCGTTTTCCGAAAAGTGTCTGTGTGTCTGTCTGTGTGTCTGTCTGTCTGTCTATAGATTTTTTTTCTATGGCAAACGATAACTGCCGCAAATTCAAACAGAATCAAATAATTTTTTGCATACAGCCCGGTTTTGCAGAGTTCTCGCGACCTATTGTTTTTGGTGAAGATCGGTTGAGGGAAAGGGGTAGTTTACCTGCAACGGTTTTTTTTTTAGCAAGGGTAATTTTGTTTGTTTGGCAAACGATAACAGCCGCAAATTCAAACAGAATCAAATAATGTTTCGCATACAGCCCTGAATTGTAGAGTTCTCAAGACCTATTGTTTTTGGTGAAGATCGGTTAAGGGAAAGGGGTAGTTTACCTGTAACGTTTTATGTTTTAACAAGGGTATTTCCTATGGCAAACGATAACAGCCGCAAATTCAAACAGAATGAAAAGATTATTTGCATACAGCCCTAAATTGTAGAGTTCTCAATACCTTTTGTTTTTGGTGAAGATCGGTTAAGGGAAAGGGGTAGTTTACCTACAACGTTTTTTTAACAAGGGTATTTTCTATGGCAAACGATAACAGCCGCAAATTCAAACAGAATCAAATAATTTTCTGCATACAGCCCTGATTTGTAGAGTACTCAAGACCTATTGTTTTTGGTGAAGATCGGTTGAGGGGAAGGGGTAGTTTACCAGCAACGTTTTTTATCATGCGTATTTTCTATGGCAAACGACAACTGCCGCAAATTCAAACAGAATCAAATAATTTTTTGCATACAGGCCTGGTTTGTAGAGTACTCGCGACCTATTGTTTTTGGTGAAGATCGGTTGAGGGGAAGGGGTAGTTTACCTGCTACGGTTTTTTTTATCAAGGGAAATTTTTTTTTTTGGCAAACGATAGCCGCAAATTCAAACAGAATCAAATAATGTTTCGCATACAGCCCTGAATTGTAGATTTCTCAAGACCTATTGTTTTTGGTGAAGATCGGTTGAGGGAAAGGGGTAGTTTACCTGCAACGTTTTTTTAACAAGGGTATTTTATATGGCAAACGATAACAGCCGCAAATTCAAACAGAATCAAATAATGTTTTGCATGCAGTCCTGATTTGTAGAGTACTCAAGACCTGTTGTTTTTGGTGAAGATCGGTTAAGGGGAAGGGGTAGTTTACCGGCAACGTTTTTTTATCAAGCGTATTTTCTATGGCAAACGATAACAGCCGCAAATTCAAACAGAATCAAATAATTTTTTGCATACATCCCTGAATTGTAGAGGTCTCAATGACTTTCGATTTTGGTGAAGATCGGTTAAGGAGAAGGGGTAGTTTACCTGCAACCTTATACGTTTTAACAAGAGTAAAGTACTTGAAAATTTATTTAAACTTTTTGAAACAATGGTAATTGTTAAAAATAAAATAATTTTGTTGCCAGGCAATAAAATTATAATTTTTTCATTTTAATGTAATATAATATTTTTCATTTAATACAGCAATAAAAAGGCAGGTAAGACACAGCCTGGCTGTTTGGCTGAAAATGATTTTAAATATAAATCTTAGAATATGGAAGTCATGTATGGTTCTCCATACCGATATTACTTCCATATTCCTTAAGGAATGGAAGTATGGTGATGGCAAAAAAAATCGTGTTCGAGATTATTGCAGATTCTTATTCTACTACACTCAAAACATGAAAAAAAGTCGTTTTCCGAAAAGTGTCTGTGTGTCTGTCTGTCTGTCTGTCTGTCTGTCTGTCTGTGTGTCTGTCTGTCTGTCTATAGATTTTTTTTCTATGGCAAACGATAACTGCCGCAAATTCAAACAGAATCAAATAATTTTTTGCATACAACCCGGTTTTGCAGAGTTCGCGCGACCTATTGTTTTTGGTGAAGATCGGTTGAGGGAAAGGGGTATTTTACCTGCAACGGTTTTTTTTTAGCAAGGGTAATTTTGTTTGTTTGGCAAACGATAACAGCCGCAAATTCAAACAGAATCAAATAATGTTTCGCATACAGCCCTGAATTGTAGAGTTCTCAAGACCTATTGTTTTTGGTGAAGATCGGTTAAGGGAAAGGGGTAGTTTACCTGTAACGTTTTATGTTTTAACAAGGGTATTTCCTATGGCAAACGATAACAGCCGCAAATTCAAACAGAATGAAAAGATTATTTGCATACAGCCCTAAATTGTAGAGTTCTCAATACCTTTTGTTTTTGGTGAAGATCGGTTAAGGGAAAGGGGTAGTTTACCTACAACGTTTTTTTAACAAGGGTATTTTCTATGGCAAACGATAACAGCCGCAAATGCAAACAGAATCAAATAATTTTCTGCATACAGCCCTGATTTGTAGAGTACTCAAGACCTATTGTTTTTGGTGAAGATCGGTTGAGGGGAAGGGGTAGTTTACCAGCAACGTTTTTTATCATGCGTATTTTTTATGGCAAACGACAACTGCCGCAAATTCAAACAGAATCAAATAATTTTTTGCATACAGCCCTGGTTTGTAGAGTACTCGCGACCTATTGTTTTTGGTGAAGATCGGTTGAGGGGAAGGGGTAGTTTACCGGCTACGGTTTTTTTTATCAAGGGAAATTTTTTTTTTTTGGCAAACGATAGCCGCAAATTCAAACAGAATCAAATAATGTTTCGCATACAGCCCTGAATTGTAGATTTCTCAAGACCTATTGTTTTTGGTGAAGATCGGTTGAGGGAAAGGGGTAGTTTACCTGCAACGTTTTTTTAACAAGGGTATTTTCTATGGCAAACGATAACAGCCGCAAATTCAAACAGAATCAAATAATGTTTTGCATACAGTCCTGATTTGTAGAGTACTCAAGACCTATTGTTTTTGGTGAAGATCGGTTAAGGGGAAGGGGTAGTTTACCTGCAACGTTTTTTTATCAAGCGTATTTTCTATGGCAAACGATAACAGCCGCAAATTCAAACAGAATCAAATAATTTTTTGCATACGTCCCTGAATTGTAGAGGTCTCAATGACTTTCGATTTTGGTGAAGATCGGTTAAGGGGAAGGGGTAGTTTACCTGCAACCTTATACGTTTTAACAAGAGTAAAGTACTTGAAAATTTATTTAAACTTGTTGAAACAATGGTAATTGTTAAAAATAAAATAATTTTGTTGCCAGGCAATAAAATTATAATTTTTTCATTTTAATGTAATATAATATTTTTCATTTAATACAGCAATAAAAAGGCAGGTAAGACACAGCCTGGCTGTTTGGCTGAAAATGATTTTAAATATAAATCTTAGAATATGGAAGTCATGTATGGTTCTCCATACCGATATTTTACTTCCATATTCCTTAAGGAATGGAAGTATGGTGATGGCAAAAAAAATCGTGTTCGAGATTATTGCAGATTCTGATTCTACTACACTCAAAACATGAAAAAAAGTCGTTTTCCGAAAAGTGTCTGTGTGTGTGTCTGTCTGTCTGTCTGTCTGTCTGTAGATTTTTTTTCTATGGCAAACGATAACTGCCGCAAATTCAAACAGAATCAAATAATTTTTTGCATGCAGCCCGGATTTGTAGAGTACTCGCGACCTATTGTTTTTGGTGAAGATCGGTTGAGGGAAAGGGGTAGTTTACCGGCAACGGTTTTTTTTTAGCAAGGGTAATTTTGTTTGTTTAGCAAACGATAACAGCCGCAAATTCAAACAGAATCAAATAATGTTTCGCATACTGCCCTGAATTGTAGAGTTCTCATGATCTGTTGATTTTGGTGAAGATCGGTTAAGGGAAAGGGGTAGTTTACCTGTAACGTTTTATGTTTTAACAAGGGTATTTCCTATGGCAAACGATAACAGCCGCAAATTCAAACAGAATCAAAAGATTATTTGCATACAGCCCTAAATTACAGAGGTCTCAAGACCTATTGTTTTTGGTGAAGATCGGGTAAGGGAAAGGGGTAGTTTACCTGTAACGTTTTATGTTTTAACAAGAGTAAAGTACTTGAAAATTTATTTAAACTTGTTGAAACAATGGTAATTGTTAAAAATAAAATAATTTTGTTGCCAGGCAATAAAATTATAATTTTTTCATTTTAATGTAATATAATATTTTTCATTTAATACAGCAATAAAAAGGCAGGTAAGACACAGCCTGGCTCTTTGGCTGAAAATGATTTTAAATATAAATCTTAGAATATGGAAGTCATGTATGGTTCTCCATACCGATATTTTACTTCCATATTCCTTAAGGAATGGAAGTATGGTGATGGCAAAAAAAATCGTGTTCGAGATTATTGCAGATTCTGATTCTACTACACTCAAAACATGAAAAAAAGTCGTTTTCCGAAAAGTGTCTGTGTGTCTGTCTGTGTGTCTGTCTGTCTGTCTGTAGATTTTTTTTCTATGGCAAACGATAACTGCCGCAAATTCAAACAGAATCAAATAATTTTTTGCATACAACCCGGTTTTGCAGAGTTCGCGCGACCTATTGTTTTTGGTGAAGATCGGTTGAGGGAAAGGGGTAGTTTACCTGCAACGGTTTTTTTTTAGCAAGGGTAATTTTGTTTGTTTGGCAAACGATAACAGCCGCAAATTCAAACAGAATCAAATAATGTTTCGCATACAGCCCTGAATTGTAGAGTTCTCAAGACCTATTGTTTTTGGTGAAGATCGGTTAAGGGAAAGGGGTAGTTTACCTGTAACGTTTTATGTTTTAACAAGGGTATTTCCTATGGCAAACGATAACAGCCGCAAATTCAAACAGAATGAAAAGATTATTTGCATACAGCCCTAAATTGTAGAGTTCTCAATACCTTTTGTTTTTGGTGAAGATCGGTTAAGGGAAAGGGGTAGTTTACCTACAACGTTTTTTTAACAAGGGTATTTTCTATGGCAAACGATAACAGCCGCAAATGCAAACAGAATCAAATAATTTTCTGCATACAGCCCTGATTTGTAGAGTACTCAAGACCTATTGTTTTTGGTGAAGATCGGTTGAGGGGAAGGGGTAGTTTACCAGCAACGTTTTTTATCATGCGTATTTTTTATGGCAAACGACAACTGCCGCAAATTCAAACAGAATCAAATAATTTTTTGCATACAGCCCTGGTTTGTAGAGTACTCGCGACCTATTGTTTTTGGTGAAGATCGGTTGAGGGGAAGGGGTAGTTTACCGGCTACGGTTTTTTTTATCAAGGGAAATTTTTTTTTTTTGGCAAACGATAGCCGCAAATTCAAACAGAATCAAATAATGTTTCGCATACAGCCCTGAATTGTAGATTTCTCAAGACCTATTGTTTTTGGTGAAGATCGGTTGAGGGAAAGGGGTAGTTTACCTGCAACGTTTTTTTAACAAGGGTATTTTCTATGGCAAACGATAACAGCCGCAAATTCAAACAGAATCAAATAATGTTTTGCATACAGTCCTGATTTGTAGAGTACTCAAGACCTATTGTTTTTGGTGAAGATCGGTTAAGGGGAAGGGGTAGTTTACCTGCAACGTTTTTTTATCAAGCGTATTTTCTATGGCAAACGATAACAGCCGCAAATTCAAACAGAATCAAATAATTTTTTGCATACGTCCCTGAATTGTAGAGGTCTCAATGACTTTCGATTTTGGTGAAGATCGGTTAAGGGGAAGGGGTAGTTTACCTGCAACCTTATACGTTTTAACAAGAGTAAAGTACTTGAAAATTTATTTAAACTTGTTGAAACAATGGTAATTGTTAAAAATAAAATAATTTTGTTGCCAGGCAATAAAATTATAATTTTTTCATTTTAATGTAATATAATATTTTTCATTTAATACAGCAATAAAAAGGCAGGTAAGACACAGCCTGGCTGTTTGGCTGAAAATGATTTTAAATATAAATCTTAGAATATGGAAGTCATGTATGGTTCTCCATACCGATATTTTACTTCCATATTCCTTAAGGAATGGAAGTATGGTGATGGCAAAAAAAATCGTGTTCGAGATTATTGCAGATTCTGATTCTACTACACTCAAAACATGAAAAAAAGTCGTTTTCCGAAAAGTGTCTGTGTGTGTGTCTGTCTGTCTGTCTGTCTGTCTGTAGATTTTTTTTCTATGGCAAACGATAACTGCCGCAAATTCAAACAGAATCAAATAATTTTTTGCATGCAGCCCGGATTTGTAGAGTACTCGCGACCTATTGTTTTTGGTGAAGATCGGTTGAGGGAAAGGGGTAGTTTACCGGCAACGGTTTTTTTTTAGCAAGGGTAATTTTGTTTGTTTAGCAAACGATAACAGCCGCAAATTCAAACAGAATCAAATAATGTTTCGCATACTGCCCTGAATTGTAGAGTTCTCATGATCTGTTGATTTTGGTGAAGATCGGTTAAGGGAAAGGGGTAGTTTACCTGTAACGTTTTATGTTTTAACAAGGGTATTTCCTATGGCAAACGATAACAGCCGCAAATTCAAACAGAATCAAAAGATTATTTGCATACAGCCCTAAATTACAGAGGTCTCAAGACCTATTGTTTTTGGTGAAGATCGGGTAAGGGAAAGGGGTAGTTTACCTGTAACGTTTTATGTTTTAACAAGGGTATTTCCTATGGCAAACGATAACAGCCGCAAATTCAAACAGAATCAAAAGATGATTTGCATACAGCCCTAAATTTCAGAGTTCTCAAGACCTATTGTTTTTGGTGAAGATTGGTTGAGGGAAAGGGGTAGTTTACCGGCAACGTTTTTTTAACAAGCGTATTTTCTATGGCAAACGATAACAGCCGCAAATTCAAACAGAATCAAATAATGTTTTGCATACAGCCCGGATTTGTAGAGTACTCAAGACCTGTTGTTTTTGGTGAAGATTGGTTAAGGGGAAGGGGTAGTTTACCTGCAACGTTTTTTTATCAAGCGTATTTTCTATGGAAAACGATAACAGCCGCAAATTCAAACGGAATCAAATAATTGTTTGCATACGTCCCTGAATTGTAGAGGTCTCAATGACTTTCGATTTTGGTGAAGATCGGTTAAGGGGAAGGGGTAGTTTACCTGCAACGGTTTTTTTTAATCAAGGGTAACTTTGTTTGTTTGGCAAACGATAACAGCCGCAAATTCAAACAGAATCAAATAATGTTTCGCATACAGCTCTAAATTGTAGAGTTGTCAAGATCTGTCGATTTTGGTACAGGTCGGTTAAGGGAAAGGGGTAGTTTACCTGCAACGTTTTATGTTTTAACAAGGGTATTTCCTATGGCAAACGATAAAAGCCGCAAATGTAAACAGAATCAAACAATGTTTTGCATACAGTCCTGATTTGTAGAGTACCCAAGATCTATTGTTTTTGGTGAAGATCGGTTAAGGGAAAGGGGTAGTTTACCTACAACGTTTTTTTAACAAGGGTATTTTCTATGGCAAACGATAAAAGCCGCAAATGTAAACAGAATCAAACAATGTTTTGCATACAGTCCTGATTTGTAGAGTACCCAAGATCTGTTGTTTTTGGTGAAGATCGGTTAAGGGAAAGGGGTAGTTTACCTACAACGTTTTTTTAACAAGGGTATTTTCTATGGCAAACGATAACAGCCGCAAATTCAAACAGAATCAAATAATTTTCTCCATACAGCCCTGATTTGTAGAGTACTCAAGACCTGTTGTTTTTGGTGAAGATCGGTTGAGGGGAAGGGGTAGTTTACCAGCAACGTTTTTTATCAAGCGTATTTTCTATGGCAAATGATAACTGCCGCAAATTCAAACAGAATCAAATAATTTTTTGCATACATCAGTGAATTGTAGAGGACTCAAGGCCTTTAGATTTTGGTGAAGATCAGTTAAGGGGAAGGGGTAGTTTACCAGCAAACTTTTACGTTTTAACAAGAGTAAAGTACTTGAAAATTCATTTAAACTTTTTCAAACAATGGTAATTTTTGAAAATAAAATAATTTTGTTGCCAGGCAATCTGAAAATTTCAGATTTTGTACCACAAAATCTGAAAAGATTATACGATAGTTTATGAAATGGTTAATAATACGTCAGTGGAAGGTGTAATGAGAAATTAGCAGAAATGGAAACCTGGGGAATGTTAACTGTTCTGTAGATACAATTTTGTCAGAATGTTTGGAAATGATCATCAACATTGAAGAAAAAGTAAGCATATTAAGAAACATATGTAAGTACTTATTATAAAAAAATAATGTTTGTTTTTTGATTAAGTCATTTTGATTATAAAATATAAATATTTACAACAAGAAAAGAATTTTCAGTTTTCAAAATTTAAATATATTTTTATAAAACAATGGGTTCTTCATTGCGGTGGGGACCATGTCACTCACTCCATCTCAAGCCTCCTCTCCCATTTTGCAGAAAAAGAGGACCCTGTCAAGGCTGATACTTTGACGACAGTGACAGGGCTTTCCACCAAATTCAGCAGAGTGACAGGTAGGCACAACTCTGATTGGCTCCTCAGATTTCCCCAGCGTTAGTAGGTTCTATGAAAATATTTTATTTCAAAAATGATTTTAAATATAAATTTTAGATATGTTTTATAAATGTCATGTTTTATGTTTTAACATGGGTAATTTTTTATATGACGAACCATAACTGCCGTAAATTCAAACAGAATCAAATAATTTTTTACATATGTGCCTGAGCTATAGAGAACTCAATGTCTGTTGATTTTGGTGAAGATCGGTTACGGGGAAAGGGCAGTTTACCTGAAACATTTTTTGTTGTAACATGAGTAAAGTACTTAATTTTGATAAAATATCCTGATAAGATCTTAATAATCCACTGTAGAAACGTAGATGAAATATCTATAAATGAAGAGGCTAGTTGAACGGGCTGGGGGTAATTTTCTATAAATCAAAATTATAGTTGAAGGGGGAGGGGATAATATTTTTTATATGTGTACTACGTTATTGGCAAGAAAGAAGTATTTTTTTGTTAAAATTCCTTCCCTGGCTGTTTGGCTGAAAATGATTTTAAATATAAATCTTAGAATATGGAAGTCATGTATGGTTCTCCATACCGATATTTACTTCCATATTCCTTAAGGAATGGAAGTATGGTGATGGCAAAAAAAATCGTGTTCGAGATTATTGCAGATTCTGATTCTACTACACTCAAAACATGAAAAAAAGTCGTTTTCCGAAAAGTGTCTGTGTGTCTGTCTGTCTGTCTGTCTGTCTGTCTGTCTGTCTGTCTGTCTGTCTGTCTGTCTGTCTGTCTGTCTGTAAATTTTTTTCTATGGCAAACGATAACTGCCGCAAATTCAAACAGAATCAAATAATTTTTTGCATGCAGCGCGGATTTGCAGAGTACTCGCGACCTATTGTTTTTGGTGAAGATCGGTTGAGGGAAAGGGGTAGTTTACCTGCAACGGTTTTTTTTTAGCAAGGGTAATTTTGTTTGTTTAGCAAACGATAACAGCCGCAAATTCAAACAGAATCAAATAATGTTTCGCATACTGCCCTGAATTATAGAGTTCTCATGATCTGTTGATTTTGGTGAAGATCGGTTAAGGGAAAGGGGTAGTTTACCTGTAACGTTTTATGTTTTAACAAGGGTATTTCCTATGGCAAACGATAACAGCCGCAAATTCAAACAGAATCAAAAGATTATTTGCATACAGCCCTAAATTGCAGAGTTCTCAAGACCTATTGTTTTTGGTGAAGTTCGGTTGAGGGAAAGGGGTAGTTTACCTGCAACGTTTTTTTAACAAGGGTATTTTTTATGGCAAACGATAACAGCCGCAAATTCAAACAGAATCAAATAATGTTTTGCATACAGCCCTGATTTGTAGAGTACTCAAGACCTATTGTTTTTGGTGAAGATCGGTTAAGGGAAAGGGGTAGTTTACCTGTAACGTTTTATGTTTTAACAAGGGTATTTCCTATGGCAAACGATAACAGCCGCAAATTCAAACAGAATCAAAAGATTATTTGCATACAGCCCTAAATTTCAGAGTTCTCAAGACCTCTTGTTTTTGGTGAAGATTGGTTGAGGGAAAGGGGTAGTTTACCTGAAACGTTTTTTTAACAAGCGTATTTTCTATGGCAAACGATAACAGCCGCAAATTCAAACAGAATCAAATAATGTTTTGCATACAGCCCGGATTTGTAGAGTACTCAAGACCTGTTGTTTTTGGTGAAGATCGGTTAAGGGGAAGGGGTAGTTTACCTGCAACGTTTTTTTATCAAGCGTATTTTCTATGGCAAACGATAACAGCCGCAAATTCAAACAGAATCAAATAATTGTTTGCATACGTCCCTGAATTGTAGAGGTCTCAATGACTTTCGATTTTGGTGAAGATCGGTTAAGGGGAAGGGGTAGTTTACCTGCAACGGTTTTTTTTAATCAAGGGTAACTTTGTTTGTTTGGCAAACGATAACAGCCGCCAATTCAAACAGAATCAAATAATGTTTCGCATACAGCCCTAAATTGTAGAGTTCTCAAGATCTGTCGATTTTGGTACAGGTCGGTTAAGGGAAAGGGGTAGTTTATCTGCAACGTTTTATGTTTTAACAAGGGTATTTCCTATGGCAAACGATAAAAGCCGCAAATGTAAACAGAATCAAACAATGTTTTGCATACAGTCCTGATTTGTAGAGTACCCAAGATCTATTGTTTTTGGTGAAGATCGGTTAAGGGAAAGGGGTAGTTTACCTACAACATTTTTTTAACAAGGGTATTTTCTATGGCAAACGATAACAGCCGCAAATTCAAACAGAATCAAATAATTTTCTCCATACAGCCCTGATTTGTAGAGTACTCAAGACCTGTTGTTTTTGGTGAAGATCGGTTGAGGGGAAGGGGTAGTTTACCAGCAACGTTTTTTATCAAGCGTATTTTCTATGGCAAATGATAACTGCCGCAAATTCAAACAGAATCAAATAATTTTTTGCACACATTAGTGAATTGTAGAGGAGTCAATGCCTTTAGATTTTGGTGAAGATCAGTTAAGGGGAAGGGGTAGTTTACCAGCAAACTTTTACGTTTTAACAAGAGTATAGTACTTGAAAATTCATTTAAACTTTTTCAAACAATGGTAATTGTTGAAAATAAAATAATTTTGTTGCCAGGCAATCTGAAAATTTCAGATTTTGTACCACAAAATCTGAAAAGATTATACGATAGTTTATGAAATGGTTAATAATACGTCCGTGGAAGGTGTAATGAGAAATTAGCAGAAATGGAAACCTGGGGAATGTTAACTGTTCTGTAGATACAATTTTGTCAGAATGTTTGGAAATGATCATCAACATTGAAGAAAAAGTAAGCATATTAAGAAACATATGTAAGTACTTATTATAAAAAAATAATGTTTGTTTTTTGATTAAGTCATTTTGATTATAAAATATAAATATTTACAACAAGAAAAGAATTTTCAGTTTTCAAAATTTAAATATATTTTTATAAAACAATGGGTTCTTCATTGCGGTGGGGACCATGTCACTCACTCCATCTCAAGCCTCCTCTCCCATTTTGCAGAAAAAGAGGACCCTGTCAAGGCTGATACTTTGACGACAGTGACAGGGCTTTCCACCAAATTCAGCAGAGTGACAGGTAGGCACAACTCTGATTGGCTCCTCAGATTTCCCCAGCGTTAGTAGGTTCTATGAAAATATTTTATTTCAAAAATGATTTTAAATATAAATTTTAGATATGTTTTATAAATGTCATGTTTTATGTTTTAACATGGGTAATTTTTTATATGACGAACCATAACTGCCGTAAATTCAAACAGAATCAAATAATTTTTTACATATGTGCCTGAGCTATAGAGAACTCAATGTCTGTTGATTTTGGTGAAGATCGGTTACGGGGAAAGGGCAGTTTACCTGAAACATTTTTTGTTGTAACATGAGTAAAGTACTTAATTTTGATAAAATATCCTGATAAGATCTTAATAATCCACTGTAGAAACGTAGATGAAATATCTATAAATGAAGAGGCTAGTTGAACGGGCTGGGGGTAATTTTCTATAAATCAAAATTATAGTTGAAGGGGGAGGGGATAATATTTTTTATATGTGTACTACGTTATTGGCAAGAAAGAAGTATTTTTTTGTTAAAATTCCTTCCCTGGCTGTTTGGCTGAAAATGATTTTAAATATAAATCTTAGAATATGGAAGTCATGTATGGTTCTCCATACCGATATTTACTTCCATATTCCTTAAGGAATGGAAGTATGGTGATGGCAAAAAAAATCGTGTTCGAGATTATTGCAGATTCTGATTCTACTACACTCAAAACATGAAAAAAAGTCGTTTTCCGAAAAGTGTCTGTGTGTCTGTCTGTCTGTGTGTCTGTCTGTCTGTCTGTCTGTCTGTCTGTCTGTCTGTCTGTAAATTTTTTTCTATGGCAAACGATAACTGCCGCAAATTCAAACAGAATCAAATAATTTTTTGCATGCAGCGCGGATTTGCAGAGTACTCGCGACCTATTGTTTTTGGTGAAGATCGGTTGAGGGAAAGGGGTAGTTTACCTGCAACGGTTTTTTTTTAGCAAGGGTAATTTTGTTTGTTTAGCAAACGATAACAGCCGCAAATTCAAACAGAATCAAATAATGTTTCGCATACTGCCCTGAATTATAGAGTTCTCATGATCTGTTGATTTTGGTGAAGATCGGTTAAGGGAAAGGGGTAGTTTACCTGTAACGTTTTATGTTTTAACAAGGGTATTTCCTATGGCAAACGATAACAGCCGCAAATTCAAACAGAATCAAAAGATTATTTGCATACAGCCCTAAATTGCAGAGTTCTCAAGACCTATTGTTTTTGGTGAAGTTCGGTTGAGGGAAAGGGGTAGTTTACCTGCAACGTTTTTTTAACAAGGGTATTTTTTATGGCAAACGATAACAGCCGCAAATTCAAACAGAATCAAATAATGTTTTGCATACAGCCCTGATTTGTA
This sequence comes from Magicicada septendecula, assembly GCA_034769895.1. Classification (NCBI taxonomy): domain Eukaryota; kingdom Metazoa; phylum Arthropoda; class Insecta; order Hemiptera; family Cicadidae; genus Magicicada; species Magicicada septendecula. The sequence goes on from CM068367.1 coordinate 1,291,550,201, forward strand.
GAGTACTCAAGACCTATTGTTTTTGGTGAAGATCGGTTAAGGGAAAGGGGTAGTTTACCTGTAACGTTTTATGTTTTAACAAGGGTATTTCCTATGGCAAACGATAACAGCCGCAAATTCAAACAGAATCAAAAGATTATTTGCATACAGCCCTAAATTTCAGAGTTCTCAAGACCTCTTGTTTTTGGTGAAGATTGGTTGAGGGAAAGGGGTAGTTTACCTGAAACGTTTTTTTAACAAGCGTATTTTCTATGGCAAACGATAACAGCCGCAAATTCAAACAGAATCAAATAATGTTTTGCATACAGCCCGGATTTGTAGAGTACTCAAGACCTGTTGTTTTTGGTGAAGATCGGTTAAGGGGAAGGGGTAGTTTACCTGCAACGTTTTTTTATCAAGCGTATTTTCTATGGCAAACGATAACAGCCGCAAATTCAAACAGAATCAAATAATTGTTTGCATACGTCCCTGAATTGTAGAGGTCTCAATGACTTTCGATTTTGGTGAAGATCGGTTAAGGGGAAGGGGTAGTTTACCTGCAACGGTTTTTTTTAATCAAGGGTAACTTTGTTTGTTTGGCAAACGATAACAGCCGCCAATTCAAACAGAATCAAATAATGTTTCGCATACAGCCCTAAATTGTAGAGTTCTCAAGATCTGTCGATTTTGGTACAGGTCGGTTAAGGGAAAGGGGTAGTTTATCTGCAACGTTTTATGTTTTAACAAGGGTATTTCCTATGGCAAACGATAAAAGCCGCAAATGTAAACAGAATCAAACAATGTTTTGCATACAGTCCTGATTTGTAGAGTACCCAAGATCTATTGTTTTTGGTGAAGATCGGTTAAGGGAAAGGGGTAGTTTACCTACAACATTTTTTTAACAAGGGTATTTTCTATGGCAAACGATAACAGCCGCAAATTCAAACAGAATCAAATAATTTTCTCCATACAGCCCTGATTTGTAGAGTACTCAAGACCTGTTGTTTTTGGTGAAGATCGGTTGAGGGGAAGGGGTAGTTTACCAGCAACGTTTTTTATCAAGCGTATTTTCTATGGCAAATGATAACTGCCGCAAATTCAAACAGAATCAAATAATTTTTTGCACACATTAGTGAATTGTAGAGGAGTCAATGCCTTTAGATTTTGGTGAAGATCAGTTAAGGGGAAGGGGTAGTTTACCAGCAAACTTTTACGTTTTAACAAGAGTATAGTACTTGAAAATTCATTTAAACTTTTTCAAACAATGGTAATTGTTGAAAATAAAATAATTTTGTTGCCAGGCAATCTGAAAATTTCAGATTTTGTACCACAAAATCTGAAAAGATTATACGATAGTTTATGAAATGGTTAATAATACGTCCGTGGAAGGTGTAATGAGAAATTAGCAGAAATGGAAACCTGGGGAATGTTAACTGTTCTGTAGATACAATTTTGTCAGAATGTTTGGAAATGATCATCAACATTGAAGAAAAAGTAAGCATATTAAGAAACATATGTAAGTACTTATTATAAAAAAATAATGTTTGTTTTTTGATTAAGTCATTTTGATTATAAAATATAAATATTTACAACAAGAAAAGAATTTTCAGTTTTCAAAATTTAAATATATTTTTATAAAACAATGGGTTCTTCATTGCGGTGGGGACCATGTCACTCACTCCATCTCAAGCCTCCTCTCCCATTTTGCAGAAAAAGAGGACCCTGTCAAGGCTGATACTTTGACGACAGTGACAGGGCTTTCCACCAAATTCAGCAGAGTGACAGGTAGGCACAACTCTGATTGGCTCCTCAGATTTCCCCAGCGTTAGTAGGTTCTATGAAAATATTTTATTTCAAAAATGATTTTAAATATAAATTTTAGATATGTTTTATAAATGTCATGTTTTATGTTTTAACATGGGTAATTTTTTATATGACGAACCATAACTGCCGTAAATTCAAACAGAATCAAATAATTTTTTACATATGTGCCTGAGCTATAGAGAACTCAATGTCTGTTGATTTTGGTGAAGATCGGTTACGGGGAAAGGGCAGTTTACCTGAAACATTTTTTGTTGTAACATGAGTAAAGTACTTAATTTTGATAAAATATCCTGATAAGATCTTAATAATCCACTGTAGAAACGTAGATGAAATATCTATAAATGAAGAGGCTAGTTGAACGGGCTGGGGGTAATTTTCTATAAATCAAAATTATAGTTGAAGGGGGAGGGGATAATATTTTTTATATGTGTACTACGTTATTGGCAAGAAAGAAGTATTTTTTTGTTAAAATTCCTTCCCTGGCTGTTTGGCTGAAAATGATTTTAAATATAAATCTTAGAATATGGAAGTCATGTATGGTTCTCCATACCGATATTTTGCCATCACCATACTTCCATTCCTTAAGGAATATGGAAGTAAAATGACTTTTCTTCATGTTTTGAGGGTAGTACAATCAGAATCAGCCCTTATCTCGAACACGATTTTTTTCGCCATCACCACACTTCCATTTCCTTATGGAACATGGAAGTAATAATATGAAAAACGAAGGCAATGAATGTGAGAAACGAAGTAAAAAATTTGAAAACCCATGAAAAAAAAAACAAGTGGAATCCACTGTAGTTTCAATCTAGAGGAGCGGTGACTAAACAAACATAACAGCAGGAGACAGCTGAGATTAATTGCGAAGACCTGTTAAAAAATAATGTTCCACAGCTGTTTGTTTACCAACAGAGCAGACAACAGTACAGTTCCATAATTCTCCAGCTAAGAAATTACAAGTAGGTCGAGTCACTATTAGAGCGTTCAATGTTGCTCCGGGGCTTTTCACGCTATGACCCAACTGCGCTTTTTATTTCAGTAGGGCATGTCATAATTATAATTCCGTATTAACTAAAGACCTCTATCAGATGCAGAACTCACTCAGTATTTTAACAAATATATTTATTGTTAGATAAATTTAAGTATTAGACCACAATATTTTTTAAATATTAAAAAATTATTATAAATAATTTTTAATTATCAGAAAAGTTATGAAAGCCCCAACTATTTTTTATTATTTTTTTTTTTAGTAAAATGCTAATTTTAAAGGAGTAAAGGAAACAATCATACAGTAAATACTAACTATTCTAAACTACTGCATTAGTTTTTTTAGTTAAATTTATAAACGTAATGTCTACATGACAAACAATTTAGTCGTAGCTTTTAACTTTGTTTCCATAGTAATCTATTTTATGTATAGATACTTTTTACGAATATACACAACTGATAAGAATTTTTATGATTTGGGAAAATAGCTTGCAAACTTTTTTAAAGCTATCTAGAATTTGTAAGGGATATTTATCAAATTATTAAAGACATAGACGTTGTACTTGAATAAAATTCCTCATAACTTGATGTCTCACATAGAAGTTTATAATTTTCTTAAAATTTCGACTCTACGTTTCGCCCATGGTGCCCTAAAGTTAAACAATTTTTAGAGTAAACACTATATTCTGATTTGGGTTAAATTTCTCTGTAGTCTCATATATCGCATGGATTTTTTTACATCTTTTTCAAAATTTTCATCCCTTTTTAGAGTCATAAAATTTTTAAATTTCCAAAACTGAATACTGTATTCAGATGTTGAATAAAATTTTCTTTATCTTACTTCACACTGAGTTTTGAGATGTGTACAAATTTTGACTCATTAATAAAGTTTGCCTCATTAATTATGTTAATTTTGCAGTGCAGTTAATTGTGTTACTTAACGCCAACGGGTCGAAGTTCTGCAACCTGTTGACTATGATCATGGCAGCCATGAGGTTTAGGTTACGGTAACCGCTGTGACTAATCTAATACCGTCATATAGGCCTGTATTCAATTCTTTTTATAACCGTGATGAACGATTAGTGTAGAGCGTTTGGTTTCGGACTCGACTTTCCTGCTCTAACGGGGCTACAGGCTACAACGCATCGATAAGTCCTGGCCTCCTGCAAGAGCCTCAGCCAATTCGGTCGATCTCATGCTCCCGTTCTTCAGTTCCTCACCCCGATCAAACGCCAACATCCTCCTCCACACTGTCTGTCCAGCGGAGCCGGTCGATCGACCGTCTGGTCCTGTACAGTTGCTCCAGCATTACTATCTTGGGGCTATCATTATCACTCATTCGTGCGATATGTTCGGCCTTGAAAAGCTGTCCATGTTTAATCGTTCCTCTGATAGTTGGCTCTTGAGAGAGGCGATATACTTCCTAATTATGTCTCTGTCTCCAGGTCCTGCCTTCCAAGTAGTAGGAGATCAAACAAACAAAATATATGTAAGGTACCAACAAACTACCATTAACCCCACCTCTTCAAAACCTTGAAATAGGCACAAAAATATAGAGGCAGTAAAAGAGTTCATATCTTGGCTCCCAGGTACACAGCACTAACGACAGTAACATTGAAATAAGAAAAAGAATATATCTCGCAAATAAAACAATTATGGATTAAAATAGCACCTGAATGAAAAAAGCCTGAATGATTTCAAGAAGCTCGAAATGAAAAATCTACAAAACACTTATCAGGCAAGTGCTGACATATGCTTTAGAAACCTGGACAATGACAAAAATAGCGAGAGACTTCTAGGTTGCTGTGAAAGACGGATTCTAAAAACAATATTTAGAGGAGTACAAGAAAATGGAATGTGGCGCAGGCACTATAATTATGAACTATACCATCTTTACAAAGAGCCGGACATTGTCAGGATAATCAAAATACACAGGCTAAGGTGGGTTTGACACATAGAGAGAATGGAGGAAGGACAGCTTACGAAACATATTTTGTACCAGAAACCAATGGGTAGTAGAAAAAGGGGAAGACCCCGAAGTAGATTCAAAGACCAGATAGAGGAGGAACTCGGAAAGGTGAACATAAGAAACTGGAAAGCCAGAGCATGCAATAGGGAGGAATGGAATCGACTCTTAGAGCAGCCCAAGACCCACCAAGGGTTGTAGAGCCACGGTTGATGATGATGAGTAGATCTGCTCATCTCTGGTGTGAGAGTCGTTTTCTGTGTTGCATCGCTAAATAGTGGACCAGTTATCTAATAGTTAACGTGACAAGGTAAAGTGTCGTCTACGGTAACTTAGCCAACATAATCTGTATGTTATGATGCTTTCCCCGCCGTACAGTAATCACGGCTAAGCTCCTTGACCAGTGTGATCGCTGCCACATCACATCGTTCATCTTGTTATTTTGAATTAGCCACAAGAATTAGTCACATCGTTCACCTCGTTTTAAACCACAAGTCGTGGTTTAGGGCTTGAAAATGGTGGAAACACTGAAAGGCCTCGTCCGGAACATGGCAAGTAGCAAGTTCAGCCAGTAAACACGACAAAGTTGGAATTACAGAGACTGCTAATTCAGAGACTTGGAAGGCAGGACCTGGAGACAGAGCCATAATTAGGAAGTATATCGCCTCTCTCAAGAGCCAACTATCAGAGGAACGATTAAACATGGACAGCTTTGCCAGGCCGAACATGTCGCACGAATGAGTGATAATGATAGCCCCAAGATAGTAACGCTGGAGCAACTGTACAGGACCAGACGGTCGATCGACCGGCTCCGCTGGACAGACAGTGTGGAGGAGGATGTTGGCGTTTGATCGGGGTGCGGAACTGAAGAGCGGGAGCATGAGATCGACCGAATTGGCTGAGGCTCTTGCAGGAGGCCAGGACTTATCGATGCGTTGTGGCCTCGTCGGGAACATGACAAGTAGCAGTTCAGCCAGTAAACACGACAAAGTTGGAATCACATCACACAGATTGCAGAATTTCGAGGAGTTACTGGTCGTTGGCGTTAGTAAGTTGTATTCCTGCAAGGTTTACATACTACTTTATTACTTTAACGACTGGAACTTGCCACTAAAAAAGTATAAATAAGGGCTGACCATAAAGTTCAAGTGATATTTTTGTTTTATTTAAAATTGTTTTTTTTTTTTTGACAGGGTATGACAGTTTAATTAAAGGAGAGAGTTTATCTAAAAAACGTTTTTTCAATGTACAGTAAACACAAATTTTTGTTCTTTTTTGTACCAGCTGCTTCTTAAATAACAAATACAGACAAATACTGGCGTGCACGCTATTCTCATTCTCTACGTAAAAAGATAAAATACATTCGCATCCTGACGAAATAAATTACATCTCTGAAACCCTTTTATTTATTATATAGAAATCAGTTCACACTTAAAGAAAACTTAATGACTATAAACTGTGGGATGAATATAATTAATAATATTAATTAATTTCTACATATTTTTAGTTTATTATACATAACTCAAAGTTACTTGCAGCAATTATATAATTTGTGATATTGTTCAATATAGTATCTTCTGCAAGTAGTGTATTGCGTTTTGGTCGTTTTAATACCTTACGCACGTTTCACTGAAAAAATCAGCATCATCAGACGCTTGTAAGTAAATCAATAACAATCGAAATAATTCTGATAGAATTATTGAAATGTAATTGAAATTTGTATTTATTTAAATAAAATAATTGAAATAGGAATTATTTCAATTGTTATTGATTTACTTACAAGCCTCTGATGATGCTGATTTTTTTCATTGAAACGTACGTAAGGTATTAAAACGACAAAAACGCAATACTCTACTTGCAGAAGAAACTATATTGAACGATATCACAAATTATATTTTTAATTTTAGGAACTTGAAAAAAAAATGCCTTTATTTTGAAATTTAACTATTTACTTTTGGAATTATTTCAATTTCAGTTTTTGGAATTATTTCTCTAATTATCCTTTGGCTCTAGTTATATTAAAGAAGAAGAAAAAAATATATATAATCAACTTAAAACAATGATTACATAAAGATATAACAAGATGCGATAAGGAAAACGGTCAAATCGGTAGATGGCAAATGATTTATGTAATGAAGATGAAACTTTTTAAGGAAGGCAATGAAGGAGGGCGAAATTAGATCAAAGATTAAGAGAAACATACGGCAGTCCATTGGTGTTAACTAAATGAGTCTGACATTCAACAGGAAAGACCGAAAACCACTTGAAAAATAGCTTACTCAGCAGCGGCGTACAGCGGTAACGATACGAACGCAAGAAGAGGAATTTTATAAATTGATATGACATTAATGTCTTTCTGACAATATAATGGCCAAACCCTACAATTTCTTTCGCTGTTGGATAGCAGTTTCTCTCTCTCTCTCTCTCTCTCTCTCTCTCAATCATTCTCTTATTCTCTCCTTTCGATTTTTTCTCTGTCCCTGCCCCATCTCTCCACACATGGCTTTGTCGCACTGATGTAGTGTCTCTACCTAACTCCATTCACGTCTACATCTGCTATTTGTTACGATAAATAATATTTTCCTTACAAATTTTCTCATCGTGTCTCTTACTTGGGGTTTTACACGTGAATATAGAATGAAACATGATTGAATATCGTTATTTTTAATCCGGATAGACAAGTGTGTAATAGGGGTTTATAAAGTGAATCCCTGTGTCGATTAACGCTGTGATTTCTAAGAGATACGAAGCAAAATTAAAACTTAAATATAATACGTTCACAAGGAAATTGTTTTTAAAATGGTACATCTTAAAGAGAGGCTCAATTTCAATTAATGACTCCATTTACGATAATCAGGCCTTATGAGAGCAAGACATAATACCAGTGTACAGACTTTTATTTAATTGTGAAGAATATAAAGTTCCGACAAAGGTTTTTTAAAAATATATAAACACTTGGAATGTTTCACAGTTTTTTTTTTTGTATTTAACTCTGACACTGTTTCGACTTCTTAAGCCATTGTCAAAGAGATGAGTGAAGACTAAACAGAGGAAGTAAGGGTAGTTGACATCTGTTTAGGGCATGTATTCCGTGTGAGGTGTGAAGATGGAGAAGGGGTTGCAGGAGCTAAGGGAAGGTCAAGTGTCTGTAAAAAATAAATATAATCTGAATGCAAAATATTTTACTTCATCTTCACACCTCACACATGTTCCGATACACGCTCTAAACAGATGTCAACCACCCTTACATCCTCTGTTTAGTCTTTATTCATCTATTTGACAATGGCTTAAGAAGTCGAAACAGCCGTCAGAGTTAAATGAAAAAAAAAACTGAAACGTACCAAGTGTTTATATATTTTTAAAAAAACCTTTGTATTAATATGTTTCATCAAGTGCCCAACGAGTCATCAATTAATATCGTATGAAGTTCCGAATTAAGTATTCGGATATATTTATCGTATTTATTTCTGCGCAGACATTTCGTATTTCTACAGTTATTCTGTTGTGGAGAAACACAGTTTGCGATGACTTACAGATCATTTGTTTATTTTGCATTTTACGCTTACAATAATTTACGTTATCATGAACAGTAGCAGTTAAACTGGAGCAAACTGTACTCTACAGGTTATTGACAGTGTCATTAATTAGAAGCTGTTTTGCCAATTTCACTTTCAGAACGGGGGTCTCTTGCAATCTGATTTCCGTTTTACAGACAATTATACTTTATTAACAGATAAGTGATTGGAGCGATTATTTCTCCATAAATCGTTTACGGTGGTGGTGGTGGGGGAGTTCAATCACAGTTTCCTTCTTGAGGGGCGTTCTGGAAAGGATTTAAAATTTTTTGTGTAAAACGACAAAAATAAAAAGAACTCATTATTTACTATTTAGGCTATTAATTTTTTTTTTGTAATCAAGAAGCTAAGTATGGAGACATAAGAGTTACATTAATAGACATTAGTACCTAAAATTTAACCAAATCATATAACAGTAAAGATGACATCTTATATTACATTACATACGTAGGGTTTGTTCGTAGGTTATATTACACACGTGTATTTACAATATCCACAATTGCTGTATAACTTATGTATATTGATGGGCACTATTCATAGAATGACTCTCTTTGTAGAATGCATTAGAATCTTCTGTAACAAAGTAGAATACACTTGTATCACGAAAACATCTTTAATTTAAATCTTTAAAATGTGTCTTTTAAGAGTGTGCCAACTTGAATGAAAAGATTATAAACAAGGATGGAAAGAACACTTAGAAAGAATGTCAGCTTCAAGACTGACCAAACAAGTCTGGAAATTACGACACAGGTATGTGGATAGACCTAGGAAGAGATGGCCGGAGGACCTTTGAAGGTGGAACAGGCGGAACCTTGCCTATGCCGTGATACGAAGATGATGATGACAAAATGTGTCTGTTATTTCGTACATACGTAAACGTAAAACAGAACGCGACATTCGTAATGCCGCCGTTTAAATCCCACCATTCTCTCTATCGATAACTGATTGAGCAATTATATAATTTGTGATATTGTTCAATATAGTATCTTCTGCAAGTAGTGTATTGCGTTTTGGTCGTTTTAATACCTTACGCACGTTTCACTGAAAAAATCAGCATCATCAGAGGCTTGTAAGTAAATCAATAACAATCGAAATAATTCTGATAGAATTATTGAAATGTAATTGAAATTTGTATTTATTTAAATAAAATAATTGACATAGGAATTATTTCAATTGTTATTGATTTACTTACAAGCCTCTGATGATGCTGATTTTTTTCATTGAAACGTACGTAAGGTATTAAAACGACAAAAACGCAATACTCTACTTGCAGAAGAAACTATATTGAACGATATCACAAATTATATTTTTAATTTTAGGAACTTGAAAAAAATGCCTTTATTTTGAAATTTAACTATTTACTTTTGGAATTATTTCAATTTCAGTTTTTGGAATTATTTCTCTAATTATCCTTTGGCTCTAGTTACATTAAAGAAAAAAAAAAAAAAAAATATATATATATATATAATCAACTTAAAACAATGATTACATAAAGATATAACAAGATGCGATAAGGAAAACGGTCAAATCGGTAGATGGCAAATGATTTATGTAATGAAGATGAAACTTTTTAAGGAAGGCAATGAAGGAGGGCGAAATTAGATCAAAGATTAAGAGAAACATGCGGCAGTCCATTGGTGTTAACTAAACTGATTTGTATGCTAAGTTCAACAAAATTAGTTTGTTATATGCAGCCAAGAATGTATTTGCGCTCCATTAGGGCGGTTTTGAAATGCTTGTTTTTGAGAACCTATTGTTCCCATTTTTATGAAAATCATCGATTCATTTCTACAGCAAAACAAGCAACAGACCGATTCAATTCCATGTGTTGAAAATATTTGCAGACACGTATTTACTAAAGGGAAGTTTAAATTCGTACAATACACTTAACACTAGCTTCTTCTTGAGAGGTTTTTAAAAGTGAAAACCGGTTCAGGTTATAAGGTAAATCTTTTACGTTTTTAAGGTAAAACATTTCGCAGTAATTCGACTACAAATGCCGTAAACCGAGTTGTATACACTGCTGGTTGAATATAAGTTCGAAGGTTACCTCCTTCCTGCTCGTTAAGAGAACATAATCTCAAAAAAATAGATAAAATTTGGAATCATCTCTGAATCACCCGACAACTGGTAGCCTAAGTTAATGATCAACGAAGCGATTTCGAACTCGCGCGTCAGCTACAGCGTATTGCAATTAAAATGTTCGTACTCACATGACTAGTTTGCCTAATTCCACTTATATGACTGACTATATTTTTACAGCCAGATTTTTATTTTTATTTTTGACATATCCTTTTTTCTTTATTCCTCTAACTCCCTATCCCTAAATCCTTCCGTTAAGTAATTTTTCGTTTAAATATCTACTTCGGATAGTTCTACGTCAAAATTTAACTATTAGAAATATCTCCATGATACGAGGTTCCCACAACATAACATCGCGGTTCTAAATGTCCCCGCATCATTATGTTTCGTTTAAAAAATGGTTTGTTGGCAGAAAAGTTGTATCCAAGTTTGTTTTTTAATCATTTTTTATACTAAAATTGGTTGTTTTATTCTCTCACTTCTAATATTCCTTTTTTCTTCTGTAATTTCCCAGCTTGAATGCCTCTGTACTTCTTTGTACTCAGTCCTGTCCTTAATTGTCTCTTTGTTTCTTTGTCCATATTTGGCATTTGTTCTACGTCTTTTTGTACTTCTTTGTGTCATCCAAATTATGTTTTAATGTTCTCTAGGTATTCAAATATCTGTTTCGTTAATCTTCTGTTTTCCATTTGTAATAAATTATCATAAAATTTCAATCTTTCCTTCCGCACTTCTACGGAAAGTTTAGAGAAATCTTTGTAAATTTCTTCATTTGATTTTAATTTTAATTTAAAATATTTAATTTGTTTTGGGACATATAATTTTGTAATATTTTTCTTTCTAGTTTTAATACTTTTTCTGTGGAAAAGACTCACAAGCATTCACGCGTATATAAGAATTTTATTCATTATTGTATTTTCCTCCTTTTACTTCCATATTTTTTATTGTGTACATTTATAATTTTAATACTAGGTACTCGGAAAATTATGTTTTCTCTTTTCTTGTACTTCATTTTGTTTATTTTTTTTATAAAACAGAATGTATATTGTAATCCAGTAAACAGAATGTTGGGATATTCAGATACACACAATTACGAAAAATATTCGTTTACGGCATGTGGTAAAACTTTCCGAGTTGTTTAACGAAACTTTCCGAGTTGTTTAACGAGTTTGAAAGGTTTATTGTTAGAATCGGCCACTACATCGGTGAACAAAGAACCATGGCTTTTAGAGAATAATGTAAAGGACCAATAAAATAAAATTCACCTCGTCTCTCAAGCATGTTTAACACATTAAACGTTATACATAAAATGTACAAAATACAAACAAAAATAATACAGTATAATAAAAATGGATATAACAAAAGAATTATCATATTTTTTTTTCTTTTATAAAATTGCTAAACTGCTACAATTTTTTGTTCAGACGAAGCTTTTCGTCATCTCTGACATCATCAGGTCTTGAACAACCTGATGTTGTCAGAGATGTTTGAGCGACAAACTGTAGTATCATGGAATGCATCATCTTCATTCGAACGATTTGAAAAAAAAATCTCTTTCTTGCAATTTTACTCTCGTGGCACAAAGTGCTTCAAAATTCTATTAGAAGATCGTTATTCAAATCGTTGTTCAAGACCTGATGATGTCAGAGATGACGAAAAGCTTCGTCTGAACAAAAAATTGTAGCAGTTTAGCAATTTTTGAAAAGAAATAGTAAGGATGGCTGCTAACTCAAATAATATGAAGAATAAAAGAATTATCGTAATAAAATATAAATTTAGAAAGAAACATATTATATGATATGGATTATTCGACATGATATAGTTACAAGGACATTTTGACGAAGCGACATTTTGGACCGTACCATAATTGACGAGGATTTTGTCGTGGAGCATGTTTTGTCAGCGTCATTTTGATGTGATAAAGACTTCAGGCTGAGCAGTACCTGCGCATGACAAATGGATATGACTTACGGTATTCTGAGATAAATTAACATAAAGATGCAGTAAAGATATCTAACATTCTGTTTTTAAACCTTACTAAGTTATGAAAAATCCTATTTTGCATGTAAAAATAAATTTTTGTGTCGTTAAAAATTTCTGAAAACAAACACTAAATTAACTAAATTGTTCATTAAGTAAACTATCAGAACGCCCGACTCGTTTTCTGACTAGATGTAAGCCTATTCGTGCCGAGTAATTTAATAATTTTCGTATTTGACTAACATGCATCATACATAAGACGCAGTAGAATGCTTGCGATTTGGCTAAACTTTATCCTTATGAAGAATGAAGGGGATCAAATAAAAAGGGAATTGAATAACAAGGGCCGGATTAGAAGCGAGTGGTGCCCTACCCTGCAGTCAGACTGGTGCCCCCCCTTCGATTCAAAATTCAACCTTTCATCCATTATTCCATTATTTATACTGATAAATGGCATACACAATTTCGAAGGTTAACAATTATTTTATTAAACTCTCAAGTTACAACAAATATTTAGCTAAATTGTGATTCCAATTAGCATAGTAGTACTTAAGCTTAGAAAATATTAATCGATCCATTTTTTATTGATTTTGCCTTAACAGAGTCTTGTAAGCAATAATTTCTTCTAAATGGAGCGATTCAAGTATATCGCTTTCAATATTCAACCTTGCTAACGAAGATAATCTCTCATCTCCCATAGTTGAACTCAACATATCTTTAATGCGTTTTAATAAAGAAAATTATCTTTATTAAAAAGCTATCTTTAGCTATTGGAATCGTAAAAAGCAGATGACAAGCAATGTATATATTCGGAAATACATCAATCATTTTACAATAAATAATCCAGTTTAACACTTTGAGCGAACAAACTGTAGTATCATGGAATGTATCATCTTCATTGGAACGATTTGAAAAAAAAAATCTCTTTCTTGCAATTTTACTCTCGTGGCACAAAGTGCTTCAATTCTATTAGAAGATCGTTATTCAAATCGTTCGAGTAAACTTCTATAAGTAAACGCTGCACCAAATTTGACGACAAATGAAATCGTAAGGAAATTGTTCGGATAGCAACAAGTAACTGCGATTTATGGGTCGGGGACATCAACACTGACTGTTAGAATGAACCAGTAGAGATATGGCTAACGCTGCCACAACTAATAAGGACAGAATGACACTAGAATAATAACGAGAATCCGAAAATGGGCAAAGTCGAAGAAACAGGACCGAAGGATATAATGAGGACAAACGTGTATTAAAATAGAGACGAAAATCTAGAACACATCTAAGAGAATTGATTTGTAAGACTGATTTTTGGGCAAACCCCCTTAAAGGGCAACAACATTCGCCGCCATGTTTTTTAAATCTAAAATTATTGTCTTTCAGATCTTTATATTTACACAAAGTTCTTAAGCCATTTCATACGAAAAGTAAAACCATAAGGGATTGAAAATATTTACAAAAAAAATATAGGCCTATAAAGTAAAAAAACGTTCACGATATAAGGTACGATGACTTTATACTACTTTTTATGTCTACTTTATAGTACAAAAATTGTTTAATAAATTGCCTACGAACAACAAAAGTCTATATAATAACAATGTGTTTTTATGACGTTTAAGAAATTGGCTTTTAACTTATATTAGCTGACAAAGTGAATTATTGAGCATTCAAAGATAACAATATCAGGGTAGTCAGTTTTTAAATTTGTAAAACAATTTGTAAATTTTTGTAACAAATATTTAATCGTGAATTAATTTGTCATCATCATTATCTGCAAGGATTAAACCAAGGATGGTTTGTTCCGGTCTCAAACAGGCAAAGTCTAGACTTGGTCACTGCAGCGCTTCCTGGAACGTCCCAGACCTGTCCGTCCCTTCGGCTTATAGTTTCATAGTTGGGGATGCGGCACTCATCCCATTGGCAAAGATGTCCCCATCAATTCAGCCGATACTGAGAAATCCTGTCGAGTATACTCACAATATTCAGTTTCTGCCGTAAATCTGTGTTTCTTCTATGATCATGGAGAGTATACCCTGTCAGGTGTCTGAGAAATCTCCTTTCAGTCCCTTGGATACGACTGGCCTGGCCTTTCGTTAAAGTCCAGAATTAGTTTGTGTTTTACAAAAGAATGTTGGCAAGGGGAATTTTCGTGTTTAACGTAGGCTATTCACCCCCACTTCTGGGAAACTTTTTTTCTTTTTCAACTGTGAAGGAACCGTTTACGTTAAAGGCTTGGAAACACTATTTTCTTTCTTTCTTTCTACAGCGTCTGAGGCCACGACAGTTGTTACGGTTTGTTACGGTGCATTAAAAAATCAAGTTCGGTTTACTGCAAAGATACTTTATTGAGTCTGTTGAAATGATTGTTATTGCCTTACATTTTCTATGGCATATAATGGAGAAAAATAAACAATAACAACAATTATTATTAGTGAAATTCAAAGCGAGTCTACTACGACCGTCTGGGATTTGTCTGTCTGTCTATCTATTAGGGGTATGTCATGTGCCGGTGTAAATCCGGCCGTTGAAAAAGTTTTAGAAAGGTGTTGTCTAATTGTTGAGTAACGCGAAGGCAACGGTCAGCTGTAGCGACCCTTGCCCTGCTCGGTTAAGGCGGCGCGCGCAGCCGTTGTAGGGGGGTCGTTTTGGCTCTGTCGCTGAGAGCAGTGCAGCTCACCGCCCGCTACGAAATACATCGCTTTCTCTTCGAACAATTACGGCGTAGTTTGTATCCGTCTTCATGGCTTGCTGAAACTTAAACGACTCCCGGTAAGAAGTGCATTATCTTATGTCTTTATAAGTAATTATATATATATATGGATAATTAATAACAAGGTGTATGCAACCGTATAAAATACGTAATTATGTGTGTGCGACCCGACAAGTTTTATATTAAGAGAAAACTCATTGTTCAGTAAATTACTTAATGTTCAGCATATAGCTCATGTTCCGTTTATTATTACTAGAATAGTGTGAGAGGGATTGCAATTGTCATTGTCATGATAGGGGTGTACAACATTGAAAATTAAGGGCTAAATGTTAGTGCGTAGTCAGTTAGTCAACTATGTCCAGTCATGCAGAAGACTGTCGGGGAGCTATTTAATTAACTCTACAGTAGAGAGTTTCTTTGTGTGAACTTCCCTAGATGAAATTTTATTAATGTTAAAACATTCTTAATGCTGTGAGTGCCTTGCAGTTGAATTTTTGGTCAAATAATGATTATCACTCACCACGTGGCTGTTTAACCTGCAAAGTTCTGTCGAGGCATGTGGCCAGTGAGCTGATGGCTTTTATATTACGCCACGTTTAATAAAGTCTGTTCATTATTCAAATTTACTTATTCCATGGCTGATTTTCTACCCTTTAAGCTGGTTGCAAAAACTTTATTAATGAAAATTGTGCTTTTATTGAGAGTTAGTTGGAGGCCCGTTCTGAGGTTAATTACCTGAACTCGGGTGTATATTTTTGTGAACATTTCTCTAATTTATATGAATTAACAGGGTTCTTGATTAAGCCGGAGACTTGGCCTTGCTGATCGCCGTACACCTGCATCAGTCATGGACCATTAAACAAGATCATGTCCGAAGAGGGAGCTGGTGACTCGTTCTCGATGTAGCACTTGCCAGCAGTACTAAGGTGATATTCACACTTTTATTTTCCTTTTTGGGCCGGGCCGGCAGTGCGCCTGTTTTACATTAAATATCTTTGAAGCCATGTGACCACGTGTCCAGACTGTCTGTTAGAAAGGGGAGCAGCTGATCATAACTCTGAACATTATAAGTTAAATTCAAGAACACTTTTTTATAACTGATTTACATAACACTAAGTGCACTGCTTGTAATTGTGTGCTCCACTGGGGGAGCGTGCCAGATATTTTTTTTACACTTGGATATTTTACAGTTTGCATCTCTTTATCATTTAACTCTGTACAAAATTTATAGAACATGTTAGTAGCTCTGTTCCGGCTGGAACAGCAATGAATAATATTAACTTCTCTATGGGTTTAACATCTAAGGGCTGGGGGTTTTCCTTTGTTGTTTTTGGGCCGTTTTCTGGGGTTTAAAAGGGGACTTAGTTTTTCTCTGACACATGTTGGTGCAACCTCAGGCAGGTTGGAGGCCTGTCAAACTTTGTCAACCACATGCTGGCGCGCTGCCACAGCTGCTAGGACACAACCACCTTATTGTATTTTTTCATTTTAATTATATTTATAGAGCCATTCGGGGTTAATAGAAAATAATTTGTTTTTTTTCTGGACATATATTAGTTGATTTTGCTCCTTACAAAAGGGCTATACTGATTGTTTTTCTTAACTGGCAAAACCCATATTGATTAACTTTCACTTGTAGTATCTGCTGTTTAATTTTCTTTAACTATAAAACATGTACTCATTATTTTTTTTGTAAAACATATATTGTCTAAACTTTTCTGAAATTGTAAATCCTCGAATGAGTAATTTCTGATTGTTAAAGTACATACGGATTTTTAAATCTTTCGGAATTTGTAAAGTAAAGTAACCGTTTAGAATTGTATAACAACCGTTTGAAATCAGGTGATGTAGTTCTGTAAATTTTTATCTAATGCTGTGAAAGGAACTTAAGGTTCATACGCTCATGATGGGTCACTGATCAGTGGAATGCTGTACAAATGGGCGGTCCGGTTTTATTTATGCGTTATGAGTTTTATTATCCTTTCTGGGGGTTCTGGCTTTTATATAAATCTACATAAACGGGTTGCCGATGAGCGAACATTTTATCACGGCTGGGTTCTGAGTATTGTAGTTACACTGCCTGCAGGGCGGGTGCATTCCAGGGGCATTCGTGTTAGAATTAATGTAATTGTGAGTCTATGTGCTTTATGTTTCTGTGTGTGTTGTGATGTTTGTCCGTGTCTAGCTAGCCACAAGATGGGGGAGAATTTTATATTTATATATATATATATTCACTAAGTTTATACACACTTGTTATGCTGTTATATGTTTATATATATATATATATATATATGTATTTACGGAATTTATACACACTCGTTATACTATACACCTATTGTTTTCTTTTAATACTGTTAACACAGGGCTGAAATTATTCGTGATATTTATGATTCATGGGGGGAATAATTATGTCATAGAGTTGGCCTGCATGTATGAATTCTGGGCATAAAATAAACTTGTTATCGTTATATTATAGCTGAGTTTCATTGCAAGTCCCGTCATACTGGACCCGGCACAATTTTTGCTTCTCTAGGCTCCAGCCTAGTCCTAATTGACTTGTTGCTTCTCTTTCAAAAAAAAATATTAAAATGAAATAAGTTGTTGGATATTCATCAACAAAAAAAAAGGGACATAAAAGGAAAGAGGGATCACAAATGGTAGCAGTGAGCGTGGTTCATTCTGGGCTTGAACCCTTGGGTCCTGGTGTGTGACGGGGCTTGCAGACTCGGAAATATTAATGCGATTGTTGTGACATAGTTTTTGATATATGCCCGTGTAGGCTAGTTGGAGGTAGCATAACTTGTGAGTCGGGTCGCACCACTGAGGCGGTTATTAGTGTTTAAAATAAAAAAAAAAATGTAATGGTTGTACGGCCTGGGAGTCTCAAGCGTGGCCTGGAAGATAGAATGTTGATTCGGGGTCGGAGTTTAGCGTGTTATATTGACGGGATGCGGTATGGCCCGATCGGAAATCGGTACCGGCACAGACTTGTGTCCGGTTGACGTCGAAGTATTAATTCCCGGATTATGACTTTCAGTTGTTAGTTGGTTGTTGTGAGTTATGTGTTGGTACGGCGTGTGTGTCGAGTTGCTGTTTGATGTTATGTGTGTTTAGTATTGTTGCTTGTCGCTTGTCTCCTTCCGTCGTGGATGTGAATGGTTCAGAATAGGCCAGGTCTCCGCAGCGCTAGAGAACCCGGGGGTCTTCTTGATGGAAGAACAGTACTCAAGGTTTTCCTGGTTTAGTGATTTTTGTTTTTTTATGTTTGTTTGTGGTTCATTAGAGAAGTAATTAGAGCATTGGCGGCATGAGTGTTATAAATCCCGATTTATTCTTGAAGCACGAGTTGGAGTTCGAGATTAAGTCCCGGGGTGGGAGGCCCCAAGGGGATGTGGCTTCTTTGAGGAAGCAGTTAAGAGACGCCCTCGCGTCCGGAGGGACGACGTCGCTCGTAAAAGTCACTGATGTGACAGCAGAGCTCGAGTTGTGCCAGGAGAAGTGGGGAGAGTTGCGGGAGGTGATGGAGGATTTGGAGTCGGCCCCTTCCAGCCTCAGGGCAAGACAGAGAGAGCGTCAGCGAGCGGAACATCTGCAACATCGACTGGAGAATTTGTCCGCACAAACTACAATTGCTGAAGTCAGCGCCACGCTGGAGCTGATTTCGGAACAAGTGGCTAAAGCATTGCGGAACTTCGAGCCCGTGAAGCCCCAGCTTTCCGTGAGCTCTCCCCAGCCTCCTGAAATGGACATAGCGCAGACGCCGAACCCTGCGACTCCATTGCCGACGCTCTCGGGAGGATCGAGCGTCTCTTATAATAACTTACATAACCCCCTGTCCTCCATTATTCAGGAGCTTCCGGTTGTAGATGGACTGGACGTGGACAAATTGATGATCTTTTTCCGAATTTTGTTTCAGCTGTCCGACTTCCCGGGGATGTCGGATAGCACTCTACTCGCACTCGTGTATCCCTATTGTCGTGGGTCTGTGGCTGAGCGGGTCGCGCGGACTATACGAGATGGCGGCAGTGTGGCGTCTTTCCATCGGGGGGTGTTGGACGCATGCGTGCCTGGCCTATTGCGAAAGCAGCTGCAGCACAAACATTGTTATCGGGTGCAAGCACACGGGGAGAATTTTGCGAAGTTTGTACAGAGTATCCGTGATGCTGTCCGGATTTTAGGGTTGGGACTGCCCGAGAATGAAGTAGTGCAGATGATCTTCGAAGGGGTTACTCCCCAGGAGAGATCTCGTTTAACTTTTGCTGAGCGACCGCGGAATTATGAAGATCTCGAGAAGCTGTGCGCGTTATCCCGGGCTATACAATCAATAGATGAATCCCGTGGGCCAGTAAGGGCCAGTCTGGGCGAACCCCGAGTGGTGGAACGACGGGTCGTTCAGTCCCAACCACGGCCAGAGAGAAATAACGGTGATCGAGGTGGACAAGTGAGAGGTGTTGTTTGCTTTCGCTGTCGCAGACAGGGGCATGTTGCCCGCGATTGTCCGGAGGGTGGTATGCGTCCGGCGCTTCCCCCGAGGGTCCGGTACTCAAAAAACTAAATTACCAGGGGGGGACAAATCGGAGGTTGTCTTCCCCTCGTTACAAGACTTGTCAGAATTCAAGTGCCTCTAGGCAGAGGATAGGTCCTGACTCTTCTAATGTCAAGGTCCTTGCTACCGTCCCGCAAAAGGCTTCTGTATGCCCCTTCCTGTCGCTCGAGGTAAAGAAGGGTCAACTCAGAGCGTTAGTTGACTCCGGGTCAGCCCGATCTATCATCTCATCTCGAGTATGCGCGGACCTTGAAAAACAGGGCTTAATAAAAGGGTCGAGTCGGTCGTCTGTGGTGTGCTGGACTGCTTCTAGGGAAATTCTGCCCATCTCCCGGGTGGTTTCCTTTAAGTTCAAGATTGATGGCTTTTCTTGGGTGTGGCCTTTTCTGGTTTCTCCGGCTCTGGGAGTTGACTGTATTGTGGGTGCCGATTTCATCGCTAAAAGTGGTCTCGTGTTGGACATCCATGGGCACCAGTGTTACTTTAAATTTAATCGGGGTGTTGTTATTCCATTTCTTGGATACCAGGGAGCTAAGGGAGGTATCCAAGAGGTCGCTTGTCCCGATTCTGCACGAGATCATCTCACTCCCGCCCAGCAGAGAGCTTTAGACCGATTGTGTGAGGAATTTCCCTCCGTATTAACTCCTAAGTTGGGACTCACACATTTATTAGAGTATAAAATTCGTTTGACAGACTCTAAGATAGTGAGGTCGCACCCATACAAGTTCGCCCCTCCGAAAATGGCCGTTCTGAGGGAGAAGGTTCAAGAGCTTTTAGAGCAAGGGGTAATTGAGCCTTCCAATTCCAGTTATGCCAGTCCAGCGTTCCTGGTACCCAAGCCTGGGGGTAAACACCGTATGGTGATAGATTACCGGAAGTTAAATTCTAATATTGAGGTGGATTCGGTTCCCCTTCCGGATCTCCACTCAGCTTTCGATTGGTTTAGTGAGGCCAGGTACTTCACCGTGATTGATCTCAACGCTGCGTATCACCAGATCCCTCTGTCCAAGGAAAGTAGACCGTACACGGCGTTCTGTGTCCCGTGGAATTTATATCAGTATACGCGGGTTCCTATGGGTCTGGCGGTGGGCGCTCAAACGCTCACGCGTCTGCTTGACCTAGTGTTTCAAGATATAGAAAATTTAAGTTCATATTCAACTATTTGGACGACTTGCTGGTCTACAGCAAAACCTATGATGAACATCTGTGTCATCTCAGGGAGGTGATGAGCAGGTTGAGAGGCGCGGGCCTCACGGTCAATCCGGAGAAAGTGCGAATCGCTCAGGAGAGTATCTCATTTCTGGGACATCTGGTGTCGCACCAAGGCGTTACAGTGGACCCTGAAAGGACCCAGGGTATCCGGGATTTTCCCCCGCCAAAGGATGCCAAAGGCATCGCCAGGTTCGTGGGGATGGTTAACTTTTATCGGCGGTTTATCCCCAATGCAGCGGAGATAGCGGCACCCCTAAATGAATTGAGAAAGAAGGGGGCTAAGTTTGTGTGGGGCGAAAGCCAGCAGAAGGCTTTCGAAACGCTGAAGGAAGCTATTATTTCCCCGCCGGTGCTCCGGATGCCGGATTTTTCTCAACCGTTTATCTTACAGACGGACGCGAGTTCGGTGGCGCTCGGGGCGGTTCTGTCCCAAGTCGTTGATGGTGCTAGGCAGCCTGTGGCCTTTATTTCCCGAACCCTGACCCAGCAAGAAAGAAAGTCTTCAGTATATGAGCTAGAGTGTTTAGCGGTGGTATACGCTCTAGATAAGTTCAGGCGTTTTCTGGAACACGCTGAGTTCCTACTCGAGACCGACAATCAGGCTCTCTCTTGGCTTCTTGCTCACCCCCGGCAACTGGGTAAAATTGGTAGATGGGTGGTTAAAATCTCATCCTTCAAGTTCAAGGTGCAACACATTAGGGGAACTCAGAATGTGGTTGCAGATGCTTTGTCACGCATGTTTTCCCAACCCAGTGAAGTCCAATCTGAGCAACCCTGTTCTGTTCTACTAGACTTTCCGTTAGCCTTCACTGATGTGTTGCCCCATCAGTTGAATGATGAAGAGCTGGGTCCTGTCATCCAGAAAATGAAAGAGGGTAACGCGCAGGCCCCGTACTTCTTGTCCAAGGGCGTCCTGTGTTGTCGAGAAAGAAAGGGACGTGCCCCGAAGATCGTGCTGCCTAGCAAGTTAGTGCCCATGGTCTTCAGCTATTATCACAATTCCCCAGTAGGAGGCCACAAGGGAATTTCGAAGACCATTTCCGGGATTAGGAAACACTTCATCTGGAAGGGCATGGACAGGGACATCGCGACGAGGGTTAAGAGTTGTCATCTGTGTGGCTTAAGCAAGCCTGCTCAAAACACTAAGTTGGGGTTGTTGTCATCAGACGTGGCGAGCAGACCGATGGAGAAGCTATTCATCGACTACGTGGGACCCTTCCCGCGTAGCAAGTCGGGTAACGCTTACCTACTTGTCTGTGTGGATGCTTTTTCGAAGTTTGCCTGGCTACTGCCCTTACGGCAGGCAACAGCTCGTTTAACCATAAGCGCGCTTCAGAACCATGTTTTTCAGCATTTCGGTCTTCCGACCATCATTGTCTCCGACAATGGACCACAGTTCATTTCGAGTGAGTTCCGGCGGATGTTTCGCCAGCGGTATTAAACATGTAACCACTTCCCCGTATTACCCACAGCCGTCCCATGCGGAGAGGTTCAATAGGAATCTCCGGTCCGCACTCATCGCCTATCATGCGGAACAACAGACCACCTGGGACCAGAATTTGAAGTGGTTGCAGCTAGCTTTTAACACGGCCCTGCATGACAGTCATAAGGCCGTGCCTTTTGAAATCATGTTTGGATTCTCGCCCGCACTCCCGTTGACTAACTTGTGGAATATTGACGATCTTCTACCACGGGAGCCCGATAATGGAACTGCGGAGAGATGGAGGGAGGCTCGGAAGAATTTACTGCGAGCGCACGAGCGGGTCCGTCGACGATATAATCAGGGGCGAATTCCGAACCCCTTTCAGACCGGCGACTGGGTCTACTGCCAGAGCCATCCGATCAGCTCAGCCGCGGACAAAAGGGCCGCTAAATTGTGCTATCGTTGGTCGGGACCATACCGTATCCTAGGGTTTACGTCTCCGGTGACGGCGCGATTGGAAGAGCAGGGTAGTAATCCTAAGGAGATTACTGCACACATTTCCAAATTAAAATTATTTAAAAAAGGGTAAACGGGCTGAGAGAAGGGGGGGAACGGTGGCGGTCTCTGTGCGAGTGGGGATGTTATCTGTTACAAGAGGGTGTGCTCCGGGGGCGGTATTGAGAAATAGGGTAGCGGGTAGATGTTTCCCACAGTCCCAGTGGGGTTCGTCTACTTCAGGGATGCGCCCCTGCCTGCGCGAGCCTTGGTTTTCTCCAATTGTCCTTAGGTCCGGAGGGAGCCATGTCCTTACCTTCAGTCCCAGCCCATGACCGTTTCATCATCCTTGACCATCCACCTTCCGATTTTCCTAATCAAAAAAAAGGAGTTCGAGTGAGGAGCGAAACGTGTCGAGTTGACGAGGTCGGCTGTGAACTTCATCGACTCTATACGTTTTGGGCATGCCCTTGGAGCACACATGTAAAACTCATATATATATTGGATAGGTGCCATAGTCACAGTTGACATGGCTTTCCGTCAGGTCCCGAGTGGGGACTACCGCATCATGGAGACTGTCATCGCCCCTTTTCCCCTTGGCCCGTGCAGTAATGGTATTGTGTAGAATGGGGGGGGGTCGTATTACAAAATGACCCGGTAGGTATATGGGGCAGACGTCCTGTTTAGGTGGCTATCGTGTTCTGGCTTGAGTGGACAAGCCTCAGGAGGTCGGAACTCAGGGAGCTCCCGAACTTTTCTTTCGTCTTTCTTCTCTGTCCCTCTTTGCGGGGGGCTGGCCCTGATCAGGTCAGCGTGCCGCACATACACACTTACATACTACATGTCTTCTTTCGTCTCTTTCGTTTTCCCTTCTGAGCCTCTGTTCTCCTGGGAGCAAGTGCCGCCGGGCCACCTTATCCACGAAGCCCACCAGAGTATTTTAAGAAGGGGGTACACTGCAGGGTACTTTCCCGAGTTTCAGAGTGGGGCAACCGGGTTGCCCTTTCGGGGTGGGGGTGTGCCGGTGTAAATCCGGCCGTTGAAAAAGTTTTAGAAAGGTTTTGTCTAATTGTTGAGTAACGCGAAGGCAACGGTCAGCTGTAGCGACCCTTGCCCTGCTCGGTTAAGGCGGCGCGCGCAGCCGTTGTAGGGGGGTCGTTTTGGCTCTGTCGCTAAGAGCAGTGCAGCTCACCGCCCGCTACGAAATACATCGCTTTCTCTTCGAACAATTACGGCGTAGTTTGTATCCGTCTTCATGGCTTGCTGAAACTTAAACGACTCCCGGTAAGAAGTGCATTATCTTATGTCTTTATAAGTAATTATATATATATATGGATAATTAATAACAAGGTGTATGCAACCGTATAAAATACGTAATTATGTGTGTGCGACCCGACAAGTTTTATATTAAGAGAAAACTCATTGTTCAGTAAATTACTTAATGTTCAGCATATAGCTCATGTTCCGTTTATTATTACTAGAATAGTGTGAGAGGGATTGCAATTGTCATTGTCATGATAGGGGTGTACAACATTGAAAATTAAGGGCTAAATGTTAGTGCGTAGTCAGTTAGTCAACTATGTCCAGTCATGCAGAAGACTGTCGGGGAGCTATTTAATTAACTGTACAGTAGAGAGTTTCTTTGTGTGAACTTCCCTAGATGAAATTTTATTAATGTTAAAACATTCTTAATGCTGTGAGTGCCTTGCAGTTGAATTTTTGGTCAAATAATGATTATCACTCACCACGTGGCTGTTTAACCTGCAAAGTTCTGTCGAGGCATGTGGCCAGTGAGCTGATGGCTTTTATATTACGCCACGTTTAATAAAGTCTGTTCATTATTCAAATTTACTTATTCCATGGCTGATTTTCTACCCTTTAAGCTGGTTGCAAAAACTTTATTAATGAAAATTGTGCTTTTATTGAGAGTTAGTTGGAGGCCCGTTCTGAGGTTAATTACCTGAACTCGGGTGTATATTTTTGTGAACATTTCTCTAATTTATATGAATTAACAGGGTTCTTGATTAAGCCGGAGACTTGGCCTTGCTGATCGCCGTACACCTGCATCAGTCATGGACCATTAAACAAGATCATGTCCGAAGAGGGAGCTGGTGACTCGTTCTCGATGTAGCACTTGCCAGCAGTACTAAGGTGATATTCACACTTTTATTTTCCTTTTTGGGCCGGGCCGGCAGTGCGCCTGTTTTACATTAAATATCTTTGAAGCCATGTGACCACGTGTCCAGACTGTCTGTTAGAAAGGGGAGCAGCTGATCATAACTCTGAACATTATAAGTTAAATTCAAGAACACTTTTTTATAACTGATTTACATAACACTAAGTGCACTGCTTGTAATTGTGTGCTGCACTGGGGGAGCGTGCCAGATATTTTTTTTACACTTGGATATTTTACAGTTTGCATCTCTTTATCATTTAACTCTGTACAAAATTTATAGAACATGTTAGTAGCTCTGTTCCGGCTGGAACAGCAATGAATAATATTAACTTCTCTATGGGTTTAACATCTAAGGGCTGGGGGTTTTCCTTTGTTGTTTTTGGGCCGTTTTCTGGGGTTTAAAAGGGGACTTAGTTTTTCTCTGACACATGTTGGTGCAACCTCAGGCAGGTTGGAGGCCTGTCAAACTTTGTCAACCACATGCTGGCGCGCTGCCACAGCTGCTAGGACACAACCACCTTATTGTATTTTTTCATTTTAATTATATTTATAGAGCCATTCGGGGTTAATAGAAAATAATTTGTTTTTTTTTCTGGACATATATTAGTTGATTTTGCTCCTTACAAAAGGGCTATACTGATTGTTTTTCTTAACTGGCAAAACCCATATTGATTAACTTTCACTTGTAGTATCTGCTGTTTAATTTTCTTTAACTATAAAACATGTACTCATTATTTTTTTTGTAAAACATATATTGTCTAAACTTTTCTGAAATTGTAAATCCTCGAATGAGTAATTTCTGATTGTTAAAGTACATACGGATTTTTAAATCTTTCGGAATTTGTAAAGTAAAGTAACCGTTTAGAATTGTATAACAACCGTTTGAAATCAGGTGATGTAGTTCTGTAAATTTTTATCTAATGCTGTGAAAGGAACTTAAGGTTCATACGCTCATGATGGGTCATTGATCAGTGGAATGCTATACAAATGGGCGGTCCAGTTTTATTTATGCGGTATGAGTTTTATTATCCTTTCTGGGGGTTCTGGCTTTTATATAAATCTACATAAACGGGTTGCCGATGAGCGAACATTTTATCACGGCTGGGTTCTGAGTATTGTAGTTACACTGCCTGCAGGGCGGGTGCATTCCAGGGGCATTCGTGTTAGAATTAATGTAATTGTGAGTCTATGTGCTTTATGTTTCTGTGTGTGTTGTGATGTTTGTCCGTGTCTAGCTAGCCACAAGATGGGGGAGAACTTTATATTTATATATATATATATATATATTCACTGAGTTTATACACACTTGTTATGCTGTTATATGTTTATATATATGTATTTACTGAATTTATACACACTCGTTATACTATACACCTATTGTTTTCTTTTAATACTGTTAAAGCAGGGCTGAAATTATTCGTGATATTTATGATTCATGGGGGGAATAATTATGTCATAGAGTTGTCCTGCATGTATGAATTCTGGGCATAAAATAAACTTGTTATTGTTATATTATAGCTGAGTTTCATTGCAAGTCCCGTCATACTGGACCCGGCACAATTTTTGCTTCTCTAGGCTCCAGCCTAGTCCTAATTGACTTGTGGCTTCTCTTTCAAAAAAAAATATTAAAATGAAATAAGTTGTTGGATACTCATAAACAAAAAAAAGGGACATAAAAGGAAAGAGGGATCACAGTCATACGATAACATTTGAACGCATCAACCGATTTTGTAAAACTTGCCATCAGTGTCTGTAATTCTACCCTACAGAATCCTATTGTTTTTTAGATTTAACCCCAGAGAATAGGAAGGCGAGGGACAGGAACATGAGGTGGCAAAATTTTGAAACATTCTTAAAAGTTCATATGGGGTATCAAATTAAAGGGAATTTTAACCAAAATCTGAATGTAGTGTTAAGTTTTGGAAATCTCAAAAACTTTTATCACCGGACCCAAAAATTTGGTAAAAAACTTGAAAAATTGTAAAAGCCCAGCCGAATATCAGACTAAAGAGAATTTTAATTCAAGTCCGATTTTTTTGAATTTTTAGCGTTTATTGTATATGATATGTCTACAACTGTTACTTTACGAAACAAAAAATAGTAGGGCAGTAGGAATTGCCGTAATTTTTATGATAATTTAAAAACTATCTAATATCAGAATTTATACAACAACAAACGTAGGCCTACTTCGTTCAAAATAGCGAGCGAGTTCTGCAGCTCAGGGAGCATAATAATTATTGTATATAGAAATAATTATCCACGAAAAACGAGAAGGCATTTATCCCTCAGCGAGGTTAAACGGCTATAGAAGACGGATGATTATATTATTGGTTACTTCCGAAATTTGACGTTAAAGTAAATCAAAATTAGGCCAGAGGCACGTTGTTGTCATCAGTTATCGTGCAGTAGCTGTTCTATATAGTGTGCCAGTCTGATAACAAACAGAAACATGTGCACACGTACACGCTTACCGAGGCCACGAGGTATGTGACACGTGGTTATACGAAAATTTTATTTTCACGTTTGCATCTGAATTTACGAACGACAGAAACAGTTTTAACGCCAAAATGCGTTTGCTCGGTAGAGAAAAATCCGTTCTCTTCATTGCCCGTTTTCATAGTTTAATCGAGATAAAACCAAGTTTAAATTAAATCTGTTTATCGCTACGGACCTCGAGGTAAATGACACGCTTATATAAAGTTATATTTCCATGTTTACATTTACGAACGATAACACCGTTTTTTTTTTTTTTTTTTTGCGTATGAGCCACTGTGAACCACGTTTGGTTCAACTGGTTTCTCCCTTCTTTTCCTCTCGCTTCCTCCTCACCCACATCTCCTTCATTCTTGATCGTTGTCTCTCTCTCTCCTTTCATCAGTCCAAATGGCACCTGTTCTCTTCTTGGGGTTTTCCTAAAAACCTTGGGCATTTAATAACACTGTTTTATTATTATAATTATTATTTTTTTATCAAACGCGTTGCTCACGGTTGAAAATTTCGTTTCCATTATTACTGTAGAAAAATAAAGAGTCCCAATATAGTTTACATAAAAAAACGTTTGCACTCATTACAAGGATTGATTACTATGAATCTTCTGTTCTGATCGGCTCTCACCTTCCTCCTTATTATCTCCTGAATCTTATATTAATGGCTTTATCAGTTCAACCAATCGTCTATGTGGTCTCTCATTGTATTTTTTTTAGCAATATGTCTTTTTTCAATAGCTATTTTTCATTTAGGATTTGATAAATATAATGTCTATAATTTACTTTCTCTCCATGGTCTTTAGGGAGAATTTTGGATTACTGCTATTTGATCCCTGTTAGAGAATCCGCCACAAAAGGTGTCTTCATTGACGTAGTACTCAATGACGCATGTCAAATCTGATTGCACTGCCATTTTCTTTCCTACTCCGTCTAGTATATAAACGTATTCAGTCCTTCGTCCCTGAGTGTCGGAGCGTGCGAATTCTGTTCGGCTGTCACAAACCCGAATGGGGTCCAAAATCTTGTGCATACAGCTAGGCTTTCTGCAGTTCGTTACATGCAATGAGTTTCGTGTATGACCATCATTGCAGCCTCTACATGACCTGCTTCTTCATATGTTGCCTTATGTTTTTACACAAGTTTATAACAAACTATAATTATGCGAAGTAATACCTTCGATTTTATTCATTATACTTCAATGTTAGATGGGTGCTAATACTCTGTAAAGACTATTTACACAGTATTATTGTCTTTATCTTATTATTTATAGTTAGCTGGTAGTTTGTGAAGCAGTCATTTTTTATGTTGTCGTGAAAAGGTTGTTTCCGTCGGGTTCTGCAACATAAAACTTCAGTTTTCGTGATGCATCACTGAATCTTTGACAAACCATTATTTAATTAATTTTTAATAGAGGCCTTTTTTTTAATGGAAACGGCGCTTGTAATAGGCTATTAAGTGTAGCCAGTGTGGTGGGCCTACACTTAAGATAGCAAGGCGGGGATACACTTCCCCCAGTACGTCTGAACATTAATTATATTAAACAATAATAAATGATTCTGTTTATCCACGAAAATGCTGTTCGGAGTCGGGTGGCCTTAATATTTAGCCCCTCCAATTTTTGTTGAACCCCGCTCCCAAATGAAATGCTGCCTATAACCATCAATATAATTAACGATGATTGTCATAACCATGACAATGAGCATCGGCTGGCTTATATATAATTATAGGGCAGTAAACCATAATTTTTCCAGAACAGTGTACAGAAAGAAACAAAACATAATAAAGTGGAACTGATACTACGGTTGATATTGTTCTAAAATATGCGGCATCGTACTGTATTGACTCTGTTTAACGTTCACACAACGCGTTCGGTTAGATCTTATCAGTTATCCAGTTTTATTTTGTTGGTGGTCTCAGTTGCGCAGGCGCGGATTCACTGATGGGGAAATGGGGGGAATTCCCCCCCAAATCACTTCAGCGAAATTTTTTCGTCGTTTTGTAATTGTAGAATAGTTTTCTGATTGTGAGTGTGATAACATGGTTTTACTCTCAAGTTACTTTAAATTCTAATTGAACTTTACCGGCGTGTTAATTTTTGTTTAATCTACATACCATAGAAACAGTAGTGTGTGTGTGTGTGTATGTGGGTGTGTGTGTGCCATAGTATTGTGTATTTTAAACTGTAGGTGAATGTTATTACAAGAACAATGAACTGACAAACACAGATAAGATTCTGTACTTGTACGTCAATAAACTTTTGTTACTTATGGAGGCGAGACATGGACATTAGCAAAAAAGGAACAAGAAACTCTAAGGAGTTTGAAAGAAAGGTTGTAAGACGTGTTTATGACCGGTTAAAGAAGATGACGAATGGAGAATAATAAATAACAAGGAGATAGATATGCTATTGAATCATGAGGACATTGTAAGATTCATAAGGCTTAACGAATACAATGGCTAGGTCACCTAGAGCGAATGGATGATCAGCGTATGCAAAAAAAAAAAAATCCTGAGAGCGCAAGTCTACAAAAGCAGAAAGAGGGGCCGACCTTGGATAAAATGGTTGGACGATCTCAGCAATGGATAGCAGACTTTGGAGAAGATTGGTGTTGGAAGCCAGGGCTCACCGTGGGCTTTAGTGGTAAAAAAGAAGAAGAAGAAGAAGAAGAAGAAGAAGAAGAAGAAGAAGAAGAAGACATCAATAAATTTATAGTGTTGATAATAACAAAGTGTTTTGCTATTAATTCCTGTTATTTCTACTTCAGGGCTTTAGAGAAGGGTCCAACTTCCATAATCCCTTCTCCTAATTCAACTCCTCTCCCCAAATCGCTTGCTGGATAAGCCCTGCAGTTGGGAATGTATACCCGTTAATAAAAAAAAAGAACTAATTTGGGTTTTTAAGACAGGTTTCGTAGACCTTAGTGTTTGTTTCTATGTAAACGACGTTCTCTGCCGGAATTTGGTATTTGGCTATCTAAAGTTATAAGAAAGTTACTAGAAAACTGTAATGAAAAGCTGGAAGAAGCAAATACAAAATTGGACACCGAAAGTTTTTCGGAGAGAAATATGGGGAGATAAGAACCACACACACACACACACACACACACACACACACACACACACACACACACACACACACACACACACACACACACACACACACACACACACACACACACACACACACACACACACACACACACACACACAGAGAGAGAGAGAGAGAGAGAGAGAGAGAGAGAGAGAGAGAGAGAGAGAGAGAGAGAGAGAGAGAGAGGGGGGGGGCAGAGCGAGGAGGGAACAAGTGTGAGACGGGTATCTTGAGCAGAGCTGAGAGAGATAACGTACTTTGAAACTTAAGACACGTTCTAACTTACGCGATCTGGTTACGCAGTTCGCTCGTATAGCCGTCGAGTTGTTAGCTTCTACAATCGTGTTATCTGATACGTTCATCGACGTTTCCACTCTAAAAATACTTTTATTTCAGAACCATTTCGTTTGTTACACGTGTTGGAACAACCTTGTATTCGATTACTTCGATTAATTTATACGCGTGCGTGCGCGCACACACGTTTTACTATTGATTTTGTTACTTGAGAAGAAATTAAATTTCTTTGTTGGGCACGTTTTGAAGTTCTATATTGGTTTTATCGTCTGAGCTTTCTAGTTAGGAAGCGTAGTTTATTGTTATAGAAATGTTAAAACATTTATATTTATGGAATATTTCCGATTGTAGTACCAAGCCACGTATTTGATAATCAAATTAGTAATATATATCTTACCGTCTGTGACTTACAGCAAAAAGATATATTTGCTGTAAGTCACAGACGGTAAGATATACATTACTAATTTGATTAAAACATTTGTCTTCCATTTTGCAATATTGATTTTTTTTTCTTTGACAATTTTCGTGTTTTTTCCTGAATTTATTAGTGTCTGACTATATTATTTTAGATTATAAATTTTTGAATTATTTACTTTAATATGTTTATGTTTTATAAATTTTATCGCCTTTCATCATGTTATGTCCAAAAAAGTAGCAGAATTGATTAATACACGTCATGAATAGGATGTCATACTACACTTTAATATTGAGCTCTGTAAACGTATTGTATGCTATTACTTTTCTGTATCACACGCCTAACAGAAAGTAATTTCTTGTTCGAAGCCCATACAATCAGCGGTAATATATATAAAATACATACATCGGTAGTGTGTGTGTGTGTGTGTGTGTGTGTGTGTGTGTGTGTGTGTGTGTGTGTGTGTGTGTGTGTGAGAGAGAGAGAGAGAGAGAGAGAGAGAGAGAGAGAGAGAGAGAGAGAGAGAGAGAGAGAGAGAGAGAGAGAGGGAGGAAAATTTCTTTTGATATACGCATTTTTAATTCTTATCATTTTTACTTCCTTCCAAATTCTTGTATTCGTAGAACATGTTACTAATTCACCACTCTATTCGTTTAAAGAAAGGAAGAATTACTGCACGCATCTGAGAAAAAAATCTTGAAAAAATATAAGGGTCAGAAAGGAATTTTGAGGCGAACAAAAATGATGTGTTACTGCAGGACATGGCCATAGATTGGATACGAAAGATAAAATTGAGACGACACGTATGAGTCGATCGTCGTGTACATGATCTATAATCATACTCTTATGATCATACATAGCGTCTAAAGGGAAAGAAAAAAAGACCATAGCTGAATCGGCAGGACGGTACGGACGATATACTAGAAAGTTGGAATACGCCTTTCAACTGGAAGCTGGCGTCAACTGGCAGATCCCATTGGATACTGCGACGGCCACTTCAGCAAGTCAAAACACGACCAACCAGGTTGTAGTGGTCCTGATGATTATACTAATGATGGAAGGTCACGCGAGGAAAATTCTATTTCCAGGCCAATTCGTGAATTTGATGTCTTTGTGTTGGAAAATTTAAAGATAGTGTTTTGTATGCACGACAGTTTTTGGCAATAAGCATTTTCGTAAAAGGCATGTAGGCCTATATTAAAAAAAATCCAATAAAATATTCAAGAAAATAAAAAACTAAATAAAATGTAACTAATCATACAATCCAAAAAAATAAAGTTTTTGATAAGAATGGTTCAACTTCAACATTAGTATTTAACATTACATTAGTAATTCAACCGAATGAAAAGTATGACCTTTTTTTATTTACTTTCGGTGCGATCAAAGTACTTGTAATGATTTCGGTGCCCGGGACTACTGCCCCTTGGCCCTCTTTCGCTCGGCTTTATTATCAACAGAGTAAATCCATATTTCGAAGTTTTGTGCTTGTGTAAACGGGCAGTGTTTGGTGTGTTCTCTGATCACGTTTCTCAGCCAAGGACGAAACAAAGGACATAACATCGGGCCAATCCTACTGTTAGGTCAAACTACTACTAATTGCAAACTACTGGGGTCGTACGTTGGGTTGACCTTGAGATCCTTGCTCTAGTAGTATACGTATACACTGAAACTATATATGCTAGAATCACTGTACGCCCATAAAAATCGGGTGCAAGATGCAAAATCTATCTCCAGTAATCTCTCCTACAAGTAGTGCACCTGTTCGGAATTGTCACCTGAGGAGTATTAGTGTCGTCTGAGGATTTGTCAGGCGACAGAATGGCTCCTGGAAAAAAGAGTACCCTAATGTCCAGTGTCAACTGCCTCCTCGAAGGACGGATGCTATAGCAGAAGAGCGTTCATGTAAAACAGTTGTTTCGCAGCATAATGGATCCCGGAATAAGGAGATCCCTCAGAGTTCAAATCTAATCTCTGAAGCTGCCGTGACTGATAAAACAACTGTCAGGAAAATAAAAAGTATTGAAGAACTAACTATACGAAGTGTTTATTTATTAAACTGAAGTATTACGAGAATGTTCTAGCAAGTGCCGAGCGACCTTGGCATTACATCAGTGTAAAGGAGATCCCTGTGTCTAGTGCCAACAACCGCCCTAGGAAAAGGATGAATAAGAGAACGTCACAGGGGCGTATTTACAGGGGGGACGAATGGACCCGACCTCCCCCAGAGGGTCGATAACATAGACGAATTTTGTTGTTAATCTCTCAATTTTTAGGCTGTTTTACTATTTTTCACCTGTGTACGCTAATATAGTAGTAACTCTATTTTAAATATACAAACAGCATTACCGTGTACGTTTGAAATATGAATATAGGAAAATCAATTCAGTCAATAAGTCTCTTGTAAACAATGTTTCAGTAACGCGTATTTTTATTGTGTTAATACCGTTTACTTTAATGGGACTGATTTCAGGATGATATCGGCCACTTTAAAGATAGTAATGTTGATTAGTCTTAACTTGTTTTTTCTTTTGTATGAAGCCGAACCGACACCGGACCCCCCCCCTCCAGAAAGGCCAAATTGTAGATACGTCACTGTTGTCAAGGAACATTTCGCCTTCGGTTGCGAAACTGTCCCATACAAGCAGCCGCAACAGTAACATGGAAATAAAGTTCAATAAAAGTACGCAGAATTTCCCAAGTTCTGTTGCTATATAGTGGCTGCAGAAAGGGATTGAAATCATACAGGTATTTTAAACAGAAAACGTTAAACGGAATGATCTGATGACTTAAAACATGCCCACCCACCAGTAACTGCAACAAGAAGATGGAGATCGTAAAAGTGTTTAGTACGGAATTAATTTAATTTTCGAATAAATTTACAATCATGTCGAGTAACCAAGACCTTCAACACAGACTCGCTCTCTCTTTCTTCCACTTTCAATCTCTCTTTCTCCTCTCTGTATACGGTCATATTTACGAGAGATTTGCAAGATAACTTGGAGGCACGCTCGTTTATCAGATTCGCCTTTCGTAAAAACGGACGGAGTGAGACGGCTCACGTTGTGCAACGAAATAAAACTACAATGTGGGTCAAGGCGATTTAGTTTCTAACGTTTACCGTACGGGTAGCGCGGTTCTTTTGCATACGGTACAGCTGTCGGTACTACTATTGACGTGCGGCGGCGAGTATCGATTGCTAACGTACCTTGTGCGTGTATCTCTCGACCTTGTACACGACGCTGACAGCCGTCGTCGTTGTTTGGCACGCGCGCTCTGTCACACTCCGGTTTCGTCTTGACACGCTTGCTGCTTGTTTACTTCGGCCATAAATAAAACGTAACACGTATGGTTTTCTCCGCGCTCCGACTTTGAAAAACGACATCTTAGACACTCGATAAAACTGTATAGTAATGCGAGTTAAAGAGACGTCTTTTCTCTTACAACGAGTATTCTTCGTGCCTGTAACGTCTATTCCTACGGCAACGTATTAAAAAAAAAATACGATTATAAGAAGATGGTCGTTATTGAATGTCATCATTATCATCATCATAATGTTCAAGGATTAAACCAAGGATGGCTTGTTCCGGTCTCAAACAGGCAAAGATTAGAGCTGGTCACTCCAGCGCTTCCTCGGACGTTCAATTTAATAGGAATTTAAGTTTTCAGGCTTTCACGGCCGCGTCTAAGCATGAAAGTCTAAAGCATCGGTGATGTAGGCCGTGGTACACGCTTCCTATTGTTTCACATATTTCGATTGCGGTGCACAAGTTATCCTTAGTGGGTCGGCGAAGGCTTTACATGTTCACAACCGGTAGAATGGCTGGCAGAGATGCTTATGTTTCTTCGTTGTCCTCTTCTCATTAGTGGAGGTCCTCCATCCCTGACTCCTTACCTTAACTTTCCATTGATCCAGTCGCAAACGTTCTTCACAACGCTCGGGACCATTAGATGTCTAACGCAATAGCAAGTTCTTCTGTACGTGATGAAAAATCGCGATCGTTTCTTTCTGCATACGACAAAGTAACGTCGGAAAGTGGCAAAAAAAACGTGTCTTCTCGAGCAAAACGCCCTTCTGTATTCGTCAAGGCGTGTTCTGCCACAGTGACTTCAACGGTTGGCCCAGCCGACAATACCGCTAGTATCCACCAATACCAGTCCCCTTGGTGGGTTTTGTAACACCAATACAGCCACACGAACAAGGCGCTCTGTAGACGTCATCTAAGAAAAGCAAACCTTTCGCATGCTTCGCAGACCTCAGGGCTTGGTGAATCTTCCGCGCCGGTCTAATTACCGTTATCGTTCATTGTCTTCCCAGTACCCATTCGATTCTGTCAGTGACTCCCTTAGGATATGGGATAAACGCCATTCCCAATTCCTCGAGCCTATATTTTGCCGTCACCCGATTGAATACTCCCTCACTATTCTAGACTGGAGTATGGTACTAGTAACCTATGTTACTCAATGTACAAGGAGGGAAGAGAGTGATAATGGGTTATGACTTTAGCGCTTAAGCTGTGATGTAGGTACTTGTTGCTGGAAATATCAGAGATCTGAAAAAAGCTCTTGGATAAAGTCAAAGGAAAAGTCGTTTCGGGTGTATCGCGTTCACTTCGAGGAAACCAGGATCCTGTCCTCGGCGAGTGCTTATTTCCCTCGCCTGCATATGGAGTCCGTGCAGATTCATTAGCATGCTGCCGTCGCGATGAATCGGCGCGGGCATCCTGTGCTGCTCGACCCACAGCGTTGCGCTTGCACCTGATTGGCCGATGGTGGTTTTCATCTGGCATCGTGCAACTCTAAAAGTTTATATAAGGCGGTCCTTTTTGGGACCGCGTATCCTTTGCCACAGTACTGTGGTTTCACCGACGAACACGTTGTCAGTTGTATCAACATCGTTTTCACTGAAGATGGCGTCCAGCGGTGAGGCCGAAACGTCTGAAGGTAACATCTGTCAGCAGGTAGTTATACTAAACCACGGCCTCACAGCCCGGATCTTAATTTCAATAAAAAGAATAAGTAGTTAAAAAAAAGAGAGAACTGCTAAAGTGAGATACGTACACAGTTTTCATCATTTCGTTCATTTAAGGGGTAGGACGTCAGACAAGGCAATTCAAGACAAGAATATCTGAAGGTATTTTGGTTTACACAATGATATTGTAGTTCACATATCTGGTAGAAATCAGATCTTGACGGAGTCGGAGATTAGCGTACATCAGATAACATGCAATACAAGGAAGGAGCGCGTATGCAAAGAAACAACCTGAGACATGAGACAACACGCACAATATGCATACGTCCGAAACACGCGCACGAGGATACACAATGTTAGTACATACTGGTCCGCCGCTCCAGTAGGGTATGTCTCTGAAGTGCAGACTGGGCGCCCAGACGATTAGCCAGACAGCCAGCGTCGACACCGCCACTCCCATCAGCGTCTGCAGAGCTACCAGCGACTTGGCTAGCTTGTGGTGATGCAATACTGGTGGCATGTATTTGCGGGGTACTGAAACAGACACACAAACAGATGTACGTTAGCCTCGGTGCATACCGGTTGCCCTTGAGTAAATTCAGTATTTTATAAATAAACATACTTTTTTGTCGTCTTGCCCCGGTCTTGCTGGAGCATTATGCAAATTCACTAATCCCGGATCTTTTTTTTTTAGACATAATTTTTTTTTTGCGTAAAGTTAATTTATGTTAACGTCTTACAGCTGATATGCGTTTTTATCATATGAGCTTCTTAAGCATTCAGTGATTCTGAGGGAGGTATCGTATGGTGTCAGAGTATTTTATTGCTTTTTCACATGTGTACGTAGGGCTATATAACAGAATTCGGTATTATACAGTTTTATTATCGATTTATGTTAATAGCGGTAACTTGTTCTTAAGCATTCTTTACATCCGTAAACGATAGACCTATTACGGTAGCTGTACACGATGACCTCCCCTAAATACTGCTTTCAGATAAGCTGCCGTAACGAAAATGGGACAGAGCAGCTAGTGACCTATGTAGGGGGACTTTTTGCAAAATAATAACTGCTTTGCTGTGGGAATGTCGCGATAATGAAGTTACTTGTCGCGTAAGATATTATTATTCTTCTCTTCCCTCAACCGGGAGTAGCGTGGGAAGTATGGGCACCCTAGGTTGCCAGACTTTACTAACCACTGAGCGCTACATCGCCAGCTTGAAAATAGCCCGTATATGATTAAACATCAAACTTTAGCTTTCTGCAAAAACTAAAATACATGTCAAACTACTTAAGTAAAACAGTTTTTAAGTTCCAAAAACGAACACTAGAATAATTGATTTAGATCGAAGTATTTGAATGTAGAAACAGTAATCAACAAGATGGAAATTAGGGGGACACATAGGAATAAAAACCACACCAACTCTTGCTTACGGTGATGATATAGGCATTCTAAGTAAGGAAAAAACTCTTTGAAAGACGCTGTAATTAATGTAGATAGCGAGGCAACGGAGAAAGGACTGAAAAGAAATGATAATAAAAGCCAAATACATAGAAACAACAAGAACATCATGTAACAGACATTCTCTGCAATTCGAAAGTCATGAACTTGAACACGGAAGTAAATTTTCCTACGTAGGCTCACAAATAAACTCCACTAACACTACGGGCAATGACATCCAGGCGAGAACCTTTAATGGTAACCGATGTCACAACGCCTACTCCAAATTAATAAAGTCGATAGCACTAAACAAATCATTAAAATTAATAATATACAAAAGCATAACTAGACCAGTTGTAACATATGCACGTGACACCGGGGTATTAACACAAAAAGACGAACAGCAGCTAAGAATATTTGAACATAAGGTATGGAGAAAAATGTTTGGGTCAGTACAAAATAATAACGGTTCGTGGAGAATACGAAGGAATCATGAAATAAATAATATAATACACGGAGCTGATATAGTGAGGTTTATACAGAGCAGAAGGACGACCTGGTTGGGACACACATTGAGGATGGAACAACACGGAATTACCAGAAAAATTCTAGAATGGAGACCAGTAAGTAGGAGATCAAGAGGAAGGACAACGAAGAGATGGATCAAAATTGTTGAGAAGGATCTGAGGAATGTGGGGATAAGAAGACAGAGAAGACTATGTAATTAGAGGGCTGAACGAAGCAAAATCGTTGAAGAGGCTAAAATCGTAGAAGAGCCATACTGGATTGTAGCGCCAGTAGAAGATGAACATTTAAATGCAGAAAGCTTCTATTAAAAAAGTATTGGAGTATATTGTCATTTTTTTACATTTAAACGTTACTAAATTAATATGAGAAAAACTCGCACCAAAGAAAAGATAAATCCACTTGCATCTGAATAAGACTGATGACACTGGTTTCACCACTAATTATTTTTTTGAATTATCTGAATAGTTAAGTCACTGTTATTCGAATGCAGCTTCAAATACAAGTCAATTCGAATACGTTGTGAGAGTCTGTTTTCTTGGTTTTTCGCTAGACTCACATTCAAGAAAAAAACCTTATAGCAAGTGCTTAGCGACGAACCGCGCCTCATCGTATAGTGACATGAACCAAAAGAGGTTACTTTTACTCGAGTCCAAATAGATTTCGAGGTATTTGGATCTGCTCAAGCAAACCTTTCTCGAGCCACCGAAAATACCTCTGTGAAAATATCTTGGTTTTTCGACCACCGGTCTACAATCGAGTTGTATAAAACGCAAGTTGGTTGATGGGCAAGTTGGTTTTGTCAATGCAGTGAAGACTTTTGGCGTCCTGAATAATGATGTAGATGCTTTAAGGTGTTTTGAATGGAAAATAGACGAATTTATAGACCATTGTTCGATAAGAATGTGTGATGGCTGAGGAAGAATAGGAAAATTGAGGCTTTGTGGAAAATATAAATACCGGTACAGTAAGATTCATAAAGCCTTTAAAATTAAATTATCCGGGACATGTCAACAGTATGAGGAGGAGGAGCAGGGGCGTATTTATGGGGACCGGACTCCCCCCCCCCCGAGAGAGTCGAAAAGGTTGACGAATTTTGTTAATCTTAATTTTAGGCTGTTTTATTTATTTTTTTCAGCTGTGTACGCCAATGTAGTACTAGTTCTTTTTTAAATACAAACACGTTTATTACACAGCATTAGAGTATAAGTTTGAAATATGAAATATAGGAAAATCAGTTCAATCAATAAGTATCTTTTAACAATGTTTCAATAATGCGTATCTTTATTGTGTTATTACCGCTTATTTTAATCTAACTAATTTCAGGATGTCGTCACGCGTTTTTCAGCCTCTTTAAAGATAGTAATGTCGATTAGTCATAACTTGTTTTTGTTTTTTTCTTTTGTACGAAGCCGACCCGATCCCGGACCCTCCCAAAACCAAATTCTAGATACGCCACTAGGGAGGAAAGTGGCCAAATGAACAATGGGAAGAGGGTTTGTGGACTAACCTGAAAAGGAAGACCAAAGAAACGGTGACTGTAGGTTGTGGAAGACTGTCGTAAAAGTGTGTATATCAGGAACTTGAGACAGGTGTACAGAGGCAAAAATTAATGTACACAATAAGTGTGGTCGAAACCATGATCTTGAGATGTCGTGCCAGAAGCTGAGTGCGTAGTAGTCTACATGCTAGTGAGGTGGGCCGATATACCTGTAACAGGTATTTTGGAACGATATTTTTGTGGAACGGATGTAACAGTGACTGAAAAGTTGAAATACCTGTTATTCGCGGCGACGCTGTTCCGAGTCGAGGCACGCCCCCTACGCTCCTACACACACACACACACACACACACACACACACACACACACACACACACACACACACACACACACACACACACACACACACACACACACACACACACACACACACACACACACACAAAGTACGCAAGTATCACGTAAACGAATACGCCAAGACCAAATACTAGGCGTACAAAAATATCGCTGGTACGCAAGGAACAACCAGTATTTCAAATACTAGTGGTATCACCGATGCACAAAATACTAAGCGTATCAGAGGAACAGTAGTATTTTTGGAACACCTAGTATTTTAGGAACAGGTAGTATCAAGGGTATTTCGATATTTCGATTCTGCGCAAAGAGACGAAGCTGTTTTTAATAAAGGAACAAATTCATCCTGATGTTACATTTATTCTCGTGTGATATGCAGGTATATAATACAGATTATATGCTAATAAATTATATATTAAACTAGTCACCAACTTGTAACTAAAACCGGTTCAGGTTGTAAGGTAAAACTTTGTTTTTACTCATAAAAAACTTTGTGATTCGAGTCGTTAGTGAAATAGTTGTATTTAATTATATTGCGTTATAACCTATAGAGTGGCTGATGTTGAAAAGCTATATTATACTTTTTATTAATGGGATTTTAACTTCACGGAATTTTAATTTAATGGGATTTCGTTCCTTAAATATCTGAACGAAGAACAGGAACACGATTATCATCAAGGAAAATGCAACAGTTGATATTTTTGAATGCTTTAAAATAGTGTTTGAATAACTGAAATCCCAGTATTTTAAAAACAAATCAATTGTTTAATTTTATTTATAATGTGTTAAGTGAAGCAGATTGTAATGTAAATAGGTGTGACATTTCATAACTTGTATATTCTGTGTACATTAGTGAATGAATCTGAATATTATCGAGGTATGTAATGCATTTAATTTACTTTTGTTGTTGCTTATTATTTATAAGTTTTTATTTATTTATTTATATTTATTTTATTACAGTTGTTTTTATTATTTTTATTTGTAAAATTTTGTTTATTCTCATTCACTCTTGTGGCTTACTGTTATGTTTTTATTATATGTTTCTGATGTTTTAATCACATTATTTGTTGTGGTATTACGTGTACTCTAAATTATTTCATTGCCCCGAGTTTCGCAACTGATTTGTCTAAAGTCTAACCAATGTTAGTTTTACTCCTAGTGAAAACTTAAATTGGTATTCCCAAAGGGAGATAGGCCTATAAATTCTCTTGTTTCTTATTTCCTTTTAAATAGTAATAGTTTAATAAAGTCACAGTGTAAAGTAACACTGTTAATACTTTTAGTTTCAATTTATTTCTTATAACGAATTATATAGTATAGGTTATATAATATCTTCAAATAAATAAACTGCAAGTAGGTTTATTAATATATTAATAGGTTTATCTAGGTGAAAATAAAACTACTTGCAGTGTATTTATTTGAAGATATTACATAGGAGACCTGCAGGAAACTCAAAACGAGTTACTTACAAAGGATAATATAGGTTATGCATATATAGTATATAATAACAGGTATTTCTACCTGTTATTTTTTTGGAACGGTATTTTCATACCTAGTATTTTAAAATAACAGTTTAGACCACCTCTAGTCAGCATTACAAAAATATTGCAACTAGAACGTATATGAATACAAACGCACTGCTCGTGACGATTCCTGTAAACAACACGTTGTAGTGTGTAATTTTTACTGCAGAGAGTGCTAACACCGCAGAGACTGCGCCTGCAATTTCTATTCCGTATAAACAAACACAGATTCTGCAACCAGCTCGTAATTCGAGTAATGTTTATTTCAGAAACACGTCTAGCGCGTATAAAAACCAGCGCGAATTTGTTATTGAAAAATGTTACGTCTTCTTTACAAAACCGTGACTGTAGCTAGCATACAGTCTTGATAATTAGAATCTCTTCACTCTATATTTAAATTAAAAATTTGTACCTTTCAGATACAGGCAATCGTGTTGATTAAAATTTTTAAATTACAGATCATAAGAATAGTTGATGGAATCATACAAATGCTAATTAATAGGTATGCTGGACCGTTTTATGGATTCTACTATTAACTCTACAACTCAAATATTTATACATGAAACGGTTCGCGCAGATCGTGGGGGGGAGACAGTGCAGGAAGTGGGGTTGTGAGGTGACACACGTTACCATGTGATATACCATCCATTCTGCTGTTCTGAACAATTAAATAACTGGTCCTAAAACAACGCGTGAAAGATACGCATGCGCAATGAGATCTTTTGACACAGCGCAACCAGAGTTTCATGACACAGACAACTAACAAGTTTCATGTCTAAAATAATTATTTTAGCTGTACTTGTTATGAAATCTTCAATTTGTTGGTAAACGTACCCGTTTGAGAACTGTCGACATATTCTTTTGTATTTATTTATTGACGTGTAAATGTTTAAGGAAATCTGACTTATAAAAACATGTTCTTTAATCACAACCAATTTTTTTGAATTCGCCTAGATGTTCGCAAAAATGACAAAATAAGCGAATGTATTCGATGCGGTTTATAAAACGTAGTCGTTTTACAGAATGATTATTATTATATTATTGTTACATTAGTAGAAGTAGTAGTAACACTAAACATCCAAGTTCATGTGTGTGTGGGGGGGGGGGCGCAGTTATCTTAAATTTGGGTTACGATAATCGAGTGCGCATGTACGTATGCCATGACGCACTCCATCGGGGTCAAGTCCTGGAGGTTTTCGTTTGGTCCCTGGCACCAAATCTGTTCGCAAAGGCCGACGAATCCTCCTACCCACATCTCCGTTAACTCGACAGAATGGACAATGCTTCGCCACCTCACCGCGTCAGGCGCCCACGGGCGCTGCTAGACGATCCCACATGATCTTCGTATGAACCCCTCAGAACCGTCCCCCCTCCCCACCTTACTGAGTTACCTTTCATTCTGCCTGGTATAAACAGGAACATCCCTAAGGATACGACTTGCCGACGCTGGGTTTGCATAACAGCGTCTAACAGATAAACATGAACAGCACAGATATCACACCAACCAGTCACATATCTGCTTTGCTTTTCGGCTGGACTGTAACTCGGAGCATGGGAAGCCGCGAAGTGTACAAGTGCTAATTGCGGGAATCATTCGTCCTGGCAACCTATC
This sequence comes from Magicicada septendecula, assembly GCA_034769895.1. Classification (NCBI taxonomy): domain Eukaryota; kingdom Metazoa; phylum Arthropoda; class Insecta; order Hemiptera; family Cicadidae; genus Magicicada; species Magicicada septendecula. The sequence continues at coordinate 1,291,593,365 of CM068367.1, forward strand.
GTTACGGACGACTCGCCTCCGGGCAGCGTTACCACACTAGCGCTGGTATAAGCTCCTGCGGGCGATCCTTTAATGGGACGAAGGAGACGCGCCTCAGGCCCTCAACTGACTGGCTGGAGAAATACCTTGGATCATATCCCCTATGTCATACACGACACATCGTGTATTCGTGGACCGCTCCAAAAGACCTCATGCCGAGCGAACGACCGAGTTGCACTGTAAGAAACTGGCGTTCATCGGCCTCCGGCCTTGACAACGCACACAGACCAGAACGCAAGACGCCCCGTGTCTATGTGTGCCGCACAGATTCTAACCGAAAAAAAATACAGCGCCCTTATTCAGATTTTGTGTTGGGACATTGACGAAGTACACAGTTCGTATTATAGCAGACTGTGTGCCGCAACTAAATTAACTACTTAGTGGATATGAATAATTCTTGTTTTAATAATCCTATATTTGACTTACACTTGAAAGCTATAAAAAAACTTGAAGTCACAGACAACATTCTCTGCAGGTTTAAAACAATCCAGAGCTTTCTTAAATAATTCATGACCAAATGAAACCGATATTTGCATGACATGCTAGTGACCCTTACTTAGATTTAGACTGTTACGTTGTCTACAGGAGAAAGAAAGGCAGGACACGACTGATATTTCAGACGCAGTTATTTATAAAAATCTGTTATCTAGCGAAAAAAGTCGGCTAAAATGGACACTCCGACTGACTAAATGGCAGTTCTATCAATAAAACGGTCTGCTCAGAATATATTGTTTCGACAGATGCGGAAGGAGCCTACCGTTTGCAATAAAACCGTTCTGCAGAACATAAAAGCAAAGGGAGAGACTATAAAATTCCTGTTTAAGTACGTTTTCGCGTTTAATTATCTCCGTGTGTTCCGTTTACGCAAACTCGCCTCGTTCTCTGCCTGCGTCTCGTTATCAATACCGTTTGAAAATAGCTGTTCACTTCCTCGATACGCGGATATGAAACGGCCAATGTACACGCACGACGAATTGGCGCTCTAACGGACGGCGAGTAATTTTAAAAATTCCAACGAATAGAATTGAAATTCAGAATTTAATAAAAGCGTTCTTCCTGCGTACTTTAATAGCAGCAGTTGTTCGGAAAAATTACTGACAACATTACAATGGTGGACTCTGTAAAATCTGCAGAGCCTGGATTGTCCGCGACTTTTACTGCTGAGCATCAAATTCGCCCTGAAATTAATCGAGGCTATTCATAATCCGCTGCCGGAAACTGTAATCAATCGTATTTTTAAGCATTAGTTTTGGTTACATTAAAAAAAACACTTATTATTAAATACAGGCCTAGAATATTTTTCAAAATAAACAAAAAACGTGGAAATACTGTTTATCTCCATAAATACTGGCAGTTACAGGTTGCATATTTAATTGTTTTGATTCAAATAAATCGATTAAAAATATTAGGCGGCTTAGCCTCTTTTCTTTCTTCAGATCTCTTTATGATATTACGATACAAAATATAAACAATGACAAATTTTACTGCGTTTAGAATTCATGTAGCCTTGAATACAGCGTATTTAATTTTGGCTGCTGTACACTTTTTCGCATGCTTAGGTAAATAAGGGCAGATTTAATTAACAATGTTAGTTTAATATCCAAAATGTTTTCCGGGTTTTGAGTTTAGAATAATTGTCTTTACTCTAAATTCGGTTACTTGTCTTCAATACTGTGTTAATGGTGTATTTGATACAAAAAGAGAGAGGTAGACCATGATAGATGACCGAGAGAGTTCGGGACTGTCTTAGATGCTCAACCTGTAGAATGGTCAATCTTCGTTAATGCTCTAAGTCTAATGAAAGTGGCCTTATAATGCTCTATCGACACTGAAGGTGGCCTCCGATGGTGAAGCCGAAACGTTTGTCACTAATAACAACAGCCTACCACGGTCTAACAGCCCGGCTATGAACAATCTTAACAATGTTGACGTCGCCCGTCAAAGTTTAAGACTAGCTCTAAGGCTGTCTTCGCTAAAAAAAAATAACATCACTAAAATTTATGTGTCTCTGCATTTTGCATAAAAGGTATTACGTTGGGGATAAACAAAAGTGTTTTAAATAACTAATATCAAATAAATCAATAATGTAATTTTGTCGCAGCATTAAGATATAGAACTATTGCTTTAACATTATGATGCTTTCCAACAACAGTAAAGTATTAGGTTTTCAGGGAAGTTGTACTTCATTGTAAGCTTAAAAAGATCGCGCACCCTCTACGTAAAGGCAGCGTGAATGATGGAGGAATACCATCCATGGAGAAAAGAACGTGAAATTATTTTCTTTTACCCGTAATTCACTCAAGTCTTCTCTCTTTCGACAGACCCGAGACTTAGTACCTGAACATATGTACATCCACTTAACTCTATCTCACGCATCTCTCTTTATTTCCTCATAACAGCTCCCGCCCTTGATGTCATCAGTCGTTGTTATAATTCGTCTTCCCTTCTATTACATTCCCAGTATAAGGCAATTCCATCTTAACGTGTCCTAACCAACTGGGTTTCTTTTTCTTAATACATTTAAATAATTTTCTCGTTTCCCTTATATTTCCTAACATTTCTCTTATTATAGGTTAATTCCATGTGGTTTAAGTCTACATGCTATAGTCTATTGTACACTTTCCGCCAGGTCAATTAAGGTATGTCTTGAACGTTTCCAGATAATTTGCCGTAATACAAAAAAAACAGATAATAACAATTAAATGCGTTTTATTAATTTTAAAGAATTCGATTAATTTTGTTTAGCATTTTGTAATTATAAACGTTAATCGCTCTACGCAAAAGGTTGTTTCGTTTACGATTATATCATTGTTATTAATTGGCTCTACAACCAGATGAGAGTAAGGGCCTTATTGACTACTTGTCTCCGTCAATAGTCTCTCGATGCCACCAGATACCTCTAGTTTCGAATCCCCAACTCACAGAAGTCGGCCTCGTCATCGTCCAGCCATCGCACATGTTTCAGAAACATACGTAACCGTTGGTTTGATAATGGTCACGCCAACAACTTAAGGTGTCTTGTCACAAAGGAAGATTGAGGAACTTCTGAAATCTGTAACAACACGTTTCCTGCCGCCAGTCGCGCGTTAATTTCCGTCTGCATTTCGTTGTTAACAACATCTCCAAAGTATATGAACTACTCCACACGTTCGTATCCTTCAAACTGTCTCACCTTCCTCCATCTAGTCTTATTCCTCGTACTGATCATATATTTAGTTTTATCTTTATTTAGAAGTCCCACCTTGGCTGCTTCTTCTTCCAGAACTTTCAGGTTCTCGGCGAGATAGTTGGTGTTGTTACCCAACAGTGCGATGTCAACGGCAAAGGCGAGGCTTTCGTTTACGATTTACCCGATAAATATAAATAATAAATAAACAGTTAATCTGGACACATACACATGTCCATTATGCAAGTACTACAACTAGGCCTATGTGTTGCATTAATAAAGTGTTATTTTTACTGTTTATTTGCATAACTGTTTCATACTGTATCACTTAGGCCTACTGACTCACATATGCAAAAAGTGTGTTTCAATTACTTCGCTGTTCAACGTACATTTCACTGTCCTTGAAGTAAGCTCAGTAGTAAAAATCAAGTGAGTCTGTTAGTTTCCCTGAAGTACGACCTGCCCTACGTGGAGTCTCCCCTACGCGATATTCAGGCTTTTCTCAGGTAAAAGAAGATCCCTGAAGAACGAGGTCATCGCCTGATACAACCATGTAGACGACTCGGCCCTCAGTCTTTGATCCGATTGTGAATGCTCGGGACGACGAGTGCTGAGCACAACGAGCCGTCCAAAATACGGCCCAGCACGGCCCGAACGGTTTAGCTCCCGACTGTCCACCGCTCGAAAGCCTCGTCGTCTGCCGCCATCTTTAGTTCGGGGCACAGTGTCGGCAGCGATCGGAAGTTCCGGCAAATACCACCACGCTTCTTATTGGTGATGGGAGAAATAACAACAGCCAGTTTCGTCGGTCAAAAGACCAAAAAGACTCTAAACATAAATAAACAAATTGAACCGCGTACTTATTTTGAATATGGAAGGCGCACGTTGACTCAGGAATAGTCCTTTGTAGCGACATTGATTTGAATTCCGTACTCTATAAAGATGATAAAGTGGTTTACTCAAAAGCCAGAAGGTCAGTTACAAAAAGCGGTTTTTGTATTGTGTAATGTCTTCCAGGGACATGGGTTGTGAGTCTCTGTTTCTAAATCGAAGAGCATGACTTTCTTTGTGAATATTCCATTAGAACGAAGATAGTTATCGACGACGATAAAATCGCATTTGTTTTGAATACGAAAGGAGCAACTTGACTCAGGAATATTCCTTTGTGGCGAAATTCATTTGAATTCCCTACTCTAAGTCATTATTCAAGAGTCAGAAGGTCAGTTACAGAGAGTGGTATTTGTATTATGTAATGTCTTCCGGGGATATGTGTTGCGAGTCTCTACTTCCAAATCAAAGACCGTGGCTTGCTTTGATGAGTATCCCATAGAACGAAGATAGTTGTCGATGACGATAAAACCTTAGAACAGGTTTGTGATTTTAACTATTTGGGATGCAGTATCTCATTTCACTGCCACAGAGACTGAGATAAGAAATTGTCAAGATTCACAAGGATCTGTGGTACACAGATATATATTGCTTTTAAAACCAAAGCTAGGACGGACACCTTCAAGACGTTTATAAAACACTGACTGTCCCGACGTTTCTTTATGGGTGTGAGACGAAGATCCTCGGGGAAAAGGAATAAAAGGAAGTTTCACGCTACAGGAATGAAGTTCCTGAAAAGTGTTCAGGGCTACTCCCTCCTAGACAAGAAACGGAATAAGAAAATCAGACAGGAACTAGGAATCCAGTCTGAAAATGAGATCGTCAATGAGTATAGGAGAGGATGGTGTGAATATTCAAACAGCGTGTTACGTAAAAGGCTGCCAGTAGCAGTCTTAGAGTACTAACCAATTGGAAGAAGAGGCGTCGGTAGATTATGGAGGAGACCGGTCCCGGAACAGAACAATTAGGGCCAATTCCTTGGGTTGGAGATGATGATTGAGATTGATGATGATTGAGTGGCGGATGGATTTGAGTGTAACGATGTAAACGGTTATTGGTTGGTACTACTGTGCGAGCACCGTGTTGCTCTAGTGACAACCAGTTTGTGTGTATAATACTGAATATATATGTATACATACTCGTGCATTAGACACATAGTTAACATAAGTACTCAATTGACAGTTCTTTCCCCCAGCCCCACCTCTTAAGTCGTTGCTCTCTGTGAAGTGGCGTCGAGGCTGGTTTCAATAAAACTTTTTCGTTCAAACTTATGGGGTTATGCATGTGTTCTCGAATACTTTTCCTATCTATACCTATACTATCTGCAGTATCTGTATTCTATTCAAAATTATGGGGGTTATGCATGTTTTCTCGGATACTTTTCCTAGCTGTACCTATACTATCTGCAGTTATCTGTATTCTGTTCAAACTTATGGGGGTTATGCATGTGATGCATGTGTTCTCGAATACTTTTCCTACCTGTACCTATACTATCTGCAGTATCTGTATTCTGTTCAAACTTATGGGGGTTATGCATGTGTTCTCGGATACTTTTCCTACCTGTAGCTATACTATCTGCAGTATCTGTATTCTATTCAAACTTATGGGGGTTATGCATGTGTTCTCGGATACTTTTCCTACCTGTAGCTATACTATCTGCAGTATCTGTATTCTATTCAAACTTATGGGGGTTATGCATGTGTTCTCGGATACTTTTCCTACCTGTAGCTATACTATCTGCAGTATCTGTATTCTATTCAAACTTATGGGGGTTATGCATGTGATGCATGTGTTCTCGAATACTTTTCCTACCTGTACCTATACTATCTGCAGTATCTGTATTCTGTTCAAACTTATGGGGGTTATGCATGTGTTCTCGGATACTTTTCCTACCTGTAGCTATACTATCTGCAGTATCTGTATTCTATTTAAACTTATGGGGGTTATGCATGTATTCTCGGATACTTTTCCTACCTGTAGCTATACTATCTGCAGTATCTGTATTCTATTCAAACTTATGGGGGTTATGCATGTGTTCTCGGATACTTTTCCTACCTGTAGCTATACTATCTGCAGTATCTGTATTCTATTGAAACTTATGGGGGTTATGCATGTGTTCTCGGATACTTTTCCTACCTGTAGCTATACTATCTGCAGTACCTGTATTCTGTTCAAACTTATGGGGGTTATGCATGTGTTCTCGGATACTTTTCCTACCTGTAGCTATACTATCTGCAGTACCTGTATTCTGTTCACTTTACGTATCCTCCAACCGAGTTTCACTATAATTGATTTGTATTGCAATTTTACTGTAGTTTACATAACAATCGTCTTGAGTTAAATGTTTAAACGTTTTTTAAATGACTGTTGTTAATAATTACAAAGGCAATAATTAAAACAGACAACGAAAAAACAGCACAACTTATTAACGTCGGTACGCTCGCTGTAAGCTGTGTGGGTTTTCCAACTGTAAAGCGTTCCCGCTCCTATCGTCTTATCTGATTATATGCAAAACAGCGTCCTCCAGTCACTGCAGTACTCAGTCGAGGGGTTATCTTTTTTCTTGTTTCTTTATTGCTGTTACACAATACACGTTGATGCTCACAGATCCTGTGCTTTTTTGGCCGCAGTCATCGCTGGCAGACACAAAACACGAGAAGTGTCGGCTATTTTAATTAATTATATTTCATAAATTCACCTTGTGCGAGTAGGATACTTTATGTTAAATTTTTTGTAAGGAAAATACACGTTCGTTCTGACTGTTTATTTTATAAATGCTAGATGCTTCCGACATTTTGTCTTGCAAATACATATTTCAAAATTTTTGAATTTTGATTAACTGTATTCATTATTTTTAAATTTTAATTAACTGTATTTCATAAATTCTCCTCGTGTGAGTACTTTTTGTTAACTTTTTTATAAAGAAAATACACGTTCGTTCTGACTCTTCATTTTATGAACGCTAGATATTTCCGACATTTTGTCTCATGCAATTACACATTTTTCAACATTCTTGAATTCACTACGTTCAGTAGAGTTTACCAACTGATTCTGTACGGACAATTTTAGAAGAAGCAGTTTAAAAGTCTGTGTAGATGGTACGAATATTAACAAGCAGAAGGAATTGTGGAAACTCTTTTCCGCGAGACATGATTACAGAGAAAAGATGAATGTCCTGGTTATGCCTTAGCCTACATTGGAGTTTCCAATTAAATACAACAATTAGTGGAGGAGGAGGAGGAGGAGGAGGAGGAAGGATTAAGGACTATAGATGTAAGAAAATAAATTAAAAATCTGTATCTGGGAGACACAGATACCGTGTCAAAAAAAATTAAATCGTTTAGGAGAATAGTTTGCATCTACACATGGGGGGGGGGGTTAAAGATACACATTTCACATTTATTGAAACTGGATTTAGTCCTATATATATGTAGGCCTATATTTAAAAATGAAACAAATTATGAACAGGATGGACTTAAAAAAATAAATAAGCACGTCATACGCACTCCCAGGTATAGCTGTGTAACCGTTTGTTAGGGTAGGCATACGGTATAGGCGTCCGCGAGTGATACCTAGTAACCAAGTCTGTATGCGGCACACAGAATAGTGTGCGATTCTGCAAAAGTTTCTGCCCAGACGTAATAATTTCTGTCGTTTCTTTCGAAGCGAGAACGGTAGTGACAAATTACAACGATCGCCGAGGGCAACGTAACCGCGCTACGCTAATGGTTAATTGGCGGGACGCTAATTGACGTTTCGGCGGCGCAAGCGGATGCTAAAACGTAACACGCGAATGTAGGCTCTCGCTCGCTTCGGTGTTTCGAGTATTTTTTTTCGATTGTTAACGGCTCTTTTTTTCTTTCCAAGCCAAATTTTATTTACTCACCATAACAAAGTTATTATGTTTAAAAAGCTAGTTCCATGTTACTTGGGTAATAATTAGGCGCTACAACCCCGTCTCACTCGTACGTTCAATCTAAATGTAAATAAAACAGACTAAAAGGTAAGTGGGAACGCAGGAGCAGAAGTCACGACAAATTATCCAGAGGTATATTTATTATAATGAAGTTTAGGGCGAACAGCTTACACATGGTGCCGTGGGGCTATTGGCGGCGGTTTGTTAAGCGCTTCTTAGTGCCCGAACATTTTGTTTTTCGGCACACTTTCAAAACTGACCGACAGACTACGAAATTCCTGAATATGTCATTCAATATTGTTACAATAAGTTACGATTAACGGTAGACAATCAAATAACGAAGCGGAAGACAATAGAATTGTTATCTTTTTATTGGAGTTACGCCAATTAATTTTAAAGATTTAATTCTAAAATTCCTTATGGATATCACTGGCATAGGAAATAAAATAAGGAAATATTTTTATTTAGACCTATAAGCATCTTACTGGCAGAAACTATGATCAAAATTCGTAGCTTAATAAATGTGCTGTAAGTCTTTTTTCTTCCCCAACAAGGATTACGCCATCGTGACCTGTTCCGGCTTCATAGGATTTATTCCCATCTTGTATTTGGCCCCCCTACGCTTCTTCTTCCAGCTGGTTTGTATCTACTTGCCGCTTTTGGTAGTGCTGTAAGTATAAAGGGAAATAAAATCTTAATAAATTATTCTTATCCCCCATTTCACGAACCTTTGTTAACTTTATTTCTAACGGACTGTTTGTTAACTGGGGATAAAATTTTTCACGGTCGTTATCTTAAAATAACTAAGGCCAGGTTAGTTAATGCTCGTTAAAACGACTACGTTTTCTAGATAATTGTAGATTTTGTTTTGTATTGATGGATAGACGGAAATAACTTGTAAACTACACGGTAGCGCCCCTGTTTCGTAACTTTATTACTTCCATGTTCCATAAGGAAATGGAAGTATGGTGATGGCAAAAAAAAATCGTGGTCGAGATTATTGCAGATTCTGATTGTACTACCCTCAAAACATGAAAAAAAGTCATTTTTCGAAAAGTGTCTGTGTGTGTGTGTCTGTGTGTCTATAGATTTTTTCTATGGCAAACGATAACAGCCGCAAATTCAAACAGAATCAAATAATGTTTTGCATACACTCCTGATTTGTAGAGTACTCAAGACCTATTGTTTTTGGTGAAGATCGGTTAAGGGAAAGGTGTAGTTTACCTGCAACGTTTTTTGTTTTAACAAGAGTATTTTCTATGGCAAACGATAACAGCCGCAAATTCAAACAGAATCAAATAATTTTTTGCATACAGTCCTGAGTTGTAGAGGACGCAAGGTCTATTGATTTTAGTGAAGATCGGTTAAGGGAAAGGGGTAGTTTACCTGCCACTTTTAATGTTTTAACAAGAGTAATTGTTTCTATGACGAACGATAACTGCCGCACATTCAAACAGAATCAAATAATGTTTTGCATGCGTCGCTGAATTGTAGAGTACTCAAGACCTATTGATTTTGGTGAAGATCAGTTACGAGAAAGACCTGCAACGTTTTATGTGATAACAAGGGTAATTTTTTCTATGACGAACGATAACTGCCGTAAATTCAAACATAAAAAAATAATGTTTTGCATACTTCCTTACATTGTAGAGAACTCAAGGCCTGTTGATTTTGGTGAAAATCGGTTAAGGGAAAGGGGTAGTTTACCTGCAACATGTGTTTTATGTTGTAACAAGAGAAATGTTTTCATGACGAACGATAACTGCCGTAAATTCAAACAGAATCAAATAATTTTTTACATATGTGCCTGAGTTGTAGAGGACTCAAGGCCTATTGATTTTGGTGAAGATCGGTTAGGGGGAAAGGGTAGTTTACCTGAAACATTTTTTGTTGTAACAAGAGTAAAGTATTTAATTTTTATAAATAAAGTATTCTGATAAGAAGATCTTAATAATCCACTGTAGAAACGTAGATGAAATATCTATAAATGAAGAGGCTAGTTGAAAGGGGTGGGGGTAATTTTCTATAAATGAAAAGTATAGTTGAATGGAGAGGGGATAATTTTTTATATATGTACTACGTTATCGGCAACAAAGAAGTAGTTTGTTGTTAAAATTCCTTCCCGTCCTGTTTGGCCGTAGACCAAAGTTTTCTGCAAAACCAGACGTTTCGGCAGTGCCATCGACTTCCATCATCAGTGAAAATCGAGTGCGATAACTTGAGGTGGTGTCGATTGTGACCACAGTACTGTGGTTAAGGCTGAAGCAATAAGTAGAAAGCAGTAGTTTGTATGGAAATATTTCATTTCGAAAATGATTTTAAATATAAATCTCAGAACATGGAAGTCATGTATGGTCCATACCCATATTTTTACATCTGATACGCGTATCTACGTGATTTTATTTACTGTTTAATCTGACGAATTCTGTTTTGTGGCTTCCTCTTAAGTTTGTTACGCGTATCTTTGTAGATTTATTTGCTTTTTGCTTTTTTTAATTGTGTTATTTCTATAAGTCAGAAGAAAACACTTTAAAAAAAAAACTATCTGTTACGAGGGTTCACATTCGTGGTTTTACTATTTCTTAAGTGTACTTGTATGCTTTTTTCTTTTAATAGTTTCTGTTTTTTTTTTTTCAGTTATATTCCTGGTAATGAGGATATTCCAATTTAATCTTAATTCTTCAAATATTTTAAGATTAACATGTTTAGAAAACAAGAACAAAATTAATGACAGCAGAGATGGACTTTTGGAGACGTTCGGCAAGAGTATCCATACGTGAGAAAATTAGAAATAAAGTCATTAAGGACAGAATGAATGTGAAAAATTCAATTGTTGATTTTATCAAAACAAAAAATTACAATGGTATGGACACACGAAAATTAATGGCACAGGAAAGATTGCCAAGGAGAGTTATGGAATGGACCCCACCAGAAAGAAGGAAAAGAGGAAGACCACCTACCACCTGGATTGAAGAAATTCAGACTATATTGAGGGAACGAGAAATTGAAGAAGATCTTTGGATGGACAAGCAGCAGTGAAAGATGAGAATTCAATCACTTCTGTAATATTTGGTTCCGGAAAATATGTAAACATTGTACAGCCGGAATAATAATATACATGTTTCGAAACCGAAAGCGATACATGTATATTGCGATTTTCAAACAAGATTTAAAGTCGTTTTTCGTATCCTCGCTTCAAAACTTGACGATCTGTCCAATTATCCTCCTTCAGATTTCTCTGTGCCACTTCGTTCCTCATACCTCCTATCCAAGTCTTTCGTGGCCTTCCTCTTTTTCTTCTTTCAGGAGGGGTTCATTCTAGTAATTTCTTTGGCTATCTATCATTGGCCACACGACACACACGCCCGTACCATCTTAATCTTTTTCCATCAATTGTGTCATTTATACCGGTACATGTAGTAATTATTTCTCTTATTTCATCATTTTTAACGCTGTCCAGCAATGTAAATCTACAGCACCTTGTCCAGTATCACATTTCCATGGCTCGTAATCTTTTCCTCACATGTTCTCTAGTTTCCCAGACTTCAGCCCCATATGTTACAATAGTTTTTACTGTTGTCTTATATATTTTAATTTTTGTTTCGGGCCTTAGTTGATTGCTCCATAAAGTGGAATGTAACTGTCTCGTCACTTGTTTCCCTTGTCTTATACGATTTTTTACTGCTGCTACATTTGTGCCGTCATTTGTAACCGTGGCATCACGGTATCTGTATGAATCTACTCCCTTCACACCTCCCCGTACCAACAGTGCGTCTCTAGATGTATTTCCGACAACATATTCAGTCTTATTGGTGTTTATCGATAAGCCCCGTTTCTGGTATTCTTCGCCTAACTTCTCTACCGTGTAACAGTTGTCATCCTCATCTTCAGTTATAATTACTTGATCGCCCGCGAAATACAAAGTGAAGAGCTTTCCGTCATTAATAACTATTCTCATGTTACGAAAGGTATGTCTCTAACCAAAAGCCTATAGCGTTCTATAAAGTTTGACTCAAGTGTCAATATTTTCTTTCTGTTACCGGCAACGTTATTTTGTTTCGTCTTCGTTTGAACGAATTTCTACATACACTTGCCTATACAAAACAACGTCAACGTTTCCGTTTTTTGTCACTATAGTTTTTATAATATACGCGTAATTGTAATGTAGTGTAATTTCAGTCACAGCAACTGAAAATGTAATTAATTAAATATTTACGAACGATCAGAAAACACGACAAAAATTTTATCCTGTTGGCAGAAACTGAACAGACATGAACATCGACTTACAGGAACGACTGCTTAACGACTAACAACGTAACCTACATGGAACTGACGCAAAACGTAAATTTAGGTTTTAACGGCCGTTAGTTACGTATTACGTCCAATATCTGCCATTGAGTTAACGGATGAGTTTTAACTATCGTTATATTTAACGGAGCTTCGTTAATTCGGTTAATTTCCTGTTAAATATTTAACGGCAAATTTAACGACAGTTAAATTCTTAGCGGAGGTCAGCGAAACGGAGCAAGGAATGTGTTAGTTTTTCTTGAAAAATTTCCATAAGGCCGATATGATTATGATAAATGCGGCGATACGATCGTATGCATACACGTAACACTCGGATGATAACCACATGGTGTTCTGGCGAGCTAAACGTTTTCTTAGCACTGCTGTGCCCAGTAATTTCATAAATAAGTTTAGTAGCCGTCTTTTCGCGACATAAACGATACGAGTTTTTAGTGGCGTGCTTGGAAACGCGTAGCGCAATTACTGCGCATTGTTTAGTTAACGTGTTCCGCACACCACGTATAATTAGGCATAGTGCTATGGGCGCCAACGGGACCGAGCGACCATGCTGTAAGTGCCGTGTTTCCCCCCGTACTCGATCACGTTTTACACGTTACAAGGCATGTCAAACGTCAGTACACAAATAAGCTTCTACTTAAATTAGCCAATAACATTTCACGCAATTACTCCCATGAATTTTGACTTCCTTGTAAGTTTTGTTGAAAAATAAAATAAGACACTGCAGAAAAACAAATTTCTCACGAACACTAAAAATGAGCCAAAATTCCTATAACAGATATTGGTCGAATAGAGAGGGTTCGAAAATTTAAGTATCTAGGAGAAATAATTCAAGAGAATGGTTTAGAAAAATCTGCTATAGAAGAAAGGATTCATAAGATGGAAAGGGCATATGGCATAACTAAAGATATTTACGATAAAAAGTGCATATCTAAAAATGCGAAAAAAAAACCATCACATTGCAGTAGTGAAGCCAGAATGCCTATATGCAAGTGAATGTCTAGCATTGAATTATAATTTAAACAAATTAGAAATATTGGAAAGACGAATTATTAGGAAAATATTAGGCCCACGAAAACTTCAGAAGGTTGGAAATTAAGAATTAATGATGAAATATATCAAAGTATAGAAAATATAACAGAAACAATGAGGAAAAGAAGACTATTATTTTTTTGGACATTTATATAGAATGGACGACAGTAGGTTAACAAAGCAGATCTTCAAATAACTGCGGGGAAAGAAGTCAACATCAAGTTGGATTAAAGAAGTCCAAAAGGATTTAGAAAAAATAATATACACGCAGGAGAAGCAATTGAAAGAGAAGTTTTCGAGCAAAAGTGTTAAAAATGGAAGAAGTCCAGGGTACGAGAGAGAAAAACGCAGGTTCAAAGTGGACTGAAGACAGGAAGAAGAGACACAGTGAAAAGATGAAAGAATGTTGGAAAAAAGAGAAGAACAAAGAATAAAGAATTGAAATTGGCATGTAGTCCTTAGATGGGCGATACAAAAAAAAGACACTTTTCTACATGGTGCCTGTACATGCGACTTATAAGTTGTATGTTCACAAACAACAGACATGTACATGTATAAGAGGCGACAGTACCTTTTAGTGACAAAAAAATACAAAAAATGATCCGTTTCTTTCTCTGTAAGAAAAATATACACTATAATAATAACATGTACTTCAAAGTTCATTTTGATGTAAAAAAGTGCGCAATCTTCAAAAATCTGTCACATTGATATTTCACGCATAAAACAATTAGTAAGATTTATAAAATATTCATTTTACTTGCCATAGGCGCCTATGTTACGTTCAGTTGCGAATATCACGAGAAACATCAACACTCCCTGCCTGAAGCAGTAACGAAAGCTACCAGAGGGACTTGTTTAATGAAGGGATAGCCCTACAGTAGGTACTAAAAAGTTGTCTTCGCGGAGAAACTAAGAACTCGAACGATAGATTCAGTAGTTCTTTCTGACAAAGTATTTGTGAGCTTCGAACCCTAAAATATGGGTTCAATGCAGTTAACGTGTATTAATGAGGCTTTGATTGGAAAAGTAACTGTTCTTCAACGTGCCAGATCAATCAGTTAAAGGTTTGAAATATACTTATGCAGAATGTACAAAAAGTCTATAGAACAAAACTGAAAACATTGAGTAAGAAAAAATTGTTAAAGAGGATGAAAGAAAAAAGGTGAAAGGAAAAAGGTGAAAGTAAAAAGTTATTGCTCTGGTGGATTTTAGAGATATAAAACTGCTAAAGTGAGTTTTCAGTTTTTCGTAAGTTACTATTTTTCAACTTTAGGTAATTTTTATTAAAAAAAAACAAACTGTAATTCTTACAAGCCTTTGCACGTGTTAGTTATTTTTATATTAATATGCTCTACTTGATTTATCAAAGTATAATAAACGTAATGTTTAATGAAAAAATGTTTAAACAATAAAAGTTTAGGTGCATAAAATCTGATAAAAGTAAAAATTCTTTCTCAGAAACCAGGCAGAATATTTTAGTAAATCTACTACAGTGAACAAAGATAGATGTCCTTAATATTGATAAAAGTTTTCCGCAGATAGACCTAATAGTTCTTAATATAATGCTCTATAAAGTAGTTGGCTAATTTTCCTTTTAAATAACATTAAGTGGAAAAGTTACTCACACCTTAAATGTATGAAGCTGAGCAAACAGTTAGTTACTGTTGTTACGAAATAAGCAGTCAGTACGTCGAATATCATTATTACGTAGACTCCTTTCTGTGCCACCGAAGTGGAATGGTAGGGTGGCACTTTGAGTCGTACAGCATGCCGCCTATTATCTTTCTAGATTCTGTCGAGGTCCTGATTTAAACCGGCTGAATGGATCAGGGGTGAATATAAAGAAGACTGAAATGTTGTACCAAGCGCTGACAAGTTGGAACGAGACAAAGTCTGTTAGTTGAAGCATAGAGATGGTGAAAAAATCCTTTGCATACCTGGGTATGAAAATAAGGAAGGCTAGGAAGAGAGAAGAAGGAGAATAACGCTGGAGGTAATGGGGATAATGAAGGAGGTAATGTTGGAGAATAAGGCACATTTTGCATTACCATCCGTTCATAAGCCAAAAAATATGCATCGCCATAATAAACCTTGGGTCTAATCAGGGCCGGATTTAGGATTTGGACGCCTGTAGGCTGAACCCCCCCCCTCGAAGCTGCACATTCACAATGGCCATATAAAATTAATTAGTTCCTGGTTTTTAAAATTAGCGCAACAAATTAATACAAGATTGATTTATTTCAGTATCTAATAATAATTAGCAGGAACAATAAATGACAAATCCAACTTGTAATGTAATTATGATTAAATGTAAATGTAATTTACATTTGTGGCAATTAATTTTTTAATTGTGTTTGCCGTGCCCCACGATCTTGGAGCACTATTTATATATAATGAAAAATTATATAATATAAGTGATATCAAATCGTTAAAATTGATTTGTAACGTCTTACGTACTTTGGGCGTTATCAATATAATGATATTTTATTATATTGATTTGCGATAGATAATATGTATTTACTTGCTTTAATCGATTACTTTCATGCCGTGTGTTATACGACCATTTAATACTATGTATAAACTATTCTGATTCTTATTAACAAATACTTGATATCATTTAGTAGATTAGCGTTATCAATTCATTTATTTTATTTGAGCATATGAAACTCTTGAAAATCTATTTTATCTTTCTCCAAAATTTAAGTTAATATCTGGGATGTAATTGGTAATAATGAACGCATATATATGATCAACTTAAATTACTAGTTTATTTATAATTCACAACAAATTAAAATTGTACATATGATATGTCGCTGTACCTGAAATACATACATATTTTATAAGAACAAATTCATGTTTCAATATATGCTGAAAACAAAGAAAAACATACATACATATATAAATCAAATAATATAACAATTCATATTCTACTTATTTAATGCGTTCATTAAATCCCAAATAGGCTTTTGTTAAAACATTCATTAATTACTTTTTATTCAGATTTATTCATTGCGTTTCTTAATAATTTTCTCAGGGATGAATTCTTTGAAAGAATCAGGTCAGTAGAAGTAACTAATTAGAAATGATTAAAATAATGGTTACTTGATTATTGAATATCCATTAGTTGTTGACGAAGTCTAGTTCCGGTGATGAAGATGATTCGTAGACACATTTCGTCGGATGCTGTTTTATCACAATCACTTAACACTCACTCTTCCGGTCACTCGCGTTGGCGTTTGTTTATGTGAATAATTGAAGTTTAGTGTTCGATCAAATGTTCCATCTTACGGTGTATGTTGTGTGTTCGTTTTGACGTTAATGTACATGTCTGGTTTCACTTATCGCTGCTTCTTTAAATATTCGTATAATTTGTTAATTAGTTTAATATTTCATGTTCATTATGTTGTTAATAAGGTGTAGTAACACTATATTAAATTCAACTGTTTAGTATATCGTTTATGTGGTGATATCTGTTCGTGTAACGGTCTGATTGTTCACTTTATATAATTCTTATCTAAGTCCGTTACGACACACTTCGAAATACACTCTTTAAAAGTTTACTAAGACTTACTATCATGACGTGAAGATATTACTATGTCTTTTAAGTTACAGGTTAACGTACTAAGTCCCGTACTCGAGTTAATTCTCCGCACGATTAATGTACTCTTGTGAACTTAGAATAAAACTAACTCCGAACACTTAGAATAAACTGTTTGAAATCTGAGTATCAACTGTTCCGTACTTGAAATTAACTAACTGAAAATTTGAGTATAAAACTGTCTGAAGATTTGAGTAAAAACTGTTTCAAAATTTGAGTATAGACTGTCTCTCCTCCGTCTTGGACAGATAGTTTTATTAATTCGTCCCTACTCAAAATTTTGTCTCTGGCGCAGTTCACGCCTACTTCATTTTGAGATTGGTCAGTTTTGAATTTTCTTGGAATATTCTGTCCCACCATGTCGAGATCCTACGTCATAGTTCTCCCGATAGGTCTTCCGTTTCGGTTGCTATGGAAACACTCCTCACCACCAATTTTCTCCCTGGCTGAAGGCATCTGATAGGTTCTTAGACGTCCCCCGATTTTGCTCTGACGAACGTTGACCCTTTTCGTAGAAACTACGGCTATTAGACACTTGTCTATCAACCTATTGTCTGAAGTAAACTCTGTGTTTCTCTAGATTGCCATTATCTGTACTCTCGGTCCTCCTGGCGTATTGTTCTATGTTATACCCCTTTTTTTTTGTGGCTATTAGTAATTTTGAACATCTGCTGGCTGGTGAAGTCACCCCAACTTTCCACTCGTAAATCCTGTCTGTCACTTAGACGATAACTCCAGCTGCGTAACATGACTTGAGTTTTTGTCAGATCTATCCTACTATATTGTTTCTTAAGGTGCAGTGCATCCGTACCATTGTAATATGTAGTTTCACTCATTTTTGTCGTTTATCGTATACTGACGTAACATGGTCAAACATCTGCCACGATTCTCGGTACAAGTGTGAATGTCCTTGCCTATATTGTTCCAGCTATAGTGAGCAATAATTCTGGACTACACTTTCCCTGTCATCTTGTGCCACCAATTTCTATAGTCGTATCGTACTTAATGTCTTTCTATTGTCAAGCTAGCGACGCTGTACTGACATCTTCTCATTACGCTTTATTTATTGCGCCAACTATAAGTCGTTGACACCGCCTCGTGTGAACGTACTCCGTCGAGGTGAAAATTTAAAATTTTTTTTAAATTTTTGCTCGTTACAGTGTCCTCAATTTTGATTGACGATGTGACCTCAAGGAACAACTCAAATCCAAATTCTGCGCCCTGTACGTCGCTTCGCCATGTTCATCTTCTTCAGGGGAAGGTAATACACGATAACCTACTCTTGAAGGCCTATATTGCAATTGGTACACCCCCTTTTAGTTTTAATCGGTTCTCTGAATTTATTGCTAGCTATTTGGGATGGTTGAACGCATTTCACATTATCGTATTTACATATAAATACCCTATCTCTAAATATAAGATAAATCATAAATTCAATGAGCAATTAATTAATTTAATCAATTGAATACAATTTTTCACAAGATATTATCAAACAATCAATTGGTTTAATGTAACACTTTACATGACACTAAGAAATCTTCTATACATACACATTTTGTGCATTACTAATAGTCCTACCAATAAAATCCTTTTTAAAATGTTATTTAAAATTAGATTAGTAATTAACATATTCGCTACGTTAGTTACAATTATTTTGATATTTTATACATATACGTAATACATTTTGTTAATGAGTTATCTACTTCATTCTAGTATCATTTACAATCCTAGTCTATTAATTAGATACACTCACTTTAATAGAGTTCATTTACGATATAGTTCTTTGAATAATATCACTTATTTGATTTTAAGTGTCCCTTTTTTTTTCACTTTGCCCCAACAACTTATTACTATGTGAATCAAGTAATAGCAATTAAAATGTCCTTTGCATTCACTGCAATGTTCTATAAAATGTCACTCAAAATGTTAATTTATCCTTATTATCTAACATTTAATTAGTGCTTAATTAACTAAATACACTTTTATGTTATGTTTGACAATTAGAGTACATAATGTTCTTGGTTAAGCCAGCTTGAATGAGATCAGCGCGTCAATTACCCTAACGCAGATGACTCATCACCATCAGCTAACTTATTATGATAGATTCTTCAATTTCTTCCTCTTCCTTCATCTTCAATTTTCTGGTTCATGATATTTTTTCATTTGTCTGGCATTAAATTTCCCACGGAGTTTACTTTCGTCATCGCAATCGACCAGCAGATATGTAGCTTCTCCGAGAATTTGATGCACTTTGTATGGTCCGCAGTACAGTTCGCAAAATGTTTCAATCCTTTTCTGGACCGCGTCCGATTGATAATAGGTTCTGATTAACACCTTCTCACCAATTTTGAATTTTGTAATGGTCTTGGTTTCATTACACAACTTCGCTTGTTTTTCCCTCTTCTCTTTCATTTTGACGAATATTTGGCTATGGTCAGCTCCTTTAACTAGAAGTACGTCCTTGTTTATGTATTTTTCCCACGCTCTGGTAGGTTTCTTCCCGAGCTGTGCCTCGTATGGTGTTACTTCTATAGTCTCGTGGTACGTCTCGTTAATACAACTCTCAATGATTGTTACATAACGTGGATACTTTGTGTGTTGGTTACCAACAAAGATCCTAAATAAATTCCCAAGCTGTCTGTTGATTCTTTCAGCCAGATTCGCACAAGGGTTCCTTATTGCGGTAAATCTTGGTTGAATATTTAATTCATTTAACCCGTCTAACCATTTTTTAGAGGTAAATTGCGTTCCGTTGTCTGTGATAATTATTCTAGGAGATCCCAGCTCTTTACAATACTGGTGTATTCTTCTCAATGTAGCTGCGGTCGTTGCCCTTCGAAGTGTGAAAAGTCGTACGTATTTGGTAAAGTTGTCAACCATAACAAACAAATATCTCACTCCCACGGACGAAACAGGTAGTGGCCCATAATAGTCGGCGCTCACTAGGTCACCCTTCCGTAACGGTATAATGGCTTTCGTTCCCCCGAACAAGTTTTTGTTGCCTGAGTCCTTCTTTCTTTGACAAGTGTCGCAAGTTCGTACGTAATTTTTCACCCTTTTCAACATACCGTCTATGGTAAAATGCTCCTGCAATAATTTAATACATTTCTTAGCTCCGGGATGTCCATACATACGGTGTATTTCAGCAATTATTTCGCCGGACACACTGTTCGGTAGGTACAGTTTCCATTCCCTTCTACGTAATCTATACAATTTCTCATCGACGAACCTATAAAATTTATTTAATTCCTTATTTAAACACTTTTCCCTAATCTTATCAATAATAGTCTTAAGCTTATCATCTTTAAATTGGTACTTTCCAATATCCATTATGATCTTGCTTACATTCTTATCCATCCTGATCGTCAGGTGATTAATTAAGTATTCGGACATATTGTCACTACTTTCTTCTAACGTGGCATCTTCTGGGTTTCTGCTTAGAAGATCAGCAATAATATTGTCCTTGCCCTTACAATGGACAATGTCGAATTTGTACTCTTGGATACTTAAGATCCAGCGTGTAATTCGCGAGTTGTTTAAATGACATTTATTCATAAAAGTCAGTGCCTTATTATCAGTAATGATAGTTAAAGGTTGCCCTAATATGTATATACGGAACCTTTCAAGACATCGTACGACACTCAAGAGCTCTTTTTCCGTAGTGTAATAATTTCTTTCTGCACCCTTGAATGTCTTGCTAGTAAAAGCTATTACTCCAATTTTTCCTTCCTCATCCAGTTGATATAGTTGCCCGCCATATGCAAAGTTGCTGGCGTCGCACTGCATATAATATCTTTGATTAATTCGAGGAAACTTCAAGATGACTGTTTCTACGAATAACCTTTTAACTTGCTGAAAACATTCATTTAATTCCTGTGTCCAGGTAAATTTCTGTCCTTTCCGTAATAATTCAAGTAATGGTTTAGTGGTTTCAGCGTATTTATCTGTAAAACGGTTGTAGAAATTTGTCAAACCCAAGAAACCCTTTAATTGCTTTTGGTTCCGAGGTGTTGGGAATTTCATAATGGCATCAATCTTCTCGTCCGTTGCTCGTATTCCTTGCGTAGTTAATCGATATCCAAGGTACGCGATTTCTTGCCTAAAGAATTGCGACTTCTCTAAATTGATGGTTAAATTCGCTCTTCTTAATACGTTTTCATTTATTCATTCTTAAATTATATTTATGATGACATATTTGTATGTCCTGTTAATATAGTGCTGTTACCTACGCACGCATTTTTGTTTATAAACAGTAAGGTGTTTGACCTTGGGGTTTGCGTCACATATTTTCCCAATAGCCGGTCAGCTGTTCCCGTTATTCTGGTATAATGTGCCGCACTTGTGCTTTTAAGATTTACGACCATTCTCTGACTCTTTCTATGTGAGTGAGTGAGAAATGTGTCGCACCTTCCCTTTTTTCGACCCCTCTCGGGTAGATGTGCGTTAAATTGCTTGCCGCGCCTTAGACAACCCTCCGCAGCAGTACTACCATTGTTTACGTACACATTGAGTAGTTTTTGCCGTTTTTTCCAATAACTTTCTCTAAGTAAACACGCGCCGCTCTGCTTTTGTCGTCGTTTCCAGGCCTGTATACAACACCGTTGTTCGACAATCAGCTCATCACTCGTGTGCTTACATAATAAAGTTTTGTTTCTTAAGTTCCTAAGAAATCTTACCTCGAGTGCTCGGACTCTCCTTTCAGTACTTTCACAATCCTTTACAACATCTTTAAGTCGTCTAGCAGAATTCTTTCCTCTCCTTTTTCTCATAACGTTTCTTGTCCATGATGAATATGCATACGGATCTTGTATGTCCTTCCGCTTCACACTATCCATGGCTTGCGTAAATTTGTTTTCAGCTTTATAACTTACGGTATTTGTTTCAACTTTAAACTTTCCCTTCATGCTTCTCATTGATACGGCTCGACTACTTCGCCGATCTACGCTTATTTCACAAGCTGGATACTTCATCATAGGATTCACTGATGCAGTACCTCTTCCCGTGTTGATTAATTTGTACTTTTTATGCATTCTACTTGGTAGTAGTAAATTTTTACAGTCTCTATCCATGTCTGGATCATCCTCTTCCCCCTTCCTCATATACAAAGGAACAAAGTCATTTTTCTTCTTAATCCACTTCTTCCTTGGTTTGCTAATGACATTCGCATTAGATCCCACAGTTGATAATTTCGTATTAGGTGACACGTCTGTGAACTCAACAGCGTTATCAGTATCTCGTACTTTCCGTGCACGTTCGTAGTTCTCATTCACCACTTCTTCCTGCTTCTTCTGGACTTCGCTTTTATCCGCTTTCAAGGCATTCGTACCTTCACGTATTTCGGACCTTATTTGCATAATCTGTTCCGCTGTTTGTTGTTTAATCTCTTCCTTATGCTGGTCGAGTTTTTCACTAATTAATTTGCTACTTTCTTCTTGTTTCTCTAGTTTCTCATTAATTAATTTACTGTTTTCTTCTTGTTTTGCGCTCTGCTGACGGATGAACTCCATCAACATTTGTAGACTTACATCTTCTGGTTTTGATGTCTGTCCTCGCGCCCTATCTTCTGGACTCTCTACAACGCTACTTGGTTCGCTAGGTGTAGTATTCTCTTCTGTATTTACTGTACCTAATTGGTTATTGACGTCGAATTCTACGCTATCGGAATTGCTCGCCATTTTTGCCTTCCTACGCGTAATCATTCAAACTGACTTATAACACTAATACTTATCTTACTTCTATTTCTATAACACTACTTTATCTACTTCTTCTACTGCCTGTTCTTTGCCAAAGCTATACGTTTTAACAATCTTTGTTACTACGTATCATGCCGTGCGGGTGGGCGCCATTTATATTTAATGAATATATGCGTATTAATTGCATAAATGGGTTATTTATTAAATATGTAAATTTATCGATCTCTCACATGTACCTAGCCCCACGTTGGGCGCCATTTATATGTAATGTAATTATGATTAAATGTAAATGTAATTTACATTTGTGGCAATTAATTTTTTAATTGTGTTTGCCGTGCCCCACGATCTTGGAGCACTATTTATATATAATGAAAAATTATATAATATAAGTGATATCAAATCGTTAAAATTGATTTGTAACGTCTTACGTACTTTGGGCGTTATCAATATAATGATATTTTATTATATTGATTTGCGATAGATAATATGTATTTACTTGCTTTAATCGATTACTTTCATGCCGTGTGTTATACGACCATTTAATACTATGTATAAACTATTCTGATTCTTATTAACAAATACTTGATATCATTTAGTAGATTAGCGTTATCAATTCATTTATTTTATTTGAGCATATGAAACTCTTGAAAATCTATTTTATCTTTCTCCAAAATTTAAGTTAATATCTGGGATGTAATTGGTAATAATGAACGCATATATATGATCAACTTAAATTACTAGTTTATTTATAATTCACAACAAATTAAAATTGTACATATGATATGTCGCTGTACCTGAAATACATACATATTTTATAAGAACAAATTCATGTTTCAATATATGCTGAAAACAAAGAAAAACATACATACATATATAAATCAAATAATATAACAATTCATATTCTACTTATTTAATGCGTTCATTAAATCCCAAATAGGCTTTTGTTAAAACATTCATTAATTACTTTTTATTCAGATTTATTCATTGCGTTTCTTAATAATTTTCTCAGGGATGAATTCTTTGAAAGAATCAGGTCAGTAGAAGTAACTAATTAGAAATGATTAAAATAATGGTTACTTGATTATTGAATATCCATTAGTTGTTGACGAAGTCTAGTTCCGGTGATGAAGATGATTCGTAGACACATTTCGTCGGATGCTGTTTTATCACAATCACTTAACACTCACTCTTCCGGTCACTCGCGTTGGCGTTTGTTTATGTGAATAATTGAAGTTTAGTGTTCGATCAAATGTTCCATCTTACGGTGTATGTTGTGTGTTCGTTTTGACGTTAATGTACATGTCTGGTTTCACTTATCGCTGCTTCTTTAAATATTCGTATAATTTGTTAATTAGTTTAATATTTCATGTTCATTATGTTGTTAATAAGGTGTAGTAACACTATATTAAATTCAACTGTTTAGTATATCGTTTATGTGGTGATATCTGTTCGTGTAACGGTCTGATTGTTCACTTTATATAATTCTTATCTAAGTCCGTTACGACACACTTCGAAATACACTCTTTAAAAGTTTACTAAGACTTACTATCATGACGTGAAGATATTACTATGTCTTTTAAGTTACAGGTTAACGTACTAAGTCCCGTACTCGAGTTAATTCTCCGCACGATTAATGTACTCTTGTGAACTTAGAATAAAACTAACTCCGAACACTTAGAATAAACTGTTTGAAATCTGAGTATCAACTGTTCCGTACTTGAAATTAACTAACTGAAAATTTGAGTATAAAACTGTCTGAAGATTTGAGTAAAAACTGTTTCAAAATTTGAGTATAGACTGTCTCTCCTCCGTCTTGGACAGATAGTTTTATTAATTCGTCCCTACTCAAAATTTTGTCTCTGGCGCAGTTCACGCCTACTTCATTTTGAGATTGGTCAGTTTTGAATTTTCTTGGAATATTCTGTCCCACCATGTCGAGATCCTACGTCATAGTTCTCCCGATAGGTCTTCCGTTTCGGTTGCTATGGAAACACTCCTCACCACCAATTTTCTCCCTGGCTGAAGGCATCTGATAGGTTCTTAGACGTCCCCCGATTTTGCTCTGACGAACGTTGACCCTTTTCGTAGAAACTACGGCTATTAGACACTTGTCTATCAACCTATTGTCTGAAGTAAACTCTGTGTTTCTCTAGATTGCCATTATCTGTACTCTCGGTCCTCCTGGCGTATTGTTCTATGTTATACCCCTTTTTTTGTGGCTATTAGTAATTTTGAACATCTGCTGGCTGGTGAAGTCACCCCAACTTTCCACTCGTAAATCCTGTCTGTCACTTAGACGATAACTCCAGCTGCGTAACATGACTTGAGTTTTTGTCAGATCTATCCTACTGTATTGTTTCTTAAGGTGCAGTGCATCCGTACCATTGTAATATGTAGTTTCACTCGTTTTTGTCGTTTATCGTATACTGACGTAACATGGTCAAACATCTGCCACGATTCTCGGTACAAGTGTGAACGTCCTTGCCTATATTGTTCCAGCTGTAGTGAGCAATAATTCTGGACTACACTTTCCCTGTCATCTTGTGCCACCAATTTCTATAGTCGTATCGTACTTAATGTCTTTCTATTGTCAAGCTAGCGACGCTGTACTGACATCTTCTCATTACGCTTTATTTATTGCGCCAACTATAAGTCGTTGACACCGCCTCGTGTGAACGTACTCCGTCGAGGTGAAAATTTAAAATTTTTAAAAAATTTTTGCTCGTTACAAACTTGAATAGTCTACATCTTTCTATTGACAAATTCTTAATGATAAAGAATAATGATATACCATACAGTAATCTAAGGTAAACAAATCAATTACAATTTAAACCTGTACATTCAAATACCTTTCCTAAGAGATCTTTTATGGAAAATTCATTTATGACTTCTTCATATGAAAGTTTTTGAGTTGTGTTTGACTCAATACATAGTATTGCAAGAAAACGTGTTATGTTCCGTTAATATAGTTTTGTTATACTAAACAAAATAAAGAAAGATAAAAAGACAATCGCAACACGAAACTGTAATATTTTCCCAGTATTAAAAAGGTAAATTTTTCTTCTAAAATTTACCGCCCCTTCAAAAGTTGCCGCTTTAGGCTGCAGCTTAATTAGGCTATTTAGAAATCCGGCCCTGGGTCTGATACAACTATTTGCCCTCAACTATTTTGTGGCTGTAAGCTATAGAAATTAAGGTAGTGCCACAAATTTAATGTTGGCGAAACAATTAGAAGTGATTGAGAGTAAAACGCCAAAGTGAAGATTGAGAGAGATGGATAAGGGGAGATGGAAGCTGTAGAAACAGGAGGAACAAGAAGATATACGAAGTGTGAAGTGAACCAAGCCGGCTTGCAATGTATCAAACTGAAAAATCTGGAGTATAGGCCTGAAAATGAAAAGAATGGATAATACCAGAAATCTCAAAATGATTCTGAACAGAAGTATGGGAAGAAAACGAAAGCGAAGCGAAAAATAAAATAGGGTGGGCGGTGGTTAGGCGTGATGCTCACGAGAATTACTTACACTGGAAGCTAAGAGACATAGAGCCCACTGGGAAGAGCCTCTGTAAGGCGGAAGGACGATCTGGTTAATTACTCTGTTATGGTGAACTGGACAAGAAAATCAATGGAAAACGTTTGGGAACGCAAAAGGTAATGATAATGATGATGATGACGACGACGACGACGATGATAGAGAAGTAACAGATATGATATAACATATTTACTCCTTGAGAGACTAATGATAACTTAATGCAACAAAAAGACTAAATTATATCTGACAATCACAGTATACACGTTTGGCACTTGTGTAAGCCACTAGGAAAAATTCTTTTTTTTTTAAATAACATTTAGTAACGTAAAGTTTTATGCGGTTCAGTCATTAACTACACACGATTTTAAATTAGTTGTATTGACGTTTTCAGCAAAATTATTTTCATCATCACCAAGCAATATAACTGTCTTTGGACAATACAGAAATACTTACTACGCCTACACACATAACGAATATTAATATGTATGGAATATTATATTCATATCTTATATATATAAGAATAATATAAACGTGTAGTAGTTCTCATTCTTTACGTAACATACAGGTACACAGACAGACATATACACACAGACACAGATTCACAAAAAATAACTTATGTGTCGACCTACTAATTATTATTGTATTGGCAGTATACGGGTCCTGATGATGAGAACAAACTTGATCGAAACGTTGATACAAATGTTTGAAAACTGTGTCTAGGTAACGACCGAACCCCGTTAAAATCTTTCATAATTTGTCACTTCACGATAATTACTATACTGATAACTTTTAGTGTGAATTTTCCTCTACATAAGAGTACAGTAGCCATTAACGTGTACTACTGATAGAAAAATTTTTAGTTTCAAGTAAGAAATTTTGCTTTCAAATGTATGAAATAATTCAATAAAAATGGCTGTGATATTTAATTTAATACAGGAGGTCCTCGACTTTCGAATATAACGCGTTCCCGAAAACGTGTTCGAAACGCGAATTGTCCGAAAGTCGAGTACTTGACAGTACGTACAGTACAGTAGGCTGTTTTACTGTAGGCGTACTCTGCACGTACGATAATAGGATCGATTCTGTGAACTGTAATACACTATTTATACTATATAATACACCACACTTTAATGAATCGGATATTATTCTCACTTAAAATTACAACATGTGACTACTCTTACTACAAAAAATACAGTAACATTATGTTAAATTAGTCATTTTCGAACTTATTAAAGTGTACAAGCATTGTTTCTGAAACAGCCTACAACACAGTCCTACTATTAAAAAAATTAATATATATATAATATATATTTGCATTCTTTATAGTAGTAGACTTAAATCAATTATGAAATACCATTACGAATAATAAGGAATGTGTGCACTTGTCTTAAAGTTTATTCACTTTCTCACACATCCGTCAGCGTTCGAAAGTCCGAAGCTGTAGTACGAAACTTGAATAAAGGGTATCAATTTTGATTGGTCGAAAGAGCGAAATGTGCGAAAGTCGAATATCCGAAAGTTGAGGATCTCCTGTACTTTCTCTTTTACTTCTCTCTCTCTCTCTCTCTCTCTCTCTCTCTCTCTCTCTCTCTCTCTCTCTCTCTCTCTCTCTCTCTCTCTCTCTCTCTCTCCCGTCACTTCTTCCACTTCTTTCTCCATCCCTTACACTCGAGCGCGCGAGCGCTATATCTTTGAGTAGTATCTGAGTGGCGCCAAAAATGGCTGTTATAGACGATATGAACTTTAACGTTCTCATCATCAGCAATAAGCATAATAATAATAATAATAGTAATCCTCATCATCACCATCACAGTTGCCGCCGTCGTCTTCATCTATTTTTTTCTTGTTTCTTCTTCTTCTTCTTCTTCTTCTTCTTCTTCTTCTTCTTCTTCTTCTTCGTCATATCTCCAGTGGCGCCAGCATGGATAACACAAAAATCATCACACTACCATTAGCATAGGCTACCGTGAATCTTATCAACATATTTATCATTGCTATCAGCAGTACCACCGTTGTCGTTACTGTCGTCAATAATTACCACCACCACCATTATAATTATCTTTATCATCTTGACGATTCTCGTCGTCGAGTCGAAAGAGCATAACAAAAAATATGTCTTTTGCCTCATTTAAAAGACCTATTTCGTAGACCCCCTTAAAGCTGTTGTGTAGTTATATGGTAATGTAACAGGTGCTAAGATATCTAATTTAAACTCTTTCGTACTGATCTGTGTTTTGGTTACAGCGGACATTTGTTTTTTTTTTGTCACGTCTTCAAAGTAGCAGAATTCACTCAGAATGGATTCTCATTAGAGGGGTGGAGAAGATTCGTATAAAGAAGTACAGAATGCAAACACATTACCGAAAAGGCTTCGATCCATATTAGTTAAAGAGACAACAAAAGAAAGAAAAATATATATCCATAACAAGCATTACAAATAGCCAATAAAAAGATCAGTTAATAACTATTATTTCACGAACACACTATGACATTTGGTTGTCAGTTGCAAATTATAACTTTCATCCGGTGAGTAAATGACAGCTACCATTAAATAGAGACAATGAACGGGACGTAAATGGATCTCTGCGAACAACCTTGTAACGAATTGTTGTTCCTTTGTTTAATAGCCTGATTTTCACTTCCATTACTATAGGTGTCCTTTGTTGCATTTCCTGTTACTCAACAGTGTTAACTATTTTTTGCAACGTTGGAAAGAACTGTAAATAATTTTCATATTTTTCTATTCTATTGTTATGAAAATTAAGCATCGTTATGTCGTAACGATCTATAGCGAAAGTTATGCTCATTGTTACCTGCGTTACCGAAATAGCAAGTCGAGTTTATGGCAGGTTGGAATAAATTTTAAATTAAAATGTTTACTGAATTAACGTCATATTCAGTATTACACAGAAACAAACTAATCAGAAGGTTTGCAGCTCTTTATAATTTACATAAAATTATGATAATATTGGTGTACGGATAGGAAACTTTCAAACACCACATTACCCTCCTATAGTTGATATGCGTTAAGTATTACTATCTCACCACCCAACACTAACGACTATCTTGATTGACTACTTTGTAAATGAAACATATTGCCCGAAACTGCGGAAAATATCACATTGCCGACAACGTTGCTAGATATTATCTGAACATACTTAAAAACCTGAAAAAAGGCAAGCGGTGTTCCTTCATTAGGTAAGCGTGTAATTGAATCAGGTTTGTCGAAAATTAAAATACTCTGATTTAAAATTAAAAGTGGATTTTTCGAAAAGTTATACTTTTGATACGGTATTTAATTTTGGCGCTAGCACAGAAATTATTAAATATCGGCTCTCATCTCCTCCAGGTACCATATGTTAGTTACTTTCTCCGACATTGTTAATATTTGTAGGCGTGTGACATTCATAATTCTATCCCGACTGAAAAGCCACGCATTGTTTGGGTTAGACACGTGAATATATATGTTTTCCAACTTTTAAAACATACAGCCATTTTAATCCAACCAAACCATATTTTTTGTTTAGGTATAAGAAGATGAAGTTAATGTTATGATAACAAAATTATATGAGAACTATAAAAAAGTACTTTGCAATTAATTTTATCAAGAAATAACAAGTAAAGAATCGTAAAGGAATGGTAAAATGTTGATGGAAAATCAAAGAAACAGATAGACTACTTATAAATATTTAATGGTCGTATTAACAAACATGATGTGAAAAGTAGAATTATTCAAGCAAGAGGGACATTTTTGAAGAAAAGATTCTTCCGGCGTCCAGAAACGTGTCCCTGGAAACCATGAAGAAATTTTTAAAGAATTCGATTTAGAGACTATGCATATATGGCTCGGAAACCTGGACTTTGATGAAAGTAGAGAGGAGCTGCCTTGAACCTTTTGAGATGTAGTGCTGGAGGAGGGCCATATGAATACCATGGACGAAAAGAATACCTAATGATGAGGTTGGATGAAAAAGGATGTTGATTGGAAAGAAAAGGAGAAATACGCGTAATATGGTACACTTGCTACGCCATTCAAACTGGTTCATCACCCTGATCGAGAGAATGATCGAATCTAGGGGCATAGTGGGAGGGGAAGAGCCAGGCAGGAGTACATGGATGGTGTTAGAGAAGGAAGAAGGTATGTGGCGATCAAGAGGCGGTCCACGGAGAGGAAGAAATTGCAAGCCCACCAACCTCTGGGTTGAGGAGGAGGAAGACGACGACGACGACGACGAGGAGAGGAGGAGGAGGAGAAGATTAAAAAACAACTGAACGATAGAAGAATAAAAAGAAGCAGAAAAGACAAAACAAATTAGAGCTAACTAGAAACCAGTTTTAAATGGTTGAATTCTGCTGAAAAGGCCAAGTTTGTTGCCAGAAGTATGATACTAGAAGAAAAACACCATGGTTTGCAGTACAATTATCTATGAAGCTGAAAACTAATTAAAATAATTGATCAGAATAATGAAACATAATTAACGAGAATAAGGCAGAATCCCTACAATCGGGATAGATTTCACGGAAAGGACCTGCAGAGTTTCAAAAACGGCAGCATGAAAGACTGCATGTGAAGACCATTAGAGTGGATACATCTGCCACTGGATAGTAATGTACAAAAGGCGTTTTCCTCACTATTAAAAATAATAAGTTCCAGTGAAACTGTAAGAATATTGTAGAAGTTTGCTGGTTAGCCGTGCAAAGAAAAGAGAAGAAAAACATCACACTACTGTTTACTGTACCGAAGTCCGAAATGTTGGTGCGAAAAGACTTGGAGAATAAGAAATAAAAGAAAACGACAAACTATCTGAGTTCAAAACTGAACTAAGCTTTAAAAGTAACATTTATCTTTCTGTATTCTTTCATACGAAGTACGGTTTTTATCTAAACCTGGTCGTCTGATTGTTGATTGCATACTTATTTTCCCTTTCTGTTATTAGGTAATAAAAATAACTGAAACAATGTATAGTAATTATTTTCACATCTGAGTACACTGAGAGAATAATAGTGTTGGGGACGGATCCGTCTGTTCTGTTATTTGTTAGGCCATGGCCCCGACTCGTTACGGATAATCGAGTTTGTTCTGTATACATTATAAAAAATACATGTGGGACGAAAAGTAGAGTCTAACACTGTCGAAATCAATCAGGCGTAGGACGAAATTGAAGGCGGTTCGGACGTCTCGAGGGGACGCAATCCAATCAAACCCTACAGCTGACACGCAACGCTCAAGTCTCATACACATATCGAACGACAGTTCTGATTTCTACCGTCGCAGTTGCGGCTCTCCTGTTTGCGAAAGATAAACAACAGCTGTTCGCACAAAGTTCCCACGACGTAGTAGACAATACAACGTGGCTGTCACACTTCCCTCATTCGTACAAGGTAACTAACTTTTGTCAATGACGTAACTAATGCGTCCTGTCGTCTGCTTTGACACGCCGATAGAGTTCCCCCCCTTTTCCTTTCCTTTCCCTGCTGAAGGTCACGCAAACACACCTGTCGCATTGTTTACGTACGCGGCTCCCTCTCTGCTCACCGTTAATTATCACTTACCACAGAACAATACTCGGTTGTAAATATGAACTGCCCGCCCTTGTCTCAATTGTGAGCGTGCGTTTGTTTACGTAATTAACATAACAAAACGGAAAACAACAGTACTTGCTGCGTGCCGTATAGTGAGCTGCTTCGGAGGCTGAAAGGTCACTGTGCCAATGATACGTGGCGTTTTAAAATAAGAATTTATTTCCAAAACTGGAACGGTCTTTTAGCTCAGTTTTATCTCTTTATATCTATGCGTGATTCGTTAGACATTTTTACCATTTATTAAGTGTAATATGAGTCGAATCTGCAAGTATTTCGGGTTACAGATCTCTGTCTTGAAGACCAAGGTGATGGCGTTCCATGGAGCTGATCCCGTACAAGCAAAGATGCTGTAGATGGTACTGTTGTGGAGCAGGTCAGTAATTTTGAATATCTGGGCTGTAATGTGCCTTACATTACAAACAATAATGTAGTGATGAAACCCTACAAAAAGATAAACCATATGTGTGGGACCATGAGGAGAACTCTAAAATCGAGGAGCAAAGGAAACCCGCCTGAAGTTCTACAAGGCGACGGCCAACCCCACACTTCTCTCAGCGTCTGAGAATTGGACTTCAACGAAATCACAGGTCAGTCGTATTCAAGCGGCCGAAATGAGATTTCTCAGGCACATGGCAGGGATATCCTCTTCTCAAGATCGCATAAGAATGTCGATGTACGGGAGGAACTGAATATTATGAGTACACTTGATAGGCTTGCCCAGTGTCAGGTAAAATGGTTGGAATACCCTAAGTTAAGTGAATGAATGACTGCCGCATCCCCAAACAACTATTGGAGTATAAGCCGAAAGGACGGAGACGTGTGAAGCGTTGGGGTGACCAACTCGTCTATCTGCTAGAGACCGAAACTAACCTTGCTTGGTTTAATCGTTGCTGAAGAAGATGATGATGATTGAATTAATTTGGGATAGTAGAATAGGATGGTTAAGAATAATCAGAGAGCTACTTATAGTCACAGATGAGTGTCTCCACGACTATGAAAATCATCGCATATGATTATAGAAAATTTGTGCGACAGTCATTAACCCCCCCCCCCCGTATAGGAACATGTACTGTGGGGAGATAACTTGAAAACTTGAATGCCAGCCTTAAGAATGTGTGAGTTTTGGGGGGCAGGCGATCCTCTTCCCAGGCGTCACTTAACTATCTACTGACATAAATATTCTGCTAGGTGGAAACCTCTAGCCTCGATGTAGGCCTATGTTGTGTCCTGTTTTGCACGTCGACGCCAGTGAGAAAACACGGATAGTCACTCAGGAGGGTAACGTTAAAAAATCTGTGAATTTCAACACTTTAACAAAAAGCAAGACGCCAAATGTTCGAACCAGTCTGAAGGACACACGTCGACAGGTTTGGGTAATAGCTGGTTCCCATGGAAACTCTGGTTTGAAACCAATAGTGGGGTATGTTTTCCTCCGCCCCCACTGACCCCTGCTCTGACTTTCTTGTCATCTTCGTATTATATGTTATCAGCTGTGTTTTCGTTTTACGCTTGGAGCGTGATTTCACTTGTAGGCTAAAGCCAAGCATCACGCGCATGAATACAAAATCTGGACGGATAACCACGCGGTGGCTCAATGGCCGGAATCACTTCATTCGTAAGGAAAGACAGATTCAACCCGAACCAGAGCACTTATTTACGTGACATTTTTGTGTAGGTTATACCGTACTGTTCACATACCGTGAAAAAACAAAACTATTTTTAAATCAATACTTCGCTAAACCGATTCGCTCTGCTTCCAGCGTATGCACATCAGACAGACAATCCCTGTAGCTTTTTTCGTCGTCGTCGTCTTCATCTTCTTCCTCTGCACTACATGGCTTGGGATATAGCCCGTTCCGACTTCACAGAGTCTCTTACCATTTTTTTCAGGGTATTCCAAGATCTCCCGTTCTCACTGGCCTATATCCAAACGCTTGTTTAGGAATACGTGTGTCTACCATGAGTTCCACATGGGACTTCCAATTCTACCTATATTCCTTTATTCTCTCCAGAACCGACTGTAACTTCAGGTCTTTCCTTACGTCGTTGTTTCGTAAACGATCTCATAAACTACATCCGTTCACTGGTCTTAAAAATTTAATTTCCGAGGCTTGTATTTTTCAGCTTTTTTCGTAACTTCATTAAAATAATACGAATCCATTTATTTCGCATACATCTTACTTTACTAAGAACGTAGTAAGGTAGATGCGCGAACTTAGTAACTAGATTCAACAATCCGATAATGAATACAGGGTTCAAACAAGTGGACTTTAACACTGAACTATTGAACAGTGTGATCCATTAATATTCTAACAAAATGTATTTAACAATGGTTTAGCATCAAGTATTACCATTTTGTTTGTATCTGTTGAACTCTCATGTTTCTTCTGTGATGAAAAGTCTGGAAAGTTTTAGAAGTTCCATTTGTGTGTTTTATTTGGAACAAATTCATTTTCCACTTCTTTCAGGTGCATGTTCATTCTCGTCACTATGATATTATAATAATGACGTCGTATAATTTTTATTTGGGACGGAATTCATCATTTTATCGTTATTTGCAATATAGTGCCTGTTGGTAAATAAATGTTCTATTGGGTAAATGTGAAAAGAACGCAAGAAAACTCCTAACAAAGTTAATTTTTGGAAGTACGAAGACCACATGAAATTATGGGTTATCATGAAAGACAGACACTGGAGAACAAAGTAGAAGGCAGGAATGACATCAATACAGAGCAGTCATAAGGAAATAAGATGGTGAGTAGCTTTTAAGAAATCTATTCTTTAGCGAGACATCAGCGTACAAACTCACATTGCAACTGTAAGGAAGCTAATAGTGGGGAAGATCAAAGGGAATTGCCTAGAAAAACAAATTACGTCTGAAAGAGAGCAAGTTATTGATTTCCTGATGTAGTAACACAGAACCGCAGTTTTTGTTCCGTAGTTTGTTGCTGATTTTTTTTTCACGCAAAGGTTACATAACCTGTAGAAGACTTTGACAGGCACTGTTTATGGTTGTAGATGTTATTCTTTCACTTTTTATTATTAACTATGGTCATTTTATTTCGCACACAGTGTTTAGTAAACATGCAACAGCGCAGTCCATTTTCAAAGAAGCAGATAACATCAAAGAAATATTGATAATGTTTACATACACTGTAAACAAAGTAAGTAGGCATAAATAACAAATTTTTTAATTTTAACATACATTTTTAATATTGTAAACGGTAGGCCTATGTTATTTTTATAAGTATAAACACTACTTATTATTATTGTATAAAAACCTAATATTTTAAGTTTTTATAGAATAAATAATTTAATATACTCCTAAATAAGTATTATACAAAAATAACTAAAAATATTACATTCAGACACAAAAATCAGGAGACAAATAAAAAAATATTCCCATCCTAAAGTTAACTTCAAGTTCTTTTCTAAACATTTTAAAACATCATCAGCTCAGCTGGGAAAAGTATACAGTTCAACAACTATGTGATTATACAATTTTCCAGTCGACTTTACTTAAAAAATTTTAATACAACAAACATTTGAAAATGACGTAGATATTAATAATATCTAATTCACAAAAACATTCAAAAATACATAGTACAGAACCGGATTCTTTCTTTATTAAACAATAAGTTCTGTATGAACTTATTAATTAAATTAATTCCGTATGAATTTTTCAAGTGAAAAATAAGGATTGATGAAATTTCTCGGTAATCAAAAATCATAAACTTTAAATACGAATACTTATATCGGGCGTGGTCTGGTATTTATTATAAATATAATAATGTTACATTTATTTATTACGTAATCTAAACAACTTAATACTAAGTAAAACCGCTATGTATAACGGTATTGTATATTTCTAAGAAAACTGTAGTTTTCATAAGGGAGAGATTCCACTCATCCTGAAGCAGCACTACACCTAATTACTGGGGAATGCTTCGTTTCACGTAAATATCCATCTAAATTTTACTTTATGAATTTTTCCGTCTTATTAAGAAGCGTCTTTCTTCGTCTTGCTTCTGTCCCTATTTATCTGTCTTCCTCACTCTTTTCCCTTTCTCCGCATGTACTAATTCTCCGTTTTTCCAGATTTTCTCTGTTGGTTTGTGATCTCTAACGTAATAATCTGTCCTTTTTCATCGTCTTAATAGAGAGAGGTGTATTTATTTCGAGTTTTTTTTTTAATCTTGCGTTTTTACATTAGCTTTGACTGACAGAAAACCTTCTTCGTGTTTACATAGTATTAAGCCGTTCAAACCATTTAGAGGCAAGGTACCAATAAGAACAAAAATGGTGATTAATAATCAAATTGTAGAAGAGGTAAGCCATTTTAATTTGGGAAATGATATTGGCTATGATAAGAATTATGATATTGATGTTAAGTTGTGTAAGTTCCAGACGATCAGTGGGACAAACAAGGTACGTCGAGATACATAATTGAAGTTTTACAAAGTTATGGCTGTCCCTGTACTGTCCTATGGGTACGAATTATGGACAACAGCCAAGAAAGAAGAAGGCAAAATACTGGCCTCAAAAATGGCGTTCTTAACAAAGGTGTTCTAAATTTGACCGTATAAATAATAAGGCCATGAGAAAAGGATTACAAGTTTTCAACTCGAATGAAAGACTAAAAGATTATAAACAACGGTGGAATAAAGACTTACAAAGAATGCCAGGTTCAAGACTATCCAAACAAGGCTGAAAATATAATCCTATAGGACACAGGTGTGTGGGTAGACCCAGGAAGAGGTGGGCTGGAGGATCTTTGAAGGCGGAACACGCAGCATGTGCCGATGCCTATGCCATGATGTGAATATGATTATGATGAATTTATTTCTCCAGAAATGCAATGGCCACATTTATATATAAAATTTTTCGAGATTCGTATCTAACAATGAATGTAACATGACATTTATTGAAGTAAAAAATTCAATTCTTTGTATAACTGCAGGATAGGTCAGTGGTAGGCAGCGTATTTTTTATGGACCATTCGTAATGCTGTGCTGCAGGTTCGGTTCAAAGTTGAGTGATTTAACTCCGTCTCCGTTGGGGAAAATCCTCAGTCTGGCTGAGGTAGGCGGGCCTTAGTCAGTAGCAACGCAACGTTTCCGTGTGAACCCTGCCGTTCCCTGTCGACGAAGTACTAACTCCAAACAAGTATCTGGCAAGTATAGTAGTATGACATCTCCAGCAACGGATCTATTAAAGCACTGGGCAGACAAAGCAAATGATCTCTGATAACAACAGGCGAAAACTCACCTTTACAGGTATGTTACTGTACAGTTTTCCGTTCACACAGACTGAACACTACCGCGTTTTGATGCAGGTACAGCAGAAAACTGCCAAGAGGACAACGTTTTTCACAACTAATACGCCGCGAATGGTGTGTGTAATTTTGGTAGATAAATCACCCGTAACATATAGCGTCAGACGCGCGTTATCTACAACATCAATCTCTCTGTATTCAATCTCCAGCGTTAATGCACCGCAGAACGTTAATGATGTGAATCGCCTTGAAATTCTCAAGCCGTTAAGTATCGACTGATCGATTACGCACTACTTTCACTTAATGCATACCTTTTAGTCGAACGCACGAGCGCGCGCGCGTTATATCACACAGTATATACGTACATGCGTATATATTTACAAGTATGTGTCCGTGTTGGTGCAATATGAATACTGTAGGCACGAATGGTAAATATGCCCGCAAAAATGTGAAAACTTGCCTCTGATTGACGACTGCAAAGCTTTAAGCGTGAATTAATCTAGTGCTTTATGTGCAGTTATAATAAGCACATAAATAAGTATGTGGATAGACCACTGTGTAGGCCTATAACCAAGTAGAAAGTAGTCATACCTAATAATACCCCCCCCCCCCATAACGGTTGTTAAAAGTACCTCACTCAGAAGAACGACAGTCGGCATCCAAAACAACTGTTACCAGTGGTAATTAATTTTTGTATCTCGGATAATAAAAGTTTTGTTGTTGACATCTTTCTGCACATGATTACTCAACAACTATACTGACAACAGAATGACGGCGACTCGAAGTGTCAGCACCATTGAAGGTGATAAGCTGCAGGTGATTAATACTAAATGTGACAATGTGGACTCAAAACACTAATATCCCGCGCAATTAAAAACACATTATACATAATACACCTGTAATAGCCTATACCTGTAAAAATATGGATTTTTAAAGGTACGCTTGAATCAGCGGAAAGCCATAATAATTTAAAGGTAATTTTTTCATTTACTTTATTGGGGTATAGTACAAATAAATTTCCTTTCGCGATTAACGTATCGTCAAACAGGGTGACGTCATCCTATTGCCATCTAGGTAAAGAAAGCTATATTTAAATTCAAGTAATTTAATATGCCTTTCACGTTATTCAGCATCGTGTCGTAACAAAACTTTATTTTAATTTTTAAAAAAGTCAGTACAAACAGACAAAAAACCGTTGACGCTGACGCTGTGTTGCGAAAGAGCACAGCGTACATAATTGACAGTATCAGGAAATGCAACAAAGGATATGCAACAATGAGAGCAAAACCAGCACAACAATTCACAGCAAGGCTGCTGGCGGAGTGCCGTTTGGTTACAGCTGTCAGCGATTACTCATTTGCCGGATGCAAAAAACTAAAATGTAGACTTTTCTTTATTGCGTTGTCGACGAACAAAAATCCGCTAGTATAAAATACAATGCTGTTTGTTATTTTCTACGACATGCCTTGGCGATCGTCTTTGTTGTTAAGTAATATCAAAGTGACGGTGACAGGAATGATAACGATGTGACAACGCGACGTTACAACGAACGTTTTCGCGCTTAATTAAACAACGTAAGCCACTGTAACGGTGATAACGATGATCAGGGCCGGGCCAAAGCCAGAATATGGCGCCTCTTTCGAAAAATCGGAATATCCTGTTTGGTTAAAATTACTTTCTGGGCTGTTTGGCCGTGGTCCAAAGTTTACTTCAAAACCAAACGTTTCGTCAGCGCCATCGACTGCCATCTTCAGTGAAAATCGAGTACGCTAACGTGAGGTGGTCCCGTGTACACCACTCCTACTTATAGGTCTAAATTTTCTAAGTGCCACGATATGATATTAAATCAACCACCAGCCAATCAGAAAGAAGAACGTGTCACTAACGTATACCATCTCACGTTATCGTATTCGATTTTCACTGAAGATGGCCGTCGATGACACTGCCGAAACGTCTGGTTTTGAATTAAACTTTGGACCACGGCCAAACACTCCGGGAAGTAATTTTAACCAAATTGACTCCTGCCGTGTAAGCCTAAGAATGTAAGTCTTTCCTGTGTTTGCACGTATGATAATTTTGATTCTTGATGACCCGCCGTAAAGCTATCCTCGCAGTAACATCAGTCCACAGCCCTAGAGCTTACCTCCGTAAACTGTCCTTCATTCCATCTTTGCTCGCCTCATAGCACGCTGCGCTGAGCCAGCTGCTTGTTGCTGTTACCTCGGTCACCCCCACAGGATCTCTTTGCCACGCGGAGAGCGACCGACGCCTCAAGGCGTCTGCTTGCTGAGCTTGAGACATACAATACCTTTTGCCTGAATCGGCCCCAGCGGCACTGCCACGAAAATCAAGTTTTCTTTCTCCCCCGCCTTCTGCGTTAACGCGTTGGCGGTTTTCCTTTCCAGTCTAAGGTAACCTGTCGACTCGAACCCGCCAAAGTTTATCTCCTGGCAACCATTGGGCACGTCCCAGATTCTGCAGTCATGCCTTGGTTGCAAAGACGCTCCGCACACACAATGTAATGCAATGATTTTATATATTTTACATTGTAGCATGACAGATTATCCACATTATAATGAATGAAAAATGATCATAAATAAATGTAAAATAAAATTAAATCAAGGAAAAATCCAAATACAAACAAAGAAGTACCACAGTAAAATGCAATCATAATATAAGGAAATAAAAATAAATTAAAAACAACTAAGCAACACCTATGAGTAATGAAAAATACACCAAAAAACTAAAATAAAGTAAGGAAATACCCAGGTAGGATAGGAGTAAGTAAGGAAAAAACCCAGAACAAACCGACACCCCTAATAACAGGACTGAAAATGGAAGAAACCACGGAGTAGAATAAAATCAAGTAGGGAAATACCCAAAGCAAACCCAGTAATAAGAAAAAACCAAACCCTTATAATTAAGAAAGTATAATTAACTAGTGAAAGTATAACACCAAAAAATAAAAATATATGTAAAGAAGATATAAACAAAAGTGACTAATGGTAGGATATTATTATGAAAACAAGTGTATAAAAATGTTTCTAAGTGAGGGCCACTCTTTATCTAATAACATTTATTAAAATGAAAATAAGAGCAGGCAATAAATCAGTGAAGTGACAAAGGGTACATCCCCAAAATAAAATAAAAACAGCCAAGACTGCATAAATTTAATTTTAAGAATTACTTTAAATAATGAAGGGACAGATGTGTTATTTATTTTAAGGTCAAAGAACTCTATACTTAAATGTTGGAAATAGAGCATTATGTTTTTTCTTATTCTTAAATATTTACTATGTTTAATAGTATCCATCAAGGCTAAATGTCTGAGATGGAATAAAATTCTTTTATTATAAGATATTCATTATATGTTTACCAGTATTAATCAAGACTGAAATGTCTGAGTTAGAGTACAACGTTTTTGTTTTCAAATATTTGTTATGTATTAATAGTATGGATTCAATACTAAATGTTAATGTAGTTAAGTAAGAGAATTTTAATTCAGATTATATAATAATAGAAAGTCAGAAGGGGTATAAGCAAGCTGTATTAGTCATAAAACATTATATGTGAACAAATCTAAAATCTGGACAAATGGTAAATCTCAACAACATTATAATTGATGAACAGGTCAAGTAAATTTATTAAACTGATGAAATTTGTATAATGTAAATTAGACACAGTGTATTATAAATGAAACTATACTTTAGAAAGATATTGGAAAAGGTATGAAAGATTATTGGAAAAAATGCAAATGTAATAACAGAAAAATCAAAGGGGGAGTCCCAAATTAAAGAATAATATTTAAAAAAGATAACTAATTCATAAAATTACAAGGAATTAAGGAAAGATAAACATTAACCAATAATAAATAACTTCATAAAAATTGTAAACCATTTAAAATGACAGGAAGTAAAATATTAGGCCTACCTGTTAAATATACAGTAAATAGGGCATTTCGAGATGGAAAGCATTGTAAAAGTATCATATTTGGTATTAAATCACGTAGAATTAACTAGAGAAAGAGATTATGTATTAGGTATTTAATAAAATTAAATCATAGTAAAAATGTATTCAATCATATAATGTAAAAATCAGTTATGTAGCGGAAATGCTAGAAATTTAAAACAATGTCTTTTTAATATTAAATTGGCTAAGACATTTCGGATGAAGAAGAAAATAGAACAGTTGATGGTTATACGTTGAACAGAACACATCTAAGCTAGCTCTCGAAAAATATTCACATATAGCGAAGGAGTAAAATATGGCGAAGGTCTAATCAAGTCGAATAATTTTGAATTCGCGAATTTTGGAAAAAACTTAAACAACCACTAAATTCAGTGAGATAAACCAGTACACTAGTAAATTAAACTAATACTGAACAGAAAAAAGTGAATTAACTATTAAAACACATAAAAACGATAATTCGGAATAGTGAGACGGAACTTGCCATTATCGACCTTATGGCATAAAGTGAATTAAAAACATTATCCAACACAATTTAACGAGGCGAATCACTGAACACTGATCCAGGACAACTACACTATCACCAGAGGGATTAATCACCATTGCTGAGACGAGGAAAACTTGGAAAGGCGATATTTATTTACAGACAATTCAGTCGAGCCGTCGTCATTTCACATATGCAGTACGAAGCAGCCATTTTGGAATCCCATGATCCTCTGCTGGTCTGCTAGCTTCACATCACAACGTTTGGTTCGAACAAATACTTTAATAAACATTATAAATTAAATCATATCTTTGTATTTTTAGATAATTAAGCTTGTAATTGTAAGTGTTATACTTTCCAGACTTTGCCCTTTCTCTGACTATATAATATAACAGCTCAAAGAACCTGTAATTAATTTTAATAATTTATATAAAAATAATCGTTCGCCCTGAGAGAACGAGTCGATATTTTAACTGATTGAATAATCGATTTACAATCGATCCTTAATTAATTTGTCAAAAAAACTTAGAATTCTGCAAAATTGATTTCTATTTATTTCTAAACCATATAAATAGAATAAAATAAGATAATATTTAAATCACGGACTACACGAAAAACAGCGATTACCAAGGTAGAAGGAGCCTAACCTCAAGGTTAGGCAAATCGATAGGTACCGGAGACAATCCTATTAACGCAGAACATAATTCTAATTACACCAAGTGACATAAGTGGATAAAAAATTAAATAAACGAATTAAAATTTACGCGAATATAATACAAAAATTAATTAATAAATAATAAATAAAAAAATATATATTTTTTTTATAAATTTAACAAAATTTTTATTTTGTTACAAATATACGTATTGTTACTATATATATATATATATATATATATATATATATATATATATATATATACCACGGGTATTTTCAGTGTAAAGCAGGTAGACTCCCGGTTACCAGCATCTAGAATATAGGCGATGCGGGTTATCATCGACTGTGCCCAGTAAAGCTGACAAGTTTCTGTTGTAGACTAAAGAAATGAACGGTACGTATATTGTCTATTGTCTAGACTATATAGAATGTCAAAGTGATTCACAACTCGGTGATAAAATAAATATTACGGAAACTTCGTTCTAAAATAAAAACAGTTTTTCAAAAGCCAAAAGCAAACGAGCCTTATTGATTATTATTGTTTATTTTATTATTTTTTATAAAATGTAATTTTATTATCTGTATCTTAAAACAAAAATAAAACACGGAAGGATACCCGAATGAAATTTTATAAAACTGTGGCTGTCCCCACATTCCTGTATGCTAGTGAGACATGG
Organism: Magicicada septendecula; assembly: GCA_034769895.1. Lineage (NCBI taxonomy): Eukaryota > Metazoa > Arthropoda > Insecta > Hemiptera > Cicadidae > Magicicada > Magicicada septendecula. The sequence continues at coordinate 1,291,636,175 of CM068367.1, forward strand.
ACTCTTGGTAAAACGGACGTACAGAGGATTCAGGCAGCTCCAATGAAATTTCTAAGAGGGACGCAAGGTTGTTCTCTCCTGGATCGGAAAAGGAACGAGGATATTAGACGCGAATTAAATATTGTATCGTTGTTCCAGAAGAGTGAAGATCACAGAAGGAGATGATGTGAACACTTGAACCGCATGCCTGATATCCGTCTACCCGTGGTGCCTTGGGTTATCATCCTACTGGGAAGAGAGATGTCGGTAGACCGAGGAAGAAATGGGTTCCGGAACAGGTCTAGGGCCTAATCCTTGGAGTGGTGTTGATGATGATGTATTTTAAAATTTCATCAGATTTAGCTGAGTTATAAGTAAATTATTCAGATTACTTAAGTCTTCAGTTTTTTTTTTAAATCGGAAATTCGCAATTGTTGACAGGTAGGTCTATTTATTTATACAATCTTACATATTTAAAATAAATTATGAATATGTTGGAGTATTTTAGAGTGGGCGATGCCTTATTTTCTGTTTTTGCGGATTATCGGCTGTTTCGATTATAGATGATTGGCAAGCCACACATTACCGCTGAAAATCGGGAGTGTACTGCATATTAAAAAATTCCATGAAAACTTGTACGTAAAACAGCAAAATTAAAATATAACTAAATATAGTATTAAACAACACAAATTTAAATAAGTTTTTTTTAACACTGGTTGAATTTGTGCATAAGAACTTGAACATGAGAAAAACTAGAAATGATTATATTTTAAATTGCAAATGTGAACTGTTTAACGTATGAAGCACACAAGGTGCGTACACAACATGCGTTCTTTGCTAAATGGCGTTAACAGATGTTAACAAAGTTGTTTATTCTAGCAATGCATGTACTTCGATTCCGGGCGTAATGCACATTGGGCTGAAAAACGATAACTAAATACCTTAATAACGACAGGGGCTTAAAACGTTTATCAGTGTGCGGTTTTACTGGAGTTTTTGACACTAGAGATTAATGCTCACGCGAGGTGTGGAGTACGAGATTTCGCAAGAAAACTTGACTCCACATTATAACATTATAAATTCTTACTTGCTAATCAGTTGTTGGAGGATCGTGAATTTCTTATTGGCTTCAGAAAGTTTCGGAGACGTTACAAAAAACATAACGTATTAACACGTTCACAAATATAATTGAGCGAAATGCATACGTCTCGTATTACTGCCTCATTCAAACCGTTAACTTCGGCAAGCAAAGCATCTGTCATCAGTAGTAAATACTTTTTATCTCCAATCAGTGTAATGTTGTTGACATATTTCTGCACATCATTAAATAACTGCTACACTGACACCAGAATGATGACGATTCGATGGGTCGGCTCCCTTGAAGGTGATAAACTGTGACTAATTATGACATCGCCGAGACCACGTGGAGCAAAACGATAAAGTCATTTTACTAACGCATAATGTGATTGGTGCAGGGAGACAGTGTCGGGAAATGACTCACTTTCAAGAACATATTATTACATGAAAGCCTTCCGACTGTTCTCTCTTTGGACGAAGCAGTATTAATAGTCTTACTGGTTCACGAAGCTGTATTAATCAACCACTGTTAAAGTTTGAACGTCACAGAATTCAAACGAAGCCAAGTACCAACGATCATACGTAAAAAATCTAACGTAATACTGCCTCAGCCAAAATGATGACAGTCGGAAGCCTTCGATGTAATAATGTGTTCTTAAAAGTGTGGTACTTCCCGACACTGTCTCTGTGCACCTATCAGATTACACCATTAAGAAGATGAGATTACCGTTTTCAGTCCACGTTTCCACAGTTAGTACTCATCACCCGCAGCTTCCAGTAATGGAGCCGACCCGTCGAGTCATCGTTATTCTGCTGTCGGTTTAGCCACTGTTTTTAGTGATGTGCAGAAACATATATCAACAATGTAACTACACTGATGCGAGATCAAAATGTCTGTATGGAGAACATACATGACTTCTATGTTCTAAGATTTATATTTAAAATCATTTACTTGAATTCGGTTCGATAATTTAAAAAAAAATATCGCCCACCCTTAAACTATTTTCACTATTTATAGATATTTTTGTTATTATGGGGTAGTCGTTTTTAATAGGCCTATAATGTTATTTTCGAGTCACTTTATCTATAAAAATTAGGTACTTTATTCTTGTAAAGAAACTGAACTACGCAGATAATCATCCCTCCTCCTCAAGCGATCCCCACCATTAATGATATTTACACTTTCAGAGAGTAATAGTTTTATCATATGTAATTTCTAAGGTATATTATCCTTTAAAATTAAATATTCGTAGTTTACTTGATTTCAGCACAGCAATCTTCAAAAAATCTTCCCTTCCCCATTCAACTACCCACTCCATTTATAATTATCTCATTTACCATTTTACAGTGGATTAATATGACTTCATTTTCGGGGAACTTATTTATTAATAATAAGTATTTTTCTCCTGTTAAAACACAAAACAATGCAGGTAAACTACCGCTCCCTCCTAACCGAACAACCAGGTTGCCTGGCAACAAAACTACTTTATTTTTAACAATTACCATTGGTTGAAAAAGTTTAAATGAATTTTTAAGTACTTTACTCTCTATTAAATATAATTATTTCAGTACGACTCGGAACACAAAACTTTTTATGGGTAAAAACGTAAAAGTTTTACTTTATAAACTGAACCGGTTTTCACTTTTAAAAAGCTTCTTCAGAGGTTAGGTTAGGTTAGGCCTATGAAGAGGCTTTTTAAAAGTGAAAACCGGTTCAGGTTATAATGTAAAACGTTTACGTTTTTACCCATAAAAAGTTTTGTATTCCGAGTCGTAGTGAAATAATTATATTTAGTTAAGTAACGGACACGTCATGGACAACGAAATCCAAGTACTTTACTCTTGTTAAAACGTCAAACGTTGCTGGTAAACTACCCCTCCAACTTAACCGATCTTCACCAAAATCAATAGGCCTTGAGTCCTCTACAACTCGGGCACATATGCAAAAAATTATTTGATTCTGTTTAAATTGCAGTTATCGTTCGCCGTAGAAAACATTCTACACACATACAGACACACAGATACACACAGACACTTTTCGTTCAATGACGTTTCTTCATGTTTTGAGGGTAGTTCAATCAGAATCAGCCCTTACTGCAAACACGATTTTTTTTCGCGATCACCATACTTCCATTTCCTTACGGAACATTGGGAATGAGCATAGTTGCTTTGATATCGACGGGTAACGGTTTAAATTATGGAGCTACAACCTAAATACAATTTCATGCACAAAATCATATACATATTACAACATTTGCACGCGCTTGAGTTGTACGGACGTACATGTGTATGTATACATATGTAACTAAGTTATATTTTAGTTCCAAATGACATACGATCAGGACCGCTGTCAAGCTACTAACCGACTTCGGCGTCGGAATGGGAACACTTATGACGGACACCACGGGGCTTCGCGTAACGAGCGTTCGATATAAAATGTGAACGCGGTGCCAAGATATTTTTCCAACGACACCGAGGCTATTGTTCACGGACACCGACCGACGTCTCGTTTCCCTTACAAAACATGGCTAATTTGACTCCCTGTACAGACAGAATTGGCACCGTTTGTTGCCGTAGATGCACCGGATACACTTGTTGCTAAAACAGGACGCAGTGTACATGTGCGATTATGCCACGGCCCGTTGTAGTTTTTGGCAGCAGACGCCCGACTGCGTAACCGTGCCAACAATTTTAAAAATCATTTCGTTTTGTACAGCCGATAGGACACGTGTTTCGCGCTCGTGTTCTCTAACGAAGTTTATTGCGATTTTCCACTTTAAATCACGTTTATGTTCAAAGTTACGACCTTTTGTTTGCACGCAATAAATTTCATTACTTCGCGGGTCAGAATGTGAAGACAAATTTAGACGCCCACGTAATTTGTACAACCGATTGTGTACGTTTTGTAATCATCAAATGGTGGTAAATTTAATACACAAATTGAAAAAATAAACTTTTTAGGCCCCTAATATGTTAGAATAAACAACTATTTTCTGTTCTTTTAGATACTGTATGTATTATGATGTGTTAATATGTTTATGACTTATTCATCGTCATCATCATCATCATCTTCAAGGATTATACACAGGATGGTTTGTTCCGGTCTCAAATAGGGAAAGATTAGAGCTGGTCACTCCAGCGCTTCCTCAGACGTCCTACACCTCTCCGTCCCCTCGGCTTATACTTCCAGAGTTGTTTAGGGATGCGGCAGTCATCCATTCGGCAAACATGTTCCCATCAATTCAGCCGATACTGGGCTATCCTGTCGAGTATACTCATAATATTCAGTTCCTGCCGTATATCTATGTTTCTTCTATGATCATGGAGAGGACACTCTGCCACGGTGCCTGAGAAATCTCATCTTAGCCGCTGAGTTATTATGAATATTAATTTCCTTCATTCTATCTCCCCCCCCCAAAAAAAAGCTATTTGTAAATTGACGGAATCTTTATTTACTTGCTGATAACTGTCTTTAAAAACGTTGTATAAAAGTGCAAAGTTTCCGAAATTAATTGCATGTAGTGATTTGGAAATGACCGTCCACAATCAAACGCCATACGTCAGATTTTCGTAGTTTCGACCTCTTGGTAAATTTGCCGATAATTTACCAGGGGCGATAAACATGGCCTCGTATCAGTATTGTAACGACTATTACGGAACTCTCCTGGGAGGGAGGGGGTCGAGAGCATCCTTCCACCCGTTTCTCCGCTAGTCGAGCAGGTGTAGCGTTACAGTCAAGGCCGCACTAAGTACCTTCCAGATTGTTCTGGAGAGCACTTGTAAATACACAAATTATGCTCACGCCAGCGAAAGGATGGAAAGTTTATCTGGAACCTCTGCGCACCTATATAGCAAGAGCAGCTGGGTTACAGTGAGCGATTTCTTTAGTGCGGATCGAGTCATTGTTGAGGATTAGTAAAAGTGATTATTGTGTTATAATTAGTGCGGAACTCTTAATAGTTGGCATTATTATTCCACGTAGACAAATTTAACTTGACTTATTGAGTTGATTACAAGTTGTTATTTGTGATTAATTAAAGCTGTAATTAGCGATTTCATGACTGTCTGTATTTTGATTTCCACTTTACCATACGACAATCAGTGAGACCGTCGTGACAGTATCTATCTCTTAATGAATGAATGAGTATTTAGGAAGCGTAACCTTGTGCCTCCATCCATTAGTAAATAATTTCAAAAGTCATCTGAATCTTTTAGCAATTCATTTATCAGATTTTGCGTGTAAATGACTTTCCTTATCAGTAAACAATCCCTAGTTTCTACGAGTTTGTATCTTTATTTCGTAATAATGCAAATATTATTACTTTATCACAGTTACACATAAAAGTAACTATTATTTAATTATTTTCTTTAAGCAATGGCGTAAAAAGAAATGAACATACGAATGCCATATCACTGCTTGTGGAGACTGAATGCTGTTGTACACCACGCGTAAGACACAAATTCGTCTACTGTACGCTTAAGACGTTTTCGGATACAAAATAAAGCATAGTTTTAAAATATCTCACGTACTGAATAAATTTAAAATGGTAATTACACTGTGCTAATGTGTTTTTACGGATATTTGTTTATAACCAGCCAAAGGTTCGAGTTGTTGTTCCTGAACACTCATCAACATAACTATCACGAATTCAAACTGTAACAGTCACGAGTGTGGCGTCCATGTAACCGCTGTTTCCGGCGGTAACAGTACTGGAAATAAGAGAAATAATATTAATTATATCACAGAATAAATACTTTAGTTATTGAATAATGAACTCCGAACAATATTAGTAGGGAAACTTGAAGAAAAGCGTAGCATTGCTTTCGAACTGCTGAGCACTTGCACCGTCTTGTTTTGCCGGCTCAGACATTTATTGCACGTGGTCATTTACGTAATAGTTGTCACTGTACAAACTGTGGAGAGGGGGACCCTATCGTCCACGCAATGTGTTGCCGCTGTATAAACCGGCAAAACGCTCAGTTAGAACCTGTGTTCGTTTCGGAATCAACGTGCAGCAGTTACCACCTACCTATTTGTGTTTTGTTCGTTCAAGTCATGTGTTTCTCTGTTAGTCTTTATTATTTTTATTTCGATTATTTGTGTTCTGATTTATTCTGTGTAAGTATACTGGGAGTCGGATCCCGTTGAACCGGGACCCTCTTCTTCTGCCAGCGAATGATAGAAAATACTCTAAAAAAAAATTTTGGCTCTCAAAAGAATATTTTGGCCCTAAAAGAACATTTGGTATTAGAAAATATTCCAATTAATTTTTAGGTTAAGTTTTAGGCCTATCACAACCGGCAACAGGTGTTATGTACCCACGCCACGCCACAGGAAACAGTAGTGTGCAAAAGACGGGCGTCTTCTTAATAAATCCTATACTTTAATATTAAATGTAGGTTTAAACATTATTTTGAATGGATTGTTAGTTCACACTGCTTAAATAAGTCTACAGTCACATTGTTTCATGGTATTACGATAACCAAGCGTTGTAGGATTACGACAATTATAATTATTACGACAAATAATTACTTACATCCACGCATATAGTTTCCCAAATTTCCGGCAATTACGCGCCCACTCTGTAACCAATAAATCAATCGGCTGACGTAAAATACTGTGCACTTAAATTGGTCGCGTCGGTTGACAGAGACTCGCGTCGACTACGCATGTGCGCACAGGTGGCCAATTATGTCGGTGCAGTAGTTAGGACGGCCTACAGAGGAATGTGGCGCGGGGGCGAAGAATTTCGATTACACGTGAAGAATTTTATTAAAATTGCTCTACGTACAGTGTGGGCGCTGTGTGTTAATAGCGCGTTGCGGTCAGAACCCGTGAAACAGATTCACGACCGTTTTAAATTATCTCAGTTGAGGAACAAGTACGTATAATAATAGTTCATTACTGTAATTGGAACAAATAGTTTATGATTTTTAATATGATACGAATAAAAATAAGTATACCATTATCATAGTCTAAGTCTGAATATATTATTATCACATATGTTATTCTGAATGAGCAGGCTACATACGGATATGTTCTATACGCAGTTGTTGACGATTCAAGTGTCATTCGAGTTGACAACCATTCAGACAACTATGCCAAAACTTTTAATGCGATAGTTTATAATTAATGTGTATACTTTTATCCCCAGGAGTCTTTCTGCCGACGTTCAGATGCCAACTGACTTTAAAAACGATCTAAGTAATGTATTAATATGTTGGATCGCATCGTAAGGTGAGTTTCTACACGTTTTCGCTGGCAGCGTTCTTTTAGAAAGTTATAGACGCCGATACTTTTGTCTTTGATAGTTAGATCGTGTACTTCAGATAGCGGGTTTTGAGAAGAGGACAGATTTACTTCAGCGAAGCGCTTCTGCTCACGTGAGCTTTATTTCTCTTCCATCTCCCTTTTCCAGAAAAAAATCATTTAATCATTAATCTTAACATTATTCTTAAGATTTAACATTTAATCTTACCCGTCACCTCATTTCATCTCTTTTAATCCTTTCTTCATTCACCAAAAAGCCTAGCCAGGATGGCGTTTGATATGCTTCTCAATCCTTGAAGTTGTATGCTTTGATGGGAGTGACTGATGGAGGCCTACGTATATACTGTAGATGGGTCAGAAAAGACTGGAAAGAAGAAATAAAGAATTCGATGAAATTTATTAGTACATCTAAATACGTCTTATCTCGCCTTACCGTGAAGGGTGACTATACAGCTTTACATAGCTAATATAGTCTTCGTAAACAGCTTTGACTCAAAATTAAATTACCGAAATCGTATACAGCGTTATCGTTTTTAACGAGGTATCTCTCCTAGCGATGCAATTTTAGGTCCTGGCAATTCGTAGACCAATGTATAAGATAGAGGATGTAACGCTGAAAATTTTACTTCCTTTTAAATCGTTACTAGCGATTTCTACCGTACGTCTGAGATATTTATTAACAGAGGAAGGCTGAATAGGTTTGACTGTATGCCGCCTATAACCTCTTTCCCACCGTAGACTCTTTCCTTTATAAATTAAACTGGAAATATTTCCAAACTGCCAAACAACGTGGCTCCATCCGGTCCATCGCAGCCTCTATTAACAGGACTACCAGGAACACCCACAGACCCTTCCTCATAAACCGTCTTCTGACTGTAGCTGATGAGCCTCCACCTAGAAATACACGCAGACACAGAAACACCTAAATAAACACATAAACACATTACAATTTATCCCACCTCGTGACAACTTGATCTCCTAATTACATAATTCTTCCTCTCTTCATACCCTATAATGTGCCCTCTTCTTCGTGTTCACCGCCTATACCCTGACGCAGCTTTGACGTACGAGTCCTGCGGTACTCGCCCCCGCCGTGGCTGTTTATTATTTTGACAATCCAATCAACATCATCCGACCGCCATTTGGCTGTCCACATTACACATTCACACACACCCACACACTATCTCTCACTTCTGGGTGCCTCCACTTTCTCCGCCTCCGGCCCGCACTGGCGTGCGCCCCCTGTTCCCTTTACCATATGGTTGAAGGGGGCCTGGCTCCAAATCAGCCCGGAATTCAAAGGCCCTTCACCGGCTCTTCGGACAAGTCTCAAACTTCTCAAAATTAAAAAAAAAATTATATTTGATAACAATAAAATCTTGTTCGTCTTCTCCGATCCGGTAGCTTTGTTGATAATGGTGCCTTTTCAGTTTGAAAGACGCTTTCTGGATACATAAAAGGTGATAAACTCAACAGCAGTTCTGCGGGCGGTAAACTGGCAACAGTGATGCACTGCTTTCACAACATACGGACTGAAACCGTAACTGCAGTGATGACAGCCTTGTAACTTGTGTCGGCAGTAGTCGATTATCGATAAGGTTAGGATGCAAAACAATCCAGAAGGGCGTGCAGTAGTGCTGGTACCGTCTTCTACCGTTCACGTATCGAATTGTCGTTTACTTTTTATGAATACTAATCAAGCGGAAAAGAGCAGGTGACCGAGCAGTGTAGCGAACGTTTTTAAGAGTGGTGCGTCGCAGCTTCTACTTGGGTCATCACACACCAACGACAGTCGCTGATAGGGATTTGAATCAGTAGAAATGTGCAACATTCCGTTGTTTAGTAGGAACGACAAAAAAAAAGATAGGACACGTCTATTTGTTTTTCAGCGATTGCAGCTGGTCTGAATGCGGTGAAACAGGAACCAGACAACTAAATAGATACAAAAGTCGGAACGTCATTTGTATTGGCGGTTGTTACGAGCGAATGCGTCTACGCATCACTGTCTTGTATAAATAGTTTACCTACTAAAGAACTGGACCGTGTCAGTGGGTTTTTGATGGGAGTTGCAAAAGTTATCAGAGTGCAGTATAATGTACTCAGATCTTCAAATAATAAAAACTATTATTTGAGATGAATGAAACTTCCCATTTCAGGTGGATAAAAAAAAAATCTATTTTCCCATTCTTCTTCTCCTTTAGCACTACAGCCCAACGTGAGCTCTGGGTTCCATCACCAACCTTCTTCAATGTCTTCTACCCATTGCCCTCTCAGTGTAACCCCTCACATTCATTCTTCTTAGGTCTTCCAGTACATCATCAAACCATCTTATCCTAGGTTGGGCCGTCTTTATGCTTCTATAAAAGGATTTTCTTTGGCTTACGCTGATCATCCATCTGCTCTAGGTGACCTAGCCATTGTATTCGTTGAACCTTTACGAATCTTACAATGCCCTCATGGTTCAATAGCATATCTATCTCCTGGTTATTTCTTATTTTCCATTCATCATCTTCTCTAACCAGGCCATAATCACGTCTATTTTCTCAATTTGATTACACGTCTCCATTTATAATTTGGGCCATAAAAACGTCTACATATTTGGATTACTTTAAACACGGTCACAAATTCTGCAAATTCTGTAAATTCTGTATGGGCACTGTGATAGCATAGGGGCAGTCACTGACAGTTGCTCGACTGCTTATCACACGCAATGTCGTAGTGTCAGACAAGTCTAGTTCTCGTGTACGGTAGGCCTAAGGCTTTATCACTGACTGTAAGTAGAGCTGGTAGAGATGTGTCACTATATTGCATTCGTCTAAGGTTAGGGGGAGAAATCCAAAGCAATTTAATTTGCAAAGAACACCAAAAGCTTGTTCGATAAAATGAAAAGAAAAGTTTGCTTTTTATAACCAGAAGTGAGGGCCGCAAATGTCCAAATCCCCAAAATCTGGTCTAATGATGAAAGAGTTTTATAAGTTGTATGAATTGTGTGGAGCCAAAGTAAAAATTATGAAAAAATAGCGGAATCATTTTGACGGAAATTATCGTTAAAAATACGTTTAACTCGTTTAAAATTTAGTACCTAGCGGCTTTTAAGGTCGTCAATTACGAATTTAATTATATTGGGCATATAGAGTAATTATAGACTTACAATAATTACGTATATGCCTATCTAATGAGATTATGTTAGATATATTCTCTCTAGTAAGCTCCCTGGGCTGCAGAGCTCGCTCTACTCGCTCTATTTTGAAAGAAACACGTTATTATTAGATCAAATAAAATAAATAAATTTTAGTTTTTAAAGCTATGAGTAAAGTTCTTTGTATGTACGATTCTTAGCGGTAGCTGAAAAAATACCACGAGGAGGTGACCACACGTCCTTAGCTCGGTTAATGGAGGTTTTGCTGTACCTTAAAAGTAAAAAAAAGGACAATCTACACGCCAGACTGTATTTTTGCCCGTGTTGGGAATTTTCGTCATGTGTAGCGAAACCAAGAATTCCCTGTACGTTGGACTTCTAGAAACTAGACAAGCGGAGTTCATTAATAGGCCTATATTAACGATTTTCGCCAAGATCGCTGCGACTTTTTGCATTCCTAGACATCCTCAACGTTACGTGTATTTTACAAGTAAGTGCTCTTATTGGATGCCCGCTCAGATGGCATAACAAACCATAGCTTCTGATTTTCGGGGGAAAAGTTATCTTTAAGTTCACACAACCTTGTCACTCTTGCTCGCCCAACGACGCACTGTTTCGACCACACTGGTGGAGATACCTAGAATTCTGAAGCATGAATCGACACTATTTGGCAAGTAACATACAACATTAACTATCTATTTGAGGCTAACAATTTGTTTGACTGGCAAACTGCTGTTGCTACAGATTGCCACTAGTTATGCTATAGAACGAATGGTTAGTGACAAGTGGAAAGCGTTTCATCCTGTTTTCAACATATCACTGTTACAAGAATTTATACAAAAAGCTACTAAAAGAAGGCATTCGTTTCAAGTCAACCCAATTGTGATTAAACGAAAACAATGGAAATCCTGAGTATAACCGAAAAAAAACTTTTAGAATGATTATCGGCTAAACACGACGGGAAGGAGAAAGACATTACAGAAGACGAGTAACTTTGTGTCGAATGATGAGTTGTAAACTTCATAAAACACGAGAAAATATTTGAATGAGAACAGTAGCAAGACAAGTAATAAAAGTTTAATCAAAGTAACCAAAGACAGTCGACGTCGTAAAACAATCGACGTTGAAATATAGTAATAAACTGAAGGGTCAGGAGTAAACTGGACGTCATAATCGAAATCCACGTCGTAAGTGTGTGAAGATCAGGCTCTTTCGCCTATTACAAGAGGAGAAGTGAGGGAGAAGGTGGGGGAGGAATAGGAGGAAAGGAGGAGGAGGTGGTGTGGTGGTGGTGGAGGAGGAGGAGGAGAAGGAGGAGACGGAGATGGAGGAGGAGGAAGAAGAAGAGGAGGAGGATCGATAGAATGAAAATAAGAAGACGTTCTGACGTGTCAAAGTCTTAACGTCTTTAAAGTGCTTTCCCTTAAATACTTTAAGGTAATTAGCCAAAGACCTAAATTTTAAATTAATTTAATTTCACCTTTATTTAAATTTAATTTAACAGTTAAATTTATAATCTAAATACAAGTTTATCTACTTTTTGTGTCGTTGAGAGGGTTATGTATGGCTGAGCTGTATGGCTAGACGGCATGTAATCCCTCCCCAACGGACAATGCGAGGGTCCTGTTACGATCAAGTAGATTCAGAGTCCCTGAATTAGACGTTATGTTATTTCGTTCACCCTGAGATGGAATAGAATTTACGGTGCCCTGTTTAGAACGAGAACGCAGTCCCATCCCATCCCATTTGAATTTAAGAATTTACACACAGACTTATTTAATTTTTGTAATTTAATGTACCGACAGATCGTACCATTAAAAAAACGAACATGTACCGTCGTAGTGTGCATGAGTAACGGAAAGGCAGCGGTGAATGAAATTGCACCCAGCTATATCTGATTGAAGAACCCGTTGACTGGCGTTCCATATATGGCGGGAGGGACGTACAAACGTATTGGACAGCGTAGTGCATTCAACCCCATTGTGTATTTTATACATACGTGCGCGAGTTTGGTACAGGAAGCCCGTGACGGCAATAATAATAAATAAAACACGAGACTACCGACGCTACCGGCCGGCTACTGCTCGCGCAATGTTTCTCGTTCACTTCGCACTCCGCATAGGCTTACATTATAGCTTACACCCAACCCAACTGATTTTTATAAAAATATGTTTTAAGAATTTTTTTTTTGTGTAGGAGATGAGGATGAGGTTTAAGCAGATATGCTACAATATATTAATGTATAGGCTAAATTGAGTACACAACATGTAATATGGAACTTGAAAATTAATCTAAAAGTCTAAATTACACATATCCGTTGTAATAGAAAATCATCTCTATCTGTGAAAAGTTAGGAGGATAACAACTACTAAGGCTCAGTTACTGGAATGGGCTAAAACATACATAGAGGATATTGTGACCAGAGAAGCGATAAGGAAAGAGGAAAAACTGCAAGGGAAAATTTAAGCTTTAACCCCGCAAGAAACTCTTTTTCTGTTCTAACGGAGAAAGCGGTTGGCGACTTTTGAGCTGAGAGGAGATGAGAAATGTTGAACTATGGGGAGGGGGTTAATTATTACATTAGAAAACAATGTAAAATCCTCTAGCCCGACGTAAATGAAATGGTTATTTTTTTATGGATCTTACATTAATCGATTGCTTTAAAAATTATTAATTACAAAACTCATTAATGTTTTGGGGTTGCTGGACATTTCTTCCCAGTTGAGCAATAGCAAAAGCGTATATTTAGTCGATGTGTATAATAACGCGTTCTTTCTTAATATAATACTTTTTGACAAAATAGAGGTTATTAAACGAAAGCCCTTGGTGGAAATATTACATTTCTTCAATTAAACATCATCTTATAAATGAAAACTGTGTGCAGCACGCTCATTCAAAGAAACCACAACAGAACTCTTATTTAATTAAAAAAACTACAATAAATAATTAAAATAAATAATAAAAATGCAATATACGTGAAGACTAGGTGTTACTGTAAGATTAGCACGATATACCCTATTAGTACCAAACTAATATTAACTCCTCCTCGATATCCATCACTGTCGCATCACATTGCGACGGTCCATTATTCAGAGCTCAGATATTCTGAGCCCGTGATAAGCCTTAAACAGAAAAACATCTGGCACACAGAAATTTAAAAACCATTGTCTTTTACTGATTTTCACAATAAAACAGTTGTAAATAATTGAGAAGTGTAGCTGCTAACGAAATTTTATTTTCGAAAGATTTTATTTTGCCTCACACCCCTCCGAATAAGAGGCGAAAGGCGATGAAAGCGATTTTCCATTTACAATTTTTTAGTATAACTGAAAATGCAGTAACGCTATCATAGAAATGTGGCTCTTAGAGTAAAGGAAGGGCGGCATCCGAGTTTAGAAACCAGTACTGCATGCGTTTACAGATTACTTACGAGAATAAATTACCGACATAACAAATAATAGAAATATGGAACACGAGGGGGTGACACCGTAAAAAACATTGCACTATAGGACCGGAGAATCAACGTCCTCATTAAACGAATGGGAGAAATTAGATTGCTAAAAAGAGTATTGGATTAAGCTCGGAGGAAAAAACTAGACCGGCTGGATATGTTTCAAAATGAATATTGCGAGTTTTGAAAACGTCCTACATTAGCTGTCAGTTTTTTTAACAAAATTCCTTGCTCGGGTGATTCCTAGTCTCATTTCCTAGCATGTCTTATGAGAAGTTTCCTATAGTCCACTACGTTGCTTGACATATTCCCCGAATCGTCTCGTCTGTTACATTTTGATAACATAGGCGTGTATGTTACGTCAAAAGGGACGTAACGTAATACGCCCAAAAGGACGTATTATGTTTAATACTAAAGGGTTTCTTAATCCATCAGTGTTTCGGTAGGCTGGCTTTATGTTGGTTTTCGTATGTTACTTTCTATCGATTTCTTTCTGTATGCCTGCCTGCAAATCTCTCTCTCTCTCTCTCTCTCTTTCTCACTGTCCAAGGCTCAAACAATTAAAGACAATGCTTGAGTAAGGCAAGTTTTGAGAAAATTCAAAACGATTTTTAATTTGCCGGTACGGAGTAATACGTTTCCCTCCCTTTTATTAATAAACTACATTTTCAGACAGTAAAAATACGTTCGTGTCATAACTACGATGTCTCACAGTTATGACAGACATCTAATGTCTTTTCTTCTTTTCTTCTTATGTCTTCATCCCTAAAATTGGTTTGCAGCAATCTTCCATTGTGAGCGATCTTTCCTCTTCATTTCCTCACAAGTTTCACAATTTACGTTATCCACAATTTGCTTTATACACTGCAGCCTTGTCCTTCCCTTATGTCCTTCACCTTCTATTGGTCCTTCTATCGCCAATTTTTGCAGTCTTTCATGCGATTTTAGCATCTTCCGATAACACCATACCTCAAAGCTGTCAAGCTTCCTTTTTTTCCTTCATATGTACTGCTCACGACTCGCAAATACATGATGACAGTGGTCCATATAAAACTCCTAATTATTTCACACAACCAATATATAAAATAATCTTCTGGTTACTTCGTCAGTCATTCCCTAACACACTTCTCACTCTTCAGACAAAATCTTGTACAGTTACTGTGCCGCTATGCTTGAACAGGCACAGGGTTCATCTTGTAAAGGAACGCGTCGTGGCCTCCCCCCCCCTTCTATCAGGGCTCGTGACTCTACACAAATGGTAATTATGTAAAGGCATCAAATAATTGTATCTGTTTTTCCTCGGTATTTTCCAGACAGTTTGACGGTATCGTTTCTCTTTGAACGCCAAACATTTGCCTGTAACGGTTTACACATATGACACATCATTACGCTATTGAATTAAATAATTATGAAACGAATAACAAACTCTGTGTGTGTGTGTGTGTGTGTGTGTGTGTGTGTGTGTGTGTGTGTGTGTGTGTGTGTGTGTGTGTGTGTGTGTGTGTGTGTGTGTGTGTGTGTGTGTAAAGATCGAACATATGTTTGCTGTTGTTGCGTGTAACGAGTTCGCATAAATTATTTTTAATTAACATAATATAAGGGCTACCGCAAACATTCTACTATTCTTGATTGCAAGAGGTGGAACTGTTCGTATATTAATAACGAATGGGCGTGGGAAGTCGGAGGCACTTGTGAAGTCGGTCTCTACGGCTTCTGTACTCTGTCGTTTGGGTAATTGGAACCCGCAACATAAATAACAAAAGTCAATTAACAAAAATATTTCAAGATGGCTGTGTACTGGCCGCAAATGATTATTGTAGCTGCAGGAGAGCAGAGAATTGAAGAAAAAAAAAGACGAAGCTTGACTGGCTTGGTCCTGGCCTTGCTGAATATTTTATACATCCAAACAAAATTATGTTAAGGAGGGACTCTATCTACACAAGAAAATAAAAAAATTGTTTTATTTGTTTTCCTAATTCTACTGTAAAGCGTCTACAAAAGACGGTGTTCACTATTTTGTTTAAACCTTTCGCAGAAGTGTTTTTTTAAACACTTTTAAACTAGATATTCAATAGATTAAAGATTGTCATACAGGACTCACCAATAGAACAGGTGCCAGGTTTCAAGTATCTAGAGTGCAGCGTTACATATCAAGATGATAAGGAGGTTGAAAGGAAAATTAGTTTCTTACAGTCGCTTTGTGGATGCATCATTAAACACTTAAAGAAGAAACCGAGGAAAGAGACGCAATTGAAATATTATAATGTAATGGCCATACCTAAACTACTGTATGGTAGTGAGACTTGGATTAGAAAGGCAAAAGATATACTGTATCTAAAATACAAGGAGCGGAAATGGGGTTCATGAGGGCTGCAAAGGGTTGCACCAGGAGAGATCTTATCAGAAACGATCATATTAGAATGGAGCTATGCATAGCTGAAAGTTAAACGAGAAAATCTCTCGGTACAGAACGGAGTGGCGGTTACACGTAGAGGTTAACTATCCCATGAACTACCAATAATTATAGCTGGCCCCTTTTTCTTATGAAAAAATAAAATTCCAGCTCCTTTGTAGTAGATGCTACCTTTAAAGTATTTACCCTCTTTCAAACCTTTTAAAAACCTGCTATTTTTTTAGCATCCAAACCTTTTAAATAAATTCAGTATACAAATTATCAATATAATTCAGTGTATTTATCAAAAATAATGTATAAGCGCTATAATAATCACTATCAATTAAAAATGTATTTTATTATTGTAACTACATCAGAAACTTTTCTTTTAAAAACACTTAACTTAATGTTATGTTTACATAAAATCATCATAACATAAACAATGAATAGAAAATGGAACACACACACACACACACACACACACACACACACACACACACACACACACACACACACACACACACAAGATAATAAATTATTAGTATAAAGATACAAAACGTTTTTAAAAATAATGTTATATTGTTTGCTTATATTTATCTGTGATACACCTTCCCTAGGGCACTTGACCTCCCACATTGTGAATCGCTGATCAAGTAAGTAATGAAGCGTTTTACTAGTTCTGTAAATCAAAATTAGATTTACCTTTTCGTACAATAAAAGTAATGAGCCTTAAGTAGACGCCAAATATCACAATACATATTATTAACTCGACCGCTTGTACTTGTAGGTCAAAGGTTACGGCTCCAATACAACACAAGGAAGTATTTTATTGTCCTCGACTAGCTTTTTTTTTCAAAACAATAATACATTTTAAATAACATAAACCCAATTAGATTAAGTCGTAGTTAAATCTTTGGTTAAACCTTTTTAAACGTAGATACAAACATTGTCAGTGGAATGAGATCAGGGTGAATTAATTGTGAAGAGACAAACAATATTATGTCAAATAATCTACAGCCTTTCGTTAAAAAAAGAATACGTTTTCATTCAGGCAATCCGTACGGATGAGGAATGTAGACAGTGAATTATAAGAATGTAAACAAAACGGAATGCCGAAAGAAGCGTGGAAAGGATTGAACAACAGCGATAGACAAGAATAGGTATTTCGCTACTCAGCAACCAAACTAGAATAGGTCTAGAAAATTATGACATATATGGAGAGGACAACTGACAACATAGTTAAAAAAAAAACATATGGATTCACCTAGCTCCAGGCGATAGTACCCACTACTTCCCTAGGATTATGGGTAACAAATGGTGGACACTGTCAATATAGAAAGACGTCCATGTCCAAACGAAGGTGACAGCGGCATGTCTGACAACGAAACGCAGAGCCGGTCTGGAAGCTCTCAGTCGACGGCCACAGCACAACATTACAACCTCTTGAGGGAAAGGCAAAAAAGGAGTAGCAAACTATTCACAAAGTGAAGCCCGGAATTATTTATACGGAAACAGACTACCCGCGTCAAGGACAAACGATTAGTCCTCAACTATAACCGCGAGGAAAGTGTGATATGGTTTAACCAAGGAAGCGACGGTCTTAAATACGTTTTGACGACGGAGCAGACACTAGCCTAAATCCATGTAGTGATGATAATGATGAAGATGATGACGACGTCGACGTCAACGACGACGGCGACGATGATGATGGTAATGGAGTTAGGCATAACGTTTGTCTAGTTAGAAGATAGCAGTTGGTAGCGAAAGTTTCTAAACACAGGGGAACAAACATCAAGAAATAACCATGACGACCAAGATATTTGAAAGACGAAAAGACAAAATGGAGATGATTAGAATGAAAAGAATGAAAATCATTGGAGGATTACTAATTTATAATGATAATTATGTAATAATTATTATTATTACTAATCATTAGTTGTGATGATTATTGATAATGTAAATGATAATGTCTTGAGTGAGTTTTGTGTGTTCGCATACGCCCATAAAATGAAAGACGTAATAAGGAGTACGGAGTGCTTAACGTATAGTAATTAAAAATAATGAAAATAAAATCATATTTGAAAGAGAAAATTAATAATCATAAACTAAAGAGTGCGTTTTTTTTTATTAAAATAAATAACAAACTTATGGGCAAGATGTTTCAACGTCACATCTTCAATGTAAATTACAATATTAACATACAACACTTTTGTCCACGAGTTCGTCGACTTTTTAAATCAACAGAATGAGACCGCTTTAGAGACCGTACAACACGAACGAATTTAAATTTTAAATTATCTTGAAAACTGAGTCGCTAAGCCACAGGACACTTTCTCGAACCGTTCTCGGTAAACAGGTCGGTTTTTAAACGTGTATATACGAAAAGGCGGCGGTACCTCTCAGAAATGTTTATTTTATTATAAAAAAGTGTGTACAAAGGTTTTACGCGTCGTAGCAATGAACTTCAGAATTTATGCTTCCGCTGTTTCTTGTTCGCTGATAACCGCCCGCTGTTGGGAATGTAAACAAGAAGAAACAAACAAAAAGGGATTTTCGGCCAGTTCCAAAAACGTAGAAAGACGGGTCTTGTCGATTCTGTGATGTACTACCGCGATTGTACGAGACTGTGGCGCCAGGTTATTCTGGATAATTGAACGGCTCCCACGCTTGAGATGAAGATAAGTGCGCCAACTAATTCTGATTTCGAACCGCTACAAAGGTACGAACACGTGCGCTTACAAAGCACTATCCGTGAAACACGCGGTACAATATACCATAGACAGGGTCGACACATACGCTCTACAAGTAGACTTACCACACATAACTTGACGAACTAGGCCTATCTGATTAACGTTTTCGATTCTGACCAAATAAATCGAGGATGTAGCCCGTTCTCCTCTTTTAATTGATGTTTAACCATTTTTGAGACGAAGACGTTTCTTATTCACTTCTTCTTCACGGCTTAGACTGTTTAGTCTGTTCCGGCTCCAAACTGGTCGGACCATCTCTTTTTGGGTCTTCCCAGGCTTCTCTTCCCTTTCGGCTGATACAGTAAGGCTACCTTGGGGAATCTGTCACTGTCCATTTTGCTAGTGTGTTGTTTCCAGCTTTCTCTGTATTTGTTGATAATTCCGTTTACTTCTTCAACTTTCAGTTCATCTCTTATCTGATTGTTTTTTTTTTCGTATCAATTTTTGTGTGCCCAGCTATAAAAAGGCAAAAATTTCATTTCTGTAGCTTGAATTCTTTATATTTGTCTAGCAGACACTGTCCACGTTTCTGACGCCTAAGTAAGGGTAGGAACTGCCATGGATTTGTATAATTTTATTATGAACTCTTTCCTTGGCTTGTGTTTTAGAGCACGTCGGAGAGTTTCTGTTATCTGGTTAAATTTATTAATTTTGCCATTAATACCTTCTTCGTTTTTATATGAGAGCTTACAGCCTAAATAGTTAAATTCTGTAATTTTACTATCCAAAACAATTTTAGATCTAACTGACCATGGCCCTTTAAAAGCCATACGCCTACATTTTTTTTGTGTCAGACATTTTCATATTAAATCTTTCGCAATGTTATTTAAGGAGTGGAGCATTCTTTGCCGGTCATCTTCATTTGTGGCCAATAAAATCTCACATCTGCAAACATCAGAGTCTTAAGCATTTTGCCTGCAACTCTGACTTCTCCATTTACAAATCCTAACAAATCCTAAGCCAAATCCTAATAATTCCATCCAAAAACAGGTTAAAAAGAGCGGTTGATAAAAGGCAACCTTGTCTAACGACTCCATTTATTTTGTTGGGAATTTCTTATTCACGTAAAACGAAAAATATTGATTATTTTCAAACCCGTACACATACGAGTGTCTTCCGTTCCACAAACGCGAAAAACAGATTACAACCACAACACTTCACAGTGATTATTCGAATTAAGCGGCCGCCTTCAATATGCAGTAACACAACAAAAAATAGTATGTAAAAATTTACAATAAAGATAGATTTTTAAAACCAAGTGCAAAAATAAAAGTGCAGAACTCGCACACTATTTTAAACGAAATACATTTATTAGTAGATCCAATCGAATATTCGATAGACAGTCGGTGGCTGGAGACGTCTTCACCCTCTTGGGCGGGTAAGCAGCGGGAAATGATTGTATAAAAATTACATAACATAACATTAGATAATATCAAATTAATAAATTTTAATTTTTTAAAACTGGAAATAAAGTTCTTTGTACATCATTCTTAGCGTTAGCCAAGAAACAGCAGAAGCGTGAGGTCACACATAAATATACATTCCTATATGTTTTATGTTTCTACTAAATACAGAACTCACTTTTCATAAATAGAGATAACCGATTACAACATGTGAAGTCTGTTGCAAACATCATTCACAAACTTTTTGAAGGCGATTCAAAATTACAAGGACTGTTGACAGATAATTAGTTTTGTCAAATTATTAACGATACCGAGTACGTATTTTGAATAAAATTCCTCATAATTTGATGGCCCACATACTCTCACAAATTTTTCAAAATTTTGACTTCCTTTTTCGGTCCGTGGTGCCCTTCAGTTTAAAAAATTTTCAGAGAAATTGAAAAATGTGTTAAAAATCGCTTTTATTCTGATACCTGCGGCGGATGTTTAACAATTTTTTTCAAATTTTAATTCCTCTTTTGGACCCTGATGTCTTGAAATACCGGTACTGAAATTTTTAGAATTAAACAGTTTTCTGATTTTTATTAAATTCTCTTTCATTTGATATCCGGCATAGATTTGTACAATTTTTAAAAACGTTTGATTCACTTTTTAGGTCCTGGTGTTCGAGAATTACAAAATTTCCAAAACTGAACACTGTTTTCTGATTTTGGTTAAAATTCTCTTAATTTGGGCCATGATAGTCCTCATGGATTTCTGTGAATTTTTCTTAGCCTTGACCCCCCTAATATTTGTACCATCCGCTCCCTTATTTTCCGAGAGATCAATTTAAAAAAATATACGAGCTACGTTTTATGAAAATCGGTTGGTACATTCAAAACTTCTAGCGAGACAACATCTAAACAGACAGACAAATGCACAGATAGACAGACAGACAAATGCCAAACGGTACAATTAAAACAGAGAACTCTCTTCGCTCGTTTAACACAATTATATAACAATTTTAATTCGAGTTAACGTTGGGTCGTACAATTTAGATTAATTTGTTTTCATTCAAATACAGTTTACGTTCGTGGAAAGTCATATTCGAAATAGTTTGGTGTAACTTATTTATGTAACCACATTTAGTTACGATCTTACCCGCCCTGCCGTCAATTTGTAAAACCTTAAAACGTCTAAGACTTATTATGGATAAAATAATAGTTATGCCATCAGTAAAAGTAAAAGATTTTAATTAACGCAGGTTTGTAAACATGATGTGAATGTTGATTTAGCGGAATAACTAATTTCAACACTGTTAAATTATAAAGAGTAAAAACGGTTTTCCATTACGTCTTTAAGATGAAAGCAGCCTTCTCAATTTAGGCGACGAAAACATGACAGCGCGTCTTTGAGTCTGTTTCGTTATTATTAATGTTTCTTTTCGGTAGCGGACTACCCTCCAGACAGAAATCAACGATACTCTTCACGTCAATTTTATGTGTTTGGAAATTAGCTCCCAAATATTATTAATTTTTTCCTTGGCGAAATGTAAAATTTTCTTAACGTTGGATTTTACAATTTCAATTATTAACCATGCGTTAATAGTGCGTCAAACTGACAGCGCACAAACGCGCGTGCGCAAGCGCGTGATACAGTAGTGTACAGTATTGAATCAGATGTTAAACATCGTATAATTTTAGTAAAAACAATGTTTAGCTTACTGTAAGACTGTGATCTTTAGAAGTCATGAAAATTAACTTAACCTTTAAGTTCTGTTAAAACGAAAAGCACATCCAATTTTTTTTTAAACACAGAAACAAATTGTGAATAAATTAGATAAACAATAAGCATTTAAATAAAGCGAATATACAACAACAACAAACACACGTAAATAAAAGCCGTCTTATGGGTGACAGTCCGCAAAGCAGATTCGCCAATAATTACATTCAACTGCAAACTGATGTACAATAGTTATCCCCAGTTACAAAAGCGGATAACGTTCAGAATGTTTTGTTTCAGTCCAAAGTTATCTACCATCGTTAACCAAGGGGCAGAAGATATATGTCGGTAGATCTTGGAAGCGTTGGATTAGGCCATTAGGATTATATTGAAGAAGAAGAAGAAGAAGAAGAAGAAGAAGAAGAAGAAGAAGAAGAAGAAGAAGAAGAAGAAGAAGAAGAAGAAGAAGAAGAAGATTTAGAAAATATGTTCTTCTGCCCTTCCAGCATTATACCCTGGTGCAATCGAGCCCTTCGGCGCGGTACAGTTTACGTTCCAGGGAGAAGTCAGTCATCTGTCACTGACGGCTTTACGCACGGTGGAGAGGGAATTGTGTGTGTGTGTGTGTGTGTGTGTGTGTGTGTTGTGCGCGTGCGCGTAGTGTAAGACTTGTCACCCAGGCATGTCAGACAAGACCGCTGTATTATACCCACCGATAAGTTTGAAATAAATAATAAACATAAAAAAGTAATAAACATGAACATTAAATACAAAGTAAAAAGAACCACTTTTAACAAAATCGTTGTTTGCTGAAGACGGCTACTGATTCCTTGTGTAGCCGAAACTACTTTTCAGGAAAACGAATTCAGCCAACGGCTAACGTCAGGAATGGCTAAAACAAGTATTCCATCTTTGTTAACCTTTAAAGATTGAGACAGTTTGGTTGTCTTTTAATAGATTGACTCGAAATATTACAGTTCTGTTTTTAAATTAATTACAGTAGTTAGGAACCGTAAGGCTGTACGTTCTTTAGAGTTGATAATTAACAGGTTTCACCAGCAAGACGTAGGATGTGTTGGTGTTTTTATTCGCATAATTATAGCCATAGTTATAGTTCACTGCTAATTCGCAAGACTGCAATCAGTATTGATCGTGTTCTGTTGGCAGTGACCGAGGGAAAAAATATGTGTAGGTCTATTTACCGAGGGTAGCCAGCTGCCCTGTCGGTAATATTGTGAAGCACACGCGGCGTAAATCCTAACGGCACAGTTCGCGTCACGTATACGGGTTTTGTTGTTGATTTCCTTTATAGACCTTGTTTGTTGTTATGAAAGCAGCAGAACAGACGTCTTTCGCCGAGACGTCTTTCCTAAAAATAACTTTTTATCTGCACGAATCGTAGGCAGTTGTCATCGATAAAATCAATGAAAGGCTATTCCATGCCTGTTGGCCCTGTGTACAAAAATATACGTTTATAGTCTATTTCTGTACGTAAGAAAAACCAAAAACTTTTAAAACACACATGGATACTTGTGACTACCTTTGCTTTAATTTCTAAATTTATTAAGGCCTTGTTATTCTTTCAGATGTTTGGCGAAAACAATACAGTAATATAATAATTTAATTTTTATTCTTAAAACTAATTTGTCACAATGTAACTCTGCACATTTTGGTGTACCTAAGGTTTCGGATATTAAAAAAAAATCGTCTCCGAAACCGAGAGCGGATGGCCAAATTAGAAAAAAGGCAACATTTTGAACAATATAATAAGGTCTCAAATATTTACATGGGTCTGTTAAAAAATTTTTAAACGTGTCATTTATATCGTATTCGGTATACATGTATGTTATTTCTTGCACGCATGAAGTTTTTCCTCTTTTACAGAATAAAGGTAGAGGAACGGAAAATAAAGTAATCTAGTATTATTTTTATTATAAATTTAATTGATACTGAATTTTTATTGGGATATAAGAGTATGTGAACACACAAACACACATACCATTTAAGACCCTATGAAAGAAAGTTAGAAATAATTATAATTGTAAGTGTACAATAAATTCTGAGAACGACTACTGTCTTGAGTAGCCGAATTGGAGGTTTAAATTGTAAAGAATATTTTAAACGGATTTATCTTTTTTTTAAGTTTGTCTGAGGCTTACACGGCCGGAGTCAATGTTATTAAAATTATTTACTTCCGGGCCGCTTTGCCGTGGTCCAATCCTGTTCATTCCAGCAGTCGTTTCAGCCGTGCCTTTGACGGAATCTTCAGTGGTAAAAGACGAGCTAAAACACTAACACAAATATATGTCACGGTTAGTACTGTGGTGATCGTGACATCTGTGTTAGTGTTTTAGTTCGATTTTCAGCACTGAAGATGGCCGTCAAAGGCACGGCTGAAACGACTGCTGGAATGAACAGGATTGGACCACGGCAAAGCGGCCCGGAAGAAAATAATTTTAATAACATTATCTTATTTTGTTTTCTTTGTAACGTTCAGTCTCGATAATGTGTAGGCCTACAATTGATTGACAGCAAAATTTAACTGCATTTATCGTCGTTACCACCCCCAAAGCCCCAGTTTGTTTGTTCTAACCACATACCACACATGTTTGCTACCCCATGTTTACCTTTCAGTTTTTATCTGCGGATCGACAATAATAATTCTACAATGCTGTCAACCGCAGGTTATTTCACATTACTTTTTTACTATATTTAATTATACAGGTATTTTCCGTTATTCCATAATTTTTTCTAAATTGGTTTCCAGTCTAATAGACCTACACCATAATGATTAAAATCAGGTAATAATAAAGTTGAATATTCGGTGTAAGACAGGGTGATGGTTTATCCCCAATTCTTTTCAACTGTGTCCTGGAGAAAGTAGTGAGAATTTGAAATGAAAAATTAAAGGAATGCAAAATATCACCAATCATGTTGGGAAGAAGGAACAAACGTATTGAAACAATATGTTTGGCATTTGCAGATGACTTTGCTATACTTTCCGAACATATGACATATGCAGTAACACAAGTTAATTTTTTAGAGGACATAGCCAGTAGAACAGGGTTAAGAATTTCTGCAGAAAAAAACAAATTTCTGCAGAAACATTAAAAATGAGCGAAAATTCCTGGTAACAGATATTGGTCGAACAGAGAGGGTTCGAAAATTTAAGTATGTAGGAGAAATAATTCAAGAGAATGGTTTAGAAAATCTGCTATAGAAGAAAGGATTCATAAGATGGAAAGGGCATATGGTATAAACTAAAGATATTTACAATAAAAGTGCATATTGTTACAATACGGGTTACCTCTCCTTAAAAACCCCTCTGTTGTATTTGTCAATTGTGTTCTATTAATTTAATTGTATAAATTCTCGGAAATATTTTGAGTTGTGGAATATATGGATGTACTCAATTAATGTTAACTTAACTATTTAATAATTATCAGTGTTAGTGTGCCTCGAACTTAAATAACTTAAGATTTATTCTACAATTTCATCCAACCCTATTATGCCTTGAAGAGAGTTCTGTCTGATTTTATATTTTTACGCTCCCTCTTTGGTGTCAGATAATTCCGCTATAAGCGCTGTAGTATCGGCTCAACGAAACTTGTAGGTTATTCGATGTTTATATTAACTATTTATTCTCTACTTATTCAGTTACTTTTGTTCCAGTTCACTAAACCATACTCCAAATAACAAGGTGTGACAAATATATAAAGGTTCTTTATTTGTGTATTCAATTCACATTAACTAAGATAATATATTCCAATTAATATATGTTGGGACTATAGATTCAGGTATCGATTGTTGAC
This sequence comes from Magicicada septendecula, assembly GCA_034769895.1. Taxonomy (NCBI): domain Eukaryota; kingdom Metazoa; phylum Arthropoda; class Insecta; order Hemiptera; family Cicadidae; genus Magicicada; species Magicicada septendecula. The sequence goes on from CM068367.1 coordinate 1,291,662,150, forward strand.
TATTTAATCCTTTGTTTATATTTGGTTATATATTATATTTGATTCGTATTTTATTTATTTCAGGGTGTGAAGGTTCTTGTAACTGTGGGGAAGACTAAAAATACATACTAAGAATGCAAGATTTACAAAAATTATGTGTTGTGTATTTAGTATGATTAATATAATATAACTTTACCAGTCTCTAATGAAGCAAATCACGTTGGCAGTTGATCGCTAAATTCGTTGTTCTGGTCAATTATGAAGCACAGTTTTCTTTCTTCAGTTTAATAAAAGTAATTCTTGTCCTGTCCACTTCGGAATACAGCTTCTGAATTGTTTTACGGCACGATTGATGTTTCTTCTGCACCGTCAGGATCCAAATAGGTTCTTCCTTCGGTTGAAGCAGTTAGTGTTGTTCCGTGTATTTGCAAGGTTATAATTTCTGGTGTTGTGAACATTATGATTTGTGTTATTGTTAACTCTTTATATTTGATTAACTTTTCGTCAATTCCCTTCGGACATGGGACAGTCCAAGTTTCTTCTTGTAGAATTTGGTTATTTGTTCTCGATTATTATTTCATAATATATCGTTATTTTATTAATCTGTGTTAGTGATAGATGTAAGTATTATCATTAGAATTTTATCTTCTTTATAATCGTATCTCTTGATTTCGAATATTACGATTCAATATATTCTTCTTGGGTTTTTTGAATCATCACGTTCAGTTTTTACAAAAGCAATTCTTGTTATTTTTTAAATCAACAACATTCTTCTTAAATTTTTCCCTAGCAACCTATATTAATTTCCGCTTCCACATGTTTGACTATATAGTGTTTCTTTCATATATTTTTTTGTCTATTCTTTGTCAATTTGCTGTCCTATCGGAATGTAAATTTACCGATAGCTGGTTTATTATTTTATACACATCTTCTACTGGTTTTTTGATATAATTCCGTTTTTTTCCTTTTTTATTATATTTAATCCACCTTCGATATTATTTTTTACCAATCGATATTATGGCATTATGGTATTATTATAATTTGTATAAATTTTATTAAATATTATTATTAACTTAATGTTTTTTCTTCTTTCTAGCTCTTCATAGTGTATTTATTAATTATTATTAATTGATGTATCTAACCTTTGAGTTATAAGTGTTTATTTAGTATTTTTGGCTGTTAGGCCTTTTATTGTAAATTGATCTACCTGTGGTTATGTCTGTTAGGCATCTATAGTCCCTTTTATATAAATTCGTACATGCAATCAAAACTTAATTATTAACATTTGTATAAACAATTATTTTTCTACATCTAATAACAAATTTATCTTGATCTCTCGATCACATATAACAAAATTCGAACTTATGAACATTGGTTAACATTGTTTCATTATTTTTCATGACCTCAACACATATTTGATATAACATCACATAAACTTTATCATAACATTTTTGTCATAATATAATACTTTTTTAACACAAAATTCTTATCTGTTATTACCATAAATTAAGTCATTGTTTCATTTTTCTGTTTTGTTTTTTATTAAACATATATCATTAGCTATTATTTATTTTACAGGTTCGTTTATTCTATTCAACACTACCTTGCATTCTTATTTAATTTTGTCTATGACTATAATTGTCATAATTGGGTCTCTGTTCCGTTATGGGATTAAGTATCAATTTATTTATCAATCTGTGAATCTTCTTTTATGTAGCATAAATGCTATCATTTTTGTTGCGCTACATATGCTTCCCCTCCTAAAAAAGTTTAGTTTACCTGAATGAAGTTTAGGTCAAATAAACTTGCCTTTTTCACATGCCTTTTCTTAATTTCATTGTTAATGGTTGACGATGGTCTTCTCAATGTAACTTCATTAGACTAGTACTAGTACCTTTTTTATTTAATAACATTTCATCATTTTATTTAACATTCTTAATTCTTGATATATTTTTTTTTTTCTGTACACATTATTTGTTGGTAACTGGCTACACTATTCACTGATACATTAGTTTTACATCTCTCCTATTTATAATTATTATAATTACTGCATTTTTCATTATTCTTCTGTCAACTCGCTTCTTTCTGTTTTCTTCGTCCTATTCCTTTGGAAACTGAATTTATTTTTGCAACTATTCTAATATTCCTTAAATATTTAATTTCCCTAACAATCCCTAACACATGCGTTGGTACAGTTCAGAGAGGCACTGTTTGGCTTCATACTCTGCTGCCCACACTACATCTTAATATAGTACTGCTGGAATTCATCTACAGTCAGCTATAAAATATAATAATAATCTCCTAATAATCTCTTTAATCATTTAATAATAAATATTTGGGAAAAGATTTTTTCTTTGTTGCATTTATATTTTTTCATTACTATTCTTCATATTTCGTAGTTCCATTTTAATTCCTTAAACATTCGTTAATATTGACTTTGACAGTTATCAATTGTAATCATTTTTGTTTTCATTTTTGTTGAGATTGTAATGTTAAGTATCTTCTTCGTTTGTTTTTTTCCTCTGATCTCAATATTTTTTAATCAGTTGTTGTGTGTTGATCATTATAATTGTATTTCTTACTAAATATATTCCTTATACTTAATTATTCTTCTTCTTATCGTATTTCACTATTTTGGCTGTTTATTTTTTAATGAATCATGTTCATAAATACTCTTTCCTTATTGTCTTCTTTAACATTATATTAGTTACATTCAATCGTTTACTGAGATTGTTCCATCATGTGGCAATGTAGTATGTATTTTAGGTCATATGATTTTTTTTTTTCTTCTTTATTTTGGATAAGTAGGTTTGAGGTAATAACTTTTATCTTGGGGTTCATTCTTCATTATTCACACTATTTCTTTATACACATAATAATAATAATTATCGTTTTCTTCTGTAATCTTGGGGTTTGTTATTCATTATACACATTATTTCTTTATACACATAATAATAATAATTATCGTTTTCTTCTGTAATCTTGGGGTTTGTTATTCATTATAAACATTATTTCTTTATACACATAATAATAATTATCGTTTTATTCTGTAATCTCGGGGTTTGTTATTCATTATACACATTATTTCTTTATAAACATTTAACAATAATTCTTGTTTTCTTCAAAATCGATAATACGTTGTTCTTATTGTATTTCAAAATTTAGTGGTAGTATTCAACTCAAATTATTTTTAAATTCCAAGTATTTTTCTTCAAGATTGGTAATAATTTGTTCTTATTATTTTTTAGAATTTATTCATTTATATAAATTCTTTTTCTTTTTTGTTAATCCAGAAGTTGTTCAAATATAAGGTAATAAGTTGTCCTTACTTCATTTTAGAATTTATTCATTTATATAAATTCTTTTTCTTTTTTTTTTTTTAATCCAGAAGTTGTTCAAATATAAGGTAGCAAGTTGTCCTTACTTCATTTTAGAATTTATTCATAATATTTCTTCTGGATTTAGTAATTTTTGTTTCTTACTAAATTCGTTTTATATATATAATAGTTATTTCAAATAATTTTTGTAAGTTGGTCTTACTGTCTTTTAGAATTTTGCTGATATATATATGATTTCGTTATTACTATTACTGTTTACATGTTTCTGATCCTCTTCTAACAAATCTTCCCTGATATTCTTTAAATAGTGGTTATTAATTATGGTTATTTTATGATTACACTTAATTTTATTTATTAATTGTTGTTCCCCAAGATTACGGTTCAGTGACGGGTATTCATTAATTTTCACTGCCTCTATTAGTTTAAATGAGGGCTTACTCCCTCTTCTCTATTTTCATTCTGATTACTGTGTTGGTTTTGTACTGTTTCCGTGCGATCCTCCGTATTATGTTCTGCTATCATATAATTTCCATCATGTGGGTAGTTGTCTTCATGCCGAGATTGGTCATAATGGTTGTCATATCGGTGACTCCTTGGGTAGTATCGTCGCTGATTACCTTGAGGTCTGGAGTAAATATAATTGACGTTATGTCTATAATTATTGGGTCGTCTGTCTCCATCTCCTCTATTATTGCGACTATCACGATAATTGTAATTGTTATTGCCGCGATAATTATAGTTTCTGGAATTATTATTCGTGTTTTCATTTTGTGTTCTATTAGTATTAACGTTATGCGCAGGTCGATTGCGATCGTTATTATGAGAATTGGCTGGTGGCGCGTTATTATCATACTTCTGATATTTATGATTTAGCATTCTATTTCTTTGGTATTGGTTCTCGTGCTCATAATTCTCCAAGAATTTGGCCATGGCTGGAATCGTTTTGATTTGACTACACATACGCGCATTTTTTATCCCTTCCTCGTAATGATAGGATAGTTGTATTACCAAACATTCTTCGGGAATTCGGGGCTCTAAGTTCCGCGCCATACATACTTTTCCTAAAAAGTATGAAGTAGGGGACTGGCCTACATTTGTTTCGTATCGACCGTTACTCAAATTATTCCTAATCATGTTCTGGGTCGATTCCGACCAATACTTCTCCTTAAATTGTTTTTTGAACTCAGTCATGTCCAGTATATCCGGGCGCACCGCTGTCCACCAATTATCATAAGTATCTTTAAACGTTTCATCAATCATGCTTCGTATAATACTCCAGCGACTCTCTCTATTTCTTATGATCACTTCTTCCAATCTCTTTAAAAATTCCATAGGATTGCGCTTATAATTACGAAAATTAATCGATTCTCTGTTCTCATGGTTATTTGTATGACTATTTTGGCATGTCCTATCCCGCCATGAATCTACTTCCTCCTGTAATTGTAATTCACGCCTACTAATCTCTTCTATTTTATTTTTATTGATTTGACCTTCCATATTATTTAAATTGCCATAGACCCTTTCAAGTCGTTCGCCCATGTCTGTCTGTATTTGCTTAATACCTTCTTTATTCTCTTCCCGTACCTGATGTACTTCGTTTTTAATTTGCTCACATTTTTCGACAGTTTCCTGTCGGATTTCTTCGACCAATGTTTTATTCTCAATTTTTGTGTCATTAATTTTATTCTGTAATTCTACACGAACCTGTACTATTGTTTCGTTAGTTTTTTCTAACCCTTCATTGGTTTTGGCTATTTCTAATTTCCTTTCCTCATTATTTTGGTCCACCTTCTGGTTAACTGTCACATGAAGATTCTCAATTTTTTCATTAATCTGCCTTAAATTCTCTTCATGTAATTGTAGGATGTCTTCCTTCATTTGTTTTACACCCTCATCATTCCTATCTAACCTTTCGTGAATTTGGTTTAATCTTTCGTTCATTTGTTTTGAGGTTTCTTTATTTTCCTCATTTGTTTTATCGTATTTTTCCTCCAGCCTCTTTGAGTTTTCTTTAATCTCCTCTTTCATTTGTCTATTGCTTTCCTTATTCTCCTTGATTTCCTCATTTATTTTCCTTAAATTTTCGTTAGTTAGTCTATTCTGATCTGCCATAAAATTCATCAATTCCTGCCAACTTGGTATTTCTCTGACTCCCACTTTATCTATTTGGTCCCCTTGGGCCTCTTCTCCAACTCTTTCCCTTTCCTTGTTCATAATAATTTCAGTTTCCGCTATTTCGTCTGTCTGTTGTTCCATTTCACTGTCTGTTATTAGTTCTATTTCCTGTTCTTGTTCATCTATTTCCTTTTCCGTTTCTCCTGCCCTAATCCTTGATCTACCTCTGGTATGCATGTTTATTCTCCCACAGTTGCCTGCTCTGGTTAAGTAATATTAATATGGTTACTGTTACTTAACTTAAGCCCTACACAAGTTGAGCGCCAATTTGTTACAATACGGGTTACCTCTCCTTAAAAACCCCTCTGTTGTATTTGTCAATTGTGTTCTATTAATTTAATTGTATAAATTCTCGGAAATATTTTGAGTTGTGGAATATATGGATGTACTCAATTAATGTTAACTTAACTATTTAATAATTATCAGTGTTAGTGTGCCTCGAACTTAAATAACTTAAGATTTATTCTACAATTTCATCCAACCCTATTATGCCTTGAAGAGAGTTCTGTCTGATTTTATATTTTTACGCTCCCTCTTTGGTGTCAGATAATTCCGCTATAAGAGCTGTAGTATCGGCTCAACGAAACTTGTAGGTTATTCGATGTTTATATTAACTATTTATTCTCTACTTATTCAGTTACTTTTGTTCCAGTTCACTAAACCATACTCCAAATAACAAGGTGTGACAAATATATAAAGGTTCTTTATTTGTGTATTCAATTCACATTAACTAAGATAATATATTCCAATTAATATATGTTGGGACTATAGATTCAGGTATCGATTGTTGACTATTTAATCCTTTGTTTATATTTGGTTATATATTATATTTGATTCGTATTTTATTTATTTCAGGGTGTGAAGGTTCTTGTAACTGTGGGGAAGACTAAAAATACATACTAAGAATGCAAGATTTACAAAAATTATGTGTTGTGTATTTAGTATGATTAATATAATATAACTTTACCAGTCTCTAATGAAGCAAATCACGTTGGCAGTTGATCGCTAAATTCGTTGTTCTGGTCAATTATGAAGCACAGTTTTCTTTCTTCAGTTTAATAAAAGTAATTCTTGTCCTGTCCACTTCGGAATACAGCTTCTGAATTGTTTTACGGCACGATTGATGTTTCTTCTGCACCGTCAGGATCCAAATAGGTTCTTCCTTCGGTTGAAGCAGTTAGTGTTGTTCCGTGTATTTGCAAGGTTATAATTTCTGGTGTTGTGAACATTATGATTTGTGTTATTGTTAACTCTTTATATTTGATTAACTTTTCGTCAATTCCCTTCGGACATGGGACAGTCCAAGTTTCTTCTTGTAGAATTTGGTTATTTGTTCTCGATTATTATTTCATAATATATCGTTATTTTATTAATCTGTGTTAGTGATAGATGTAAGTATTATCATTAGAATTTTATCTTCTTTATAATCGTATCTCTTGATTTCGAATATTACGATTCAATATATTCTTCTTGGGTTTTTTAAATCATCACGTTCAGTTTTTACAAAAGCAATTCTTGTTATTTTTTAAATCAACAACATTCTTCTTAAATTTTTCCCTAGCAACCTATATTAATTTCCGCTTCCACATGTTTGACTATATAGTGTTTCTTTCATATATTTTTTTGTCTATTCTTTGTCAATTTGCTGTCCTATCGGAATGTAAATTTACCGATAGCTGGTTTATTATTTTATACACATCTTCTACTGGTTTTTTGATATAATTCCGTTTTTTTCCTTTTTTATTATATTTAATCCACCTTCGATATTATTTTTTACCAATCGATATTATGGCATTATGGTATTATTATAATTTGTATAAATTTTATTAAATATTATTATTAACTTAATGTTTTTTCTTCTTTCTAGCTCTTCATAGTGTATTTATTAATTATTATTAATTGATGTATCTAACCTTTGAGTTATAAGTGTTTATTTAGTATTTTTGGCTGTTAGGCCTTTTATTGTAAATTGATCTACCTGTGGTTATGTCTGTTAGGCATCTATAGTCCCTTTTATATAAATTCGTACATGCAATCAAAACTTAATTATTAACATTTGTATAAACAATTATTTTTCTACATCTAATAACAAATTTATCTTGATCTCTCGATCACATATAACAAAATTCGAACTTATGAACATTGGTTAACATTGTTTCATTATTTTTCATGACCTCAACACATATTTGATATAACATCACATAAACTTTATCATAACATTTTTGTCATAATATAATACTTTTTTAACACAAAATTCTTATCTGTTATTACCATAAATTAAGTCATTGTTTCATTTTTCTGTTTTGTTTTTTATTAAACATATATCATTAGCTATTATTTATTTTACAGGTTCGTTTATTCTATTCAACACTACCTTGCATTCTTATTTAATTTTGTCTATGACTATAATTGTCATAATTGGGTCTCTGTTCTGTTATGGGATTAAGTATCAATTTATTTATCAATCTGTGAATCTTCTTTTATGTAGCATAAATGCTATCATTTTTGTTGCGCTGCAATATCTAAAAATGCGAAAATAAGGCAGTACAGTACAGTAGTGAAGCAGGAATGCCTATATGCAAGTGAATGTCTAGCATTGATTTATAATTTAGACAAACTAGAAATATTGTAAGACGAATTATTAGGAAAATATTAGGTCCACGAAAAACTTCAGAAGGTTGGAAATTAAGAAGTAATGATGAAATATATCAAAGTATAGAAAATATAACAGAAACAATGAGAAAAAGAAGACTATTATTTTTTGGACATGTATATAGAATATACGACAATAGGTTAACAAATCAGATCTTCAATTATCTATGGGGGAGTCATCATCAAGTTGGATTAAAGAAGTCCAAAAGGATTTTGAAAAAATAATATACACGCAGAAAAAGCAATTGAAAGAGAAGTTTTTCGGGCAAAAGTGCTAAAAATGGAAGGAGTCCAGGGTAGGAGACAGAAAAACGCAGGTTTAAAGTGGACTGAAGATAGGAAGAAGAGACACAATGAAAAGATGAAAGAATGTTGGAGAAAAAAAAGAACAAAGAATAAAGAATTGAAATTGGTATGTGGTCCTTAGATGGCCGATACAAAAAAAAGAATTGAATATTCGTTATTGTTCATGTATCAGCTGATTGCAAGCAAACAAACGTGAACTAAACAGTTATCTGTTGACATTAAAAGTTAGCATGAATGTCAACTTCCTACGTAAAAAGTGAAAGTATTTGTTTCAGCGATGTGAGGCTAGCGCCTTTGTCTTAAAAATAAACACACGAAACTGGTTTCGGATGTTCGGAACGTTTTTGGTAGAAATATTTCAGGTCACAATTAACGCTAATAGATCACACCGAGTGGAAACCGGTTTCATGTCCTCAAACGACAAAAATGACACGTCGTTGCGGACAAACATTAATAACTGTGACAACATATATTTATGGATAAAGCAACAATACCGGCCGGCAGTATTTCTGTTTTGACCGTCAACTTGTCACTGCTGTGTTCTTTAATCAGTATTGTTTTTTTTTTTAATAATGCTATTTAGTACATGGTATTTTCTATGTCTTATATAAGTTATAAAAATAAAATAGGGAAAAACTTTTTACATAAAATAAGAAACCGCTAACTCCGCATAATAACTATGGTTATTAGAAATATTGGTTCAAAATATGGTAAATCTCATAATTCTATCGTGTGTGTCTCAGCTCTGACTGATGGATCGCTGGAAAGAGAGCCAAGGAAAAATGGAGGCTTCTGAAAACCTGCTGAAAGGCACTGGAGGACAGCGCAGAGGACTTCATGGAATGATAGAATGAGCAATGTGAAATTTTTAAGAGGAGACATTAGAAAAAGGATTGTAGAATAGCTTAGTCTTATCAGACGTAAATGTAGTTGGGTGTGGCATTTCTAATTAGGCACTTTACTATACCATCATAGGAACTAGAGAGAATGTCGGTAGGAGTAGTGCTACAATGAGGTTTGAAGTGGATTTGAAGTGACATAAAATGTCTACAGAAGTGGGTTCTAATCACTTTTATCTAAACACTTCGCGAACATTTTAATGCTGCACCATCGGTGGCAGTAGAACGTACACTGACGGTATCGCATCAAATCAGGGGCGAATCGTTATTGTTTACGAATACTTATTTATTACAGTAGCCTATCTAAGGACTCATGGCACCTCGAGAAAATTTCGAGCGTACTCTTCCCCCTCTTCACATGTATGAAGGTACCGGAGTTTGAGAGAACAAATTAAAAGTGGACGAAGAATGGACGTATTTGTACGTCTTTATAAATGTTTTCTCACTCAGTGTTATATCTAAACAGTTTCCTTCGGAAGTTTCATTTCTTGCTGCGGAGCAAAAAAAGCACGGTAAACGTTTAAATACTCAGGATAAATACAATTTATAAAAGGGATTGGCGCAAGTTATTAAGAAAGTTAGAAGCAAGTTTCGCAACTCGAAATCTTTTGTGAGCTCCGTTAATATTCTGGCACTACTTAACCTGTTAGTACCGGGTCCTGTGAGCCTGTTAGTTAATAAATCCCTCGACGAGAAGGATAATGTTTGGAAATTTTGATGTAATAATTGATATAACTTTTGATCCTTCGATGTAGGCCTACTTCTTAATTTTGCGGTATTTCCCGACACTGTCCCTGTGCACCAATCAGATCGCACTGGTAGTAAGACGAGATTGCCGTTTTGAATCCACACTACCGAAATGTTGCCACAATTAGTATTCATCAAACGCAGCTTATCACCTTTAATGAAGCCAACCCGTCGAGTCACCGTCATTTTGCTGTCGGTACAGTCGTTGATTAGTCTGTACTGAACATGTTAACAACGTACTACACTAATGCGATATAAAAAAAAATAATTACTTCTGATAACAGCTGATTGTTATCCTTCTGACCGAGGACGCTACACATTTCTCTATATTTACAAACATTCTTTTTTTCTTTTTCCTTTTTTATATAAAATTGTGCTCAGTTAATAAACTTGCATTTCTTGATAGTTACTTTTTCACAGCCTTTTGTCAGTCACTTTTTCCAAAACTACTGGAAATTCCTGTAGCGTACGTGGGGAACAATAATTCTTCTACATCCATGGTTGATAAAATTCAGCTTCATTCTTGAACTTCTCGTTTTTGAAATGAATAATAACAGAAGTGCGCAATAGCAGTAGACAGCGTAGAACATTATGGAACAATGAAAGGCACGTTTCGGTGTCAAAGATCGAAGCGTCATACGAAATTACCTCACCGCTGGTGGATGTTCGTGATAGAATTATTGTATGATTATTTAAATTATTATCCGGGCTGTAAGGCAGTGATCTTCCTAACTTTTCATGCTGACAGATGTTATTAGCGTGAGCAGACGTTTCGGGCTCACTTCAGTGAAAGGTATTCAAAAAAGCTGACAAGATGCGCGTCAGTCAACCACAGTACTGTGGCAAAGGCTGACACATGTATTCTGTATACAATAATTTAAATAATTGTGACACAGGCTGTGAAAGCGTAAGTAATTATTGTATGATCGGAGCAACAGAGTAGGGGTTTTAAGGAATGCAGAAATAAGTGGTGGGTTACTTTGACAAATAAGTGAAAAATAGCGTAGGCTTGAGGAGACGTCGGTTTAAGGTGCGGCGCCACAGTGACCAGACTTCCTAGACTCCAGATTGACTGGAGTTCAGAGTTATTTTCGTCATTTAGTTTGATAAAAATGAGACGCGACTGTATACGAAGACAGTATGTGCTAGAGTTGTGCTAAACTAGTGTTTGAATATCACAGGTATACATGAAACCGTTCCAAAAAAATAACAGGTACGAATACCTGTTATTATATACCTATTATACATATACTTGTATTATATAATTTGTTATAAGAAGTAAATTGAAACTAAAATTATTAACAGTGTTACTTTACACCGTGACTTTATTAAGCTGTCACTCTTTAAAAGAAAATAAGAAACAAGAGAATTTATAGGTCTATATCCCTTTGGGAATACTAATTTAAGTTTTCGCTATAGGAGTAAAAAAACTGACATAGATTTAATAATAAATTATTATTGATTCCATTTTGGTTAGATAAATCAGTTGCGACACTCAGGCGATGAAATTTAGAGTGCACGCAATGGCACAACAAATAATGTCAAAAAAAAAGTACGTGAAACGTGCAGTGAAGTTAAAATCATCTCCGAAATCACATTGACAAAAAGTACTGTATGGGCTATCAGCCACTCTGTTACAACACAATATAGTTCGCTTTTTCAAAATTTACTAAATTGGTGACTAGTATAATACATAATTTGTTATTATAATCTGTATTATATATCTGCATAACACACGAGAATAAATGTAACATCAGTACGAATTTTTTTCATTTATTAAAAACAGCTTCGTCTCTTTGGCATAGAAATATTCGGAGCCTTGCTGTTTTGCTTCGTTTCGTTCTTGTATGGCAATCGGCACATGCGCAGAATCGAAACAGGTATTTCAAATTTTCAGTCGCTGTTAAATTCGTTCCACAAAAATAATCGTTCCAAAATACCTGTTATAGGTATATCGGCCCACCTCTAGTATGTTCCTTGACTAGAGAAACCAAAGACATAAGTCAGGTTGTGTCCAGCGTTGAACTGAAAAGAGATTAGAGTAGGAATTCTCTACCACCCAAACCAGCAACACATTCAGCCTCTTTCTAACAAACCATGTGGCATAGTTGTTTTCTGCAACGTTGCTTTTAGTAAAATTGTTTAGTAAAAATCGAGATTAAAAACTCTATTGTCTAAATTTTAATTGAATATGCGAGTGAACACGTTTTGTACGACGTACGCGTGTACTCACAGAAAATATGCCAGTCTTACAATGTTTATCTTGCGCTAGTTTGTAGACTTATCTTTGATTACTTGGAGTAATTAATTCGGGATTGTGTTTTAATACCAACTTCGTCAGTCGAAAGCATGTCTGGGAAATAATCCATGCATTGATTTGTCAATTATATTATATTTTTTATAGAACAACCTTGATAAATGAAGATTACCACGAATTGGAACACATAGTTTTTGTAACGATTACTGTTAATTTCTATTTCGTAAGTCGAACAACAACATAGGAAACAGTCAATTAGCGTGAATCATTCAACGACTGACTCGTAACAAGAGTCATTACTACGACGTTAACAACACGATGCACGGTGATTGTAGTATAATTCCCTGCTGTGTTGAACATATTTTTATTTGATTACAACGCCAAATTAAAAAGAATACAAACATGAGTCACTAGTGGAAAATTTATTCACTATCAAGGTTCTTTGATTATATTTCCTTTAAAAGGTATTTTTCAGTCAAAAGTTTCAAAAGTATTGTCATCAGGTGCACCAGTAAAAACTTTATTTTATAATCTAAGCTAACTCCAAAGATACTGAACCAACCGTCACTTTGAGCGATTGTTTATGCACTAATCGTTAGACACTCAGGTAATGTCTCATTTCCTCATGTGTATTAAAACATGCATTTGATTCATCTGTTTCTTATTTTCAGGTAGTCGTCCTGTCCAGCACAGGAGTATCGCCCAACAAGTCGGCAGCCATTGTTCTTTACGGGGAGAAAGAGGAATATATATCCTGCTATATATACTAATGTTTAGTATATACACTACTATATATCTAACACATAAATTAATACAGGGATAAAGTAATTGAGTAGTGATTAACGGGAATGTGAGGATAAACGCGTGTAGAAAAACCTTATCTGAAAAAAATGCCAGTGTTTGGGGCACTTAAATTATTATGCGAAGGACCATAATCTGAATATGGCATTAGAGGGATAGGTTGAAAGAGGGAAAGTTACGAGATTGTCAAGAAAGAGGTCCTTGTTGGATTAGATGGATACAGACATGCCTCCGAAAGGATCCAATAATTTAAAATATAAGGCAACGAGCAAAAATATTCTTCAGTATATACGGGCAAGCACTGAACTGAAGTTTCAAGAACATTTACGTATAAGCGTGCTTATAAAATAGATAGATTTAATTGAATACTGATAGTTTTAAAACAACCATCAACGACAATGATAATGATGAGTCTGACAGTTATTCCAGAATTATACTAAAAGTAGACAGTCATGTATAAATATATATTATAACAAGAATACATTTAATTGTTTTTTGTTTACTTCTGATGATAAATATTCAATTAAAAAATTGTCGAAACACATTGTAAACAAAAAACAATAAAATATATTCTTGTTTTAAAATACAAAGTATTATTTTTTGTTGTTTAGAAGAACAAGAATAATGTGTGTAAAGAATAATATTCTATTTTGAATATATATATATATATATATATATATATATATATATATCTGCTCTCACAGTATTCTTGTGTATTTTTTATTATTAATAATAAATAACACTTGTTTTATAAGAATATATTATATATTTTTGAGACTATTGAAACATTGTAAAAAATATATTGTATTCTTGTAAAACAAGCGTTCTTTATTATATATATGTATATATACACACACACTTAAAAATAAATATAAAAATAAAATCACAAAAAGAATACCAATCCCACAATAGTACAACACGGGTGTGGGCGGCGGGGCACGCTCGTGTATAGCCTATATGCACAGACACATGGGCGAGAGCGTTCAGCCCTCCTGCTGTGCAAAAAAAATGAACAACGCTGTGATGTTTCCATCTCTCTTTAGTATGCACTACGTAGAATTGATATTAGTAAACAGATAACAAGAGGCAAATCTATACAGTTATAGTACGCACAAAGGGATCAAACTCGCAGACGCGGACCACACGCGGTCGGTGAAATCGATTACTACGCTCAGCGAACAAATCAAAGACAAATGGCACCAGACGTGTACACAAGTTTTTGTGATTTACTTTCGAATTTGTATACAATCTGCCCACCTACCGATGATTACATGAACATAAGTTAGATAACTGACAGTATCAACTAAGAACCACAGTTAATTACTCGTATTTCATATCTGACAAAGGCACGACAATTCTTAATACTGCATCGGATTGAATTCCAGTCCAGTATTTAGAGCTGGTGCAAGCAAAATGATCTCCAACATCCGACACGAAAAGAATTTTAAGAAGAAGAGTTACATTTCGTACTCCATACGATGTTTATCACAAACTTACATTCTGGATATCAACCGCCCCTTTACACGAAGGAGAAAGATACCAGGTGTAGCTCAGATTTATACGGCGGTAGACGCACGTCAATTGTAAACATTTATTTGAAAAACTGCTCCAAGAAAATAGTGAAACGAGGTAACAACCACACTGATTATCAAACAACCACTGAAGTCATCTTTGAATTTCAACGAATATTCCAAATTTAAAAACAGTTATGTCAGCAAAACTGTAAAGTCTCGTTCATACGGCGACACCGGTGGCACGGTGCTCGACATTTGGTGTCTCGGGACTAGTTCTGGAGTGACCTGAAAAACGTTACAAGTGCAGCGAATTGGTCTTATTTTCGCTCTCCTGAAGGCTTTAAGATTTTCAGGTCCGGTAACTTTTAACAGCGCTGCTTCAGCATCGTCCATTTCCTATCTGTTGTTGGTAATCAGGAATGGTTTTGTCCCACAGGCAAGCCTATTTTTTATCGTGTTCTTAGAACGATAACACTTCAAACGTCATAAAAATCAATTTGATATATCCTCACAACACGTCGCAACAAAAATACGCTCTTACCACACAACAAAAACACATGATTACCTGTATTCAGTGTCGCCCTACCAGAGTCACGATGTCGCATATCAAAAAGTTCCAACGCCGTACTCCTGTCATGGCAGTATGACGGTGTAGCACTGAGTTGTATCAACGAGTACAATTCCCATTTTCAGGATGAGGAAATTATGATTAAAGTTTAAAAGAAGATTCAGGTGATGAAGAAGATAAATAAGTGAAAACGTTGGAGACAAGACCTCTTTCGCACGATTAGGTATTAACTAATTTTATAACGGAACGAAACGTTTGATAATACTGTCTCGGCCAAAACGATGACAGTCGGAAGCCTTTGACGTAATAGTGTGTTCTTAATTGTGCGGCCCTTCCCGAAACTGCCTCTGTGCGCCGATCAACTTGTACCGGTAGTATGAGAGGTTACCGTTTTGAGTCCACGTTGCCGCTGCGTTGCCACAATTAGTATTGGCAACATCGGCTCATCACGTACAATGGAGCCGACCCATCGTGTCGTCGTTATTCTGATCTCGGTATAGCGGTCGTTTAGTGATGTGCAAAAGGTGTCAAAAGTAACTAAACTGATGAGAGACAAGAAACCAATTACACTGATTACAATTGCTTTGATGCCGACTTTGACCGAGGGAGTTATACAGTAAAAATAGTGTGACGCAGTTCTTTTATACCTGTAACGACATTCTGATTTGCCAGCTGCAAATATAATGTCATCACTCCAGTAAAAATGCAATAAACAATCTTGTTCTACATTTAAACGTTAGTAGTCGTTACAGTATGTTGAAATTTACGGCAATAAAACATATCTAAGAGATTTAGAACTTAATTAAGTTAACCCTAAATTATTGCACAGCATATTTCTTACAAACACGCAGACTGGGCAATTCCGTTAATCGGACAAGTCTATTTAAAGGAATTTCGTATTTTCAGTTAGTCCTGACACTCGGTGGACAATTGTGAAATAAAATGCAAAAAAGCTTTTATGTTTAAAGAAGTGCCTTTTTTCCATTTCACATACTGAAATACACAGCATGATGCGGTGAACGATCCCACCTCTTCGTTTGTTAAACAGAACTTTACTATTTGCGCGCGCGCACTCATTTATGTAGCTGCCCTTGAGTTCGTACAATAGAAAAAAGTCACGCAAGACATGTGGGCAATTAAAGTCCAAACTAGATTTCAACGGAGGTTACGCGGCCGGTGGAAGTGAAGTGGGGAAAAACAATAATTGTTTGTTTGTTTGTTTCACGAGAAAACAAAAGTACACATTGTTTCTTCAATGAAGTCATTAGAAATGACTCAGCGCCTGATGATGACTGCAGACAATTTAATTGAACGAAAACAAAACAAACACAAAACAAAACCTGTTTGTGTGTACGCTGGTTGGTTGTTGCGGTTATTTACATAAAATTTTAAGTGGTGCCTTCCCGCTGATTACTTACCGCTGGCTTTGTAGCAATGCGCTGTTTATTTTTAGAAGCCAGTTTTAGTTTTGATTCAACACACTCATATAAAAAAAATATATATAAACGTTGAATTGCATTAACTGGATTTGATATGCACACATGATAACAGATGTGAGCACCACGAATTGAAGGCATTCCGTGTTTGAAGTAGAATTACAGTATTTAAACGAGTGTAAGCGGGACTGTTAGGCCGTAGTCTCTCGGCGTTAAAACCAAACGTCTCGGCCTCACCATCCGAGGCCATCAAAACATAGTTTTGCCTCGGTACTGGGGTTATGTGTCGAAAATCTGCCACAATATTTTACTACTGAAGATGGCCTTCCGGTGGTGAGGCAGAAACGTCTGGTTCTAACGCCACGAGACCACGGGCTAACGGTTCGGGTTATACTGGTTTGGATAATGTTGACCTCGGCCGTGAAAGACTTAGATCAAAGAATTACAGTAGCTTCTTCCAAAGGGCTACAGCCCAACGGAGGCTCCACTCACTTCTTTCGCATTCAGGCGTCTCACAATTCCAGATTCCCATCCTTCCCAAATCCGCTTTCACATCTTGCAGCTATCTCCTTTCCTCCGTCTTCCTCCCCTCCTCCCAACTCGCACTACTTGTCCAAACAAGATTCTGTTTGATTGCCTGTCTCCGGGCCCGTTATTTCCACACGCTCTAACAAGCCTTTTAAATTTAATAAACCTTACTATGTCTGCTCCTTCGAGTATAGTATCTATCCGATAGTCGTTTCTCATCATCCAGATTTATCCTTGTTTCAAGCGGCCATGAATTTTCCTTATTATTATCCATTCAGACACTTTTAAAGTGGAGATATCTGGTGTTGTAAGAGTCATAGCTTCTGATCCATATCTGTTACCACTTGATCAGAGTTCTACAGAAATTACAGAATAGTACGGAAAAGTAGAGAAATGAAAACAGCCGAATTAGATGATCAACCAAAGTTGTCATCGTACAAAAAATACCGAATTAGTATGATCAACGTCGTCTTCTTCGTCATCATCATCGTCTTCATCATCATCATTATCAATTACAATTCTGTTCGAAGACGGGTTCAGCTGAAATGTTCGTTGCTGGACCGCGTCTTTAACGTCTCTGTAATTTATTCCCGTCATCATACTATATTTTCATCATCGTCATCAGCAATCCGATCACCGAGTCTTCATTGCATTCCTGATTCTCTTATTCCAAGATCACCGTGGTAGTCTTCTTTTTCTTCACAAGAGCCTTCTAAACTTAATAAATCTTAGTATGTCTGCTTCTTCGAGTAGGTATAGTATCTATCTTATAGTGTAATTATGAAAGTTGTGTTAGTGGTTATAATCACAAACAGAATTATCACTGTTGCACACCACTATAGAAAAATTATTCCGATTAACACTTTCAAGCTTCTCAGCTCATCGTCAGATCGGAAATCCGATCAGATTTCCGATCTAACGATGAGCTAAGAGGCTTGAAAGCGCTAATCGGAATAATTTTTCTATAGTGGTGTGCAACAGTGATAATTATGTTTATCTTATAGTCGTTTCTCATCATCCAGATTTCTCTTTGTTTCACGCGGTCATATATTTCTCCTCGTTTCCTCACTGATATATCTTTTTTTCATTCTTATTACATGTTCAAACCATTTTAGCCTCCCCCTCAATTCGTACTACCTCAGTGTCCCTTTCTTCTTAATGAGTAAGTGAGTGAGGAGGAAACAGATAAACAGATAGATAGATAGATAGGTAGGTAGGTAGTTAGGTAGGTAGAGAGAGAGAGAGAGAGAGAGAGAGTATCAAGGAAAGATTGAAATTTTTATAGAAAAATTTCAATAGAATCTATACACATTGAAAGAATTTACTAAATTGCCAAAACTAAACCCACGATGCCGTCACCAAAAGGATTATCTTAAACCCACTCGGTTCCCATGGTATAAAAAAGTAAACAAATAACAGAATGAATAACATAATAGACGTTAACCTTGGCACCAGACTGAAGGTTTTTTTATAATTTTTGTTAGTACTCAGATGCGTTCGGAACGTTCATTAGTTTCTTGATCTAAAAAAAGTCCATGATACTTCGATTAATTTTAAATGCGTTAAAAATAAAATACTATTAATTACATAGAATACTCGTTGAAAACTGTTTTAGTTGAAGTTAAGTTAGTTTAGTTTGGTTGTATTGATCAAATAAAACTGTGAAACCGAATGTATCCAGGTTAAACAGGGTAGAATGGATCCAAAATAATGTTGGAGTCGATAGGCCTGGAATAAATCCCCCTTAAATCGAGCCGATTTGTTTGAAGTCGACGGTAGATGGTATACGATAGACTAAATATTTATATACGCGGAGGCAAGTGAGTGAAATGTGTGTACAAGGAGTAAACGGGAACCACATTTTAGTTCTGACACTTTCTGTTCCGTTGCTGTGTTACTACGATCGGGCGGAAGTAATCAGCGTCAGCGATGTGTTAACAAAAAGCTGCTGAGTGCGAAAGACATCGGCAGCAGCTGACATAAAATACTATAAAAATACTAAGTTCTGTCAACACACGTATTTATTACATTTCTATTCATAGTCGTTTAAGCCATACGATTCTCTTTCCAGCCGCCAGATCACGAAGTCGTTTCAGGTTTAAAGGGTTACTGCATCACATTCTTTTCCAGCCAGGGGGGATTAACCATTAGGCTGACTAGGCTGTAGCCTAGGGCGCGGCACTTTGGGGGGCGCAAAATTTTAGCTAAAAAATAATAAAATTTCACAGCTAAATGTAAAATTGGTAATAAATTACAAGGATAAAAATTTGAGTTAATTTTGAACACAGGCGCCGTTTGCGAGAAATTATGGTAAAACTGTACATAAATAATAGAAGTGCTTTCCAAACTGTTTTCTCCGGTTATGAGCCATCGGCGGCCGGCGCTCACAGAACTATGCCGCCGCCCGACTTTCGTGGAATTGCCGTCCACGTTATCTATTCCATCCACCTCAACTTCACCCCTTCACCATCCCCTCCATCCCGTTCCATTGCAGACAAGTTCGATATCTATCATATTTGCACATTCAAAACAAACATTTTGGTTATGGTTATGTTGATGTCGTTATGTCGTAGTCACGGTCATATATACAGGTGACTTTCTGCAAAGACTTGATTTCAGTGAGGTGATTAAAACGTTTGCTCAATCTAAAGCGAGAAAAAATAATCTAGCTTGAACTTTACATGAGTCTTAACAAATCTACAAGTTATTTAACCGATTGTCTTCTTTGTGTACATGATGTTAAATGTACCCTTAATAAAATTGTTATAATTCGGTAACTACTTGGTTAATTTTTTCCTTATAAAAGCCATGCAAACTACAAGTGGTTCAAGGTGTAACTCTAAAACAATCGCTGAAAAATAGCCTCAGTTTTCAATTCTTGAGACTATTTCCAAAAACAGTAAGATATTTGAAATATTCCTAACTAATAAGACATATATTGTAGGGTGTTTAAAGCTTCATTCAGCCCCTTGGAAATAAACGTAAGAGTAGCCTATGGGAGGTGAGGGGGGCGCTAAAATATAATTAGCCTAGGGCGCCAAGGTACCTTAATCCAGCCCTGTTTCCAGCATTTCATTCTGTTATTAAATGATTTCCAAATGCCTCATAATACGAATAAGTATCGTCCTCGTTGTTTTTTTTTAATTCATTTTTATCGTTTTACTCGGCCGTAAAATCTGTAATCAAAATTTCCTCATCCCACGTTACCTAACAGCCTGGAATCACTGTTGATGAAGTTTTACCAGTCAGTGCAGTGTGCTTGGGCCTACATTGTAGTTTTTAAATTTGGAATATCTTTCAAGCCGTCAAATGTGGTTTCTGTGATATCAGTGTGGTCATTTTTCGGTATTTTCTTGGAGAGGTTTTTTTGTAACACGGTGTCTGCAGTTGAATAGGAGACTATATCCGGTACTTCCATATATATATATATATTGCGACGATACACATAAATATTTTCGCATAAGATAATTATGTGTGTTTAAATTATGCACAAGTCTATATTGGAGGTGTAGAAAAATTATTTATTTATACCACAAGTAAATAATTGTTTATACGATATATTTAAATTACACAAAATGTCATGTATAGTATTTTATTTGTTATCAAAGAGTTTCTATAGTTCAGTTTTGGTAGGTTTTACTTGAAATGTAGAATTCCTTTACACTCGGCGTGACGTCGCTCGCTGCGTCGCTGTTACGCTCCTCTCTGAAAAGATCGCCGACCGCATCTCTCAACCTCTCTCCGCTGGGGTTCGCCGAACAACTGATAACACTGATGCAGATTTTACACACGGATTTGTCACCTTCCGAATCATTTCTTTGCTCGCTCGCAATTGTTTATTTTTAATTATTGATACTTAGTGTGATAATGAATGATATTCCTTAAAAGCGGTGTATATTACTTACACCTTCCGGCTATTCTTGAAGTGTTCCGCGTTAATAAGGATTTATCACGGTAGATAAATCTCCCTAAGCGGAAAATCTTCCACTCACACGTAATAGCACTTGAATATTTTATAGCAGGTGGCACCTGCTTGGTTCTAATCGACAAACTCGAAAAGAGTCCCAAGACTTAGAGTTACTCTAGATTAAACCAGTTCGCATAAGAAAAACTCTTGACGAAGAGCACACGTTCACTATGCAACAGCTTCCGATGAACTGCCCCGAAGTACACATGACAACCGACGGATCTGAATGAATTTAGGGGCTTCTGATTGGTCAATCAACTGTCTACGTGGTAGATTGGATAAAAGATAGACGCGTTGCAGGCGAATCTTTGTATAAATCTGCGAGTGGCTGACCAGATTTTATCTAGAAATTTTATTACTCTTCAATTGATAAGCGTAAAAAGTTGAGTTTTCAATTATTAAGAAACCACAATTAAAAAATAGCTGAGAACAACACAGTAGGCTATATAGAAAATGTAGCTATTTTCATAAATAATTCACTGTCCAAGTCTCATGCCGATCGGTTAACAAACACGGAAGATATAACAACAAAGGTTCACCACACGCGAACGCGCACACATATTCACAAAGTACATGACATTATAGAGCTAAAATTTACAAAGAATTTGGTATAACACAAGTCCTTATCCATCACTAAATACAAAACTTATAGCTACTTGACAAAAATTGCATAAGTCAATTTAAAACATGCCAATGTCCGTCATCCATGCTCTGATATAGGCTACTTATTCTAGATCATCATCCTGTGTTTTGTTGCAATATATATACCTATATATAATAAGAATATTATTTATCGTCCGTATTAAATATGGTTTCTAGTTGATATCGAGTTCCGGTAAAAATGCATTTTTATTACGACCGGAACTCGATATCAACTAGAAACTATACACACACACACACACACACACACACACACACACACACACACACACACACACACACACACACACACACACACACACACACACACACACACACACACACACACACACACACACACACACACACACACACACACACACACACAGTTATATAGTTTCTAGTTGATATCGAGTTCCGGTCGTAATAAAAATGCATTTTTACCGGAACTCGATATCAACTAGAAACCATATAACTGTGTGTGTGTGTGTGTGTGTGTGTGTGTGTGTGTGTGTGTGTGTGTGTGTGTGTGTGTGTGTGTGTGTGGTTGTCTTTTTACATCAGTTTTGATTTTTTTTTTAATTTTCAAAACATGTTAAAAAGTAGTGTTTTATTCAACGTCCCATATAGACGATGAAGCATATTAAAAAATAGATTTACAATTTTATTTAATCCGGGTGAGAATATATATGGATGGAGAATTAAACTGGTTTCTCACAAACATCAGTATCTATGTTTTTTACAAATTACGATTTTGTTTTCAATTTAAATAAGTTCTTCCACCTTCTGTTCTGTTTCTTCTTCAATAAAGTTTGATCTTTTTATAACGTTCATTTATTTTTCAATAAAGTCATTTATTTTTGGACTTTGCTCATATAAAATTTCTCAGGATTGAATTCTTTATAAATTGTATCACAATTTTACATTTATTTATTGGCAATTTAAACCAGTAAATTGACCACACCTATAAAGTGTGTTTTTCGACATCAATTTTTTGAGGTTTACGAAACGCTTCTACAAACCTAGCAAAGACACAGTTTTGGGACCCCCTTTTTTCAATTTTTCAGGTTAAAAACCAAATGAAGCTATCAGATCTACCATTTCATTTAAGTTCAAACAATTTAAGTAGGGCTTCATTTTATCCTTGGAGCGGAAATCAAGGCGAAATTTTTCGCAAGCCCTAAAACAAAAAGCTTTTTTAAACCTGTTTATATAAAATTCTTCTTTATTTCAGCGTGTAGCGTGTGCCTGAAGTGTGTTCCATTCCTCATGGGACACCCTGAATATATGTGAAAAGTATTCCATACAGGCCTATGCATAAAACTTAAAAGGCTAGAACAAAGTTATTTATCATACAGGTACCGTGGTGAAAAAAAAAAAATCGGCAGGATTTTCAGTGTTTATTTCTGAGGGTATGTTTTACAACTCTAATAAAATGGTAGAGTAGGGGTTTTAATAAACTTTTACTTTGTAAGGTACAGTAAAACCTCCATTCACCTTGATAACGACGTATGGTCATGTTCTCGTGGTGTTCTCAGCTAACGCTAACAATCAGGTATACGACGAACATTACAGCTTAAAAAAATAACATTTTTGCAGCTCAGAGATCTGAAATTCTGCATTTACTACTCAGGCACGTACAAATGGACACGATAACAAGGTCAGAGACACCTGTTTAGGCTGAGAACTCAATTTACGCATTGTTAAGGGCACTGGACTTCTGTTTTATTTTTGATATATGGTGCCGTCATTATACTCGTCAGAATAACAGAATTTGACATTTAATACTTACAGCAAAATTACTGTAAAGATATTTTGATTTTTAATAAGAAATTTATTCTTTTTCAATGAAAATAACCTCCGCTTGATGCCAGCCATATAAAAGATCGTCCTAGACGTTCGGATAATCCATGCACGGCCCACTGTTTTAAGTACTGTACTTTCAGGTACATTTAATTTTTGTTAATTCAGAATTAACCGGAACCTCAAGCTAACTGCCATTCTAATCAGTTTAAAAAGAATCTTCTATCATACTCAGCAAGTTCTAGATTTGTCTTCCGTCCTTCTAACGTATCGTGATCACATTTCTGAAACCACCGAATAAATAAAGCACCAGAAAGAAGCCTTAAGTTAATGCTATATGATTTAAATTCAGATATGTTATATGTTTGCAAAGTATAATAATTTTCTATGGTGTGCCAAGGAAACGGGTTTTGAAAACAAAATTAATAAAGTAAAATCTCCGGCTTTCGATAAATGACTGATTAAGAATCTGTCGTATAGTCCCCACCAGGAGTGTCACGTTTTCGTGAATTTTATGAAGTAAATTTTGGTGTAAAATAATTCCCCCTTCTTCGTTACTACAGCCCGCCGTGAGCCCTAGCGGCCCAACACCAATCTTCTCCAACTTTTCCTACCCGTTGCCATCTGAGGATAGGAAACGTCCGTTCTGAGCTCTTCCAGCACATCATCCAACCATCTTAGCCTAGCTCGATCTCCTTTTCAGCCTACCTGTGCCGTCAGGATTTTGTTTGGCTTACGCTAATCATCCATCCTTTCTATGTGACCTAGCCATTCTATTCGTTGAGCTTTTACGAATCTTACGATGTCCTCATGCTTCAATTGTTCATCTATTAACTGGTTCTAACTCTCCATTCTTCGTCTTTCTTAACCGGACCATAAACACGTCGTACAACAAGCTTTCTTTTAAACCTTCTCAGCGTTTCTTGTTCCGTTTTTGCTGATGTCAACGCCTCACCTCATAAGCAACAACCGATCTAATGAGTATCTTAAAATAATTCGTTTACTAATGTATAAGAAAAGCAGACAAAAAGTTTTCTACGGATGATAGTCTAACTTGAGTCTTACCAGCGTCGGAGTTTATGTGAGACAATGAA
Source organism: Magicicada septendecula (assembly GCA_034769895.1). Classification (NCBI taxonomy): domain Eukaryota; kingdom Metazoa; phylum Arthropoda; class Insecta; order Hemiptera; family Cicadidae; genus Magicicada; species Magicicada septendecula. The sequence goes on from CM068367.1 coordinate 1,291,686,853, forward strand.
CAAGCCTGTTCCAGAGACTGTGCCGTGTTCCAGGCCTCAAGTTGGTCTCCGCCACACTCGATGATCTTTGCAGACTAGGACTAGGACTAGGTCTGCCACAGGTCTTGACAACCCCTGGTTGTTCAGTTTACGATCTCTAAATCCGCTTCTCCTCCTCCTCAACCTAGTGGTTGGTGGGTTTGCAATTTCTTCTCTTCCGAAGAAACAGTCTCTTAAATCACTACATACGCCTTTCTTCCCCCTTTTAATTTCATCCATATACTCCTGTCTGGACCTCCCCTCCTACTAAGCACCTCAATCATTCCCTCGACCTCTAAACAATGTCTGATTAAATACGTTTCCTCTCGTTGTACGTTGAAATTATCGTCATTTGACAGATCACAGTTGGTGGTGCTGTCCTATCTGCATGGGGCCACAAATGGTTTTATATATATATATATACATACACATGTGTGTGTGTGTGTGTGTGTGTGTGTGTGTGTGTACGCATGGGCGTGTGCGTGTACGTTTCTGTAAACATTTTCACGCACCGTTAGACAGGAAACATATTAAAAATACAATAAAGTGTCAAATAATTGTTGTGGAAATGTTTGATATGACGACGAGCGCGCGCGCGCTCAGCGACGTTTATAGCAATTAATCCCCCTTGTATCTCCCGCCCTTATTGTCTGCGCGCTGAATGAGATGTAACAGTACTGCGCCCCGCCCAGTACTCGATGTAATTGTGTTTATCTTCCACCCACAGTTACAACAAAATGACTAACACAGTACATACGAATGCACGTACATCCGCGCGAGCACACAATAAACTGATAGAAACGCGCCCGCGCGCGCGCTGTCACGTTGTATACGTGCGCGGCTGAGCGTAACTACAACATCCGATCTGTTCTTGCCTAGACGGAAAACTTTTTGTCATTTAGGAAGTAAATCTAGAGAATACGTATTCAAAAATGCGGGCACAGGAAATTAAATGTGTTGTCCGTAGTGAGACGTCCCTTTAATTACCTCAAGAAAGCGAGGTGTAGAAAGAAGGTCTAAAAAATTTTAATGGCATCTGCTGCCATAAAAAGTAATTTTTATTTATTCAACCAAAAACCCTTTACTAAAATTATATCGGGCTTTTACGAATTCTACTATAAAAAGTAATATATGATTTAACGTGCCAATAACGTTTGTTCCTATCCTGATAGCATACATTATGGATTTGTATGTTTTAAAAACAACTATAATTCATTTTATTAATTAACTACATGAAGATCATGTTAACAAAGTTAAGCTAAGTTTCTTTCGTTCATTAGAATGTTAGCTTAGAACGATATTCTATTGTAATGAATGAATGAATTTTGAATACAATATTACTTTTCAAGTTGAATAATTAATATAAAATGACTACGTCTTAAAAGAAATGGCCTGCATAAATTACCAAAAGATTGAAAGCACACACACACACACACACACACACACATACACCCAACTAGAATTAAATTAGCGGTTTCAGAGCAGCCATAAATCAGTCATAAAAGATCTATCACTCATAACCAAACCAAAAAGGTAAAATCTGTTCAAAAAAAAAATAAATAAAAAATTAAAACTTCAGAAAAAAAATAGATGAAGCTAGACTGGAATCTATATTTAAAGATTCCAGTCAACTGCACAAATTTCGTTGTGTTTACGCCGTTGTTCGGCAGTCGAACAACGGACTCCAATAATTTCAACATTCTCCTTTCACAGAGCAACACGAATTTAATTCGGATTATAGTCTAATGGAAAAAGAAGTGATCAGTTTAAGCGGAAATTTAAATATAGGCCTACGTGATCGTACGGCAAATATCCGCGCACAGTACGATGCCTGTAATCGTAAGTTGGTTTAGCTGTCTAATTCGACCGTTACCATCGGCAGCAAGTACATGTTATCAGTTGTAATTAATTTGAATCTCATTAAACGTAGTTACGTTGTTGACATGTTTCTTCACAAATAGAAACAAAGGCTACATCGTCAGCAGAATGGCTACGATAAGACGGGTCGGTTTCACTGAAGGTGATAAGCTGAGGTTGATGAATATTAAGTATTGCAACGTCGCGCCCACATCAATAATTTCATCTTTCTAAAAGTACAATCTGACTGGTGCACAGAGACGGTGTCGGGACAGGGCCGAAGTTTTAAGCACGTAATGTTATATCGAATGTCAACCGTTTAGCTGAGCAGCATTCGTAAGCTTAAGATAGTTAATGTCTTCGCTGTTGTCAGTTACTTGAAATAACTGAAATTCGAAAACTATTGGGTACTAGCCTGGGCACTTCAAAATTTGGCGAAAATACTTTTAAAAGAAGAAGTTCAAACAAATACGTAGTAAGCACTTAATAATGGTCACAAAGTAGAAATAACACAAAGAATTGCAACAGATCAGATCTTAAGACTAATAAAAATAGTAAATAATGTAAATAATTGTACAGTGGGCTCGACAGATGTAGAATTATTTTTAAGTTTCACGTTAGACTTGTGTATTTCAAAACTATTGAAATTGATGTTTCAAAAAAAAACACTCAAGATACCGAACTCAGAAATTAAAACCGACTTAATGTGCATTTCCATGCACTGTCGTATTTTAAACAGAAAACGAATATAATTGGTAGCGATATCGATGCGTACACAAAATTCTGTAATTACTCTAAGAGGCACTGAGAATACCGTCCGAGAGTTTGAAAAATCTCCCTTAAATTTGTTTAGAAATGAAGGAATGCCTGATAAGAAGACAGAGTTACAAAGTGCTGTAGCTACATTCCTCAGATTTTATAACAAATTTTTAAATATTATAAGTGTACAAGCTGTAAAAGAAAACAGAATATTCAAAACTGTAGGGATAGTAAAAAATAAAACCAATAATGATAATACGACAATAGCAAAACCGGTATTTTATTTTGTTGATAAACTGATGTAAGGAACGGTCAACATGGTCTCTCAGACGAATTGTAAATAGAAATTATCGCAAAGTTTTTCAAAGAACAGAACGTTGTTAATAACATATAGCTGGCGATAATCATAAATAAGGTTAATAAAATTAAATAAATACGAGCTGCTTTATTGGTAATTAGAATAAATAATTGAAGTGTTACCTGTTTGTATAATAGTGTAGACACGAATGGAAAATGTAACAGATGATATTAATAAAACTTAGTCACATTACTGTTACATTTACGTACTCGTTAGAGTTTATTCTGATGTCAAGTTCTAAAATGCGTGGTTTATTTATTTATTAACCTACGTGTAACGACAGTAATTAATGTTGACAATAATTAAGCTAATAATTAATTAGCATACACATTATATTGTTAACTTTATTGAAATCCATTTTATAAAACAAACACAGTTCATCGCAGTTATTCAAACACGTTTAAATAATATTAAACGTTTATTTCACACTTACATTACTCTTTAAATGTTACCTTAACTTCTGTTTAACCTCACCTTAATATTTATTTATCTTTTTCTAACGCTGCCGTTTAGGACTTGTCATTTAAGTTTAACGTCTTACTTTAGCCACCCTTTATCACAATTTAATCCTAAAACAATGATAGAGAATCGTCTGTGTAATATTTTTGTTTTATATTCAGCGTTGCTTGTCCGTTTCCTTCTCCATGCGCGGTAATAGCTAATAAATTCTAGTCTGTTTACTTTAACAGCGACTTAATTGTGTAAGTCCTCGTAAGTCGCATAAACCCGTGAACAATTTTATTACATAATTTGGGTTCCCGTGTAAAAATGTATCGGTTCTACTATTTGAGAGACGCTAATCGAAATCATCTGTATTCATCACAATACTGTAACCATATAGTAACCATATAAAGTGTTTTTACTAACTCTTATGGCGTTTATGATACACTTAAATCAAATTTCCAAATCATTAATTTTTTAACATGGTAATTTAGTTTGACAAATTCACAATATTTTTTAACTCTATTTTCTCTTTACTAACTAAATATTTTGTTTTTGTTTTTAGAAAACTAACAACTGGGATAGTGACTGTTAAACTTCGTTACTGATTCTACGAATTTTTCTGGACTGCTTCTGTTTTTATTCTCCTTTGCAGAAGTATATTTGATCAGTGTAGTTATAAGATTGACGTTTGATGGGTTAAATGGTAAAAGTACTTTTTTAACTTTGACTTTTGAGTCTCTGTGTGTATTTTTAGAAGACAGATTATCGTCGTGCGACAAAATAGGGTCTCATCAGTACTCTTTTCCTTTTCACCTTCCTCTGTTTTTAATTAATTTTCTTCAGATTGTCATTCTGTTTTATAAAGTGTAAAACGTTTTTATACAGTGCATTGCGAATATATCAAATACAAATTGGAAATTAAATTTCGGTTACAATTTAGCCTATAGGCCTACACGTTTCGCATTGTTTATATTTAAATATTATTTATGGTACGTATTTTAAGGACACGGGCTTGTCTAGAACAATCGGATTGGTTTATAGTAAATTTAACATTGTATGTTGTTATGCTTTAAAGTTACGTGATTAAGCTCTATTAAGGTAGCCGGAATTATATAAATTAAAAATTGTTATATAATATGTGACACAAAATAGCTGGAATTAACCCCCAGTTCACTTTTTATCCTTAGATTTGTAAGGTAGCCGAAACTGTTTCTAAGCAGATGATTTAAGGGTTACAATTTATAATAGCAGTTGAAAGTAGTAGTAGTAATACTAATAGTAATAGTAATAATAGTATAATTGTAGTAGTTATAGTAGTTGAAATCAATTCACACCTCACAGCTTCTCCTTTGAGCTTCTGATATAGCTATTGAAATTACCGCTCAGAGTTAAGAAATTCTCGTCAGCATTCCGCAAGTCTAATCCGGTTTATTCAAAACTTTTATATTTTGGGAACTGTTGGTTCCATTTTGTTGCCGGCTTTTGTGTAAGACAAACTTTTTCAGAACAGAATGATTTGGAATAAAAACTTCTGCGATTTAAAATCTGCGCAAATAGGTTTTTGGAACAGAGATTTTTATGGAATAGAATTTGTTTTTTGTTTCTAACATGGGAAACACATGTGAGCAGATTGCGTCTCTATTGAGCAATCTTTATTCACGCAACGTTCGCAGTTAACGCACGTTTCTTCGTTCTTATAAAATGTAAAGGCTATAGGGTAAATAATTCCTAAACAAGTCCGTTGTCATCACTTCCATAGAATACACTTGTAGGAAGAGGAGCAAAGATACAACTAAACTTTTCAACCGAGTTGTTAACAGGATGTGTTAACTGATTTAAAAATTAAATCTTATGATGTCACAAAATACTCGTGAGCATGTTGCCTGCTGGATTAAAAAATACTATTTGGTTAACAAATCTAAAATAAATTTTGAAGCGGTTATGATCGTTTGGTTGTGACCGACATTTAGAATAGGTAAGCGGAACACTTTTAACTCCAGCTTTTCCGGCAGTTTGCAATAGGCTACTCACTTCAGACTAACAATTACTTCACTTCTATGAGTTCCCCTCTTATAATTCTGCGTTGCACCATCTTACAAACCAGTTGTTATTTCATGTCTCCACACAAGTTGTTTTGTCTCTTTCACAGTACTGCCCTCAGTGATCTCCTCGCTCGAACGATTCTGAAGATTTGTTTTTAGTCTTTCCAGAATACATAACGTGTGATAAAATCAAATATAAAGCTAGTTCTTTTCATCTCATTTTTCGTCTGTCTGTCTGTCTGTCTCTCTCTCTCTCTCTCTCTCTCTCTCTCTCTCTCTCTCTCTCTCTCTCTCTCTCTCTCTCTCTCTCTCTCTCTGACGTACACACATACTAAACATACAGAAGTGGACGTACGCGTGCGCGCACATGGACATTACAGCAATAGTATAAAAGCGAAGAGTCGCTTTAATCAAGTAAATTGCATCCTTCCTTTCTACTGGCAAAGTAAAGGTATACTCTAAAGTATTCGTTCAATAATATTTCTAATTAAGATGGGAAGGCAGATCAGGGATAGACGCAGTGAACAGATCCTTTGAAGTCAATACGACAGTATCTTTTTATAAAAATAAATAGTAGGACAACCTTGTCTCTTATAAAGCAGAGAGATTCTAAACACGAGTAAATACTCTATTTATACGAATATTCTAACTATTAGTGTCTGTGAAGACCTTCTTTAACAGACTTCTTTAACATTTTCTTAGAAACGTTTATGTACATTTTTTACCTAGAATCATTTTATTCAATATTTATTTTTTTACATTCCATTGCGTTCTTTTCTTGTATGCTTATACTACACGAAATAAATTATATATTATAAATAGGGTGTTATTAGTAACAGAAAAACATAAACAAGTGGCTTATGCTGTAAGAAAAAAATAGAGTGTCAAAAATTTAAGGAAGGTTTTCTTTTATAATTCTTTACTTTGTGTGAGACCCACAGCGTAGTTTTATATGGAATTATTATGGCAGCATGATGATTTTGGTAAGTTCTATTGGTATAATTGCACACATCCTGAAAGATCGGTGTACCCTTTTACTAAATTCACACCTTCATTTCAACTTGAGTAGTATATTAACCACATAAGCTGTACAGTCTGTTAATTAAAACCATCTTCATTCACAGAGTTCGTCTTAACTGCTGTCCTTTCTCGAGATCGTAGGATACGAACGGCTTCTTAAGGGTACGTGCATAGCACGGAATACTAGCATAGGAGCTTCGTATAGATGATCGCACATAGCATATCGCACTTGTATCAGAGGTGTGCATACCGAGGATGAAATATTGTCTGATACATGAGAATAGTGAACAGTGTCGAGTTCTGTGCACGCCGCCGTAAGCACATTTTACAGCAGATTAGAGACCGAACTGTTTACACTTTACCGGAAATTGTACACTGGATAGAATTGCGTGTGGCTACAGTGCGGGAAATGTCCTTGAAGCAACCAATCAGAGCTCAGAAGTATTACATGGCGATGTGAAAAAACAAACTTGTTTGCTTTCCGAAGAGGATCAGCGATGATATTCTGTGGTATGCGATGTGCGGTCTGCTTCGTTATGTACTGTGCCATATAAATACATGAGTTTGTTTTCACACTGACTATAATCTTTGTGAGTATTCTATGCTAGTATTCCGCGTTATGCTAAGATCGTACAACGGCCGTATGTCCCTATTATTTTGGGCAAAATGCAGTCGATTATTCAATTTCACAAAAAAAAAAACAATAGTCTTGAATAACTTTACTATGCGTCAGCTGCTGTAATTATCGCGACACGCGGCACTGAAAGACAGTAGCTTCTTTCTTGATAGACAGTTTCAGTAAAAACAATTCTTAATCGCAGAGTTTTGCGTCAGCAATGTGACAATCATACGCTTCAGTTTGGTATGTATAGCTGAACATTATTTTATGTAACTAAACGTGACACTTACGTCACGGCTTTAAATGTAGTTACATAAAAACTATAACGATAAGAAAAATCGGAGTAGGTCTATTTACGGATGATACATTTTTGTTTTGTGCTTGCTCTTGCATTTTATTCTTGGAGCAGCATTTCATCATTTCACGCTTCGTTTTTACTTCCATATTCCTTAAGGAATGGAAGTATGGTGATGGCAAAAAAAATCGTGTTCGAGATTATTGCAGATTCTGATTCTACTACACTCAAAACATGAAAAAAAGTCGTTTTCCGAAAAGTGTCTGTGTGTGTGTCTGTCTGTGTGTCTATCTGTGTCTCTGTCTGTCTGTGTGTCTGTCTGTAGATTGTTTTCTATGGCAAACGATAACTGCCGCAAATTCAAACAGAATCAAATAATTTTTTGCATGCAGCCCTGATTTGCAGAGTACTCGCGACCTATTGTTTTTGGTGAAGATCGGTTGAGGGAAAGGGGTAGTTTACCTGCAACGGTTTTTTTTTAGCAAGGGTAATTTTGTTTGTTTGGCAAACGATAACAGCCGCAAATTCAAACAGAATCAAATAATGTTTCGCATACAGCCCTGATTTGTAGAGTACTCAAGACCTATTGTTTTTGGTGAAGATCGGTTAAGGGAAAGGGGTAGTTTACCAGTAACGTTTTATGTTTTAACAAGGGTATTTCCTATGGCAAACGATAACAGCCGCAAATTCAAACAGAATCAAAAGATTATTTGCATACAGCCCTAAATTGCAGAGTTCTCAAGACCTATTGTTTTTAGTGAAGATTGGTTGAGGGAAAGGGGTAGTTTACCTGCAACGTTTTTTTAACAAGGGTATTTTCTATGGCAAACGATAACAGCCGCAAATTCAAACAGAATCAAATAATGTTTTGCATACAGCCCTGATTTGTAGAGTACTCAAGACCTATTGTTTTTGGTGAAGATCGGTTAAGGGGAAGGGGTAGTTTACCTGCAACGTTTTTTTATCAAGCGTATTTTCTATGGCAAAGATAACAGCCGCAAATTCAAACAGAATCAAATAATGTTTTGCATACGTCCCTGAATTGTAGAGGTCTCAACGACTTTCGATTTTGGTGAAGATCGGTTAAGGGGAAGGGGTAGTTTACCAGCAACCTTTTACGTTTTAACAAGAGTAAAGTACTTGAAAATTTATTTAAACTTTTTGAAACAATGGTAATTGTTAAAAATAAAATAATTTTGTTGCCAGGCAATAAAATTATAGTTTTTTCATTTTAATGTAATATAATATTTTTCATTTATTTTACTTTTTACTTCCATATTCTTTAAGGAATGGAAGTATGGTGATGGCAAAAAAAATCGTGTTCGAGATTATTGCAGATTCTGATTCTACTACACTCAAAACATGAAAAAAAGTCGTTTTCCGAAAAGTGTGTGTGTGTGTGTGTGTGTGTGTAGATTTTTTTTCTATGGCAAACGATAACTGCCGCAAATTCAAACAGAATCAAATAATTTTTTGCATACAGCCCTGATTTGTAGAGTACTCGTGCCCTACTGTTTTTGGTGAAGATCGGTTGAGGGAAAGGGGTAGTTTACCTGCAACGTTTTTTTAACAAGGGTATTTTCTATGGGAAACGATAACAGCTGCAAATTCAAACAGAATCAAATAATGTTTTGCATACAGCCCTGATTTGTAGAGTACTCAAGACCTATTGTTTTTGGTGAAGATCGGTTAAGGGGAAGGGGTAGTTTACCAGCAACGTTTTTTTATCAAGCGTATTTTCTATGGCAAACGAAACTGCCGCAAATTCAAACAGAATCAAATAATTTTTTGCATACGTCCCTGAATTGTAGAGGTCTCAAGGACTTTCGATTTTGGTGAAGATCGGTTAAGGGGAAGGGGTAGTTTACCTGCAACATTTTACGTTTTAACAAGAGTAAAGTACTTGAAAATTTATTTAAACTTTTTCAAACAATGGTAATTGTTAAAAATAAAATAATTTTGTTGCCAAGCAAAAAAATTAAAATTTTTTCATTTTAATGTACATCATGTATAAGAGAAAATATATCGCGCTTGGCAGGCGATATTAAGATTTAAATATAAATCTTAGAATATGGAAGTCATGTATGGTTCTCCATACCGATATTTCATAGTTGCTTCATTTTACTTCCATATTCCTTAAGGAATGGAAGTATGGTGATGGCAAAAAAAATCGTGTTCGAGATTATTGCAGATTCTGATTGTACTACACTCAAAACATGAAAAAAAGTCGTTTTCCGAAAAGTGTCTGTGTGTGTGTGTGTGTCTGTCTGTCTGTGTGTCTGTCTGTGTGTCTATAGATTTTTTTTTATGGCAAACGATAACTGCCGCAAATTCAAACAGAATCAAATAATTTTTTGCATGCAGCTCTGATTTGCAGAGTACTCGCGACCTATTGTTTTAGGTGAAGATCGGTTGAGGGAAAGGGGTAGTTTACCGGCAACGGTTTTTTTTTTAGCAAGGGTAATTTTGTTTGTTTGGCAAACGATAACAGCCGCAAATTCAAACAGAATCAAATAATGTTTCGCATACAGCCCTGAATTGTAGAGTTCTCAAGATCTGTTGATTTTGGTGAAGATCGGTTAAGGGAAAGGGGTAGTTTACCTGTAACGTTTTATGTTTTAACAAGGGTATTTCTTATGGCAAACGATAACAGCCGCAAATTCAAACAGAATCAAAAGATTATTTGCATACAGCCCTAAATTGTAGAGTTCTCAAGACCTATTGTTTTTGGTGAAGTTCGGTTGAGGGAAAGGGGTAGTTTACCAGCAACGTTTTTTTAACAAGGGTATTTTTTATGGCAAACGATAACAGCCGCAAATTCAAACAGAATCAAATAATGTTTTGCATACAGCCCTGATTTGTAGAGTACTCAAGATCTATTGTTTTTGGTGAAGATCGGTTAAGGGGAAGGGGTAGTTTACCTGTAACGTTTTATGTTTTAACAAGGGTATTTCTTATGGCAAACGATAACTGCCGCAAATTCAAACAGAATCAAAAGATTATTTGCATACAGCCCTAAATTGTAGAGTTCTCAAGACCTATTGTTTTTGGTGAAGTTCGGTTGAGGGAAAGGGGTAGTTTACCAGCAACGTTTTTTTAACAAGGGTATTTTCTATGGCAAACGATAACAGCCGCAAATTCAAACAGAATCAAATAATGTTTTGCATACAGCCCTGATTTGTAGAGTACTCGCGACCTATTGTTTTAGGTGAAGATCGGTTGAGGTAAAGGGGTAGTTTACCGGCAACGGTTTTTTTTTTAGCAAGGGTAATTTTGTTTGTTTGGCAAACGATAACAGCCGCAAATTCAAACAGAATCAAATAATGTTTCGCATACAGCCCTGAATTGTAGAGTTCTCAAGATCTGTTGATTTTGGTGAAGATCGGTTAAGGGAAAGGGGTAGTTTACCTGTAACGTTTTATGTTTTAACAAGGGTATTTCTTATGGCAAACGATAACAGCCGCAAATTCAAACAGAATCAAAAGATTATTTGCATACAGCCCTAAATTGTAGAGTTCTCAAGACCTATTGTTTTTGGTGAAGTTCGGTTGAGGGAAAGGGGTAGTTTACCAGCAACGTTTTTTTAACAAGGGTATTTTTTATGGCAAACGATAACAGCCGCAAATTCAAACAGAATCAAATAATGTTTTGCATACAGCCCTGATTTGTAGAGTACTCAAGACCTATTGTTTTTGGTGAAGATCGGTTAAGGGGAAGGGGTAGTTTACCTGCAACGTTTTTTTATCAAGCGTATTTTCTATGGCAAACGATAACAGCCGCAAATTCAAACAGAATCAAATAATTGTTTGCATACGTCCCTGAATTGTAGAGGTCTCAATGACTTTCTATTTTGGTGAAGATCGGTTAAGGGGAAGGGGTAGTTTACCTGCAACCTTTTACGTTTTAACAAGAGTAAAGTACTTGAAAATTTATTTAAACTTTTTGAAACAATGGTAATTGTTAAAAATAAAATAATTTTGTTGCCAGGCAATAAAATTATAATTTTTTCATTTTAATGTAATATAATATTTTTCATTTAATACAGCAATAAAAAGGCAGGTAAGACACAGCCTGGCTGTTTGGCTGAAAATGATTTTAAATATAAATCTTAGAATATGGAAGTCATGTATGGTTCTCCATACCGATATTTACTTCCATGTTCCTTAAGGAAATGGAAGTATGGTGATGGCAAAAAAAATCGTGTTCGAGATTATTGCAGATTCTGATTGTACTACACTCAAAACATGAAAAAAAGTCGTTTTCCGAAAAGTCTCTGTGAGTGTGTCTGTGTGTGTGTCTGTGTGTCTGTCTGTGTGTGTGTCTGTGTCTGTAGATTTTTTTTCTATGGCAAACGATAACAGCCGCAAATTCAAACAGAATCAAATAATGTTTTGCATACAGCCCTGATTAGTAGAGTACTCGCGACCTATTGTTTTTGGTGAAGATCGGTTGAGGGAAAGGGGTAGTTTACCTGCAACGGTTTTTTTTTATCAAGGGTAATTTTGTTTGTTTGGCAAACGATAACAGCCGCAAATTCAAACAGAATCAAATAATGTTTCGCATACAGCCCTGAATTGTAGAGTTCTCACGATCTGTTGATTTTGGTAAAGATCGGTTAAGGGAAAGGGGTAGTTTACCTGTACCGTTTTATGTTTTAACAAGGGTATTTTCTATGGCAAACGATAACAGCCGCAAATTCAAACAGAATCAAATACGTTTTTGCATACAGCCCTGATTATTTGAGTACTAAAGACCTATTGTTTTTGGTGAAGATCGTTTAAGGGAAAGGGGTAGTTTACCTGCCACGTTTTTTGTTTTATCAAGGGTATTTTTTATGGCAAACGATAACAGCCGCAAATTCACACAAAATCATATAATATTTTGCATACAACCCTAAATTGTAGAGTTCTCAAGACCTGTCGTTTTTGGTGAAGATCGGTTAAGGGAAAGGGGTAGTTTACCTGCAACGGTTTTTTATCAAGGGTAATTTTTACTTTTTTCTATGGTAAACGATAACAGCCGCAAATTCAAACAGAATCAAATGATGTTTTGCATACAGCCCTGTATTGTAGAGTTCTCAATACCTATTGGTTTTGGTGAAGATCGGTTAAGGGAAAGGGGTAGATTACCAGAACATTTTATGTTTTAACAAGGGTAATTTTTTATATGACAAACGATAACTGCCGTAAATTCAAACAGAATCAACTAGGTTTTGCATACCTTTTTGAACTGAAGAGAACTCAAGGTCTGTTGATTTTGTTGAAGATCGGTTAAGGGAAGGGGTAGTTTATCAGCAACGATTTATGTTTTAAAAAGGGTAATTTTTTTATGACGAACGATAACTGCCACAAATTCTATGAGAATCAAATAATTTTTTGCATCCTTTCCTGTGTTGCAGAGAGCTCAAGGTCTATTGATTTTGGTGAAGATCGGTTAAGGGAAAGGGGTAGTTTACCTGCAACATTTTAAGTTGTAACAAGAGAAATGTTTCCATGACGAACGATAACTGCCGCACATTCAAACAGAATCAAATATTTTTTTGCATGCTTCCCTGAATTGTAGAGGACGGAAGGTTTGTTGATTTTGGAGAAGATCGGTTAAGAGAAAGGGGTAGTTTACCTGAAACATTTTATGATTTAACAAGAGTAAAGTACTTAATTTTTATAAATAAAGTATCCTGATAAGAAGCTCATAGTAATCCACTGTAGAAACGTAGATGAAATATCTATAAATGAAGAAGTTAGGTGAACGGAGTGGGGGTAATTTTCTATTATTAAAAATTATAGTTGAAGGTGGAGGGGAGAATTTGTTGTATGTGTACTACGTTATCGGCAACAAAGAAGTAGTTTTTTGTTAAAATTGCTTCCCGAACTCTTTAGCCGTAGTCCAATGTTTTCTGCAAAACCAGACTTTTCGGCAGTGCCATCGACTGCCATCATCGGTGAAAATCGAGTGCGAAAATGTGAGGTGGTATACGTTAGTGACCACAGTACTGTGGTTAATGCTGAAGCAATAAGTAGAAAGACGTAGTTTCTATGGAAATATTTCATTTCGAATATGATTTTAAATATAAATCTTAGAACATGGAAGTCATGTATGGTTCTCCATACCGATATTTCACTTTGCAAGCATTGGTTGCATTTTGGAGAATTGCTAAGAGAATTGCAGATTGGAGACCAGTAGGAAGAAGAGTTAGAGGCACACCCAGAAAGAGATCGCTGGATGACGTGGAGTATGATTTGAGATGTATGAAAGTGAGGGAATGGAGACGGACGTGTAATGAAAGGACAGAATGGAAGAAAGTCATTGAGCAGGCTAAAACCCACGCTGGGTTGTAACGCCAGGAAAAGGAAGGAAAGAAAAGCATCTGTTACAAGTTGATGCGACTTACATTGTTTACAGAAACTAATGTTAAATCATTTGAATTTTAAAAATAAGTACAGATTAGCCTATTTGTCTTCAGTATCATTGTAGTTCACTTCCGCTGGTTTATACAGTTCAATTACTTACACGTAGTGTAATCATTTTAAAAACAACTATTTTGTAAGAAGCTTAAACATTACAGCACCTAAATACGTTTCAACTACAAATTTTATTAGTGGTTAAATAAATTTATGCTACACGTTCGAAAGCGCTAATCGGTGTCACAGTGACTAGTGGTGTGTGCAACAAGTGAGTGAAGCATATAAATACGTTTTATAAGGTTACATTTTGCGCCATTAAATTCACGCTGAATCTCTGTCGATGCAGCTCAATCTTGTAGAAGTTACGTAAAGCACTATAACTTTAACAGTAACCCAAAAAAATTAAATTTCTTAACTATTGCAGTATAATGCGAAAAACGTGGGAGTAGAAACTTAACGACTTATATACAATAATAAATAAGTAGAAAAGGGGTAGACCGATAGCGCCATAAACTGAGGTAATCCAAAGAGCCTTGTCGGATCGAAGTTTAAGGCCAAGAGACTTAGCAACATAGAAAAGAATAGGGGCTGTACGCTGAAAAAGGGAATTAATAGTTGAAAGTATAACGAAACTAAACTTAGGATCATAAATAAATGTTTATTACAAAAATTACCCCAACAGTTTTGTTAAATTCTACCCTTTATACAGTATTAATATTTTGGTCTTAACAATATCGTATTCCCTTTACATAAGTTTCCATAACTTTACATAATTCATATTTATGTATTACATAACTCTTCCTCTCATATTATCTCTGTCTCTGTCTCCCTGTATCTCTCTTTCCCCTCCCCCTCTTTCTCTCTTTCCATCTAGCGTACACGCTATTGTAAAAATTTATAGAAAATATTTTTAACGAAATAAATTCAAACTAAGACAGAAGCGCTCATTGATGGGTTGTCATGAAGTAGGTATAACACTAACAGAAAAAATTAAAGTAGATCAGATTTTAAGATTAAAATAATTAATAAAGTAAATACACGAACAGTACAACAGTAATGTACAATTCACAACTAGAAAGATGTACGAATATTTTTAAATTTCACGTTAGACATGGGTTATTTCACGGTTACTAAAAAGACGATTTAGAAATAACACTGAAGAATACTAAACACAGAAATTAAAACTGAATTAATTGAACATTCGTATAAACTGTCATACTTTAAACAGAATTTAAATCAACATAAAAACATTACCACTTGTTCTCTCTCAATCTATTCTCTCAGTCTGCCTGTCTGTCTATCTGTCAATCTCCCTCTCTCTCTCCCTCTCTTTTTCTCTTTGGTACACACAAACACGCACACTCACATTAGTATAATAACTACAAGAAAAATGTAATATTTAACTAAACTAAAACATTTGGGTTTATTATTTTCAATAAAACAGTATAATCACACACATACTGAAACAAACAGTTCAATACAACGAAGTCGGCTAAAATTAAGCTTGAGATTTTTTAAATCAACTTTTTGCTCTCTCTCTCTCTCTCTCTCTCTCTCTCTCTCTCTCTCTCACCTTCTCTTTTATACCTTCTTTCTATCACTCTCCCAGTTATACAATACAAAAATATATTTATTCGACTGAAAAGGGGAAAAACAAAACGTTTACATACACAAATGCCATGTTAAATCGACGTCTGAACTGACCGGAACCGGAAAGGTCCTATTTTCCCGTCTACGCGACTGAACGACCTCCAGGAATGAATAATGGCGCACAGTGAACAACAGCGGACAGCCAAATACATTGTACACCGATAAAAAAAGCCACTGGTTACATACGATTTAATCGTTTTTCTCATAGTTAACTTTACATTTTTATTTTTTTAGTTCGATTTTTTCACAGCCATTGTCTGCCTCACGGATTACGTTTGGTGGTGTTCCACCACTTCTTCGTCAGTACGTCTAACCGTACAATTTCTCTGTTGCGGCGTCTCTATTGTGTAGGCCTATCAATCTCTTCCTCCATTACTAGCGGTTATGTCACCTGTTTCTATAAAACACGAATTGCCTCTGTTATTGAGGAATTGTCAAGATCCTCGCTAACTTAGTCACTCTTGAACTGATAGTTCAAGCCTTCTTCAGCAGTTCATTATCACTCACTCTGCACTCTGGCCCAGCACAGTGTATCAGAAGCCTCCAATCGCCTGTCTCTGTCTATTCCTATGATCCGTTACTCACGGTGACGCTTTACACAAAAAACGCTTTACGAGATTTTCCCGATTTTCGAATTCATGGGGTGGATCCAGATATTGTCTCTCGCGGCAGGGGAGGAGTTGTACTTTTGGCGTCTGACGTTTTGAAGGTTTTTGTAGTATCCACACATCCCTAGAAGCGGTGGCAGAAACAGTGTTAGCTGCATTTTTAAAATAAATATTATGATTTTTTCTTTTAATGAGTCCTGGAACAAGTCAGCAATGTGTCTTATAATACAAGCAACGACGTTGTGAAAGCATAAGTTCAACCTTACGTGCGGGGCCATTAAGGGAACTATTAAGTCAGCAAGTAAAGAAACACGCCTAAAATTGATGGATCTTCCCACACTTTTTTATGGGTCTGAGAATTGGATTTTAACGAAAGGCCAGGCCAGTCGTATCCAAGCCTCTCCATGATCATAGAAGAAACACAGATGTACGGCAGGAACTGGATATTATGAGTATACTCGACAGGATTGCCCAGTATAGGTTGAATTGGTGGGAACATGTTTGCCGAACGGACGACACTCGCATCTCCAAACAACTATGGAACTATAAGCCGAAGGGAAGGAGAGGTGTGGGACGTCCGAGGAAGTGTTGGAGTGACCAGCTCTAGACTTTGCCTGTTTGAGATCGGAACAAACCATCCTTGGTTTAATCCTTGCAGATGATGATGGTGATGATGATGATGCTTTTAATGAAAACACACCTTCGCACACCCCTGTGTTCTGTTAAAAATTTGGAAAACCAGTAGAAAATATAACAAGATAACATATTCTTGGATTACTGATATACATAATTTATGTGTGATGTTGGAAACTTTGACTGAACTATCTTGGTTCAAATAGGATATTGCTTGGAAAAGTACATCGCTAACATTGCATGGATAAGTTAGGAGTAATCTGTAAAACGATATGACCGTAAACACACACAAAAATACACTCGTCATCTACATATATATTTAAACATTTCTATTTGTATTTTTAAAATAAAGAGGTTATAGAACAGAAAATCCAACTACTTGACTAATCCATTTAAAGTAAGTCTAAGGAAGAAATTAGTTCTTTATTTCTTTCTAGCACAAAGATTTCTAGTACTCCTTCGGCTGAAAATGGAAGAGGCAATATCCTGATGGATGTGGAGCGTTGCGAGCCCGTTTAACTGACTTTCGTTTATTGTAGATCTTAAATAAGTTTTAAGCGGACGTAGAGCCGAAAAAGAAACGTTCTGTTGTGTGTGCTCTAACTGGCTATGTAGGCCTACATAAGATTTGAAAGAGCATTCTAAATTAGGTAAGTATGACGCGAGTTTGTGCGCTTCTGCAGGATATTTGGGAACGTTTTCTGATATTGGTGTTCACATCTGCTTCCATATGGTGAGTGATCGGTGGATTCGTACTCACAAATTATGTGTTACTTGTTGACGTTTTTTAGTTTAAGCACTGGGAGGTGAGCTGACAGGTACATTAAATTAAATACAAATTAATTAAAAACAAATGAATGCGCTTAAATTAAATACAAACTTGTTACATAATGGTAAAGTCGGATACAGAAAAATAAATATTAATCTCATACGGTTATAATTTCTTGCCTCGACGATTGATGTACTGTTAATAAATATGTAGGCCTAATGATTTACTAACAGTCAGTAAATGTTGGTTACGTATGTTGGGCCGTCTAGGGTAGGTGCATGTGAACCTGTGCTCCTCCTCGAATCCGCTACCGTTCCTGTCGGTTGTTTCTTGAAGTAAGCAGCGTTTTCTTTTCATAAAATTTTTTCCAGTGCTCTACAATATTTAATGACTTTGGTGGATTTAATGTCATTCATTTTATAACGTGTGTATATACAAACATGAAACTGGTCGAATGTTAAACACATGTACAAATTAATACCGTCGTGCATTGAAATGCCTTGGCAACTACACTATACTATTTGTATATTTTCGCTTCATGTGTTCGGTTGCGTTGTTCAATTGCAATTGTTCAATGTGATTTCGCTTTGCATGTATGTGTTCAACGGTATCCAAATCACTTATTTGAATAGACAAACTAACCTTTTTCAGTCAGCCTTGTGGCTTCTTTTTTATATTGATGACGCGTACACTTCATCATCAGATCAGACCACTGGAATGGTCGACTAAACGTGAATAGGTGCGTACCTATTGCGTATACAGTCCAAATACTATTGGAATTTTAACCGATGACGGCATCTTACGAGGGACATTTTAAGATCTGATGTTGAAGCATGTTTCGAAACGCGTCATCAATATAAAAAAAGAAGTCACAAGGCGGATTGAAAAATGTTAGTTTGGCTTAATAAGAGTTGCACAATACGAATCCTCAGACAAATGCGGTCGGTTTGAGTGTTCAGTAAAATTCTGTAGCGTTCGTACAGTGCGGAGCGGTGTTAAACAGCGAGTCCAGGTGTTTTTTTAGACAACAACAGTACTGGTTTTGCCGACGACGCGCGCGTAGGTGCCAAAATTGTGAGTGGAAGCGCGTGGGCAATGATGAGTTGCAGTAGACAACATTGTGTGCGAGAACAATGTAGCCCGAGCTGTGGCTGTGCTGCAAACGACTATAATATTATAAACACTACCTATAGTCTGCCCAGTCCAGCTGTTGAGCTGTGCTCTTTGTAACCTTTGCGGTCGCCATCCAAACATTTCCGCCGTTTTTACACGTTATTAAGTAAATAATCTAGTCTAATAAATTCTAATAAATAAATTCTTTAATAAATTTTAACGATGGAACATTTAGCAAGGATGGGTCAATATATATAACACAAATTTTACATTATTTTGTCAACACCTCGACAATATTTATTGTCATCATCAGGGCCTGTGTACGGATACAAGAGAAAATATAAAACACAACAAAATCAATTAATTGTGTGTGTGTGTGTGTGTGTGTGTGTGTGTGTGTGTGTGTGTGTGTGTGTGTGTGTGTGTGTGTGTGTGTGTGTGTGTGTGTGTGTGTGTGAAGGAATTAACGCAGTTTCATTTACATCTTCAAAATAATTACATTCCTTACATATTGTTTTACTTAAATACGTAGACAAAAATTACAATACTCCAGAACGTAATTAATACAATATTGTTATTAAAATATTGTTAACGCCATAATCCTTTTTTTATTTGTATCGGCCATCTGAGGCCACATGCCAATTTCAATTCTTTATTCCTTGTTCTTTTCTTTTTCTCCAACCTTCTTTCATCTTTTCACTATGTCTCTTCTTCCTGTCTTCAGCCCACTTTGAACCTGTGTTTTTCTCTCTCCTACCCTGTACTTTTTCCATTTTTAACACTTTTGCCCGAAAAACGTCTCTTTCAATTGCTTCTTCTGCATTTATATTATTTTTTTCTAAATCCTTTTTGACTTCTTTAATCCAACTTGATGTTGGCTTTTTCCCCCACAGATATTTGAAAATCTGTTTTGTTAACCTATTGTCGTTCATTCTATATAAATGTCCAAAAAATACTAGTCTTCTTTATCTCGCTGTTTCAGTTATATTTTCTATACTTTGATATATTTCATCATTACTTCTAAATTTCCAACCTTCTAAAGTTTCCGTGGGCCTATTATTTTCCTAATAATTCGTCTTTCCAATAATTCTAGTTTGTCTAAATTATAGGTCAATCTAGACATTCACTTGCATATAGGCATTCTGGCCTCACTACGCAATAATTCCTTTTTTATACTTGCAAATAATTATACAAGCATTAATCATCCACAGTTTTTCGCACTGCGTATATTAAAAATATTGTAAAGGGATTATTGCATTAACAATATTTTAAATTGTAATATTTTATTAATTACGTTCTGAAGTATTCTAATTTTGTCTGTGTAATTAAGTAAACCAATATGTAAGGAATGTAATTATTTTGATGATGTAAAACAAACTGTCTCATCTCCCTCCCCCCAACACAGACACACACACAGACACACAACACAAACACGTCCGCTCAATTAATTGATCTTGCTGCGTTTGATGTTTTCTCTTGTATCCGTACACAGGTCCTGACGATGACAATAAATAGTGTCGAAACGTCGACACAAATGATGTAGAATTTGTGTAGTACGTCTACTTGTTGACCGATCCTTGCTACACCTTCGATCGTTAAAATTTATTGATCGACGGTCACTACTAAATTAAGAACGTTTTAATAAAACCGTTGTCGCATGTAACTTTCAATATAATGCACATGAACCTTACACATGATATGTACATACATACGTTAAAATAAAATTTCCGTTTTTTATTAGATTTATTTATTTTTTTTTACTAAAATTACGCATAAGCAGTCTGTGATTTGGCCACGGAAGGCTTACTTACTTATGTGAGCTGTTAAGCAAACGAGGAAGGTAGTCTACTGTTGTATGAGAAGGAGCACATAAGAAGAAAACTGTTCACGTCTTTAAAAAATTAAAATATATTGATTTGATTCATCTAATAATAAACGTCTTGTTCTTCTCTTCAAGAATTAGGTTATATAAACCTGTTCTGGCATCCATCTCATCCTCGGACGACCCACATCTCTTCTACCAATGGCTTTATAGTTCAGTGCCGCTTTCGGCAATCGATCCTCTGTTATCCTTTGCGGATGATCCAATCATTGTCTTCTGTAAATTGAAATAATGTCATTTATGTACTTTACTTCGAGTTCTGTTCTGATATCTTTATTCCTTATTCTGTCTTGCAATGTGTAATTTATAAAGTATTTCGAATAAACTTCATTTCAGAACTCTGAATCTTGCCACATTCCTTATTTGTCACGACACATACCTCGCTCGCATAAATGAATCTGAGTATTGCAATTGTCTTAAAAAATTTAATGCTTCTGCTGTGTCTTGTTTTATTTCTAAGATTTCTATGAATCGTACTACAAATATTCTTAAATTTATTTATCTTCTCTCTCTTATATCATATTCAGATTCATAGCTTACTGCACAGCCGAGATATCTGAAACCGCTCACTTGTTCTAAAGTGCTGTTGTTTATAACTAGTATCTTAGTCCTCACTGGATATTTACCTTTAAGACCAAATAATAAATGTAGCCCGTTTAAACAGTGAACGAGTTCTGCAGCTCAGGGAGCTTACTAGTTCTCAAACGCGACAAGAAACTAAATGCACATTACAGCCTTAACGCAAATCTGAGTAACCACAACAAATTACGATATAACACGGAGATGAACCTATTTGTTTCTCCTCCTTTTATAATCGGACGAGTGAAGCGAGTTCTCAGTTTCAAGACTGTGAGTTTTGCCATAACCAAAAAGGTAATACCACGTAGACTATTTTATTCCTGTACCTAACACTGAGTTTAGTAATTTCTTTTCTTGTCTGTTTATTTGTCGAGCTGTGTTTTGAGACATGTCTCACGATAACTTCTGCACGGTTCAATCGATTTTCGTAAAACCTGGCCTGCACGTCTATCTTTTACCCCACATTTTAGTTTGAAACGTTATCCCATGTCTACCCTTACGAGCGATGACGTCTCCGGTCTACGAGTCACTGCGTGGTAGGCTTTGATTATACGCGTATATGTTTAGTTAGTTGACGTTGGTAATGTATGAGGATTCTTGTGAAGTGTTTCAGTGTGTCGTGTCACTAGATTTGTAGGTGTTCAGCGTTTGAAAAGAATTATGTTATGAATTGTGTTGGTCTTATATACAGCTTACGTCAAACCAATACTAGCCTTATGCAGATTTATATTGCCTTTTGTAAATTTCAGTTATTGTTTTTCACATCATTCCGCCGGAACACAGGAGGGCGGGAGGCAAAAATGTAGGGGTAAAAATTTTGAAAAAAAATGCAAAAATCCATGTGGGATATCCAATTAAATAGAATTTTAAAACTGATAGGCTATTTTATTTCTGCATGTGATAATGACTTTGGTAATTTCTTCTCTGTTTTATGGCACATTTAAACCTGTGTGAAGAGCTTTGTTATTTATACATATACTGCGAAGCACTTACAAACGCTCGGAAAACCTTTATTTTGATTGTAAAATTTCTGTCATTTCAATGTTAGCTGCGCTTCAATGCTGTCTTATATCCAGACAGGTTTGAAGTCATTTTGTGGAGCACAATCTTGCAGATCAACTTAACTTACAAACGATACTTTTTATGAAACCTTGGAATGATTAATTTTGTACACTTACACACGAAAGCAGAATATAATTTAGATAAAAGAGTACAGAACACATTTCTGCTTGAAAGTCGAGGTAGAGTCGATTGGACTGTCTCGATAATTAAAGTTTTAAATAAGGTTAGAGTGTTGTATAATTAAGAATTACAAGTACCGCTTGAGTGTGGGCGGGTTTGGTCGGTAGTCTGTCTTCATTAACTTGGCGTGAAAGCTCGACGGGAACACTCGAGATGTCAAAGTGACATGTCCGTATTCATTACGTCCGGTTTAGAAAGGTATCGGACGTCAAACCAGTAGCTCAAAGGCTACGTTTCATTAGCTGTAAATGAAATTATTTTACAAAGATTAATTGTTTAATCTATTTACAACGGCAGTGTCAGTTCAGCACAAAAATATATCAAGGAAACTCAAATGAGAATTTTCTGTTAGTCTCCTTCTGCAAAATGTGTTTAATATTTCAACGTTTGGTTTGGATTTTTCAACAATGACATTAGAACATGATTTTTAGATCATGTGCACCAGAGAGTAAAGCGAATATAATAAAACGACTATTGGAACAGACTAATGTGACGGCTATGGTACGGCACGAAATTGCTTGTGGGGACGATAATCATGCTGAATCTAAAATCAGTTAAGAACTGTGTCCGATATCTCTCACTCCGGTACGTCTGTTATTCTGGAAAGTGTGCCCGTTATAACAGTAGAAAAAAATCTATATGAGTCTGTAGAAATTCTTCATTGAAGTTTTCACCTCATTGAAGCAAACCACACATACAAAAACATCGACAAAAACATGGACATTCTACACGTACTCACAAAAGGCCGAAAACTAGACACTCTAGATCAATTGGAAATATAAAAACACACGAAAACACATAAAAACAACATCCTAAACGAACAGACACAATTCAAATCACACGCATTATTCGAACATATCACACCTCACACATACAACAACATCGATCTTTCAAAAGTCGATACCGTCACCATGAACAAGACGGACAGTGCTCCCAACGGCAGCCTCTGAAGAAGCTTTTGAAAAGCGAAAACTGGTTCAGGCTATAAGGTAAAACTTTACCAATAAAAAACTTTGTGATCCGAGTCGGTAGTGAATTAATTATATTTATTTATATTTAAAATAATTTACTTAAATTCGGTTCGATAATTTCTAAAAAAATATCCTCCAAACTATTTTCACTATTTATAGATATTTGTGTTATTATATGGTAGTCGTTTAATATAATCTATTTTCGAGTCACTTTATAAAAATTAGGTACTTTAGTCTTATAAAGAAACTGAACTACGCAGATAATCATCCCTCCTCCTCAACCGATCCCCACCATTAATGATATTTACACTTTCAAAGAGTAATAGTTTTTTCATATGTAATGTCTAAGGTATCTATCTTATCCTTCAATTCAGCACAGCAATTTTCAAAAAATCTTCCCCTCCCCTTTCAACTACCCACTCCATTTATAATTAGCTCATTTACCATTTTACAGTGGATTAATATGACTTTATTTTCGGGGCTTATTTATTAAAATTAAGTACGTACTTTACTCTTGTTAAAACACAAACCAATGCAAGTAAACTACCCCTCCCTCCTAACCGAACAACCTGGTTGCCTGTCAAACAATATTATTTTATTTTTAACAATTACCATTGTTTGAAAAAGTTTAAATGTTTCTTTTTACGTGCTTTACTCTTGTTAAAACGTAAAACGTTGCAGGTAAACTACCCCTCACCATTATCAAATCTTCACTAAAATCAATAGGCCTTGAGTCCTCTACAACTCAGGCACACATGCAAAACATTATTTGATTCTGTTTGAATTTGCGGCAGTTATCGTTCGCCATAGAAAACAATTCTACACACAGACGCTTTTCGGAAAATGACTTTTCTTCATGTTTTGAGGGTAGTACAATCAGAATCGGCCTTTATCTCGAACATGATTTTTTTCTCGCAATCACCATACTTCCATTCCTTACGGAACATGGAAGTAAAAAGAACGAAGCGAATACAAACAGTCTCAAGACGTTATGTAACTCTGCAGGGTACGGGGCTCGCGTCCGCCTCAGGGGCTGGGCTGCTACTGCGCTTCCGTTATTTACA
This sequence comes from Magicicada septendecula, assembly GCA_034769895.1. Classification (NCBI taxonomy): domain Eukaryota; kingdom Metazoa; phylum Arthropoda; class Insecta; order Hemiptera; family Cicadidae; genus Magicicada; species Magicicada septendecula. Next base: position 1,291,711,180 of record CM068367.1, read on the forward strand.
GCTGGTGACGGTCGTAATTACTGCACAATGCGACATGCACTCTAACACAGCTCCAGTTAATTAGCATCGACCGCCCGCCAAAACCTAATTAGCTAGCTACTTTATTAGGCGGACAGGCGCGCTGTCACCGAGGCAACCTTGACTGCTCGTTACCCGTAGCGAGCGTGTTGCCAAACTGAATTACAGGTTTGTTAGTGCGCGCGCGATTTCACAACGCGCACAATACCGCGTACTCGATTACGCACAAATGTTCGGGTAAACTTACTTCAATTACTTTACTCAGTTTACGCTTTTTGATTATAACCGACCGAAGTTTATCGCCGACAGTTTGACCTACATTTTATCTCGCGCTGCGTACGTACGGTAAATTGTAAACGCTTACACAATACGAACTCCCCGACGCGTATTGTGTTTCCTGCGAAGTTAACCGTGTCAGAGATAATTAAATCAATTACCTGACTCACTTACACAAATGACGAATTATTATGAACAAGCGCTTAATTTATTGTTATTATTATTTTGACCGAATTTTGTGTGTAGCCTACTGCTTATCGAAGTGCCGCATCTCGACTTGAATCTCAGACGAAATAATTTACCTTTTTTGACAAATGTCTACTGAACAAAAGAATTTAAAATGAATTTACATAATTACCAGAAGTTTATGGAAATAAACTTCATAATAAGAATGTATGTGATCATAAATAATATCTACACAATATAGTCAAACACTTGTTGCTACAGTTATTTTTCCTGAAATGTAAATTATTGTTTAATGCCTACTACCTTTCATTCAAAATGTAGTTTTCCTTACTTGGAACATGTTTCGGGCATCAAATAGTTTGTCCATTGTCAGCCATCTTAGTTTTTGTCTTGCTGGATAGTCGTATCCAGGTTGATTGTTGCTATTGGTTCCTGTTGGCTTTTGTTGTTTACACTGGTGCTGTTGTACATAAGTGTGGTATATATAGTTTTGTTTTTTATGTTTTAAAAATTGTGTCATGTTTTGTGTTGATTCGTATTTGTTCTGGTACTAGTTTGTCTTGTGTTTTATGTTTATATATCTGAAAGTTTTCCGTACAGTTATTCACTATTGTGCCTTTGTGTGGTATGAGTTTTATTAGTGTCATGTTGGCGATGTCTGGGAATTCGTGTCCTGTATTTATTGCATGCAATAACTGGATTTATAAATGTTTGTTTTTTGTATGCATTCAAGTGTTTAAAGGGCATAAACGTTTGTATGTATAATGTTTGTATCCATTTAAGTGCATAATGTTTTTAAGTTGTTCTTGTATGGCCTATGTAATATCTGTTGCAGTATTTGCATTCTATTTTGTATAATCCATTGTTTATTGTATCATATTTGTTGTACGAGTTATTTAAATTTTTTTGTATATGATTTTTGTTTTTAAGCTATTTTTAAATAGTTCTGAAGGTGTTTTTTTTTTTAGTGTTATTATTTATGTATGATTCATTTTGATCATTTCCTAAATTTGTTGTCTTTATTTTACATTATATTTTATTTTCTATTTTGTTTATGGTATTTTTATTGGACCCAATTTCTTCAGAAATTTAAAAATCAGCAACTATTTAAAATACAGATACGTAATACACCTTCATAATATAAATACACGTAAGAACTAAAGAAACACCCGGTGGCACGGTCGTGTGGTTTTAACGTATCGCAGTTCCACTTGCAAGAGAAGTCAAGCGTAGATGACCACATGGCGGCTCGGTGGCCAGGGACCTCTACTCTTCCAAGGGCAGACAGAGGGAAACGATTAAATTAAATTAAAAAGTAACTCATTACACGGCAACTTCGGCCAGAACAGACGTAATATTTTAATTGGCTGAAGACTTAACTGTAGTGGTATTTTGAGTCCTGAGGAAGATCGACTGGAATTTCGAGAACAGAACGTGGAACAAAACCGAAAGGTTAGAAGACACATAACTGTGAAGGGAAGTATATGAGTTATGGTAAAAACATATACTTTTATATATTGCATCGCCTCAAACGAATGGATGACCAAAGACAACCTACAGGAGTCTGCAAATGGATACACGGAGATAAAATAATAGAGCAAAACAAAGACGTTGGCGACCTGGATTTACAGAGTACTGCAACAAAATAAATGGGAAATGATATTGGTTATGATAGGAATTATGATACTGATGTTAAACTAGGTAAGTTCCAGACGATCAGTGGAACAATCAACCGTATTTTTAGAAACAAGATACGTCGAGATATAAATTAAAGTTTTTCAAAGTAATGACAGTCCCTGTACAGTTCTATGAGTGTGAATTATGGACAACAACCAAAAAACAAGACAGTAAAATACAGGCATCAGAAATGGTAGTCTTAAGGGGAGTTAAAAGGTGTTCTAAATGTGACCGTATAAAGAAGGTGGGATAGACCAAACTAGGGGCCAGGGAAGAGCTGTTCACCTTAGAAGGTACAAACCTTTCAAAATCTTAATGATATGTGAAAAAAAATACTTAAATCGTCGTGTGCGAAGTCTGCCACATTAAATAATTAAAAAAAAAATTACAGGAAGAAAGAATGAAAGAAACAGAGGAGAAGCAGTAAAAAATTGTATTAAAAATTTTACTATCGGTTCATTTGTACGGGTCAGAGGACTAAGAACTCAGGAATCAAAAAGCACTTCATAATTACAATTTTCTGAACTGTAATTGTTAATAACAGTTTGAAAGTGGTCGGTAAGTGGAGACAGCTCAATACTGAATTCGTCTGAACTGAAATATTTTTAATAGTAGTCACAACGTGTTCTCAACCTGAAAGGCTGTGGGACAAATGGCATACTGACAAACAATCGATGTCAGATCGGACCGTGGTTTATTGGCCATGCCGAACGTCTTTCTCTGTCCTTCTGGCGGTAGAGTCTCGGAACAAGGTAACACGCAGTCCCTAGAAGGCGGCTGATTAACGTATGACTCACCAGCATTCCGTGAGTTATGGTAATGAATCACTTTATCTTTGACAGCAGGACATTGCCAGCTGGGAAATGACGAGTTTGAGAGGCCCGTATTATGCCGGAGGGATGATTTGTCTTGAGGTAGAAACAGGTGGAGTAATCCTTGTTCAAGAGAATGGGAAGAAGTCAAAGACGAAGCAACGTAGAAGAAGAGGATGTAGGAAAAAATAAGAAGAAGAAGAAGAAGAAGAAGAAGAAGAAGAAGAAGAAGAAGAAGAAGAAGAAGAAGAAGAAGAATGGAAAGACAAAGCTGAAACGAGAAGGATATTTTATAAGCTTATTTGTAATTATAATTTATAAAGATTTTCTTCATGCTTTCGTTCAGTCATAAGTGAATTTGTAATTTCATCGCCGCACAGTATATTTTTCTTAATTCGTTAATTTATCTATAATCCAAGACAAGAACAGCGTTAAGAAAATACTCTGTTGTACAATGATTAATGAGCACTGCTCAAATATTAACAGAACAAATAGCCTATTACAATTGTGTTACTACTGTATTTAAGAAAATCAACTCATATCGTTATACGTAAGAGTCGTTATTATATATTTTTGTTTTAATACTAGCAGATTCTATACTCCATTTTCTTGTATTTTGTCTTTTTAATCTGCCATTGTTTGACTTGAATATACCATCGTACGCGCGCACACAACAACAGACGTATACACTTTTTATCACACTAATGTATAGAAACTAATGAACTCTTTCTGTGATCACATCTGACAAATATTTACTAAGTATGACACGGATTATATTTAAGATAAGATCAGAATTAAAAGTAATTAGAAGCAGACATCGTTAGTGGGTTCGATTAATGTCATTCAACGATTATGGTTGTACACATGTTTAAATGTTGTGTAATCGAACAATGCAACTGTGTTATCAAGTTGTGCACTGCATGCATACATGCACGCGTGCGCGTAAAATCACAATTTATAATAATTTCGAAACGAGTTTTGTTATAATCCTACCTTATAAAAACATATACTGCGGATTGGGGAGTCCAACCGTGGTATTTCAAAAAAATATCATGCTACTTTTTCTGTTCTACCCCAGAGACCCTCTAGTCACTGCTCAGAAATTAGCCTCCGCGCGCGCATCCACACACGCGCGCGCGCACGCACCAAGGCACGCATGACAATAGCACAGACAATTCATAATTTTAATCAACTTTCACGAAAACAGCGTATTTTTAACAGTAAGTTTACGGGCCTTCAACTTGTAAATAAAGAAACTGAACACATAAAATCGGCGACACGGCAGAGACATTTTCAGATCAAAGGAAGGCTAGCTGGATCTCAAGCACAGACAGATGTAGTGGCTCCTCGTGCATAATTCTAAAGTACCATTAAATGACGAATTAATATTATACAAAACCAGTTTAAACCTATGTGGACCTAAGACTTCAACTAAGCGAATGCGTCAAACCAACGAGATTAAAATCATCTCCAAGAGTCCAATCAATCGTGCTGATCAGATACTGATTTAGTAGATGCGCTACATGATACACCAGCAATCAGATACTTTACACCGATCAGAAAATACCATTCATTAAGGACGAAATCCATAGGATTGTAACCAAAAACAGTTATCAGACAGTCATCATAATTTACTTCAGGAAATAAACATTGGTTTGTTTGTTTGGGCCTCTCAGGTTTGTTGTGTCCGTCTTGCTTTCGGCCGTCCTGGATCTCTTTTACCTCTTAACTGTATACTGCCAAATTCCAAGCTTTTTGGCAATGTTATCATCTGGCTGCCTACTTAAATGGTCTTTCCATTTGGCACGATAAACTATTAATTTTTTCGTTTACTAAAATCATAATCGGTTCCTTCCCATTGCTCTTAATGTATATCATGTCACTGAACATAAACATTTAATTACTGCAGCCTGGACACGTTTACAGTCATTTTTTTTTTTTTTTTTGCTAATGTCTAGACCTCATAACAGACGAGGAACAGCAAATACTCTATAAAATTTCGATAAAGTGTCCTTTCGCACCTATCTTTTAATTGTTGTTAAAAATTGCACCACACTCGTCAAATAGTCAATAACGGAAATGTATTAATAGAGTAACTATACAACGTTTCTGATTAGAGAAGCAGAATTTTGACGTTTCCGCAGAATTTGGCTTCAGGATTTGCTACAACCCGAATACAATATTGCAAAGGAGATGGGTCAGTCGATGTTTCCATTACAAGTCTAACTCACATATGACATATTTGCTCTCTAAAGAAGTAGATTGGAAATTGTTGATTGTTAGCGGAAAGGAAATGAAATCAGTACGCCACTAGTCAGCATAATTTCGGAAATTCAATGGGAGAAGGAACATTTGCTTCTCTTCTGCTTCTTCTTCTTTTTTCCTTCTTCTTCCACCTCAATCCGGAGAGTGATGGGTAGCCACTTTCACAACATTTTATTTCAAATTCATGTTGTTAAATACTTTAGCTTCTCTTACTCTTTCGTTCTATGAAACCTTCCACATTATCTTCCAGTATTAGGTCTACATATCAAAAGCTTGCAGTTGTATTCTGTTTCATTTTCCTTTTTCGTTTCCTGGTCTATGATTCAGTTCCACACAAAATTTTAATGGATTTTTTCTTATTTTTCCTATTATTTCTTGATGTTAGTAACCTTCTCTTTTCATATGAACTATTCTTTGTCTGTGTTCTGCTAGATGCCTGATCTTCCAATGACTGAGACTCGACTGTCCAGTACTGAAAACCTTTCCTAGGCTGAACTTTACACCTTCCAGTTGAATATTTGTTACTGACTGTGACTGACCAGTTCGCAAAGTAATTAACTAGTGAAAAAAGTCTGAATTCATAAGTAAGCCGCAGCAGCACATGTGCTCCAACGTTCCGCGAACGCAAAGTATGTCAGAGTTTAATGAGTTATTGAGTTATCCGACATTTCATTGTTTATTACTTAACCTGAAACTATGCTACACGCGTTGCATGTAGCCTATTAGACGCTAAGTACACAGAGTTAATGTAACCTCATTCTATCTTCCTTCAGCTATGAAAACAGGCAACAGAGCGAATGGATTTTTCTGTTGCGTGCGAACGCATTTCGACATTAAAAAAAAAACTGTTATATCGTTCGTAAATTGAAATGTAAACGTGGAATTAGAACTTTATACAACACGGAGTGTGTCATTTACCTCGTGGCCTGTATAAACACGTATGCGCGCACATGTTTGTGTTTGTTTATCACACTGGCACACTATCGGTATGTATTACTCACACTACAGCTACTGCATGTTTACCCGATGATATCAACGTGGCTTTGGCCCAATTTTGATTTACGTTAACGGAAAATATTCGGACGCCGATACAATTGTCATCATAATCTGTATTTTACAATATAGTCATTTTATTATTATTGTCATTATTTTTTTTCATCATCACCACTCCAAGAACTAGGCCTTAGATCTGTTCCGCAACCCATCTCTTCCTCGGTCTACCGACATCTCTCTTCCCAGTAGGGTGATAACCCAAGGCAGCCATAGGTAGACGGATATCAAACATGCGATGCAAGTGTTCACACCATCTCCTTCTGTGGTCTTCATATTTTTTTTTTTTTAATTAAGTAATTTCCTCAGTGCTGAAGATTTCTCCTACCAATACACTACAAAGACAAATTATATACATTTCATATTCAACACATTATACATTAAACATATACAAGGATTTTCCCAATACACCTAGTTATTCTCCTTTGATCATGGTCCTCCACTTATCTTTATCACCAGCATCTTCTAACTGAAGACCACACTACTCCGTATCCTTCTGTACACAGTCAATTCATTTTTCCTGGTTTCCCCTCCTTCTTCTTCCACCTAGCCACTATTCTGCCACTGCTTTGGATATTCTACCTCATTCCACTCTTCTGAGATGCCCGTACCACATCATTCTTCCTTGTTCTATCACTTCCACAACCGTTATTTACCCGATTGTTTCATTCCTCACTCTTTCCATCCCGGATCTCCTAGCTGCTCTTCTCCAGTGATCCACCAGCTCTGTTGAAAGCAACCTCTTCTGACGTGGTGTGTTCATCTTTCACGTTCCTTCTTCGTGCAGCATTATGCCCTCAACAATTGTAGATCATTACTTTGCTTCTATTTATCATATTCCTACTTCATAAAATCGTATTTAACATGCCCATTTCTGGATTTGAAACATGGTTCCGTCGCTATGAATCGAAGGGTACAAATCCTCCTATTAAATAGGGTTTGACAGGCTGTGCTCCCGAGCAATCAGGAAGCACTTGATGCTGATAGCTAGATGCTGCTTTCCAGCTGAGATCGTGCTGGTACGACAGTTTATATAAGTGGGTCAAAAAGTTCTTAGGAAAAACTACAGTCTCTGTCTCATCACTGGGTGATTTGGCGGACACCGTGCCAATTGTTTTCAGCCTCTGAAGATGGCCTCCGTTGGTGTGGCCGAAACGTCTGTCCACAACAACCGTAAACCACGGGCTAACAGCCCGGTTAGTAGTAGTAATTTTCACAATGTTAACGTTCTTGTTTTAGATCTATCCATGTAGACGTTTAGTCGTCTCTTCCCCCTCTGTTTCTCAGTGTTACTTTGGACTCAAGATCTTCATTACATTTGTCACTTTGTCTCACAATAGTTCGTATATTTAAAATATATGACACTTCTTGTATTATCTTATTTTTACATAACAAAAATGTTCTCTAATTTGCAGTACACATATAAATATTTTTTTTTAATAATTTTTTAACCAATATCATATATTTCTGACGGTTTTATGTGTCATGTATTCCACGCCAGCTTTCTCGTCTGCAAAAGTTCGCCTTAAATAAATGAGAAGTATCGTTTCTCCCTTCTAGTATTCCCAGTCTCGAACATGTTCTTTACGCTTAAAATAATTTTAGGAATCGTGGTATGAAATGTTGTCTAAGTTCATTAATTTCATTTTTCCTTATTCACCCTTGGAAAGACCGAACTGAGAATGCAATGTTCACTGCATTATACATGATATTTTCCTGTGTAACATATGTTCATTGTTATTACGGGATGAAATCAGGCATTTCAATTTTTTTAAAAATAAAGTGCCAAATCAAATAACGTGGTTCGTTGACATTTGAATAACGAATTTAACGAATGGCATTTCATTCAACGTGTGCTGGTTTGTGTGGGAGTAATACAACATTTGAACGTAAACCTATCCTTAACCAGTCAAAAAGAAAATGTTTTCTTCGAATTCTTTTTCTATATTCTATGTGCATAATTAATATAGTGAGCATAAAATAAAAAGGGAAACTTTTGAATTCTATGAGCGGTTGGTGCATGCTTGAGAGCAGTTTTCAACCTTAACGCGGAAAGCGCTACCAGTGGCAACAAATGTAGAAGACAGTGGCACATATTTAATTTTTGTGTAGAACTACAGAGAAGACGAGAACCCCAGAGAAAAGAAAGAAATAAAAGATAAACTCTGTAGAAGATGAGTTGGGGACTTTCTTTGGAAACTGTGAAAAAGTATAAATAAAACGGTATATAGGGCCTACGTGTTGACAGAACGATCGGTGAAAAGTGAAGGAGCAAAAGCTTAAGGTAAAAGAATCAGAGGAAGGTCACGTACGACTTGGATAGAATAATAGTCGAACAGAAAAGGAAGAGGAAAAGTCTGAGAAGAAAGTGAAGAGGCTGGACAGTGGACCTCTTCGCATAAGTCTACATAGCGCATTTGAATGGAAGGGCGTTGTATAAAATTCTCTTTCGTTTTAATATCTCATATTTAATGTCAAATACATATTTAATGTCTCGTATTACATAAAATCTGCTATTTTAATATTATACTTTAATCTGTTGTACTAAATATTACAATTTAATAAAATCAATCTGTTTTTTTAATTCATAATAAAAATAACTTGTGTTTTCTCGAAGAAACACGGATAGGTAAACCCATAATTCTCATTCATAGGCTTGCAATACGCTCAGTGTGAAACGCTGGATTTAAAAAAGACGCGATTAACAACATAGTTTTTCTCATGTTTTCACGCTGAACGCTTCGAGAAAGGAAGCGGACACGAGACTAGTTTTAAAACATTTACTGGCTTTCTCGAGCCAAATACAGCGGCAGTCTAATACTGTAACTGATTTCTAAAAACGTTGCTTCGACAGTCGCTAGTTTTAGCCGCACTGCACAATCCGTTCTCTAGCTTTACTCGTTAAACGACTGCGGTAAAAGTAAGCGGAATAAGCAAACGTTGTTATCAGTTACAATATTTTATAAAGTAAACCTAATTAAACCTTACTTTCGCCACGTGAAAGTACAGAAACTGCGGAGTATGTTTCAAAAATATGTTAAGTCAAATTTGCTGCAGACGAATAGAAAAAATATGGTAAAGCGTGACGGAGACAGAGAGTGGCCTTGTGCAAAATATACTGCAGATGCAAAACAGTTAAAATGTAGGACAATTAGGAGACATCAATTATTATAAAATAATCTGATATATCTCAGAGTCTGGCTTCGGTATTGGCTTCAACTATGTTATATGAGTTTAACCCGCCGTTTTAAATAAACCTTTAATTTCGTAGTGGCCGTCAATCAATAAATTTTTAACGATGAAAGGTTTTAGGAGGATCGGTCAAAAAAAGTAAAACACAAATTTTAAATTATTTGTGTCGACGTTTCGACAATATATATATATATATATATATATATATATATATATATATATATATACATGTATTGTCATCATCAGGACAATATTGTTGTTGAGTTGTTACGACACCAAACACGGAACTGTTGTTACAACTCAACAACAAATGTTCTGATGATGACAATGAATATTATCGAAACGTCGACACAAATTAATTTAAAATTTGTGTTATACTTTTTTGACTGATCCTCGCAAAACCTTTCATCGTTAAAAAGTTAAAAATAAACTATGTTACATTCGAGTTTCCCCTACATTTCTGAATTCCTGCGCATTTCCTCTCGACTTTTTGGTTTAAAAACGTATTCAAGTGTCACTCACTGGTACAACGCAGAATGAATACTTCCATACGCTTGTTGCAAGAACTGCTTTTTTTTTCTGCTTCTTCTTTTTCTCATTCCCTGTTGACCTATATGGCTTCCGGTCTTCATGCAATTAGATTCCCCACGCCATTTACTACCTTTACCTATCTCTTACCGTTGCTCTTAATTTCTCCCTTGTTTTCCTCCGTTTTCTACAATTTTGTCATACCTTCTGCAGAAATCACTTCCCTAATCTTTCTTTTTTACGTTTTCTTTACCTTCCCATTTCCAGGAGGGGGGGATCTATTCTCATTTACACTGGTAGCTTCTTGTTATGTCTTCAATCCTAAGATTTGTTTGCAGCAGTCTTCCATTGTGATCGATCTTGTGCTTTCCTCTTTATTTCCTCATAATTTTAGACTGGTAGTATGTTCATAATATATACTCGCCAGTTAAGAAGCTTAAATTGAAACAGATTAATAAGTATTTAACTACTCTTGAAGAACAAGCCAAATAGAAAAAAAACTTGTAGTGGAAGGTACAATAGAGGGTAAACGACCTAGAGTAGATCTAGCGGTTAAAGAGACAACGGTATAACCACTGTGCTAAGAAATACATTTAGTTCAGGAGAAAAAATTATAGAAAGAACAAATAATAATAAATCCCTCACGAGGGTAAACGGCAGACGAGAAGCCTAATTAAATGTGTTTTTTTTTCAAATTAATATTCATGAGTTTGTTTTTAATTTATATTTTAATTAGACGTGAAACCACGTAAACGTCGATAGCAGCAGAGCCGGAGATGGCTGAGCTGTCTTCCACCCCAAACTCAGGCAGAAAATTTATTTTTGTTACAAACGAATTTCTTGTTGTTGAGTTTTATCAAACTAAAATATACGAGATCTCAGCGATGAGTTGGCAAACGGAAACGAAACTGTTTACGTTAATTATGCAGTTTTGTTGCCAGTTATTTAAACAGCTGTGTCAATGATTGACATGTAATATCACTACAAACGTTAATGACAGCCGTATTTTTAGCGTTGCTTTCTTCTAAACGAATCTACGCTCGAGAGTGTAATAGGTCTATAGATTACGCGTTAATTATAATATTATGCTCCACCGAGTTTGCAGTAACGCTTAATATGGTTATGTGAGTTGCGATGTTTAGTGCGGTGCACTTGGAAAGACATCAGAGACAGTTAAAACAATATTATTTTATTAAACACTGTTGTACAAATCAGGCTTCATTCAACACGGCTTGTTCACAACTACAATAAAACATTATGCACAATTTACAAGAAATCACAAAATAATTAATTTATTAAATTGCAATTAAAACAAAACCTAAAAGCAGTCATTCAATGTTAACGGTTTCCATGTTTCAGATACGACTCTAAATGTCGTAAATATTTACATGTATCAACTACCCTTGCAACTTTATGTTTTATTAATGACGCATTACCGGCTGACAGACCTATCTTCGGGTACATTTTCTTAAGATAATTAAAATACAATATAAAGCAACAAAAAAACAACATAATTAATTGATGTTTGTTTAAGATAACCAAAAACAGCATGAATATAAATACTGTACAAATCAAAATAAACTGTCGGAAGTAAAACGCACAGATAAAATGTTCTAATAAGCGTTACTGTTTTACTTTATTTAAAAATAATTTGGAAAATGCAGTTCAGTTTTCAGTTTACTAGATGCTTATGAGTAATACAGGATAGTATTATCCATTCCTAATGGATAATAAAGGAAAGTTAAAGCTAGGAATAATGCATAGAATTGGTAAAATATCGGCATTATATAGGATCGTGTAACAACCTTCCCTGTAATAAGAAGGAATGTTGGCTACAAAAACGAAGATACAAATTTACGAGTCAGTTCTGGTGCCTGTGCTCATGTATTGTGAACTGTGGGTACTGACAGATGTTAGAAGTACTGATGGATGTAGAAGCGGGTGGAGGGATGCATGATCACTGAAGGGGCTAGAAGATTAGGAGTGAGGTAATTAGACAACTGCAAGAGATGCGTGAGTGTTGAAAAAAATTGAGGCGCAGCAGATGAGTTGCCTTGGTCATGTGGCGAGAATGAGTGAAAGCAAAAACGTAGAAAGCGATCTGGGATGTGTCGGCGAGAAGCACACCTTTAAGAAACATTTGGAATAAGGAGTTGGCTGCCATCCTGAAAAAGAGAGGGCTCCATTAGTTGCAAGGGGGACAGGAAGAGATGGAGAAGGGGCCAAGTGATAAGTAAAGTTTTTGATGGGGGTAAATGTTTACCGCATGCCTACTTAACGTCACTTCGTAAAATGACAAAAAAATTAATCGTCATAAAACAACTCGCTACTTAATTAAGCTCTGCGCGCAGTCTATACTTATACAGGTCGCAGCTGAGGTAAACCAGAAACATGACGTAAGCTCAGCACCACTAAGTCTCTCGATTCAGGTTAGGAATCTGAAATGTTCGTTCTATTTATTGTTAATCTGGCATAAAATTGTTATTAATGGGTCATACTATGTGACTTCATAATTAATCAAACGAATGGCGTTACTAGAAAAACGGATAGTTTTACTATTTTGTTTTTGTGTCACAGCGACAATATATTTGGTTAGCGAACAAAACAACAAACTATCAATCAAAACGGACATTTACTGCAACGCGCAACTTGTACGCAGCTAATATTAACGCAGACAAGAATGGAATTCTTCAAGAGCACTTGAACGTATTTATTACAGCTCGAACTTTACTCCTCAAGCTTCAGAGGAATGTGACTGTTTAGTGTCGGCTTTTTCAGCTACAATATGAACATTTGATCGCATTAAGACCTTATTCACGACGATTAAAGAATAAATGTTCGTGAAAGCAATGCAATAAGCTATGGAAGTGTGCAGACAGCCATAACAGTGCATGTAAAATATGTGCAAATGTGTGCCAAACAAATTTGTAATGCAGATCACAAAGCTGTAATAGGTAAAATTTCCTCAGGGCCTTTTGGATTGCTTTGCGGCAGAGCGTCGAAAAAGTTGACGAATTTTGTTAATCTCTCAATTTTTAGGCTATTTCAATATTTTTTCCAGCTGCGTACGTTAATATAATAGTAATTATTTTTTAAATATAGGCCTACAAGGTTTGTTACACACCATTTGCGTATACGTTAGAAATATGAAATGTAGGAAAAACAAATGAGTCAATACGTATATTCTAAACAGTTATAGTTAGCATAAATGGGGTTTATTTATTATGCTAATCGTGATATAAATGATTTACATTTAGTAAATGGGACTAGCGGGATTTTATGTGAGTTTATCACTTTCTCATATGTATCTCGCCCTAAAGCTGGATGCCATTTACATTTAATGCCAAGCGTTGTGCAGCCACTTACATTTAGTGGTGTAAGTATAATTTACATCTGTGGTAATTAATTGTGTAAACCATTTACATCTAGTGAATATTAATCTGTGCTAATTATCTGCGCGGATTAATTACTCAACAATTATGAATCATATTAATTAAAGATTTATGTAATACGTTAAAATTGATATATCTAAAATTATTTCTATTCGTCAGATTTGACTCAATACAGTGACTAATTAAATACGATTTTATGAGTCTATTAATCAGACGTTTCAATGGTCGAGTTTATTGTATCCATTGATGTTTAGCATAAGTTATGAGATTTTTAGTGTAATACTTAGAATGAAAATACATCAATAACAAAGGTGAAATTTCAATAATGAACGCATGAATACTGTAAATTAACTACTTATTTATTACACATCTTACTGAATATAAATACAATTATTCAATTTATACGATGTTTCCTGAAACATAAACACATGGTACATTCAAATGCAGTAAATAATGCACATATATAAAACATACACGAATAATAAACAATCAACAATTATACTTATTCCTACCTAAAATGCGTTCATTATTTCTCAGATAACGAATTACGTTAGTGTTATTTTATAGATTTTATGATTCATATGACTCATATGTAATTATTCTCTTGGGGTTAGTTCTTTGAAAAGAGGCAACAGAACAGTAGTGTAGTATATACTACTAAGATTAAGTAGACATAAAGCTTATCTTTGAGAGTGTTTATCCAATTCCGTCGTCGTGAGAAGACACTTTCTAGATGATTCGTCGAAGATCATAATCACTGTTACGCAGAGCACTGATAATTTCACTTCACTCCACTAAATCTCCACTCCCGTCATGTGTATGGTATTGTGGTAACCCGCTGATGTCGAGTGTCCGGAGTTCAAATAGTGAGGTGTTAATGTTGTCATTAACTTGAATTGTTCTGAAAGTTTGCCATATTTGTGTACATGGTTAACTGTGCCGTCTATTTTGGGTGTATCGCGTACTGCGTGCTTAATTGTTTGGTATAGTTTATTCAACTAATTGTTCAACATGGTGATACGTTATGATGTGAGAATGTTTGAGGTGACACTCACTGTTCTACTTTAAATGTTAATTAGTATATTATTATGTGCGCGTCAGTTGAGATTTCAAGTCCCGTACGCACTCATAGTTTATATTTCCGCACAGAATTGTGTATAAGTGTGACTATACCGATGTCTTTGTTCACTTATGAATTTACAAATTAGTGAATCCGGTCGGTCGACATAATCAATCGTCTGTCTATCGTACGCACTAACTTCTGACTATTAATTGCGACTACCAACTGCTACTATTAACTACATACTCTTGACTACCGACTGACTGTTAACTGCGACTAACTGTTCGATTGAACGACTTGACTACTCGATTGAATACTTGACTATCCGATTGAAAATTACTGACTCTCGATTAACTACTTGACTGCCCGATTGAAAATTACTGACTCTCGATTAACTACTTGACTGCCCGATTGAAAATTACTGACTCTCGATTAACTACTTGACTGCCCGATTGAAAATTACTGACTCTCGATTAACTACTTGACTGCCCGATTGAAAATTACTGACTCTCGATTAACTACTTGACTGCCCGATTGAAAATTACTGACTCTCGATTAACTACTTGACTGCCCGATTGAAAATTACTGACTCTCGATTAACTACTTGACTGACTGCTCCGCGTCTTCGCCAAACAGTTTTATTGGAACATCTTACCCATAAGTCTAAGTTTTGATCTCTACGCCTCCTAGAACTCTTGATTGGTCGTACAAATTCCTACCCTTCTGTAGATCTCATCCACTGTTTCACGATTCGTCGGCCGAACCCTTCCTACTCTCTCCACGAGCTCTCTTAGAAGATGCTTGATGCTGGCTGGTCGTCGTCATCCCCGGAGTGTTTCATGTGACGAGCGTAGCACAGATTCTAAGAAATTAGGACAATTTCATGGCCTTCTGTTATCCTTTGTTTAGACTTTCCCTAAGGTTCTGACTGAGCTTTTGTTAACAGACTCCAGGTCTTGGTTAATTGTCTAAGTTCCACGACGTTCGTTCCGCCGATTATCAACCCTTCGTTGTCTTCATTTCGGTGAAATTCTACTTTTCAGTCGTAAATTTCAGTAAACTGTCAAGAATGTGTTTTCACGCTGTGCAGGGTACACTGGCAGTATTCACTGAGTTACGTCTATTGTCTATCTCTCCGTTAAAATTGCTCTGTACTTCCTTTGTAACATAGTAAAGCCTTTCATAATTGAGCAGTTACACTTTGCTTCCACAGCAGGCGTTCCATCTCGATTCCGTGTAACTCGGCAGCTGGACGAAGTCTTTGTTTCAGATTGTTGGGTGCTGTAAATTTTGACAAACGGCTAGCTGTCAGTGACGCCTTGAAATACTCATTGTGTGCAGTGCTCAGACATTTTTTCTTTGTCTTCGCTCTGTCGTCGGGTTTGACGTGCCCTCGATTCGTCATTATTTACGACCTGGGCTTGTGTCCGTCGACTTGAGTGTGGGAACGTGTCACTTGATCGAGGAATTAAAATTTTTTAAAATTTCGATCATTACATTGTCCCCAAATTGGATTGGATGTTGGACTTCGGGAGACATCTGATCCAATTTCTGCGCTCTGTCCCAGTCGTGGATGTCTGCTTCGGAATGGACATGGTTGACTGACATCTATCTCTCATAGGAAGCAATTAATTGTTATTCCCCATCTTAATGTTTTATATGGTCATACGAATTTATTGCCGCACATCTGAGTGAATGAACGCATTTTTACACTTTGTCTGTCCATATGCGGACTGTACAATACGATTTCGAGTAAATAATTGAATTTAAGACATGGACGTTTGTCCATTTGACAGTTTGTCTCGTTATTCTTTATACACAATGTATTAGATAAGCTGTAGATTAGCTACCCATTATATTAATCGATCTTATGTCGATGACCTATATAGCAATAAAATACTTTTAAACTTGTCATTACTGTCTCTAGAATACAGTTGATACTAACAAATATATACATATGGTCAATTCGTAACATATTATAAATGATTACATTGGTAAAAGAAACATACATATTAATTAAATAGTTAAGGAATCAGCATACTTCGTGATGCATACTCTTAAAGTTATAAAACAATCGTCCATTTTGAATTATTATTTACATAAACAAATTATTCGAGTCTCTACATTTTAACAAGTTATTATTCATAATTATTAACGTCTTTGGTGTCCTGTGTCATAGTATTACACTGTCCTTCTGACACATGGTACATTTCACAAATCACTTTCTGTATATGTTGATATTTATACGTCTAATTAACATAACGAATGACAATTATGTGCTGATCACAAACACAGTTAGCATTGAAATACAGACTAAACACAACAAGTAAAATGCATATCATTATTTGGTTAGCTGGACTGGCCGCGCGAGCAAATTACCTAAACTATGTCTTCTGCTGGTCGCCGGGAGTCGTCGCTACCACTCGTGTTATCTATACTTCCGTTCGCTGGCTCATGATACGCTTAATGCACTTTAATTTGCCGTATGTTGTACAAGCTCATACGTGGCTTTGTTTTAATTTCATTCATTAATCTTCTACTCTTCATTCATCAATATTCATCTTTAATTATTTTCTTTGGTTTATGTATTCCCATACAACCAATGTATTTAATGTATTTTATTCAGTACTATCTAATTTCATCATTACATTTTCAAACATTCTTAAAATCGTCTTCTTAATACGTTTTCATTTATTCATTCTTAATTTACATTTGTGATGACATACTTTTATGTCCCGTCACTATCGTGCTGTTACTAACGCACGCGTTTTTGTTTGTAAACATTAAGGTGTTTGACCTTGGGTTTTGTGTAACATATTTTTTCCAATGGCTGGTTGGCCGTCCCCGTTATTCCGCTACAATGTGCTGCACTTGCGCGCCTAAGATTTATGACCATTCTCCGTCTCGTTCTATGTGAGTGAGTGAGAGGTGTGTCCCACTTTCCTTTTTGTCGGTCTGCCTCAGGCCAGCACGCTTTAAACTGCCTCCCTTGGCTTAGACAACCCTTCGCAACCGTATTTCCATTGCTCACATATACAGTGAGTAGTTTTTTCCGCTTTTTCCAGTAGCTTTCACTAAGTAAACACGCGCCGTTCTGCTTTTGCCGCCGTTTCCAAGTCTGTATACAATTCCGTTGTTCGACAGTCAGTTTACTACTCGTGTGTTTACATAATAAAATTTTGTTTCTTAGGTTCCTAAGAGATCTTACCCCGAGTGCTTGGACTCTTCCTCCAGTACTATCACGATCCTTTACAACATTTTTTAGTCGTCTAGTAGAGATTTTTCTTCTCCTCTTCCTCATGACGTTTCTTGTCCATGATGAACATGCATACGGATCTTGTAGGTCCTTCCGTTTCATGTCATCCATGGCTTGTGTAAATTTGCTTTTAGCCTTATAACATGCGGTATTTGTTTCAACTTTAAACTTTCCCTTCATGCTTCTTATTGATGCAGCTCGACTACTTCGCCGATCTATGCTTATTTCACAAGCTGGATACTTCATCATAGAATTCACTGATGCCGTATCTATTCTCGCGTTTCTTAATTTGTACCTTTTATGCGTTCTACCTGGTGGTAGTAAAATTTTACTATCTTTATCCACGTCTGGATACTCCTCTTCCCACTTCCTCATATACAAAGGAACAAAGTCATTTTTCTTCTTAATCCATTTGTTTCTTGAACTTACGTTAGATCGAATAGTTGATAATTTCTTAGTAGCTGATACATCCGTAAAATCAACAGTGTTATCAGTGTCTTGTACTTTCCGTACGTCTTCGTAATTCTCATTCATCACTTCTTCTTGCTTCTTCTGGACTTCGTTTCCATCCACGTTCCAGGTATCCTTGTATTCACGTATTTCTGTGCGAAACAGCGTGAACTGCTCGTTCATAATTTGCGTAATTTCTTTTGCATAGCTATCTAAATTTTTGTTGAATTTGTCACACCCTTCATCGATTACTTCCTTAATTTCTTCTTTATGTTGATCGAATTTCTGATCGAATTTCTGATTCATCATCTTGAAGCTTTCATTATTCGTGCGCATGAAGTCCATCAACAATGAACGTAGCGATGCCTCTCCATGTGATTGCTGGGACTCTTGTGGTTGCTGTGACTCCTGTCCCCGCGCTCTGACCTCTGACGTCTCCTCCGTCATATTTGGTTCGACGACTGATGAGTTTTCTTCGTTGGTGTCGGGTGCGCCTAACTGGTTGTTAACGTCAAAGTCCATGCTATCAGAACTACCGCTAGCCATTTTCGCCTTGCTTCGCGTTATCATTTACCAGTCAAGCTAACCTTACACTTATTTAATAATGTCTTACGTACTATATTATTGTAATTAGTCTAAATACTACTGTCTGCTCTCTTTTGCCATGCGATGGGCGCCATTTTATAGTTAGCATAAATGGGGTTTATTTATTATGCTAATCGTGATATAAATGATTTACATTTAGTAAATGGGACTAGCGGGATTTTATGTGAGTTTATCACTTTCTCATATGTATCTCGCCCTAAAGCTGGATGCCATTTACATTTAATGCCAAGCGTTGTGCAGCCACTTACATTTAGTGGTGTAAGTATAATTTACATCTGTGGTAATTAATTGTGTAAACCATTTACATCTAGTGAATATTAATCTGTGCTAATTATCTGCGCGGATTAATTACTCAACAATTATGAATCATATTAATTAAAGATTTATGTAATACGTTAAAATTGATATATCTAAAATTATTTCTATTCGTCAGATTTGACTCAATACAGTGACTAATTAAATACGATTTTATGAGTCTATTAATCAGACGTTTCAATGGTCGAGTTTATTGTATCCATTGATGTTTAGCATAAGTTATGAGATTTTTAGTGTAATACTTAGAATGAAAATACATCAATAACAAAGGTGAAATTTCAATAATGAACGCATGAATACTGTAAATTAACTACTTATTTATTACACATCTTACTGAATATAAATACAATTATTCAATTTATACGATGTTTCCTGAAACATAAACACATGGTACATTCAAATGCAGTAAATAATGCACATATATAAAACATACACGAATAATAAACAATCAACAATTATACTTATTCCTACCTAAAATGCGTTCATTATTTCTCAGATAACGAATTACGTTAGTGTTATTTTATAGATTTTATGATTCATATGACTCATATGTAATTATTCTCTTGGGGTTAGTTCTTTGAAAAGAGGCAACAGAACAGTAGTGTAGTATATACTACTAAGATTAAGTAGACATAAAGCTTATCTTTGAGAGTGTTTATCCAATTCCGTCGTCGTGAGAAGACACTTTCTAGATGATTCGTCGAAGATCATAATCACTGTTACGCAGAGCACTGATAATTTCACTTCACTCCACTAAATCTCCACTCCCGTCATGTGTATGGTATTGTGGTAACCCGCTGATGTCGAGTGTCCGGAGTTCAAATAGTGAGGTGTTAATGTTGTCATTAACTTGAATTGTTCTGAAAGTTTGCCATATTTGTGTACATGGTTAACTGTGCCGTCTATTTTGGGTGTATCGCGTACTGCGTGCTTAATTGTTTGGTATAGTTTATTCAACTAATTGTTCAACATGGTGATACGTTATGATGTGAGAATGTTTGAGGTGACACTCACTGTTCTACTTTAAATGTTAATTAGTATATTATTATGTGCGCGTCAGTTGAGATTTCAAGTCCCGTACGCACTCATAGTTTATATTTCCGCACAGAATTGTGTATAAGTGTGACTATACCGATGTCTTTGTTCACTTATGAATTTACAAATTAGTGAATCCGGTCGGTCGACATAATCAATCGTCTGTCTATCGTACGCACTAACTTCTGACTATTAATTGCGACTACCAACTGCTACTATTAACTACATACTCTTGACTACCGACTGACTGTTAACTGCGACTAACTGTTCGATTGAACGACTTGACTACTCGATTGAATACTTGACTATCCGATTGAAAATTACTGACTCTCGATTAACTACTTGACTGCCCGATTGAAAATTACTGACTCTCGATTAACTACTTGACTGCCCGATTGAAAATTACTGACTCTCGATTAACTACTTGACTGCCCGATTGAAAATTACTGACTCTCGATTAACTACTTGACTGCCCGATTGAAAATTACTGACTCTCGATTAACTACTTGACTGCCCGATTGAAAATTACTGACTCTCGATTAACTACTTGACTGCCCGATTGAAAATTACTGACTCTCGATTAACTACTTGACTGACTGCTCCGCGTCTTCGCCAAACAGTTTTATTGGAACATCTTACCCATAAGTCTAAGTTTTGATCTCTACGCCTCCTAGAACTCTTGATTGGTCGTACAAATTCCTACCCTTCTGTAGATCTCATCCACTGTTTCACGATTCGTCGGCCGAACCCTTCCTACTCTCTCCACGAGCTCTCTTAGAAGATGCTTGATGCTGGTTGGTCGTCGTCATCCCCGGAGTGTTTCATGTGACGAGCGTAGCACAGATTCTAAGAAATTAGGACAATTTCATGGCCTTCTGTTATCCTTTGTTTAGACTTTCCCTAAGGTTCTGACTGAGCTTTTGTTAACAGACTCCAGGTCTTGGTTAATTGTCTAAGTTCCACGACGTTCGTTCCGCCGATTATCAACCCTTCGTTGTCTTCATTTCGGTGAAATTCTACTTTTCAGTCGTAAATTTCAGTAAACTGTCAAGAATGTGTTTTCACGCTGTGCAGGGTACACTGGCAGTATTCACTGAGTTACGTCTATTGTCTATCTCTCCGTTAAAATTGCTCTGTACTTCCTTTGTAACATAGTAAAGCCTTTCATAATTGAGCAGTTACACTTTGCTTCCACAGCAGGCGTTCCATCTCGATTCCGTGTAACTCGGCAGCTGGACGAAGTCTTTGTTTCAGATTGTTGGGTGCTGTAAATTTTGACAAACGGCTAGCTGTCAGTGACGCCTTGAAATACTCATTGTGTGCAGTGCTCAGACATTTTTTCTTTGTCTTCGCTCTGTCGTCGGGTTTGACGTGCCCTCGATTCGTCATTATTTACGACCTGGGCTTGTGTCCGTCGACTTGAGTGTGGGAACGTGTCACTTGATCGAGGAATTAAAATTTTTTAAAATTTCGATCATTACACAGTGTTTCAGTAACGCATATTTTTATTGTGTTATTGGCGTTTACTTTAATGAGATTGATTTCAGGATGTTATTACTACTTTTTTAACCATTTTAAAGGTAGTAATGTAATGAGATTGGGCGAAAGATAAACAAAGCTCATCATGGAACTACGCCCAGAAGGTGTAAGAGAAGGACATGGATTAGAAGAAGGGGGAAGATCTTATTAGAAATGAAACGCATCGCCCAAAATAGGAGGGAGTATAAAAAGTGGTTGAAGAACTTCTGACAGTTGACGGGAAAACGGTATGATAATGAAGAAGTGTATTATGTAAATTGAATTACAGTATTGACAAACGCACATCTACTTAAATAGGTTAATGTTAAGTAGATCTATTGAATATTACTATAAACACCGATCATTTCGTTACTAATTAAAACAAATTTTAACTGTAAATTTATATTTCATTACTCTGATTATTACAACTCTTCTTTAATAAACCTCACTAACTACATATCGTATAAAAGTAACGTGCCGTAATGGTAATTGCCAAAAAATTTAATGGGATTTTAATTAGAGTTATTTTCTGCCATTGTGCTACAGGTTTGTCTGCTCGCATTTTTCCCAGAGTTTGAACTGAAACAACGAACGATAAATTAAAACCCGGTGAAGGGTAAACTCGGTCTGCTGTTGTGTTAAAAAAAAAAAAACAATCTCTAAGAGGGTGCGGTGAAAACAATTAGGGTGGTATTGGAATAAGTTCTCAGCCCTTTCAGTAACTACTGTCAGATAAATAATATCTCAACAATTTTACTCATTAGTATGTGCGATCAATACAGTATGCTAATCTTTATTGTATAATATTCTTACGTTAACCATCCTAGTTTAATATCATGGTGTTCATGTTAACCTAGTTACATTTTAATCCCCTTTTATCCATTTATATTACTACTATTATCCTCTGTTTCTCTCTCCAACATCTCTTTTGCTTGCTTATCAATTACAGAATACCAATTGAATGCAGGTATTATGAACTCGTTTTAAATTATAATTTTGAACGGCATGCAGAATAATTACATTTTCCGCCTTCGAAAACAGTTTCCACTTTAAAGCCTAGATATTAAAATCTTGTATTATGCATTTAGTTTTGCAAAATCTTTCTGGATTATACTTTTATATAAAACCGACTTTTTGTATTTGTTATTGTTTGTCACCAACGTTTCGCCCACAATTTGATGCGCATTCGTTCTTTCTAAAAACGGTAATGGATAGCAGGCACGTCTGTCTTGTTATTCACAATAACGCTGACCACTCGCTCAAAAGGACTATTTACACAAATAGCCTAAATTCGAAAATTAGTATTTATTTAGTTTTCCAATTTGTATCTCTTCATTAACAGACATCTTCATTTTGTCGACAGGCCGAGTGTTGGTGTGGTGTGTAGGTGATCTCGGTCAGTTGCGATAAAACGACGTTTTTACCTCTCCTTACCCGGTCCATTATTGCGCTCCACTTGGTCGCAATTCACCGAATCTGTGGCAACTAGTAGAAACGTTCCTGTTCCGAACTTCAGGGCGCCGCCGGCGGGACGCTCTGCACTGACGTCGATGAAGCCCGCGATGAGGTTACAATTCTACAACTTTTTTTCATTTGTGCGAGTAACTCTTTCTTCCAATATTTTTGTTACGTTAGGTTGGGCTACGTTAGATTAGGTTAGATTAGGAATTAATAGAATTATAATGATAATTTCTGTATTGTTATAATAATAATATTATGAAAATGTTAGTACAACACCTTACAAGATTAGTAACCCTGAAGCTAACGTTATTATTAGTAATACCATTAACCAAGTTTATTACGGAACAAGCGACGCGAGTCTCAGTTTTAACTCAACCACTAGCTATCTGTCCATTTGTTTATTTGGTGTATATCTCACGATAACTTTTGAACGCATCAACCGATTTTAGTAAAACTTAGCAAGCGTGTCAATACCTTTACACTACAGAAACTTTTTCTATTTTTCGATTGTTCCTCCACAAATAAGGTGGAAGGAGGAAAACGTGTTAGGGGTCAAAATTGTAAAAAAATCGCAGAAGCCCATGTGGAGCATCAAATTAAAGGGAACTTTAACCACAATCTGAGTACAGTGTTGATTTTTGAAAATTGCTAAATTTTTGGACGTCAGGGCCCAAATGTGGGTGAAAATTTTGACAAAATCATGTGAGGTATCAAATTTAAGAGAATTTTTAAAACTAACATCAGAGTGCAGTGTTAGGTTCTGGAAATTTCAAAATTTTAGTATGCCTGGGGCTAAAAAAAGAGATAAAAAATTTGGAAAAACTGTCAAAATCCAGTAGGCTGTCAGACTAAAATGAAGTGTAACTCAACTCCGAATGTTTCGAATTTTAAGTATTTATTGTATGATTGTGTTCTCTACAGTTGTTATATTACTAAAGAAATAGTAGAGTAATCTTTTTTTTTGTAATTTTGCCCATAACTGAAAAATTATCTAGTACCGAAATTTATGTAATAAATGTAATTTTTAAAAATGTAATTAAAATAGTTTTTACAGTAATATTAGAGTGTTGTGAAGTATATGTGAGAACATATATATGAGAAATAAAGGAACCACCCTTAGGTCATACCTGAACTGTGGTTTACAATATAACGTCGTTATAAACACCGGGCAATTATTATACGGATTAACGATTACTTTCTAAGAATTTCACCCACAGTAATAGATTACTAAAACAGTAAATTAATTGACGTATTAATGGAACCTGTTAATTGATACGCTGACGCCAACAGTAGACTGTATATATCGTGTCTGAACTCGTAACAGTGAAACAGATGTATCGCCGTTAGAAGTGGCAGCAAGCCCTTATGGTGTGATTAATGTTTAAGCGGGTAAAAACAGACCGCTCGAGGGTTTCTTCTCACCGTTCGAGCCATTCATTATGCGCGGGAGCTGAACAAGAGTTTCTATTTGCGTGAAGTACAACAAATTAACAGTAATTTGTAGGCTGCACGTGAAGTTTTTTGTTCGTTGAATTTCGGTTACCGTACCTATCTTTGAGTAAATTGTGAAGTTTCTGAAAACACGTGGAATATTTTTTTCTTAGTTGCGTCGCTACTTCTTTCTCTGTGTCCTCACTCGTCTCATTCTTTGTTTTCTTTAGTTCCACTTAGTTTCTTTTTTATCATCACACTTTATGTTACCTTTCTATTTCCTTCATCCTATCTCGATGCTCAAACTGTAATTATAGCTCTCATATTTAACTACTGATTGTTTAATCCAAATTATAGGGATTTTCGGCCTCTTGGTGGCCTGTCTCACTATCTCCTTCCTATCAGCGATTTACCTCAAGCTATTTATCGGCAATTTAACAGCTTAAGCTGACTATATACAAAATTCTTATACGACCGGTAGTAACCTACGGACGCGAAGCCTGGACATTAACCAGCACAGACGAGCAACATATTTAAACGAAAAGTTCCTCGAAAAATCTTTGGGCCTCTACAAACTGAAGATCGCTACTGGAGGATTAGACTGAACCGTGAACTGGACCAACTGCTTCAGGGTGCTGACATAGTCCGGTTTATTAACAGTAGGAGGCTTGAGTGGCAGGGCCACGTAAGGCGAATGGATGACAGAAGAGTGGCTAAGAGAATTGCAGACTGGAGACCGGTGGGAAGAAGAATTAGAGGCAGACCCAGAAAGAGATGGTTGGGTGACGTGGAAGATGATTTGAGATGTATGAACGTGAAGGGATAGAGACGAATATGCAATGAGAGGGCGGAATGGAAGAAAGTCATTGATGAAACCGACGCTGGATTGTAACACCAGGAAAAGGAAATGAAAGGAAGGATTATCGGCAATTTACTTTTTTTGTTTCCTCGTTTCCTCCAGTTGTGCTTTTGGAATGATAATTATAAGAAATATTTTTGGAAAGAGCCTCGTCAGGGGACATTGTAGTACTAACTGTGCGAGTGAGAAGGTTTGCGCGCTCTCTTGAAGTCGAGGTCTATGAGGCGACAGTGTAACTACTGGCAGGCCTATCTAACCGGACAGGCCTCAACAAAGGAACCAGACGAAGTATGTCCTGCAACAACCTGTTGGTCTTAATATCCCTAACCATCTTTAATTTTCATTCGGGCCTATCGATATTTCTTAGGGGCGATGGAAAGGGGTGGCTTAGGGGCCCAGGATTTCCGCAGACAGGAGGATGTCGATAGGCGGCCTGTTGCAATTGATGCCCACCATCACAAAAAGAGATGCAACGCTACCAAACCCTATCTCAAATGCAGGAGGGTGATGTCGAGTCTCCTCATAATTCATTTATTAATTTTACAATCTGACATTCAGTATCTATTTGAAACTGAGAGGACTTAAACCTCTAAAATATCTGCAATTTACTGTTGGTATTTAAGAGCTCAATAATTCGTTAGTGTGTGCAATGGGTTTGTTAAAATAGGTAGTTCGTAGTTTTGTAATTGTCTCGCTCATCGAACGTGTTCCAAGGTCGCGTCCGATTAGTATTTAGTAATTGTAACGCATTGGTAACTTCGATTAGTATATACTGTAGTGCGTTCATGATTCCCCTCAGCCCTATGGCTTGAAATCTTCTGATTTTGATTTTGCTTATGGTAGAGTTAGCTGCTAAACTGCAGGCCGATGTCACAGATCTTAAACTAATTGTTTGGAAAAGATGATTTTGCTATTAATTGACAACGGCGAATTTCGTTCTCTCAATCTATAAATGTCTATATTTTAAGCTGAACTGTTTTATTTTTATCTGTATGTGTTGCTGCCGTATGAGTAGACGATCCAAATGCAATCCTAGGCGCTTCACCATTTCTTGTTGAGGAATCGGCTGGTTGTTTAGCATAATGGAAGACAGGTTTTCCTGTTTAGCGTACATGTAACATGTACTAATTTTAGTTCGTTTGATTTATCGCGAAATTTCCTTATCCAGTTTTGCATCTTTGTAAGAGGATTTTGAAAACTGTATGAAGCTGCTGTGTGATCAGGATGAAATGATAAGATGGCTGTATTGTCTGCAATTGTTGAGCTATCTGTGTATAAATCTGCCGTAGCAATTCTTGTCACAAGTAAGTGTGTACGTTCACCCGTTTATTTATTTATAAAATGCGTAATACATATTTCATTATTGATCTCAGTGGATCAGAAAATTCTTGGAGAATTGATTTACAAATGTCCGTGCTGCGTTCTGTGGTCTCCCCAAGTTCAAGTTCTTTCACCAAGTTATTTGCTTGGCATTTATTGTGTTCCTATACACGTGTGTTAACAGAACCACGGTTACAGCGCATGACAATGACTGACAGACAGACTCGCAGGTGTCTCTGTCGAGAGATTTCTCTTTCACGCCGCATTACTCGACGTTGAGTGAAATTTTTGTTCGGGCAGTAAAAGTCACCGCTTTGACTACGAAGTTACACACAACTGCCGCTTTAAAAAAAATTACGAATCCGCGAGCGGATTATTGCAAACACGGATTCATTAACGTTCCACTTTCTTCAGATGCCTTCCAGTAAAATCTTTTCAACACTTTCTCAACTGTCAGTAACGAAACTTACGTTGCTAACTACGCTACGAATGTAATGTGGTTGTAACGTCGGTATTAGTTTCAACTTCTTATATTTAATAATTGGACAAACGAAGTGAGTTCTCAGGTTTAGCTCGACCGTTTAGCATTTGTCGATCTGTCTATTTGGGGTATGTCTCACGATATGTCTCACGGTATTTCTCACGATAACTTTTCAACGCATTAATCGATTTTCGTAAAACTTGGTATGCGTGTCCATCCTTTTACTCTACAGAATCCTTTTACTCACCTTGGTTTTGAGACTGGTCCCAAAAACATGATAGGAGGACGGGGAAGCAAAAATGTAAAAAATCTGAGGGTCCAAATTTGGAAATAGTCAGTAAAGTCAATGCGGGATATCAAATTAAAGAACATTTTAACCAAAATATGAATTAAGTGTTCATTTTTAAAAACTTCAAAATTTTGGGTCGCCGGAGGCGAAAGATTAACTGAAAATTTTGATAAAATCGCAAAAATATGTGACATCAAATTAAAAGATAGTTTAACTAAAATCCGAATGTAGTGTTAATTTCTGGAAATTTTAAAATTTAGGGACCCAGGACCAAAAAGTGGAGCAAGAGTTTGATAAAATTGCAAAATTTCATGTGGGATATCAAATTAAAGAGAATTTTAACCAAAATCTAAATATAGATTAGTCTTCACTTTCAGAAATTTCAAAACTTTTTTGACCCCAGGGACCAAAAATTGGATCAAAAATATGAAAAAAATGTAAAAATCAGACTAAAAGAAATTTTAACACAAATCCGATTGTTTGTAATTTTTAACGTTTATTGTGTAATTGCTCTACAATTGTAACTTTACTGAAGAAAAAATAGTAGGGTAATCGAGATTTTCGTAATTTTTCTGGTAATTATAAAATTATATTATATCAAAATGTATCCAATAATGACTTCGTACAAAATAGTGAGCAAGCTCTACAGCACAGGAAGAATACTAGAAAAAAATGAAGAAATTCCGAAGGACAAATTTGTACGTCAACTTGGGAGGATATATGTCCCTGTAGGCCTACTGATAACCGACAACGAAAGAATAACAGTAGGCCTACTTGTATTTTACTTCTCTTAAATGTTTAACAATAGCAAAATATTTCCGTAGGTATTTTACATGAGTTGAATACAACGATTTGCGCTGGCGCCATATTCAGCCTTGGTGCCGGACAAAGAAAAAGCGTTAGTCGCCTGTAAAACCAAAAGGTAGGAAAAACGCTGCTGGCGCAAATGAACTGTGAAACGGAACCGTACGTGGACAAAGCTGTAGTTACAAATCGCTCGCAGTGCTGCTGTAATTTCATTTTGTTTGAAACGAAAGGTGAAGCAATGAATGCAGACCGACCGCAGAAATGTTTCCAGCATGCTCACCCGAACAGAGCAATTCCGTAAGCCTCGCGGAGGTATTCGTGTCACTTACGATACCGCTGGTATCCGTTGTCGTTGCTAACAATGAGATTTATAGGCGTATCAACATTAAACTCGTTACACATTAATCGAGTTTTTCTTGTTAAACGAAAAATATAAACGTAAATAATAGTAACAGGTGGCATTGTTTATGAGAATGGAGGATGGCAGAAACCCTAAGAGGGCTTTGCTGGGTACATGGGAGGGAACGAGACCTAGAGGTAGACCGAGGAAGAGGTGGGAAGATGGCGTTGCAGAGGACGAGAGAGACATGGGGATAAGAAACTGGAGGAGGGTTGGAGTGGATAGAGTAGATTGCAGGCGGAGACTGGTGGAGGCCAGGGCCCGATTTGGGCTGTAGCGCCATAGGAGAGAGAGAGAGAGAGAGAGAGAGAGAGAGAGAGAGAGAGAGAGAGAGAGAGAGAGAGAGAGAGAGAGGTGTCATTGCTGTTTGAAGGTTAGCAAGTTTTATGACTACTGACAGAGAGATAATTAAAATGCATATTAATTTCTATTACGGGCGTTTCCTAGAGTTTAGAGTTACAGTCCTACTTCACGACTGAAAAACTGGATGTCGAGAAGAGAACAACAGAAAAGGACTGAAGACGCTAAAATGAGATTTTGAGAATTGTTGCCGGCATTTCTCAGCAGACTGAAGGAATAACAGATTCATAGGTTAGAGTTAAAATATTTAATATAAGCCCTGAGGTAGTAAGATACAGGAGTAAATGAAAGAATCACGTTGATCGTATGGCGGATTCTGGAGTTCTGAAAGTCATTAGCGATTATAAGTCGCACAGTGTGGCAGAAGACGTGCGGACCCTCCAAAGAAAAGATAGAGCGATCAGCCGTACTGAAGACGGAACAAATCAGAAATAGTTTAGACCTTGAAGTTGATGACGATAATGCGTAATTATGCACATATCGAATAACGAATGCACAGAATGCTTTAGTTTTGTGTTGAGAGTGAAATATAAAGAATGTCACTGGAATCGTTCGCTGTACCGAAAAAAATATATGTTACGACGGTCGAACAGATCGTCGTACGGTACAGTGGAAACAAAATACAGACACCAATGAAGTCACTAATTACCAACTTTAATTAGTCACAAATAACAATTTGCAGTCAACAAGGTACTCTAATACAATAATTCAAGTTAAAATTGTCCACACGCAATAATAACGCCACCTATAAGATTTCCGCTAAAACTGTAACACAATAATCACTTTCCACAAATCACTTGTTCCGCACTAAAGAAATCGCCCACTGTAACTAACTCACTAAGCCGGCCGCTGTTGCTTATATAGGTCCCGCAGAATAATTTTCCATTCTTTTGGCGGCGTGCCAAAGAATTTGTGTAGTTATACGTACTCAAACAGAACTTGACTGCGCGGCCTTGACGCAGCCAGTGCACCTGCTCGGTTAGCCGAGAAACGTGTAGAACTTTCACGCAGCTGCGCCTGCCGACTGCGCGAGAGCGTTACGTAATTTCTTTTTATTGTTGGCTGTCACTGGTGTTAGTATAACATGGGCTACAGAGCTACAACTACGTTATTTTATGGTGGTCTGCAAGCTTGGAAACAGCAGCAGTGCCGGGTTTTTCGTCAGTACAGTCAGACATCACATTGCGTCTCCTCACTACGGTAGCTTTTCACGCAACACTAAAAGTACCACCGTAAAGTAATATTACTGTATATACAGGCATAACGATACCGCGCGGACCACTTACAGCGCCGCGACAACCTACTACTGAGTCAAGGCCTCCTTTAACAGCCTCCGCCAGTTGTTACGGTCAAGTGCAGCTGCTCTCCAGTTCCGCGCCCCAAGGATATTGCGCGCATCATAATTCACACCGTCTTCCCAACGTAGTTTGGGTCTACCAACTCTCCTGGTGCCATAGATCTGTTCTGTGAGTGCCTTACTGGGTATTTCGTTCTCCGCCATTCTGATCACATGTCCACCCCACCCGAGTCTAGCAAGTTTTATAACTTTCACAATATATGGTTCATTCAAAGAGTGTTCAGTTCATGGTTGGTCCTTTTCCTCCATTCATCTCCCACACATATTGGACCAAAAATACTGCGGAGGATTTTGTGTTCATGAACCAGCAGGCTTGACTCAGACTTTCTAGAAATGGTCCAGATCTCAGAACCATAGGTGAGAACTGGACGGATCAGTGTTTTATACAGAAGCAGCTTGATGCTCCTGGTAATTGGTCTGCTCTGGAACAGGGGTCTGAGACCAAAGAAGTACCTATTAGCTGAGGTGATTTTTCGCTTTATTTCTTCTGTCGTTTCCTCATCGGAGTTAACTTGGCATCCTAAATAAACAAAGTTGTTGACTTTTTTCGAAGGAATAGATGCCAATTTTGACCTGCTCTCCTTCTCAGCTTCCTGTCCTGTGACATTTGTATTTGTCTTGTTTTCGTTTATTATGAGACCCAACCTCCTTGCGGGATCTACAAGAGCAAGAAAGGCTTCAGTGACTGCTCGAAGGGACCTCCCGATTAAATCTAGGTCATCGACGTATCCTAGGACCTGCACCAACCTGTTTAATACAGTCCCGGAGGAATTTATTCCAGCTTCTCTCATAGCTTTCTCTAAGGCAGGAATGAAGAGGAGGCAAGCAAGAGCATCACCTCGGAGGACTCCCTTTCCATAGCCAAACTCTCCTGATAAGTCATTCTGGATCCTCACCATGCCCTTCACTGTCAGCATTGTCATCCTACACAATCTTATTGATTTCTTTGGTATGCCTAGTTCTTCAAGAGCTGCCCGCGCGGACCACAAAACAATGTATTTTTTTAAGAAGGCGTTATCGTGAAGTAGAGAATTTAGAATACAACACATTAATTCGTTCTCATTATGACAAGCGTACAGGTAAACATCTCATAATTGAACAACATTAATCACGTCACAATGTATAACATTTAATAGTGTCAGCGGCAAGGAACAAGGAACACAACAATATAGAAAAATTAGAATAG
Organism: Magicicada septendecula; assembly: GCA_034769895.1. Lineage (NCBI taxonomy): Eukaryota > Metazoa > Arthropoda > Insecta > Hemiptera > Cicadidae > Magicicada > Magicicada septendecula. The sequence continues at coordinate 1,291,742,767 of CM068367.1, forward strand.
AACAGCTTACTTTACGTCCAATACTGTATCACTGGTATCTACAGTACACTGTTAATTTACTTTTTTATTCTGTTTGATAACTCGGTGTCAAGCGTATAGGTGACTGTGAAGACGGTGTCAGACAGTTTACAGTCCGATGAAAGGAGTCCGTTCGTCAAATAATAGCGACAGGCTTTCCTGCTCACTGTTCGTAATATATTGTCATAATACCGGAAGTGACGTACTTTATCAGTGATTTATAATGTTAATGATAATATTTTAATAATAATAACGGGGGATTTATTGTTATCGAGAGAACATTAAACTGATATAAATTGTAGGCCTACATTCTATTAATGGAATTACTGACGGGAGTAGAATATTTTATCGCTGTAGAGGGGATTACCATTGTAACTGTGACTAGTACAACTCTATTTCCCTTCAGCGTAAACTACAGTTTTACTACATCAGTTATGTTCAGACTGGAAAGAGAAAAACTGACACCGAATGAAAGGATAATCTGTCGAGGGTTTTCGCTTCTTAGACAGTGTTTCTAACAAGTTAGACAGAAATAATTTGGCAATAAAGATTGAAACAATTACAAATTAACACTGACTAATGAATGGGTCTGACAACGCATAAATAATTCTGCCACGTTTTCTGATCAATCCGGTCTATGAATGTTAAAAGAAACAAAAACTCACAAGTCATCTGGAGTGGGGCTAGAACTCCTCCTTCTTCTTCTTCTTCTTCTTCTTCTTCTTCTTCCAGTCCTCTTCTACCGCATTGAGCAAAGGTTTCATCACCGTTGTTCCTGTATGGCCAGGGCCTTCCCTTCACTCCACTGCAGTCCCAGCCCCTGCAGAGAGCACTTAACATTGTCCTCCCAAGTCACTCTTCTACGGCCCCTGAGTCTTCTCCCAGCAACTCTTGCCTCATACAGTTGTTTTGGAAGTCTATCCCCTTTCATCCTCTGAACGTGTCCAACTCAGCTCAACTGTACTTTCTTAATCTGATTCTCCAACTTAATTTGGGCTACAACTTATGGATCCTCAATGACTCGATCAATTGTGGGTCAAGAAGTGTATGAACAAGCAAGAGACTATATGTTTTCTCCATCACCATATACTATGTATGTAATTCGCGAGTATTTTGACCTGAAATTATCCGATTGTCCGAACGACTGTTAATCGGATGACCGGTCATCCGGATGCTACCAACTAAACATATTTATTTAAAATGAATCAATTTGTTGTTGAAAAATTAAAATTATTTAAAAATGTTCTTTCCTGGACGAAGACGATCACGGTTTTTAGGTTATACCAGATAGTAAATTGTAAGTGAAAGCTAAAAGACAGAGTCAAATGATTACGATCAGTTAGGTGACAATGAAGAAAACCACGCTCATTTGTATAACGAGGCATTAACAGTTGTAAAAATTGAATAATTTGCTGGAAAAGCAAAAGAATGTAGGCCTAATGCAGCCACCATTTATATTCTAAAATGACTCCGTGATTTCGCAAGGATCTACCCTTTCAGCCTAAAAAAAAAACTCTAACCATCTCTTCCAGGGTCTACCCATACACCTGTGTCCTATAGGTTTATATTTTCAGACTTTTTGACGAGTCTTGAATATGACATTATTTCTAAGTGTTCTAGAAGCATCATTCGAGGAAGGGTTTAGACTTTAGTCACATGAGAGTATATATCACTGTCTGTAGTTTTTTTTTTTTTTTTTTTTTTTTTTTTTTTTTTTTTTTTTTTTAAATAATCATGTAATTTATAATTTGAATTGTAGATTCAGAACATGAGATACGGAAATTTACTGCGCTATATGTACCTTACAAATGTAATGGTTACTCGGACAGATTCATTAAAATGTTCCGGATAATCGACGTCCTACATTACTGTTAGCCTTTCGGTGTATCACTGTCTGCAATAAGCTCTTTTTGTTGAGCAGATGGCGAAACATTCTGTTTTGTATCCATCCCAAGTGAACTCAATAATGAGAGAGTATTTCACACACACACACACACACACACACACACACACACACACACACACACACTGAAAAGACGATGGATGCTCCATGATCTACCTCAGACATATGAGGAGACGAATATTGACCTATCAGTAAAAACTAATATACGCTCATTATATTTGACGTAGGCCTACATACGTTATGCAATGTTATATTTAATTATGTATGTTATTATGTTTAGGAACAGCTGAATACAAGTTTGTATAAAAACTTAAAACAGCTTCACAACAGTTTGTTGGTACAAGAAACCAATGAGGATCTCAGTGACGGCGTCAGCTGCTCACTGGCTACCCTGGCGGCGGCGTTTTGCGACGAGGAATTGCAGAAACTGAGGCCACAATACTGCAATAGTACCTGACCGTAGGCAATTATGTGGGTGGTGTCTATATGTAAAAGTAATAAAGACACAGACATAACTGTCATATATGATGGAGTGTTTTTCTCAGCGAATGTTGTTTACCGGGGAACTGGAGGTTAATTTTTAATCGAACTTATTAAGATCAATTAGAATGGTACTTACTGACGAATTCTTTGTTGGTATGTAAACAAATCAGTGAATTTTAATAAATAGCACATTATTGATATAAACATTGCAAGTTTAAACATTAGACTTCATGGATAGAAATAAGTTGCTTATTTATTTTTTAGTTCAAACCGAAGCGAGCTTTCAAGCTCTCGGCACTGTTAGTTTAATCGATTTAGATAAATGCATGTGATACTAACTGATCCAGTCGAGACCGTATTTTGTATTCACTATCCCTGTGACGATTTAATTGAAACTGTAATCTTAAATAAAAGAAAAATTAAATTTGCGAGCGATTAAGTATTTTTAAATCGCACTATTAAACCTAAAGCCCCTGTACTAAATCAGAATGAGAATGAGAAGTGAATGAAAATCAACAGAAGCACTAATAAAAAGTCGAATTGTAAAAAAGTTATTAATATCACAATTAACCCTTTGCTAGTCATCATGCGGTGACCTGTTAGTTCCGGACTCAACGTGTTTATCGAGTCGTCTGTAATTTAGGAAGATATAAAAATCATAATGTTTGTAATTAGAAATTTGAAGGCACGAGTAGTAGTTAAAATAATTCACTTAAATTATATATGTATAATTAATGTATTGTTTTTGGTAATAAGAATGTCAATTTAAATAAAAATAGGAACTATATTGTCGCGGAGTACTTGCCCCTCTCCGTTGTTATGTGCCAGTCGAATCTAGTAGAGAGTCACTATGCTGCCGTTAGACCGTACAGACGTATGAGCGAGAGCTCCACGAAAATGCATTTGTTTTTTTTATTTAATTTTAAAATGTTAGCTACCACTGCTAAACGTGGCGAGCGTTGTGTAATGTGTGAATGATATAAATATGTGTTAAGAAGAAAAATGTAATAAGTAAAACAAAAACTTAACTAGTAGTAAACAAGATGACGTCTCCCCTCAAGAGGTAAATACAAGTACATGAAGATGTGATCTGCAAAAACTTCATAAATACACGTATACGATGCATAAGACGCTGACGAGGACCTCCGTGGATCTACACCTACTTTCACAAAAGAAACTTCAATCTCCGCAGTGAACATCCTATCTAGTACTTGCCGAAGACACGAGCCAGATGATGACGCCGACTTCAAGAATCCCCAAGAGAGACACACCAGGACGAGGTTACTACGAGCAATTGTAAAGGTGACTCGATAGCTTGCCTATCGAGAGTTAATCATATTTGATACACAACTCACATTAAAAAGAGACTTTTCAAAGACTATAAATTTTGTTTAAAATTAAAATGAGACAAGCTAAGAGCTTACCGTAAGATTCAATATCATACGTTGTAACGCCTTAAATGTAAATGTAATTTATAATCACTTTAAGTAATAATACCATTCTTCAAATGGTAAAAGAAGTCTTGCAAGCGTCTAGATGAACTCAAAATACTTAGAAGTCTTTGCTATAAATATACTTAGAGTAAACTCGGATCCGAGGTAAAAGAATACATAATCAGTTTGATCCCTAAGTTTTTATGAAAAGCATTTAAATATTTTAATCTAATTAATGATGTCATGGGATCTTTGAGTAACAGTTGTTAATAAAGAGAAGTCATCTTGTTACACATGAAAATGAGTGCATAAATCAGTGAAATACCTTCCCTTGTTTCCTTATAATTATCTTATGTAATTTGTTCAGTTAATTTGAGTTTAATAACAGTTCGTTACAACGTAGGCAGCCCATGTAATTGGCAAGTGTCAGTTAAGATGGGTTCCCTGGATTTGTAACGTGGCAATACGTTACATCCCTATGATAACACGATTTAATTACAAAAGCGCTTATATAATAAAACTCCATTTTGACTTTAATAATTATATAGATAATTATTAAAGTCATATAATTATAATTGTCTATAATTGATCGACTTGTATAAAACAAACGGGAGTTGTCTAGCGAACTCCACGTGTGTGTTACCGTAAGTCCCATGTTTATCTCGGGCCCGAACGCGCCGGCGGCGTCCGTTAAAATAAACAGCGTTTTTCTAGAGAAAAAGCAAACCGATCGGCGAGTCGTCACCGATTCACTGGGGGCCTGACACGTTTCAGTTATCCCCTCTGACGTGTCAATCTGTCATTTAGGTGCTCTCTTCTCTTTTTCGCTGTTTACTAAAAAAAAAAGAAAGAAAACTGTGCTCGGTCTTGCGAGATAACTAGCTGTTGCTTGATAACATGAAAGAAAACTAGCTGTTGCTTGATAATATGAAAGAAAACTATCAAATATAAGGTCAGAAAATCGGTTCGCGTTATGCTGTACAAGAAATAATGGTCCTTTGGACACTGTTTGTTTTCATCCAAATAGGAGCTTTAGGGTTAACGTAAGTGAATTTCTTTCCTGATTAACGTCACTTAAATCTAGCTAACGTTTTTGATTGTTCACCGTATTTTTACTCCGCACTGAGAATAAATTATCCTGTAGCTACATATTAACATTGATTCAGATTTTCCAACAGAATTTAAGTATTAACAAATTTCAGTTCAAAAGTTCTCTCTCTCTCTCTCTCTCTCTCTCTCTCTCTCTCTCTCTCTCTCTCTCTCTCTCTCTCTCTCTCTCTCTCTCTTATTCTACCTCACACACACACACACACACACGCGCACACATTTGCAATTAACTATTTTATTTATTCAAATCTGTGTTTTATAATACATAATCAATTAGTTAGACCTCAATTTAACATTGACGATAACATTGTCGACATGTTGAGAGCATGGAAATCCAGAGTAACTTCGGGAAAACAGGTTAACAAATCAATTTGTATAGGTTCCCTACTATATGCGGATGACATAGTTTGTATTCAAGTAAATGAGGATGATTTACAAAGAGCTATGTTTTAATTAGAAGAAGTGGCAAGACAGTAATCACTGAAAATTTCAGTAAGAAAGACCAAAACTATGGCCTTTAAAGGTAAATATCCAGTGAGGACTAAGATATTATAAACAACAGCACTTTAGAACAAGTGAGCCGTTTCAAATATCTCGGCTTTGCAATAAGCTATGAATCAGAATATGATATAAGAGAGAAGATAAATAAATTTAGTAATATTTGTTGTACGATTCATAGAAATCTTAGAAATAAAACAAGACACAGCACAAGGTATACATTTTATAAGCCAATTGTAATACTCACGTTGATTTATGCGAGTCAGGCGTGGGTCATGACAACAAAGGAATGCGGCAAGATTTAGAGTGCTGAAATGCAGTTTCTTCGAAATACTTCAAAGATATACACTGCAAGATAGAATAAGGAATGAAGATATCAGAGCAGAACTCGAAGTAAAGAACATAAATGAAATTATTTCAATTTAAAGAAGACAATGGTGGGATCATCTGCAAAGGATGACAGAGGATCGATTGCCGAAAGCGGTACTGAACTATAAAGCCATTGGTAGGAGAGACGTGGGTCGTCCGAGGATGAGGTGGGTCCGGAACAGGTTTATATAACCTAATCCTTGAAGAGGAGAAGAAGAAGATGATGATCTCAAATTAACATTAAAACCAAAAGCAAGGAATTCACTTTTTCACTTTTAGCGTTACTTTAAAAGCTAAGAAAATAGGCACAAATTATATAGAAATAATGAAAACAAATTGTACGTATAGAGGTAACGAAATACTTTTATCAGTAGGGTTAGGTCGGACAATAACCATCGTAATCGCACAACGTTTCGACCCGTAAACAATCTGTGGTCGTCTTCAGGTGTAGGTAAAACTAGTATATTAAATGTACACTTAAGCCGACTCGAGATACTCGTTCACTACCAAGTGGTTTATTATTAATTTTTTTCCGACGGTTCACGCTTGTTAGTGAACGAATCTCGAGTAGGCTAAAGTTTATTTTTACGATGGCTATTGTCCGACCTAACCCTTCTGATTACGCTTACGACCGTTTATTTAGACCACAGGTGGTCTAGGACTCGAAATGTTGTGTGATAAATTTCACGATGGCTCTTGTCCGACCTAACCCTTATGATTACGTTTACGACCGTTTATTTAGACCACAGGTGGTTTAGGACTCGAAATGTTGTGTGATAAATTTCACGATGGCTATTGTCCGACCTGACCCTTCTGATTACGTTTACGACCGTTTATTTAGACCACAGGTGGTTTAGGACTCGAAATGTTGTGTGATAAATTTCACGATGGCTATTGTCCGACCTGACCCTTCTGATTACGTTTACGACCGTTTATTTAGACCACAGGTGGTTTAGGGGTGAAATGTTGTGTGATAAATTTCACGATGGCTATTGTCCGACCTGACCCTTCTGATTACGTTTACGACCGTTTATTTAGACCACAGGTGGTTTAGGACTCGAAATGTTGTGTGATAAATTTCACGGTGGCTCTTGTCCGACTTGACCTTTCTGATTACGTTTACGACCGTTTATGGATCGTATAAATATTTTTATGTTACATCCCCTAGAAAGAGAAATACAGTAATTAAAATGATTATCACATTAATAAGGAAAACAGGAAAACGGCGTACACACAATTGTGAATTTGTCCGTGTGTGGATTCATCACGTATATATAATAAACTTTCTGTTACACTCATTAGACTTTTTTCTTGATTCATTGCAAATTGTAAGGTTTCAGACATTAGACATCGTAAGTTAAAATTAAAAAACACGATGTTTCGACCTCTATAGAGTCAGAGGTCGTCTTCAGGCGAACAAAAATTAATACAAAGATTAATCTATCACTAACAAATAGATATCGCCAAAACTCCAAATCTTAGTTAAACAAATATAGTGGTAAAAAAATAAAAAATAAACAGTACTCACCAATCTTGGAAACAGGAGGAATCCTTCTTTTGCTGGAATGGTGAGTACTGTTTTATAATTATTATTATTTTTTTTTAGCACTGTATTTGTTTAACTAAGATTTGGAGTTCTGACGAACTCTATTTGTTAGTGATATATTTATCTTTATATTAATTTTTTTTTCGCCTGAAGGTGACCTCCGATTCTGTAGAGGTCGAAACGTCGTGTTTCTTAATTTTAACTTACGATGGCTAATGGCCGACACCTTATAATTTGTAATAAGTTTATTGCGCCATCGATTAATAATAATTTTAAGATTCGCATTTTTTTTAAGATACTTCACTTCGTTTACAATATTATTTTTATTAGAATGTATAAGCATAACCGTTGCTTCTATTGAATACCGGTATTTGTGTCTATGTGCCACGAAGACTTCATACGGCCTTCGTTGCGTTTGAAAACAAATGACATTTTTAACTTCCTGTTCTTCTTATTTCCTCTGCCAGATAGTCATGGGGCGTCGGATATCATTTAATTTGATTCCCTTACACCAGTCATAGGCGACCTTGTATTTATGAGGGCGCATATATAACTGAGGACCCAATGCGCGATGGGCGCACCCAATGGGAAATATAAAGGTGCGGAGCTGGACGTTGAACATCAACGGTTAGTCTGGACGTTACAAACATTAACTGCCACCCTTGAACTTATATTCTGCGACGTGGAACACCGAATCAAAAAAAAAGTTGTATTATTTTTCATATAAATTTTTGAACATTTTTCACATAGGTCATCAACAATCTGTCTTTATGCACGCGCACGGTAAAACTAACAAAACTTTAAACGAAAAAAATGGTTTAACAGGAACTCATTTTAATAAAAATAAATTAAAGAACTTATCATAATAAAAACTATTTATTTTTATAAAGTGCACAGAAATGTGAAACTCGAAAAAATTACATTTAAAACATAAATGAAAGTTTCAGTTCGTTTTCTTGAAAACACTAACTTACAGTAATTGTTGTATTAGAAAAAAAGTAAAATTTGAAACGTCTTGTACTATTTTATATATAAAACAGTACTTCGAAGCAGGTGCAATGCGGGCGCGTCCGTTCGTTCAAAAGAAAATAAATTACTAATTGGTTCGCGGGCGCGTCCTTATCGACGGGCGCACGGTTGCCGACTGCTGCCTTACAGATTTCTCCCACCCTTCCTTATCTCTTATAACTTAATTAGTGTCTATTGTTTACCCTCGTTTTCAACAAAATAAAAATAGAAACAAAATATAATATAATAAAAATAAAATTTAACTCTGAACTCTAAACAAAGCCTGAACAAGAGATCGCGAGCGCGCACGCACGCTCACCCATTCACATGCGCACACATTGGCCTACATATATAGCCTATAACAAAATAATTTTGTTTCTTTATACAAATTAGGCCTACTTCTCTCTAAGTAACAGCTGCTAAATAGCACATGATTCTGTTAAGAGATTAGAATGTTTAATAACATACCTCATAAATAATAAAAGCTGATTTAATTTTTGTAACGACTGTACAACCAGGGAAAGGTTCATGCCAAATGAATACGCTACCCGTATTATCAAGAGACTATCTTCGTACTTTGTGCGAGGATTTCTCTTATGCGCTTCGAAGTTTATATTTGCAGTAAACTGATAGACTACTTTTTTAACGCTACTTTAATGATTTCGTTTCCAGTTACAGCACAATTTACGGCACGTAATTTCTGATCTATTAAGCAATAAAATAAATAATTACCACGCAAACGATTAATTAAGTACTCGCAATAATGTAGTTCAAACTGTGGCTGTAATTAATTTTCTCCTCTTTTTTACTAAACACACACTGACCGTGCAGAGGTTATGTACATAAAATATGTGAGACCTTAGAGAGAGAGAGAGAGAGAGAGAGAGAGAGAGAGAGAGAGAGAGAATCTAGTTTTTCTAGTTACGCTGCCAGTGAATAACTTTAAGATGTAAACACACTACCTCTTATTTATATTATAATTTATTCAGTGCAATTTTCATGTTTTCTATACTCGTGGACGAGTGTCAGTGCATGTGTGAGTATGCGCGCGCTCGTATTATACGAACGAAATTAGATTTAATATACGAAATTACGGTACCTTTCAAAATTCTTGTACACTGAAAAAAATTCATAACGTAAATTCATATTTTCCGACCATTACAATCCTTGGAAATAAAGTAAAAACAGACCCCTCCTCAAAATTAGTTCTAATAAGTTTCTGGAAGTCCAGCTTTATATATCGGCGAAAGGTAGGAACCAGATGACCGGGATAGTCCAAGCAACGAAGGAACTGAAATGAAGTGCTTAAGTCGGGTCAAAAGATGCAGACGAGAAGACCGACTAAGAAAAGAGAAAAAGAAGACGGAGGAAACGGGTGTAGAGTGCGTACAGAGCGGATGGAAGAAGCGTATTTGCCAACAATTGATAAAAAATTATAAAATAAAGGGACAGGGATGGAGCTAGAAATCGGTGACGATAAAGAGGGCGGGACGGACTAATTGTTTCATCTCTGGAGTGGAAAAAGACATTTTATTAACGATTCGCTTATTGTCATTTCGTGACTGCTACAGTTAGATCACATTGTTGAGTCATCAGGGGGTATGGAAACAGTTCGATCAGGGTTGATAGTCAAGTAATTTTAATACAAATTTTAAATAGTTATTCAATAATATAAATAGGCAATTATTATAGGTGGTTATTAAATACTCGACTCTTCTTAGAACTGTTTCTATAAAGCGTTAATACTCGTAGACGAATATGAAGGAGCTAAGAATTTCCTCAAACCTCTCTGCAGGCTGATTTTAATGATTATTATTATTAAGTTATCTACCAGAAACTGCCAGCTTTTTTTTTAGTTAAAACAAATTTATATGCCTTATTGTAAGTTTTTTCTGAAAAAATTCGGTAGGGCTGTCTATTCGATTTAGGGTGTTCTATAACACCCCATTCAGTACTATCATATCCCTCGCAAACACCACAAAAAACAGGACCCGAGAGCCACCCATGTTGATAATTGAAAATATGCGCACGGTACCGATCAGACAAGAGCGTGAATGTAAATCACTGATAGGACAGTCGAGTAAAATTAAATCGTACGTGCTTCGTACCATTTAGATATACAATTCTATATTCCTCTATACTATGTTAAAAGGTATTACTGTGTGTTGCAGTCGTGAATTTAAAAGTATAAAATATGTTTGAATTGTCTGTTTATAACACCGATTGCCTCCGTATGCCTAATATTCTAAGGACATGGTAAAAAGTAAGTTTTTAGGGAAGGAAAGAAGTGTATTTGATTAAAACAACGTTAGAATTTTGGATTTAATAGTTAAATTTTATGCAGTGTGTTTTATTTTTATATTCAATTCTTATAACAAACAAGAATTCGGGAAACCTACATTTTTGTTACCGATCGAAATTTTACGAAATTCTGTTACCTCTCCGAAAATTCCTAATTTTAAAAATTCTTTATAAACTGGAAAAACATCTCCGTACTGACACAAGCAATTCACACACACTCATACGCGCACACACATACGCGCACGTGCGCGAATTTGGTAAAAAATAATATCTTGAATATGGTAAAAAGTCGTATCTTGTTCTATATTTTATGAGATTTATTTTCGTTCACAATTGTCGAAAAAAATAATCTTACACTCTTGCGAGTCGAAACTGTTGAATCACAAATTCAAAAAAGGAAACTTGTGTATCTGAACATACGTTGTTAAAGAAAGTTAAGGAGAACCAAACATGGGACAATAAGTTTGGGAAACAACAGTAACGTGGACGAGATAAAAGTAAAATAATATTGTAACAGTAGGCCTACACAAAAATTATTGAATATTTTCAAGATTCGGACCAACCTTTCCCACTCCTGGTTAGCACTATCATTCGGCTGTGTCTTAGGGAATTCCTGGTCGGCGTGTGCCTTCCGGATATGACAGTAGACGCCATGTTCTGGGGTACAGTGGTGCTGAGACAGTTGGCCTGCGACGGACTCCGGTTCCTGTCCATGTTGGTCGGAGTGCTGTACAAAGGCGACGACGTCCTGTTGTTTCGCTCCCGGTCCCGTTCTCCGATCGTCGTCAGGTTCCCTACGGACACCGCGCCGGAGCTGTTAAGGCTGCCGCTGCTGATACCGCCCGTCCGCAGGTTATCGTACAGGCTCAGCGGCCTCTGAGGCTCCGTATCACCACCGCGACCTGCCATCACTGCTTGTTTTTCGCGTTAATCTCTAAATCACAGTCAAAACGACATTTATTCAGGCGTAAAGAATATTTTTACGATTTTTAAAACGAACCTTAACCTCACTTTGCATCGTCAAAACACGCACAGTTCAGCACATCAAACGCGCATACACAATCTGCGTTGTAACACGACACCAGCAGCGCTGTGAACCGCGCTGCTCCGCATTCGGATTGGCACTGACAGAGTAAACCAAACGTCAAGTGTTGGAGGCAGTCGATACGCGCAGTCTGTTACGTCATTAGCGCGTCATACTTTCTCTGACTTGATCCTGACGTCAGGATCGGCGCGTGTGCATGTGGGTGGAGCGGAGCGCCAACCTGCGCGCTCTAACTCACTCCGCTGTGTATATTTAGACAAGACGCTCTTGTCTCCTGTGTTTACCTCCTACCTAACTCTATAAACGGTACACTTCAGTAAATTTTTAATATTATTTAACAAAGAAAAATATACCGTATGTAAAATATTTTTTTTAAGTTACGAATTATACCATTGTAAAACTTACATTTCCATTTATAAGTATTTCAACACAAATTTAATCTATTTTTAATAATAGGCCTATATAATATTATTTAATAAATAATTGTAATTTCCCAAATGTAAATAAAGTAACTTTATTCAAAAATATTTCCATAGGTCCTAAAACGAACCTTTGGAGAAAATGGAAATTTACAAAACCAAACAAATAATAAATTTACAGATGAACATATTAAATTAGTAATTCAATAAAATAATATATACGTCTATATAAATTTGTGATGGTATTCAATTTGTTTCTTCTGCAAGTAGTATAATTACAAATTGAATAACATCACAAATGTATATAATTACTGCAAGAAACGTCGAATTACTTATATAGAATATGATGGACTTCTATATAACTAATAAATTTGGTGTCAGTAAATGAAAACTATGGAAACATTGTAAAAAACAATAAAAATTGCTTTAATAATTAAAAATAAATAAAAAAATAAAAGGCACACGACCAAAATTGTGGATTAGTTATGACTGGAGTCTCATTTGATCCCGTCTACGATGAAAGCGACAAATTATGTCTCTCTAAACATTTCGTAATTTCATAATTCACGAACGTCATTATAAGAATATAAGGATAGTTATTGCATTTTAAGTGTAAGTTACGATAATCACAAGTGAATGAAAAATGACTTTCAACAAAAATATTTTAATACGAATGCAACTACATAATTACACACACTCGTATGCATTATAAATACGTATACAGCGACTACATATGTTCATTATGTTCTTTCTTCTAAGGAACACATATTTTTGTAAACAATGTTTGTATTTATTTAGTCACTGATGTATTAGGTCTGTAACATCCAGTAGTATTTCAAATATCTCATATTGAATGTTTTCATATAAATATTATGTAAAGTAAATGTAAGAGGGTATGTCCTCTTCTACAAATGTTAAGTAACAAATATACTCTAACAAAATTTTGTAATGGATGTTAATTAAAAATAGATTCTTACAAAAGAAAAAAATACATTTTGTAATAGGTTTAAACATATCTGTCATAAAGTAAAATATAAACCTGACTTTAAGTACACAATATAAATATTATAAAGTATGTATTATATTATATATAAATATTTTATTGTGTATTGGATATAACACACAAGTATAAGTAAATTTTAATGTATAGCTTAAGCCGATCTAGGGGGTGCATGGAGGGACTAAGCCCCCCAAACTTTTCCTACTGCAGGGCAATTAATTTTGTGTGTGTGTGTGTGTGTGTGTGTGTGTCCATGCACGAGTGTGTGTCTGAATGTACTTGAAAGAGTCAAGATGGTCCACTATTTGACATCTGGGGAAAGATTATTAGTGTGACTGTTCACGATGGGATCCACGAGGGAAATTCTCCTACCCCATATGTTTATTTTTAGAATGTTTAAATATTGCCGTTCAAGATTAGTAAAAACATGAATGCAATCAAAGAGAAATGATTTGTCTGAAAAAAGAATTTTTGTATGAAAAAAATAATAACACGTAGGCCTACTCAGTGCACTTAACTCGGTGTTTCATAGAATAAGAGCATGTGGAATACAACAAAGTGCAAATTTCATTTTTAAAAAACCGCTATTTATGGATATTGATAGTCTGTACATGACACAGAAAATTTAAGAGTATAATAATGTCATTAAGATAAATATGCTATTGATTTTCTTCCCAGGTTAAATCAATAGCATTGCTGAACAACATATTGTGGGAACAACCAATATCAAAACAAAATAAACATCGTATATACAATACAATCGTGAAACCAATTACGTCATACGGGTGTGAAAACTGACCATTAATACAAAGAACAGAAAAGTTGTTGGAAGCTACTGAAATGGATTATTGGCGAAGAGCGGCAGGGAGGTCAAAACTGGAAAAAGTAAGAAACGTCAGAATCCGGGAGATAATGGGGGTACAGTTCTCTATTGTCGATGACATAAAAACAAAACAGCTAAGATGGTTTGGGCATGTACAAAGAATGCCGGATAATCGACTCTGCAAGCAAGTTTTGAGATGGACACCATACGGTCGTAGGCGAAGAGGAAGACCTAGGTTGAGTTGGAGAGAAGGCATCAACCGGGCAATGAGAGACCGGGAATGGGAAGAAGAATCTTGGTTAGATCGAGACCAATGGAGACTAGGGATCGGAAGAGACGTAGGATAACGTTACGAACCGATTTATATATATTATTTCAATCACTTTCTGCTACAGTCCGTTTCTTGATGTATATAATACTTTAATATTTATACTAAATTTACCTCAAGATGTTTTTTCTATTTGGAACATGTTTCGAGAGTTCCTGTTCTTTCATCTTCATCTCTTCGAAGATGAGAGAACAGGAACTCTCGAAACATGTTCCAAATAGAAAAAACATCTTGAGGTAAATTTAGTATAAATATTAAAGTATTATATATATATATATATATATTAAAATAAATATTTAAAAAATGGTCACTTCCCTAAATTATGTTAGAACAAATACTATTAGAGAAAGAATACATGTAGAAAAGACACTGTTGGACTGATAAAGGATAAAAAACGCCTGACATCGTATGCATACATAAGGAGTGTGAAGAAGAAAGACCGTCCACAAAATATTTTAAGTGAACGGGACTTAGAAGACGGAAAAGGAGTCGGCCAAAGAATGCAGTGGAAAGACGATTGTAATGTCAATGGAAATATAATCTAATTAACCGAAGACTTTTTGGAAAAAGTAGAGGGTGCTTATTAAAGGTTACGGTAAAGGCCAAGCGTGTTGTAGAAATGTCATCTTTCATATGTAGATCTCATATAGGCCTATATCAGCCCTCGCGCGCGCTCGCTAACACACACACACACACACACACACACACACACACACACACACACACACACACACACACACACACACAATAAATCACCCTACTGTGATAAGTTTTCTATTTTTGCGGGTGTTGATGTGTCCTTCATTCAGGTCGAGTCCGCGTTTAGTTTTGCTGTTTTCTGCATTGTTTCGGCAGATACACTCTGCCTTAGCCTGGAAAGCCATCGAGGAGGATCCTGCCTGAAGATAGCAGAGATGGATCTGCTCAGTGGCGTAACCAGGAGCTGGCCTTGGGGAGGGGGGTTGAGACTGACTTGTAGGGGGGATGAGAAGATTGGACTTCCTATTTTCCTCAGGACAAATCAGATATTCAGAATTCTTCCCATATAACAATGTTTTATTATTATTGACATTTATAAGCTTTATTTTAATACACGCAGCTGTCTTAGAAATAGACGTGTGTTAATTAATTAGGAAATTTCATTGGAATTTTTAATAGCTCTTGGGGGGGGGATTGATCCCCTTGATCTTCCCCCTGTAGTTACGCTACTGGATCTGCTGAAATATTTGGGAAAACACCAAAACACAATGGGGGGTTCAACCCGGAAAAATGTCACATCATTATGTGTGTATATATATTTTAAACACTTTTTGCTACAGTCTATTTCTTGATGCATATATTATTTATTTAATATTTTTAACTGCTTTACCTCAAGATATATTTCCTTATTTGGAAGATGTTTCAGCAAATCAACACAAAACAAGACACAATTTTCAAAATACTCAATATTGAAAACACACAAAAACAAATACACCACAATCACACACAATAACACCAAAAACCAACAGGAAACCACAGCAACAACCAACCGAAACACAAGTACTCAACAAGATCCAAAATCAAGATGCCTGAGGATGGGAAAAGCAGGATTCCCGAAACATGTTCCATGTATAGGTGTGTGTGTGTGTGTGTGTGTGTGCGTGTGTTTGCTTCTTTATCTATCTGCATCTGTCTGTGTAATGTACGAGAATTGCGCGGGGAAAATTTAGAAAACGAAGAGGAGCTGTATGGAGATAGGTTAAACGTAAACAGTGTATTAGATTAAAAGTTACGTGTTGGTTAACGAATGGTTTGCATTGACAAACAACGACGATTTGCCTTTTTAATTGTGCTGGTGAATGGTTGACAAAAAATAAATAGAGTAAAGTATTATCTAAAGGATTGAATTCACCCGGACATATTACGTACGTCAACGAAAGGTATCGGATAAAGTGTACAAGGCAACGAGGACGCAGCACACAGGTACCGAACGCGAGAGAGATACGAGACTGTATCCAGCCGGCTTTCATACTTCTCCCATTATGCTCTTAATGTGCAGTCAACCAGAAGGGATGTACGGTGAGAAACAGACTTTTATAAGTCTGTAGACGCACAAAAAAAATGATTCTCGAAGGGTTCGCTTCTCGCTCTACAAGCCATGTGTGACCTAACGATGTCTGCCTACCTCTTTGTGCGGTGTCAACTTTTCAGCAGCTTTCTACTCTGGCTTATGAATAACGGGTCTGATGAAATCAAATCCTTGAAAATGCGTGTTCTTTTGTAGAGTATACGATACACGGCAGAGATTTTAGTTTTATAATATTAATTTTTGGGTCTGTTATAAGATAAGAAATGCTTAGTGTTCTTTAATCGTTAACCTGACAATAAAATTTAATTAATAAAGTTGGGTTAGTGGTTATAATCACAAACAGAAATAATGCTGTTGCATACCACTATAGAAAAATTATTCCGATTATCGCTTTCAAGCTTCACATATTTCCTATCTCATGGTGAGCTGTGAAGCTTGAAAGCGCTAATCGGAATAATTTTTCTATAGTGGTGTGCAGCAGTGTTATTTCTGTTTGTGACAATAAAACTGTGTAAATATGATGATACACGAGGAAACGAGTACTTAAAAGCTCGTTTACTAGCACAGTTAATTAATAATCGATGAGAGTTTTAGCGGGGTTCGGACAGTTATTTAGGGAAAATTACATTTTAATTAGACATAATAAATTCGAAGGTTTGTATCAACTGATTCATTTTTTATTATTAATGTACAAATGATGCAACATGTAAGCTATTCGTGTTTTGTATACTATAATCGTGCTATATTAACAAGAAATTTCAAACAGATTCTGTCCAAAGCCATAAGTAATGTAATGTATTTAATACCACAAGCAGCAGAACATTCACACTGCGCGCGTATGTGCCGCGACATTCGATGACAACTGAGTTGGAGGAGACGTCTATAGATAGAAATGGAGAAGACGATTCAAGTGAAATAAATTGGCAAAGCAAGACATGAGAAAGGTAAGATAAGAAGATGAGAAAATCTACCCAAACAGCTTTACAAATAGTGACAAAAATACTGGAATAGAAAGAGATAATATGGGCTTCCGCGAACAGAGTGGTGAAGAACAAAAAGAGTGGAAGAAAAAAAGCAGAAGAAATTTGTCCACAATTAAAATACTGGAAGGGGAAGGCTTTTCGTTGTGTGAGTGTGTGTGTGTGTGTGTGTGTGTGTGTGTGTGTGTGTTCATGAGTCAGAAGAGCTCGAAGAGCGGTTATAACTTCTAGAGGAGTGTAGGTAGAGATTGGACATGAGTTTCAGTACAAAGCTCGTGATCATAGTCGTGCTGATCATGATGATATAGATGATATAACAACAACATCAAAACAGTAATAGTTATTATTATTTTATTATTATAGTTATTGATCGTATTTATATTATTTACAGATTCGAGGTGTCTGTTTTGTAAACAAAAGTTATGACATTCCTTAGAAAGGGTCCAGTACGAGACAAACTACTGGTATATATATGCAGAAAATGAAAAAAACATCACATATCTCTCATTGGAAACAGGCGTAAGCCGTGGGAAAATAATGGTATAAAAAAAATGTACGATTTCAACATATTTTCCACACTATCAATAGTAAATTTAACAACCCAGGAGGCAAGAGAAATCTGTATATAACAGTGGATACACATGTGCTGATGGGCCAGATAAATAAAGTAGAGACAATGACATTTCTCAGATGAGGTAAAGTACGTAATAAAGAATTAATCGGGTGAGAAATGGACGTATAGCAGATGAGCTGGGTGTTTAAGATTAGGAGAGAGGATAACAGAATACACAGGAGAATGTAATGAACACGTTCAGAGAATGGAAAACCAAAAACAAAATTATAAAGAAAAGTAAACCCGAAAGAAAAGTGAGAAATGTGGGGAACCGTATTACGAGCCGTTCGAACAGTGTGAAGGCGAAACAGACGATGTCTAATTTTTGCAGTGTCAGAGTTTTACGGTCTTACGGTCAGATATGCCCATCTTTCCATCACAGGACATGGGGACTTGGTGCAATCCCCCCCCCCAAGTATTCCGAAATCCCCCCAAATTTCATTCTAGTTGCTTCCCACACCGGATGATAATCCGGTGTTGAGCTGGCTCTCTGGCAACAATCATTGTTAAAAAAATACAGTATATATATTTAATTATTTTTGCACGTCTGTATGCGCATGCGTGTGTGTTCTCTTATATTTTCGCGTGTGAAATATTTTCAGTCATCACTTCGGTTTATTATTCTTAGAAGGTACAAACACAATAAGGGTTTTAAAAGTTATAATAATAGCACACCAGTAAAGTACCGTTAACCCTTCTTTTGTAGTTTCACGCTTTCAGCAAACCGAAATAACAACAGAACAAAAGACTCCTGGAGTCGTGTTTCATTCATATTCAGAAAATGTGAAACAATTTCGCATTTACATTTACGTTTTGGCGCGTTGGTTCTGTCGTAGGGATTACACATTTATTTTTATGTGGAAGGAACAATAGATCTGGACACAACGGAAAACAACACTGTGAATGGAGGGAATGGGAAAAACGAACGAACTGACGCCACTTAACTAGTTTTACATAATGTTAAATACAACTGTGTGGCCTATGTACGCTTTTAGATTTTCTGTTGTTTTAGTTCCTAGGTAGTTACTTAGTCTGACCAAATAAGTCTCCGTATACTTCACCTACGTACTTCTATCATCATCATCATCATCTATCTGTCCAGGATTAGGCAGCTTGGCTGTTCCGGCTTCACCATCTCCGTCTCGGTCTGCCAACATTTCTTCTTCCGGTTGGCTTATAATTCAGGATTTCTCTTGGAATTCTTTCTGGAGACATGCGCATAACATACTCTTTCCATCTTTTTTTATAGTATTTCGCTAGTTCCGTTACTAGTTGTACTTTTAATTCCTGTCTTATATCTTCGTTCTTTATGTGATCTAATCTTATACAACCTTTCACAGATCTAAGATATTTTATTTCAGACGTTTCCATCTGTCTATAATCTTTCTTTCTTGGTGCCCATGATTCGGACCGGTATAATAGCATGGGGACTGCCATCACCTTACAGAATATTAGTTGTGTTTCTTTCGTGGTCTTTCCTTTGAGTGTTCTCCGTAATATCCCACATATTCTTTGGAAGTTGTTTGTTTTATTAAGAATACCTTTGTCTTCTTCATATGTAATATCACATCCTAGGTAATAGAAATGTGATACTTGTTCTAAAATTTTATTTTCAATTACAATTTATGTCCGAATCTTTTCTTTTCTTAGGAATGCCATGATCTTGGTTTTTTGTATTGAAATGTTCAAATTATAACCTTTTGATAACAGATTTAGTTTGTGGTTAGCCAGTTGTAATTTATCCTCACTATCTTGGATTAGAAATTGATCATCGGCAAACAGCATAGGAACTCGTGTCGGCTAATCTGTATATCTAGAGGAGCACTTTGTTTCCATTCTTGCACGAGGTCATCTATATATATAATAAATATAATAATAATTGGTTTAATTGGTTTTAAATATATAATAAACAAATAAAACATATACCACACAAAGGCACCATAATGAACATTTGGGAAAATGTACAAATATACAAACATAAAACACAAAACAAACTAATATCTGAACAAATACAAATCAATACAAAACATGACACAATATTCAAAGCACTCAACATCGAAAATACACAAAAATCTAACAACTACACCACAATCACACACAATAAAACCAATTTGAAGTACCAGAAGCCAACAGGAAGCCACAATAATAATAGTCAACCAACACATATGTACTTCACCAGACACAAAAACCGGAAGGCTGAGGATGGGTACAAAATGGTACCCGAAACATGTTCCAAATAAGGAATAAAAAAATAATTTAAAAAATTAAAAAACGCGACTGCCAAAAAAATAAATGAATAAATAAAAAATAAATTTATAAAAAACTAAATAAAAATAATATTTAGTAAAAATCACAAAATCTAAATTAAGTCGATTTAAAAATCCAAAAACAAGGTACTGAAATTCAGCTCTGATCAGATTTAACGAAAATGTTATGAATGATTAAACGCATAGAAATTTTATTAGATTTAAATTACTTTTCGATGTTGACTATATATCAATGCATCATATGAAGACTACAATTATAAAAAATATTGCTGATAAAATTTTGCTCTTCAATTTTAATTTTCAATGCAGTCGGGGGCTGTTTCTAAAATAATAGATTTGTTCTTTTCATTAAACAGAAAATTTTATACACATTAAGAGCAAAATTTTATCATCAATATTTGTTATAATTGTAGTCTTCATATGATGCATTGATATATATTCAACATCGAAAAGTAATTTAAATCTAATAAAATTACTATGCGGTTAATCATTCATAACATTTTCGTTAAATCTGATCAGAGCTGAATTTCAGTACCTTGTTTTTGGCTTTTTAAATCGACTTTATTTAGATTTTGTGATTTTTACTAAATATTATTTTTATTTAGTTTTTTATCAATTTATTTTTTATTTATTCATTTATTTTTTTGGCAGTCGTGTTTTTAAATTTTTAAATTATTTTTTTATTTTATTCCTTTTTGTGTTTAAAAAGAGTATAATGTGAATGTCCAGTGTGTGCGTGCGTATGTGTGAAGTGCAAAAAAATTTCAATTTTTACATAGTTTTATTTAGAAACTTTATTATGTACATAGTATAATTAGCGTATGAACTTATAAACTTATAAATATAGTATAACTTTATTTTATATACTATTATATAACTAGTATAATACAAACATTTCGATAAATTGTTTTATAAATTATATAATTAACTAAATAATTTCATTTATTAGAAATGATAAAGAAAAAGCTTTGGTCTACAGATTTCTGAGTCGATTTAATTCCTCAAGTGAGTTTTTATCGTGCGGTTCATGCAAAAATTTTCGTGGATCCAGACAACTTATTGCTAATCCCTCTAATGTTTTCACACGACTTAGTGCGACGTAGGCCTGACCCTTGGCAAAAATATTACTACTCAAATCAATGACTGCTTTGTCTAAAGTAGTGCCTTGGAGTTTATGTACTGTTACAGCCCAACAAAATATTAATTGCAGCATACGTCGTTCTACTTTGCCCTGGCCTCGCAAAGCATCATATTCAACAGTGGTGGGCTCTATCTTTACTCCAATACCAGCAGTATTTCCCCTAATTGATCTGTCATCAAATTCTACAAATACGGCATGTGGAAGCTCACCAGGTTGAAGCTGATCTCGACGTAGTGCAGGCCACTCAATTTTTCTAATGGTGCCGATTGCTCCGTTGACCAGACCATGATTAACATTAATGTTTTTTCGCAACATTACCCTAGATACGACTCCGATTACTAAAGAGTTTGGAATACCTCCAGTTTTGTTTGGATCCGTTGGTATGAAGTCTTCCTTTAACTTTTGTCCGTAATTCTTAGCATCGACAGACACATCCACCGCTGCAATATCGTAAACTTTAGATGATGTTTTCAACGTTTCAGTCATCAAGCATTATATTCTTCTACCTGTTTAGTGGTTGGGAAAATACGCAGACACTCGTCATCAGCAAATTCATCTGTCAAAGGAACTCTTCGACGATCTAAAATTTCTAGCTGCTGCATGGTGAGTTGGCCGACTCGTAAATTATTTAGAATGTCTATAAAAGTAGTGTCGTTAGCTTGCCGCATATTTTGAGGTAATTCACAGAAACTAAACAGTGTCCACAAATTAATTTCAGCTGATAAGTAATGAGACTGCTTGAAGCAGTAGGTACCACCAACTGCTTTTGATACAGGTGGCAACTGCATTAGATCGCCAAACAAAATAATATTGATACCTCCGAAGAGAGCATCATTCATTTTAAGCTGTTGCAACCTTAAGTGAATATTTCTTAGGGTAGTATAGGGTACCATTGAGATTTCGTCAATGATTAGCCAATTAATATGCTTCCACCTTAGCCGTTCCCTTTGAAGACGCTCACCAGTAAGAGGG
This sequence comes from Magicicada septendecula, assembly GCA_034769895.1. Classification (NCBI taxonomy): domain Eukaryota; kingdom Metazoa; phylum Arthropoda; class Insecta; order Hemiptera; family Cicadidae; genus Magicicada; species Magicicada septendecula. Next base: position 1,291,765,089 of record CM068367.1, read on the forward strand.
CGAAGAGCTGTCACCTTGCCTTTTTCGATAGGAAGGGCAAAAGTAGAGTGCAAAGTGCTACCTCCAATCAATCTTGCAGCGACACCTGTGGGTGCTGCTACCGTAACAGCTCTGCTTGCAGGTAAATGAGAAAGACGACGAATCTGTTCTACAATAATTTTCAGAGTAAAGGTTTTGCCGGTGCCTGCTCCTCCAGTAACTAACACACGTAATGGCTCAGTATTATTTTCACTTGGAAGCAATCTGTCTGAAATCATTTTGAACAATTGGCGCTGCTGAAAATTCATTAAGTTTACTTCTGCGGCATATTGTTGATCCGTCATTTCATGTATTTCAGGTTCACCATCTCCGTTAGCTAAAGAAATTTCATCATTATGTTCTTCAATAAGGTTTTGTTCGAAAATTTCACGCATATTATTTTCGATCACGTCAGCATCTAAATTAACTTCATTAGCTAGGTTTTCTGCTACAATTCTAGCTACAGCTTGCTGAATCTCTTCCTCCCACCTAGCCATTTCCTCCACTTTGTTTCCACCTTGCATTGGTCGTAAAAAACTTTGTTTTGCTACGAACGCTTGTTTTGCACTGTTATACCCCTCCATCAATTCAGATTCAGAGCGGAAAGGAATGTGCGTGACTAAAAGAGAATAATAATATGCTTCCGGATCTGAGTTTGGTGTGTAATACCTAGTTCGTAAGACAGCTGGGCGCTTACGCTTTTTCATTTTTCCCTGATTATCAAGAAGAGTGATACATCTCTCAGAGGCATTTTCTTCTGGAGCCTGTTCGTAAGCATCAGCATCCTGATCATCTTCTGAGAATCTATTGTGCGTCACAGGCTCATACCAGACAGCGAATTCATGCAAACTTAATTCTTCGAGCGCGTGAGGCCTGGCAACGTAGCGGTCAAAAATATTTCTGTATGGCTCGTTTGCATTATTATCAATTCTCAACATCCGGTACCTTAACTCAGGAAAGCAAGTATTAACAAAGATCACTTTTCGTGAGGAATCCCGCATTTTAGGGTGACAGACGTACTGCGCACTCACATGCTGACACCTCTCTGTGTGTTAAAATAGCATTTTGAATTGCAAAAACTTGTTTCGCCATGCTGCCTCCCTTTTCTTGCACACGTCGAATAGCGTCGCAAATATTACAGAATACCTTCCACTAGCGCCATCTGATGGACCAATAAACGAACAAAATAAATCCTTAGAACCGATCACTTGTATTCACTTCCGGTCAAAACCGGAAGTCAACTCACGGTGATATATAGCCTATGGCACTTCTGGTGAAGTAAGGAATCCATCGAGCCATCGAACATCAAAATCGGTAAAGCCGTTAAAAAGTTATAGTGGAACAAACATACATACATACATACATACATACCCTACCACTGAAAACATAACACTCCTTTTGGCAGTCGTGTAAAAATAACATCTTGAGGTAATATAAATATAAATTTTAAATACTTTATATATATATATATATATAGCATTTTCTATATAAGTAACTCGATGTTTCTTGCAGTAATTATATAATTTGTGATGTTTTCAATTTGTTTCTTCTGCAAGTAGTATAATTTTGTATATTCTTTAAAAAAAAAAAAAAAAACTTGCAGAAGAAACAAATTGAAAACATCACAAATTTTATATATATAAAATATAAATATAGGGGTGGTAAAGTGCATCCCTGTCTGACACCTTGGTTGGTCATAATTTCTGATGTTAGCTCTTTGCCGGTTCCAGTGTCAATTATAAACGTACTTCTATCTTATTACTTAATCCGGTTCTTTGGAGCTCATTAGCAGTCACGTTTTTAATCCAACTTACTGGCTTTTGAGTATCGTGTCCATTAAATATGAGTCTAAAGTTTTCCATATATCAAAACATACGATCCGCTCTCTACCGATTGTTATTCCTGTACAAATTCCGTTCAAACAGAATTGACACTGTTGCACACCACTATAAAAAAATTATTCCGATTAGCGCTTTCAAGCTTCACAGCTCATCATCAGATCGGAATAACCTGTTTCGAGGTTATTTCCGATATGATGATGAGCTGTGAAGCTTGAAAACGCTAATCGGAATAATTTTTCTATAGTGGTGTGCTGGAGTGTTAATTCTGTTTGTGATTATAACCACTAACACAACTTTCTTAATTAAATTTCTGATAAGATGTGAAATCGACGACAGGTAATGGACGAGAACAATAAGGTAATGAACGACAACAAGAAGATAAGTAAAGTCTTTAAATATCTCAAGTTAAAAGTCAAATTGAAGACAGTATTAAGTAAAATATGGTTTAATAAACAATGTCTAGCTAATAATGTCATTCCGAAATACGCGCAAGTTAAAATTAAAAAGAAGAGGTTATTTCCGATCTGATGAGCTGTGAAGCTTGAAAGCGCTAATCGGAATAATTTTTCTATAGTGGTGTGCAGCAGTGTTAATTCTGTTTGTGATAATAACCACTAATACAACTTTCTTAATTAAAATATTCCGTTCGTTTAGTGACTGTTAAATGTACATATTGAAAAGGGATGGCGATGACTATAATCTTGTCTTATACAATTTTTTGAGGTATAACGTTCACAGCATTTTTATAAATTAGGACGTTTTAAACGCATTCAACCTTTAAAAACCCCGCAGGAGTGTTACAGAAGGACGGTATTTGCTAACTGAAAAGTAGAAACCTGCGGTAAACAGCGCGTATCCTCACACGTTTGGAACACAGTCCACGGTTCTGCTTCTTCTGCTTAATTATCAAAAACAAGTGTGATCACTCATAAACGTAATTATCCGTGACAGTCTGGAACGGTACACTAGCGTCTGTAACACGCTCAGCTGCTGTGCTTCTGTACACGCGTCATTAAACCAGTATAACTAGCAACAGCAAGAAGGACAGTGTGTGAGCGCAAGTGCGCGTGTGAGCGACAGTGACAGAGGAGAACACAGTGATAGTTGCTCGGAACAAGGAACCTCCATCTCGTGTAGTGTAATCATTTTGTTTGATTACATTAAATGGCGAAGGTAATTAAGTGATTACATATTATCAGTTTCATACAAAGATCAGGAGAAACATAAATCCACTGAGAGAAAAGCTTATCATAAATTTTGTGCCAGAAAGCGAGAGTGTAAGGGAGTAACAGAGGAAAGATTAACGAGGAAAATGGAGATCGTCTTGCACTGTAGGAGAGCTGCTTACAAATTTGAGAATGCATCGATTATACGCCTACAAAATTTGTCATATGGCTCAGACGATGTACGTAATTACGTAAATATTAAAGAAAACATTACTTATGATCACGACAGAGATGTAGAAAATAAAGTGATGAATTTCACAAGAATGTGTGGAACGACTTGGAGAACGTTGGGAAATAAATGTAGAAAAGAAACCCAAATAAAATTTTATAGAACAATGGCAATACCTATACTACTGTATGGTTCTGAAACTTGGGTCATAAAGAAAAAAAATGAACAGAAGATACAAACAGCAGAAATGAAATTTCTGAGATCAGTTAAAAGGTGTAGTAGAGCAGATCATATACGAAATGAAGAGATAAGAAGTAATTTAGATATTTTTGCAGTTAATGAAAGGATTAAAGGATACAGAAGAAAGTGGAATTCAACACATCAATAGAATGGAAGAAAGTAGAATACCGAAGATGGCGAAAGATTACAACACTAGAGCCAGAAGAAAAGTTGGTAGACCTAAGAAAAGGTGTTGTGTAATAGGAACACCCCGCTAAACCCTAAAACCGTTAAGAAGATGTGATGACTAAAAGAAAACAAGGTTCTGCTAAGAAAAACATCATTATACTTATGTGAAGAGAGGAGAATAAAGGAGACACCAGAAATTGGTACAAGAGAGGAAATAACGTGACGAGACAAGGAGAGTAAAGACGAGAGTACTAGATTTCAGAGAAAATAAAAAGTGACAGATAATTAGAATAGGGAACCGGATTTGGACATAAAACACATTGTGAGAACTGTAAAAGGACGGACAGATGAACTCGGGGAAGTGAACGCAGGTCCGGTCTTTCCAGACTGACCACTCGACAAGGCTTTGGCATTCCCACGCTGGGCGTTCATTGTTAATGTATCGCCGCCCATTGAAATGTTGTCTGTGGTTTAGGGAGGCAAGGCGTGCGGAACACTGAAGGATAATCAATAGCGAGTTTCGGAAGCAATAAAATACGCGTGTGTGTGTGTGTGTCTGTGCCCGCGCGCCCGTTTACGAATTCATAGAGTCCGGTTGTTTATTTGCTCGAATTGGGTCAGTCTGTTATTGTGGGCACTGTCAGCTGTGACGTATAACCTAATAATTCCACTGTTTTATACCAGACTTGCGAGTCCGTTTTTGGTAATTCCACCCGACAAAATAACTTGTTTATGGAAAATATGTATTTATTTATGGTTCATTAATGGTTTCAATACTGAACACAAAAGTTGTCATTGTTAGTTGATAGGCTTAGAGTTCCCAACCCCAGTGTTTGGCTTCTCAATAAAACGACCGATGATTAATGCGAAGACTGATCTACATAACGACTTCTTTATTATTATTCTCTTCTTCGATTTTTCCTTTTTCTGCTGTCAAGCGCCATTCAGCCACTTTCTAAATTCCCTTTCTATCTTGAGCCAGGCTTTACCCTTCTAATAAGGCCTTCCTTCTTCCAGCAAACAGCTTATCAATCCGTTCCAAGCTACTTTCTCTTACTCCTTGTGGGTTTGCTGTCTTGATTGGCTTTGGTTTCCTTTCCTTCATTCTCATTACACGTTCAACTGTTGCAATGGTATCCTCTCACTTACCTCCACAACTGAATACTGCTGAAACTGATTTTCGACGGGTACGTTCTTGATTCGGTCACTTCTAGTCCTTCCAGTTTCACTTTATTATAATCAGATTTTAAACTTCTCTATAGGGTGAGGTTTTCTGTCCCGTCTTTTCTTCTTCAGGACTAATTAATCCAACTTTGAGGTTCCAGCTTCGCCGTCTTATGCTTAGTCTCTTAAAAAAGTATATCTTTCGCGGTGTTCTTCCTGGAAACACGTAGGCCTGTTACAAGGCCATACAGTTTCTTTTGCACTGTGTTGCTACTTCCGTCATCGGTTGTATTCCTAATTATTGTCATATAGATTAATCTGCTTTTTTATGTGTCATAATTTTGTTCAACCTTTCGTCCCTCTAGAAAATGGCTGATGCTTACGATTGCCGTCACTTTGTAAAACTTACAAAGTTTTTCTTGTGGTAGGCTATATTTCGTAATTTTTCTTCTACTAGTTCCTCCCATGGTACCACAGTCAGCACCTGCTTTGCACCATCGGCTGGGCTGGAACCCCGGGAATGGAAACCTGTGAGGAATGCAAGTGCCTAATGTGAGGTGTGCATCCGCCTTGGCGTGGCAGCTCATCGTTACGGTCGACTTCGCATACGGGCGGTCGAGCCTCTCCACACCGGCGCTTCTCTTAAACACGCGGGCGATGCCTTAGGGAACCACGGAGTTTTACCTTCGACGTGGCAACAGGATGTAGTAAGTAGACTCGAGCCGTTGAATAAGCGACTTTGACGTTTGATATACCTGGTGGGAGTAAAGCATGTGTAAGAAGTTCCGCCAATTGCGTTACAGGAATTCGTTTGCGTTACCATAGTAACGGCCAGTAACGGTACTGTGTAGCCACGTTCTTGCACCGTTAGAACGTGACGTTCATTGGCTCCAGCCCGGATAACGAACACAAATCAGGGCGAGAGATGCCCCGCGCATCTTCTGTCTGTCTGTCTAACTGTATATGGTACTACATGGTAACTTATAACTGCTAATTTTATTGAGAATACCTTTGTTCTGTTCATAAACGCACGAGTAGATATTTAAAGCGTGCTACCTGTTCTATCGTTTGATTATCGATGACAATTCCGCATTGAACTCTCCTTTCTCATAAATGCATTATTTTTGATGTTTATATTCACTTTAAGGTACACACCACTGGTACAGTTTATAGCCCGGATTCTTTGTCGAGCACAACCATTCCTTGTCAAAGATAATTGATCAATAACGACTACTTCGCAGATAACCTTTTATCACGACGACGAAGAGAGTAAAAAGGAGGCACTACAACGTACAGAAAGAAAAGAAAAGGAAAATCTTGTAGTGCATCTTTTAGTGCCTTCTATATTGCTGCTGAATGAATTGTAAAAGTCTGATGAGTGTTTGGTGCGAACTGGAAGAAGTATGTTTATAAGAAAACTGGAAGAAAATCAGACATCTATATTAAGTTGTTGTAGCACAGAGAATATCAGCTGCCCACAAACATAGCTTTCATCGACTTTGGAAAGTCATTTGATAGAGTGAATAGGGGTAGGCTGTGAGCAATAATGGCAAAGAAAGGGTTCCCGCATCATCTCATTAGAGCCATACAAAGTCTTAATGTGGAAAACAAAATCTTAAGTGAGACAGGAAGACGGAGCACAGCTCCTAGTATGAATCTGATCAATTGTGAAGTACGACAAGGATGCTCATTGTCACCTTCTCTTTTCAATTTATATATAGACAATGTCACGCACAATTGACAGACGAACCTTCTGGAGCATTGTACGATTGATAACTTTGCAGTTGACACGTTGTTGTTTGCCGATGACCAGGCTGTCCTGTCGAACTCGGAAAGCTGCTTGTAGTTGCAGATGTACACTCGTCGAGTCGAATCTGCAAGGTTTTCGGATTACAGATCTCCACATTGAAAACCAAGGTATTATGGTTTTTCATGGAGCTGACCCCAAACAAGCAAAATTGTTGCTGATGATACTGTTCCGGATCAGGTCAGTAATTTTGAATATCTGGCCTGAACTTTGTTTTACGTGGAAAAAAGTGATGTGGTGAAGGAGCTGCACAAGTTCGATCATATGTGTGGGAACTTTATGAGTAAAGAAACTCGCCTGAAGTTCTACTAGGTAATGGCACTCCCCACACTTCCCTTCGGGTCTGAGATTTGGACTTTTACGAGATCTCAAGCGAGTCGTATTCAAGCGACCGAAATGAGATTTCTCAGGCACGTGGCAGGATATACTCTTCGAGACTGTAAAAGAAACGTCAATGTACGGCAGCAACTGAACATTGCGAGTACACTCGATAAGACTGCCCAGTATCAACTAAAATGGTAGGGAAATTTTAGCCGAACGGATGGCTGCCGCATCCCCAAACAATTCTTGACTTATAAGCCGAAAGAACGGAGAGGTGTTGGGTGTCCGAAGAAGCGTTGGAGTGAACAGCTTGGGACCGGAACAAACCATTTTCGGTTTAATACTTGCTGAAGATGATGGTGATGATGATGTTGCTAGGTATTAAGTAACTGTTTGCTAGGAACTGAAGTCATTCAACCTTAACGACTGACTCATTGCCGTTGTGAACTGTGAATAGTAAGTATTGAATTATTATATCTGAAGAGAAAGGGTAATTTGTTAAATTAAGTGTAAGAACGATAAAAGTGATTAGTAAAACGTATTACAGTTATCTGATTCTGATGTCGTTAGACATTCCAGACTGAAGGTCAAAGCGCCTAAAATTATTAACTGATATTCTTTTAACATTATTACCATAATTCTCAACTGATAACGTTAATTGACGTCTCGTAAGGCTCGTAGTATCCTACAACATCGTATTATATTACTATGTATTACGACATATTTAATTTATAAAACAGTTTCAAATGTAACTCGGTATAGTACACGAAACGAAAAACATGAATTCTCAATTAAATGTTGTAAGAAGTTGAAAATAAAAAAAAATAATTTAAACTTCTTTTTTCTGATTTAATTTATCATATTAAGTCACACTTCAAAACAAGTGACAAAATATGTGTCGGCCGTTCTTAATTTATAATAACACTATATTGTGAAATAAGTAAGCGTTATTTATACTGTTTTTAATATTTTGTATCGTTTCAATTAATATATGACATTTTTTCAGGCAACCGGAAGGAACATGATATCTTGGACGACCGACGATGCGATGTGTTACCGGAGTCTAATCCGTAGTAATAATCACAGTAAAGTTAATAATGACGACCAATTCAGGCGTGAAAACAGAACTTCAAAAGGCAACAAAACTCTCACTTTTCCAGTTAGTAGTTAAAATTAGATTTGTTTTCCAGATCCTCTGTCCGTCTATCTTTTTGCCTGACTGGCCGTTTGTCTGTCATCCGTTTCTCTCTCTCTCTCTCTCTCTCTCTCTCTCCAAACAAACAAAGACGGATAGACACAAACACGTACACAAACAGTGTCAGCCGGCACTTCTTATCTCTGCTTGGTTTTGTAGACCAAACGAGTGAATGGCTCCACCATCATGGCCACTAAATTAATGCCTGCAGTCATCACTTTATGGAGCCCACGTTACTTGATTTATTCCTAACATAAGTAGACTTTATACTTTCTAGATTACTTTTTTAGATTATCTCTCTACTTCTGGAGCTTTAGGATGCAGTTGTATGCGTCCTATACCATTGGCAAAGCAGTGACTCATGAGTTTTTCATTGTCATTTCCTATTTCAAGAGTCAGAGGGTTCTTTAATCTGCCCACACATTCGCTCTCCAAAGCTGTCGTTTGCAGAACCCTTCCTCCGGTTTCATATTCAGAGAGTAATTCCGTCGCCACCCTGGAAAAAATGGTCAGAGACTTTGTGAAGTCACTACGGAACGGGCTATAGCCCAAGCCATGTAGTGAAGAAGAAGAAGAAGAAGAAGAAGAAGAAGAAGAAGAAGAAGAAGAAGAAGAAGAAGAAGAAGAAGGAGGAGGAGGAGGAGGAGGAGGAGGATAATAAGAAGAATTCCGTCGCCGATAATTTTTCTGGATGTGTCACCTCTAGGTTTATTAGTCTCTTTATCTGGAGCGTTAGAGTACTTGTTTAAACTCAGACAATTTGTACTTCTTTGTCAAATCAAACGTTTTCGATAAAAAGATAATAATCAAAGCAGAAATTTAATTTGGAACAAGATTTAAATTAATATATAAGAATGAAAATAAATTAAATAATTTCGTATTGTGGGTACATAAGCAGAAGCAGACAGGAAAGTCTCGTTGCTTTGTTCCGTAGTAGTGAACACAGACCAGGCAGATGTGGTTCAGAAACACCTGTCGCCGTAAAATAAACAAAGATGTCCGACATGTTTGGTCTGTCTAGCAGACAATGACTCGGTCTGTGCTCTGAAAATTGAATCGCATATTTAATGGCAATGTGCAGCGATGTATTGGCGACTGCTGTTAACGAACTAAACGTATATACGTCGATCGCGGAATATGATTAGCGACTTTTTAAAATTAATTTTAATGTATACTCAACTAAGCGACAGGTAGATACATATCAATGGAACGGATGTATATATAAAGGCCTCTCTACTTCCCTTATGATTATTGGATTTCTCTTGATGAGGTACCTACAAGTAGTATCACATCAAAGATAACTTTGTTTCAAAACATATATATTTATTTTTCTTTCCATATTGTTTAAATATCCATTGCGCAATTATCGTCAAAGTTATCGTTGTCTTCTTATAGGCCTATATCTGTAGACGAGTGATCACCCTTATTAAAGCCAGCAAAAATGGTTTAATAATGTTACGTCGAAGTTACGGAGACTCCATGGCTCGCGATGTTTAAGCAGTGTGAATGGTGAATTAACGCCGGAAAATCGATAGTCACAATTTTTATTCGAATTTAATCAACGGATTTTTTTCATCACTGAAAATAACTGAATGGGTGGGAAGAAGAAGAAGGAAAACATTCCACAGGCCATCATTTATAGAAAACAATAACAAAATGATTTGTGGCTAAATGAGTGAAGCCACATCGTATGGAAAAATTTACAATTATAAAGTTGCTCAATAAAACTATGATTAAAAGTCCCAAGTTACAACATTAGCATAATTTGAACAAGTAAACCATTATATGATAGTAAAGTTTGTGAATCTTTCCTTTTTGATCTCAGTTCCAACCGATATCAAATAACATTAAAAAAAAATAGTAATTGAATATTTTATCTAATTTTTACTGTTGTTCATACAATTTTTTAGGTTCACAGTAATCTTTTTATGTTTTGCATATTAGAAAATAGCAAAGAAATATATACAAAAAATAAAAATAACTAGTGTCTTCCTATTGTCAGTTAGTAACACTTTTAAACACTTTGAATATCGTCATAAAAATAACAAAAATGTAAAGAGTAAAAGTAACCAATGTTTTCCTTTTCCAATATTAATAGCACTTTAATCGCTTAATAGTTCATTATCTTCTTGTGTATTTGATGTAGGCTATGACATAATAATTCAAATTCTTTATGTTCATCTGGTATATACTGTAGAATTTTAGCCACATCTTGTATCTTCTTGTCATTTATAGGAACTTTCCTATCATAAAAATTACTAACAGGAAGAAAAATATCACCCCCCCCCCACGTAAAGTTTGAACACTTCATTGTGAATACTATCAATAAACTTGCACAAGTCCCTTTTGTTCTTCCTTGTAGATGAAATGTCGATATTTGCTTGCATTGAACGTATCTCTACCCTGAAAGCTTTTAGTACTTCTTTTGAAAAATTTAGGCCGGTACTCATTAAAATTTAATATTTGTTGACTTTCCACTGATCTTACTTTGAACAATGGTTCTGTTGTTTTATAAGTTCGTATTATTTCATCATACTGAAGTGGTGTGTAAATCCGGTCATGCCAACGAATAACTCTTTTTACAACTGCAAAGTTTTTGTTACAAGGAAGAAAGCTATGACCACGGATTGGAAAGCAGTGGTGCATTATTTGAAACCACTTTTTATAGTTAGACCAGCTATAAATAAATTTGTTGTTCATCTTTTTCCACTCACATTTAGGTCCAGTAATCTTTTAATCTTTTGCTCCACTAACTACTTCCCTTGAGTAGTAACAAACTCGTCTCCTTTAAGTCTATCTGATTTAATCAGTTCTTTCACATACCACATCTTGTTCTTTTCTTTACACGGCTTCCGTATTCAGATTCAGACATTTTCACAACCGGTGTTAAAATTTAAACTGATATTAAAGTAAATCAACACATAAAAATCTGTTTCAAAGAAACAAACCTTAAAACTGATCAGTTACAAAGACTATAATATAAACAACAGCAGCACGCTCTGAAGGAATATTCAACACACTAACTACACATTGAGAGTAGGAAGGAATACATTCCAGGAATGTTTTCCTTCTTGCTCTCACACAAATTTTCATCCTGTTGATAACTACATTAAAAATAAATAACTGTTAACTTAATATATATCTACAGATGTATTTTTAGTTTTAAATAAAATGGCTAACTTAATTAAGGTTGGACAAAATGTGGAAGCTTTTCCGTCTTCTCCTCAACGAGTCAATTAAAAAGCCACGTTTCGGCTACCCTAACAATTGGCAGCCGTTTTCAGGACGAAACGTTGGCAGAACGTTAATACAAATACTGCAGTATAATACTGAATATTGAAAAATAATAATACGAGGGTCATTCAATAAGTAAACAAACAAACAGCTGTGGAGCAAAAACGTTTTATTCAATCAATACAATTTTTTTTACTTTTCAACGTAATCTCCAGCAACATCTGTGCACTTGTCCCATCTCTTTACAAGCTTTTTTATTCCTTCAGCAAGGAATTCTTTACCTTGATGTCGAAGCCAGTTTTCGACTTTTTCCATCACTTCTTCATTGCTGTTGAACTTGACACCACGCAAAGACTCCTTGAGTGGGCCAAACAAGAAAAAGTCAGATGGGCCAAGGTCAGGGCTATAAAGGGGATGAGGCAGGATCTCCCAACCAACTTTTTTTATTGTTTCGAGCGTCAGTTTTGCCGTGTGTGGGCGGGCATTATCGGGAAGAAGAAATCACACTTTTCCTCTGCCATCCCGGACATTTCTTCTTCAATGCAAGCTTAACTTTGTTCACAATCATGTCAGAATAGTACTGACTATTGATGGTACGCTGGTCTTGTAGGTAATCACAGAAAATTGGGGCTTGGGAGCTCTAAAAGATGGTTAACATCACCTTACCAGCCGATGGCTGGGTTTTGAATTTCTTTGTGGCGGGTGAACTGGGATGCTTCCACTCCATGCTTTGTCGCTTTGACTCAGGTTCAAAATAGTGAATCCAAGTTAGTGGTTGTAGTGGTTCCAAATCCAAAAATCTTATAACAGAATGATGTTCTTCGAAAGTACTGTCCTCAAGAGGACGCCATCGTAAATAAAACTATCTGTATTGGTTATGTTTATGCAATATATTATTGAACAGCTGATCAGAACTCACAACGACATTGCCAGGTAACCCTCCTGAAAGTTTCAATCAGCTGCTACAATTAATTTCTTTCCTACAACTGTTTGTCTGTTGACTTATTGAATGACACTCGTAATTTCACTTGACTGATAAAGAATAAGTGTCTAAAAAAGTATTCACGTAATTGGATAAGGTAATATCACTAAATGTTATAAATAAACAGAGATTTAATTTCAAATTGACTTTCTACCTCTCGAGTGACAGAGTATTGCTTAGTATATTTCAGTTAGGCCTATAATGTTTTAGTTTGTTTTGCCCAAAGGCGGCTGCCGATTGTTTGTGTAAATGATGCTTCTTAAATGTTATTAGTAATGTCAAAAGCCCGTCGTTAAATTCTAATTCCAAGATCCATCATTGTCATCTTTTAAAGAACTTGACAATTTTTATTGACTCTTATATAAAGTAATCAGTACGTATTACAATAATTCTCCTAGTTAAACAGTTGTCCAACACGAACCGCACACAACATACCAATACCAAGTTAAATGAATCCATTATGCAGTCTAAGACCTCACTCTTATACCACTCTGTTATAACCCGCAATCCAATCGCCTGTATAAATAATTCGCAGAACCGGCTAACTGGACTGCATCTGCGATCTAGGTTATTAACAAAGGAATCCGTACAATGTAAACAGTCCCGTGAAGGGCGAGAAACATATTGTTACGACATTACAGAACAATCTACGTGTTTCTCGAATGTTCCAGTGGAATCGGCTGTAATGCTGTGTGCGTACGTGATTCTCAACATGCGTTAGCGAGATTGTTCCGGACTCACCAGTCCGCGCGCGCTGTGTGCAAGGCCGCAACCAATTACGTTCTGGTGTTTTCTACTAACGTTCTTGACGCGCAGTATGGAATGTTCTGGTGTTTCGGTGCGGTATAAATACAAGTACTCAGCGACGCTCAGTTTAGTTTGAGTTGCGATTGATTCGAGTGCGGTTCGTAATATTGTAGCGAAGTGTTATGGTTTTTTTTCCATTTTTGCGGGACAATTGAAATACAATTGTGTTTTATACTCGTTGACATTATAATTGCGTGCGAACAATTTTTATTTGATTTGATGCAAGTGACTATCGTGTTGATTACAAACTGTGTAATTGTGATAATTAAAGCTGGTGATTAGTGACTACATTGGTGTCTTGTATTTTGTTTTCCACTGTACCATACGACGATCAAGTAGACCGTCGTAACAATATTTACTAGGTCTTTCTAGAGCGCTCTAGAAACTCCACAATGAACCACGGTACAACTGGAAGTTTCCTGTTTTCTACATAACGAGTGCTTGGTTGGCGACCAATCGTTGAACAACAGCTACACTTCATATCCCCCTAACGATAAAGTTGTAGAGAGAGCCACGAGAATAGGATATCACAATGTACCTCTCTACGGTGCCGGGTCGAATAGGATATCACAATGTACCTCTCCTGTGGCGAAACCTGTCGCGTCAGATACTCAAGAGAGGCTTTTGTCGGAAGGCCAAACGGATAGATGGCAGGCGTGGAGATCTGAATTTACATTCTCTGTAAGTGAATTCACAGTTCCCTTTCCTTTTCAACCAAGACCGGTTTACTCACAACTCAGAGCAGTACAACGTAGGCTATCTCGCGTGTCGTTGTGATAGGTCAGAATATCGATCAATCATCAGCAAGCACTAGTTAAATGTTTATTAGTAGAAGTCCCTTGCAGGTATGACTGTATTTCCATTAAGGCTACCGTCACACGCAACACTGGTAAAGAAGCTAAAATCAGTGAGCAGAGCAGTCATGAATACTTACTATGGTCTCACGCGAACAGGGTATCGGAGCAGATAAAATCCCCTTCAGTCATTGAACAGCCACATAATGTTTTGATATAAGCTGAAAGTGCAGCTTTAAAATTTTGTATTATTAACACCGCACAGAGAATTGTCAAAGTTAATACGGTGACATCACCTACTTCGATACAATTTTGGGATCGGATTCTAATTCTTTTTTATTAATTTTTGATGTAGTTTAACCTCGAGTTGAGTGTCAAGCGTTCCTGTCACTTTTTCAATATCAAGTGCTTTCATATCCCTTCCGCCTTCTTCTCATAAATCAATATCCGCTGTAATAACGTGCAACTTCCGCGCAATTTTCCCTCTGCATGAATCAAATCTTTTAACGTTATTAAATTCGTTTCTTAGCAACGACCTGGTTTCTCGCTATTGAAACGAAGTGAATCCGCAGCCAATTCCGAGCGTTCGTGAATACAGCGTCTGAATTACAAGATTGAACGTTTGCGTTGTGAATACCCGGTCGCTCAAATCCCGCTGCAAAAACACTGTCCTACGTCACCAGCAGAATTCGTATTCGTTCAGACAGTACGATGCTCATATTTTAAATTTTGCTATTTGTATTCTCGATTTTCGATGGTTAAGTTTTTAGGAATTCAAACGCTATTCAAAACGTTTCTAAAAATGCTAATAAATTATATATATTCTAAATTAAGTTTTATGCTCTAATGGAATTAGAATGGAACTAAGTATTAAATTAATTCGAAATTAGAAAATTAATCTCCCTCTCTTCTGGTATTACGGTCCCTGTAGAACCCTGGCTTCCTCAGTGATTCTCCTCCATTCTTCTCTGTCCAGAGCTTTACTCCTCCAACCTGCCACTCGCATCTCCCTCAAATCCCCTTCCACATCTTCACACCCTCTCCTCCTCGGACGTCCTCTCTTCCCTTCCCTTCGGCTTCCTTTCAAATGCCATTTTTGGGCCTCGATCACTTCTCATTCTCACCACGTGCACCAACCATCTCAACTTTTGCGCCTTCACTGCCGCAACTATGTCCGCTTCTCCATAAAGGTCTCTTAGTTCACGATTCTTTCTTATCCTCCACATCTCTCCGTCCCACACTGGTCCGTAAATTCTTCTCAGAATTTTCCTCTCGAAAACACCAAGGTTTTTCATATCTTCCAACTTCAGCACCCATGTTTCGCTTATATAGAAAGTAAATATTGCTTAGATATTAATACAATATTTTTGTTAATAACATTAATAATAATTAATACAAATTAATATATATATATATATATATATATATATATATATATATATATCTTGCAACGTTACGATTATCTGATAAATTCACACAAATACAGAACCATGTACTCAACGCAACTATTAAGTGTAGTACACCGGCCAGGTCGCAGGATTTTTGTTTCTCGTTGCGTCAAGTATATGGAGCACAATAATTAAATAAATTTTAAAGAGGAGTGAGATGTTGTTGACATGAAATAATTATTTAAAACCATTTAAAAATAATCATCCTAAGATTTATTCATTAATAGAAAAATATTCCAATATTAAAAAATTCAAACAGATAGATCAAATATCCACTTTTATAAGTTTCACATATATTACGCTGTTCATAACATCTAAAAACTAAACAATCATATACTCTTATTCACTAAACAGACATGTTAAATAAGTCATCTAAATTCTTTCATTTCTTGAGTGTCTGACTTTGATTCAATCTTCAAATGCTAATAGCAACTCATTTAAAAAGAAACAAAAATAATATTAAACTTAAGCATAAAATTACTAGTTGCTATAGACAAAATAAACTAATTACATTTACTTTCAAACTATTATTTATCTCTATTGACACACCCAAATTTTTAACATATAACAAAAGATTTAGTAACTTTCAAATTTTCTTATAAAATTAAATTATTGACTTTAACTATTATTTACATTTAAAATTTTTAAGTCTTACTGTTCATGTAAAATTGTCTTTCTGAAAGTTCTTTTCACAACAAAATTATAAATATTTAGTCATCACCTGCATACTGCTGCCGTTACCGTTGTGTGTGTGTGTGTGCGTCCTGAATCCTGAGAATTTTATGATGATGATGATGATGATGATGCTGTGTTCTCTGTCTCTATGGGTTGTTGTTGTTGGTCCTGAGTTCCTCCATACGTCTTGTGTGAGTGTGGTAGTGTGTGTGTGTGTGTCCATGTCCATCCGCAACGGGCAGCGTAAGTCGTCTGTAGGTTTCTTGAGTCTGAGAATGCCCCAAAATTGTCGGTCGTATTTATACTGTACTCAATCTGACATGTCCAGGATTGCTCTTGACATGTTGGAAATTGTAACTTTCATGCAAAGCGTCCTTTTAATTACGAATCACTTTTTGTTCATTTTAGCGATTTCGTAAACACACTTGTACCATGCACGATATCATTTTTTGCGTATTTTTTTTCTGTTCACGCACATATAACACACATGTTAATTACTCTTTAGTTACACCCGTAATTAACATTAATTACTTAGCGTCCTTAATACTGCAAATTTCTGCAATATTTTTATATCACTGCATTCGTTAAAAACCCCTTAATGCAATGGTGTTTTTATAATTGGCGTAAGTCTTTGCTTACAGGTTTAACACAAGTAATTAGTTTATTATAATCCTGTTAAGACATGATTACAGACAAAACAATAAGTCGTTCGCATCACCCCATATTTTCATGTCGTAGCGTGCTCACACACACGCTGTAACTTACGTTACCACAGCAGGCCCTCTCGACAGGTTAGATATTGTCAATTCCTGCACAAAATTGTATAAAACTGTTCCTTATTCTATTTATACTAATTACAATATAAAACATACCGCCCTGGGAAAATATGCAAATATATGTATTGTTGCAATATATATATATTTGAACGATACAAATTATGACGGCATAGATAGGTTATTTTGAAATTACTACAACAGGGTCTATATTTGGAGGTAGGAAGATTTTATTCATTAACACATTAAAATTTACTATTGTCTTATGGCTTTATAATATAAAATTGTTTATTAAAGAATTGTCTTTCAATAAATGAGTCTATTTGCTTGTTTTACATATAAGTTACTTGTACGTAGAATTCCAACTGTTTGCGTAGACACCAGGCGCTCCGCTCGCTGCTCGTCTGCACCGCTGCTACTCTGCACGTCGACCGACCGAAGATCACCCCGTTGAATATCTATGTCTTGGCTCACACACGCACTGCGATATGAAACTGATATTGTTTATAACTTAAACACTCTTAATCTCAGGGATCAAAACTGGTAATAAATAGATCGTGTATTAGGCTTACGCAATTCCGGCTTCTTGAAGTGTTTCGCTTTAATTCTCAGAATACCACGGTAGGTTTTCTGCCCTAATCCGGAAATCTTCCACTCTTCGCGAAAAGGCACTAGAATATGATCTATTTAAATATTATTGGAGTTCTCTAATGTCGCAATGGTTACGAGCAACTCGAACCGTTAGCCAACTACTAAGTCTTATGGAAATCGACTTGTCTTGTCACGAAAATCTCGTGACAGCGAGTACGTCTTTCAATGGCAAGACTTCGGAACCGACTGACTGATCCGTCCTCGGCAGAGTACCGTCTCAAATAATTTGTAGACCTTCTGATTGGTGGAAAGCCTAGCAACGTCATAGATGAGTACACTGATAGACAGACATCAGGTTAAAACTCTGTCCGATTCTGCAAAGGCCTGTCTAGATTTAATCTACAAATTTTATTACTATCCAGGAGATAACGAAATAAAGAAGAACTGATTTCATTTAAAAAACCATATAAAAATTGTAGTTGTGAAGAATTGAGTATATGGAAAATATAGCTTATAACCATGAGAATACCCTGTCCAAGTTTCAAAAGGAAATGTCAATTTTCAACGAAGTTATTAAATAAAATCTAAATCACACGCGCATCCGCACACTTACACACAAATATTTCACATGACATAAAAGTGTAAAAAATTATGAACATTTTGACATAACATACTTTTTTAAACATAGCTTGGTTCAAAACTTATGACTACTTTACAAAGAAAAGAACAAAAAATCAATTTTTAACATGTCTGTGGCCGTCAGAAAATGTGTTATAGCATTAGTATTCCACTTATATGAACTGACATCCTGTGTTCTGTTGCAATATAATATATATACATAGTTTAATGTGGATATCGAGTTTCGGTCTAATGAAACCGGTCTTGGTCGGTCTCATTAGACCGAAACTCGATATCCATTTGAAACTATAATTAACACGGTCGATAAATAATATTCTTTTATATATATATATATATATATATACATATTAATAATAATTCATTCTTCATTCAGTGTTAGTATTTTAAAAGTTGACGTTAAAAGTCAATGCAAAACATTGATTACAATAACACCAATAAGTCTCAATCAACCAAAACCAACCAAAAGCCCAACAAGCAGCAGCAACCAACGAGCACGCAGACACTTCACTAGATTAAAAACCAACCGACTGATGAGCGCATTGCAATACATATATACCGGTATTAATAATATATTATTAATATTTATATATATTTATTAATAGTAATTCATTCACTTCAGTAGTTAGTATTCTAAAAATTTACGTTAAAAGTCATACAAAACACTGATTACAACACCAATAACTCTCAGTCAACAAAAACCAATTAATTGATTAATTATTGCAGTGACAAATAATTAATTGTTTTAATTAACACTGCACTCCCGCTTGACCTCTCGGAGCAGTGCTCTTGTAAACATTGATCGTCAACGTTCCTTTACTCTGATGGTGTTGATTCCTAGTAGATATAGAAACCTTTATTAATTACTAAAGAAACATTCATTTACAACCCCCCCCCCCAGCAACCGTCATAAATAAAATAAAACTTATATTTAGGGACCTGTCTAACTCAGTGTTGATGCTTAGGAAGATCTTCATGGAAAGACATAATCCTAATGAATCCTAATCCTAGAAAATGTACCCTAGGCACGTATTTCAAAACGTGCCTTTGTAAGAATATACATAATAAAAGTAGGTGTTTGGAATGCAATGGTAACTTATAGCTATGGTTACTACAAGATCGTACTGTCGATGCAGGTCCAAATTGTGTTTTTAAACTAAAAGTTCACGACAAGATCAGGTATACAAGCTGAAGAATTAGTAAAAAAGCCAAGAATGGTTCAAAGAAACAGGACAAGCAAGATGGAAGAAGATGAAGAAAACGAAGAAGAAGATTGTGGGCCCGGAAGTAATGACTTTGTCTAAAGTAAATGATGACTGAACTTTAATTTTTATTTTCTCATAAATAACTTTTCCGTATTAAGGTGCTCGTGTCTTCAAAACCGTTCAAGGTAATGACTTGCAACTTCGTACACATATATGTTACACTATACTCTGAGTCATGGTCACCACTTTTTATGGTGTTTGGAAGTACAATAAAAATATTATTACATAAACTTGATTAAAATTGCGTTTTATATAAGGACTGTTTGAAAAAATTATATATCAATGTATATTGTTACGACAGTCTACTTGTTCGTCGTAGGTACAGTGGAAAACAAAATACAAGACACCAATTATGTCACTAATCACCAGCTTTAATTTTCACAGTTAAACAGTTCGTAATTAACAACACAGTCTCTTACAACAAATCAAATAAAAATTGTTCACACGCAATAAAATGTCAACTAATATTAAAACACAATTGTATTACAATATACCGCCCGATTATAAGACACAGCACTTCACTAACAACCACTTGAACGCACACAGTAATATCGCCTTATAATAACTCGAACCGCACTGTAATATATCGCGACTATAACTGAAAACTAAGGCTGCTAACGCCTTGTATTTATACAACGCTCACAGACCAGAATATTCCAAAATACGCGTTAGCGCCAGTGTGTACGACGTAATTAATTGCGGTCTTGACACAGTCCGCGCGGCTGGTGGCTTCCAGAAAAGTCTTGCGAATGCGTCGAGAGGCACGTACACCACACGTATTACATTCCGGATTCCTCTGGAACGTTCAATAAACACGTAGATTGTTCTGTAATGTCGTAACACTATTCTTTAAAATGAGTTAAAATGTAGGCTTCCTTAAAGGTAAAGATTTTGTCCAACAGCTCTAAAAATTTGAATGCGTTTCCTCAAATAGCGTCTAAAAAAAATGGTACCTGAAATTTCAAATTTAACATTAATTTGCAGTAATTCAAGAAATTGTTTCTTTTTAACGTATTTGTTAAAGGTTCTGCATGTCATTAAGTGCATATGTATTTAATCACATGGTAGTGAAGAATGTTTTGTGCCTCTGCAATAAATTCGTCCTGACTCTATTTGCCCAGTGTGAAATACTCCGGTTGGACAATTTCACTACTATGATTGTCACGATTAAAACAACAAAGCAAGTGTGTACACTGCGAGCGCTACAAACGTGTGCGTGCGAGAATGCGTGATGGAGTCAATGCAAGCCGCGCGCACTTACATTGACGCCGACACGCAAACTGCAAGCGTTGCATGTGTCGGCTCAAGCGGTGTGTTTGTGTGAGTTTGTACAAGCGGGCGTTACATGTGCCTGCGCGCGTGAATGCGTGCTGGTGTCGATGCAAGGAGCTTGCTTGCTAGACACCACAACGCAAACTGCGCGCGTGACAAGTGTCCGCCAAACGGGTGTGTGGGAGTGTGTTGCACGTGTTAGAATCGCCACAATAATAGCAGTAAAAATTCCACGTACCTCGAGTATATACATCACAACAGGTAAATGAGGCAGGAGATGAATTTATCTGCAGAGACACCAACAGAATATATCTACATTCGTTGCCGGTATGAATAAAACTAAATAATTTCTTTCGGTTTCTATCAATTGCCTAGAAACAAACATTTTATTATTACTAACAATTTCAATAATGAAAACTATAGTATTATTATATTTAAATGATTTACTACAATTCAAATTTTAATTTTGAAATTTTAGAACTTAATTTTATGATTTTAAGAAAAATAAATATGGTTTGTATTATTATTTGTAAAATTCGTTCTTAAAATGATTGGTTTTCTGTGAAACAAATAACAAAACTATAGGTATAAGCCGTCAGAATTATTCAACTTTATCATATACTGGTCTAATAAACGTAATCTGGTTGAACATCAAATAAGTGACATTTTGTAGGGATTTCAGAGGCTACAAACCTACTTAAATTTATATACTTGGGGGTTTTCTGAATAATTAACCTCAACTAACCTCAGTCTATTAAAAAGCAAGTACCGAATAAAAATGTTATGTCCTAATCTACATAGGAATTCCGTTTAGTATTTAGTAACTATCTGTGCTGTTTGCATTCATGGTTAGAAATAACCATGCGTGTCCTAGTTAAATAAATAAAGAACCCAAATCTGAAAATAGCAAATTTATATATTCTCTGAACCCATATATATATATATAGAGAGAGAGAGAGAGAGAGAGTGAGAGAGAGAATGTCCATGATATATTAGGTACTGAACTCAGCAAATGTTAATAAACTGTACAGGAAATACCAAATACATAATACCTTTTGTCTAAATCGATATTTGATTAAAACATGTGTCGTGTGTGATTAAAAGTGTTTTGAGGATATCTCTTTATCGTTTTTGAGTTGTAACCTTGAAATGTAAATGTATCTAATTTTCAGAAACCTCTTATTTTATGCAACTTACACTTACAGATTTTTGATAAATATATTTATAAATATTGCGTCCATTAACAAAAAGGTTTCTATACAAATGGGTTTTCTACATTTAAGACTGTTTTATGGTACAGTACTATGAATTCTTGCTAGCTGTGTAACTTCTCAATAACACAGTTAATAAATGTGTAGGGCCACTATTTGCTATTAATTATATAGTTACTTTACCGAAAATAAGAAAACAACGCTTTTAGCTATCCTAACAGTTGACGTGTGACATGGAGCATTGTCTTGGTGAAACAGCACATCCTTTTTCGCACAAAACATATTCTTGAGGCGCTTACTGTGATGTACTGTCCAACTAATACTAAATAACTCATTCACTTGAAAAATCTAAAGGACTATAAAGGATAAAATCAAACAACACGATCAAAATAATAAGCATAGTGGCGTTGTCTCTGTGTCAGTTCCGGAACGTTTCACCCTACCCTCGTATACTTAAAATATTTTCAAGTATAACTTTAGAGCAATGTGGACATCCTATTAACGAAATTTAGTTTGTCACCATTCTAAATACCCACAATCTAATTGCCACAATTCCCGCAATCTAAATACCGCGCGCACACACGCAAGGTAACACTTTGTAATATGTAGATATATCTAATTAAACTATTCGTGCTACGTGTTTCAATGTTTACCATTGTACTATCAAATAAATAGAATATTATTTGGTTAAACTGAAACAAAGAGACAGTTATTTTGAATAACTTAATTTTCATGTGGATGTGGAGAAAAATGGAGAATACTGAATGAAAGCTAGGGTGATGAATAGTCTTCTACGAATAACAAAGTTACAGAAAGAATACGTTCCTTAAAATTTCCATTAAAATATTTCTCCGCTGAGGAAATGGATAGTACAGTATCCCTGCTTCACCACGTGACTCCTTGCGTAGGTAGGCCTATATTTGCGTGTCAGAATTACCTAACGCTTTAGACCAGTGGTTCCAAAACTTTTCAGTCCGCGGACCCCTCTAAAAAATTAAAAATGTCTTAATTTTTAATCAACCCCGTCTGAGTTGTGAAATAAAGCAAACAGTAAATATGATACAAACTCTTATATTTTAAATAAAATGTATTAAAATAAAAATTCTCTTAACTTTCAAAATTATAATATTAATGATATCAAACATAGTTCAATGTGAACAATGAACCTGCTTTTGAACAATCAGCTCTGCACACATTAGGTTTAATGTCTGATAATTTCAGTATTAAGTCACTCCCGACATCAAGTTCATTTCTTAACTTTGCCAACCTCGGCTCTATCTTTCCAGCCACACCGTCGAAATCCAGCTACTTAGGCGTAAAAACAGCTACACGGAAAAACGTTTTGCTTATATACAGTGCTTATACGTGGACTAAAACAGCGCGATCAGTTCTGCATTGATGCGGCGCTCTAATCAGTTTGGCTGACAAACTGACCTGCATGATTTAAAGCCACGATTTAAAGACATGATTTAAATTGCACTACAATGATAATGTGACGATTTCATTAATAAAAATATATTAATTAATTAAATTGTTAATGTATAAGCTGAGAAATTTTAAAATTTTAATAAAATCTCACATTTTAACTAAATCTTATTGCTATCATTAAATAATAATAATATTTAATAAAAAGTCTAATAATAAAATAAAAGGGAATACAATTGTACAGAAAGGGTAAAGCTTGTTAATTAATCCTGCATATACAGGCACTGACCAGAATTAACTTGTTTTCTGACCCCTAAACAAACTAAATATAATTGTAAATTTTGTTATTATTTAAATAATTAAATAAGACCACTGTAATGTACTTTGATAACGTCTGTAACTAAGAATATCTCTATTTAATTATTTAATCAAACTTTAGTCCTTTAATTAAATTAGAAACATGGAACTACTTTTATGTTGACTAGTAATTGTCGCGAGATTACTACTCTCTCCCTTACTATTTTTGCCCACTTGCAATGGAGCGCTCACGCCGTAAGCTGCGTACAGCGTTGTTTCGCGACGCGTGTATAATTATGTGAATGGTTGGTTCAATGAATATTTAAATAACTAAATTTGTGCGGCGATGACATCTCTCTCTCAATGAATAAATAACAAACTATGTAATTCATACATTACTACAACATGAAGGTGATATTCAACTAATAAATAATCATGTGAAGTGTATTACTGTGAAACAAACTTTCTATTTATTTATTATAACTACAAGAATTACAACAGTCGTCTAAGATGAGAGTATCCTACAAGAATTACTACAGTCGCCTAAGATGAGAGTACTTCACCCCGAATGATATAACAGACTTCAGGAACTTCACCGTCACCGGATACTAAGGCAACGACAGACCTTCAGGAAACCCACCAAGGACCGAAGAACCAATTCTGCAGCAAATACTGAAAACCAGGTGACATGGAGGCTTGTCTTCCATGGTTATGAGTTACTAAAATTATTACCCACAAAAGACTATTTAACTCACCACTTTTAAGACTTTAAAAGACAGACATTATATGTAACATGTAGTCTGTAATCTGATAACACTGGTTATAGCAAAAGAGTAAATGTTTAAACTAAAAGTTTTCTTGTTTTGAAAGATTAATAAAGTCCATTCTTCAAATGGCTCAATTTTCAATATTGTATTTGGCAAGGTGACCATTATTAACTTAATATATATTCAATCCCGGATCCGTGGAATAAATTAAATTGATGTACATCATATTTTGAGGGCCCTTATGAAAGAGTAATATATATAATTATACTGTAAACTATATATGTTGAGAACTTTAAATAGAGAACTTTATCTCATAATGTAATAAAGAGATGTCATCTGAGTACCGAGTAAACTGAGTGCATAAATCAACAGTCTCCCCTTCCCAATATCCTGATATAAGAATTGCTTTATTTGTTGTGATTAATTTTCAGCTCGTCACAACGAAAGGCAGCCTGTATAATTGGCATAGCCAATTAACGCGGGTTCCCTACGTTATAACACAAGTTAAGATGTTATAATAAACACTGCACGACATGATTTAAAGACATTATTAAAGTCATTCGTTTGAAATTACTTTCACACTTACAAGTAGTTTGAAAAAAAAACTGGAATCTTCTAGTAATTGTCTTAGGATTCTAAAATTTAGATTTTAGACTATAAACAATCGGAGAAAATTACAGTATGTCATACTTTTTATTAAAAGTGTCCGCGGGCCCTACTTTGGGAACCACTGCTCTAGACAATTCGTTGCACCCTCCAGATGTAACCTGCCTGCTCTACCGGCATCGAGACCCGCTATATCACTACGCTGGACGTATAAATACTGAATTTCGAAGCGACCCAGTTCAGTTACACCTGGCGATTTTACAAGTGCGGTCCCAGAGAGTGTTGCGATTTAGATGGAAGTGATTATTGTGTTAATTCGGATCTGTAATAAGGTGACTTTTATTGTTGCGTGTTGGGCAGATTTAACTTGAATTACTGCCTTTGTTGATTTCTAACTGTTGTTTTGGCTTAATTAAAGTTTGTGACTTCATTGGTGTCTGTTATTCTGTTGCCACAATACATCACGACGATGTGTGTGACCGGCGGAATAATATGTTTTCAAATATTTCAAAAAGAAGTCCCACTTGATCGACTGTATTTTAGTAGGAAGCTATCTACAAACCGTATTAATCAAAGCCGTTAAAAAAAGTAGCTGAATTAATAATTTACAGACAGTAGGTATATAACGGTATAACTGAAATGTTAATGGATTCTAATGGATATTGAATCCTGAGAGTCTTCATTTAAGAGAATTCTTGAATCAAGTTCCTTTCAGGGTACGCTTTAAATTGAAAGTGATCGACGTTATGACCTGGTGATTTTATAATACGGCAAACCAGCAACCTCAGAGTTGATAATTTTTGTGTATATGAGTTTGTGTATATTAAAGATAACTATATGTTGAAATTGCAAGAATGGAAGTATTTCACTACTGATAAAGTGATGTAGAGCGAACAGAATATTTCATGTTAGCTCAATTAATAATGTTCAGTTAAGCAGAGTATGACGTCAAATTTCTGATTAAATTATGATTCTGTTTTTCTTTTTAACTTACTCTGTGGTTCATTCTGAACGTTTTAATATATACTCGTACATGGGAATACCAGTGAGTTTTAATTATAAAATTAAATGTTTTAATTAACACAGTACTCCTAATTCCTGGTAGAAATAGAAACTGTTATTAATTACTAAAGAAACATTCATTTACAAAAACACCCCCAGCAGCCGTCATAAATAAAATAAAACTAATATTTAGGGACCTATTTTATATTGGAATCGAGGTTCGTTTCCTTGGTGGAGGATATTGGAATTTGAAGCCGATTACTTCATTAGATACTTGGAAAGATTCGTCTGTGAGGGTAAAGAATCTAGTTTCGTCTGACAGAAGCTAGTTTTGGAACATATATAGATTGGCAGTGTCGGAATGACGAGAAGTATCATAGAGTAGGATTGATTTGCGTAAACCCAAACCAAGCCTAAAAAAATGAAAGCTGGAAGGTAAAACCTGAGACGGATGGACGGGGTGAGTCAGGACATCAGGACTCTTGAAATTAGAAACTGGAGTGTGGCTAAGAATAGAGAAGAATGGCGAAATCGTCTGAAGAAGGCCAGGGCTCACAAATGGGTGTCGAACCAATGATGATGATGATGATGATGATGATGATGATGATGATGATGATGATGATGATGATGATGATGATGATGATGAAACTAAGCCTAAAGGTAAATACTGTTAAGTAATATGAATATTCTATTAATGTTTTTATTCCATTGCACAATATACTTAACGGAATGGGTCACTTCTGTCTTTTCGATTCCTCGCCGACAATAGTTCTTAGAAGTTATTTCGGCCACGAGTTTCTGTGTGCCACTGCTATTTTCCAGACGGTGATCACGTTTAAAAGATTAATTAAACTACTGTTCGAAGTTTCCAGAACCAAAAATTATTTACTGCTGAATCAACCTGTCGTTTCGCACATAGAAGGACAGCGACCTTTACCATGGTGGAATTAATTGGATGCCAGTGAAAGCGACACTAAAAATCAAAGTTATACAACGAATACATCAAAGTCAAAAGTTGCTTGAACTCATTTTGGTGGGATCGTGACGTCTCAAAGATGAGTAGGCAGCGAGTTGGACGAGTGATGGTTTCCTCGTTTTGATTACGGATCTCAAAGTACAGTCTAAACACTGATATTGGAGTTTGAATGCTACGCTCTAAGAAGAAGAAACGCTAGGTTGTCAAGACGAACGAGGAGGTACGCAACAGAAACAGTTATATAAATGAATTCCGAAAGAGTGTGTCCTAAGAAAATATAGGTCTATACGTGAAAACCACGGGAAACAGTCAAATAGGGAGATCTCGACGATCGTGGAATGGGGGTATGAGTCACGGGGGTATGTCATGGGGGTATGTGCCCATTACACTCCTCACACACACACACACACACACACACACACACACACACACACACACACACACACACACACACACACACACACACACACACATCGTTCATTTGTGGTTACTATCGGGAAGTAATGTGTTCCGTTGTCGCATCTTTTGGGATTCGCGAGTATATTTGCATAATAGTTGGATATGTACTTGTAAGTGTATCTGTGTGTAAAGTTTAGTGTTAATATGGAACGAGGAAGTGTTGAGGAGGATGAAGGAGCCAAAGCAGTGCCTGTAATGAACGTTACAGAAAAGACGTGACACCTGGATATGACATCTCCTGAGGCATGTCAGCGTACTGAAAACCCCATCATCAAGGGCACAGTGGAAGTTAAGAACTCCAAGAACACAGACCGAGGCTGGAATAGATCAATCAGCGATTGGAGGACACCGGTTACCCCAGGTACAGAACCATGAAGGGACGTGCAAAAGACCGCGAAGCCTGGAGAGCTGTTGTAATCCATTCCACGGACTGAGAACCGCAGAAGAACAAGTGTTAGTGTACCCTAGTCAAAATTAATTGAATTAATACAAATTATAAATGAAAATTTTCAGACTAGCCGATCCGAAAATATTAATTAAGTTTATGCGGTAATAAACACACGAATTAGGCGATTGTTCCCAGCACACGAATATATATATGAAGTATAGGTTACACACATCTTAGTCGTCACTCAACTCTTACACAGTACGCTTCTTTGTAGCTTTGTAAAGTGATTCTGTGATGAATAACAATTAAATAATTTGTAAAACTAAAGTTACGTTATTAAAGTTCTTGTTAAAAAAAACGCAAACAACAATGTGTTGGTGTAGTATTTATGAATTAGTGAACTAATATAAAAGCTACTTGTACCTATATATCGAAGCTCACCATTCGCTCATAATATCACCAAGCAACATCACTATTTAAAATTAAAAAAGTATGTACACTCTACGTACACTTCTTTACTCAACTTCAGAAATACATACGCCCAATTTCACACATTTAAATAGCTGATACGTAGGCTATATGTAGACACGAGGTTTGATCAAAAGTTCGCGCAATTTTTTTACTGAAAAATTAAGCATTGGTTCAATATACACTTACAATGCCCCCCTTCAACATAGCATCAGTCGGTTATAACGCGATTATGCCAATCATTTTTTCAGTCTCGAACGCACTTTTTTGTGTAGCCTCCAGCTCGCTTAGCGATTTTTTTTACACTTTCATTAGTCGCGAAACGTTGTCCTTTTCACTATTCGAAGGAAGAAAGTTCGTGCTGGAGCGAATACGGCGGTTGCGGCGTCAGTACCAATGTTTTTAGTTTGCCTAAAATTCTTGAAGAAGCAAAAAGACTGGTGCGTTGTCGGCGTGCAATTTCTACAAACTGCCCTTCCATAAACGGAAATTTGGCTAAGAATAGCTTCACACATGTGTGACGTAAAATGCCAGATGTGTGTGAATGTTTTTTTTTTATTTATCGTTGCACCTAATGATAAAAATTAATTGAAAACACAACTTCACTCTTCATATGATAATCATGATCTTCAATTTGTTCACGACAATCTTTGAAGGGTCTGAACTGCCTGTTCACGCATAGCAGGCTTGCTGGAAGTCTTCTGCAACACTTTCCCCACGACAAAACAGTTTATCTTTATTTAACAGTTAAATTATTTGCACAAAATGTACTCCATATACTTCAATCTTGCGTTGTAGAATGTCAAAAATATCGGTATACCAAAATATCACCAAGAACTCCAAAAAATAACTTACTAATTAGCTGTAAAATCAAAACTATTCGTCCAATAGAGTTAAAATTTTTGACGATTGTCACTAAGATGGGAACAAACGTCACATAAAAACAACTTTTCAATCGGACATTTATAACGCACAAATTCAAAAACTTGCACAAACGTTTTGACCAAACCTTGTATATATGTGTGGTATGGTATAGGCCTATGTACGTTATATATACACTCTAATATATAAAGCTCACGAACACGAATATTCATAATCTCATACACAAGTATGCGTGCGAGTTTGTGCATTAGTTCGTAAGTGCGTCTGAATGTATAATATTCGTAATTACACTGTAGGTTCTTAAATTATTCCTCGACCTGACGAACCTTGTTCTTCCCAATCCTTTTGTTGAGCCTCACTTGAATTGCAATGGGTTACAAAGAATCAAAAAATAAGTCGAATTCCTTATTATTTTTATAATCTGACAAAACAATTATCATAATTTTCTTTTAAGTGGTGGGTTTGCTCGTGGGATCGTCGGTTTTCCAAGGTTTCTTAGAAGTTTAATTGCCGTGAAATCGGTCTGTTATAGACACTTGTCCTTTTGATAAATTAATCTTACCATGACATTGTCGATTTCGAAGGCCACTGTTAATATGCATTCTGAGTCACTCCGGTATCTCTCAAATAACATAATAGCAGATATACGATTAGATTTAACAAATTACGACTTAAAACAAACAAGCTTAGACATAGTTTGAGAAGATCCATTAAGGAAATTTAAATTTTTTTATTACTTTACCCAGTTATTTTTAAGACATTTTATAAATGTCTACATCAGCAGTCGGCAACCCTGAGCCCGTCGATAAGGTTTCACGCGCCCGCAAACCAATTTGTAATTTTATTTTCTCTTGAACGAAGGAACGCACCCGCGTTGTACCTGCATCGAAGTACTGTATTATAAAATAGTACCAGCCATTTAGCGGACCGCGCTACGTCTTCCCCCAATACGATTGTCGAGCTTGTCGCCCAGAGCATGAAAATACGTTTCTCTTCAGAGTGATTTTTTCAAGTTTTACATTTCTGTGCGCTTTATGAAAATAAACATTGTTATTGTTGTAAGTTTTTAAATTTATTTTTATTAAAATGTTTTCCTGTTTAACCATTTTTTCGTTTAAAGTTCGTTTAGTTTAACGTGCGTGTCCATGATGGAATTGTTGATAACCTACTCCTAATGTGAAATATCGGTATGGAGAACCATACATGACTTCCATATTCTAAGATTTATATTTAAATCTTAATATCGCCTGCCAAGCGCGATATATTTTCTTTTATACATGATTTACATTAAAATGAAAAAATTATAATTTTATTGCCTGGCAACAAAATTATTTTATTTTTAGCAATTACCATTGTTTCAAAAAGTTTAAATAAATTTTCAAGTACTTTACTCTTGTTAAAACGTAAAAAGTTGCAGGTAAACTACCCCTTTCCCTTAACCGATCTTCACCAAAATCGAACGTCATTGAGACCTCTACAATTCAGGGACGTATGCAAAAAATTATTTGATTCTGTTTGAATTTGCGGCTGTTATCGTTTGCCATAGAAAATACGCTTGATAAAAAAACGTTGCAGGTAAACTACCCCTTCCCCTTAACCGATCTTCACCAAAAACAATAGGTCTTGAGTACTCTACAAATCAGGGCTGTATGCAAAACATTATTTGATTCTGTTTGAATTTGCAGCTGTTATCGTTTGCCATAGAAAATACCCTTGTTAAAAAAACGTTGCAGGTAAACTACCCCTTTCCCTCAACCGATCTTCACCAAAAACAATAGGTCTTGAGAACTCTACAATTTAGGGCTGTATGCAAATAATCTTTTGATTCTGTTTGAATTTGCGGCTGTTATCGTTTGCCATAGGAAATACCCTTGTTAAAACATAAAACGTTACAGGTAAACTATCCCTTTCCCTTAACCGATCTTCACCAAAAACAATAGGTCTTGAGTACTCTACAAATCAGGGCTGTATGCAAAACATTATTTGATTCTGTTTGAATTTGCGGCTGTTATCGTTTGCCATAAAAAATACCCTTGTTAAAAAAACGTTGCAGGTAAACTACCCCTTTCCCTCAACCGAACTTCACCAAAAACAATAGGTCTTGAGAACTCTACAATTTAGGGCTGTATGCAAATAATCTTTTGATTCTGTTTGAATTTGCGGCTGTTATCGTTTGCCATAGGAAATACCCTTGTTAAAACATAAAACGTTACAGGTAAACTACCCCTTTCCCTTAACCGATCTTCACCAAAATGAACAGATCTTGAGAACTCTACAATGCAGGGCTGTATGCGAAACATTATTTGATTCTGTTTGAATTTGCGGCTGTTATCGTTTGCCAAACAAACAAAATTACCCTTGCTAAAAAAAAACCGTTGCAGGTAAACTACCCCTTTCCCTCAACCGATCTTCACCAAAAACAATAGGTCGCGAGTACTCTGCAAATCAGAGCTGTATGCAAAAAATTATTTGATTCTGTTTGAATTTGCGGCAGTTATCGTTTGCCATAGAAAAAATCTACAGATAGACAGACAGACACACAGACACACAGACACAGAGACACACAGACACACAGACAGACAGTCACACACACAGACACTTTTCGGAAAACGACTTTTTTTCATGTTTTGAGTGTAGTAGAATCAGAATCTGCAATAATCACGAACACGATTTTTTTTGCCATCACCATACTTCCATTCCTTAAGGAATATGGAAGTAAAAACGTTCACAGATTAAAATGAAAATATCGGTATGGAGAACCATACATGACTTCCATATTCTAAGATTTATATTTAAAATCAATTTCGAAATGAAATATTACCATAGAAACTACTTCTTTCTACTTACTGCTTCAGCCTTAACCACAGTACTGTGGTCACTAACGTATACCACCTCACGTTATCGCACTCGATTTTCACTGATGATGGAAGTCGATGGCATTGCCGAAATGTCTGGTTTTGTAGAAAACATTGGACTACGGCCAAATATCCCGGGAAGGAATTTTAACAAAAACTACTTCTTTGTTGCCGATAACGTTGTACACATATATATCAGTGGCGAAGTTACATGGAGGCAATTGAGGCAATGCCTACCCTAACAAATTCTGTAGAATAAAAATTATAAATACGTATGAACTACATAACGTAAAGATTATACATTGTTACTGTGACTGTCAAATTTATTAAACCGAAACGTGCTTTATTGAGCGACCGCTAGATGGTGACAGGTGAGATTCGGCATAGTTCGTTTAAAGCGAATGAGGCAACCTGAACTTGCCTCAGCGTTTTTTGTGTACATCGTATGTAAGCAATGTAGTGGTGTGATAGGGAAGTGTAGGGAGGGGGGATTGTCCCGCGCTGTACACATAGAGCGTTGAGGCATGCCTCACTTCTGTGGTCCAAACAGTTAAGTTAAAGCGCCTGTGTTGTTTCTAAGTGTTTATTTTATGCGGTTATTAAAAGTGTCACTGTTATTCCGCTGAACTAACAGATGATCAAGATTGTTATTTGAATTATTTGTAACATTAAACATATATATAGGAACTAACCAAGTTTAAAAATTTGAAGTTTAATCAGTTGTATTATCGTGTATGACTAATACAAGGATTGTTCAATAGACACACGTATAGAGCTGTAAAGCAATTTTTATTCAACGATTTTAAAAGAAGTCTCCAATAACATTAAGACATGAGTTCCACTGTTGCGCTAACCTGTAGATTCCCTGCTAGTAAAATTCTTACGGCTGTTTGTGGAACCATTCGGTTACAGCAAACTCTACCTCAACGTCCGATTTCACCCACCGTCCTTTTAGTGATTCCTTAAAAAAAATTTAAGATAAGATTTTTGCCTACCCATTCATTAACTACTAGCTTCGCCAGTAAGCAAATTGATGTCCATTTTTTCGGCTTGCACGCGTTATGTTGGTGTGGGTTTCGGCACTTTCCATTTAAAAAGCGTGCAAACGTAAGAAAATAAACATGAGTGAGGCCAGAAATAACGTGAATTGTGTGTTTGTGTCTTACCTGCCTTTTTATTGCCGTATTAAATGAAAAATATTATATTACATTAAAATTAAAAAATTTTAATTTTATTGCCTGTCAACAAAATTATTTTATTTTTAACAATTACCATTGTTTCAAAAAGTTTAAATAAATTTGCAAGTACTTTACTCTTGTTAAAACGTAAAAGGTTGCTGGTAAACTACCCCTTCCCCTTAACCGATCTTCACCAAAATCGAACGTCCTTGAGACCTCTACAATTCAGGGATGTATGCAAAAAATTATTTGATTCTGTTCGAATTTGCGGCTGTTATCGTTTGCCATAGAAAATACGCTTGATAAAAAAACGGTGCAGGGAAACTACCCCTTCCCCTTAACCGATCTTCACCAAAAACAATAGGTCTTGAGTACTCTACAAATCAGGGCTGTATGCAAAACATTATTTGATTCTGTTTGAATTTGCGGCTGTTATCGTTTGCCATAGAAAATACCCTTGTTAAAAAAACGTTGCAAGTAAACTACCCCTTTCCCTCAACCGATCTTCACCAAAACAATAGGTCTTGAGAACTCTACAATTTAGGGCTGTATACGAAACATTATTTAAGTCTGTTTGAATTTGCGGCTGTTATCGATTGCCAAAAAAAAAAATTTCCCTTGATAAAAAAAACCGTGCACGTAAACTACCCCTTCCCATCAACCGATCTTCACCAAAAACAATAGGTAGCGAGTACTCTACAAATCAGGGCTGTATGCAAAAAATTATTTGATTCTGTTTGAATTTGCGGCAGTTATCGTTTGCCATAGAAAATACGCTTGATAAAAAACGTTGCAGGTAAACTACTCCTTCCCCTCAACTGATCTTCACCACAAACAATAGGTCTTGAGTACTCTACAAATCAGGGCTGTATGCAGAAAATTATTTGATTCTGTTTGAATTTGCGGCTGTTATCGTTTGCCATAGAAAATACCCTTGTTAAAAAAACGTTGTAGGTAAACTACCCCTTTCCCTTAACCGATCTTCACCAAAAACAATAGGTCTTGAGAACTCTACAATCTAGGGCTGTATGCAAATAATCTTTTGATTCTGTTTGAATTTGCGGCTGTTATCGTTTGCCATAAGAAATACCCTTTATAAAACATAAAACGTTACAAGTAAACTACCCCTTTCCCTTAACCGATCTTCACCAAAAACAAAAAGTATTGAGAACTCTACAATTCAGGGCTGTATACGAAACATTATTTAAGTCTGTTTGAATTTGCGGCTGTTATCGTTCGCCAAAAAAAAAAATTTCCCTTGATAAAAAAACCGTGCTGGTAAACTACCCCTTCCCCGCAACTGATCTTCACCAAAAACAATAGGTCGCGAGTACTCTACAAATCAGGGCTGTATGCAAACAATTATTTGATTCTGTTTGAATTTGCGGCAGTTATCGTTTGCCATTAAAAAAACGCTTGATAAAAAACGTTGCTGGTAAACTACCCCTTCCCCTCAACTGATCTTCACCAAAAAGAATAAGTCTTGAGTACTCTATAAATCAGGGCTGTATGCAGAAAATTATTTGAATCTGTTTGAATTTGCGGCTGTTATCGTTTGCCATAGAAAATACCCTTGTTTAAAAAACGTTGTAGGTAAACTACCCCTTTCCCTTAACCGATCTTCACCAAAAACAATAGGGCTTGAGAACTCTACAATTTAGGGCTGTATGCAAATAATCTTTTGATTCTGTTTGAATTTGCGGCTGTTATCGTTTGCCATAGGAAATACCCTTGTTAAAACATAAAACGTTACAAGTAAACTACCCCTTTCCCTTAACCGATCTTCACCAAAAACAAAAGGTCTTGAGAACTCTACAATTCAGGGCTGTATACGAAACATTATTTGATTCTGTTTGAATTTGCGGCTGTTATCGTTTGCCAAAAAAAAAAAATTTCCCTTGATAAAAAAAAACCGTTGCTGGTAAACTACCCCTTTCCCTCAACCGATCTTCACCAAAAACAATAGGTCGCGAGTCCTCTACAAATCAGGGCTGTATGCAAAAAATTATTTGATTCTGTTTGAATTTGCGGCAGTTATCGTTTGCCATAGAAAAAAATCTACAGACACACATACACACACACAGACACACACACACACACACACACACACACACACAGACACTTTTCGGAAAACGACTTTTTTTCATGTTTTGAGTGTAGTAGAATCAGAATCTGCAATAATCTCGAACACGATTTTTTTTGCCATCACCATACTTCCATTCCTTAAGGAAATATGGAAGTAAAATACAGCAAAGCTTTTTACTTCCATATTTCCTTAAGGAATGGAAGTATGGTGATGGCAAAAAAAATCGTGTTCGAGATTATTGCAGATTCTGATTCTACTACACTCAAAACATGAAAAAAAGTCGTTTTCCGAAAAGTGTCTGTGTGTGTGTGTGTGTCTGTGTGTCTGTGTGTCTGTCTGTGTGTCTGTCGATTTTTTTCTATGGCAAACGATAACTGCCGCAAATTCAAACAGAATCAAATAATTTTTTGCATACTGCCCTGATTTGTAGAGAACTCGCGACCTATTGTTTTTGGTGAAGATCGGTTGATGGAAAGGGATAGTTTACCTGCAACGGTTTTTTTTTATCAAGGGAAATTTTTTTTTTTTGAAGATCGGTTAATGGAAAGGGGTAGTTTACCTCCAGCGTTTTATGTTTTAAAAGGGTATTTTCTATGGCAAACGATAAGAGCCGCAAATTCAAGCAGAATCAAAAGATTTTTTGCATAAAGCCCTGTGTTGTAGAGTTCTCAAGACCTGTTGGTTTTGGTGAAGATCGGTTAATGGAATAGGGTAGTTTACCTGCAACATTTGTTTTAACAAGGGTAATTTTTTCTATGTCGAACGATAACTGCCGTAAATTAAAACCGAATCAACTACTCTTTTGCATACCATTTTGAATTATACAGAACTCAAGGAGTGTTGATTTTGTTGAAGATCGGTTAAGGGAAAGGGTAGTTTACCTGCAACATTTTATATTTTAACAAGGGTATTTCCTATGGCAAACGATAAGAGCCGCAAATTCAAACAGAATCAAATAATTTTTAGCATACAGCCGTGAATTGCAGAGTACTCAAGACCTATTGTTTTTGGTGAAGATCGGATAAGAGAAAGTTGTAGTTAACCAGCAACGTTTTTTTATCAGGGGTAATTTTTACTTCCATGTTCCTTAAGGAAATGGAAGTATGGTGATGGCAAATCGTGTTCGAGATTTTTGGAGATTCTGATTGTACTACACTCAAAACAAGAAAAAAGTCATTTTTCGAAAAGTGTCTGTCTGTGAGTCTGTCTGTCTGTAGATTTTTTTTTTCTATGGCAAACGATAACAGCTGCAAATTCAAACAGAATCAATTAATTTTTTCATGCAGCTCTGATTTGTAGAGTACTGAAGACTTATAGTTTTTGGTGAAGATCAGTTAAGGGAAAGGGGTAGTTTACCTGCAACATTTTTTGTTTTAACAAGGGTAATTTTTCTATGACGAACGGTAACTGCCGCATATTCAAACAGAATCAAATAATTTTTTGCATACGTCCCTGAATTGTAGTGATCTCAAGGACTTTTGATTTTGGTGAAGATCGGTTAAGGGGAAAGGGGTAGTTTACCTGCAACCTTTTACATTTTAACAAGAGTAAAGTACTTGAAAATTAATTTAAACTTTTTCAAACAATGGTAATTGTTAAAAATAAAATAAATTTGTTGCCAGGCAATAAAATTATAATTTTTTCATTTTAATGTAAATCATGTATGAGAGAAAATATATCGTTCGTGGCAGGCAAGCATATCTCAATTATGTAATGTTTACGTTTCCATTTTATTATTATGATTACTGCAATAAAAAGGCAGGGAAGACACACACACACACACACACACACACACACACACAATTCGCGTTATTTCTGGCCTCATTCATGTTTATTTTCTTACATTTGCACGCTTTTTAAATGGAAAGTGCCGAAACCCACACCAACAAAACGCGTCGTGGATAGCGTAGTGTTATGAGTTATAACGTAGGGAACCAGTAATAATTGGATGTGCCAATTATACCGGCTGCCTTCGTTGTGAAGCACTGAAAATAATCACAACAAATAAACAATTTATATAGCAGGATATTTGGAAGGGGAGACTGTTGATTTATGCACTCATTTTACTTGGTACTTAGATGACATCTCTTTATTACATTTGGTGATTAAGTTCTCTATTGAAAGTTCTCAAACAATATAGTTTACTATATGATTAAATATATAAATTACTACTTTACAAAGGGGCTTCAAAATATGATGTACATCTTATTGATTAATTCCACGGATCCGGGATTAAATATATTAAATGAATTATGGTCACCTTGCCATGTACAATATTGAAACTCTAACCATTTGAAGAATGGTTTTTACTAATCTTCTAAAACAACAAAACTTTTAGTTTAAACTTTACCTTTTTGCTATAACTAGCGTTATTAGATTTTATACTACATGTTACCTAAAATGTCAGGTTTCTAAAGTATTTAATGTTATTACATTTAAACATAAGTTTTAAAGTCTTTAATATGATAATTTAAATTGTCTTTTTGGGTTTATAATTTTGTAACTCTTAACCATGGAAGACAAGCCTCCATGTCACCTGTGTGTTTCCTGAAGTTGCTGCAGAATTAGTTCTTCGGTCCTCCTGATGTTTCTTGAAGTTCAGTCGTTACCTTATCATACTGTGATGGTGAAGTTCTAGAAGTATGTGAAATCATTCCTGGTGTGGTACATTCATCTCCGGCGACTGTAGTTATTCTTAGTAATTCTTGTAGTTAGAATACATAGATAGAAAGTTTGTTTCACTGTTATACACTTCACATGATGATAGATTAGTTGACTATCACCTTCTAGGTTGTAATACTGTATAAATTACATAGTCCGTTATTTTATAATATAGAGAGATGTCATCACCACACAAATTACTTTTTTAAATAGTCATGGTATCAACCCTTTCACATTTTTATATATATACGTAGCGAAACAACGCTTTACGCTGCTTACGGCGTGAGCGCTCCATTACAAGTCGAAGAAAATAGTTAAGGGGAGCGTAGTAATCTCAAGACAATTACTAGGCAACATAAAAGTAGTTCCGTTTTTCTAATTTTAATTAA
The DNA here is from genome assembly GCA_034769895.1 of Magicicada septendecula. Classification (NCBI taxonomy): domain Eukaryota; kingdom Metazoa; phylum Arthropoda; class Insecta; order Hemiptera; family Cicadidae; genus Magicicada; species Magicicada septendecula. Next base: position 1,291,803,365 of record CM068367.1, read on the forward strand.
AGGACTACGGTTGATTAAATAATTAAATCGTGATATTCTTAGTTGCAGAAGTTATCAAAGTACGTAACAATGGTCTTAATTAATTATTTAAATAATAACAAATTTACAATAATACTTAGTTTATTTAGGGGTCAGAAAACAAGTTACTTCTGGTCAGTTCTTGTTTATACAGGATAAATTAATAAGCTTTACCCTTTCTGTACAATTCCATTCCCTTTTAATTTTATTATTAGACTTATATTAAATATTATTATTATTAAATGATTGCCATAAGATTTAGTTTACAATGTGAGATTTTATTAAGAATTTAAAATTTCTCCGATTATATATTATCAACTTAATTAATTAACATATTTTTATTAATGAAATCGTCACATACTCCGCCGCTTAAGCCACAGACGCCGGTATAATTTTTTTTTTATATACCGAGAGTATGTTTAGGGATTTCCGTGTGTAATTTCTCTCACCCGTTTCTCTCTGTATGTAATTATGAGTTACACACGTCAGTCTCGAATTGTTTATTCTTACTATCTACATATCATACTTTACAGACTAATTCTAATACTACATAAAATTCACACATTATAAAACATATAGTTAACATTCTAATTTTCTTAACACTACTACTTATGACTACTACCGGGTTTTTCTTTAGTTGGGAGTTATTCTAGTGATAGAATTACTCATTAAGTAATTTGTTACTTAATTATTTCTCATATTTGCTGTCAGCTGACTTCTTACTTTGCTCTCCTTTCGAAGAATAGGATTCAAGGGTGATCAGGCCTCGTACCTATCTATACCATTAGCTAGCTAAACGTTACTCTAGTACTCCTTTGCAGTTGAGTACAAAACATATACCTTTCTTTTTTCTTTACATTTATTTAACTTGCACTCTACCATTACCTTCTTTGTGATAATGTTTTATCTGAGAAATATGTGTCCTTCGTACATATTTTTGAGTAGAGGGTTCATACAGTGCTACGGTTGGAGTTAAATATTTGCGAATTTGATAAGGACCGCACCATCGGTATGATAGCTTGGAAGTGGTCTTATCGATTGCACTACTCGTAGGATGTGTTTTACACATAACTAAGTTACCGATTTGGTACTTTACTTCATTATTATTATTTCGCTCGTGATATTTCCTTGATTTCGCTAAGTTTGTTCGCAAATTAGCGCGCGCTTCATTGCATATTTTCTTAATATTTTTATCCCTAATTCCAAGGGGTAACAATTCATGTATTTTCCACTTAGCGGATAATGGGTGGTTGGGTTTATATTTGAACAATAATTCAAATGGGGTCGACTTATGTCCTTCATGATATGCAGAATTAAAAGCGAACTGTATCCAGGATAAGTTCTGGTCCCAAGAAGTATGGTCGTTAGCATGGTAGGCAATTAAAGCAGATTTTAGGTTTCGCAAATACCTCTCAGCTATATTACCTTGCGGACGATACTCTGTAGTGGTAATATGGTTTATACCTAGTTTGAAACACATGTTCCTGAATTCCTTGGACTTAAACTGTGGTCCGTTATCCGACACTAGATGGACAGGAATACCAAATTCTTTAAATAATCTATGCTGTAAAATATTTACTGTGGTTGTAGCTAAGGCTCGCCGCATGGGGTACATCCAGACGAATTTGCTAAAAGAGTCTACACAAATTAGTAACATTGTATTTCCTGATTTGGAACGCGGATAGGGTCCTGAAAAGTCTAAATAAATTTTGGAGAACGGGGTAGCAGGAATCTCAGAGATTAACTGACTTATTTGGCTGTTTCTAGCGGGTTTGCTGAGTGCACACAACTTACACTTTTTTACAAAATTGGCGATCTCACTGTTCATATTTTCCCAGTGATATTCTTTACGAATTCGGTGTATAGTTTTATTTATTCCCATATGTGCTCCAATGGTGGAAGAGTGATAATATTCCATCAGCATAGGTTTAATAATATCAGGGGCAATTATTCGTAGATATTTTCCGTTCGCTATTTTACAACATAATACTCTCCTACTTAATATGTATTTCTCTGACTTATTTCTTTTTTCAAGTTGTTCAATAATTGGACTCAAACGTGGGTCTTGTATTTGATACTGGGCTAAATCCGTAAATGCAAGAGGAAATTCGGTAATTAAAGTATTAATAATAGGCGTGTCTCTACTCTTGTTTTCGTAATTATTACTACTAGGCTGGAACATACGTGACAGTGTATCGGCAACTACGTTTTGGGTGCCTCTAATATGTTGTACTTTGAATTTAAAACAATTTAATCTTAATACCCATCTTCCGATACGACCTAACTGTTTTGGGTGATTTAGTAGCCAAGATAACGCTTGATTATCTGTTTCTAACAAAAACTCCTTATGTTCTAAAAATGGTTTGAACTTCTCAAAAGCGAAAACTATAGCTAAACATTCTAATTCGTATGCGGAGTATTTCTTTTCTTGCTCAGTTAGGGTGCGAGAAGCGTAACTAATAGGTAACCTTGAGTTATCTACTTCCTGATATATTACTGCACCTAGTGGGACACTAGAACTGTCTGTCTGCACTACAAATGGTTTTGTAAAGTCGGCTAATTGTAGTACGGGGGGTGATATTATGCTTTCTTTTAATTTCTCGAATGCGGTTTGGTGTTGCTCATTCCATTCAAATTTAATTCCCTTCTTTCTTAAGGTATTTAGCGGTGCTGCAATTTCAGCTAGATGTGGGATGTACTTATGGAAATAATTTATCATTCCTAAAAATCGGGCTATTCCTTTCGCATCCCGCGGCGGTAAAAATTCTCTGATGGCACGGGTTCGCTCTGGGTCTATGCTTACCTTTCCGTTTGCTTTTACGATGTGACCTAAAAATGAGAATTGTGTCACAGCAAAATTTACTTTACTGGGATTTACGGTTAATCCAGCTTTCTCCAATCGGGTTAGTACTTCACGTAGATGTTCAAGATGTTGCTCAATTGACTCGCTGTAAATAACAATGTCATCTAGGTAGTGGTACACATATTTAAACTTTATGTCATGAAATAATTTTTCTAATAATCTGCTACATACAGAACTACCTTGGGATATACCAAAAGGTACCCTTGTAAATTGGTACAGGTTGAAAGGGACGGCAAAGGCGGTAAGACGTTTTGATTCTTCCGAAAGAGGTATCTGGTGAAATGCCTGATTTAAATCCATAATGGTAAAGATTTTTGCTTTCGTAAAATAATGAAATGCACTGTGGATGTCGGGAAGTGGTATAGATTCAAATTCTATCCGTTTATTTAGTTGTCTGTAGTCCACCACTAATCTATGTTTGTCGTTACTTTTGGGTACTAAAAACGCAGGTGATGAATAAGATGACGTAGAGGGTTCGATGACTCCTTGTTCTAACAATTTATTAATTTGGTTCCTCATCACTTCCATTTTCGGTGGTGATAATTTGTATGGGGCTAAACGAATTACTTTGTTGTCGCTCAAATTTATTTTGTACTCTATCAGATCCGTCAGTCCTAACTTTGGGGTGAGGACGTTGGAGAATTGTTTTATTAAAGTCTGTATGTTCCGTCTATCTTTACTTTTTAGATGACTTAATTCAGGTTCGTGATGCTTTATATGTGTAGAAGTGGTGCTAGTACTTTCTCTGTTATTTGCATTATCATGCAAGTTATATTTCCGTGAACGATCGAATCCAAAGTAAAATATCTTCTCGTGAATGTCTAAAATTATGCCTGTTTTACTGATAAAATCAGCTCCCAATATTAATTCGGGTCCTAATTCGTCGCATACCAACATTGGAAAATACCACGTTAGATTTTTAATTTTTACTTTAAAAGTGATGATAAGCTTTATCATTAAGTTTTGCTTATTAGCTGTAGCGCATCTAATATTTACTGATTGACTGCGTTTAACTAAATTGTGTTTAAATAATTGATCGGCTAGCTCTTGACTAATTAAACTTCGCGTGGATCCGGAATCAATTAATCCGAGGCTGGATGTAACACCAAGGTCAACTTGTATATACGGTAATTCACACTTATTGTAATCACATTTACTAATAGAGTTACATTTATCGATAAATTTCCTAACATAGGGGTCTAATTTTCTTTTGTTATTATTATTATTATTTTGTTTTAACTTGTGGTCTCTCAGGGGTTTACCTGTTTTCACGATGCTGCGGAAGACACAGGGTTTCGGATCTCCCTGCCTTACATGTTTTTTGGATAATGAGTTCTCTGATGATACTGTTTCCGTTTACAGTTTCTACTGAGGTGTCCAGGTTTTCCGCAGTTATAGCATATATATTCTTTACGCGGGGTCTCACTGGTTTCGTGTCTAGGTGGTGGCTCTTTGGACTTACCGTGGCCATGAACATAGGTTGGTCGCCGAAATGGGCGTCGTTCTCGTAGACTTCTTGTATCTAAGGGTAGGGCTTGCGTTTCCTTTCTATGTGGTGTTGTGGATACCGGTGCATGTCGATGCTGATCTGCATACCACACATTTGAAGAGTGCACACTACATTGTTCAAGGTCAGCGAAAGTAAGGGGTCTACTTATTAGAGCTAAACGGGAGCGTTCTTCAGGAGATAAGCCTACCAATATAGTATCGACCAATTGTTTTTCACTCCAGTCGACTTGCAGTAGACGTGAAGATTGATGTCTGCGATATAGTGGGCCAGTCTTTCTTGAGCTCTTTGTACTCGAAGTACGGTATTTCTTTTTATCTCCTCATATATTCCAGTGGGAATAAAATATTTGATTACATTTGTATGAAGTTCTTCTACCGGAAGATTCGAGTTTAATGTTTCGAGCACACGATCTCGTAAAGGTGGTTTACATTTGGGTAAGATGACCTGCAGTATTTGCCAATCGCTCAATTGTTGTAGATCTTTTATTTGCAGTAGATATCTGATAAAAGTCAATAGAGTCGTGATGCTTAAGCCATCGGTGTAAGGAATATCATTAATTATTTTCTCTACTGGGTGGGAAATCTTTCCGTAGAGGTCTACATTAAAACATACGTTAGGTGTACTTTTCGAAAGATTGGTGTTTGCATTGGGATTTGTAATCGCATATTTACTAGTGCGAGAATGCTGAACTTTTGGCGGTGGGGGTTCTGACATAGTGTGGGTATTTAATTCTCTACTAGGTAATTGTTCATGACTCGGTTGTATCTTCGATAAGGTGGGTGATTCGGGGTTCGAGGTGGAGGGAGGGTTTTCTAAAGTAGGGGATTGAACTGGGGAGATATATAATTTTTGTAAATCGTGCTCAATTTCCTCCATTCTCGATGAGTCTGATTTTCGTCGTAAGTCATTGATAATTATGGGTAATTGGCTTAATGCCTCCTCCGCAAATTTCTGCACATCGGGGGGGATTACGGTGACGTCGGGCCAGCTTAGTAAATTATTTAACCGGCGGGTTAAATGTTCTATACGTTGCGTAACGCGCAAAAATTCCGTAGGTGATTTCTTGTCCTCAAGGTTTTGAGATAATACTATCAATTCCCTATATTTCGCATAACAGGTTTCTCGTTCGCCGTCATAATCGAGTTCACGCAATCTATCTAACTGCGATGGTGTATCTGATCCGGTTTGGCGTAATGATTTTCGTAACTCCGACATGGTTACATTTACGTGTTTTAGACCTCGTAAAAGTGCCTCGTAGCATAGCTCATCTTTTAATAACAGATCAGGATTAAATTCGGCCATTTTAGTAACGTGAGCGGCTATAACTAATTATTCTACTATTTGCCTTAATTGTTATACAACGCTTCCTTTTTCTTTTACACAAAAATATAAAACTATAAACCAATCGTGTTCTTACTCCTTTTCTTTTTTTTTTTTACAAATAAACACATAAAATGTTATGACAACCTTTATCGTTTTACTTTGAGAGAGAGAGAGAAATTTCACACATGCATGAATATGCGTACGACAAAAGATTCCCCCTTCGGTTACTAACACATGAACAGACACGCATCTTATAACAATAGACCACACAAGGAGGGTGACTTATTTTCAACTCAACTAAACAATGACAATTTTAAACAAACGGCAGCAGGAAACTACCCGTCCGAGATTGTCGAGAATGTGGCACGTTTATGAATGGGACTCTTAACAAGTACCAACATGGTTTGTTTACATGGGATTATATGCTAATATTACGTTACACATATTATATTTACTAATAAAGTTATTTATACTATATTACTATAATATTAATTATTATTTTTATCTTATTTCAAACTCTGACACATATTGAAATACATGAGTGTATAGACAACAGCTTTTGTGCGTGGGATATCGGGACGCAATTACTTCTTTCTTTTCTCTTACGCAAAATTAGCAAATTCGCAAAATAGCAGCAGAATAGCAAAAACAGCAGTAAAGCAGAGTGGCGCAAATTATTACCTCTTCTCTTGAGTTATAACGTAGGGAACCAGTAATAATTGGATGTGCCAATTATACCGGCTGCCTTCGTTGTGAAGCACTGAAAATAATCACAACAAATAAACAATTTATATAGCAGGATATTTGGAAGGGGAGACTGTTGATTTATGCACTCATTTTACTTGGTACTTAGATGACATCTCTTTATTACATTTGGTGATTAAGTTCTCTATTGAAAGTTCTCAAACAATATAGTTTACTATATGATTAAATATATAAATTACTACTTTACAAAGGGGCTTCAAAATATGATGTACATCTTATTGATTAATTCCACGGATCCGGGATTAAATATATTAAATGAATTATGGTCACCTTGCCATGTACAATATTGAAACTCTAACCATTTGAAGAATGGTTTTTACTAATCTTCTAAAACAACAAAACTTTTAGTTTAAACTTTACCTTTTTGCTATAACTAGCGTTATTAGATTTTATACTACATGTTACCTAAAATGTCAGGTTTCTAAAGTCTTTAATGTTATTACATTTAAACATAAGTTTTAAAGTCTTTAATATGATAATTTAAATTGTCTTTTTGGGTTTATAATTTTGTAACTCTTAACCATGGAAGACAAGCCTCCATGTCACCTGTGTGTTTCCTGAAGTTGCTGCAGAATTAGTTCTTCGGTCCTCCTGATGTTTCTTGAAGTTCAGTCGTTACCTTATCATACTGTGATGGTGAAGTTCTAGAAGTATGTGAAATCATTCCTGGTGTGGTACATTCATCTCCGGCGACTGTAGTTATTCTTAGTAATTCTTGTAGTTAGAATACATAGATAGAAAGTTTGTTTCACTGTTATACACTTCACATGATGATAGATTAGTTGACTATCACCTTCTAGGTTGTAATACTGTATAAATTACATAGTCCGTTATTTTATAATATAGAGAGATGTCATCACCACACAAATTACTTATTTAAATAGTCATGGTATCAACCCTTTCACATTTTTATATATATACGTAGCGAAACAACGCTTTACGCTGCTTACGGCGTGAGCGCTCCATTACAAGTCGAAGAAAATAGTTAAGGGGAGCGTTGTAATCTCAAGACAATTACTAGGCAACATAAAAGTAGTTCCGTTTTTCTAATTTTAATTAAAGGACTACGGTTGATTAAATAATTAAATCGTGATATTCTTAGTTGCAGAAGTTATCAAAGTACGTAACAATGGTCTTAATTAATTATTTAAATAATAACAAATTTACAATAATACTTAGTTTATTTAGGGGTCAGAAAACAAGTTACTTCTGGTCAGTTCTTGTTTATACAGGATAAATTAATAAGCTTTACCCTTTCTGTACAATTCCATTCCCTTTTAATTTTATTATTAGACTTATATTAAATATTATTATTATTAAATGATTGCCATAAGATTTAGTTTACAATGTGAGATTTTATTAAGAATTTAAAATTTCTCCGATTATATATTATCAACTTAATTAATTAACATATTTTTATTAATGAAATCGTCACAGTATGGTGATGGCAAAAAAAATCGTGTTCGAGATTATTGCAGATTCTGATTGTACTACACTCAAAACATGAAAAAAAGTCATTTTTCGAAAAGTGTGTGTGTGTGTGTGTGTCTGTGTGTGTGTCTGTGTGTCTGTAGATTTTTTCTATGGCAAACGATAACAGCCGCAAATTCAAACTGAATCAAACCATTTTTTGCATACAGCCCTGATCTGTAGAGTACTCGCGACCTATTGTTTTTGGTGAAGATCGGTTGAGGGAAAGGGGTAGTTTACCAGCAACGGTTTTTTTTATCAAGGGTAATTTTGTTTGTTTGGCAAACGATAACAGCCGCAAATTCAAACAGAATCAAATAATATTTCGCATACAGCCCTGAATTGTAGGGCTCTTAAGATCTGTTGATTTTGGTAAAGATCGGTTAAGGGAAAGGGGTAGTTTACCGGCAACGTTTTATGTTTTAACAAGGGTATTTTATATGGCAAACGATAACAGCCGCAAATTCAAACATAATCAAATAATGTTTTGCATACTGCCCTGAATTGTAGAGTTCTCAAGACCTTTTGGTTTTGGTGAAGATCGGTTAAGGGAAAGGGGTAGTTTACCAGCAACGGTTTTTTTTATCAAGGGTAATTTTGTTTGTTTGGCAAACGATAACAGCCGCAAATTCAAACAGAATCAAATAATATTTCGCATACAGTCCTGAATTGTAGTGCTCTTAAGATCCGTTGATTTTGGTAAAGATCGGTTAAGGGAAAGGGGTAGTTTACCGGCAACGTTTTATGTTTTAACAAGGGTATTTTATATGGCAAACGATAACAGCCGCAAATTCAAACATAATCAAATAATGTTTTGCATACTGCCCTGAATTGTAGAGTTCTCAAGACCTTTTGGTTTTGGTGAAGATCGGTTAAGGGAAAGGGGTAGTTTACCCGCAACGTTTTACGTTTTAAAAGGGTATTTTTTATGGCTAACGATAAGAGCCGCAAATTCAAACAGAATCAAATACGTTTTTGCATACAGCCCTGATTTCTTGTGTACTAAAGACCTATTGTTTTTGGTGAAGATCGTTTAAGGGAAAGGGGTAGTTTACCGGCCACGTTTTTTGTTTTATCAAGGGTATTTTGTATGGCGAACGATAACAGCCACAAATTCAAACAAAATCATATAATATTTTACATACAGCCCTGAATTGTAGAGTTCTCAAGACCTGTCGTTTTTGGTGAAGATCTGTTAAGGGAAAGGGGTAGTTTACCAGCAACGGTTTTTTATCAAGGGTAATTTTACTTCCATATTCCTTAAGGAATGGAAGTATGGTGATGGCAAAAAATCGTGTTCGAGATTATTGCAGATTCTGATTGTACTACACTCAAAACATGAAAAAAAGTCGTTTTCCGAAAAGTGTCTGTGTGTGTGTCTGTCTGTCTGTGTGTCGTGTAGATTTTTTTTCTATGGCAAACGATAACTGCCACAAATTCAAACAGAATCAAATAATTTTTTGCATACAGCCCTGATTTGTAGATTACTCACGACCTATTGTTTTTTGGTGAAGATCGGTTGAGGGAAAGGGGTAGTTTACCAGCAACGGTTTTTTTTATCAAGGGAAATTTTTATTTGGCAAACGATAACAGCCGCAAATTCAAACAGAATTAAATAATGTTTCGTATACAGCCCTGAATTGTAGAGTTCTCAAGACCTATTGTTTTTGGTGAAGATCAGTTAAGGGAAAGGGGTAGTTTACTTGTAACGTTTTATGTTTTAACAAGGGTATTTTCTATGGCAAACGATAACAGCCGCAAATTCAAACAGACTCAAAAGATTATTTGCATACAGCCCTAAATTGTTGAGGTCTCAAGACCTATTGTTTTTGGTGAAGATCGGTTGAGGGAAAGGGGTAGTTTACCAGCAACGTTTTTTTAACAAGGGTATTTTATATGGCAAACGATAACAGCCGCAAATTCAAACAGAATCAAATAATGTTTTCCATACAGCCCTAATTTGTAGAGTACTCAAGACCTGTTGTTTTTGGTGAAGATCGGTTAAGGAGAAGGGGTAGTTTACCTGCAAACGTTTTTTTATCAAGCGTATTTTCTATGGCAAACGATAACAGCCGCAAATTCAAACAGAATCAAATAAGTTTTTGCATACGTCCCTGAATTGTAGAGGTCTCAAGGACTTTCGATTTTGGTGAAGATCGGTTAAGGGGAAGGGGTAGTTTACCTGCAACCTTTTACGTTTTAACAAGAGTAAAGTACTTGAAAATTTATTTAAACTTTTTGAAACAATGGTAATTGTTAAAAATAAAATAATTTTGTTGCCAGGCAATAAAATTATAATTTTTTCATTTTAATGTAATATAATATTTTTATTTAATACAGCAATAAAAAGGCAGGTAACACACACACACACACACACACACACACAATTCACGTTATTTCTGGCCTCACTCATGTTTATTTTCTTACATTTGCACGCTTTTTAAATGGAAAGTGCCGAAACCCACACCAACATAACGCGTGCAAGCCGAAATTTTTTTTAAGGAATCACTAAAAGGACGGTGGTTCAAATCGGACGCTGAGGTAGAGTTTGCTGTAACCGAATGGTTCCACAAACAGCCGTAAGAATTTTACTAGCAGGGAATCTACAGGTTAGCGCAACAGTGGAACTCATGTCTTAATTTTATTGGAAACTTCTTTTAAAATCGTTGAATAACAAATGCTTTACGGCTCTATACGTGTTTCTATTGAACAATCCTTGTATTAGTCATACACAATAATACAACTGATTGAACTTCAAATTTTTAAACTTGATTAGTTTCTATATATATGTTTAATGTTAGGCCTACAAATAATTCAAATAACAATCTTGATCATCTGTTAGTTCAGCGGAATAACAGTGACACTTTTAATAACCGCATAAAATAAACACTTAGAAACAACACAGGCGCTTTAACTTGACTGTTTGGACCACAGAAGTGAGGCATGCCTCAACGCTCTATGTGTACAGAGCGGGACAATCCCCCCTCCCTACACTTCCCAATCACACCACTACATTGCTTACATACGATGTATACAAAAAACGCTGAGGCAAGTTCAGGTTGCCTCATTCGCTTTAAACGAACTATGCCGAATCTCACCTGTCACCATCTAGCGGTCGCTCAATAAAGCACGTTTCGGTTTAATAAATTTGACAGTCGCAGTAACAATGTATAATCTTTACGTTATGTAGTTCATACGTATTTATAATTTTTATTCTACAGAATTTGTTAGGGTAGGCATTGCCTCAATTGCCTCCATGTAACTTCGCCACTGATATATATGTGTACAACGTTATCGGCAACAAAGAAGTAGTTTTTGTTAAAATTCCTTCCCGGGATATTTGGCCGTAGTCCAATGTTTTCTACAAAACCAGACATTTCGGCAATGCCATCGACTTCCATCATCAGTGAAAATCGAGTGCGATAACGTGAGGTGGTATACGTTAGTGACCACAGTACTGTGGTTAAGGCTGAAGCAGTAAGTAGAAAGAAGTAGTTTCTATGGTAATATTTCATTTCGAAAATGATTTTAAATATAAATCTTAGAATATGGAAGTCATGTATGGTTCTCCATACCGATATTTTACTTCCATATTCCTTAAGGAATGGAAGTATGGTGATGGCAAAAAAAAATCGTGTTCGAGATTATTGCAGATTCTGATTCTACTACACTCAAAACATGAAAAAAGTCGTTTTCCGAAAAGTGTCTGTGTGTGTGTCTGTCTGTCTGTGTGTCTGTGTGTCTGTCTGTGTGTCTGAGTGTAGATTTTTTTTGGCAAACGATAACAGCCGCAAATTCAAACAGAATTAAATAATGTTTCGTATACAGCCCTGAATTGTAGAGTTCTCAAGACCTATGGTTTTTGGTGAAGATCGGTTAAGGGAAAGGGGTAGTTTACCTGCAACGTTTTATGTTTTAACAAGGGTATTTTTTATGGCAAACGATAACAGCCGCAAATTCAAACAGAATCAAATATTATTTGCATACAGCCCTAAATTGCAGAGTTCTCAAGACTTTTTGTTTTTGGTGAAGCTCAGTTAAGGGAAAGGGGTAGTTTACCGGCAGCATTTTTTTATCAAGGGTATTTTCTATGGCAAACGATAACAGCCGCAAATTCAAACAGAATCAAATAATTTTTTCCATACCGCCGTGATTTGTTGAGTACTCAAGAGCTATTGTTTTTGGTGAAGATCAGTTAAGGGAAAGGGGTAGTTTACCTGCAACGTTTTTTTATCAAGCGTATTTTCTATGACGAACGGTAACTGCCGCATATTCAAGCAGAATCAAATAATTTTTTGCATACGTCACTGAATTGTAGAGGACTCAAGGTCTTTTGATTTTGGTGAAGATCGGTTAAGGGGAAGGGGTAGTTTACCTGCAACCTTTTACGTTTTAACAAGAGTAAAGTACTTGAAAATTCATTTAAACTTTTTCAAACAATGGTAATTGTTAAAAATAAAATAATTTTGTTGCCAGGCAATAAAATTATAATTTTTTCATTTTAATGTAAATCTGTACATAGTATAATGTAAAGTCGGTCCGTTTTCTCTCTGTGTTTGAAATCGCTAATCTCAGGAAGTACTGAACGGATTTTGTTGAAGTTTTCGCCAATAGATAGAGTTTCTATCGAGGAACATTTATGTGTATAATTAATACATATATGTTGTACATTAGCTTAGCTATCACGGTTTATGTCAAGTAAGTGGTATAGTTTACATCTTACATATAAAAATGAATGTTTCTTTGTTTGTCCCGTATGTTCCTATACCATTCATCCGATTGCGATGAAACTTCGGTGAGTTGTTGTGCGCACGTCCGCGAAGGTTTCTTCCACATCTCCTCCTAAACCACTGTACCGATTTCAACCAAACTTGGCACAAATATTTTACGCAACGGGAGAACCAACATAGGATAGGTGTTTTTTCGATGGGGTCCTTTTGGGGGTTCTTTGGGGTCTCCCACATCGCCTCCTAAACCACTGGACCGATTTCAACCAAACTTGGCACAAATAATTTACGCAAAGGGAGAACCAACATAGGACAAGTGTTTTTTTCGATACGATCCTTTGGGGGGTCCTTTGGGGTCTTCCACGTCTCCACCTAAACCATTGGACCGATTTCAACCAAACTTGGCACAAATATTTTACGCAACGGGAGAACCAACATAGGACAGGTGTTTTTTTCGATACGATCCTCTGGGGGGTCCTTTGCGGTTTTAAAAAACTATTAGATCTGGTTACTATGGCAACCCAATAGAATAGATTCTGTTCTAAATATATTATCGCATTAAATTGAAGACCACGCGAACGAAGTTGTGGGCAACAGCTATTTATTTTTAAGAAGCCTACTTTAATTAAACTTTATTAATTAAACTAACATTTTCATTACGTACAACGTGAAACTCCGTAGCGAAGCACGGGTATTCTGCTAGTCATGTATAAGAGAAAATATATCGTGCGTGGCAGGCAAGCTAATCTCTGTTATGTACTGTTTACGTTTCCATTTTATTATTATCACTACCGCAATAAAAAGGCAGGGAACACACACACACACACACACACACACACACACACACACACACACACACACACACACACAATTCGCGTTATTTCTGGCCTCATTCATGTTTATTTTCTTACATTTGCACGGTTTTTAAATGGAAAGTGCCGAACCCATACCAACATAACGCATGCAGGCCGAAAAAGTGTCCAGCGTGGATAGCGATTTGCTTCCTGTGGATCGCTGGGCAGTGTAACTGCACGTGTTTACAGAGGAACGATTCATAGACAGACTTTTCGTCTTTAGGGAATGAACCCTCTGCAAGATGCTGAGGGTCCATGAGTGACTTCGGAGCGCTCCTTCTTTTCCGCGTGTTTGTTCTGTGAAACGTACACTGTAGATTCGCAGATTTATTCTAAGCAACGCTCAATAGGAAATGTTAAAAACTTTTGTCCACGGTGAACCCTCATACACACTAAACCTGCTCTGATGTTTTAATTACGGACATCATAATATTAAAACTTTGGAAACTTGAGCACTACTTAATGGAGATCAATCATTAACTTATACAAGCCATTAATTTTATGCATATTTTTTATATATATGTGTACAACGTTATCGGCAACAAAGAAGTAGTTTTTGTTAAAATTCCTTCCCGGGATATTTGGCCGTAGTCCAATGATTTCTACAAAACCAGACGTTTCGGCAATGCCATTGACTTCCATCATCAGTGAAAATCGAGTGCGATAACGTGAGGTGGTATATGTTAGTGACCACAGTACTGTGGTTAAGGCTGAAGCAGTAAGTAGAAAGAAGTAGTTTCTATGGTAATATTTCATTTCGAAAATTATTTTAAAAATAAATCTTAGAATATGGAAGTCATGTATGGTTCTCCATACCGATTTTTTTCTATGGTAAACGATAACAGCCGCAAATTCAAACAGAATCAAATGATGTTTTGCATACAGCCCTGTATTGTAGAGTTCTCAATATCTATTGGTGTTGGTGAAGATCGGTTAAGGGAAAGGGGTAGTTTACCTGCAACGTTTTATGTTTTAAAAGGGTATTTTCTATGGCAAACGATAAGAGCCGCAAATTCAAACAGAATCAAATACGTTTTTGCATACAGCTTTGTTTTGTAGAGTACTAAAGACCTATTGTTTTTGGTGAAGATCGGTTAAGGGAAAGGGGTAGTTTACCAGACACGTTTTTTGTTTTATCAAGGGTATTTTATATGGCAAATGATAACAGCCGCAAATTCAAACAGAATCATATAATATTTTGCATACAGCCCTGAAATGTAGAGTTCTCAAGACCTGTTGGTTTTGGTGAAGATCGGTTAAGGGAATAGGGTTGTTTACCAGCAACATTTTATGTTTTATCAAGGGTATTTTTTTTTTGACGAACGATAACTGCCGTAAATTAAAACAGAATCGACTAATCTTCTGCATACCTTTTTGAATTATACAGAACTCAAGGTCTGTTGATTTTGTTGAAGATCGGTTAAGGGAAAGGAGTTTACCTGCAACGGTTTTTTATCAAAGGTAATTTTTTTCTATGGTAACCTATAACAGCCGCAAATTCAAACAGAATCAAATGATGTTTTGCATACAGCCCTGTATTGTAGAGTTCTCAATACCTATTGGTGTTGGTGAAGATCGGTTAAGGGAAAGGGGTACTTTACCTGCAACGTTTTATGTTTTAAAAGGGTATTTTCTATGGCAAACGATAAGACCCGCAAATTCAAACAGAATCAAATACGTTTTTGCATACAGCCCTATTTTGTAGAGTACTAAAGACCTGTTGGTTTTGGTGAAGATCGGTTAAGGGAATAGGGTAGTTTACCTGCAACATTTTATTTTATATCAAGGGTAATTTTTTTATGACGAATGATAACTGCCGTACATTAAAACAGAATCAACTACTCTTCTGCATACCTTTTTGAATTATACAGAATTCAAGGTCTGTTGATTTTGTTGAAGATCGGTTAAGGGAAAGGGGTAGCTTACCAGCAACGTTTTATGTTTTAACAAGGGTATTTTTTCTATGACGAACGATAACTGCCGTAAATTCAAAGAGAATCAAATAATTGTTTGCATACAGGCCTGAATTGTAGAGTTCTCAAGACCTGTCGCTTTTGGTGAAGATCGGTTAAGGGGAAGGGGTAGTTTACCTGCAACGGTTTTTTATCAAGGGTAATTTTTTATGGTAAACGATAACAGCCGCAATTTCAAACAGAATCAAATGATGTTTTGCATACAGCCCTGTATTGTAGAGTTCTCAATACCTATTGGTGTTGGTGAAGATCGGTTAAGGGAAAGGGGTAGTTTACCAGCAACATTTTATGTTGTAACAAGAGAAATGTTTCCATGACGAACGATAACTGCTGCACATTCAAACAGAATCAAATATTTTTTTCATGCATCCCTGGTTTTTAGAGGACTGAAGGTCTATTGATTTTGGAGAAGATCGGTTAAGAGAAAGGGGTAGTTTACCTGAAACATTTTATGAACAAGAGTAAAGTACTTAATTTTTATAAATAAAGTATCCTGATAAGAACTCATAATTATCCACTGTAGAAACGTAGATGAAATATCTATAAATGAAGAGGTTAGGTGAACGAGGTGGGGGTAATTTTCTATTACTAAAAATTATAGTTGAAGGTGGAGGGGAGAATTTTTTATATGTGTACTACGTTATCGGCAACAAAGAAGTAGTTTTTTCTTAAAATTGCTTCCCGGGCTGTTTAGCCGTAGTCCAATGTTTTCTGTAAAACCAGGCTTTTCGGCAGTGCCATCGACTGCCATGATCAGTGAAAATCGAGTGCGAAAACTTGAGGTGGTATACGTTAGTGACCACAGTACTGTGGTTAATGCTGAAGCAATAAGTAGAAAGACGTAGTTTCTATGGAAATATTTCATTTCGAATATGATTTTAAAAATAAATCTTAGAGCATGGAAGTCATGTATGGTTCTCCATACCGATATTTGATTCGGTGTTCCACGTCGCTAACTATAAGCTAAGTATATTATAAAGCGACAGTAATGTTTGTAACGTCCAGGTATTGAACTCCGCACCTTTGTACTTTCCATTGATGGGCTGGGGAAGGTTGCCCCCATCGAACTGGTCCTCAGTTATATATGCGCCCCCATAAATTTAAAGGTTAACTATGACTGGTCTACACCATAGCAGTCTAAGTACACATAAGCTACAGTTTAAATTAATTATTGAAATTAATGGAAACTATAACACACGTTTACGCTAATCGATATGAACGCACTAACCAACGTTTCGCAGTAACAAACAGACGAATAGGCGATTGTTCCTAGTAGAAGAAGCCTACTACAAACACAACGTGTTAACCGTAATTCAGCGCTTACGCAATTCGATACGTTTACGCCTGCTATTCGCTTAGAGGGTTGGAAAGAAATTTCAGGGAGGCATGGAAGAAACAAGAATAAAACGAAAGTAATGACTGTAGAAGAGGAAAATAAAAAAATTAGTTATAAAGATATAAGGGGATAACAGTGAACAAGTTCGCGATTTTTAGTACCCAAGAGTAATGGCAGGAGATACAGGAAGACAAGTGATAGAATTGTGTTAACGTTACAAAAGCAGTCAGGACCTACTTCGCATTGAGTCTTTGTGTTTTAAATAAGAATCATTTTTAAAGTAAGTGTTAGAGGACAAAATACGAGCCAGTATGCATATAGAGATGCAAGACATGGCCTTTGACCATGCACCAGAAAACAGAATACAAACTAACAGATGAGAAATATTTGAAACGAGTGAGAGAGGTTACAGAAAGGGACAGGTATAGAGATATAAAAACTTTAAAAAAAATATACGTAGTATCCTTATTCTTAAAGTATGAGGAGTGAGGATATCAGAGAAGAACTCGAAGTAAAGGGCATAAATGAAATTATTTCAGTTACAGAAGACAATGGTGCGATCATCTGCAAAGGATGACAGAGGATCGATTGTCGCAAGCTGCACTGAATTATAAAGCCGTTGGTAGAAGAGACGTGGGTCGCCCGAGGATGATATGGGTGCTGCGAACAGGTTTATATAACCTAATACGAAAATACAAAAAAGGTACCGGAGTATATAGAGCAGACGCAGCTGAGTTGTTGAGGTGCTTTACACAGAATCAATTCTAACGGCCAAGCGAAGAAAGTATGGGGGAGGTCTAGATGAGAATAAAGAGGAAGAGAAGTGGACGACGATAACGTGGGGTAACATAGCGGGGAAGATTATAGAGAAGAACGGAAAGAATCGGAATGAGGCAAGCCAGTGACAAGTAACAGAGAACAGTGGCATGAGTTTATGTTTAGCAGATTTGTAATAAAATAATTTATTGAAATCTATTGTAACATATAATATTCAGAAAAATATTTGATGGACTTTAACGAAAGGCCAGACCAGTCGCATCAAAGCGTCTGAAATGAGATTTCTCAGGCACGTGGCAGGGTATACTCTCCATGATCATAGAAGAAACACAGACATACGGCAGGACCTGAATATTATGAGTATACTCGACAGGATTGCCCAGTATCGGCTGGATTGGTGGTGGGAAAATCTTTGCCGACTACCGCATTCCCGAACAACTATAGAACTATAAGCAGAGGGAACGGAGAGGTGTAGGACGTGCGAGGGAGCGCTGGAGTGACCAGCTCTAATCTTTGCCTGTTTGATACCGGAACAAACCATCCTTGGTTTAATCCTTGAAGATGATGATGAAAAATATTTGACAGGGGAGTGTCCAGTGGTACATCTCCTGTTTTTTTTTATCCAGCCTTAAGGACTATTAAGCACGAAAACTTCACATAAGATCAACGGGAACTTATGCGGTGTCATAAGTTCTTCTGCCACTGGGTGTGGTTGTAGTAACAGTGTTTAGAAGTACTTGTATTTTAAGTACTGTGTATGTAGTCTCAGCCTCGTGTTGTACCGCTCAGCAACACGCTTGTATTTCCTGCCAGAACGTAGGCATACCCAAGTCTCGGCGGATGTTCTTGTTGCTGATGTACCACGGCGCCTCAATCGTAGAACTTTTGATTGAAACCTCTTTATGATTTCTATGTTTGAATGAGAGGCGGTTCCACACAGCTGCAACTGGGATGTCCATACTGGCTTGAAAACAGGTTTATAAAAGAGGAAGTGTTTAGTCGAATCCTGAGCCCAGCCAAACGGTTGTCAGTCGGAAGCATTTGACGTAATAATGAGTTCTTAAATGTGTATATTGTAACGTTACATAACCCGGTCCCAATAAATTAAATCATGTAAGAACATAAAGGTCAGAAATGGGTAACCTATAACTAGCTCTAAATTAAAGTATATCACTAAACATGATAAACAATTCGAGTGATATACGGTGCAAAGTGAGTTATAGTGTACCCATTGAGGTAAAAAATGAAAGTGAAGGTAACTTATTACAGAATTGTGCTGTAGGTTTGGGAATTATAAAACTATGAGAGTAGACTATAATACTACTAACTGATTCTGTATTTTATTTATTTATTGTAATATTTATATTGTATGGACAATCAATTGTTATACCTAAGTTAATGTTATATTTTTTCAAATATTTGTGTTATAATATAAGATAACCCAGGGTTCGTTTTAAAAAACATAAAAAAATTTTAAATATCAAAGGATAATAAAAAATTAAAATAATACTATGAGGGAAATGGCAACAGGAAGTAGTGCAGTGTAGGAATACTATGAGAGACTAAATAAATAATATATATAAATTTATTTAAAGATAATAAAATTATCAAATACTTATATACAAGGTCATAAGAAAATGAACAAAAACTTATTATGTAAACCAAATTGATAAAGAAACCGGAATGGAAAAGAATTATTTTTCGGTAAATAAAATATAAATTTATAATAATTACAAACTGCCTGTATAATAAAAATACTATGGGTTACTAAGAGTGACGGAAATAACAAGTATTGTTAATAATAATAAATTTGGAATAAAACCATAGAGTTGACAAAATGATGCTACTACAATTCTAATAAAATAACCTTTCTGGAACTTTGGAGGAGTGAAAATTAGTACAAAATTAACAAGCAACATGACCACTATATAATCATCCATTATTTATCAAAATTAAATGGTTATACTCCTTAAAAAACAGTGAAAGAAAACCTTCTGATGATTCAACCTAGTTTCGCCATAGTTCAAGTTGACGATAGAATATGAGCCAGACGGTAATGAAATTATAACTCAAGACGGACCTCACCAGAGAAAAAGCTTCATTCCAGTAAGAACCATACGAAGAGAGGTAATATAAACATTTCGTTTAATAGTTAACGAAGAAAACGCATTCCGAATGTTGGTATAGAACACGAAACTAGTCAAATTTAATCACATGTTTTTAAAGTAAACAAACGCACGCTGCTCTCTTACGGACATTCCTGGAACTACATACTAAACGAAAAATAAACAAATTTATTTAATATTTTTTCGGTATTTGTAAAGCTTAGTAATTATCCATTTCTGACCATCTCATAACAAAAAGAACTTACCCTTAACCCTGGGGAATTATTAAGAATTATATATTAATTGATGTTTTGAAAATAGTGTAAAATTTGGTAAACAAAACCATATATGTTTTTTCCTTTAGACAATTCCATGTTTACTCGATGAAGTCGATATTATGTTTTATGTAAGGAAAGATCAATTGTGATACTTGTATTTTGGTGGCAGGAAACAAAAACCAATAATATAAATAAATAATATTATTGAAAAATGATATTGAATAATAAAGTGTGTTATAATTTTTGTAGTGGGTAGTTGTAATAGATTTCAGCACAAAAACAGAAGAGATCAACACATCGGATCAGATTTTGCTATAGTGTAGGCTGGTTGAACTAGTCGTGGAAACTTGTCTCACAATCAGCTGATTTAAATCACAGCGAACAATTTGAAAAATCAGAAATTGTCTAAACCGAGTGTAAATAATTGGTACTTACTCTCTCTTCCTCATAAGGCTGAACAACTTCCCTCCTTGACCCCAAATCACACACTCTCGATTTCTGTTTAGATTGAGTAACATTAAAAAATCCTTTATTTATTTTTTTAAAACGTCAGTTATTATAATTCATAAGTGGCGACTGCGGAGAGGCGGAAACTTTAATATCTCAAACCGCGACGTTATAAGATTGGCGCATAACAACATTGGGAGCTTAATTAAATAAGACGAACATCCAATAAGCCATATACAAAGTTTTCGCTAAAACCTCTAGAAAAACCGCGACGTTACAAGATTGGCGCCCAACGTGGGGCATATAATATAACTCTACTGTACCTCACTGCGTTACGTTACAAGATTGGCGCTCAACGTAAAAGGGCTGTAATTAGAAAAGAATTTTGATATTTAATAAAAATATATACCAAAAAATCTAATTATCGTCGGCAGTTATGAGAAAACAAGAAATGCATAATACCCGAGGCAAATCGAAGAAGAGGGCAGAAGAAAAGGAGATTGAAGAAGGTGGACAGGAACAAGAAATAGAGTTAGTCACGGACAGCGAAATGGAACAACCAATGGGTGATAAAGAAGAAACCGAAGTAATCACAGATACGGACAAGGAAATAGTTGAAGAGGATGCCCAAGGGGATCAACCAGATAAATCCAACCAAAAGGAAGATGTAAGCATACAGGAGATGTTAAGAATTATAATGGAAGGGAATAACAAGATCCAGGAAGATAATAAGCGAACCAATGAGGAAAATAAAGAAAGTTTTAGGAGACAGGAGGAAAAATTTGATAAAATAATTGAAAACTCAAGGAAACAAAATGAAGCCTTGAGCGAAAAATTTGACAAAGTGGATGAAAGTTTCAGAAAGTTAGAGGAAACAATGGACAGTGGTTTCAAGAAAATGAATGAAAGCTTTAGGAAACAGGAGGAAAACTTAAAGAGACACCATGAGACATTTATGAAGAAAATGGACAGCGGTTTTAATAATTTGGATAAAACATTAAACAGCACTTCCGAAGGTACTAAAGAAGACCCGAATGCATTGCTATCTGAAAATAAGAATAGAAAGGACAAGGAGAAGATCCAAACCATGGAAAAGAAGACCAAGGAAATAAGAAAAACATGTAGAAAGAAAATAATAAATACAAAGGAAGAATGGGAGATGACAGATGGATTAATTAATATATTTAACCTTCCAATTAATGAACAAAGGGAGTTAATTAAGTTTAGATCTCAATTAAATAGGTCGATGATTGAAGTGCATCAGAAGATATCAGTCATATCTTCAAGACGGAATATAACGTTCAAATATTTGGCAAATAATCCAGAGGTAAAAGGGAATGAAATGAGATTAAATATGAGCAGCTATGTTATGTTAGAGGAGGTACAATACTTGTTAGTTAAAAAGGAACGAACTATGACGGGAGACCGATACTTAATTAAAGGTTTCGTAGCAGCAAAGTGGGAGAGCCGGATGATAAGGAGATTATCGAGGGGAGAAGTAATTCCGAACACCCCAGTAATCCGAGGAAGAGGAATAACTGAGTTAATGGACCATGGTTGACCTAAATAATAACAAAACAGAAAAGGGGACTGAAATTCTGAAAACCGACCCAGCAACCTATTGAATAGCAGAAAAAAACCCCCAAAATTCTAAAAGCATGTAAGGACATCTTACTCAAGTTATTTTGGAAACCATATAATTTAAAGTGAAGAAACTAAAACCCCAAAATTCTAAAAGCATGTAAGGACATCTTACTCAAGTTATTTTGAAACCATATAATTTAATAAAAATAATAACCGATTAATAAATAAGAGTTATGAAGAATTGATTTAAAATGAGATAATAGGAAAAGGTAATATTTTTAATGGTAACAAACAGAAGAAAAATTAAATGAACAAAAACAATTGATGGTAATGTGCTCAGAAAAGAAGAATAAAGAATAATTTAATGACTCCAATGAAACTGAAGGAGGATGATAATTAATACAATGATTAGAATTTCTCGGAATTGAAGATTATATAAGAAGAAATGATACGGAGAAATATGTCACAAGAAGTAAAGTCAAAAGAATTTTAACATAAGGCCTATCAATAATGTTATATGCTATTAGTTAATGGAAAAGAAGAAGGAATCAAGGAGAAGAAGAAATATATAAATAAATGCAAACAGCTACAGTATGAAGAATCCCAAAAGTGTTTAGTACTAGTCGCTAATTGACTACTACTTATAAGTTTTTTATTTTTATGTATTGACCGTAGAAATGTTCCGGCAATAATTTTTATGAGCAGGGATGATGTTCCCCTGGTCACAGAAGGTGTAAGGATGGACAGAGGAGTATGGACCCAGAGTGGCCACCCTACTGGTACCACCGCACAGGATAGGGAAAAATGTTAGGGAAATTGAATATTTAAGGGATAATAATTATAAAATAGCTGAAAAGAGTGATACTAGATTCCAGAAGTATAGATGAAGAAAAAATAAGGAAGATAGCAGACCGAAACTTAATTGATAAAGATAATTTAGAGAAGTAAATAGAAATGAGTGTTAAAACAAGTTTAATATGATTAGTGTGACCAGTCCTTATCAAATAAAATGTGGAAGTACCACTACCCAGAAATAAATAATTGATGAATTTGCCTCCAAGAGAGAGAGAGTAGATTAAGAAAACAGCAATTACCACCAGTGTGAATTACCAGTCAGTTACAACCAGTTTAAAATGAAACACTATTATGAAGATAAAGCCAAGACTATTAAGAGAATGGAAATAATCAACAATTTATTTTAATAAACAAGTAATACCAAAATAAATTTGTTCTAGTGGGGAGGCTTTATGTAACGTTACATAACCCGGTCCCAATAAATTAAATCATGTAAGAACATAAAGGTCAGAAATGGGTAACCTATAACTAGCTCTAAATTAAAGTATATCACTAAACATGATAAACAATTCGAGTGATATACGGTGCAAAGTGAGTTATAGTGTACCCATTGAGGTAAAAAATGAAAGTGAAGGTAACTTATTACAGAATTGTGCTGTAGGTTTGGGAATTATAAAACTATGAGAGTAGACTATAATACTACTAACTGATTCTGTATTTTATTTATTTATTGTAATATTTATATTGTATGGACAATCAATTGTTATACCTAAGTTAATGTTATATTTTTTCAAATATTTGTGTTATAATATAAGATAACCCAGGGTTCGTTTTAAAAAACATAAAAAAATTTTAAATATCAAAGGATAATAAAAAATTAAAATAATACTATGAGGGAAATGGCAACAGGAAGTAGTGCAGTGTAGGAATACTATGAGAGACTAAATAAATAATATATATAAATTTATTTAAAGATAATAAAATTATCAAATACTTATATACAAGGTCATAAGAAAATGAACAAAAACTTATTATGTAAACCAAATTGATAAAGAAACCGGAATGGAAAAGAATTATTTTTCGGTAAATAAAATATAAATTTATAATAATTACAAACTGCCTGTATAATAAAAATACTATGGGTTACTAAGAGTGACGGAAATAACAAGTATTGTTAATAATAATAAATTTGGAATAAAACCATAGAGTTGACAAAATGATGCTACTACAATTCTAATAAAATAACCTTTCTGGAACTTTGGAGGAGTGAAAATTAGTACAAAATTAACAAGCAACATGACCACTATATAATCATCCATTATTTATCAAAATTAAATGGTTATACTCCTTAAAAAACAGTGAAAGAAAACCTTCTGATGATTCAACCTAGTTTCGCCATAGTTCAAGTTGACGATAGAATATGAGCCAGACGGTAATGAAATTATAACTCAAGACGGACCTCACCAGAGAAAAAGCTTCATTCCAGTAAGAACCATACGAAGAGAGGTAATATAAACATTTCGTTTAATAGTTAACGAAGAAAACGCATTCCGAATGTTGGTATAGAACACGAAACTAGTCAAATTTAATCACATGTTTTTAAAGTAAACAAACGCACGCTGCTCTCTTACGGACATTCCTGGAACTACATACTAAACGAAAAATAAACAAATTTATTTAATATTTTTTCGGTATTTGTAAAGCTTAGTAATTATCCATTTCTGACCATCTCATAACAAAAAGAACTTACCCTTAACCCTGGGGAATTATTAAGAATTATATATTAATTGATGTTTTGAAAATAGTGTAAAATTTGGTAAACAAAACCATATATGTTTTTTCCTTTAGACAATTCCATGTTTACTCGATGAAGTCGATATTATGTTTTATGTAAGGAAAGATCAATTGTGATACTTGTATTTTGGTGGCAGGAAACAAAAACCAATAATATAAATAAATAATATTATTGAAAAATGATATTGAATAATAAAGTGTGTTATAATTTTTGTAGTGGGTAGTTGTAATAGAATTCAGCACAAAAACAGAAGAGATCAACACATCGGATCAGATTTTGCTATAGTGTAGGCTGGTTGAACTAATCGTGGAAACTTGTCTCACAATCAGCTGATTTAAATCACAGCGAACAATTTGAAAAATCAGAAATTGTCTAAACCGAGTGTAAATAATTGGTACTTACTCTCTCTTCCTCATAAGGCTGAACAACTTCCCTCCTTGACCCCAAATCACACACTCTCGATTTCTGTTTAGATTGAGTAACATTAAAAAATCCTTTATTTATTTTTTTAAAACGTCAGTTATTATAATTCATAAGTGGCGACTGCGGAGAGGCGGAAACTTTAATATCTCAAACCGCGACGTTATAAGATTGGCGCATAAAAACATTGGGAGCTTAATTAAATAAGACGAACATCCAATAAGCCACATACAAAGTTTTCGCTAAAACCTCTAGAAAAACCGCGACGTTACAATATCTAGGGCATGTGTAATAATATATAGTGGGAGAACAGACATGTTACGATATGATGACGACATTGCTATCCTAACTGAGAGCGAAGAGGAGCTTGAGGCCATGTTAATTAGGATGGATAAGATTACGGCGGAAGTATATAATATGAAAATAAATAAATCTAAATCTAAATCAAAGGTACAGGCCTGGGACAAAGAAGGAAAGTTAAAATACGAATTCTTCTTTTTCTTAATTGGCGCTACTGCTCTTGGAGAGCCTTGGCCTCTTGGACAATCCGCCTCCAGTCGTCTCGATCCTCTTCTCTCAGTCTCCATCTTCTTACACCGAGCCTGCGCAGGTCGTCCTCAAGATCATCCACCCATCGTTTTCTGGGCTGACCCCTACTAGTGCTTCCACCAGGTCTCCCTGTAAAAATTTTCTTCAATGTGGAAATTGTCTCCAATGTCTTGAATATCTCTAACATTCTCTGGACAAGCCCTGCCCATCGGATTGTACTTTTCTTTATGTTAGTGACGATATCTGATTCACCATAGATTTACTGGATTTCTGCATTCGTCCTTATTCTCAAAGCTCATTGGACGTCCACTGCACCAAATATCCTCCTGAGAACTTTTCTTTCCCACCTGAGCAACCACTCCTCCTCTGTCACTGTCATTGTCCAAGTTTCGGACCCATACATGACCACTGACTTAAGACGAATCTTGGTTGCTCTGCTTAATTGTCTTACTGCTCCAGTCTTCGTTAGGCTTATTAAATTCCAGGTTGCCATGTAAATATCATTTGGCTTTCTTTTTAACCGTTTGTCTCACCGGGTCAGTGCCAACTTTCCGGTAAAATACGAATTAGTATGGGAAATGAACTACTTGAACAAGAGTGTTCTTTTACTTATGTAGGAAGTAAGATCACTAGAAATGGCCGGGGTAAAGTAGAAATAAGAAGTAGAATTTCCGGAGCAACTATCCTTTTTATAGGTTCTTCTTCGTCTGCGCAACGGCAGTAGCATTTACATTTTTATTAGCATCACGTGGACATAATTTCACGTCGTTCATATTTGACGTTTTAATTTCAGACCACGATAACACCTCTTTTCATTGCTCCACGTACGACATAATCTTCCTAAGCCAAGTGAAGATTAAGCGAAGAGAAGCAGTCCCTTATCTTATTCTTCTTGATAAGGGAAAACTTAATCAAGCTTATAAACTCGCCACAAAACCTCGTGTTCAGAAAGAGAGCTCTTTTCGTATTTTCGAAAGTACATAAGCCGCGACCTTCTTGTACGTGGAAGCGATAAAATGTTTAAATAATTAGCCTCTTCTCCGAGTGATCAAATTTTGAGATTTTTCAAAACAAAACCTGTGAGACTTATTGAGCCCAAGAAATGAATAAAAGCTGTATACGACTGTTTCATCTCGTTGCGGAAGTCAGAAGGTCGTTCGCACACCAGATTTTCAAATAACAATCGGCAGCGGAACAGCCTTTAAATTATACAAGTATTCGTGCTGATTCTAATCGTAAGGAATTTGAGGATGTTGTTAACAGATCTGATAACAGTAGGCATACGATAGCGACGTACGGATCCGCAATGTAGACAAAGAGCAGAGGAATAACTTCCATAATTGGCGGAAAAGTTTTAATTGAATTATCCTTAACCTAACATATTCCAGACACATTTTTCTCCATACGTTCTATAACATTTGTTAATTCAAAACGAGATGAAACGTAATCAAGAGTAACTTGATTGACCGTAAAAGAAAAAGTGTTGTTCTCTCTTGGATTGGAGAAGGAACGAGGATATTAGACGCGATTTAAACATTGTATCATTGCACCAGATGATTGAAGACCACAGAAGGAGATGGTGTGAACACTTGAATTGCATGCCTGATATCCGTCTGCCTGTGGCTACCTTGGTTTACCACTCTACTGGGAAGAGAGATGTCGGTAGACCGAGGAGGAGATGGGTTCCGGAACAGGTCTAAGGGCTAGTCCTTGGAGGGGTGATGATGATGGTGATGAAGAAAACGTTGCATTTATTGCAAAACTTTGTGTTGAACAGTGGTGTGTAAAGTTTGAAAAGTTTGGTAAAAAGAACAAAAGCTTATAAATTATTATCCGAAATGGATGAAAAACAAGATCCTTTTAACCAAAAGTAATGAAATAATTAGTAGAAAACATTTTGTTTCTTAATAAAGAATTTACATAAATCCATAATGGAAAGAATCCCCAGAAATTGTGGGGATTGAAAGGTTGATCGAAATCATTGTTGATCGAAAATGTTGACCCCTCAAAATGTTGATCGAAAAGGAACTGAAAGATCAGGTGCTGCTGACAGAAGAAATACAAGGGAAATATTTTCATGCTTTTTTAAGTTCCATTGAAATAACAAAACAAAGCTAAAATGTTATGAAAGCCTTCTAACTTCGGAATATTTGTGAAAATTAATATTCCGGTTTAACAAAAACCCTATAGGCCTAACTGGATCGCTGGTTTAAATACTTAAGTGAAATTCTGATTTGAATACTATTTTAATTATAGTAAAAACAGTACTAATCAACCGAAAGTACTTGAAATACTTCAGTTACTTTATAAAGTTATTATTTATTATAATTTAATGAAAATTAATTAATTAATTTACTTTAAACGAATACCTTAAGTCAGTTCAAAGGGCTTGTAGCTGTAAATCTGAATTACGAAAGAAATAATCAGTTTCGATTCGAACTCTCTTATAAGTCTGAAATAAGCATAATACTAGTGCAAAATCGTTAGAGTCACATTATATATTTGTCCACACCTTCCACTGTATCTTGGCACTGCTGTGCTATGTAGAAACGACGATGCATAACGTATTGTCATTCATCGACTGTATTGTTTATTGTCTTGTCTCGTCCGTCAGCCAGAAAAGGCAGGCATCTATCATTGAACGGTGATGAGAATGACGTGATTGCGTACGGAATCACGTGTTATGTAACAACACGTATGACGGACAACGAGTATTCAGTTGTTGCAGAGACCAGCAGCAACAGGTGCCCTCAAGAGACAGCGCGACGATAAAGCAATTGCATCATTGTTTTGCGATTTCGCAAGGTTAGTTTCATTCTTTTATTAAACCTTCGACTGGTAGTGTTCAGGTTTCATTGAACAGACGAAGCGAGATCTCGGTAATTGTTGTTTGGTTAAATTTACAGTAACTTACTTTTGGTTAAAAAGATCTTTTTTACATCCATTTCGAATAATAATTTAAAAGCTTTTGTTCTTTTTACCGAACTTTTCAATCTCTACCCACCACTGTTCAACACAAAGTTTTGAAAAAAAAATATTTTCTTTCACGCTCAATTAAATTACTCTTAGTTACGTTTCATCTCGTTTTGAACTAACAAATGTTATAAAACGGATGGAGAAAAATGTGTTTGGAATATGTTAGGTTAAGGACAATTCAATTACTCTACTGTTTGGCATTTGTCTGTCTACCTGTATCTGTGACAGACTGTTTAGCGTATGTCTCGCGATAACGTTTGAACGCAACTACCGATTTTCGTAAAACTTGGCATGTATAGTTATACTTCAACCCCCACAGATCACTATTGTTTTTGAGATTTATCCCCCCAAAAATAAGAGAGTGAGAAGCAAAAAATGTCAGAAGGTAAAACTTTGAAACAAATCGACAAAATCCGTATTGAGGATTAATTTAAACAAATTTTTAAACAAAAATTCAAGTTTTGAATATTAAAATATTTTTGGATACAAAGCCTTAAAAAGGACTAAAAGTTTTTAAAAAATTGTAAAAATCCATTTAGGGGTACAAAATTAATTATAATCAAAATCTGAATAAATTATTTTTTTTGATACCAGGGTCTTAAAATAGTCAAAAGTTTTGAAAAAATTGTAAGAATAACATGCCAACTGGATATAGTATTGAGAAAACATTAAACGTGTTTACTCGATTTTTCTATAGTAATGCGGAACCTTTGTGATGGTTACAGCCAACGTACTGAACTAAAATATAGTTACTTAGTTTTCAATTTAAACTTTTCGGCGATTAGTATAGAAATCGTACAAATGTGTTCATAAGCGTTCTTAAGCATACTTAGGACATGCACTGACAATTGGTAAAGACAATCAAATCCATAGATTTGAAGAAGTTTAAAACCTAAAGGTGTCGGCCTATATAATTTTAAGGAATATCTTTAGACAAATATACCTATTGTAGCGATAGAACCCTATCGAAACGCCGAGAGCGCCCTCCACCCGTCCCTCCACTAGTCGAGCAGGTATAGCCTCAGTCAAGCCCGCAGGTAAGTACGTTCCAGAGTGTTCAAGAACAATTGAGACACGCATTAGCTGCATCACCGGAATAAGGATGGAAAGTTTCTGGAGAACGTGCACTACCTATAAAAGGGACAGAGGCTGGCTTTGTCAATCAGTTTACAGTGAGCGATTTCCTTAGCGCGGATCGAGTGGTTGTCGCAGTATCGTGAAAAGTGATTACTGTGTTATATTTTGTGCGGAACTCTATTACTTGACATTATTATTGCGTGTGTACAAATTTAACTTTAATTGTTGTAAGAGACTCACTTGTTGATTACAAATTATTAATTGTGATTAATTAAAACTGGTAAATAATTAGTGATTTCATTGGTGTCTGTATTTTGTTTCCACTGCACCATACGACGATCAGCGAGATCGTCGTAACACTATTGAATGGAAAAAGTATATGCGCCTACAACCGATAAGAAGCGTATTACCAGTTGTTAAATATGGCGGCAAAACTCTGAAACTAACTGAAAATGTTCGCTGTCAGAATATTGTATACCACGAATAGTAATGAAACTAATAAATGCTGTATATAAAACTTTGGAACAGAATACGTAACATCGTCGTAAGAAAATAACTTATGCCTATGACATGTTTATAAAGATCCA
Organism: Magicicada septendecula; assembly: GCA_034769895.1. Lineage (NCBI taxonomy): Eukaryota > Metazoa > Arthropoda > Insecta > Hemiptera > Cicadidae > Magicicada > Magicicada septendecula. The sequence continues at coordinate 1,291,833,594 of CM068367.1, forward strand.
TGAGTTAAATTGAAATTACGTTAGTAATGTCACAAAATTTAATGGACGAAACAAATAGTTGAATGGAGACCTAGAGACGATGTGTGTAGACGTAGAGGCGGACCTCCAACTCACTGGTGCGACACCTAAATTGGAGTAAATAATAACTGTAAAATATCGGTATGGAGAACCATACATGACTTCCATATTCTAAGATTTATATTTAAAATCATTTTCAGCCAAACAGCCAGGGAAGGAATTTTAACAAAAAAATACTTCTTTGTTGCCAATAACGTAGTACACATATAAAAAAAAATTATCCCCTCCCCCTTCAACTATAATTTTGATTTATAGAAAATTACCCCCAGCCCGTTCAACTAGCCTCTTCATTTATAGATATTTCATCTACGTTTCTACAGTGGATTATTAAGATCTTATCAGGATACTTTATCAAAATTAAGTACTTTACTCATGTTACAACAAAAAATGTTTCAGGTAAACTGCCCTTTCCCCGTAACCGATCTTCACCAAAATCAACAGACATTGAGTTCTCTATAGCTCAGGCACATATGTAAAAAATTATTTGATTCTGTTTGAATTTACGGCAGTTATGGTTCGTCATATAAAAAATTACCCATGTTAAAACATAAAACATGAGATTTATAAAACATATCTAAGATTTATATTTAAAATCATTTTTGAAATAAAATATTTTCATAGAACCTACTAACGCTGGGGAAATCTGAGGAGCCAATCAGAGTTGGGTCTACCTGTCACTCTGCTGAATTTGGTGGAAAGCCCTGTCACTGTCGTCAAAGTATCAGCCTTGACAGGGTCCTCTTTTTCTGCAAAATGGGAGAGGCTTGAGATGGAGTGAGTGTCATGGTCCCCACCTCAATGAAGAACCCATTGTTTTATAAAAATATATTTAAATTTTGAAAACTGAAAATTCTATTCTTGTTGTAAATATTTATATTTTATAATCAAAATGATTTTATTTTTGTTACCTGGCAACAAAATTATTTTATTTTCAACAATTACCATTGTTTCAAAAAGTTTAAATAAATTGTCAAGTACTTTACTCTTGTTAAAACGTAAAAGGTTGCAGGTAAACTACCCCTTCCCCTTAACCGATCTTCACCAAAATCTAAAGGCCTTGAGTCCTCTACAATTCACTGACGTATGCAAAACATTATTTGATTCTGTTTGAATTTGCGGCTGTTATCGTTTGCCATAGAAAATACGCTTGATAAAAAACGTTGCAGGTAAACTACCCCTTCCCCTCAACCGATCTTCACTAAAAACAACAGGTCTTGAGTACTCTACAAATCAGGGCTGTATGCAGAAAATTATTTGATTCTGTTTGAATTTGCGGCAGTTATCGTTTGCCATAGAAAAAAAATCTACAGACACACACACAGACACACACACACACAGACACTTTTCGGAAAACGACTTTTTTTCATGTTTTGAGTGTAGTAGAATCAGAATCTGCAATAATCTCGAACACGATTTTTTTTGCCATCACCATACTTCCATTCCTTAAGGAATATGGAAGTAAATATCGGTATGGAGAACCATACATGACTTCCATATTCTAAGATTTATATTTAAAATCATTTTCAGCCAAACAGCCAGGCTGTGTCTTACCTGCCTTTTTATTGCTGTATTAAATGAAAAATATTATATTACATTAAAATGAAAAAATTATAATTTTATTGCCAGGCAACAAAATTATTTTATTTTTAACAATTACCATTGTTTCAAAAAGTTTAAATAAATTTTCAAGTACTTTACTCTTGTTAAAACGTAAAAGGTTGCAGGTAAACTACCCCTTCCCCTTAACCGATCTTCACCAAAATCGAAAGTCATTGAGACCTCTACAAATTAGGGCTGTATGCAAAACATTATTTGATTCTGTTTGAATTTGCGGCTGTTATCGTTTGCCATAAAAAATACCCTTGTTAAAAAAACGTTGCAGGTAAACTACCCCTTTCTCTCAACCGATCTTCACCAAAAACAATAGGTCTTGAGAACTCTACAACTTAGGGCTGTATGCAAATAATCTTTTGATTCTGTTTGAATTTGCGGCTGTTATCGTTTGCCATAGGAAATACCCTTGTTAAAACATAAAACGTTACAGGTAAACTACCCCTTTCCCTTAACCGATCTTCACCAAAATCAACAGATCTTGAGAACTCTACAATTCAGGGTAGTATGCGAAACATTATTTGATTCTGTTTGAATTTGCAGCTGTTATCGTTTGCCAAACAAACAAAATTACCCTTGCTAAAAAAAAACCGTTGCAGGTAAACTACCCCTTTCCCTCAACCGATCTTCACCAAAAACAATAGGTCGCGAGTACTCTGCAAATCAGGGCTGTTTGCAAAACATTATTTGATTCTGTTTGAATTTGCGGCAGTTATCGTTTGCCATAGAAAAAAAATCTATAGACACACAGACACACACACAGACAGACAGACAGACAGACAGACAGACAGACAGACAGACAGACAGACAGACACACAGACACTTTTCGGAAAACGACTTTTTTTCATGTTTTGAGTGTAGTAGAATCAGAATCTGCAATAATCTCGAACACGATTTTTTTTGCCATCACCATACTTCCATTCCTTAAGGAATATGGAAGTAAAAATAGGATGCTTACGTTTCATAATATTCGAAAATGCCACAAAGGAAGACGTGCCACCGTATAACCAATATAATTAGTAAAGCATTAGAAAGCAAACAGTATTGCACAGCCGCATTCCTGGATATCAGCCAGGTGTGTGATAAAGTGTGGCACTCAGGACTGCTATACAAAATCAGAAGAATCCTTCCCGAAACTTATTTTAATCTGCTGAAATCTTACCTACACAAACGTGAAATCGAAACTAAGGTTAGCATAGAAACCTCTAGTCGTTATTACATAAGACTTGATCGAGTTCATCAGGCCCTCTACTCTTGGCCCTCTACTGTGTATGTCTTGTACACCTCCGATTACCAACCGACAGAGAAACAGAAATCGGTACATTTGCTGACGACGGAGCCATATTTTCAATTAATGAAGATCCAACAGTCGCCTCATTCAGTCTTCAAGAGCACCTCAGTCACATTGGAGAATGGCTACGAAAATGGAAAATCAATGCCAACGAATCCAAGTCGTCACACATTAGATTCACTTTACGGAGAGGCAATTGCCCTACACCTCATCTCAACGACGTCGAAATACTGCAACAAACGTCGGCTGCAGCCATCTCTTCCTGGGTCTTCCCACACACCTGTGTCCTATAGGTTTGTGTTTCCAGACTTGTTTGGCCAGTCTGGAATCTGACGTTCTTTCTAAGTGTTCTTACAACCGTTGTTTGTAATTTCTTAATTTGTCATTCACGTTACAAACGTGTAACTCTTCTCTTATGGCCTCATTCGTTACACGGTCGAGTTTAGAACACCTTTTAACACCTCTTAAGAATGCCATTTCCGATCCCTATATTTACCGTCTTGTTTCTTGGTTGTTGCCCATAATTCACACTCATAAGACAATACAGGGACTGCCATAACTTAGTATCTCGACGTACCTTG